>OX392519.1:9763332-11130207 GCA_947623375.1 Apotomis capreana
GTAGGGATTCGCCGATACTACGATACGGGGCGGACGGGCCTGATGGGCGGCATCCAGGGCGGATTTGGCGGACCACCAAACCTAAAAAAAAAAAAAAAAAAAAAAAAAAAAAAAAAAAAAAAAAAAAAAACAAATAGCCCCCTACTTAGAGCGTTTGGAATAGGTCCCAGGACGCTCAGACAGCTCTGTCAAGACTTACAGAACGCCCTACGCTAACAATGCAACACCTTCCCCGACCCATCGACCCTTTTCTATTGTCTATCCGAGCTCGGGTTTTATTGCCCTCTCGGACGCCGAGCTCACTTTTATTACGGTCTACTATTGTTTCCCTCTTTTATATTTCTCTTTGGCTACAACTGTCTACAACTTCCTTTGCAAACGGTATACATCTTTTAAGAACATTCTTTAGGTAAAGCTGGACAAATACCTAAACATCTCATACCTAAACTATCAGACTAGGTCCGTCACCTTGGTTCTTATTGGAATCGCTGTTTCAACGCAGCCTGTCTCACATCGTGTCTTTACTCCAGGTTTCTTACTACGTGATATGTGCTACGGTGTACGTATCACTAATCTAAGCTAACCTATGCTAGATCACAATTCTAACCTAACCTAACCTAAGCTACAGGACTACGCCCAGCTAACGCAGGATACGTTACTTGACTACTTAACTTCAGGTAGCCTTACTTCAAAGTATGTCTCTTGTTGCTCACTACATATGCTGCATTTGGAACGTTGTTCTATTTATATATTTTATCTTGTTCAACTTAACATTACTTCTAACTTAACTATCACTTAACTTCAAAAACTAATTTTGAAGAACTGCTTTATATACTTACCTACTTAAAACCAGCTACGAGCACAGCACAGTTGTTTTGGTCTTAAGAACGCTGTTCTAACCTAACGCTGTTCTAACCTAACCTAACCTTGCATAAATTTGACTACGTACTCAATGTTACTTTCATTTCTTTTTTGTAATAACCGACTTCAAAAAGGAGAAAGTTCTATGTAAAAATATTGCATGTAGCATAAGGATAATACGAATCTAATCTTACAATAGTAATGCGGTATTTTATACAGTAATAACTGCTTCAAAACTATACTAACTTATTTAAGCTGTAAGTTAAAAATACGAGTTCTATTTTTGCATATTTATTTATTTCGCCAAATATTATGTTCTTGAATAGATGCTTAAGAAAATACCTGAATAAACTTTGTAACTTGTACTAACGTGTATTTGTAGTGGGCTGAACTAAACTCGTTGATTTTTTAATTTGTTTGTTGGGTCCATATTGTTTGTAAAGATTTATGACAGGTTTCTTCTCCGAATCATCAAAAGATTCGAAAGTCTATTATAAATTTTATTACTGTTTGTTGGTGGCTGTTGGGCGCGGTACAAACTAGTCGAAACGTGATTTTAACGGTAATCTATTGTCACATCCTTATAAAAGCCGATGGACAGTGACGATCTATAAGTATTCAGAACCGAGTCGTGCTTGTTACCAGAGCTCTCTCAGTGTACAGTGACATAGTGTTGAATCGTGCTACAGTGCTTATAAAAAATGGCAAATGTAAGTATGTACTATTTTTTATAAAATATGTATGTAGTATTTTTATGTACTATTTGTTTAACAGTGTTTTTTTTTTCTGTAACTTGTGTTCATCGTGTTACTTGTTAAGTGTGTTAATCGGATGTATAACTTATTGTTGAATATTGTTACAGTTCACGGAAAACACTTTCAAGAATTTTTATTACCCTGAACCTGAACATGATGATTCAGGGAGTGATGAAGAAGGCACACTCGGTTTTAAAGTGAAACAAGCCATAGCGAAGAAACGTCCTGCAAATAGTATCGAGAGTTTCTTTGAAAAACCGCAGAAAAAAGTGAAACCAGTGAAGAGATCTTCCAGTGTGTCGCAAAGTTCCCATACCGGTGTTGCTTACCTATCTTCGGGTAAAGACGATGCTGCGTATGCATCACACCTTATTAAAATAGAAATATACGATCTTGAAAAAGTTAGGAACATCGCACCAGAAGAGCACTGGAAGCACGCCGATGTGAGATTAAAATCTTACATCTCAACTGAGCAAGATCCACAGCTTGAGACTGTCCGTGATGTTATATACAACATGACGAAAGAAATAGCTTCGAAGGACACGTGCGTGAAATATTTTATAAACAATACGAAAAAGTAAACTAAGTGTTTGTGTAGTTTTAATACTAGGTTAAAACTGTATTTATTATATAAGACATTAGATAATATTTTATAACATACCCTTGTGTACTACTAGTATTATATATTTCTTACTGCTTAAACAACAACTTTTTGTTATTCAAAATTGTTAACTCGTTTTATAACCACATGTTGTAATTTGTTTTGTAGCCTAATCATATTGATCTATTTCCCTTTGCAAATGTATAAAACTCTCCACCCTTTAATATAAAATCACTAAGCTACGTTTGTTATTTTAAGGAAAAAATTTGTTGTAATGTAATCACTATTTTTAGGTAAATAAGGTTTAATTAAGGTATTATTTATAAATAAAAAAAATCAGTTTAGTATATATATATTGTTTTATTTCACAAAAATTGACTTAAACATATTTCTTAAAATTAAATCGTTACAAAGAGAATTTTCAGAAAACAAACTCAATAAATCGCTCATAGTTTTTCCTTGATACTTAAAATATAAATAAACTAAACAATATTCGCCACAAACTGAAGTAAAATGATTTTGAAGTGGTCTTTGGTTATAAAACCACCGTTTTGCATTTCTATTCAAAAATAACTTATGATAACCAGTAGGTTTCCGACCAAATGAGTCAAAGTATTCCCCTACACCTTTAGCATCAATATGCATTGCAACCCAATGGGAACCTGGTTTCGAATCAGGGTCCAAATTGCTTACAATAAAAACTGGACGAGCAACCCAAATAGGGATTCGGTTAGCAGCAAAAACATTTGATTTAAATCTAGGGTTAATTTTTTTCATACAATATTGAATTTCATTAGTATCCATAATAAATAAAATATGTATACATTCATCGATGATGTTACAAACACAGATTAAGAAGAAATGAGATTAATTGTTAATTTCACTGTATTTATATTTATTTTAACTGTTGTAATCTACAGATACATCACGATTTTTGTTTATTTCAATAACATTATCAAATTCAGCGTACACAATACAGTTAATAGTAGTGCTCAAGGCATTATCAAAACGAACTTCTATCCGAACACTTCCGTGTCTTACAAGGTTCCAGTGTGAGGTAGAACTGGCTGACAGGTCAGGCGTCAAATCGAAACATAACAAACAGTAACCTTCCCCGTAATCGGTTCTGCTTATTGCATTACCTTCATTGTGGAAGTGAATACCAGTCCCAGAAAATAGAGTATGATATGTTGATGCTATTAAACCAGAACTAAATGATGGTTGTAATGTTCTAGAAGGAATTTCATGACCATCTACAAATAAACTAAAAGAGTTCATATTATAATTTTGAAAATTGAAAGGGTTCAATGCAAAATTACCATTAAACGATGAATTTGATACAAAACCAATTATACATCTTTTAGGTACTTGTCCAAGAAATATGTTATCTAAAGTTTTACCCTGTATTCCTGACGGTATTGTAAGTACCTTTACTTCTGCTCTTGTGATAGGGTATTTTGCAGTTGTTGATGCTAGCACTTTCTGATGAGCTAACAAAACACTTGGACTGATTCTAGCTCTTCTTATTATGAGACTAGCGTCCATTATTTGTACCTTAAATTTCTTATCTTGGTGACAAATAAGATTAAACGATTCTTTTGATCGCACTAACTTAACACGCATTTCTACACCATTCACTAGAAACTTCTCTTGGTTAAACATATCACCATGTAAATGTCCAATCATTTCAACTTGTTTACTATCTGTAACAAATTCCATCCTTTTGTGAAATCCTTTGTTATTTGCGTCAACGGTGTCCATATAATGTGCTGTATCTTCATACCATAACCCACAAGTAAGGTGAGTTTTTTTAGCGGCTGGTCCATAGTTAAGTAGATTTTCCATGTAAGCACGGTAAGCATATGTGTTGTTTGGTGGCGAGATTAGTTTTTGATTTAAATATACGTCAAGTTGATTAAAAAGGGAGTGCAACCAATTATTAACGGGGGCAACTTGAGTATCAGGCTTTAACTTTGTACCATCCTGGTTTAATATTTTGGCGTTTATATGTAATAATGTATGTGATAAGTCAATGTAGTCATCACCTGAACCGGGGACTTGAAACTCAATAGGACCATCATCACTTAAAGATGAGATTGGTTTATAATGAACCCACTGTCCACTCTCAATACTTGTCTGTGTCGAAGGCAGGGCAAATATATCTAACTCAGATTTTGCACATTCACACGAATGATTGTGTAGGAATGACATGATTTACTTTGAAAATATATCGTCACTATATTTATTTCTCTTAGCTCCTCTTCGGCGCGATGCTTTCAAGGTAATGAGAGGTTCCCGTCTCTTAGTTGACATTTTATACCCAGATCCCGACATCAGAGAATCGATCTTTTCATCAGCTTTTCTTTTTAAGTTAGCACTAGCTTCTTTAAATCGAGACCTAACTGAACTATCTATAGGGCGTGAATTTACCATATCAGATAACAAACCAACCCCCGCATCTAACGCTTCTTTTCCAACAGTTTTAAAACCACTAGACAACAAAGGAATTACTGACCTAAACAGTCCCCCCAAAAAACTTCCAATCCCATGCCCTCGCTGAAACGGAACACCTTTATAGACAATTCCTATACCAGAACCAGCTTGATGGGTATAATAATGATCGTAGGGACAAGAGTGAGATGATCTTTTATAATTCATCTTAGCCGTTGAAAGTGTAGTTTCACGCAGGAAATTCCGAATTGAAATGGCACTCTTGCACCGGTAGTTGTTCTTATATCTATTTCCATAGTATCAAATTCTCTACGTAAAACAGGTACATAATGAGCGGGTGAGAAAATGTGTGTTTTATATGCTCCATAATGGAATTCTGTTGGATCTAATGGTATTATTCTAAGCAACGTAGTTATAACATCACCAACTACCTGTGGTTGTATGATGTCTGTATAAACAAATAATTGTGATGGTAAGCCCAAATACAAATTAACAGGATTTTTACCAAATGAAACTTGCCGTAAATTTGTTTTCGGTTTAAAACCTAACTGTAGACTTAGTATTGGGGTTGTTATAAGAGAAGTTATATCGTTATTAATTGTTGCTACCCCAACCATTTTGGTTAGATTATCATATCTAAACTTAACATTATTTTTCAGTTGTGGGTTGTCATTAAAAGCTTGAATAAAATGGTCAACGTTGTCATATGTAGTTGCTGGTATATGAGTTTTTATATCTACAATTTTGGCTATCTTGTCAGTGGGTGACACTACTTTCTTTTTTAAATAAATCATATTTTCATGATCTTGAACATTGTACATTGAACAAGGGTATTGAAATTCTACTAAGCCAACTACCCATTCTCCTTCCAACTTTATACTCCTGGGTAATTTGGTTAAGAAGTGTGCAGTCGTATTATCGGTATAGTAGTCCGAGGAACTGTTACTTAACAATGTAATATAAAAGCTGTTTTCACTCATATTTTTTTTAAGCTTGAAGCGAGTATCCAAGAATTAAATTTGTTAGGATAACCTCGCCACTTCACTAGTACTTCTTTTCTGGCACCAACCCCACGTGAGCGTATTATTTTATCAATTTTATAATCAATGGAGGGGAGATAAGTCACTTTTTGTAATTCCTTAGAATAAAATGTACCAACGATAGGCTCACCTTCTAAATCTCTTAACGTATACACAACTCGTGGAAAGCGGTTTATTATTGAATCAATTCTAAATATTTCGTCACTCCAATTAGTTTCGTAACCCTTTTGAAATATATGTTTATATTTAGTAATTCTAACATGATCACCAACATTTAGTTTTGTGATTTCCAAAGTAAGTTGTCTATCCTTTTTTCTGTTATACAAATTACACCAAACAGTCATGATATTATCAAAATTTACATCGATAGGGCGCATTTTAATACTAGAATGATAACTGTGATTATAAGAATAAAGAAGTTCTTGCAAAATATCTATATATTTGTATGTATTCTTATGAGTAAAGTAACGCCACATTTTCATTTTAAGAGTTCTTTGAAACCTTTCTACTATACTTGCTTTAATGTCAGGATTGTTAGTAGTATAGTAGTTAATGTTTTTGCTCCTAAAGTAATCCCTTGCTGCCTTTGAAACAAATTCGGTGCCTTTATCAGATTGGATGTGACGAGGAGTAGAATTGGCTTCAGTAAATATGCTTTCAAAACAATTTATAACGGTTGTGGCATCTTTCTTTTTCATAGCTCTCGCAAAAGCATATTTACTGAACACATCAATAACACACAGAATATATTTGTATCCATCATTATATTGACTGTAAGTACCCATATCACTCAGATCAGCTTGCCAGAGTTCATTAAAGTTAGATAAGACGTATCTATTTCTTGTGAATCGCCTTTGAACCGGTTTATGCAGTGTGTACGTTTCTTGAGATTGTAACCAGTTCTTTACTTCGTCTTTGTTCATTCGTCCTTTCATTTGTTTACTTAATTTATTTAAACTACTGTAGCCTGCTGGATTAGATACATCGTAGTATATTGCATGAATGTCTAATAAGGGCTCCATCTTTCCCAATCTAGTTTCTTTTTGTTTGCCTTGAGCAGTACACTTGAAAGAGGTGTACTGGCGCTTGTGTCTTTAAATGACGATGACGATCGAGCACTTGATGGAGCAGATGATGCGTGAGGTTCACTCGATTGAGGTTTATTTATAAATTCTAGATTAGTAGGATTACCTATACAAGACGTAGGAACTTTTATATCTCTTAAAAATAAAGCAAACTCTTCCCATCCTGTTGGCTTAGGGCGTTTAAGAGATCTAACCGTATCGCTTACCAGATCGAGAATATTGCTGTTTGGAATAGTTCGATTGTTTATTACAACTTCACCATTTGTTTTCCACCATATTTTTGGTCTGCTTGACACAATACAAGTCAATAATGTTCTGGTTTTTTTCTCATATGATTTTGGTAAATTATCTATAATACGAGATGGACTGAATAGTACAGTTTCTGGATTTTTTGTATCAGACGGTGTAGCTGCAGTAACTGCAGAAACATCACCATCTGGTAGTGTTTTATTTGCAACTGATTCATAATTTTCATCCTCCTCCTTTTTGTTTACTTTTAAGTTTAAATCCTTACTTTCATCGTTGAGTTGATCAAACCCCTCCATCACTATTGGTATTTTAAATGGTTTTCGATCTGATTCAATAAAGTGCAAAAATCGTTGTAGTGCTTGAGAATATAATGCCCACTTTTCACGATCATTAATTTTACTCTTCAGGATTTTTTGCATCTCTCCGTCTAGGCGAGATGATACATTTTCGGGTTGGCTATCATTTCGTTTGAGTCTTTCAATAAAGTCTGGTTCAACTAACAACATTTTTTTTGTGTTTTCCATTTTATTTTATGTTACGGAGCTTACTAAGGCACTTAAAACTGCACCTAATATAATAGGTAGAAATGCACCTCCTTTTTGAATAATAACAGTTTTCCTCAATTTGTGTTTCCCTTTCGAAACTAGTTTTCGTAATGTGTCTTTATATTTGTTTAGTTTTGATTTATCTTTTGATTCCAGTGGTATTTTTCCTTTTAAAACGTTATAAATACACTCACAAATAATATTAATTTCTTCATCTTCACAAGATTTTAGCAACGCTGTGCGATACTTTGGTTTAAGTAACTGCAGTGCTTCAAGTAAATGTTTATATGTGTGTACTCTTGGATGCATTATTTGGAACTGATTAAAACGTGTTGATTCTTGTCGTATTTAAACCCTTTCTTGGGAACATATACGGTACAATGCCCATCAAAAGGAAATATTTTAGTTTTAAAACGACATATGTCATCGGTATTTTGCTTCAGATCAATCATAAGGTAACCATGAGCATCTTTAGTGGCATCTTTGTAGGCTTCATCTACAAATTTTGGGTTCTCCGGATAAACTTGTCGTGACAAGTAGCGAATTTGTGTTTTATCCCTCGGGTTTTTGAAGTATACAATATAGCTGGTATTCAATGAAATATCACGTTGTCCTTTGCCTTGATGAAATATGTTTTGAGTAATATAAAAAACACTTAAGTTTCTATGGTGACTTCCTTTTGTAAAAATATCAACGATTCGTCCATCCGATTCTCTCATCAAGTCATCAATTATGAGAAGCTTGGGCTTTTTTCCATCAAATAAAGAAAAATCTGGTATTCCTTGGCTATAATTTACATTTTCCAGATTGTACAAAGGTTGCATTTCATCATAACACCAAATAATTTCATCAAATTCAACATTACATACTTCTTTTGCATTGTTTAAAAAATTGGTAACAAACTGAGTTTTACCACACCCACTTGGACCCGCTACTATTGTAGTGAAAGGGTGGTTAAAATGAATCATTATAAATTTTTAAATATGTGTGTTCATATGTTAACGGATTGACTTCAAATGAGAAAATTTCTAGACCATAGCTTTTTAAATAAATTTGGTAAAAAAAAATGGGGTAACAAATAAAAAAAAAAAAAACAAAAATTTTGCTAATTATTTTTTAATATTTATATTATTCTAGATAAATCACATAAAAATTTACAAAAACATATTTTTTGCCAATCATTTTATTGCCAAAACTTAAAAAATAAAAAAAAAAAACATCCTAAAATACAATATTATGTACAAAAAATAAATATGAAAATTGAATGTTCCGTGTTTTTTTTTTTTTTTTAAGAATTATGAGGTATTTTATAATGACCCCACGCAAGAGTATCCGAAGTGTTTTTCAATAAATATCGTTTTGTGTCGTTGTAAGATAATGATATTTTATTGACATTTTGCGTAAATAAAACATGCTTTATTGATCGGAATCGTAACATTTGAGCATGTTGTATATTTCTATCAAATAAACAACTTTTATAGTCGTTAAGGGTTAATTTCTTGGTAACACACTTGTTTATTCCTTTAGCTTTGGATATAATACCACTATTTTGAACATCTAAGGCATACATTTTTGATCTAAGACCAACAAACTCTTTCAAAATTTTGCCATTATTTTCGTCTTTAAAAAAACCTAACCTCTTTTTATTTAGTAATGGTAAACCATATGCATTGTTGGGTGGGTAATCAGATGTATCATAATACAAGTTCAGGTCAGATTTAATGTCCTCATAAAAGTTAGCAGTGTTTATTTCATATATTAAGCTATCAGTATCCGTGTAAAGGAGCTTGAGATTTTCCGTATATTTGTATTTCATATAATTGTAGTGGAATTCGTACATTAAAGTTTTCGATAGATCTAAAATGCAGAATCCAAGGTAAATTGGTTTGTTATAAAAGATTTTTGTTTTTTTCAATTGCACAGCAGCTAAATTCTCAGAAAATATTGATAAACTATGAAATTCAGGTTTAGATATTAAGGACTGTACCCCTTGGGATTTTCCGCGATTTTCCCAGTGACTTAATAATTTAACATTCACACGTTTCGTGACATTTTCCATTGTTTTACCAAAAACAGAATTATTCATAAGTTTAAAGAAATCTTTTTCAAAATCAGATGTCGCCAGCGAACGCATTCGGGTATTCAAATCTATGTAACTTTTTAACCAAGTAGATTGTTTGAACTTCAACACACGATGGATTTTCACTAAACGCAACCCATTTTTTAAACATTGTTTAAGATTTCTGTAATGTAATACATAATTATATTTATTGTTTAAATTGGGAATCAATTTTTTTTCTTTAGAATCACCTAGACATACATTTTCTGGACAGAACGGCAAATCTGAATGAGAGTCATGTAATTCCTTGGGGTACTCTAGATCAACTTCTAATATAAACCCATATTCAGCATCGTCTGAAACATTGAAATCGGTATCTTTATTTACCCATTCAAATTTGCCAGACGGAAGACATTGTGACATAGCCCACCCATAGAGATTATTTGCGTCTAAGTACATGAGAAAAGATGAAGGAATATTTGGATCATAGTCTTCCATAAATGTATTATTTGCTTTTGCATGTCTGTTGCTACATTGGGAAATCCCTCCTCGAATGTTTTTCGCTATAAAAGCTATTTTGTCGACATCTGTTAAAAGTTCTAAACTTATTTTGGTAGTCCTCAACATCGAATCAAAGGAAATTCCAGGCGCGGTATAATAATGGGCGGGATCTAAACCATATGTCTTAAGACACACATTTCTAAAATTTTCAAATATGTCAGTTAGTAATAAAACATCTGTTTTCAGATAAAGATTGGAATAATCCCCCATATTTTTGCATTGGAAATGAGACCAAATATCTTGAGCATGTAGGAAATCGTTTTCGGAAATGTGACTGTCAGTAAGAGAACTATAGAATTGATCCTGTGTAGGAAGCGAAGTTAATTTCAGTGAATCATACGAAGTCATGTACTCATATGGATAGACACCCTTCCGTATTAGACGTTTAAAGTCTTCTTCACGAGGAAAGTTCAATTTCAATTCGTAAAATTGGTCAGTAGTCAAGTTTTTAGCTAATTTATCCAAGCTACTCGACATAAATTTAAGAGAATCGACAAATCTCAATTTTACAACACGATTATTCACTTGTAAAGACTTAGAAAACGAAATATACTTTTCTTTATTTTGTGGGATTAGTTCTATGTCACCATCTTCAAGACCAAGTCCATGTACAATAAAATGACTATCGTAATTGCTCAAATTGTGGAAAAATACAGGTACAAAATTGGGTGGTTTGTATTTTTCAGAACAAAATTTATGTGCAACGCCTTCGTAAAGTCCAGTATGATAATTATAAGAAACGGTTGAGTCATCATTCAAATTTCTATCACAAATATAACAAGCATGGCTTTGCATAATGTCTACCTTATTAGCATCTGTTAGAGGGAAAGAAGTTTTAGCAAACGCATTACTTTTACAAATAGTTTCTAAATCTTCTTTTATGACTTTCATAAATGTTTTTGCACAGTCTTCACCTGTATATGTTCTGTACACAGATAACTTGTCATTATAAGAACACTTAATATAGTAACCGAAGCTATAAACTTCATGTTTTTGAATATTGGTAGTAGAAGATGTACTGGGGTTGTTAGAACAGGATTGAATTGGATTTAAAAATGCCTCAAAATCAGCGTATACAACAAAAGGTACTCTTAATTGTCGTTCATAATTATTAAAAGTAACTTGATTCGATGGAACATATTCGTTAAACCAATTTCTTGTGTCTTCTTTTTCGGATGGTAAGTTTGTGCATACGTGGAAGCAGTCGTTTTTTTGATGTTGGTTTAGTCTCTCGTGTGATGTAAATTTAATTAAGCAACCATCGCAAATATGAACAGCATGTTGTGCATTTGACAATTGCTTAGACACTAACCTCGATAAATTTTTGATAAAACAATAATGTCCTTGGTTATCTTTAGTTATGTACAACAAGTTTAAGTGATTAGACTTTTTTAATTTAGTTAAATGTAGTGGGCCTATAACATCGTGTTTCTTGTTTTGAGAGTTGTACTCGAGACCAAATACATTAATGCTAATATCATTATTTTTTTCAAATTTATGGATATCTCCCAATTTAAATGGAAAAGTTAAATTTTCAAAGTTCAATTTATTCTTATGTAATATGTATGAACTGACCATATTTGAATGACTTTTGGGTTCGTATAAACCAGACAATACAGCCCATCGAAAACACTCATGGTCATTGTTTTTTACATTAATAACCGCTTTTTTATTCTTTATATCACGAGGTAATTCGATAAAAGAAGAGCCGCGTAATGGATTATATTTGTTAATATTGAGATCGATATGATTAAATGTTACTAAACTCCACCCACTATCTTTTCTTTCAAAGTTTGACAACCTTATCACAATTTCATTTACTAGGGACGTAAAAACAGCAGCTTTATCAGTGCTGATATCAACAATACTATTACTTAATTGGAAATCAAATGTATTATTTAATTGTTTGGTATCTTGTGTAAAATTTGCATTAAGAATAAAATTTACTTTTAAAGCGTGATGTTTGTTAAGTGAACGATCTAATAATGTAAAGATCTTATCCTTGTGTTTTTGTAAAATAGTTTCGGGATCAAGAGGTTGGTGATCCATTTCATTAAATAATATTCTGTAAGTAGCGACTCTGTTTTTGAATGCATTTTCAATTAATTGGACATTAACATATTCACTATCGGATCTCAACACATTATTTTTGTGAATATTACTATTTAAATGGTTACCAAAATATCTTTTTGACACGAACTTTTTACACACCGAACATTCAATTTCAGAATTATTTTTTGTACTTACATTGACATCGGATAATGGTTCTTCGCTTGAGAATGTAGACATATCACGACTGTTGGAAGGGTAGTTTCTCTTCACTGGTACTTCTGCACCCGTACTTGTAGCTGTCCTTTTTCTCCCCCGTCCTACTTGGTTAGATCTGTAATAGAAAAAGTGAAACGTTAGTATTTAATACAAGATTTAAAACTTCAAAACAATGATTAAATTATTATCATTATACTAACTTAAGTTTTTTCGACATTGCTGGCAATATGCCTGCATTGTTAAAACCCCATCAATGACATCTGATGACAAGTTATGCATCGACTTATTGATATGCCCATCACATGGTGTGTAATAGGGTATAATATCTTCATCTTCCAAAAGCGCCTGAGGTAATTGATTGTCAATATACCACAATCTTATGTTTCTATGAAATACTTTTAAAATGAATCCTTTGCTTAAAACTGCAATTTTGTCGTGGGTTAAACTAGTTCCCATATGAAAGTATCCAAGCACCATTTTTAAAACAGTATTTTGTACAATACACAGACACAGTACTAGCACAAACACAGTAACTGGAATAATGAATGATTTCTACACCAGAGACGTCGCTTATAAAGAACCTTCCAGGATCCCCACCCAACAGAGAACAATGAAACTGAGCCATAAAAAGGCAACAACTCAATGACACTGGTCAATGGTTTTGTACAAGTTTGAACAAGAATAAACTGTTTAAATTGCATGTCTAAATATACAAGTACAATATCAATAAACAATATAACAGGTTGGAACAAGAGTACTCACCCTTGACTATGTAGCTGGCTTAGTAATTCCCCGATCTCATACATTTCTTGATCACTTTCAATTTCTTCGCATAGCCTGACGAGCTCGGAATCGTAAACATCACAGCTTAAACAGTCCATCGTGAGATGTGTCTAAGAAAATAGTGATTACATTACAACAAATTTTTTCCTTAAAATAACAAACGTAGCTTAGTGATTTTATATTAAAGGGTGGAGAGTTTTATACATTTGCAAAGGGAAATAGATCAATATGATTAGGCTACAAAACAAATTACAACATGTGGTTATAAAACGAGTTAACAATTTTGAATAACAAAAAGTTGTTGTTTAAGCAGTAAGAAATATATAATACTAGTAGTACACAAGGGTATGTTATAAAATATTATCTAATGTCTTATATAATAAATACAGTTTTAACCTAGTATTAAAACTACACAAACACTTAGTTTACTTTTTCGTATTGTTTATAAAATATTTCACGCACGTGTCCTTCGAAGCTATTTCTTTCGTCATGTTGTATATAACATCACGGACAGTCTCAAGCTGTGGATCTTGCTCAGTTGAGATGTAAGATTTTAATCTCACATCGGCGTGCTTCCAGTGCTCTTCTGGTGCGATGTTCCTAACTTTTTCAAGATCGTATATTTCTATTTTAATAAGGTGTGATGCATACGCAGCATCGTCTTTACCCGAAGATAGGTAAGCAACACCGGTATGGGAACTTTGCGACACACTGGAAGATCTCTTCACTGGTTTCACTTTTTTCTGCGGTTTTTCAAAGAAACTCTCGATACTATTTGCAGGACGTTTCTTCGCTATGGCTTGTTTCACTTTAAAACCGAGTGTGCCTTCTTCATCACTCCCTGAATCATCATGTTCAGGTTCAGGGTAATAAAAATTCTTGAAAGTGTTTTCCGTGAACTGTAACAATATTCAACAATAAGTTATACATCCGATTAACACACTTAACAAGTAACACGATGAACACAAGTTACAGAAAAAAAAAACACTGTTAAACAAATAGTACATAAAAATACTACATACATATTTTATAAAAAATAGTACATACTTACATTTGCCATTTTTTATAAGCACTGTAGCACGATTCAACACTATGTCACTGTACACTGAGAGAGCTCTGGTAACAAGCACGACTCGGTTCTGAATACTTATAGATCGTCACTGTCCATCGGCTTTTATAAGGATGTGACAATAGATTACCGTTAAAATCACGTTTCGACTAGTTTGTACCGCGCCCAACAGCCACCAACAAACAGTAATAAAATTTATAATAGACTTTCGAATCTTTTGATGATTCGGAGAAGAAACCTGTCATAAATCTTTACAAACAATATGGACCCAACAAACAAATTAAAAAATCAACGAGTTTAGTTCAGCCCACTACAAATACACGTTAGTACAAGTTACAAAGTTTATTCAGGTATTTTCTTAAGCATCTATTCAAGAACATAATATTTGGCGAAATAAATAAATATGCAAAAATAGAACTCGTATTTTTAACTTACAGCTTAAATAAGTTAGTATAGTTTTGAAGCAGTTATTACTGTATAAAATACCGCATTACTATTGTAAGATTAGATTCGTATTATCCTTATGCTACATGCAATATTTTTACATAGAACTTTCTCCTTTTTGAAGTCGGTTATTACAAAAAAGAAATGAAAGTAACATTGAGTACGTAGTCAAATTTATGCAAGGTTAGGTTAGGTTAGAACAGCGTTCTTAAGACCAAAACAACTGTGCTGTGCTCGTAGCTAGTTTTAAGTAGGTAAGTAAATAAAGCAGTTCTTCAAAATTAAGTTTTCGAAGTTAGGTGATAGTTAAGTTAGAAGTAATGTTAAGTTGAACAAGATAAAATATATAAATAGAACAACGTTCGAAATGCAGCATATGTAGTGAGTAACAAAATACATACTTTGAAGTAAGGCTACCTGAAGTTAAGTAGTCAGTTAACGTATCCTGCGTTAGCTGGGCGTAGTCCTGTAGCTTAGGTTAGGTTAGGTTAGAATTGTGATCTAGCATAGGTTAGCTTAGATTAGTGATACGTACACCGTAGCACACATCACGTAGTAAGAAACCTTGGAGTAAAGAGACGATGTGAGACAGGCTGGGTTGAAACAGCGATTCCAATAAGAACCAAGGTGGCGGACCTAGTCTGATAGTTTAGGTATGAGATGTTTAGGTATTTGTCCAGCTTTACCTAAAGAATGTTCTTAAAAGATGTATACCGTTTGGAAAGGAAGTTGTAGGCAGTTGAAGCCAAAGAGAAATATAAAAGAGGGAAACAATAGTAGACCGTAATAAAAGTGAGCTCGGCGTCCGAGAGGGCAATAAAACCCGAGCTCGGGTAGACAATAGAAAAGGGTCGATGGGTCGGGGAAGGTGTTGCATTGTTAGCGTAGGGCGTTCTGTAAGTCCTGACAGAGCTGTCTGAGCGTCCTGGGACCTATTCCAAACGCTCCAAGTAGGGGGCTATTTGTTTTTTTTTTTTTTTTTTTTTTTTTTTTTTTTTTTTTTTTTTTTTTTTTTTTTAGGTTTCGTGGTCCGCCAAATCCGCCCTGGATGCCGCCCATCAGGCCCGTCCGCCCCGTATCGTAGTATCGGCGAATCCCTACTACTGATGCTAATAGACGTAATTAAGTTATACTTACTTAAAAGATAAGGACATCAAATAATTTAATTAGTCGATTTTATGAGATGAGTCACAGTTTTTCAATATAAATCCATACTAATATTATAAATGCGAAAGTGTGTATGTCTGTCTGTCTGTCTGTCTGTCTGTCTGTCTGTTACCTCTTCACGCTTAAACCGCTGAATCGATTTTGATGAAATTTGGCATGGAGATAGATTAAGATCCGAGGAAGGACATAGGATAGTTTTCATCCTGGAAATTATCCCTAAAAAGATTGAAAAGTGAGTGAACAGTATAGTAGTGACATTGATGACCCTGTAGAATTTGTAATGTCATTATTAGACCAAGAGCACAATTGCTCTTAAATTTGCTTAGGCACTTTTAATAATCCCTTTTATTAATTAAGGTGATTAGGTGGATATCTATCGTGTTGTACGAGGTTGTTGATAAATACGGAACAAATACGAAATACTCTCTGTCTGCCTGTCTCTCTGTTAGATTTTCACGCCTAAACTTCTGACCCGGTAAAGATAAAATTTGATGTGGTGTTATAGACCCCGAGAAGGACAAAGAATGTTACTGCAGTTTTAAGGTGAGAAACTTACATGTAAATGGAGGCGGTTCGAATAGGCCTTTCTTTTCTTTCTGTTACACATTTTAAAAACCTATGTAATATTTAAATAAAACAATTTAAACGGATTATATCGCGTATATTAATTATTTGAGCCTCCCTGACGTTTCAATACCTGATGTCTCAATACCTGAGGCCCGTGAAGTGCAGCATCCCTCTGCAGAGTGCTGGTGTTTACAAGCTGGACTGCGAGTGTGGTCTATCATACATTGGCCCAACGAAACGTAGTATAGCTACACGGGTTAAGGAGCATGTAGCTGATGTCAAGCACCGTCGTTGCAACAGGTCTGCAGTCTGCGAACATGTCATGGACAAACCATGCCATTCAATTAATTTTGATAATATTCAATCCTTGGCAGAGAGAAACGATATTTTCCCAGAATGTTGCGCGAGGCTATTGAAATCAAAAAATATCCCAATTCCAATAGAGAAGATGGTTTGTCATTACCACCGGCTTGGGATCCTGTTGTACATCTTATCAAGGATCAAGCAAGACACAAGACTGGAAACCTTGGGCCTCGAACGGTGTAAAACAAATTAATGTTAAAAGTAGTCAGTCAACCTTTGACAACGGTATCTGTAAAGGTACTGAACCGTCAGGAAGGCTCAAATAATATACGCGATATAATCCGTTTGAATTGTTTTATTTAAATGTGTGACAGTCGCGGAAACCGAAGAAAATACTATGTAATATTTATTCAAACAGGTTACTACTAGGGGTTTTACTTATGTTTCTTTAAACCTACCTATCTCGCAGTTACCAATAATTTATTGACCTTATCACTTAAATTCTGGTCTTACACATCCGTCCATACTTCTAAGTTCCACGTGGACGTAGTCGCGGGCAAATCCATACTATACTTACTATATCCATCCATACTAATATTATAAATGCAAAAGTGTGTCTGTCTGTCTGTTACCTCTTCACGCTTAAACCGCTGAATCCTGAATACCAATAAAAAAAAAAAAAAAAAAAACGATTTTGATGAAATTTGGCATGGAGATAGTTTAAGATCCGAGGAAGGACATAGGATAGCTTTCATCCTGGAAATTCTCCCTAAAAATATTGAACCTGTAGGAAATGTAATGATTAGACCAAAAGCACAATTGCTCTTACATTTGCTTAGGCGCTTTTAATAATCCCTTTTATTAATTAAGGTGATAAGGTGGATATCTATCGTGTTGTACGAGGTTGCTTCCGTACTGCCAAGTTCCACGCGGACGTAGTCGCGGGCAAAAGCTAGTATAATATATAATAATAGTATAGCTACGTCATTACTTCATTAGTATTGACTTTGTAAAGTTTCTTCATACGACGCATCATTTAAATGAACCACTGAACGAAATGATAGAAATGGGTTTGATGATCTGATGGAACAGTTTGATTCTAAAGATCCACTGAACGAATTAAACGAAATGAGTAATACATATAGCCTAGCCAATCGCGTGGTCAAAGTGTGAAACAGTTTACCTGAATCCGTTATTAGTGTACCCTCAGTGAACTCTTTCAAAAATAGACTAGACAAACATTTACAAACACAGAACACAAGTGAACAGTGATATGCACGCATCAGCTATAAGCTGCCTGTGCATTAAATAAATAAATAAATAAATATCACGAGAGCTAAAGACATTAATTGTTCTTCTTCATTTGAGTGACATTAGGCGAAATATTGCTGCTCAATAGCTATAGACAATCAGTAACTAATAACTTCACCAGTTTGTGTTGGTCATAGGGGTCAATTACGCCCTGCCAGCACAAATCGGTGCATTACTGTTTTATAACCCCCTCCTTTATTGAAGTCGGTCAAAAAGGATTTCTTTTCGTTAGTCGTGTTTTTTAACCCCTTCACGAAAAAAGAGGGGTGTTATAAGTTTCACATTGTATCTGTGCATTTGTGTATCTGTGAGTCTGCCTGTGGCATCGTAGAGCCCAAACGCATGGACCAATTTGAGTGCGGATTTTCAAATCGAAAGACTTGTCCGTGTAATGTTTATGTTTGGTGGAAATAAGACAAGTAGTTTCCAAGATATTGAGCTTTAATTGGAACAAGTGACAACAAATTTTGTAGTTTTGTTCAATTTTATTAGCATTATCTATATCACCCATTGAATGAGGGTCTCATGATGACTAGATACTTGCGTCGTCGAGGTGTTTTAAATTTTTAATTTAGGTTATTGTTATAAATATTTTTTTACCTAATTTAATTGCTGTGATGATCAATACATCCTGAAAACACAGTCCATCCATCATCGATACGGTTTAAGGCATGATGGATTCGATCCACTCTTTAATCTATCTTTTTGTATGAATACCAAACTTCGACAACAGTGTTAAGGTTTCCTTTCAGAATGTAAGAGCGATGCGAGCTTGCGAGAGTTACAATCGATTTATCTTAATGAAACTTGGATGATTATAAAATATTCGGTTATTTTTTACACCACGTTGAATACTTAATAGCTTTTAAAAAACATATATTGCAGACACTTGACTGAAATCATTACCTACACAAAGGAAATGCCTACTTTTTAAAAACAGATGGCGCCAGGCTGGCATGGCGCCGCGCGCCCATACGAAACAAATGACGATCCTGCATCACGCTATCGAGATTTTTCCTAAAATCAAGACCTCCCATAGAAAATTAATTTTCAATACAAAAGGATTTTATAATAGTACCTATAGATATCGTCGTCTAGTACCCAATACCCATAGCACAAGCTTTGCTTAGTTTGGGACTAGGTCGATTTGTGTAAGAATGTCACAAAAAATAGATTACTCTGACCTGACGAGGTATTTTGCTACGTAAGTAACGGTGGTTGTGTCCTTCTGAATACACACCACAACGACGCCTAAGAATCTAAGCAGCTCTCATTCTCGGGGAGAGTGATTAGTCCATTGTCTTGGCCGACAGATGTGAATCGTGGTTCACAAAAGTTTGAACTATGCAAGATGTTTTTCTTTTTCTCATAAACCAATTTGAGTATGCAAGTCAGGATGTTGTTTTGTACAAAAGAGTTAACTAACATATATCCATAACATATAACATATATCCTAGACCATATATTATTTTCATAAGCAATATTGCATTTTCATAAGCAATAATGCACTACATTTAGTTATAACTCACGCACGGCGTACAGTTTTTAAGACGTTCGCGGTCCACGCGACAATTTTGAAAATTGCACGCTGCGGCACAGACAAAACTAATTTCTTGCCAAAAAGGACACAAGGCATTTGCATATAAGCACTAAATATGGAGGGTGGATGGAGTGCCAGTTCTGGAAACATAAACGTCAAGGTCCACACACACGTGAAGCCGTAATATATGGTACTAGGGCCCTAATTTACGTCTCTCGACGTGCTGTCTGTAAAAGTGTTAAACCCCTGTCTTAGTGTATATGAGTCCCGTCAGTGCTGTTATAATTATTATAAGTTATTAACACCTTCTTGAAACAATAAAAGCAGCACTTCATTTAAATCGCGCGACGCAAATAAAGTTTCATTGAAACCGAAAGTCAGGACAACGACATCTGAATTTCTGAGATTTTCATTTTAAAATTAGAAATGAATCAGTCTGTTGACGAGTTTTATTCCCGTGCTTCCTCGGTTATTTATAAATTCAGTGGTTTTATAAATGCTACAATAACGCTTGGATTAATCATCATACAAAATAGCGCAGCAATTCCAATTATTTTTTTTGTTACATTTGTCAAATAGTTCAAGCTGGAATTTGGAAGCCCCATAGACACAATATGTATTTGTACACGACTAGATCTGTGTTTAAAATGGCTGAAGATGATATAAAACATCATATACATTAAATTCTTGGATTCAATAGGATTCCAAGGACTTGGCTACATTTCTCGCCTTGGACTCAACTTAACCGTGGTTCAATTACATGTAGGGCTGCCATCCGTCCGAGTTTCCCCGGATTTGTCCTAGTTTGGGGCCATCCGGGGAAGTTTTCAAAAAGTGTCCGGGGAAATCCGGGCATTTTTTATGTGAATGAAGAATATAGCGATTGTTTTTTTAATAATATTAATTTCGGACACGTCCGCGGATAAAATGCGATTTACGCCAAATGTCCTGGTTTATTTTAATCTTGGTCCGGTTTCAGCAAATTTAGAGATGGCAGCCTTAATTATATGGTACGTATGTTACATGGACGCGTGGGAGTGGATTAAAACCATGCAATACAGCTGTCTCGGAGCCCAATACGACTTCATCGCATTTGGCGTCGAGACACATAGTCCGCGGGGTTCGCGGACAGGGAGCTCAGTATGTGCCTGAGGTACGCAACAAGAGGACCCAAGCGCGGCCAGCTTTCTCGCTCATTTAGTTATGAGTAATTAGTTTTGAGTGTCTAATGTTTACTGTTATTGGTACCCTTAAATATAAATAGTATGCTTAGACCAAGAAGTCGATCTAAACGGAAGGAACGGTCATGACGGTGTTCCGAAAAGGCCTCTGTCCGATAGATGATGAGTTTTGGCTGATGATAATGAAAAAACTTCAAACAAACAGATATTCGTACGTGTGCCAGTAGGTGTGTGTCAACCGAGAAAGTCAGATACGGGTCGAAAAGACCCCGCCGAGTTGAGAATAAACACACCCGAGCCTTAGTGTGATTTAACTTCGCTATTGGCATCTCCTTAATCGGACACTGCCTTGAGTCAAATTCAATCGATTCTTCGTATCCTCTTCACAATACTGGATTTCATCTCCATTGGCGTTTGCAAATTGCACTGGACGCTTGAAGTATAGCTAGCTGTCTACGATAGAATCTAAGATTGAACGTTCTCTTTCAGGATTGATAATACCCGGATTGTTTTGTCCGTGGGCAAAAAAGGACGGAAATATAAGTGCGTAAATGTGTAGCTGTGACATCTGTAGCTCCTAAACGGTTTTATTGAATTGCTGAAGAAAACTTAAGTAATCGAGAAATATCTTAGCCACGAATCAAGAAGTAGTTCAGCCGTTTGATGGAATAATACATTGTATCGCAAAAGAAGCCTAGGGAATTATGGTATACCGTATTTTATTGGTTATCTGTGTAAAATGCCACAAACAATATGTTGTAAAAATGGTAGTTCTGCAAAGTAATCGCTAGGGACGCTGTACTATTCTCAATGTATATCTCAATGTAAATCGTTTATGCCTTGATCACACGTACCGAGTAAACGGGCGAGACAGTGCTCTGTCTCGCCCGTTTGTCTTATGTGTGACAGGGACGAGAGCACTGTCTCGCCCACTCTCTCGGTACGTGTGATCAAGGCATTACGCTGTCACTAGCGAGAACGGTCACATTAACTCGTGGTAAGGGCACGCTTTCATACAAAATTCTCTCGCAAATTGCAAGTGTGGTAAAGCCCTAAAGAAACAAACACATGTGGGTATTTATTTCTTGCCAACTCACGCCGACTTCATTGATTATTCGGGCGCAGTTAGGAAGTTGTAAAAAACCGCAGAATCACAAGCTGGGTCGGATTTATTAACTGTGATGTGGGTTAAAACTGTTTAATACATTTTGCTTCGGCACAACGGGTTCTGTAGTTTTATGGCCTTGCTTTACGTAATATGTCTGTGAGAAACTTGTCATATAGAACTATTCATACAAAGATATCAAAGTTCAAAGCAAAAAATGAAATGAGTTACCTGGGGGAGTGGGGGGAGTTGTCATATTATAGACCTTAGGAAAAACTTTTTTTGGAGTTTACTCCTTAAGAATCGATTTTCATATACCTATAAGCCCGGGGTATGAAAATTATGGGGTATAAAATCGAACGTATCTGCCGTGCTAATTTAAAAAGTCGTATCTCAGTATACGATCGGGGTAAAAATACGACTTCTTAATTTAGCAGGTTATGCGTTATGCGTTATAGACTAAGGTCCCGATATAAAATAAACTTCACCGAGATGTTTGTTTGATGAAATGTATTTTATATTTAATTTAATATGTCAATAAATATATTGCATATGGGTTGCCTAACAAAGGTCAGAGTATAGCAAAGGGTGCGCCCGATTTTAGGACAGAAAATTTACGACCAAAATGTTTTTTTGTTGTTTTGGGCTTAAATTAGATTGAATCTTATAGATTATGCTAAAATAAGCATATTTTATTCTTTAAACTTTTTCTCTCAGTTCGATATTTACCAAGATATTAGGATTCAAATGCATAACATATTTTGATGTAGGTACGTAATAGTAGACTATTTACGAGGGTCCATGTAAGCAAGCATTTTGACGCTCCGCTCGCTTCGCTCGCTCCGCTATACATGGTCACAAAACAAACCTAACCTAACCTACAGTTTTCGGTTTTCAACCCATGTACCATATTTTCAGCAAGCATTTTTACCTAAAAAACTTCAATATCTCTGTAAATATTAATCTGAGCCAAAAAAAATTACTAACAAAACATGCTTATTTTAACACGTTTAATAAGATCCATAAATAAAAATAAGGTGTTATATTGACATAAATTACTCGTCTCCGAAATTTGTCTGTCTCGGATTCGGAACCCTTTAAAATAAATAATGTTTGAACCTCAATATCTCGGTAATTATCAAGTTTTAAAAAAAGTTGCCCCTACAAAACATGCTTATTTTAGCGTCCTCTATACGATAGCATCATAAAAAATAGGTGTCATGATGACACCAACCCCATCAAAATTTTTCTAAGTCCTGCGCACCCTTTGCTATACCCCAACCACCCATATGCAATATATTTATTGACATTTTAAACTAAATATAAAATACATTTCATCAAATAAACATCTCTGTGAAGGTCATTTTATATCGGGAGCTTAGTCTATAACGCTTAACGCATAACCTGCTAAATTAAGAAGTCGTATTTTTACCCCGATCGTATACTGAGATACGACTTTTTAAATTAGCACGGCAGATACGTTCCAAAAATATAAGTATTGCGAGGATTGACGTTTGGTTGTCAAAGGCGACGGTTGAAAATTTTATCAAATTTTATTTTATTTACAAGTTAATTCAGTTTTAGAGTCCTTTTCGCTGTTTTTGCGATGAGTGAGTCAAGTCGAGGTGTCGTGAGTGATACGTCACTTTTAGAATGTGGGCAGCGGGCAGCTCCGTCGTGGCTATCTGAAGTGGAGTTTGATAATAAGGCAGGGCCGAGTCAATCGGATATTGTATCGAACGCTGAGTCCATGTCGGATGTGCGGCATATAGCGGTGAAGCGTGCTTGTGGTCTGAGCGACGAAAGCTGTGTTTGTAGTGATAGTTTTATCACAATAGGCAGGAAACCTAAACGCTTGAGGGTTTTAGCAACCGCCAAAACGCAGCTGGAGCCGGACGGTGTGCCTGACAAGCTATTTGAAGTTTATATAGTGTCAAAAGAAGATTTACCGAAACAGATTGGTTTGGCAAAGTTGCTGCAATTTAAGGGTATAAAAGGAATTTTATCCGTCAAGTTTATGGGAACACGTAAAGTTCGCATACAGTTTAACTCTAAGGATGATGCGGAGAAGCTTCTGGCTTCTCAGGAGTTTAACAATGAGACGAGACGTTCTTATTGGTCTAATATGGCATGCTGCACTTATGGAATTATAAGGCAGGTTGAGTTGGAGGTTGAGGAAGACGAATTTTTAAAGAATATTGAAGGGTCTGAAGACATTTTGTCAATATGTAGACTGAACTTTTTGGATCATGATGGGTTAAGGCTGAAGCTATTCGTCTGTGTTTTAAGGGAACTTCTTTACCGCCATATGTTTATGCCTACGGTTGCCGATTTAAGGTAAATCAGTACCTACACTTTCCCGGTTACCCAATGTTCAATATGTTGGAAGTTCGGTCATCTGAGCAGGTTTTGTCCTACTACTAAAGTTACTTGTCCGAAATGCGGCGGGGAGCATGCCAATTGCGAAACGACTATTTTTAGATGCATTAATTGTAAAGGCAGCCATATGGCCTTAGATAAGTCGTGCCCGGTTTTTGTGAAGGAGTAAGAAATTCGCAGGATTATGTCTGCTGAGGGATGTATATATAAACGGCCTTTTTGGTTGTATATGCAAAATAAGGAAAAAAAGGATACGGATGTTTGTAGTCAGGATGCGCCATCTGTTTTTGAGAATTACTTAAGTTTTGGAAAGTCATATAGAGATGCTGTTTTGTCGAAGCCGTTACAATCTAAAGAGTCTGAAGATTCTGTCTGTCAGGCTGAGGGCCAGCGATCAGTAAGTCAGTACAGATTAGAGAGCGAGCCACAACAAGAGGTTCGTAAGCCGCGGAAGTCAAAAAGAGTAACAGATGAGAAGAGGTCCGAGTGTCTATTGGTCAATCAGCCTACTATTGAGCGGGCTGATATGGAAGATCAAAGACAAAATAAGGACAAGAAGAAGAGACGTATTACTTTTGAAAGGCTGGTTGAGAAGACGAAGGATATTTTGTTTTCTACCGAAAGTTGGGAGGAGAAGTTCAAAACGCTGTTTGGAGTTGTTGTTAAGGAGATTTTGGATTTATTTAAGGATTTTTTTAAGGAAGGTGATTTTGTACGTTTGTTTTTGTCTAATGTAAATGGCTAGGTCTAATACCAGATCTTTCTTGAATGTAATGTTCAATTCAATATTGGCGGAACCCTTATCGGAATCGGCTAAATTTGTATACAGTTTTTTTTATGTAAATAGTGTATACAAATTTAGTTGTTTTCGTGTACATGTTATTTTTAAGTTTATACGGTTTATGTTTTTATTTACATATCTATGTCTTTTAAATGAATGATGTTGTGTATTAGGCCTGCTGGAGCTGGCATGTTCAACAAAATGATCAAAGCTCCTTAATTAATAGATAAAAAAAAAAAAGTATTGCGATACTACGGTAGAAAGGTCGTATCTTTGTATGGATTTCATAGTAAGATACGGTTTTTTTTCCGTAGCACTGCAGACTGTAGTAACTAAACTAGCCGCTCGAGGGCGCTTTACATCACGCTTCCTTATTTAGTTACTACTCATGATCTCTCCAATTTGTTAAAAATGAATCGGAAGTAAATTTTCCTTGTAAAATATTGTAATTTTGCTGTATATTATACTCGTATATTAATATTATGTACCTTCTCGTTCTTGTTTGCAGCACCCAACAGGGTACATAATGTGATACTTAAACTATTTACTAATCATTATGTGCAATAAACGTATTGAGTATTGAGTATATATTTTATAATCGTTCTTAAGGCCAGGCGCGCACCACGATTTTAGTCGCGCGATAATTTTGTCGCATAAATGCAAGATATGGGTTTATATGCGAGTGCGCGCACCACGATTTTCATAAACCCAGAAGTACGCTTATTTCTGCGACAAAATTATCGCGCGACTAAAAAAAATCGTGGTGCGCGCCTGGCCTGAAGAGTAAACTCCAGTCGTGCGTCGGAGCTGACACACACACTTTTTTTTATAATACCCTAGTACATAACTGAAGCTAACGTAACGATAGAGTGCTTTTTACCCACTGAAGAAATCAATGGCATGCATTATTAAAATACATACTAATCGGGTTTACTTCCACGTCGTAGAAGTCGAATATGACTCGACATGTCGGTTGATTCGCAATTCATCCTCAGGAGCACCGCGACTCGATCGTATTTTAATATGTCTGAGACTCATGGGAGTTTGTTGTATTTTAAATAGTTAGTTCAATAAGTTTTTTACTGACAATTTCATTAAGTATTTGCTTTATTAAATTAACCTGCATTAAACAAGTTTAGACAGATTTCAAGATTGGCAAACGAAACTCAAATTTGTACAAACAAGGACGATACACAGAGAATAACTTTATGTAGAAAATTTTGGAACATTTTATTATAAAAACTGCATTTTCGGTAAGTTACAGATTTTTGTAGACAAACCTGCAGGGCTATTATATCTTGCCGCGACTTAGCTTGTCGCTCGACTCAGCATCATCTGTCTTTATCGCACGGTATTGAAAGGAAAGTGACAGGTTGTATTATGTCTAGACCCCGGCTTTTCGTCGCAGTCACGTGACAATAGGGTAGTTTGGGGAATAAATGGACCTGTGTTAATAAATAAGGAAAAACTAACTATCGTGAGACATCTTTAATAATTATAAAAACGGTTTTAACTCACGTAAAAATTGTCAGTGGCTCGCGAGTCGCGTAGTAGCACGGAGAGCTCCAAATGAGTTTCGAAACATGTCGGGCCGTTCCTGACAATTTTTACGTGAGTTTAAACCGTTTTTATAATTATTAAAGTTTTGAACCCAATAAATTTTAACATATTTTTTTTTCCTATAGGATATATTAACTAAAGAGGATTTTTTTATTTATGTCATTTATTGTATTAATTAACACCGGTTCGTTTACTCCCCAAACTACCCTATTGTGACGTCCCCGCGACAAATGTCCGGGGTCTTTTATGACGCGTGTCACAGTTATTGCACCTCTAGCACAACTGTCAGAAGCGACTATTTCTCGCGCGAGATAATTGCCTGTCTCTTTCTGTACAGTAATGTGAGAGGGTGACGGATAGCGCTGTCGCGCGACAAGTCGCGAAGCATAGTTGAGCTAGACAGGCTGAAATGATTCAATTGCAAAGTACAGTCAACCAATTTTATTTCTATGCTACTATAGAACCTTGTCACAATGACAATGATATGAGATTTTAAACGGCTTATACATACCTACACTGTGACAAGTTACGAAATGGCCTCGGAATCAAATTGGTTGACTATACATTCAGAATAGGCAATGATTTCTATTTCAACTTCTTGAAATGACAGCGGCTGAAACTGAAGCGTATGCCAAAGTATGTTACGCATTAAGTGCTAGCTATTTACACCTAGTTTTATGAGAGTTTAGCGCGTTAGCGAGATAATTTAATATACCATTAGTTTGCAATTTGAAATTAAACATTCTCAAAAAACACTATATATATATTATATACCTTTCTTTCTCGGCGTCTGCAGTAATTAATTAATTTTACTTTATGGTTTTGTTTATTATTTTACTGTATATCTCTCATGATTCGTATCTCTGTGTATTTGAGGTGTGCCATAAAGTGGATTTGTTTTAATCGTATACTTAATGGGGTAACGGTAAAATTTACATGTGGATCTGGGATATCAATCATCAGATCCGATATGGTGACAAGTGACAACCACCCCAGGAATATACTCTTTCAACTAAAATAATAATTTTAAGGATTGCCACAAGTGGCGGAATAATCGCGTAACGTACATAATGTACAAATAAAAATAAAAAACAACAACATAGTCGTATTGAGAACTTTTTCCTTTTTTTATCGTTGAAAAACGCTGAACGTTTTTTTATAGAATCTTTTTATCGATTCTGTTTTAATGTGGAGATACCATTTTTTTATTTTTACAAATATTGACACAAAGGCACATTATGAAAATGTAATATGATCCATTGCATTGTAAGCAGGACTCGAACCTACGTTTCCTACGTAGTGCTCTCCCAACCGAGCTATCATATCGTTAGGTTCTAGTCCTGCTTACATTGCAGTAGATCACAGTACATTTTTCTCTCATAATTTACCTTTATGTCAATAATTTATCTATCACAAAGCTGAGTTTCCTAGACCCGGCCTGCCAAACGGACTCCTAAAAGATAATCAAAACATTTGTGTTTTATTTGATTCCACGCGTCCCTGACTCGTAAATGTTTATTCAACATCATATCATTCGCCGAGCAATCTCTAAATACACTCGGAAAATAAGCCTACATTTAATTATGTGAGTTATACAGGGAAATACTGAGACGGGAACCTAATATGTATAAGATTAAAAGCTGTAGTGCAGCTTTAGTAAAATAAAGATAATAAGACCGACATACATTTTTAACCCCAGAAAAAATAGGGGTGTTTTATAGTCTGTGTATTTGTTTATCTGTCTGTGGCATCGTAGCTCGCAAACAGATGGACCAATTTGAGTGCAGTTTTTAAACGAAAGACTTGTCCGTCGAGACGGTTCTCATTCCGTTTTAATTGGAAAAAGTGACAAGATTACAGCCAATATTGAAGCCACGAATTCCAAATTTTGTAGTTACGTACAGTTTTAGTAGCATGTTACATGCTTATATATCATATTCATATTGATATTCATTTATTCAATTCATTTTGTGTGTACAAAAAGGTCTTAAATATCTAAGATGTTCCAACACAAACCCTGTAAGGGCACTGCAATAGACATAACTATATAATATTTTAATTTATCTACTAATATCAAATTAGCAGGCATTAATAATACAACACACATATCACTCATTTAATGAGGGTATCATGATGATTATAGCTACTTCTGTGGGGTGTGTTTTAAATTGTTGATATAGGTTAATACGACAGTTAAAGGCGATATGCATAATATGGTACCTGAGCCATCGCTATTTGACGATATCAAATTACCCTAGATATAGCGCCCTGAACCGTAGTTGGGTGAATAAGTATTTAGCGTTTATAAGGCGTTTTTTTCGTCATTCCCATGTCTGCAAATATTGTTAAAATAGATGATTGTTGGAATCCGAATTTATATTATGTATCCCGAAGCTACGTCAGATCATAATTAAAGCGATTGGTTCTTCCGTTGTGGTAATAATCGTGAAAAGGGAATGACGCTAGAACCGCACGTTTAAAACGCTAGGAGAGTTTTCAGCTCCCGAGATTCCCAAGAGTATAGCCGCAAGCTGCCTTGCTCCTTACATTTTTACATCCTTTGTTTTGTATTTTCTCGGGTACACCAAAAGTATTCCCGGAATTTTAAACTTTCGTCGATGTTGCCCTGCGGGTGTACATATAGGGGTCACAACACAATTTCACGTCACGTCGTAGTGATGTGAAACGGTAAGCGAAGAAAATGCGTCGTACAGCAAAAAAAAATGGCGTGATATCGTGACGTGGATCGTTGAATAGGAAATGGATGCTTTTCTCATAAAAGCTTGTGTTTTTTTTATACGTAGCAATAACCCTAATTTTTCACTAGCAAAAATTTTCAAACAAAAAAAAGTAAATGTTTTTGCTCAGTGCTCACCTTGTACGATCTTATTCGGATACCTTGCGGTGTTGGCACAGAGGCGCCTTATAGATTGCGGTTACAAAGCTACTATTACTGTTTATACAATTTTTCCCATCTGACTACACAATTGATTATACAATTTTCACCTAAATAGATCTAGGCGCACAACAAGCCAAGCATAGTCTGCCATGCTACGTTAAAAGGACGTATCTTACTATATACAACCTTTTACTGTGACACGGCAGTAGTACCAGGCTGAGAGACATTCTATTCTTCAGTTTTTTTTTATAGGTACCTACAAAAAAAAACTTTCAACTGGGAATAATGATTTATTTATTAAATACTAGCTTTTGCCCGCGGCTTCGCTCGCGTTAAGAAGTATTATTATTAATTATGTATCGTTTTTGCGGCTTTACTTTTGTTTAGCGTGTGTAAAAAAATAGGGCCTACAAACTACAAAACTTCTTTGTGCACTTATAAATATAAATATTTATGTATAGTAGTATGTACTATAAGATATGGCGGCCACTCATCATCGGGTGTATGTAACTCAGTGAAAACACAACGATAGCGCGTTTTAAACTACTACTAACGCCATCTATTGTCAACATTCAGAACTAAAAATTATTAATAATTAATTGTCAAATATAATCCGCTAGAAATATTTATGTATAGTAGTATGTACTATAAGATATGGCGGCCACTCATCATCGGGTGTATGTAACTCAGTGAAAACACAACGATTAGCGCGTTTTAAACTACTACTAACGCCATCTATTGTCAACATTTAGAACTAAAAAATCGTTCGCGTGCCTATATAATATACATCATCCTACGGGAACAATGCTCTTTTTTTTTCAGGATTAAAAGTAGGCTATTTGTTAAGTTAGGGTATAATCTGCAATCTGAATTTCCCTCATGCATATCCATCCAGCCGTTTTAGCGTGAAGAAGTAACAAAACATACACAGACTTTCGCTTTTCTAATATTACTGGGAAATACTTTTTATTTTATCATAACTCCACTTTATCAAATCAAACCGAAAACTCAAGCACTCAAATCAGGCGATCTCAGCTTTTACTGTACCAAATAAAGTTCACTTCAAAATTCATAACTCGAAGTGAAGCTAAGACACCGGGATATGTGTGCATTTTATTTGTATAAAGCTTTTATAATGTCCCGAGCCTCCGCTTATCGATTTGGGATATTCGAGATTGGTTTAATGATTCTAAGCCATGATATAAGATACGTCATGTTCTATTGTAAGATATTGAGGTTCTCTTCGTTGATGAATAAAAAATGTATTATTCTGAGCCAGATAAACGTAATTCAGAATTCTGAAATGACTTATTATTGAAAAGCTTGAATGTATTTATTACGGATGCAGGAAGTTTCCCGATCATTACTCCTCCCGTCCCAACGCGCCGCCCGCCTATAGGTACCGATTGACGACGATCGAGATGCCACCAAATACTATTTTTTTAATCTATTAGGATAACGCGGGTCTCTATCCATACCTCAAAAGCAAAAAAAGAACCCCCTTATAGGATCACGTGTAGCTGTCTTTCAGTCCGTCTGTTACAATCGATTTGCTGCAAAACTACTGGACCTATTAAATTGCAATTTGGCGCAAATGCTTTCAAGAATTTTCATGACCACAAATAAAATTTCAAAATCGGTGGCATTTTATAGGATCACGTGTAGCTGTCTTTCAGTCCGTCTGTTACAATCGATTTGCTGCAAAACTACTGGACCTATTAAATTGCAATTTGGCGCAAATGCTTTCAAGAATTTTCATGACCACAAATAAAATTTCAAAATCGGTGGCATTTTCGTAATTAACGTCCCAACAAACCATAAAAATTACACCCGTACTCATATTTAGTCATTTCAACCCCATCGCACCCCAACAGGCGACCCGACCCAATAAACCATTAAAGCATTACCAATGGATTTTCAGACTTTGTCACCAAGTTTTGTTTGGGTTGAATTAAAAAAAACCTAAAACACGTGTTTACTCATTTATTGTTAGAAATACTCCTGTGAAGTTTCGAATCAAATAGTCTAACTAATCTTCTTTCCCCATACAAACTTTGGACCCCCATTTCACCCCTTTAGGGGGTAAATTTTGAAAAATCCTTTCTTAGTGCACCCCTACACCTTATAAGGAACCTACGTGCCAAATTTGAACTCTCTAGAACCAGCGGTTTAGTATTTAGACATTTCAACCCCATTTCACCCCAACAGGGGAGATGGTAACTCACGTCCGCCACGTTGGATTTTAAAATCGTTGCGGTTTTTGTAATCAGCGGCCCGATAAACCATAAAAACAATACCCATGCTGATTTTCAGACTTTGTCACCACATTTCTCCCTTTTAGGGGTTGAATTTTCAAAAAACCTGAAACACGTGTTTACTCATTTATCGTTAGGAATACTCCTGTGAAGTTTCGAATAAAATAGTCTAACTAATCTTTTTTCCCCATACAAACTTTGGAACCCCATTTCACCCCTTTAGGGGGTGAGTTTTGAAAAATCCTTTCTTAGCGGATGCCTACGTCATAACATCTACCTGCATGCCAAATTTCAGCCCGATCCGTCCAGTGGTTTGGGCTGTGCGTTGATAGATCACTATGTCAGTCAGTCAGTCAGTCAGTCAGTCACCTTTGAGTTTTATATATATAGATTAATTGCAAAAAAGAAAAACTTTAGTACAAAATGCCATGAAGCATTCTCTACCAATTAACTTTCGGGCAAAGCAGATTAATTGTGTTGAGGATACTCACCCAGATATAAAAAAAGCATTTTGGAAAATATCATCCATTCTCCATTAATGCGGTTCGCGAGGTCCAGACGGGCTCTCGGGGCCTCGACTAGGAATTGTGTTTTGACCTTTAGGTTTATTTCTAAGATGTATCTCGTTCCTTAATAAAATAAATTAATCATGTTTGGGGATTTTATTGAATAATTTGTTAGAAAGGGATATAGGGCTATTGGTTTAGGACCGGCTCAAGTCAATATGTTTCCAATATTGTCCAACAAACAAGTTAGAAATGTATCTGTGGCATGGGAAGTACGTCCAAGTATAGACTTAGTAGTTTCTTGTTGTTTACAAAGAACTAGGCGTTTTTAAGGTTCCGTAGTCAACTAGGAACCCTTAGAGTTACGCCATGTGCGTCTGTCCGTCTGTCTGTCTGTCTGTCTGTCTGTCTGTCTCTGTCTGTCTGTCTGTGTATCTGTCCGTCCGCGGCTTAGCTCCGTGATCATTAGTACTAGAAAGCTGAAATTTGGTATAAGTATGTGTATGTATCACGCCGACAAAACGGTAAAATACAAAACCAAAAAAAAATGTTTTTATCGGGTACCTCTCGAAAGTCTCGAACACCTAAATTGAGGGTGAATTTTTTTTTCGTTCCAACACTGGTGTGTGGGTTGTTGTTGAATAGGTCTTTTAAAAATAATAGGGGTCTTCAAACATAATTTTTTTATAAAGTCAGCAGTTTTGTAAACATTCGCTCCGAAAATAAAAAAAATAGCGTGTCCCCCCCCCCCCCCCCCCCTCTAACTTTTCAACCACGGGTCAATAAATTATGGAAAAATTCATGAAAATGAGGCCTTATAAGTACTTTCAACGAAAACTATACTGAATAAAATCGGTTAAGCCGTTTTTGAATTATCGCAAAATTTAATATTTTTCTTTAAAAGGACGTAAGTTGACTTCCAGAAGGTAATAAGTAATTACAGTTACATTGGCGTTTACGATCTTTTTATAGAGCTTGATATCTCAGTCATAACTTAAATCTCGGGCTTAAAACCGTAGTTTTAAGCCCGTCTATTGTGAAGGATGAGCAACTACGGAACCCTACACTGAGCATGGCCCGACATGCTCTTGGCCGGTTTTTTCTACTCTTTTTGGTCGCACTGTAGAAAGGCTCCCGTTTTTCATGCTATTAAGAGTATCTTCTTAATATAGTTTTGTAAGTGATTGATTCCATTAATAAGATATACAGTGTGAAACTTTACGTAAGCTAAATTAAATTCACAGCAGCATGGAACTATTTAATTTTTTATGTAGTTTATTTCAAAAGATTTGCTTTGCATAACAACTTGTTCTGAATACGGATGTGCCGTTCGGGACCATTTCCCGATTTGTATGAAGCAATAAGGTTGTCGAGATTTATTCCCATACAAAAACAAATTCCTTTTTATGTGCACGCTTTGCTTAGCGTGATTAGAGAGAAATAGCGGAAGGATTAACGCTTCCAATACAACAGCCATTAATATTTATGTGACATATTCACGCAAATTGAAGCACCGTTAGTGCCAGTTTTACGCCAATCGATCTTTAATGGACTATAATAACGATACTGCAGAAACACTAAACAATGATGACTCCTCGTATCACGCTATTAACTGACACCTACGTCCAGAATAGCACTTCTAGCCCTGTTATTAGCCAATTTCGGGCTCAATACAAATGTAGTTCTAATCCTTAAATAAATAAATGCACATTTATTGTTGTACCTATAGAATAAAATGAATGTTAAATTGAAATTGCGTTCCATTTAATACTCGTTTTGAATGACGGTATTGTTGATTTTACAGATGTGTTTAATATATCGGGTGTAGCGTGTAATAGGAATTAACTAACTGAGCGCAACGACCTAAAGTGGATTGGTCTCCGACGTGCGAGTAATAGGAGCAACAAATTAAATAATAAAATAAATAAATATCAGACAACCTCACACAAATCAACCTAGTCCCAAATTAAACTCAAGAAGGCTTGTGTTATGGGTACTAGGCGACGATATACGTACTTATATAGATAAATAAATACTTAAATACATAGAACATCCATGACCCAGGCAGGGCCGTCTTAAACTAGGCTGGGGCCCTTGGGCACACAAGAATTTGGGGCCCTTTTGGAAAGTAAAAAAGCGAATTATAATAAGATTTTTTTCTAAGTATGACCATTTATTCTGTGTGAGAATGTGTCGGTCCTTCGGGGCCCCCTGAGAATGGGGGCCCTGGGCACGGGCCCCGTGTGCCCTTATGGTGAAGACGGTATTGGACCCAGGCACAAATAATCGTGTTCATCACACAAATATTTGCCCCTGCCGGGATTCGAACCCGGGGTCGTCGGGAATAATAATTTGAAACTTAATAATAAAATACATTTTGATTATTTTAGAAGCATGAAACCCCTGCAGGTTTATATTAGGGATGTGTGCAAAACACTAATTTTGTATCAATTTGAAGTCACCCTGTATATAACTCAACTTCGGCAAAAAGTGTAAGATGCTTTGTAGGCTATTCAACATTTTATGAGCCTATCAAACCCTCGTTTAATTTTGTTTAGTATATTATAAAACGTGCTTTACCCGGCTGACACGAGCCACCTGGAGTCTCACTGTCGGTCTCGAGAATTGAGAAGAGTTTGCGATTGGCTCAGTTTGTAGTGCAGCTGCACAGAGCTGGCGGTCCTGGGTTCGAATCCCGGCAAAGGCAAATATTTATGATGAACTGCAATATTTGTTTCTGGGTCATGGATGTTATCTATTTTGATTTATTTATTTATTCTCCATCACCTCTGGTACTTTTTGTCGACTCAGTTTTTTTTTTCAGTTTTCAGTTTTTTTAATTGCGGGTATGTGGAAGTTGTACACCAAAAAAACGGCCAAGAGAGAGTCGGACACGGCACGAAGGGTTCCGTGCCATCAAATAAAATTACTGGCTGGGTTTAGTTAAGTTTGCAACTGGTATGTATGGCGCCGGATACAAATGAGGTGCTAACGTTAACGCAACCGATCACGTTTGTTTGTATGGGACTGCTGCGGCTACTTAAATATTTATTTTTATTCTGTTTTTAGTATTTTGTTATTATAGTGGCAACAGAAATACATCATCTGTGACAACTTCAACTGTCTAGTTATCAAGGTTCATGTCGACATACAGACAGACGGACAGACAGGGAATATAGTAATATACCCTTTTTTTACACTTTGGGTACAGAACCCTAAAAATATGGTTCGAAACCAACTCACCAAGTGTACAGCTCAGAGCCACTAAGTTTCCACTATTCAAAATTACCAACCATCCAAACATTTGGTTCCGTAATTAACTAATTATACTCCAAGATAAGGAAAATGGTTAACATATTATTCTTAAATTTTATTACAGCCATCGTTTTGTGGACTTTCCTGTTCATTATAATGTTGGTGGCATTATTAAGAATACTAATGAGATTTATCTTTAATGTTCATAAAAACACGGCTTATTTGTAGAGCTTTTCCTTTGCTTCTTCAAAAGCGGTGGTGGTTAGGGCATGCGACTTTCAATCCGGAGGTCGCGGATTCGAACCCGGCCCGTACCAATGAGTTTTTCGGAACTTATGTACGGAATGTCATTTGATATTTACCACTCGCTTTTCGGTAAAGGAAAACATCGTGAGGAAACCACCTAAGCCCAATAAGGCCTAGTTTCGCCTCTGGGTTTGAAGGTCAGATGGCAGTCGCTTACGTAAAAATTAGTGCCTACGCCACGCCACATCTTGGGATTTAGGTAGACAACCCCGATTGAGAGTTCATTCTCTACAAAGATATGGCACAAAGGCTAGGAGGATGATGATGATGATTTGTAGAGCTTCTCTACACTGTGTTTTAAAATTAAAATGCGAAAACACTACCAAAAAATGTGTTACCCTCAAAGGACTTATATTATTCAGTGCAAAGAGAAATAATGTTAGCTAAGCATTCTGAATATTTCTAATACGGACACATGGCCATTTTGAAAAATCGCATGCTGCGGCACAAACTCATACAAAAAAGTTCTAAACAAAATTGGTTTAAGGCATTAACTTTTATACAAAAACTAGGACCCGCCCTGGCTGCGCACGGGTGCAATGCTGATAAAATATGCATATATTTAAACTTTCCTCTTGAATCACTATCTATTAAAAACTCGCATCAAAATCCGTTGCGTAATTTTAAAGATCTAAGCATACATAGGGACAGACAGACAGACAGACAGCAGAAAGCGACTTTGTTTTATACTATGTAGTGACTATGAGAAACGAAGTGGCCATTGGGCGATGATAAATCTCGCCGTCTACAGATGTGCCGTATCACGAGGGACCTAATTTACGTCCCTGGACGTACAGTCGGTGTGTTAAGCAAGAAGGTCAATTAAATGCAATAACTGCTTCTCTACCAATAATAATCATACTCCTCATTCACAATGAAATATATATGGTAGAGTTTTCAGCGTTGAAATTAAAAAAAAACAGTTTAAGCTTACATTTATGAAACACTAGCTACACTAACTAGTAGAATAAAACAGCTAGCTAGCGGTGTTACCCGCTCATCCCATGGGAACACTAAATTTATTCGGGATGAAAAGAATCCTATGTCCTTTCCCGGGTCTCAAACTATCTCCATACCAAATTTCATCTAAATCGTTTCAGCGGTTTAAGCGTGAAGAGGTAACAGACAGACAGACACACTTTTGCATTTATAATATTAGTATGGATATGGATTTAATGTCTCATTATTTTCTAATGTGGGTTTACCCCACATTTGTTTATATTAAACCATTGATACAGAGATCAAAGCACAAAAAAACCTGGGGGAAGATACCGGGAATTGAACCCGGTACCTCTGGATTGCCGGTCCAGCGTGTTCCTTCCATCTTTGTATCAATGGTTTAATAGTTTAATCATATTTAAAAATGTATCATGAAAACATCGTGACGTCGACTACACAGCTCACAGTGTCAGCTTCCAAGTTTTAGTCAAAGGACAGTTTTGAATATGACTCATTCGTGTTGGAGTTTTCGTACTAATATTAAATATTTTAATCTCAGTTGTTATTTTATTAAGGGTCCAACGTCCGCCTACTTTCGCCCACTTTTTCAAACAAGTTTTGATTTATATTCGCTTTATAATGGAAGATAAAGCTTGAAAATGACTAAAGTAATGTTGCTTAAAATATCCTTTGGAAACTTCGAGAAAGGTATGAAGCTAATATCATATCACTATTAAATTACACTATATCCATAACGGAGAATTTCCACAGAGTCATTGACAACTGTTTTGTAAAGGGATATTATATAGGGGTACGGGAAACACAAAATTATTACCTAGAAATTAAACATTTAGAAGACCCCAACATTGGCTGAGATCTCCTCACTTGATCCAATTAAAGCTGAATATCTTGAAAACTTCTGTACCTATTTAAACCAAACATAGCTAAGAACCATCACGATGGACAAGTCTTTCGATTAAAAAAACGCACTCAAATTGTTCCATCCGATTAGGAGCTATGATACCACAGACAGATACACAGACACATACATATGTTGAACTTATAACACCCCTCTTTTTTGTAGTCGGTTAAAAATAATTAAGCTCAACATACCTAGACAAACAAAAAATAAATAAATAATGGTCGTACTTTCCTAATTAAAGCTAATATATAGAAAATATTCCAAAGTGTTCTACTTTCCGCCTTGCGTTTGCCTTACCCCACCTGATACTCATAAATCATGAAGTACCTATGCTAAACTATTCAATTACATACAAGATAAAGTAAGTAACACTAACTCTGAGATCAATTTAATAGCAAACCCAACGAGAACCGAAGCTTTCAACAAAAAACAAAAAGTCGAAGTCGAATAAAAATCAAACAGCCACCAACTATTAACATCAACTGCTAAAAACTCCAATAATAAGTCTAAATCACTAAAGTTTACGACCGACCGCCTTTTAATGAAAACTAGATTCTTTCTCAATTTGATTAATACCTCTCTTAGCAGACTTGTTAAATTTCTAATGGAGTCTTATTGATTTACACAAAAAGCCTGGCCAACTTTGTTACCCAAAAACAATGAGATTTTCATGACTGGCCAGCTTTAACCGCTGCTGACGTTATTCGTTTCAAAAATCCATTGGATTATACACTGTAAAGTCCAAGTAAAAAAGTCGACAAGAACGGTAAAGTTCCAATGGTTATTGCTGTCGTAACTTGGCTGTCGGCTGTTTGGAAGCTATACAAATAAAATACGTAAACAGCTACTTTTTTAATTATCCTCGGGCCGAGTTTTGAATTTAACTGTGGGCCGTTTGAAGTATGAGATAAAGGTACTTATTTAAATAAACACGCAATGTGTTTTAAAAGTGAGAGCGACAATTCAGGAAATGTTTTAGGGTTTGCTTTGAGCGGGTGCAAAAACATAACCCATATGAATGCGAATGTGTTTGTTTATTGGTTTGTCCTTTTAAAAAGCAAAAACAAAGCTGTGTATCTACAGTAAGTGTACTTAAAAAAAACTGAAAAGCCAAAAATAACCCGTTCACGTACAATACATTTGAATCACTTTTTGAAGTCAGTGCCAAACCCCTCAATTATTACTATGAATAAAGATGCAGTGCATAAAGCCTTTAATGATTACCATCTTCTTCTTTCTCTACCGTATTTATGAGTATTTTTGTTCGATATTTATGTATTACATTATAGTTTACGTGAGGTTTGGCACCGCCTTCAAAAAGTGATTCAAAGTTAGTCTGTATAATAATAATAAATTAATTAATTAAATTAATAAATCTGTACATGAACGGGCTATTATTTCTTTTCAGTTTTTTTGAAGTCAGTTCTTTTTTTTATATATTTTTTTGCTTTTTAGTGATTCTTTTAAAATACTTATGGCGGGGTGATCGGGGAGGTCTTGTTTGCATGCATCTCGTTTCAATTATCCCCTAACTCCTAACCGTTAAGAATTATACATTCCATCGTTAGCTCAGCATAACAATTTTTAAAATCGGTCCACAATTGGCGGAGTAATCGGTGGACACAAAAAATACAAACAGTCGAACATAGAACCTCCTCCTTTTTTAAAGGCGGTTAAAAATGATTCAAAGTCGCCGTGAGACAAAAGTTGCCGCGCCGGTGTACAGCAGTCCCTGATGAAGAGCTCCATACGAGTTCCGTATCACGAGTATCACGCTCGAAACGTTGAGGTAATTAAATAAACGCTTTTTGAACGCGATTAAATCTCGTTTGGTTATAAAAACGTGAAAAAGTACAAATCAATTTATTAGTCTACTACATGCAAGCATACTAAGTTAATTTTTAACATCACCCTAGGCAGTAAGTGCGATTTTCTGGGGGAGAAAACCTTAATTCCTGGCTAAGGCAAGACGTAAAACTTTAGTCGAACCACGGGCGGTAATTCATAAGGCCCGAGATCGCATGTTTATTATTCACAATCACCTGCGATCTGAGTCATTCACGAATTCACCGCTCTAGGTATATGTATGTAATGTAACCTATTAAAAAGACTGGAGAAAAGCTTTTGTATCTAGCCGTAAATATTTTTTATACATTTGGCTTATTTATGAGCACTGGAAATGAGACATTTTCCTGGAAACATTTCTCATAACGCAATGTTGCGTGAAATTGCAAAATTCTGTACTAAAGATAACATCAAACTATAGGTTTATTTAATACACCCAACTGATTATACGAAGAAAAACATCTAGTCCATTTAATCCGTGATTCATTTGTACATAAGTAATTTCATATTTGCGAAAATGTTAAGACATTTCAATTTGGCGAATGAGCGCGATGGCGAATAATAACAGTAATATCGTATTTATATGCTAACACCTAATAAAATGTACTTATATGTAGAACGAACGAATAGGATTGTGTATAAGATCCATCTAAGTATGAGTAGACAAGAAAGATTTCCTGCCCCTCTAGCACAAACTATGGTTCGCGACACTTGCCGCGCGACATAGCATCACCCGTCACTCTCTGATAGTGCTGTGCAGAAAGAGATAGGTAGTATATCTCGCGCGAGAGAGTCTCATGTAAATGTCACAGTTGTGCTAGATGTGCTGGAAACCGTTTTATGAGAGAAGCTAAGGCTACATGGAAGTTTGTAAATTATTATATCTTCCAGATGCTTGATAAATTCACAGTGAAATAAACAAGAAATACATGGTCAATACGTACGCGTAAATAATACATCTCTCGGTAGTGATGCGTCCCAATTTAAATAAAAAATTAACCGAGGCCAAATGATTGACTATCATAAATGAAAAAAAATATAGGGGGTCCTAGTTGACTAAGGAACCCAAAAAACACAAGCGGCTCTGCGAGCTGTAGACCAATATTGCTGAAATTTGTTATTTTTTACATTTTCAACCGCCTTACGGTCTTCGCCATTTTGAAAAATTTCAAATAACTTAATCGACAAAAAAATATATAATTATACTTATCAAACCTCACAAAAAATATATCAGTTGATAAATGCGACCTTTAGATGAGAACAGCCGGAAATACGGACATCCGGACATATGAAAGATTTTTTGGCAGAGGGGTCATGATTTCAGGAAAAATCTAAATAGCGTGATGCAGGATCGTCATTTGTTTTGTACGGGCGCGCGGCGCCGTGCCAACCTGGTGCCATCTGTTTTCATAATTTCCTTTGTCCTCTCATCACGCGGGTCGTTCTCAAAAAATTTGCACCGCTGCGTTAATTTTGCATTTTTTTTTAAAGTTGCGAATTCTTCTTTTATTTTTCATAGGATCGCTAGAAATATATTCAGACAATTGATATCACGTCGAGGGAAGTAGTTAAATTGAATATCTTAGAAGATATGGATGTTTGAAATTTTAGGTCGACAGGTGAAAGACTTCGATGTCAGGTAAACGACATTTGTTACCAAGTTATCGACAATGGGTGCAGGTTTGCGACAAATATGTTCCAACTTCACTGAATTTGTTAGCAGGTTAACGACGACGGTTGCAGGTTAGTGACATTTTAAATAAAATCTACGTTGAACTGTCAAATAGTGCTTCTTTGATTGTTTTTCTTTTTCTTTTCTCCTTATGTTAGTAATTTGCATAAAAAAACAAGCATTTAATTCTCATAACATAGGACATTTCTCAGGAGGTTTTTTGAAGCCTGTACTATCCAGACAGGTCATAACCGGCAAAAAGATGCAAAACTCAAGCATACCCACGTGATTTTATAAATTTCTTATGAAGGTTCAATAGCGAATCATTTAAATAACGTTTCTGCATCCTGATGCTGCCTCTTTTGACATATTCTTTCCTACCCGCTGAGTAACTTACTGCTGTTTTCGTTATCTTCGAGGAATTCCTTCACATCTGATAACCAGAAAGCCTTCGGCTGCGTTGGGTGGGATAAGTTATGGGAGGTATTGTCTGAAGCTGCCAGCACATCTGGTAACACTTTATAAAGCCTTTACGAGTCTGAATACAGGATGGTGTCAGTAGGAGATGTCACATACAAGAACTTTAAGTTCCGGACAGGGATGCATAATATCCCCAATACTATTTAACAGATATTGGAGCCTTTACACAGCAGCAGAGCTTTGGAGCAGATACGTGGTAGACATCGCCTATTTTGCATCACCCGAAGCAGAAGTGGCCCAACTTTTGGAATGACTCAAAACAACCAGCCTCAAAATGGGTCTCGATATTAATAAATATAAGACCGAGCTGATGATATTCGACCATTACTAGTCGACAAAGTACTAACCTGCTTTAAGAGTTTGAAACTGTTGATCAGTTCCAGTACCTTGGCTCCATTGTCACAAATAGAGGCACATGGAAACCACAGATTCGCAGGCGAATCGAAATGGCCAAAACAGCGATTACCCAACGCGGCAAAATATGGAAAGATAGACACATCCCTAACCGAACTAACATGCACCTCGTCTGTGCCCTTGTCTTCTCCATATCTCTTTATGGGGCAGAGACCTGGATGCTCAAAGCCACTGACAGGCAGAGGATTGATGCTTCAAAATCTGGTGCGGGCGCCGCGTGCTAAGGATTCCTAAGACAGCTTGAAAGTAAAATGGAATACTTACTCAAACTAAGCTACTTCGAAAATTTATGTTTTTATAACAACGAAACATGAGTTGAGACACGGCAAGTGACCGATAAATCCTGGTTTTTAAATAATTCTGTATAAGTGTTTAAATAATTGTCGTTCACCTGCCGTATGTGTCGTTCACCTGTTTTTATATAGACAAGTGAACGACATACAGGTGATGGACAAAATGACAGTTATGACATCAAAACAAATAAAGTATTTCGTTGATGAACTGCATATTTATACACATAAAAATAGACCATACTTTACGCGTTATAAATTAAAATGAATGCAATAGTACACACGTCAACCAAAATATGGAAGGCAGAATATAGACTACATACCCATTACAAACTCCCGCTCGCGTAAGAGTATGTATCATATTTTTTTAGTGCAGCACACTGACGACGTGTCACTCGGAACAGTGTTAGGTGGCAACTGAAGGTCTCGATTTATGCGGGGTTAGGCAGGGGAAACGAAATAGTAGTCACACAATTGTAATGTTTGTCTCATGACAAGTGAACGACAAAAAATGGCGTGGACAAACTTAAATTGCAAATAATTCGCAAAATAAGCATAGTATTATTATTCGATATGGTAGTATTCAATCTTCATCATATATGAAAATAAAATGGAGTACTGAACTTAAGCTAAGTCGGTAATGTATATGTTTTTATTACAACGAAACATGAGTACCTCGCGTTGGGACACGGCAAGTGACCGACAAAACCTAGTTTTAAATCGTTTTTTTGTCTATTAATATACTTTACTTTTAATTGAAAGCATTTGGCCTCTATGTAAAAAGTGTCTTTAGATATGTGACGATAATTGAATATTTAAAATAATGCGGTGTAAAAAACTTCTTCTAAGACAAACCTGGTGACAGGTGGCGGTGCAAATATTTTGAGAACGACCCACGCCGAAACGGCTGGATAAATTGTAACCACCCGCGGTACAGGGATAGCTGGACATCCGAAGATGGTTTTAGGATACTTTTTATCCGACGACGCTACAAAAATTACGCGTACGAAGCTTTTTTTTTATCTACTAATTAAGGAGCTTTGATCATTTTTAGGGTTCCGTACCCAAAGGGTAAAAACGGGACGTCCGTCCGTCCGTCTGTCACCAGGCTGTATCTCAAGAACGGCGATAGCTAGACAGTTGAAATTTTCACAGATGATGTATTTCTATTGCCGCTATAACAACAAGTACTAAAAATAAAATAAAATAAATATTTAAGGGGGGCTCCCATGCAACCAACGGGATTGGTTGCGTTAACTTTGCACCTCATTGGTATGGAGCGCTACACATACCAGGTGCAAACTTAACCACTTAAGGATGGAAAGTGTTTGTACGGAACCCTCGGTGCGTGAGTCCGACTCACACTTGACCGGTTTTTTTTATGAACATGCCAGCTCCAGCAGGCCTAATATACAACATCATTCATCTAAAAGAAATAAATAAATAAAAACATAAACCGTATAAACTAAAAATTACATGTGTACAGTACTGGAAAACAACTAAATTTGTATACACTATTTACATAAAAAAAAACTGTACTAACTACGAAGTTCCTAATTATGAATTTATGATAGCATCAGTCACCATGCATACCATGTTTTAAATTTTATACGTTCGAACGTGTCAAAAAAGCATATAAATATAAATTAACTAGCGCAAAATCACAAATTCTGGAGACAGCTGTGATCGTCCCACGTGCAAAGCGCGGAGGAATTTTGAACGCTGTACGTAAATAGTTAGTTTATTTATATCGTGTGGATATTACTACAGAATCGCTAATGCAAATGAGTCATGCTTGGTGACAAACTTATCTTTAATACCTAATCTAATCGTAATGTAGACTAACATGTTAAACATGTAGTAATTTTCTCGTATTAAGTTCATTCACAATTTTGATACACGAAAATCGCATTTGAATTGGTTTAATGCGTAACATTTTCTTCTCGGTTTTCATTCGGTTTCCGCGACTGTCACACATTTAAATAAAACAATTTTAGGCTTAAATGCATACAATTATACTAATTTTATTTCTAAAATTACGTACCTAAATAGCAATGAAATCCACGTCAGTTTTAGATTGCGGAAAAATCTTGACAAAGTCTATTGACAATATTCAGATTTTGACTTGTGTCATTTCAGTATACATTTAAGGGTTAAACGAATTATATCGCGTATATTAATTCTATTTTAGGTACTAACAAAATCTACAGTACTTATACATCGATTAAATTTAGCATTTCATATGTTCCATTAACTGTATCTTAACTTGTGAATTTGGGGGCTCTGGTGTTAACTGGGACGAAACTATGAGGGTTTGAAAATGAGTTTAAACGGTTCGAGAAGAGGTAGGTAGTGCCCCGCTTTTTTTGTTCGTCTTGGCGGGGGTACTACCGTGCCCCCAGATTTGAGACTCCGTCTAATAGTAAGTAATTAAATGTAAATACTTACCGTGTAAACATTATTTGTCGTAATTTTTTCCATAACTCATAAGTTTGTTTTGACATGGCTAAAATTCATAATTTTCTACATTTACGTTTTCAACCCTCATATTTACGCCATTTAATCGTCTAAAATTCCATACAATTAAAATTATCAAACCTACTCACAAAATTTCACGAGAAATGGTTGAGAAATGCCACATGGTGAGAACAGCCGGACAAGGCGACACCGGAACAGACATACGAAATAATTTTTGGCCAATCTAACATGGAGACTGCTCGTTTCGCTCGCTCAGCGTTTTTTGACAGTACAACTTCCGTGTGTAATATGTATTATTTATAATAATTATTATCTAATTCGAGACATTGCCATATTGCACGTGATTGGAGCTCGGTGAACTCAACTTGTCAAACTACATGACAGCTGTCACTTAAAATGTAAACAATCGCCTTGGCACCAAAATGAAATAATATCATTGAGAGCAAGAAGTGAAAGCCACAAGAAATAATATCATCAAACTTTGATGTTTATCTTACATTATGGTACGTTAAAAACTAAATAAATAATAAGTTACCACGTTCGCGGATGCGCGTAGCTTTTTGTTTGCTTTCGGCCATGACACATGACGTTTCTTCTATCTATCTATCAGCCACAGACGTCCACTGCTGAACATAGGCCTCCCCCATGACTCGCCGTAAAGTGTGATCCCGTGCAGACCGCATCCATCGATTTGATTCCCCGCTACCCTCACGAGGTCATCCGTCAATCTAGTCGGGGGCCGACCCACGCTACGCTTTCCTATGCGTGGTCGCCACTTTAGCACTTTGTTGCAACGACCGTCCATTCTCCAGGCTACATACGGGCTAAGAGTCACGCAACGTGCAATGGAAAGAGATATGCTCGGAGTTTCTTTGCGCAATAGAATCAGAAATGAGGATATCCGCAGAAGAACCAAGGTAACCGACATAGCTCACAGGATTGCACGGTTGAAATGGCAATGGGCAGGCCACGTAGCCCGCAGAATGGACAGCCGTTGGGGCAGAAAAATCCTAGAGTGGCGACCACGTATGAACGTCACTTGCTGTCCGTGAACGTGTTACCTACTTTTTTTTGATACGCCTTACAGTTTCCAATATAGTGTGTACCTATCTAGACACGCGGCAGCGTGTCCAGCCAAGTTCACCGCAGGAACTGGCGAGCAGCAATCTAAAAATTTTAGAGCAAAGAACTTGGCGCCCTGGCAGATCTCAATTCTTTTGTCGGCGAAGTGCACGCGATATTGAACTTGGCTCTCATTTTACATTTATGTTTTTGATGGGATATTTATTATAACCGCAAACTTTACGGGGTCTTCGAGACCAAATATCATTGTAACGCGTTCTTGCAAATAAATATTTCTATTTCTATTTCTTTTTCTTAGTATAGGCACATATTAATATATCGATCCGTATATTATAAAAAAAAACAAGCACAATTGTATCTGAAGACTAATGGTAATCTTCACATAAAATTGTGCATGAGACTGGAAAACGCCTGGCCAAGTTTTTCAACGAATGCTATGAGATTATGAAAACGCGGGAAAAGGGTGGGATAATATGAAACAAAAATAATACTGCGTGTATATTTGATACAACCGGATATTGTAGCCAGACGGAGATTTTAGTGCTATAATCTGATATTTATAACAATTATTAACTTAGCGTTAACTGCCATAGCGTAATTAATTTATGTTTTTTTTCTGAGCAGCAATGTATGGCGTAGTTATTACTAGTGATAGTGACACTTGTGACATCACGATGTTATGTGTCAACAAACAACAACAAACAAGTACATTGCTAATTACGAAGGCTACGGCCGGAGGAGTTAAAAAAAACCGAAATTATTTCAAACTAATTTAATTAAAATCAAAAATTACAATATAATTTTATAACTAAATGGAAGTGTCAATCGGTCGATGTAAGAACCAAGAGTGCCGGTTTCACACGGTGGTGCAATGCATGCCAAGCGCGTCACGTTGCAGCTGCGCGGTTCCCGTTCTGCTGCGTCGGCGCCTTGCGAAATCCATGTCTTCATGTGTGGCCCGGTTCGGGTGCTTACTACGGGCTTTACATGGAAACGACGTATGTAACACCTCCCCTCTGAGATCGGCAATTATTTGGTGAGGGTTCTCGCAAATGTTGCCGGAATGTTAGCAGGGTCAATCTTTACATCTCGTTTCGATAGTGTTACGGGCTCTATTATCGCATAGCTTTCTTCTAGGGTTCCCACTTCCAACTTCGGAGACTGGATACGACGAGAGCGTAATCGGCGGTGGATAGCTGCAGAAGTTATTGCCGCTATACTCAGTATTATAATTATGTAGATAGGTATTGTAGTATGATATATAGATTCGTTAGGTATTGAGTTGAGGTTTTCAGGATTCTGCATCGAGATTTTCATGTTAACTGCATGTAGACTTTTCAAGTCAGTGGTGTGAAGAACTAGCTGGGGTATAGATTTGTCCTGCAACGTGCTGTCCTCGACTGGTAGGTTAGTCATTTTCAGGACGTGGCCCTTGACGCAATCGTTCATATTAGCGATGGTGAAATCTGGAGTCTTAATCTTACAGTTCAGTGGTAAGGCCGTAAGATAACTTCCTTGAAGGGTTTCGTACTTTTCCTCTCCGCAGCTTATCTGTACTTTTGTTGGTTCAGGAAAGTTCAGGGTGTAGTGGCGATCATCTAGTTGCTCGAGGGCTGGCTTCGATAGGATGATGGTGGTTGGTTGGCAGGATGGCAGGAGCTTCTGTTCCAGGATAAGGTGCTGGATGCAGTCCGGTTGGTGGCTTATATAGTGTTGAGAAGTTTTCTCGCAGACGTACCAAGATTTGGTCTTCGGGCATTCTGCCTCCATGTACATAGATACTGATCCCTGAAGTGCTAGGAAAGGTAGTGTAGGTATTAGGATCTTATGGTTTTTATTGGGTATAACGGAAAGTCGGTAGAGGGTAGTGTCTTCCGGCATAAAGATAGGAATCTTTATAACTATAACTACTAGCTTATCTTTATAATACGAGCCTAACTTAATTATGTCGAAATAATCGCGAGAGTCCATATCTAAAACTTCATCTTTAGGGTAAAGGCTTCGTAACCTACTTAACATATTTCCTAGGGAACTTATACTAAACGTAGAATGAAACGGGCTTTTAGCATGGATAAAGGCTAAAAGCTTTTCTAGTGCATTTAATTCATCGAATAAACTCTCTATATTATCTCCTAATATTAAGAGGTATTGTGCAAAATGTGCGTACTTATTTAATTCCTCATCTCGGGATGCTTCATTAGAAAGTATTAAATTAAGAACTTTAGATATATTATTCTGGTTTTCAACAATGTTATTAAGGATCTTTGAGTGCTGAGACATCCATTCTTTGGATAGGCTGATATGGTTATTAATTTCTGACTGTAACTTGTTTTCATTATCTTGCATGATTCTTACGGCGTTATCGTATTTCAAGGCGTCAGTGTAATCCAGATTACCGGATATTGCTTTGATGATAGACCCCAGTCCATCAATCAAGCCTCTTTTAACGCGTCCTGGCTCGAATGACTGTAATAAAGCGGTATTTCTACTTAATTTTTGCAGCAAGAATCTAAGGTGAGGTTCGTATAGGGAACGGGTATGATTATTAAGTTTAGTCCTTATTTCATGTAACTGTGAAGAAACAAGATTAAGTTTTGAGTGAATGTCATCGAGGTCTATAAATTGTAAGAAGGAGTGGTAATGGGAGACAATCTTCGTAGGTCCCAATTTAAAAGGAAGAATCCCGGGTCCATTATCCAGGGAGTCAAGTGTTGGTTCTTTCAGATTCATTACCCATTGCAAGGGTTTATGGTCGGTAATTATTTTGAATTTTCGTCCGAAAAGGTACGGACGAAAGTATTTGGTTGCCCATACAATGGCAAGAAGCTCTTTTTCGATTGTACTATAGTTAATTTCGCTGGAGTTTAGGGTCCTAGAAGCGAATGCGATCGGCTTATCTGAGCCGATAGGTCCCTGGGACAGTACTGCCCCTAGCGCGAGGTTAGAAGCATCAGTGGTGAGAACAAATTCTTTAGAAAAATCAGGGTATTGAAGCAAGGGATCGTTTGTAAGAAGGGTCTTACATTTTTCAAAGCATCTTACATATTCAGGGTCATTTACATTAATTTTGGAACCTTTTTTAAGGCAGTGGGTCATTGGTTTGGTGATTCGAGCGAAATCGGGGATGAACTTCCGATAGTAGCCTAGAAGGCCAAGAAACCGTTTTATCTCCGTTGAGGTTTTGGGAATAGGAAATTTCTGAATAGCGGTAATTTTGTCGGGGTTAGGTTTTATTCCATCCTTTGAGATTATATGCCCTAAATAAGCAGTTTCGAGCTTTAGGAATTCTGATTTGTCCATCTGGACTTTGAAATTGGAATCGCGAAGCCTCTGGAAGACTTGTCTTAGGTTGTCCACATGCTCCTGAAGGGAGGTACTAAAAACAATTATGTCGTCCAGGTAAACGAGGCATATTTTATTTTGCAGGTCTCTCAGCAGGTTGTCCATGACTCTTTGGAATGTAGATGGACTGTTTTTCAATCCCATCGGCATTCGCAAAAACTCGTAGTGACCATGCTCTACGTTAAACCCTGTCTTCGGTATGTCGGCTGGATCCATCTCGACTTGATAGAATCCGCTGGCAAGTTCTAAGGTCGTAAAGTAATGACAATTACCTAATTTATCAAGGACGTCACTGATATTTGGTATAGGATACTTGTCGTCTATCGTTTTTTCGTTAAGCTTCCTAAAGTCAACGACAAGCCGCCATTTGGTTTTGCCAGATGCGTCCGCTTTCTTAGGGACTACCCAAATGGGGGAACTCCAGGCCGATTCCGAAGGCCGAATTATATTTTGCTTTAACATTTTAGATATCTGATCGCGTACTTCCTCTCTATGAATATAGGGATATCTGTAGCTTTTTGTAAAAACGGGCATCTCATCGGTAGTGTTAATTTTATGTTTAATTCTATTGGTGAATGAAAGGGGTTCGCCTTCTATGTAGAATACGTCGGCGTATTCAGAACAAAGATTTTCTAAATTAGTGCGTTCCTCAATATTCAGGTGATCTGTCCGCAGCTTGGACAGAACCGCGTGAGCTCGGGATAAGGGAACTGATGTTTCAGTGGGGCTGAATTCGATATTGAATACTTCAGTGGTTACCGGTCGGTCCATAGAGAACACGATGTCGTTTTTTGTAGGGTTGAATACCTCTAAAATACCTCGATTATGATGGACATGTGTAATACATTCTCCAATTAAGCAATTCGATATAAACTGTTCTGGGATGAAGGCGTCACCAGATTGGGAATTTACAGGAATACGGAGTAATTTAGATGAATTTGCGGGAATAATAGTTTCATAGAAGTTACAGTTACGGGAGTCATGCATTCCAATAGGGTTGCTGGCATTTTTAGTGTTTAAAGTTTTGTTTTTTAAATCTATATTTGCTTCCCATTTATCTAATAAATCTAGGCCGATTAACCCATCGAAAAAATCATGAAATTTATAAATGAATAAGGTGACATCGTTTTGATCCCTAAATTCTTTGAAACAAGGTAAAGTGATTGAATAATCATTACGGGTTGTTGCGTGGACATTGGTAATTTCAAAAGGCTCGTAATTCCAGGGCAAGTTAGGGTAATATTGTTTTACCGTTTCGGGGCTAATGAAAGACTGGTTTGCACCGGTGTCAATAAGTAACTTTAAAGGGGGATCGGCAATTTGTATGTAGGGTAGATGACGTTGCGTTTGCAGATTTATTTCTATTTTAGTTTGTCTGAGGACTCTACCTTCTGAAAATTTTCGCGGTCATCAGGGGATTCGCCTGACTCTGAGTTAGCAAAATCCACGTATTCCGTTTCCGGAAGCTGCATCTGCGGCTCACTATAATAAGGTGTCTCGGCGAATTGCGGGTAATTATCATGACTGTAAGGATAGTTTTCGTAGTAATACTGCTCCTCGTAAGAAGCGTTAGGGTAGCTATCGCATTGATAGTAGTCCTGGCACTGATTGAAATTCATTTCGCGTGGTTTGAAATAATTTGTGGAGGACGGATTTCCTTGAAATACAGGTCGCTGTTTAGTTACAAAGTGGCTCACACCACTCATGGGCTGTGGGCCCTGATTTCTATTGGGTAGTTTAAACACATTAGATTGGGGGTTATAATTTGTAGGTCGAGCGGCAAACATTTGCTGGGTGCGAGACGGGCCTTGGAATGGCCTCTGAGGCTGATTAAAACTTGATTTCCAGGGCACTGGGGCCATCTGAGGTTTTTGCAGGAATTGTTGCTGGAAAGGTTGTGGCCGGGATGGTCCTGGCATATTGAATGGTTTAGCTGATGGTGTCATAAAGGGTTGGAAAGTTGGTACGTGAACAAATTTAGGTGGCTGGTTTTGCTGAAGGACGTTTTTCTTTTCTGGGAAGTGTTCATTACGTTGTTGTAGGTACAGTGTGTTCATTTCCTCATGAACAAATTCTAAGGCTTTCTCTATTGTTGCGGGCCTCATGCACCTAATCCGGGAGCCTAATGGGTCCTTGAGACCACGTATGAACGCCTGAAGCGTTAACTTTTGGTACAACTCGCGTTTCGAGTCCTTGGTAGTCTCCACCGTCTCATGCAAGCTAATGTATGTAATTATAGTACTAAATAAATTCTGACACTTTTCATAAAATTCTTGCGGGGTTGAAGACCCCTGAGTTAGCAGCGCTAGATCGTTATAAAGGGAGATCTCATCTCTCTGATCCGCGAAGTTATTAATTAAAGCATTCCGAATACCTGCCCAGGTTTCCGGAATTCCGTTGGAGTTTATCAAACGGGCGGCTGGCCCTGAGATTTTATTGAGGATCCCGTTTATGAGGATTAGATTATTGAATTCGTGTTCTGGTCCGGGTTTAATATATTGGTCTACCAGGTGATCACATAACTTTACGAAACGTGTCAGCACGTTCGGGTTCCCATCAAATTCGGGAAGCATCCGCAGAGCTTTACTCACATCATCTAGGTTCTGCATGGTTATACAAGTATTAGAGGTCTCGTCAATATCTAAATCGTTTTCTACTTGCAAGTTATTTTCTAATTCTAAACTATTTTCTAAATCGTTAGGCGACTCACTAAGCTCTCTATTCGCGTCTTGTGCGTTATGCCTAGAATTATCCTCTAACCTAGGGGGTGACAAGAATTCTCGTGGATGAAAAATCTTGGAAGTTATAGGAAACACTTAAGGGAAAAGGAAAGCAACTTCAGAACAGTTCTAAAGTACTCACATAAAATACATGGTCCTTTCTGCGTATCGATGGCTGGATACTCTCGTCCCGGCAGCAGCTCTTCAGGTTCAGGATACTCAGCAACGGTGCCGAAAAGTCACCCGGGCGACTCGCGAGCGCGATCTTCGATTTCCGGAAGTAACGATGCCCACGAACGTCCGTGAGTATCCTACCGACTGCGCCAATTACGAAGGCTACGGCCGGAGGAGTTAAAAAAAACCGAAATTATTTCAAACTAATTTAATTAAAATCAAAAATTACAATATAATTTTATAACTAAATGGAAGTGTCAATCGGTCGATGTAAGAACCAAGAGTGCCGGTTTCACACGGTGGTGCAATGCATGCCAAGCGCGTCACGTTGCAGCTGCGCGGTTCCCGTTCTGCTGCGTCGGCGCCTTGCGAAATCCATGTCTTCATGTGTGGCCCGGTTCGGGTGCTTACTACGGGCTTTACATGGAAACGACGTATGTAACATGCTTGCAGATTTATTTTATATGGAAAAGAAATGTTCGATTTTTTTTATAATTTACGGATAAATATATTAATAAGTACCTATACTAAGCTCCCGTAAATTATGCGGTCATATCAAATATACACACTGTATATTTTCATCCCAGCCACGCGTTTTCATAATCTCATAACATTCGTTCAAAAACTTGGCCAGGCGACGCTTTTCCAGTCTCATAAACTGCAGCTCATAAGCAAAAGGGCGAATGTGTAATATATTCATAGAATATATTTAACTAATTGGCTCTAAGGTGTCACTGTCACCGTCGAAAATAAGACATGCCCAGACCGTTAGTCATGAGAATGAGCGGAATAATTAACTTCGAGCGGTTTTCTTATTGTAAAGAAAATATTACTTGTAGCATCTAGGTATGCCAGGTTTTCTACCATGCTTTCCGAATTTTACAATATACATAAAAAAAACTTTATTACATCAACCCGGCAACAATATTTCAATAGGCCAATGGCTCTTTTTAAGTTTTTATAAACCTGTGTTAAGAGGCACCATGTCGTTGCGCTTACCAAATCTGATATGTGCATCAACTGTTTTAATAAAATTAATATTGTTTTCTACTCCAGTACTTTTTTCTGTCATTTATATAGTTACTAACTCTAATATAAAGACATAAATTATGAAAGTCTGTAGAAGTCTATACTCTACTGCCCAAAAGAACACTGCTAAACGATGGTATAATGTCGCCAAAAAAACATTACTTAGTACCACAGATTACAAAATTAACAGCTGCACTCACAAAATTTGCAATTAACAAAAAACTTATTGTTCTAATGCATTGCTGCCAACTTAAAAAAATAGTTTTATCCTCTGTGCATGGATGTATGGTATAGTGAATGTATACCTTTAGGTATAAGTTTTTTATTTTTTGACAGATGGACGTCGTTACGCTGTATTTTAATGTCATTAAAGTCGAAAAAGTTAGATTAGGTCTTAGTTAGAAACTCGGTTAGGTATAGGTCGCTCAACCAGGTTGCAGTTGCAACTCGAGTTGACGTGTTCCATTGTTTAACTGGGAAACTGTAATGATAATGATAGATGTAAGCAATGTAAATAAATAAAAAATATAATTAAAATAAAATTAATTACTTATTCGGTTTTTTGTTACCCCCACAGAATAGGCGATTTACCCACACATTTGGAACCGATGCACTACACGTATGAATAACTAGGATGTAGTGTAGGCCTTTGATCCACAGATAATTAATTACATCTTGCGGTATTATCAATTTGGACAATCGTGTTGTCAGTGTCAGGTAATTAGATCTCGGGCCGATTACTGCTGCACTGTAATTGTATATGCGGCCCTTGGAGTTTAATAATTAGAATTTATACATAACAAACTAGAAGGTACACCTTTGTCCACGTTTTTTAGGGTTCCGTAGTCAACTAGGAACCCTTATAGTTTCGCCATGTCCGTCTGTCCGTCTGTCCGTCCGTCCGTCCGTCCGTCCGCGGCTTAGCTCCGTGATCATTAGTACTAGAAAGCTGAAATTTGGTATGAGTATGTATATGTATAACGCCGACAGAACGGTAAAATAAAATAAAAAAAAAATTTTGTTTTCGGGTACCTCTCGAACACCTAAAGCGGGGGTGAATTTTTTTTTCTTTTCAACACTGGTGTTTGGGGTATCGTTCAATAGGTCTTGTAAAAATAATAGGGGTCTTCTAACATTATTTTTTGATAGTCAGCAGTTTTGTAAATATTCGCTCCAAAAAAAAAAAAAATAGTGTCCCCCCCCCTCTAACTTTTCAACCACGAGTCAAAAAAATTCGGAAAAATTCATGTTAATGAGGCCTTATAAGTACTTTCAATGAAAACTATATTGAACAAAATCGGTCGAGCCGTTTTTGAGTTATCGCGAAATTTCATATTTTTTCTTTAAAAGGTCGTAAGTTGACATCCAGAAGGTAATAAGTGATTACAGTTTCTAGAGCGTTTACGACCTTTTTATAGAGCTTAAAATCTTTCTTCACGTAAACCTCGGGCTTAAAACAGCAGTTTATTGTGAAGGATGAGCAACTACGGAACCCTACACTGAGCGTGGCCCGACATGCTCTTAGCCGGTTTTTTGTCCTTATAGTCGGGTAAAAAGTATCTTTGGATGTACAGCTATCCCTTATTAAGTTGGGTGAAAATCCATCCAGCCAGACAAAGGTTGTACCACAAAGAAAAAACTAAATGCGAAATGTTAATCTTTTCTTTCAAAGCTTTTCAAATAAACAATGCAAACATTAACACACAAAATCTAAGGAAAAACTCGAAAGTTTATTTGGCGTTAGGGTGGTGGAAATGTTCACATGGTGCACCGGTAATCCAGAGGTACCGGGTTCGATTCCCGGTCCTTTCCATCAGGTAGCTCCCTTTTTAATTTTGTCTTTAAGCTTTGATCTTTGTACCAATGGTTTAAATAAGAATTGTGGTATGTACCCAGTATGACAATATGAATTATTATATTATAGTTATTAAGAAAATATTAACTACTAGCGACCCGCCCCGCCCATGAGTGCAATGCTGATAAATTGTATGCATGTATTATACATATAAACCTTCTTTTTAAATCACTATCTATTAAAAAAATCGCATCAAAATCTGTTTCGTAGTTTTAAAAATCTAAGTATGAACAGACAGACAGATAGACAGCAGGAATCGACTTTGTTTTATATTATGTAGTGATGTCTTGGAGCTATGTCAATTAATTAATTTTAAATAAATCAATTTAAATAAATAAATAAATAAATAATTAAGGGACAATCATACACAAATCGACCTAGTCCCAAACTAAGCAAAGCTTGTACTATGGGTACTAGACGACGATATACATAATATATAAATACATATATAGATAACATCCATGACCCAAGAACAAATATTTGCACAAATATTTGCCCCGGCCGGGATTCGAACCCGGGACCGCCGACTCAGTAGGCAGGTGTCTACCAACCGAGCCAAACGCGTCGTATTTAAACGTATTATATCGTGTATATTCATTATTTGAGCCTCTATGACGTTTCGGTAGCTTTCCAGTTACCGTTATCAAAGGTTGACTGAAACTGGAAACTGGACTGTTGGCTGAACTGGTTATTTAAATGCGTGACAGTCGCGGTCACCGAAGATTTTTTTCTTTTTACTTCTTAAATTAATAACGACAATGAATCTAAAAACTTGATTACTAAACTTATTTAAGATTGGTATTTAAAAAAAATGAATGAAAATCTGTTATGATTTTGACACTTACTTTAACTCTAAAACGTTGAAGTGGTTCTTATCGATAACAGGACTGTCGATGTTTTATTTTGTCGATCACTAGCAACACGTCGTTCGTGCTAGAAAAATCTCTAGGTAATATACATTACTTTAGTGCCCAAAGTTAGCACAACAAACGTCGATAACACATAATCGTCTCATCATTTATAACCGACTCACTTTATTCCTTTAATTTGGGCACAAAATGAGTTAGCTACTGGATTCCCTACCTAATCTAATTAAATTTGTAATTAGTCCTAGTCCGTAAATCTACAAAATTCCCTTTTTTCAATGGAACCCTTTTTAACCCAACTTTGTATAAGACCAAACTTCAGCTAAGAAGCTTTTACAGATATTAAAAGTTAACATGAAACCAAAATCATGTTGCTTATTAATCTTCAAGTTTTACAGGTACTGGGGAAGTTTTAACGATTTCCTGTATAAAGTTATACTTAATGAGTATGTATGAGGCTTTTATATCTACCTACTCTTAAAGCCAAGAGATAGCATTATTCACTGAGCGAGCAAAGTGTTTTCGTTTCAGCTTGGCTTTCGTATGTCCCCATTCCAGATGTCTATTTGTATAGATTTCAGACTGTTCCCGAATACATTCGCATTTTCAATAGGTTTTTGTGTAATTTTGCGAGTAGGTTTTTTAATTATATAGACATTTTTTTACTGCAATTTCAAGAAATTTATATCGCGTATATGCACTAGCTGCGCCATGCGGTGTTACCCGCTCAACCCACAGGAACATCATCATCGTCCTAGCCTTTGTCCCATATCTTTGTAGAGAATGAATTCTCAATCGGGGTCGGCTACCTAAATCCCAAGATGTGGCGTAGGCACTAGTTTTTACGCAAGCGACTGCCATCTGACCTTCCAAACCAGAGGGGAAACTAGGCCTTATTGGGCTTAGGTGGTTTCCTCACGATGTTTTCCTTCACCGAAAAGCGAGTGGTAAAATATCAAATGATATTTCGTACATAAAAAGTCGTTCCGAAAAAGTCATTGGTACGGCCGGGTTCGAACCCGCGACCTCCGGATTGAAACTCGCATGCCCTAACCACTAGGCTACCACCGCTTACAACCACCGCTCAACCCACAGGAACACTATATTTTTAAAAAGTGGCCTATGGGTTAATTTAGGGTGTAGGCTTCCTTCATAAAACAATTTATCAAATTTGGTCCAGCCGTTTGAACGTGAAGAAGTAACAATTAAGCACACAAACACACTCTGACGCAAACTTTCGCCTTTATAATATGTACTAGCTTTTGCCCGCGGCTTCGCACGCGTAAACACAATATCATACGTTCACTACACTTATTGCGAGGCCAAAGGCCGAGCTCCGCGTAGCACCGAAGGTTCGGAGCGTCCTAGGAAAGCCGCCCACCCACTTAATACAAGTGGAAGTAACTTAATGCGAGGCCGAAGGCCGAGCTCCGCGTAGCACCGTAGGTGCGGAGCGTCCCAAGGAAGCCGCCCACCCACTTAATATAAGTGGAAGTAACTTAATGCGAGGCCGAAGGCCGAGCTCCGCGTAGCACCGAAGGTGCGGAGCGTCCCAAGGAAGCCGCACCCACTTAATATAAGTTGAAGTAACTTAATGCGAGGCCGAAGGCCGAACTCCGCGTAGCACCGTAGGTGCGGAGCGTCCCAAGGAAGCCGCACCCACTTAATATAAGTTGAGGTAACTTAATGCGAGGCCGAAGGCCGAGCTCCGCGTAGCACCGTAGGTGCGGAGCGTCCCAAGGAAGCCGCCCACCCACTTATTATAAGTGGAAGTAACTTAATGCGAGGCCGAAGGCCGAGCTCCGCTTAGCACCGAAGGTGCGGAGCGTCTCAAGGAATTCGCCCACCCACTTAATATAAGTTGAAGTAACCTATTGCGAGGCCGAAGGCCGAGTTCCGCGTAGCACCGAAGGTGCGGAGCGTCCCAAGGAAGCCGCACCCACTTAATATAAGTTGAAGTAACTTAAAGCGAGGCCGAAGGCCGAGCTCCGCGTAGCACCGTAGGTGCGGAGCGTCCCAAGGAAGCCGCCCACCCACTTATTATAAGTTGAAGTAACTTAATGCGAGGCCGCAGGCCGAGCTCCGCGTAGCACCGAAGGTGCGGAGCGTCTCAAGGAAGCCGCCCACCCACTTAATATAAGTTGAAGTAACTTAGTGCGAGGCCGAAGGCCGAGCTCCGCGTAGCACCGAAGGTGCGGAGCGTCCCAAGGAAGCCGCCTATTAAGCTACTTAAACATATGTTAAGTGGGTTGGCGGCTTCCCTGGGACGCTCGTGGAACTCGGCCTACGGCCTCGCATTAAATTACTAAGGGTTTATAAAGTAACTTACCACCGAAGGTGCGGAGCGTCCCAGGGAAGACGCCCAACCACTTAAAATATGTTCAAATAACTTAATGCGAGGCCGCCCACCCACTTAATATAAGTTGAAGTGTGTGAGCGGCTTCCCTGGGACGCTCTGCACCTTCGGTGCTACGTGAAGCTCGGCCTACGGCCTCGCGTTAAGTTACTACTTATATAAGTGGGTGGGCGACTTCCCTAGAACGCTCCGCACCTTCGGTGCTACGCTTGTGAACATGATCTTGGTTTAATTAAGATGGGTACAGATTTAGGTATGTTTAAGAGATTGTTTTTAATATTTATTGTCTATTGTAGATTTAAGAAACTTAATGCGAGGCCGCCCACACACTTAATATAAGCTTAAATGTGTGAGCGGCATCCCTGGGACGCTCTGCACCTTCGGTGCTTCGTAGAGCTCGGCCTACGGCCTCGCATTAAGTTACTTCTTAATTTAGTGGGTGGGCGACTACTCTAGATCGCTCCGCACCTTCGGTGCTACCATTGTGAACATCATCTTGGTTTAGTTTAAATTGAGGCTAGACTTATGTTTATATATCGTTTTGAATATTTATTGTTTATTGTAGATAACTATTCAAAGCACCTTGAAAAATAATAAGCTCATAGTCCTACCTGAACATATATATTAATGACATCTATTAAGATGACAATAAATTATTTTCGTCTACAATGGTACTAATACTAATATAATAATAATATGACCTGTCATAATAATGTCCTAAGTAACGCCATAAGATTCAGGTGCCAACTTAACTCAATCGAGCGTACGTCAATAATGGCGACAGCACCACTGAACGGATACGTGATGGCCTCACTGTTCTGTTATCCGTGGTATAATGAATAAGGAAGCAAAGGAAAATGCATGAGATAACACGGTTATTATTTCAGTAGGTTTTGGGTTCAAATCCCGGCTAGGTGAAATCCTTTCTACATTGTAAATTTCATAATTTTGTCTTGTCTCGAATCATGGTTGTTTTTCATATAAAATGCATTCATTGTCGAGCAGCAACTCTCAATACCTGATACACTGCTGCTTATTAGGTATGCGATCAATATTCAACAACTTCGGTAGTAATTCTCGAAGTCCAGGTTAACCCATCACAGCTGGACCCTAGCTTGTGCCGAATCGTGGTCACGGGCACGCAACGACGTACGTGAATCCTGGCCTTGGTGTCGAGGAGACCCATCAATGGCTCCAAAACCTTACATGTATGGAGCTGGTGTTTAACTCAGGAAAAATCTTAAGAGCGCGATGCAGCCGCTAGTATGGAGATTTTGTCAAAGTAACAACGCCATCTAGCGGAAAATTGGTCATTGAGAACAAAATCTCAACACACCGTTAAAAATAAAGAATTACTGATATTTAATGCTTTGAATAAATTTGATATATTAAAAAAAATTGGGCAAGTGCGAGTCGGACTCGCGCACCGAGGGTTCCGTACAAACACTTTTCATCCTTAAGTGGTTAAGTTAAGTTTGCACCTGGTATGTATAGCGCCGCATACAAATGAGGTGCAAAGTTAACGCAACCAACCCGTTTGTTGTATGGGAGCCCCCCTGAAATATTTATTTTATTTTATTTTTAGTATTTGTTGTTATAGCGGCAATAGAAATACATCATCTGTGAAAATTTAAACTGTCTAGCTATCACCGTTCTTGAGATACAGCCTGGTGACAGACGGACGGACGGACGGACGGACGGACGGACGGACGGACGGACAGCGAAGTCTCAGTAATAGGGTCCCGTTTTTACCCTTTGGGTACGGAACCCTAAAAAAACTACATAGATGCAAAATTGTGGCTAAATATATCGTATATTTATCGTTTATTATACATTTCGCTACCTTATTAGTAAGTTAGGCCAAACAAAATTTGCGCCTAATGTTCTAAATGTTGGTTGGTAAAACATATTTAAAAATGTATTTAATTTACTTAAATTCATTCGAAATACTTTTATTTCAATTACACTCGATAAAATGGCATTAAAAATCTGTTTTATTCATTAACATTTTTTATTGCGTCTCCGGGCTTTTTTATGGTCAATACTTACAAACTACAGAAGAATATAATTGCATATTCAATAAAAGAGCATTAATTAGTTCCTATTGTCGCAAATTGTGTTTTTAAAGAAATGTATGTTTTTTTTTAGCATGAGCCAATTTACAACGAACATTGCACTCATATTTTCGTCTGTGTTGGTCGATATCTAATTGGCGCCATCTTTTCTATCTAACTAAGATGGTTTCCGTAACTGAACGCCTCAAACAACCTTAACCTTATTGTTAATACCGGTGGGCCGCGAGGAGGTATTATGTCGAATTCATACTTTTTAGTTTTTGTACACGTAAGAGCCACGCGGGGGTCGCGTCGTTCTAAATTCAAAATCACAAACGCTGTCATTATAAGGTTACACATTGTAAGGAAAATATTTAATGGAATTTATGTTTTCAGAGATAAATATTAATCATAATAAAAAGTATCCTATAACCATCTTTGGATGTTCAGCTATTCCTGTACCAAAATTGGTAACTTTTTATCCAGCCGTTTCGGCGTGATGCGAGGACAACGGTTTTTTTGAAAACAGATGGCGCCATGTTGGCACGGCGAAGCGTGTCCATACAAAACAACTATCCGGCTGCATCACGCTATCGAGATTTTTGCTGAAATCATGACCTCCCCCCATAGAAAATTTATTTTTAATACAAATTTAGGATTTTATAATAGTATAGATGTGTTATTATTTGAGCCTTCCTGACTGTACCTGTTCTGTAACTATGACAGAATTACCGTCGCACAATTGTAACTTTGACAGAGTAAAATTGTGTTTCACTCTGTCACTATTTGACTATGGTAACTGTAGTAGTTACTGAAACGCCATAAAAACTCAAATAATAAATATACGCGATATACCTATGTAAAACTTAATGTTCCCAATTGGAGATATGGCAATGCCTCGTCTAATACAGCCTAGTTAACTGAATGTGAACGCCTGGTGTTACGCCCATGACATTAGTATTGTCATTTGTCACGATGTCCACCATTATTGTGATAATTCAGTAGTTACAACTCTTGTGATGGCAAAGGAACTCTTGCCCTTCGAAAAGTTATCAATAAATACAGTTCAACAACGGTTCTCCACTACGGGCACAATAGGTACATTTTATAACGCCGATAAAAAAAATTCGCTTCTCAAATCTCACGGTTTTTTATGAAAATTTATTCAAGTAACTAAATATATATACAGGGTGTTTTTTACCATGGGGCTTTAAATTCAAGGTTTAAATTGTGCAGTCCAAACTGACTTTTGTACTGCAACTTTTTAAAAATATCTCCAGTCTTAATTTAATATGTTTCATACGAGTTAAATGTCAATTTTCAATGTTCGCAATCCAATGCTAAATTGACAGCATACTGATATCAAATGTTTATCTTTAACGTCGAATGTCATCAAATGAATAATCGAAATTTACCATACACTTTACCATAGACTTAATGATTAAACTAGACATGGGGGATAAATAACGTCACGATGACAAAGTCACAGTGAGTCGCCGTCAAAAGTTGTCGCTGTGACTTTTCACAAAGTAACAAAGTTACAAAATCACATACGTTCCTACTGTTCCTAGCGCAGTCTGTTACTCAAATCACGATCACGAGTATCACGACAAACGCCGTGAGCGTGGCGTGGCGCGGGAGTACTGTGACTGTGCCCTAATCGGCTCTAATCGGGCTCAGTCGGGAGTGTTCGGAAGTAGCTAAAATCGAATCTGCCTGAGAGCGAGTGAAATAGCGTGGAAGGTAAAAGGTATCAATGTGTAAATGGGCATTTCTCAGGAGTGGCATTTTTAAGTGTCCGGGCTTGAAAATGGTTAAATTTACCATCGAATATTTCTCAATAAAATCAAGCTAGTACCTAACGGTTTGTTTCGTATGGCGAGCTATGTAAACATTTCGTGATAATTCATTAACATGACAATAAAAAAAGTTATTACAAAAATTGACGTTCACTGGGAGCGTCCGCTTGCCAGATTTGTTGAAATAAAAAATCATAACTGAATATTGGGTCTGGATACTATGATTTCTAATGTGTTCCCGTATTCAGCATTAGTTTATTAATCATTTTGTTCCTATAGATATAATTCATCTGCTAAACATTTTAAATAAAAACTATTTTTCGGAGCGTCCGAGGGTAACTAGTGATTTCAGTGTAAACTTTAAAACACGTCAGCACTGCCTTAAAGAAGTATACTAGAAACCCGCAGCTCGCAAGCAACTAGCTTCAGTTGTGTTCTCACCGCCGCCGAGAGTAGACGTCGGTTCAATGGCTTGTAGGTAGAGTTCGTGTGGGTTCGTTCGTCATTCGGTGGATTTGGTTACGTGCAAACTGTGGATTTGGTTACGTGTTTTGTTGAATTCGGTGGAACAATTTGTGTTGTTCAGTGATTGTGTGTCTGCAATTTTATAAGTGAATAAACTATCTCCGGGAGAATGTAAGTCCATAATAATTTGTTCGTGTCTATATTACTTTTAGTATTCCTTAAATCGATAAAAAACATTAAATTTTGAAATCAGTGGAATTGATTTCCATTGATTCGGTGTAATTTTTGACCACTGAAGTCAATAAAAATTGCCACCGCTATCAATTTTTACGATAAAACCAACTGGTTTTACATTATTTCTATATTGCCATGCCCCTCAATCGGTTCCTCAATGCTTATAATCGTGATTTTTTTAATGCAGCATAGTTCTGACTGTGCTTCTCTTGTTTACTAATTTCGGTGGGTTGCTGTTCGTTAGGCTGCTTTCACCGGCATCTCATTGGCATTTTAGCACATGGTTTACCCATCTCGTTGAACTGGTGCATCAGGGTATTATGCCTCAACAGCCTGACACTACAAATATTCCTAAGGGTCGTCATTTCAGCGAGCTACACATCGAAAACTCTGAAGTATTGAGCCTTTGATTTCGGTGATTGTAAAATCTTAAATATCTTATGAACCACTAAGTTCAGAAGAGGGCCTTTGCTACCAATATTTTTTAAAATTAGGCCGTTTTTATATATTAAAGTCACGAATCAAAAATATGAAAAATAAAATTGACCACCGAAGTCAAGCAAAATAGCTCGGCCCGGAGAATCGCCCAAATAGGTTCCATGTTAAAAATAATTAATACATACAAATCGTTGTATAAAGTTGATTAAAAATAATAACACGCCGCATATTCCTAAATAATGTTCCCATAAGTACATATTTTTAGTTACAATGTGCGACAGTCCTAAGCCTGTAAAAAAAGTGTGAAGGTTATTTTGGATCAATTACTTGTATGATAATGATCAAAAACACGGTCATAAATGTAATATTCATACATGGGGGTTTTCGGTACGGGAATGTTTGATATTAATTAGCCAAAGTGTACGTGTTGAATAAAAAAAACAGAATGTCCTCTAGCTGATTTCTACCTAATTTCTTATAGTTAATAACCAGCTAGAGCACCGCAACAATATCATAAGGTGATATGAGTAACAGGAATGACATAGTCACGTTGAAATAACGGTGTGAAAAAAGTAACGTTCATTACAGCACCGTGACTGACCGTGACCGTGACCTGTCATAAATATCATACAGTCAAAAGAGTAACAGGCGTGACAAAGTCACGATGACTTTTCACTGTGACATTTTTGGAACGGGATCGCCAGTCACTGATATCAAAAAGTAACGCTTTTCCCTATGTCTAGATTAAACTTTGAGGTAAGGTCTAATAAATTATATATTTTGTCACAAAACAAAATTAGATCAGTGTTTTTTATTCGTTAAGTAAGGCTTTTCGTAAAATACTGGGCATTTATGCAAAAGCTTAGAAAATGGCAATAAATGTGAACAATAAATCGCGTCTTATACAATTGTTATGCGTTAAAAAGTGATAGTTATGTTAATGTGTTTGATAGCCTTTTTACACATATAGATGTAATAAATTAAATACAGCCTTAGCTTCTAAATATATCGTTATTCGACTCCCAAACCAGTATTGAAATATCAAAGCTGCAACGGTCAGAAATATCCGACTATGTCACAGGCGAATGTCCAGATATTTTGATGGAGGTCTTGAATTGGTAGTTTATAAAATAAACTAGGCTCACCAAATTGGATTGAAACTAACTACTAACTACTCTTCCTAGCAAATGAAATGTCAAACCATACACACTGACTCACGTTTGACAGTTCATTTGCTTGGAAGAGTTATTGTGGTCTGACTCTAACGCCCCGCTATTACCGGGCCGGTATGTGTTCTGCCTCAGTAACAGTTTCGACACCAGCAACCCGGTAGCCGGGCGCTCTGCTAGTAGTAAGTTTTCGCTACATACGGTTGTTCCCATGCTATCGGCTACGAGCGTAGCCCGTAGCGCTACGTGGTCGCGAATGTGGTCGATAAGGCCCGCATGCTATTACCTTGACACATGTAAAAGGGCCCGAATTCTGAGAATCGTTCTTCCATCTTTTCCGGGATAAAAACTATCCTGTTTCGAACTCTCCATATCAAACATCAAAATCGGTTCAGCGGTTTAAGCGTGAAGAATTAACAAACAAATAGACAGTCAGAGTTACTTTAGGGACTGGCTGCGCCCCTCGGTGTTACCCGTTCATCCTACGGGAACACATTTTTTCGGGACAAAATTTCGCATTTATAATACGAGTGTGATTAATTCACTACGTGGGGAGAAAATCTGTTTTTGTGGCCAGGCAAGACGTAAAACATTAGACAAACCGCGGGCGGTAATTAGTAAAGCACCCGGAACACCTGTGACCTGGGATATTCATTAATTCACCGCCCTCGGTATGTAATGGACTATTTCACTTCAACTGGTTGTTTGAAAATGGTCATCAAATTATCGTACAGTAATTCTTTACTACAACAATATACTCGAAGATGACTTACTTTTGACTTTAACTGTACCTACTTAGTTCAATATTTCAAATAACACTGCCAGTAAAATCAAGATAACACGAAATTCTCGAACATTTCAAAACAAACATGTCATGAGTTCAAATTCCCAACATAAATGCTCAAACCTCGCGGAAAATTCACGCATGAACATTATTCGACGAGATTTCTGTTCAGAAATGCCTACATTACATGTCTAGAGCAACAAACGTGTTTTTTAAGGGTTAATACCTCTGGAAACTCCTTCCGAGAGGCGAGAATTCGTATCGTGATGTAATTAGTACAATTATGTGGAATTTAGGGCGAACACCTGAGAGTCTGTCAAAATCTTTATAAATAGAGGCTTAAAATGAGAGAACGCTGTGATTGTTTGGCTCAATTTGTTTGAACGAGTTTCAAGAGAAAATATTAGTTTTTTGTGACAAAAAGAATATTAAATATTTTTTGAAGATTCATAAGCACTAAGTGACTCTTAAACGAAATCATCGTAAGGAGTTATTTACTTCTTTTAATGTGCTTTTATTGAATTTTTATTTTGTTTATTCATTTCTTTTGGAGAATTGGGCTATTAATTTGTGAGCACTTATTTATGTTTGTATTTTTCGCTCCACGATAGCCGAAAATATCGCTGTATTATTAATTAAAAACACCCGAAACCAATATTAAACCTTATACCGATTCGGATTTTATTCCCTTAGGTTTATTTACCGAGATACCTATTTAAATTCACGAAATCGTGCAAAATAATGTGGAAAGAAAATAGCGTTGCTTAAAAATCGGCTCCAGCGAAAGATTAATGATATTGCAAAACCTTTTCCAGAAAGGTTGAGCAACATGTATCTACGTAGCTATAGCTATTATAGCGTAGATAAGTAAAATGTTTGAAATTTCACCTGGAGCGTTCGAACCTTCAAACTATGTATTACAGACGTTTTATCTACAAACTTTGCGCTCAAAACTTACCCTCTAGCGCCATGAAGATCCCGGCACCCATTACACTGTACAGAACCAAACACAACATCAAAAAAAAATGCGTGAACCATTTTTTAGACAAACGCCTTAGTTTACTAACGATCCACAGTGCAGTTTTTTCACCGAAACTTAGTCCACTTTTCGCCGTGTTCATAATAAAATCTGATGCATGGGTCATGTGCATGTACCATTCTGGATTCACATGTGGATGGAACTTATACGAAGCCGGAGTGCTTGGGTGCCAGCCGTGGTACTTATTAGGGGTTGAATACTTTGAGGCCGCTGATGGAGGCCCACCGTAGGCCGCTTGGGGGATTTGTAGAGTGATTTTAGGCCTGCTGAGCCTTTTTGAAGTTGGTGGCGGAGGCGGCGGGTACTTAGGAACTTCTAGATCCATTTCAAAGCTGTTTTATTGTCCTTTACTTATTGTTTCGCGATTTTGGCGCCGGCGTTTGAATGTTAAACACTTGTATAGGTTCGTACGCACGTCCGCGAATGCTCGGCGTGACTGGACACTGACTTTATAAATAAAATGGAGTTAGCGAAGCTTCCCGTTGTGTCATCGTTCTGCTGCGGATTACGCACAATTTCCTTTAAATATTAATTTGGCTGGTGATTCTTCTTAGGAACTGTCTGAGAGTGTAGCCAAAACACTCTTGTATAGTGAACACCTATAAAGTTGTGTAGGTATGCGCTGTTTCTTGTATAAATAGGTAAATAGGCATAACAAGAGACCAAAAGGAACTTTTCACCCGGCTGCAGCGATCAAGACCAGTAGGCCCCAGTACCTACGTCTAGCATAACTGTGACACGCGACTCTTTGTCGCGCGACAAATACTACCTGTCACTTTCCTTTCAATACCGTCCGAGCAAGACAGGTGATGCTGAGTCGCGCGACAAACGAAGTCCCGGCAAGATATGCTAGCCCTGCTGAGTGCCATTTAGCGTATACGTCGTACGTACGTAAGGTAACTTTAGTGATGCTTTATTATTCCGCATTTTCTCAATTGTTGTTATAATGATTGAGATGTTCAACGATTCATTATATGTACATAAAGGTCTTTGCACATTATAACAACTCAACGGCGACTCGATTCTATGCCAAATATTGAAATTGAATGATATTAGTAGTGGACGACGAGTGGACGACGCGTCGACGACGCGTCGGTGCATCGTCGAAATTAAACCTATTAAATATGACATAGGGCTTACATTTCAATTTTTTTTTTATTTGAACTTTATTGCACACAATACACAGGTAAAAGTACAAACGGCGGACGTAATGCCATAAGGCATTCTCTACCAGTCAACCATAGGACTAAACAGAAACATTTGTATGGTACAGGGTCTTTTATGTAATCTGTTACATGAAACAATTAAATAACACATAAGTAATATACCTCATATGCAAATACATATATATATATATATATATATAACATAATCGTACATAAATATGACATACAATATACTTACTTCTATAATAAATGTACCTTGTGTGAATCATTATGCTGACAGTTCGTCACATAGCTTATCGGAGAGATGCTTGCGCAACATGTGCTTGAAGGTTAGCTTGCTTTGCGCTTGCCTGATGGGAAGCGGTAGATCATTCCAAAGCCGAACTGCTTCAGCTGTGAAAGAGTGCGTCATGAAACTAGTGCGGTGAAGGGGGACATTGAGTTTGAGATTCCGTGAGGTGCGAAGATTACCGCCTGGTCGGGCAATTACAAAAGAAAATTTGGATCTTAGGTAGTCGGGCGCAGCTGGATAGAATAAGATAGAATATAGTGTGGACAAGACTCGTAATGACCTACGTTCACGAATTGGAAGCCAGTTCAGTTGACGGCGAAAAGCAGAAATATGGTCATATTTACGAAGTCCGAAAATAAATCTTATGCAGTTGTTAAGAAGACGATCCAGTCTGCTCAATGAAGTCTGAGTAATATTAGTGGTACACACATCAGCATAGTCGACTATAGGTAACACGAGGGCCTGTATAAGGAGAGTTTTAGTACTGATGGGGAGAAAGTGCTTAAACCGGTAAAGCGGCCTCAGCGTGTTGGTGACTCTGCAACAAACGTCCACGTCCACAAAATATTTGGCATAGAATCGAGTCGCCGTTGAGTTGTTATAATGTGAGAAGACCTTAAAGCGGCCTGTCCACAAAAGCAGAGCGAAAATGAACCACTCTGGCTGCGTCTTTGTGAAGCCCAAAAGATGTGCATTTGAATCTTAAGGAATGTGATTGGTCCATTTTACTCAGCTCCGTTCCGCTTCTGTGGACAGGCAGCTTAAGGGTGCGTCTCCGCTGGAGCGACCAATCACCTGAGTGGAAACGCACCCTAAACCGGGTTTTGAAGGTCACATCAAAGACTCAGTAGATATAGGAATTTTGTAGATTTCTCACAAACAACGTATATTTATCAATACTTGCCTTACAACCGTGACTAAACGCGAGGATGCAACGGATTTAAATCAATAGAGCTGTCTGAATGAGTTATCGTCTCGAGTCGTGTCTTGACTACCACAGAATAATAAAGCAAGGCGGGCAACTTCTCAGATATAAAGATGTGCTTAAGCGCCACATGAAGAGTTGCGATATTGAGCCATTACAGTGGGAGATGCAGGCCGCTAACCGCCCTGAATGGAGATCTTTGGTCAAGAAACACACCAGTGTTTTTGAATCCCGTCGACGTACTGAACTCGACGACAAGAGGGATGAGCTGAAAGCCCGACCACCAGCGGTGATCAGCTATAATTATAATAATATGGTGTTCTCTCGTGCCCGTTGTGCTCACGGGGCTTTAATAACAAGATCGGCTACGTTAGCCACATGAGAGCACACGAACGCCAACAGAGGAGTTGAAGCAGTCGCCGTGGCCGAAAACGGTCAGGATATATATATATATATATCACAGAATAAAATACAGCAGAATGTGGTTTCCACTTGAGGACTTATCTGTATTTTATTGGTAGTTTGTTAGCAATTAGTCGTTCAGGTATCTGTACCACACCACTGTGACACGCGACTCTTTCTCGCTCGATATATACTACCTGTCTCTTTCTGTACAGTACTGTGAGAGAGTGACGGATGATACTATGTCGCGTGACATGATTTGCGAACCATAGTTGTGCTAGACGGGCTGGATAGTAAAAGCTACAAACAGACGTCCATCAATTCCTCACTGAGAAGATTCTAAAGGCTACCTAGTCTGGTAGAATTGCTTTATATATTACTTAAGTAGGTACATAGTTTCTAGGGCCACCTGCCGGCTCCATCATCAGATCATGATATTGTCTTCAAAGTTAAGTAGGTAGGTACGCAAAATTTCAGCTCAATCTGTTGAAGATATCTGCTTCAAAATTTATTTGCAAGATCCCACCCGAACAAACGTAGTTACATACATACATCATATATTCCTAGTTAAGTAAAAACTTGTTAAAAACACCGTGGTTTTCATAATAAAAAAAACCGGCCAAGAACATGTCGGGCCACGCTCAGTGTAGGGCCCCGTAGTTGCCCATCCTTCACGATAGACGCGGCTTGCGTCAGTTAAACAGCGGTTTTAAGCCCAAAGTTTAAATTACGATAAAGTTTTCAAGCTCTATAAAAGGTAGTAAACGCCAAAGTAACTGTAATTACTTATTACCTTCTGGAAGTTATCGATTATACGCGCCAGATTAAGCGAAAGGTATTAATAGAGTATTGAACTTAACTAATAATGAGTATGAGTACTTATGTGTAACGTTTGAAGTGTAAGGACACCGCGCGGCACTTATTACGTAATTTTAAAGAAAAAAACACCCCCACTTTAGGTGTACCGGAGGTACCTACCCGAAAAAAGTTTTTTTTTATTTATATTTTTACCGTTTCATCGGCGTGATACATACACATACTCATACCAAATTTCAGCTTTCTAGTACTAATGGTCACGGAGCTAAGCCGCGGACGGACACACGGACATGGCGAAACTATAAGGGTTCCCAGTTGACTCCGGAACCCTAAAAATACTAAATCAAGCGTTTTTAAACGCTGTACAAAACTGCAGTATTTTCAGGCCCGCCTACACTTTAAAAAGCGTAAATGTTTTGAACGATCTGCGAGCATCATTTCAAACCGAGTATCCTGTACTTCGGAATAACAAACAATAAAAGCGTTACGGGAAAGATTAACTCCCGAGTTTACATCTGTTCCGTGTTATTCTTTTAGAAGCTGGAATTGAAATGTGTGGGTTTTAGAAGTACACCTATTCGTTACTTTGTAGAAAAGTAACAAAACCGGCCAAGTGCGAGTCTGACTCGCGCACCGAGGGTCCGTACACATACTTTATACCATTTTAACTGACCAGGTTGAGTTAAGTTTGCACCTGGTATGAATGGCGCCGCATACAATAGACGTGCAAAGTTAACGCAACCGATCACGTTTGTTGTATGGGAGCCCCCTTAAATATTTATTACATTCTGTTTTTTTAGTATTTTTTGTTACAGCGGCAACAGAAATACATCATCTGTGAAATTTCAACTGTCTATCAGGGTTAATGAGATACAGCCCGGTGACAGACGGACAGACAGACGGACGGATGGCGGAGTCGGAGGAGGCGGAGTCCCGTTTTTTACCCTTTAGGTACGGAACCCTAAAAAAGTGGTATATTATTAAAAGTGACTTTGTGAGCTGCAGATCTCGTGAGTTCGTTTGGAAATAATCGAAATATCTGAATATATTTTTCCACTTCTCATGCTCTATGCTCTTAAAGTGTTACTTTAGTCTCTACGAGTACCTACATATCGGGACTAAAAGCTTCTTATTAGTCTCTAGGGATGTATTTTTTTTTATTTAAGTACTTTGGAAACCCCGGAACAGCCAATCACGATTTTTGTGAATGGAGGATTATCGCCATTTTCAGTAATTGTGAATAGTCATTTTTTGGGTCGTGGAAGTAACCTCAAAATGACAACTGTTAAAAAACGATTTAATTGCATGAAACACGATTAGTTATTACGAATATTAATAATATTAAAGATGAATTCATTTTATTATGCATCCATAAGTCCATATTAGTCTTAAAATAGATTTGAAGTTTGAATCTGTTGGCTAAATATGCAAACATTTAAAACGTCGCTGTACAAAAAAAAACATGGAACAATTTTTTTTGGCATTTAGAATTTTGAATAGATGTCCATTACTCGATTACACTAATTAATTGTGCAACTTTATAAATTACGGACAAAATTTAAAACAAACACAATATACTGATATTGTAAGCGTATTATTGAAGGAATTAAAATATCCTCAAAGCAGAAATCACAACCAACATTTGAGTCACGCCACTCACGCCCATCAACATCGTGGGATGAGAATGAGCCTAATGAAATAACCATCGGCAACATTTTTGAAGATAACTCTACGTCTCTACTACTTATACTCTCCAACTTTTACTCCGAGTGATATTGAATATACTTCTCAAATAAAAACCATGGAGACCCATCTTAATTTACCGGGGAAAACTATAGATATAAATGTAAATAATTGTATAAAAACATTGTAATTTTGTATAGAACGTGGTTTGTTTTTCCTCGCATTAAAAATGAAAAGTAGAGTGTTTAACGCGAGACTAAACAACCATAATGACACTCGAACTATTAGCCACCCTCGCTCGGGTAGCTAAAACATCTCGTATCATTATGGCTTGTTTTAGTCCCTTGTTAAACAATCTACTAAAATGTCCACTTCGATATTTAACCCAAGTGGATATTTATTATATTCTGATAGATACTTTGTGAAATATATTTGCTGTTTTAGTATACAAAATAATCTCGAAAATATCATATTAAAAGCCGAATTTCTTGGTAAAAGAAACATTTTCGGTAACACCAGAGACATCCAAAGTTTCTTTCTAAAAGTTGATTCACTGACTATCCTAACTGCGCGACAAATATGAGGGTAATGTATTTATCAGCTTATGTAGGTACATATTGTACATCGTGTTTTTTAGAAAGTCACCAACCTTTATTTCCAAAAAAATTCGTGGAAGCATGTCGATGTCAACTTCCATTTTGGACGCTTATTTGGCAAATGCGAGCAATTTTAAATATATACTTAACTTTGATGTTCCTTTGATATCATTCTGAGAATCGTACTGTTTTTATTAATAAAATACATTTTTATATTAAGATTCATTATTCTGCGTCTTTGTAAATATTACTCACTAATGGGCCCGTTGAGAACTGAATTTGATAAATTTTTGTTTTGTTTTTTTTCTTGACAGCGGTTTGACTTACCTCTACCTATTTGAATACTACCTATTTTAAAAACCAATTCTTTCTGGAGAGGAATAATGAGACCCTAATTCCATATATCATCTCTCTAATATCTTGGAGAGATCTGGGAAGTGGCAATCAATATTCCTAGTACCTATATCGGCACTTCGCGTTAAGTTTGAGCATCATATTGGCGTAAACTTAACCTGACGGGGTACTAACACTACTAACGTCAAATGTCATTATGCAGCTTCTGAAATTTCATACGATTGTCAGTGTGTCTGCGTTCGAGAGAGAGAGACACCCTTCAGTTCACAGTAAAGTTGACCGCATTAATATAATATAATAATATAGGCCATTGCGTCTATTTCAGACGATTCATGGTGTAATGTTTGAGAGACACCGTTTCTAGTGGCTAACTAAACCGATACGAGATCGACACATTCTACCGCAGGCCTGACAAGAGAAGTGTGCGACAGGTGGTACTGCCTCGCCTTGTCGACGTCTTTGTCTCTTATCAGCGAGTGCCTCGAATAAAGGCAATATACCTGAGACATCTCTTAATTGCCGATACTACTTAGTTTAATTGTAATTTGAAATCAATTTGCATGTTTATTTGTTACCGACATAATGGGTCCTCGTTAAATGTTATTAATGGGTAAACATAAGTTATTTTATTAGGTTCAGTCGCCATAAAATATATAATAATCGGAACGAATGAGTTGGTCATAAACAGGGCAGGGTTCGTAAAATGCGAGCAAAATTCATTGCTAGGATCGTCACTGGTTGTCATACGTCACACGTCATTTCAATCGATTTTGCTCGCATTTTACGATTCCTAGTCGTTAATATTTGAGTCTCCCACGGTTATGCAGACTGGTAAATGAAATGTCTAGCTGCAGTGATGTTCATTTTGACTCCCTTATCAGGTTTCGGTCCAGTACTCACGACTGATTATTGTTTCTGTATTCCTTCAGCCTAGATATAGATTGAGGCGGCTAGCCCTACTACTGTATTTGTAACATACCTTAAACTCTTTGTCCAACTAAACAATTGTTTATAAATATTTGTATAGAATCTTTTTATCGATTCTATATATTTTTTTATGTGGTAATACCACATTTTTATTTTTATAAATAATGACACAAAGGTAAATTAAGAAAGAAAAATTGAATGCGATCTACTACAAATAAAAAAAATGTGGTATTACCACATAAAAAAATATATAGAATCGATAAAAAGATTCTATACAAATATTTAGAAGAGCGCCATCTCTCTCGCAGTCTTCACACTTGCTGTAAAGCAATGGGGATTGGGGATCGTGCGTGTAAAACGCAGATCCTAGGGTATGGCTAATGCGCAATAAGCATTTCAAAAAAACATATGACGCAGAGGGCGCTCCAGTAGCGTAAAGGATTAAGGGATGAAAGATTTGGTGTGACTGACGTAGCGGTCGGATAACTCAGTTGGGAGAGCAATGCGCCGGTAACGCAGAGGTCGCGGGTTCAAACCCCGCTTCGATTGTAGTAGAATCGCATTCTTCTATTCTTGCAATTTTTCTTTCTTAATTTACCTTTGTATCATCTATACTATTATAAAATCCTAAATTTGTATTGAAAATAAATTTTCTATGGGGGGAGGTCATGATTTCAGGAAAAATCTCGATAGCGTGATGCAGCCGGATAGTTGTTTTGTATGGACACGCTTCGCCGTGCCAACCTGGCGCCATCTGTTTTCAAAAAAACCGTTGTCCTCGCATCACGCCGAAACGGCTGGATAAAAAGTTACCAATTTTGGTACAGGAATAGCTGAACATCCAAAGATGGTTATAGGATACTTTTTATTATGATTAATATTTATCTCTGAAAACATAAATTCCATTAAATATTTTCCTTACAATGTGTAACCTTATAATGACAGCGTTTGTGATTTTGAATTTAGAACGACGCGACCCCCGCGTGGCTCTTACGTGTACAAAAACTAAAAAGTATGAATTCGACATAATACCTCCTCGCGGCCCACCGGTATTAACAATAAGGTTAAGGTTGTTTGAGGCGTTGAGTTACGGAAACCGTCTTAGTTAGATAGAAAAGATGGCGCCAATTATCGACCAACACAGAAGAAAATATGAGTGCAATATTCGTTGTAAATTGGCTCATGCTAAAAAAAACCGGCCAAGTGCGAGTCGGACTCGCGCACCGAGGGTTCCGTACAAACACTTTCCATCCCTAAGTGGTTAAGTTAAGTTTGCACCTGGTATGTATAGCGCCCCATATAAATTAGGTGCAAAGTTAGGTATTAAAAAAAAATTTATGGTTTTCGTAATTATTCCTTTATCTATGCTATAAGACGTTGCTTCGTACCAAATTTCAAGATTCTGAGTTCACGGGAAGCACCCTGTAGGTTTTGATTCCCTTGCAAGTGTCGAAAATTTGCAAATTAGGTGCAAAGTTAGGTATTAAAAAAAATTTTTATGGTTTTCGTAATTATTCCTTTATCTATGCTATAAGACGTTGCTTCGTACCAAATTTCAAGATTCTGAGTTCACGGGAAGCACCCTGTAGGTTTTGATTCCCTTGCAAGTGTCGAAAATTTGCGGCATAAACGGCTGTATCTTTTGATTGCGTTGGCTTAGAAGTTTGATTTTTTCACAGCTTCAAGGGACAGTAGACCTGAGTAATTGATATAAATTTCAGCTTCATACGTCCACGCGTTCCTGAGAAAAAGGGTCTTGACAGACGGACGGACAGACGGACAACAAAGTGATCCTATAAGGGTTCCGTTTTTTCCTTTTGAGGTACGGAACCCTAAAAAACATACATTTCTTTAAAAACACAATTTGCGACAATAGGAACTAATTAATGCTCTTTTATTGAATATGCAATTATATTCTTCTGTAGTTTGTAAGTATTGACCATAAAAAAATCCGGAGACACAATAAAAAATGTTAATGAATAAAACAGATTTTTAATGCCATTTTATCGAGTGTAATTGAAATAAAAGTATTTCGAATGAATTTAAGTAAATTAAATACATTTTTAAATATGTTTTACCAACCAACTTTTAGAACATTAGGCGCAAATTTTGGTATTGTTTGTGTTTGGCCTAACTTACTAATAAGGTAGCGAAATGATAAACGATAAATATACGATATATTTAGCCACAATTTTGCATCTATGTAGTTTTTTTAATATATCAAATTTATTCAACGCATTAAATATCAGTAATTCTTTATTTTTAACGGTGTGTTGAGATTTTGTTCTCAATGACCAATTTTCCGCTAGATGGCGTTGTTACTTTGACAAAATCTCCATACTAGCGGCTGCATCGCGCTCTTAAGATTTTTCCTGAGTTAATAACACCAGCTCCATACATGTAAGGTTTTGGAGCCATTGATGGGTCTCCTCGACACCAAGGCCAGGATTCACGCACGTCGTTGCGTGCCCGTGACCACGATTCGGCACAAGCTAAGGTTCAGCTATGATGGGTTAACCTGGACTTCGAGAATTACTACCGAAGTTGTTGAATATTGATCGCATACCTAATAAGCAGCAGTGTATCGGGTATTGAGAGTTGCTGCTCGACAATGTATGCATTTTATATGAAAAACAACCATGATTCGAGACAAGACAAAATTATGAAATTTACAATGTAGAAAGGATTTCACCTAGCCGGGATTTGAACCCAGAACCTACTGAAATAATAACCGTGTTATCTCATGCATTTTCCTTTGCTTCCTTATTCATTATACCACGGATAACAAAACAGTGAGGCCATCACGTATCCGTTCAGGGTGCTGTCGCCATTATTGATGTACGCTCGATTGAGTTAAGTTGGCACCTGAATCTTATGGCGTTACTTAGGACATTATTATGACAGGTCATATTATTATTATATTAGTATTAGTACCATTGTAGACGAAAATAATTTATTGTCATCTTAATAGATGTCATTAATAAATATATATGTTCAGGTAGGACTATGAGCTAATTATTTTTCAAGGTGCTTTGAATAGTTATCTACAATAAACAATCAATATTCAAAACGATATATAAACATAAGTCTAGCCTCAATTTAAACTAAACCAAGATGATGTTCACAATGGTAGCACCCAAGGTGCGGAGCGATCTAGAGTAGTCGCCCATCCACTAAATTAAGTAGTAACTTAATGCGAGGCCGTAGGCCGAGCTCCACGTAGCACCGAAGGTGCAGAGCGTCCCAGGAAAGCCGCTCACACACTTCAACTTATATTAAGTGGGTGGGCGGTCTCGCATTAAGTTATTTAAATCTACAATAGACAATTAATAATCAAAACGATTTTTTAAACATAAGTCTTGCCTCAATTTTAATTAAACCAAGATCATGTTCACTAGCGTAGCACCGAAGGTGCGGAGCGTCCTAGGGAAGGCGCCACCCCACTAATATAAGTAGTAACTTAATGCGAGGCCGTAGGCCGAGCTTCACGTAGCACCGAAGGTGCAGAGCGTCCCAGGGAAGCCGCTCACACACTTCAACTTATATTAAGTGGGTGGGCGGCCTCGCATTAAGTTATTTGAACATATTTTAAGTGGGTGGGCGTCTTCCCTGGGACGCTCCGCACCTTCGGTGCTAAGTTACTTTATAAACCCTTAATAATTTAATGCGAGGCCGTAGGCCGAGTTCCACGAGCGTCCCAGGGAAGCCGCCAACCCACTTAACATATGTTTAAGTTACTTAATAGGCGGCTTCCTTGGGACGCTCCGCACCTTCGGTGCTACGCGGTGCTCGGCCTGCGGCCTCGCATTAAGTTACTTCAACTTATATTAAGTGGGTGCGGCTTCCTTGGGACGCTCCGCACCTTCGGTGCTACGCGGAGCTCGGCCTTCGGCCTCGCACTAGGTAACTTCAACTTATATTAAGTGAGTGGGCGGCTTCCTTGGGACGCTCCACACCTACGGTGCTACGCGGAGCTCGGCCTGCGGCCTCGCATTAATAACATTAAAGAAATAAATCAAATATCAGCCGCAGAATCGTATACGAAAAGTCATAGAGAAATAAACATCGATCGTTCTAACGCCCTTTTATTGTGCCATAAAGTAACTATAAAAGAAAACGGCCGCTATCAGCTTGTGGGACATAAGGCTGTGTTCATTTATTACGCTGCCTGACAGAAGCGGGCGGAGATGTGTAAAATGAACTCGCATTTCTTAGATTTCAATGCTCTTCTTTCGGGCTTCACAAGGGCTCAGTCTGATTAGTTCATTTTCTCCGCTTCGCTTCAGTGTAGGTACAAGCAGCCTTGGGCCATGTTTCTTTCTATGGATATTCCAAAATTGAGGGACTTTTAATTTATACAAATTGTCTCTCAAATCTGTATGATGACCCAAATCATGTACAATAAAATACTACAGAAGGTTATTTCTTTTGTTCTTTGCAAAAGCCAACCGAGAACTGTACCTACTTTATTGGTTATCTGTGTAAAATGATACGCAATTTTCCGTGGGGCGTGGCAATACGACCATCGGACGCTTGTGTGCTGCTACGACTTGCCTGAAACACACGTTGATTTTACCCGAACAAAGTTGGACTGTCCTAAAGCGGAACAAAAACACTCGTACCAATCGCTGGAGTGATGAAGTAGAAAGTAACAGGAAAAAGAAAGATCACAGGAACCGCGTAAATGGTGAGAGCTAGCTCAGGATCGTGAAGCGTGGCGTGGACTTGTGTCGGAGGCCAAGGTCCACTTTGGGTCACTGCGCTCAAATAGTTAGTGAAGTTAGTTCAAGACGGAAAGTAGACCCGAGTATCAAGGTCGCTGATACGTAGGCCACTAGCATGGTTAGCGGCACTTTAAACTTAAACCCGTCTTGCTCGAACATTGCAGCTTTTAATTTATGCGCTCCGCTCGCTTCTGGCTCCATCCTAATCTGAACAACTTGTCCGCTGCGACGGATAAGAAACAATACGAATTCCCATCGTCCCAATAGGATAGTTCCCAAATACTTTTTCGGGGCCATTGGGTCAGCAAACTCGATCAACTAACAACTCAAAAAAGCTTCAAAGGTTGAAAGTAACAAAGAACTGGGAAACTTAGCTATGTCTGCGTGAGAAAGTTAGCTCGCGACGACTCAAGACCAGAATTGGACGACATTGGCCCCTATTTCACCAAGTTGACAATTGTCAGGGACATAGATCGAATTGTCAGTCGACATATGTCTCTGACATTATTGTCAACTTGGTGTAATAAAGTGTGTGGTATCCTATACATATATTTTTTCTATGCGATATACGTTTGTGCTGCAAATAGCACAAAAGTATATCGCAACCCAGGGTCAAAACCCTTTATGATACCTTATGATATTTTCGTTATAATGGACTAATATCCAGCAAGTTAATATTTGCTGTATTTTGTTAGGCGTAGTTTTTAAAATCATAATATCTCTTATGACTCACAGGGTAGACCTGGCAAAGTCACATTTGCAAAATTATAGGTACAGTACAATAAATATTAATAAGGGACAATCTTATACATATTTGCCCTGGCTGGGAATCGAACCCAGAACCGGCGACTCAGTAGGCAGGTGCACCAACTGCGCCAACCGCGTCGTCAGACTAGACAATAAAATTGAACTGGTAAAATCCTTTTATGGCTGTATAGCATCTGGACGGTTACATTAAGGTAGTAAACTGTTTGGTCTTCACCCACCTACTCATGCAAGTATGCTTTAAATAAAACATTTATTTTGATTATTACTTTGTTGTAAACAAATCCACTTTTCAACTTCAAGCAATTAACTGTTAAAAATAGAACTTTATGGCCACATTAATAGGCGTTAAATTGTGTCACTCGCAGTACCGTCTTGATCTGAAAGTTTATGAGGGCCATCTGTGTTCAATCGATATACAGGGTGGACATTAATAATAAGAAACGTAAACGGGATTGAATTGTTTTATTGCGTTAATATTGGACACTGACACTCAAAGCTGTGGTTTCAAAGTCTACAGAATTGCCTAATTTGTATTTTGTATCGTATAAAACCGCTTTAATGGTGTCAGAAGCATCCATCACCCGGAAGCCGTTAATGAGATCCAAAGTGGATTGACGAAGTGGATGGAAAGCCATGGGAAGCCGCAGCCATATGGATACGCAGGGAGCAGGTACCGCAAAGCTGGTGATCGTGGAGAATTGGAGATCCTGGAGGGAAGCTTAAATATGATTGTGTTAACACTTAAAATGCGCGCATTGAGTCACTAGGCTATAATCAAAAGTATTAAAAACACAGCCAACTTGATCGCCGTCACACGCTCTTTAATTCCATCCTGTATAGGTTGTATAGTTGAAAGTGCGATGTAATGTTTATAAGTTTACGTGAACGGTATGTGTTGACTTTTTTGTGATCTGGGTCTGGCACAATCATCAGGTGATTTAGAAAATAATCATGTTGTAACACCAAAAGTAAATGCGAATTTAAAAACTTTGGAGGGCGTTCAATGACTCATAATTTTAAACAATTTATATACCAAAATATAAAATTGGACGTCAGCTCTAACTTTTTAGAAAGAACATGGCAGAAGAATTTAGATCAAGGTCGTAAACAAAATTAAAAAGAAGGTTAAGTTATTTTTACGTTAAGATTCATTTCACGATAAATTTAGGCATTCTGTACTATCGAATGCAAACTATGACAAAAAATATTCAAAATTCATTAATTTGGATACAAACCCATAACACACGTGTTTTAATCACAGTTTTGAATTTGATATTATTATTTTATAATTTTGTTCTACTTACGGAAAGTTATAAATAGTTTACCTTGAATTGGAGCGGCATTAAGAGTAGAAATTGATCCGCTTGACAGCTGTCAATAGACTGTGACATTTGTCATTACTCATTAGGATTTGTCAACAAAGAAATCTATCCTATCATCGAGTTTTCCTCTATATTTACTACATGATTATCAGTTAAATCTCAATAAAACATATTATGAAACGTGTATACGTTTACAGAGACAAATCGGAACAAGATGGAAAGCTTATTACTGTGGAAAACTCGTTGGAAAGCGTACTCACAGAAGTATCTACACTATTTCAGTTATCGATAGGAAATGTACAATTATACTCGGTAAACGACTGCCAAATTCATGATATTCGTGCAATAAGAGATGAAGAAAAGATATACATCGGTTTGAGCGACGAAGCGTCTTCCATAGTAACAAAATCGATTGAAAACTTGTCAGTGTGTGACGAACAAAAGATGGATAGAGATTGGATTACTTTGAACGTAGGTGGTAAACATTTCACAACGTCACGCTCTACGCTGTTGGCGAAGGAGCCTTTGTCGATGTTAGCGCGAATGTTCGCTGGAGATGACGATAATGAATACTTAATGAGGCCTAGTGCCAGGGATGGCAGTGGAGCATACTTAATCGATCGGAGCCCTGTGTATTTTGAACCGATCCTAAATTATTTGAGGCATGGAGAAGTGATATTAGATAAGCATGTGAACCCTAGAGGGGTTTTGGAGGAGGCTGTGTTTTATGGTAAGATTTTATTCGCCTGTTTCTTTGTTCTGGAGGAAAATGTTACTATGGCATTAAATATATTTTGTATAAAGCTTAGTAAGTTCATATCTTGACAATTCCATAACAATTACCACTAATGGGCAATTTTTTCTAAAGTTGTACACCCCACTTTTTTTTTTAATTTTCGATATTTTGGGTATTTTCTACTCAGAATCACGAGCTCTTTCGATCTAATTAGGAGAAAAAAACTATCCCAAAATTTTCATACATTTTTTGTTTTTCCATTCCGTTACCGCTTACCGCCGTAGTAGGTTATATGGAAATGGTAACGGAATGGAACGAAAAAACTTGGGACAGTTTTTTTCTCCTAATTAGATCAAAAGAGCTCGCGATTCTGAGTAGAAAACAGCCAAGATATCGAAAATTAAAAAAAAAAGTTGGGTGTACAACTTCATAAAAAATGGCCCTTATACATCTACCTCCCAATACTAAAGCTATCCCTGTATCAAAATATGGTAATATTCATCTTACCGTTTCGTCATTTTAAGAAAATAAGAAATTATAACAAACAGACGGTGCCAGAATAGCAAGGCGCCGCGCGTCCATTAAATAGTTAAGATTATCCTGAAATCATGACCCCTCTCTATGTATAAAAAACTGATTTTCAATAAAAATCTAGAATTTTATTACTATAATTTATTTAATTATATATTTATTTTTATTTTATATAGATGTATTTAAACTTTATTGCATAAAATACATAAATTTGAGAATCTACCTTTTCATATGAATAATGAAAACAAATTATTATTTGGAAAATAGTAATGATAACTGAAGAACTTGATTGCTCAGCTTTATTGCTCTTACACTATAAAAGGCTCATTATCTTTAAATATTCAACTGATATCAGGTCTAGATTCAATGATACCGCAACTCAACCAGCTCATTGAGAGCTCTGAGTCCAAGACTGGGAACAGCCAAGCATTGAACCGGATGGATGTAGTGAAGGCTCTCATCATGACACCCATCGGATCCGAGCTGCGTTTCCAAGGAGTGAACCTGGCTGGTGCGGATTTGAATAAGCTGGACTTGCGGAATATTAATTTTAAGGTAATATTTCAATCTCATTTATCATTGTTGCACTTACCTAAACTGATATGTGTAAGATTTTAATTAATAGAAATCACCTTATGTGCACTTACTAAGATGTTAATTTTATTAAAACAATTGATGCACATATCAGATTCGGTAAGTGCAGTTATGTCTTAACACTTTCGACACCAACAACCTGGAGGCCGGGCGCTCATAAACTTTGTTCAGATGCCGGCCAACCCGGTAGCCGGGGTTGATGCTATAAAAGTCGTCTCGGCCGATTTCTGGGATAATATATGTCTTACTTTTTTGTCTGGTTGCAAAAGTGTTAAATAAGATAAAAGAATATTCAATCAATAGTCATAAAAATCAAAAGACTTAGATGGGAAGGTTAAATTCTTTTTAAATTGACTATCCAGAACATAATCACTTTTTCCCAGAAAAGGAAATAATACCAGCTAAAGCAAGAAAGGTGATTGATAATAGTTCACTACTGCAGACAGAGGAAAGAAGGGCTTGCCAGGTGAGTAGGTATAGAGGATGTGATACTAGCCGGCAAGCTCTTTTCACGGCTAAGGCATGTATAGTGCTTTTGTAAAACATATGTAATGAAATAAAAAAATACGTAAAGAAGCGGTGGTAGCCTAGTGGTTAGGGCATGTGACTTTCAATCCGGAGGTCGCGGGTTCGAACCCGGCCCGTACCAATGAGTTTTTCGGAACTTATGTACGGAATGTCATTTGATATTTACCACTCGCTTTTCGGTGAAGGAAAACATCGTGAGGAAACCACCTAAGCCCAATAAGGCCTAGTTTCCCCTCTGGGTTGGAAGGTCAGATGGCAGTCGCTTGCGTAAAAACTAGTGCCTACGCCACATCTTGGGATTTAGGTAGCCGACCCCGATTGAGAATTCATTCTCAAAAATGGGACAAAGGCTAGGAGGATGATAATGACCACTCAAAAAATTATATAATTCACCTGTGTAGCATGTTCATACAGCCGCCATGTTTAAAAAAAATTACTTCTAGGCCTAGGCCTTCAATTTTGTATGAAACTCCTTTACAGTTTTCTCAAGTTGTTCCGCCCGAAACGTGATACTTTGAAGCCTGTTATAATGCAGGTTATGACGACAGCCTTCCACAGTCAACAAGGAACCCTCAGGAAAAGCATCCAGCCTGAATACACATTATTATGTCTACAGTGTTTTGTTTTCTTTTTCCAGTATGCCTGCCTATCGTACTGTAACCTCAGTGGTGCCAACCTCTCCCATTGCTGCTTGGAACGCGCTGACCTGTCTCACGCTAACCTGGAAGGAGCCCAGCTCATTGGAGTGAAGGCGTTATGTGCCAATATGGAGGGTAACAGATTTTGATCAGAAAAAATCTATAAATCGATACCTTAGTTCACACACATTACAATTATTTTGCCAATAAACCACTTAGCGTTGTGCACTAACATCCTAATTGCATCTACTTTTTCCGAAAAGTTTGTATGATTGTGCTCTAAGGTATCGAATTTTACAATTTTCGGTGCATATTGATTTGACGCCTAATGTCAGCCTAGTGTCAAATCATTTGTGCACCGCAAACCCTGGGATATGATTATGAATATACTCCGTTCATTTGTGCACCGCAAACCCTGGGATATGATTATGAATATTATTATACTCCGTTCATTTGTGCACCGCAAACCCTGGGATATGATTATGAATATACTCCGTTTGTAAAGAAATCATCATACCTACTATCACTCTTGTCATACCATTACACCTTAGTATAGGCATTGGCAGTCTATTCATTTATTTATTTTACAGATAGGGTAAATCGCCAATTACTGGCCACTGTTCAATAACTGGCCACCTCATACTAAAAATGAACTCTGTTTACCTACAAACTGAATTCATTTTTGTATAACGTGGCCAGTTATTGAAGGATGGCCAGTAATTAAAACCTTATACTAAAATGAATTCTGTTTGCAGGTGAACAGAGTTCATTTTTAGTATGAGGTGGCCAGTTATTGAACGGTGGCCAGTAATTGGCGATTTACCTATGTAAGAAGTGTAAAATATGTCACAAACTCGTATTGACCTTGCTGTCAGTAAATAATAGGCAAAAGTTTACTCACTACATTTTAACTTCATATTTTACAGACTTACTATAATGATGTGCTGACGGAAAGTTTCCAAAATTGCGGAACGCGAATTTCATGGACATTTCATATAGATAATTTCCCAATTTTCCAGAAATTCCTGGAAATGTTCTTAGTTTTTTGGAAAGTTTCCGCAACTTGTCTTTTCTGGTCATGAGGTGCGTAGTTCCTTGGCCACTTCATCCCGCCGTCGGTATCTTTTTTACTACATTTTCAGGTTTCCATACCCAAAAGGTAAAAACGGGACCCTATTAATTACTAAGCCTCCGCTATACGTATGTCCGTTTGTCACCAGGCTGTATCTCATTAACCGTGATAGCTAGACAGTTAAAATTTTCACAGATGATGTATTTCTGTTTCCGCTATAACAACAAATACTAAAAAACAGAATAAAATAAATATTTAAGGGTGCTCCCATACAACACACGTGATCGGTTGCGCGATACATACCAGGTGCAGACTTAACTTAACCCAGTCAGTTAAGATAGGATTTAAGTACATATTTGTACGGTACCCTCGGAGCGCGAGTTAGACTCGCATTTTTCCCCGTCCCCGACCCGTTTTTTTTTTAATACTACTTATTAAAATATCAAAGTTGTTATGTATTAGGACTGTTGAAAGATGTAACTGACATGCTCATAATTAGGCTTGGGACTTTTCACTGCTCGCCGTGGTTGTCCAATCCATGGAGTCGTCATATGATAAAAAAATATATTCAAAGTCAAAGTCTAAAAATTAAAAATGTTTTATTAAATGTCATAATTTACGTTGTTACATTTTTGAAGTGAAACTTCTTATGCGACTTCCAACAAGGTTGCGTTAGACGTTTAACGTAAGCAGTTAAAAGTCCCAAAACTACTCATAATAATGATCCAAGCTCCTTGAAAAAATAAAATAAAGAAAAAATATATATGAAATTGTAATTGTCTAATTTTCAGGAGCCAATCTAAAAGGCTGCAATATGGAGGATCCTGCTGGTGCTCGGGCCATTATGGAAGGAGTCAATTTGAAAGGTTTGCATTCGTTAAATAAAATACATTAATATCACACAAATTGATCTAGTATGGACACTATTGTATAGACAATGATATACATAATCATGTAGGTATATATAAAAACATACGTAAATACATTTTGTTCTAAGTAGGTATAATGTTCTTTTGGATCAGTTTTATAATACCAATTCTCAACTCATTTCATAAATCATGTTCCCTATCAAACCTTATACCCAAAATATCAAATTTCGAAATGACAAGAATCTGTTAAGAAACTATGTGTTTATAGGTTATAATTATAAGTTGCCGCAACTCGACGTCTTACAATGCGCCGATTTTGCGTGGAGGGTTGCTGGCACTACTCTTGCCAACCCAACACCAGAAAGCCTAGCTGTCCCTTGATGTTGCCGACGACTTCTGGGAGTAACCTTGGAGACCCGAGGTGTTGTGCCCGGTATTTGGCCACACCAGGACCAATAGGTGTTTCAAGACTTTCAAGTAGATTATGTATTAGTATTACAGGCCTCTTCTCTTCTTTCTTTCCTATTACCCTCTGCTGGGGTGTAGGGCTCGAATCAAATTCCTCCATTTGCAGCGGTCTTGGGCAGTCTGTTCTACCTCCTCCCACGTCATGCCCAAAACGCCCAGTTTCTGCTCTACTGAGCGACGCCAAGTTGTTCTGGGACGGCCTCTCTTCCTTTTGCCAGACAGTTTCCAGGTCAGTGCCTTCTGGGATAGGTGGGTATCGGGCTTTCTTAATACATGACCAATCCAATGCCACTTCCGCGTAAGGATCTCCCTCTCTATTGGTGTCTGCTTGGTGATCCTCCACAACTCGTTGTTGGTAATCGTCTCAGGCCAAAAGATTTTCAAAATTTGACGTAGGCGTTTGTTCACGAACACTTGGAGTTTGTTTATTAAGTCTACGAACAAACCAAGTTTCGCTCCCGTACAGCAACACAGACTTCACATTTGAGTTGAAGATCCTCATTACAGGCCTAGTCTTTCAAAATCTGATATAGGAATTCGGCTTAATAGGGAATATGGTCAGAAAACTCGTTGCTTTGGCACTCCAGTACAGTCGCCATCAGATATATCGCAGCGTATAAGGCGTTCATAAATATGTGAACATGTACTGTAACGCCCAGTCAATAAGAGTCGTGTTCAGATATTTATGAATACCTTACATGCTACGATACGTCTAATGGCGACTGTACAAAAATATCACATTTATGACGGTTAAATCTCTATATGTATTATATTTTGGAATTACACATTTTATTATAATAAGACATTAGTCCTTAGTGTATCTGTGCATACTTGTGTGTTTGTCTATCTTCTTGGATATCCCATTATTTTCTCATTTGCTCAAAGGTTAACTGAAAGAGATGCTTTATAGGGATAAGTTCGCCTTTGTACATCTTATTGTTTTTTGAAGTTTTGTGAATTATTTTTGAGTACAATAAAGTGTTTACATACATACATACATAAATAGGAAATCTGGTATTTTGGGAATTTGGTGACTCAAAAACTGGGGTATTTACCCCAGTTTTTGAGTAAATATGGTATTATGGCAATATGGTATTTTCAATTTCTCCATGTCACATGCCCTGGACATGTCTACCTCAAGTTATGTAATATTATTTAATTACAAACAGATTTTTTTCAGGGGCTAATCTTGAGGACAGCAACATGTCAGGTGTCAACTTGAGAGTGGCGACACTCAAGAATGCCAACTTACAGAACTGCGTCCTTAGGACTGCGGTTTTGGCTGGTGCCAATTTAGAGGTAATTTTTATAGTTCTCAAACGCGAATAGAGTAACAAGAAATCACTTCTATGATATAAAAATATTTGTTAGCTACAATTACAAGTATCATGTATACTTAAAAAGAGGCACCAGTACAGATACTTTTATGTAAAATAAGTTACTGAATAAATTATTTTGTATTTTGTAATGCCACAGAACTCAAAGAAGGAGTGTATATGTTCTAGCTGACTAGTGCCGTCCAATCAATGAACGCGGCAGCCGTGGAAGTGGTGCTGATTAAATGCTGGCTGATCTGATCATATCAACAAAAAATTCTGACAATCTGGTACCCCTTTACAACGTGAGCGGTGCAGAAATATCCAACCGAATTGTCTCACCTAGAAGCGGGTTAACATGACAGTTCAATTAGTGTTGCCAATAAATTGTCTCTTTTGTTTCAGTGCTGTGATTTATCCGGGAGCGACCTGCACGAGGCGAACCTCCGCGGTGCCAACCTAAAAGACGCAGCGTTCGAGCTCATGTTAACGCCGCTTCACATGTCGCAGACTATACGATAAATGCAAAAAAGGCGACTACATTGCGATTTACAATTATTTAATATATTATTTATTCGCTTAGGATGTGTTTTGTTTTATTTGAAACCTACGAGTCAACACAAGTATCATAAGGCAGAAACTGACGGACAGCATATGATCTGCAAACCAGCTGTAAAATTGCAGTCCAGTTGGCGTAACTGCAAACCAACTAACTGCTTAGCACGTTTGGAGCTGGCGTGCAGTCAGTCCGATGGGTTGCAGTTCAAATGCTGTCCCTCTGTATCAGCCCATAATGTTGCATTTAAGTCAAGACTTCAAGTTATACGCTATGCAGATTTTAAAGTTTTTATTTATAATGACAATGACACAAAAAAAAATATAAGAAAAGCATAGAATTTCATCAGTAAATATAAATCACTCGAAAAGATGACCAAAATTCAAAGTACATAAGATTAAGTTTATATTCTTTTGACATCCTGCAGATTTGTTTAGTGAATCGCGTTATAGCAAGGAAGATCGATTCGTTTGCTCGTTTGCCCCTATGACTTGCCTATGACATAGATAAATAGTAAGGAACTACAACGAACGATTCGCACCTTTAAAATAATTATATAGTGACCTGATTCAAAATCTTGAAGTTTTAGAATTTGGTCTCTTTAATTCTAAATATATAATTAAAAATTGAAGTGTCGACAATTTCGAATTAGGTCACTATAATTTTAAAGGTGCGGATTACTCATAAAAATATAATAACTAAAAAAACTTAATTTTTGACGTGACGTGGTTAAAAAGATGGCCATGATTTCCAGACCTTCCGATCCTACCCAATCCGATCCGATTTATCAGATGAAATCGGATAATGTGTAGTGTAATCTATTACACTACACATTATCCGATTTCATTAAATCGGATCGGATCGGAAGATCTGAGACGGGTTCTATGATATAATTTAATTTAAATTCTAACAGATAATAATTATATGAATTTTATACAGTATTCACGTACACCAACATTACAAACACAAACATTTATTTTCTGTAATAGAAAACTAGCTCGTGTTTCCTGGGTGGTGGTAGCATTGCGCTTTGCGTCTCGAAGTTGGTTGCATTTGTTTTTTATTCGCGTTCTATTTTTGTGTGTGACGGTTCCGTTCTGTGCCGTCCGGCGGAAAAAGGTTCATAATTTCCAGTTTATTTTAATGATTCTCGATTAGATTTCCGATTTAATTGCGAAATACCTCCCGATTGCGATATATCTTCAAGATGCAGAACGGAGACGACAATCCAGCGGCAGCAGACGCACGTAAGTTTCATTTTTTGTTGTCAAATATAGAGGAATAACAATCGTCTAGATCCGCTGTTTTCATTGCTATTTTAGTAAAAATGCCGCATTCTTGCGTCTTAAAACCGTGTACGGTTCGTTTTTCATGAAATTTGAAGTTAATTTAAATGTACCCACATTTTGTTTGTGGAACTACTTGCCTTGAAATAGTTAAAAGAAGAAACCGATTGTACGTTGTCTAATTAACAGTGCATCATTTTCACTTGCATTTGATTGTTTCGTGCACTGATCAGAACGATTTGGTTTGGCGCGGCGTTTGCAATTGATATTGTAGGTAGCTTAATTGGAGTGTGAAACATGACTCACATACTTGTGCCCGCCTCTATTAAAAAAAAATTGTACAGATATTTCACTGAATTAATTTTGCCGGGCGAAACGGTTACCATTCTTATGCTCTTTTCCTCTAGAGAAAGCAGTCTAGATGTAATCTTTGTACATTATGAGTTATGAGTATTGCAAAAAATTATTGTGATCTACCTTCCAGTAAAAACATGTCATGCCAAGTCTTTGTTCATTAAAAAATAATAATTATTCGGTCCGACTCCCACACGAAAATTTATGTCTATTTGTTGCTTGGACAATTGAAATAGATCGGCATTTGTATGAAAAACCTAAAAATAAATTGTACTGTTTCTATTCATAGAAAAGGGTGAACCGGCGGGGACAGCTGATGGTAAGTGATAGAATTCTATATGGCTTTTTAATTTGTGTGACTTTGGCCATCCTAGGTGACGGGTTACTAACATTTGTGGTAATGCAATAAAAATTCAATTAAATGTTATATAATCTGATGTTGTAAAATGTTGTTTCGAAGATGGGCAAATTTTTATTTTGTTGTTGATTTCTTTTTTTTCTCAGATTTCAATAAAATTTCGTAAGTTGGTAAAGTTGCTTCTTCTGACCATGGTAAGCCCAATTTCACGATATGTCCTACAATTTTAGGGTTCTTTACACAAAGGGTAAAAACGGGACTCTATTACTGAGACTTCGCTGTCCGTCCGTCCGTCTGTCACCAGGGTGTATCTCAAGAACGGTGATAGCTAGACAGTTGAAATTTTCACAGATGATGTATTTCTATTGCCGCTATAACAAAAATACTAAAAATTAAATAAAACAAATATTTAAGGGGGCTCCCATACAACAAACTTGTTATAGATTATGGTACGGAACCCGTCAAGCGCGAGTCGGACTCGCACTTGCCCAATTTTTTATCCATTGAGTTACAGAAATTGGCCCATAGGCCAATTTTTATTTTGTTGTCGAATTATTTATTTTTCATTTCGAGCTCGTCATTTTGTACTAAATTTCAGTACAAAATACGAAATTTAGTTAATAAAATTCCAATTTTTTGTAACTCAATGGAAAATTTTGTAGGACATATCGTGAAATTGGGTTTACCTTGTTCAGAATAAGCAACTTTACCAACTCACCAAATTTTATTGAAATCTGAGAAAAAAAAGATATATCGACAACAAAATAAAAATTTGCCCAGATAATAAAGCTGCTGGTAAAATTGAGTTCATGAATTTGTGGGCAAAAATTTTATTGAATTACATTCCTCTTACGATATCAACAACAGAGGCATGTTTGCATATTTTTGCTCCTAGATTCACCCTTTGTATGCTTAAACCCGGACCCATGCGGGATATTTAAACATTAATCCCATTTATCAGTTAGTTTCAATTTAACTAGCAAATTTTTGATATTGCATACAAGCGATTAAGAACTCTGCTATACAACCAACAGCTACACTGATCAACAATAATTGACAGCATTAGACATTAATATATAAAAAAACCGGCCAAGTGCGAGTCGGACTCGCGCACCGAGGGTTCCGTACAAACACTTTCCATCCCTAAGTGTTTAAGTTAAGTTTGCACCTGGTATGTATAGCGCCCCATTTAAATTAGGAGCAAACTTGCAAAGTTAGGTATTAAAAAAAAACTACTTACTAGATCTCGTTCAAAACAATTTTCGTTGGTAGTTTTTATAGTAATGTACATAATATGTTTTTTTTAGATTTTTCATTTTCTTATTTTAGAAGTTAGAGGGGGGGGGACCAACTTTTTTCTACTTTGGAAGCGTCTGTCACGCAAACTATTCGGTTTAGAAAAAAAATGTTTTAGAAACCTCGATATCATTTTTGAAGACCTATCCATAGATACCCCACACGTATGTGTTTGATGAAAAAAAAAATTTTGAGTTTCAGTTCTAAGTATGGGGAGCCCCCAATATTTATTATTATTTTTTTATTTTTGCATCAAAATCTTAATACGGTTCACAGAATACATCTACCTACCAAGTTTCAACAGTATAGCTCTTATAGTTTCGGAAAAAAATGGCTGTGACATACGGACGGACAGACGGACAGACAGACAGACAGACAGACAGACATGACGAATCTATAAGGGTTCCGTTTTTTGCCATTTGGCTACGGAACCCTAAAAAGATAATTAATTTTGTACTTTTCAATCAGCATCATATTAATTAACTGCTTTAAATAACTTTGTTTCACATAATAAGTAAACAGATATATGTAATAAGTTTCTGTCAAAAATGACATTTTAGTGGCAAGCTTTTATAGCCGACTGTACTTTTCTTTGGATATCCATCAAATGCTCACTGAGACGATTCTAAAGAGCCCAAGCTCGGCAGGATTGCTTTTTCTATTATAGAGTTCCTATGGCCACCTTCCGGCTCCATCATCAGATCAGGCCCATGGTAACATATTATTGTATTGTCATCAAAGTCAAGTAAGTATGCAAAATTTCAGCACAATCGGTTGACGATATCTGCTTCAAAATTGAGTTGTAAGATTTCACCCGAACAAACATACTTAGATACATACATACATACTTACATTGCAAGTTAAATAAAAGCTTTTAAAATAAATTAATACCTAATACTTCATTCAAACGAAATTATAAAAAAAAGCTTTGAACGTAACATTGCAGTGGGTATTTATACTGATCCCTTAGATCATCCAGATTGAATAGAAATCATGCCCTATGTATGTTGTTGTTGATGTCCTATAGTACCCCAGTGGTACAGAGGGCCTTTGTGCTGTGCTTCACGCTTGTCGGGATTCCACCTCTGGAGCGCTTGCCTTCAATTTGTGACCTATGCTAAGCAACAATTTAAATGTTCAGCCATAATGGCAGGTTCAATGTGACTTGCTGTCTTCGATGTTACAAATCATAAAGATAAATTTGCTCTGAAATGTTTGAACTTACTGTTAAAATATCAGTTTAAAGGGGTTTAAGTGTGTTCAAACTGTTCATGCCTTTTTAAGTGACTTCAAAAATGGAGGAGGTTCTATGTTAAACTGATATTTTTTTATTTATAATTGGTAAATTAACTGGTTCAGAATATATAGGTACTATGGGCTGCACAATTGCATGGCCTATTTATGAATGAATTCATTCAATAAATAGGCCATGTCTTTAAAATATCAGTTAAAGGTGTTAGTGTGTTCATGCCTTTTTAACAGACTTCAAAAAAGGAGGTTCTATATTTAACTGTATATGTTTGTTTTTTTTTATTGCTAATTAACTTATTCAGAATATGTAGGTACATTTTATATTATGACACAAATTATAACGGGTCTCGCGATATTCCTTATTTACCTTCATAATCTAACGTTTCGGCGGGGTTGCACACGCCGTGGTCTCAGATGTACATTTTATATTGTATCTATTTAATTTACTATAAATGTTCCAAAATCTTTAGCTATCAGTTTATTATTCCAAATTAAAAGTTAGAGACAATGGTAACATAAAATTGATTCCGATTACGATTACAAATTCGATTATTTCCATGGTGTTCTATTTGTTCTATATATACTGCTTAATCCGAGTAAACACTGTCACAAACATGTATGGTTATGTATGGTTGTATGTACAGATGGTAGTGTTGAGTTACTTGTAGGTACGTTCGCCTTGAATCGGCTCAGCGGCGAATTCAACCAGTGTAATGACATAATGAACATTTTGTGCTCTAAAATGATAAGTTTCGTTGCTTGATAACAGATTCCAACCAGTGATGTTTATTTTATACATATTATCTAGTTGATTCATAGTTTATAAGACGATAACTTACATTTAAGTAGATAACCGTAGGTTTAATACCTATTACAAAAACGAACATATTCATTTTTAGGTTTCCGTACCCAAAGGGTAAAAACGGGACCCTATTACTGAGACTTCGCTGTCCGTCCGTCCGTCCGCCCGTCTGTCACCAGGCTGTTCTCAATAACGGTGCCAGCTAGACAGTTGTTATTTTCACAGATGATGTATTTCTATTGCCGCTATACCTAACAACAAATACTAAAAATAAAATAAAATAAATAAAATATTTAAGGGGGGCTCCCATACAACAAACTTGTTATAGATTATGGTGCGGAACCCTTCATGCGCGAGTCGGACTCGCACTTCCCCATTTTTTTTTTGTTTCTGATATACAGTGTGCCCTGTAATTCATTGACAACCTTTTACGCACCGATAGAGCACTTTCCTGTTCACAAAATATAAGCCAGTGGTTTAGTCATGTGAATGTAAAGTAAGCATATTTTAATCGGTAATATTAGTTCATTTGTAATGTAACATGAGAGCACATTATGTTGTTTCTCACCGGGCATTTGCTTTAGTGATGAATGCCCGGCAGTGTGAGCATGTCATGCTCGCTTAAAGGTCTTTGCTTACGGTGGCGTCGTTGATCGGGTCGCAACCTTCCCTATAATATGGTTGAGGGAGGCGATGGCTGAGATATGCGTCATGCTCGTGAACGGGTGCCGTTTGTGGGGTCCGGTCTGTTCACACTAGCAAGGGCCAAATTAGTTGTGTAGTAACTGCTTACCAGCGTTTAGTGAATTGACGTGAGAGACTTCATCCTGTACTCGATTGAAGAGACTGTATACATCTCTAATAAACTTAGTGTACTGAACTGAATAATGACGCTCAGAGACCTTATACATCCCTGAGGAATGAAATTTAACTATAAGCATATTATTATTATCATTATTTATTTTTTCTTTTTTGTATATTGTGACGCCTAGAGACCTTATACATCTCTAAGAAATTTAGGTTTAATAATTATTGTCTATTGTAAATTATTCACATTGACGCCGAGAGACCTTATACATCTCTGTGGAATTAAATTAATTAAGTAATTATATTTTATTGCATGTTGTGACACCTAGAGACTTTATACATCTCTGGGTATATTTAATATTTTAAATTGATCGTTAAAATTTTATTTTAATATTCCTACCTAACATTGATTTGGAGTATCTATATATCTCCTATACGTGTACGCATGTAATAATTAGTTATAGTTATAACACTAATGTAATGTAATTAATTGTTCTAAGTATTGTTTACGAAAAAATGACTTACTGTTGAGTTTCTTTCGGCTTTCTTCTCAACAGCGGTCTCCTCTTGCGAAATGCCGGTAGATTCACAATCTGACTTGTAAAAGTGCCCTTGTGGCCTACTTACTGAATAAATTATTTCATTTCATTTCATTCATTTCATTTCATTTCATTTCATTTCATTATAGTTTTTACAAGCTTTTATTTAGCTTGCATGGTATGTTTAAAGTATATTTGTTCGGGTGAAATCTTGCAACTCAATTTTGAAGCAGATATCGTCAACCGATTGAGCTGAAATTTTGCATACTTACTTAACTTTGATGACAATACAATATGGGGCTGATCTGATGGTGGAGCCGGAAGATGGCCATAGGAACTCTATAATAGAAAAAGCAATCCTACCGAGCTTGGGCTCTTTCGAATCGTCTCAGTGAGCATTTGATGGATATCCAAAGAAAAGTACAGTCGGCTATAAAAGCTTGCCACTAAAATGTCATTTTTGACAGAAACTTATTTTCTTTTGCACGGAAGAATTTCGCGGGTATTTTCTAGATAAAGATAAAACTGAAAACAAATAACATCGATTGAAATCGCAATCTATATACAGACGTCGTACACCGAATTAGTTTATGTACAAAACATAATTAAAAACTATTGTATGTACCTGTATCGGTCGTTAACATAATTATAGTGCGTTGAACTTCCTATACAAGTGTTTTTGGTAGACCAAGAGATGCACAAAACAGATACTTACCGTGAAAGACTTAATTTGACCATTGAAGTTTTTTTTCCATACAAAACAGTAATTATGTATTTATACCTACGACCTATCTGTTCCATACAACCGTAATAGTGTAGGGTTAGGAAAATGGTTAGACAAATAATTTCTGCTTTAGGTATTTCAATGACCCATTGCATACGCTATCGTTACAATACCTACCTAGCTTAAAAATAATCTATGTTATGCTGATACAAAAAGATACAAATGTTGGGTACGCCGTTCTTATCTTTTTGTCCGTTTTATTAATGTAAATAATTTATAAATTCGGTGCATTTGTGCAAATTTACTTTTTGTCAATGACAACTTATAAGGGTGAATTTGCACCAGGATCAAAGTGTATTCAAACGTGTTTGGATAAACAGTTGCACGAAAATGTAGGTACTATTCTGTATTAAAGTTATATTTTCAAAGCAAGACTTAAGAAATTATGTTGGGCAAATTACTCGGTAGAAATCTTTATCAATCACTGAACTTTAGCACATATATTGACATTGTATCTAATTTTAATTATTATAATGCATGTTATCAGCTGACTTTTATGACAATTATTATTAAAAATAGTAGTTTATGTGACTGTACATAATGAAGGGTATTAATCACGAGCGTGGGTTTATGACACGAGCCGAAGGCGAGTGTCATAATAACATCACACGAGTGTTTAATGCCTAATTATGTATAGTTACATACACTACTTTATCTACTCACATATCATAAGCCTCCATGATGCATTCAGGAGCCGCATATTATGACCACCATACCTACTGTTTCTTTGAATTAGCTGGTAATAAGTAATTAATGACGTTAGGTGCTTTGTAACGGATATCAGGAGGCGTCGCCGAAATATCTATATCATCTTGATAGCTCATTTTATGGTTTATATTCAAAAATCGATCAATTTTATGCATTAAAACAAATTCTAACCGGTAATGGCGGCAATAAAAACTTTTCTTTTCTTTTCTGGCAGCTGTCATAGTTTTTTTTAATTCAGAGACAAACTAGAGTGGGCCCGAACTACCATATCGTTCGATATCTTACTTGCGTGCGACATTTGTCAATTTGTCTGCAAATTGACAATTCATTTCGAACTAATCGTCATCTCGACTGATATTAGAATAGAGGTCAAACCAAATTTCTTTGGTTTTCAGAGATGTTCGAAATTTGAATGATATAATATTATCGAAATCGATGTTATTAATTAGCAATAATAACATTTTCACAGATAAGAAATTTGTTCTAACTAAACAGTTTATTTTTATGTTGGTCATAATGTGCGGTTCTTGAACGCATCATGGAGTGTTTATGATATTTGGGTAGATAAAATCTTTAACGTGTTCACTGCAAGGGGGCGCCTAGGAACAAATTTGTATGAAGGTGAACACATACTATATGCCGCATATAGTATGTGTTCACCTTCATACAAATATACGCATATAACATGCGTCGCTGGCAGTGAATGCGTTTAACTTAAGAGGCCTTATTCCATTTAAAAATATTGTTTTCAAATTATGACTAATACATTGATAATTTCAACCAACTTTTTAAAGTGAATAATACTTTTCCCTGAGTTCCTGATGATAACAACATAGCTATTTCAATCAGCATTTTTGAACGGATTCCTTATCCGTTGCGTGATTTTTACTGTGTGTGTAATTATCATATCTTCACTACATAGTATAAAACAAAGTCACTTTCTCTGTCCCTATGTCCCTTTGTATGCTTAAATCTCTAAAACCACGCAACGGATTTTGATGCGGTTTTTTTTAATAGATAGTGATTCAAGAGGAAGGTTTATATGTATAATACATGCATAATTTATCAGCATTGCACCCGTGCGAAGCCGGGGCGGGTCGCTAGTTAATTATAAAAGTCAAAATTCAAACGCAATGTAAATTATTATCACACGGTTTAAAATTGATTTTTCCATTGTCCTTTAGCCAAACCAGTACCAGAAGAGGTGACCAAGCAATCCTTCCGGCTGAAAGTATGGCGCCACTTGGAGAGCAACGGGCTGGCCATGTTCCCCCGGCCTGTGTACAACCGCATCCCCAACTTCAAGGGGGCTCAGGAGGCGGCGGCGAAGCTGGCCGAGCTGGACATCTTCAAGAACGCCAGCAACGTGAAGGTCAACCCTGATAAGCCGCAGGAGGCGGTCAGGTGAGTGACTCTAGTGACTTTAGTAGTACCTATAGAAGACTCAGATAGGAGGAAGATTTACGCATGCGCGCCTCTAGGAGTGGCTACGAACGCGTGCCAAACAAAAATGAAAGACGGAGCCAACCTCACTAACTGTATTCTATTGGTTTTTATAAAATGGGAACGCGCCTCTAAGAGTGGCTAATAACGCGCGCCAACCGAAAGTGGAACGCGGAGACAAGAAAACAAGTTAGTAGGTACTTAGTTGTTAAGAATGACTACGAACGCGTGCAAAACAAAAGTGGAAGACAAAGTTACAGGAAATATGATTTGTTGATTGTTTGTGGTTTCGCGAGTGGAAATCTATACGAGTCGCTACGAACGCGCGCCAAACTAAAGTTAAACGCGGAGCCAAGCGGAGCGTTCATTGAAGTCGGGTTATTTTTTTGTGATACTTATATACAATACAATACTAGTACGCTTTATTGCACACCAAAAAACAGTTACACAAGAAATCACATATAAACAAATCAAAAACGGTAGACAACAGGCGGTCTTATAGCTAAAGAGCGATCTCTTCCAGACAACCTTTGTGTAGTGTATATATTTGCAACACTAAAAACAAAAAAAAAAGAACCAAAAAAAAAAAACTGAAAAGCCATTTTTTGAGGTTTTGAAAGGCAGTGACAGAAATTTTACTGAGTTTTGGTTGTCTTGTCACCATGCGATACTTAGGGCCTTATCACACTTGCGATTTGCGAGCGAGTTTTCTATACAAATAAGCGTCGCGGCGAACTCGCTGCGTGATCGCCTTCATACAAAATTCGCTCGCAAATCGCAAGTGTGATAAGGCCGTTATACGTCATACGTAGTACAAACTTTGCTTAGTTTGGGTCTAGGTCGATTTGTGTAAGATTGTCCCGTAATATTTAAATATTTATTATTATTTCTAATTATCTCTAATCGGTATCAGCTTAAAAACAATTCCAGTCTTTAGATATTCAATTGATCGGGTAATTTGTCTAGGTAACGCATGGGGCGGATTTCGTGTTTTTGGCAACTCTTCAATAGCGAAGGTCAATGAACCCAGGTTTCTAGCTAGAAAGATTTAAAAATAGTTCTGATACATTCAGCATAGAGTCCATTATCTTGTCAATGTGCCAGTTTAATAAAATGGGAAGTTCAAGGTAGGAAGAAAGTGAGAAAAGACGTTAATTCAGTATCTTGTATTTTTTTTTTTACTTTATTTAGTTCACAGATATAGAGATAGTTGCTCACGTTTAAAAACAGTAACGATAATCCCTTTAAAATAAGAACACATAACTAATCTATACTATTTTAAAATTCTAGAAAATCAGTATTACCTATTAATTCCGTGAATAAAGGATTTTGACCTTACAAACGGTCCGGTAGTTTTGAATTTTTGATATGTTGTATAGGATGGTTAGTCAGTTTTAAAATGCAAAATGCACAATTCCCCCCCCTCCGCGCCCGCCGCTTTATTGAAAAAACCGGCACTCTCTTCATATTTTTGCTCATATCTTCCTTTAGGAGCATTTAAGCTAGAAGAAATCTTCGACAATGTTATAGAGAGTTAAATTTTCTACATTTTCCATTTTATATTTTGTTTCTAGGACAGATAGTTACGGAGATATGCCCATTTAAAAAAACTTAAGAAATTGCAATTTCCAACTCAAAAACAAACTTCTGGATTATATCTTCGTTTAGGAGCATTTTAGCTAAAACAGTGCTTGGGCAATTTTGTAGAGAATTAAAATTGCTATAATTTACATTTCAAATTTTGTTTCTAGGACAGATAATTACGGAGATATGTAAAAAATAAAGTCACATTTTCCGAAAATGTATGTAAAAATGGACATGAGTTTTATAAGCAATTATATTTCCTACATGTTTTAATTTGTCCTAGACTAGTCCCTAACTGAATGACAGCGTTCTAAACCAAGAATTTTGAGATATTTTCGGAAAATTCGACTTTTCCTGTTTTTTAAATGTGCATATCTCCGTAACTAACCGTCCTTGAAACAAAATTTTAAATGTATATTATAGTAAATTTAATTCTCTACAACATTGCCCAAGCTTTGTTCTAGCTAAAATGCTCCTAAACGAAGATATAATCCACAAGTTTGTTTTTCAGTAGGAAATTGCGATTTTTTACGTTTTTTTCAATGTGGATATCTCCGTAACTATCTGTCCTACAAAAAAAATATAAAATGGAGAATGTTGTAAATTTAACTCTCTATAACATTGTCGAAGCTTTCTTCTAGCTAAAATGCTTCTAAAGGAAGATATGAGCAAAAATATGAAGAAAGTGCCGGTTTTTTCAATATGGCGGCGGGCGCGGAGGGGGGGGAATTGTGCATTTTGCATTTTAAGCACTGACTAACCATCCTAGACAACATATCAAAAATTCAAAACTACCGGACCGTTTGTAAGGTCACACATAGTACTTTAGTCTCTATATTATATATGGAGAAGGGTCATGATTTCCGGAAAAATCTTAATAGCGTGATGCAGGATCGTCTTTTGTTTTGTATGGGTGCGCGGCGCTATGCCGGTCTGGTGCCATCTGTTGCGCATAATTTCTATTATCCTCTCGTCACACCGAAACGGATGGACAAATTTGAACCAATTTTGGTACAGGGATAGCAGGACATCCACAGATGGTTATAGGATAGGTACTTTTTTACAAGCTTTTATTTAGCTTGCATGGTATGTTTAAAGTATGTTTGTTCGGGTGAAATCTTGCAACTCAATTTTGAAGCAGATATCGTCAACCGATTGAGCTGAAATTTTGCATACTTACTTAACTTTGATGATAATACAATAATATGGGGCTGATCTGATGATGGAGCCGGACGGTGGCCATAGGAACTCTATAATAGAAAAAGCAACCTACCGAGCTTGGGCTCTTTAGAATCGTCTCAGTGAGCATTTGATGGATATCCATAGAAAAGTACAGTCGGCTATAAAAGCTTGCCACTAAAATGTCATTTTTGACAGAAACTTATTCCCGTATACGGTATAAAAAACGCGTACGGAGTTGCAAGTGGCACCTGCTAGTCTATAATATTATTCTTAAGTTGTCATTGAGAATCAGTTTTATATTGAGAGGGAACATTATTTAAGGAAAGATCTTAACAGTGCAATCGTTAGCCATATAACGTCATCTGTGAATAAAATTGTATGTCCTCTCGTAACGCCGATACGGCTGGATGGATTTTAACCAATTTTGGTACAGAGACATCTGGAGATCCAAAGATGGTTATAGTTTATAGGATAGTTTTTACCTGAACACAACAAAAAGATAGTTCTACCATGTCCGTTTTTACATCATGTCAGCTTGTAAGTATTTTATGAGAATATGAGAAAGCACTTCAAATATTTTCGGAAACGCAGACATTTTGGTAAAGGCATATTGTAGAAAACAGTACAAGCCTAAGCCAAAATTTTAGTCTCCAGTTTTAAACATTGCGCATTAAATCCGATGTAATACATATAAATATCAATAAATCGTATAATCATAGTTTCACTGCGCGATTGCTGGTACCAAGCCGTGACCAACTTGGGTAATGCATTCTTGTACTGCGCCGATTTTATAACGCGTTGCATAAATACGAGGTGTAGACGAACTCTGCGTCTGCGGAACATACTGGGCATATAATATATACATAGTTTTTTTAGGGTTCCGTACCCAAAGGGTAAAAGCGGGACTCTATTACTGAGACTTCGCTGTCCGTCCGTCCGTCCGTCCGTCTGTCTGTCACCAGGTTGTATCTCAAGGACGGTGATAGCTAGACAGTTGAAATTTTCACAGATGATTTATTTCTATTGCCGCTATAACAACAAATACTAAAAATAAAATAAAATAAATATTTAGGGGGGGCTCCCAATCCCATACAACAACCTTACAGATATTGGTACGGAACCCTTCATGCGCGAGTCCCACTCGCACTTGGCCGATATTTTTGTATATTTTACTATCTACTGTCCCTGTTGTGATGAACGAACGACTTCGTTTGCCACAACTACAAATAGCTTGCCATAACATGAACTTTTTTGGAAATTTCAACTTCATTTTCTTCATGCAATCTTCTGGAGCGTTTTTTCGATTTGTACAAGTGCAAATTTCATGCCCAGGTATCTGTTTGAAGTCTGCTTTAATGTACGTTTCGTGATCTAATACAACGCATTCAAATTTTGTTAAGAAACCGTCGTACAATTTTCGTGCCCTTCGTTTTGCGGATAAATTCTGCTTAGCATCGCGAGTAGGTGCAGCTTGGGCCTTGTACGATCTTAATCCGGCCCTTGACTTAACTTTATGGATGTAAGATTGCGACATTTGTACGTTTTTTGCGACATCACGTGATGATAGCTTCGGATCTGCTGTAAAAAGCTGCAATACGCGGGCTTCCTTTTTTAGGGTTCCGTACCCAAAGGGTAAAAACGGGACCCTATTACTGAGACTTCGCTGTCCGTCCGTCCGTCTGTACTCGTAGCTACGTATCTTAATTACACGTGCCGGATCTCCAGATCTCCATTGCCGTGTTACTCGCGAACGTAGATCCGGCTACGGGTACACGAAACACGGACACGACCGCAAGCCCTAATTTGCAGCCCTGCATTATTTCTAGCATAACTGTGACACGCGACTCCTTATCGCGCGACATATACTACCTGTCACTTTCTTTTCAATACCGTACGAGCAAGACACTGTGCCGGTGAGTCGCACGACAGGCGAAGTCGCGGCAAAATTACGGCCACTTCAATATTTTTAATGCAGGATGACTCTTTGGGATTTCCTCGTTTAGACGACGTTAGGGATGAGGCGAACTGGAGGGAAAAGTAGGCAGGGCTGACCCCAACACCATGTGAGACACGTAGTCAGGTAGAGAGAAAGAGAGAGAGAGAGATTTTTTAAATTTTGATCAAAAGTAAGCTAAATAGATTAACAATTACAGGCCAATTCATTGTCAACAGCCATTTAATGAATCCGATTGTTTGACCCTCACTTAATCCCGATAACCCAAAGTAGGTACAGCGTGCGACCTGATACATAATGATTCACTTAAGGAATGACTACTTTAACGCGTAGACATTGGTCTCAATTTAAGTCTGTCCGAATGCAACGTATTAGATAACAGTGTTTACCATCAACTTGTACTGTGTCAATGTCGTTCTTAAATTTATCCGTAGCTAAAATACGCAAATTCGTCCGCACGATCCGCTTTTGTTTATCGTAGTCGGGTAAACAATATTCTATAATTATATCGTTTTAAGAAACCCTAGAAGGTGCCGCTTTTAAACATTTTATCGTAGTCTGGTAAGTATCGTATAACCATCTTTGTATGTCGGCTATCCCTGTACCAAAATGGGTTAAAATCGGGCTAGCCGTTTCGGCGTGATGGGCGGATAAAGACATTATTAGGGTTCCGTACCGAAAGGGTAAAAAACCGGACCCTATTTCTAAGACTCCGCTGTCGGTCGGCCTGTCTGTCCGTCTGTCTGTCCGCTGTCACCAGGCTGTATCTCATGTTTTCACAGATGTATTTCTGTTGCGGCTATAACAACACATACTAAAAACAGTAGGTAGCTATACAATACATATTTAAGGGGGCTCCCATACAACAAATGTGATCAGTTGCGTTAACTTTGCACCTCATTTGTATCCAGCGCCCATATCAGTTGCAAACTTAACTCAACCCGGCCAGTTATTAAGATGGGATAAGTATTTGTACGGAACCCTCGGTGCGCGAGTCAGACTCACTTGGCCGGTTTTTTACTAACAGTCGGCGTTGTAAGGCTGGCGCCACGCGCTCATACAAACCCTGCATCGCGCTATTAAGACCTCTGAAATAATTACCCCTCTCATTAGAAAACTGATTATCTTTATAAGTTTAAATAGTTTTATAATGGAATACAGGTTTATACGTACAAAATACCTCATAAATTATGAGACGAAAAATTCTATATTTAATTCATAAGCATAAGTTATGTATCACTAAATAAATCAAACTTGTTCAGAAGTGAATGAAAAGGAAAAATATCGCTTCATAAATTCTCTTTTCTAATGTCAACATGCATTTAATTATTACCAATTGGACACGCGCACGAATACAGTCATTCGCAAAAATAATAAACATAAAATATGGCTGCAGATACAACCGCCCTCTAACAAATTAATGTTTGCTTGCAGTACGGCGCCTCTGTTGGTAGAATTTCTTTCTCCTCTCGTCACGTCAAAACGGCTGGACAGATTTGAACCAATTTTGATACGCGGATAGCTGAACATCCAAAGATGGTTATAGGATATTTTTTGCCCGACTACGGTAAAAAATGTTTTGCACGGGCAAAGTTGCACCTAGTGTGTAATATACTCGTCTGTTGACAACCAAAACTAAGTAACAAGTACCTACTTAAAACAGCTCTTATCTCAGTATCAATCTACAAACTAGATACGAGGTTTTAAAGGGCATTGACAGAAATTTTAGTCGGTTTTAGCTGTCACCACGCGATGTTTCTTTCCAGGCGATTTCGCTTTTTCATTACCGGGAAAAAAAGGTATTTGTTTCTACATTTTTTACTTCTTTTCCTCAGTTCTGTGACCAAAGGGTGTAAACAGGACCCCATTACTAGGGCTTTGCTATAATTCTATCAGTCGCGGGATCTGTTAAGTAAAAGATTCACAGTATATGTATGAATTACCTACAAAGATCGCTATATACCAACTAATAATAAAAAGTAAAGTTTGAACGTAACTAGGCCTTACTGTCGCGCAGCCGAATGTATTAGAATAGAAGTAACGAAAGGACCATTCAAAAACGTATTTTCTCGGTGTTTTAGTAGTCAATCTAATCACCAATTTTATGCATAATTTGAATCCACAACAAACATTAGCACGGGCAGGTGCCAAGAAATCGGTACGATGACTGATAAGAGCGATATCGGTCAAACATTTTAATAGAAGGTTAACCAGTTCATAAAAAAACATACACAATATAAAAATGACGTTTATTCACAATACGAAAAACAACAATACTATTTAATCGATCGATAGTTACACCACACCTAATCGGTTATTCCAAGATTGAGCTGTGGATACCATCAGAGGGATCGTTACCGGTAGGTATTCATTAAAATATCTTTCGTAAGTCGCTTTTTTTTTTCTTCAAATGGTATTAGTTAGACTTAGGTATTAATATAGAACTTTGAAATTAATCTACTAAAATATAAAAATGTGCAATATTAAGCGGAAAGCCGCATTCAAACTACCGGTATGAAATTTTACCGGTATTTTGAATGCAACTGAATACCGGTATCGATCCCTGATAGAGACACAGGGTTATTTCACTCTTAGAAACCTGCAATATTGAACCAGCTTCAATTCAATTGTAAGGTGTTTATCTATGGGCCATAGTTGCCTGACAATTAATGATCTGATTTTCTTTAAGAATTTCCTCAGGTATCGACTTTCCAAGCATGGTTTCGTGATGTCTCATTGTGCTAGGGCAACGGGATCCGTGTGTTTTTAGTCATAGCGCGATTTCAGACTCAAAAATTGAGTTTCTCTAGCCATTGGTCCAATCGAGTTTGATTTGGCAATACGGTATCAATAAATGAAATGTATTTTAACAGCTCACGGATTGTGCCTAATAACTTCATAGTTCACGCAAGGTGGACTTATGCATACCGGTACGTCTAGCAAAACTGTGACACGCTTGTCGCGCGACAAATACTACCTGTCACTTTCGACACGAGCAAGACAGGTGACACTGAGTCCCGCGACAGGCGAAGTCTCAGCAAGATATGCTAGCCCCCTCAGGATTCCATTGGGAAGAAGATAAAACCTGTATGGTCTCTCAAGGCCACCGCGTGAGTTTGAGGGCCCTCGTGAGTTCGGAGGCACTTGGCACGTGTCCCAAAAGCCCATTGGGAATACCTGCCTACACGGATCATATACCAGGTGGGTCCTGTAATAGGAGCAAAAAATTAAAACATAGATTTTACTCGTCAAACGCAACAACATCTGTTCAGAAACTGTTTTCATATGTTCATTATTTCAAACAAAGTAAATAGCATTTTCAATGTACGCCCTCCATCATTGACATCGCCTTAGCATTGACATAGCTGTCACTTTACTAAAGATAAAATGTTTCGCAATACATTGCTTCTTTGAATAAACTCTATTTTACAGGTTTACGTTATAAAATGAGTTATTTTTAAAAGTTGTTTAATAAATGTTGTTCAGTTTGAGAGGTAGAATCTGTTTTAATTTATTGCTCCCGTTACAGGACCCACCTGGTAGACAGTCCATAGAAATGGCTGATTTAATTTGTATGTTGAATAGGATATACCTGAGCTAGTGTCCTAGAACTATTACATCATATTTAGCTATCTGCCACTAATCAGTGTTCGAAATTATCAAAATAATTACGCTTCTTATTATCTTAATTGAATCATTATCACCAGTGTAAGAAATAAATTTGTGTTATTGTTTCATAACAAATTCATTTGTTATATTGTTTCATAACAGATTCTAACAAAAAACAAATAAATTGCATAATTTTTAATTAATTCAATATTTCACTTAACAAACCAATGAAACTCGAGTTCACTCAACTTGGCATAATCCGAACTGATTTTTTTTGTAAGGGGAATCCCCACGGCGCGGCAGGTTGACACTTTACTTCGAATACAGTTCACTTTCACGAGCGCAATTTTTTTTAATTTTCAATCGATAGTTATCCATCTGCTTTTATTACGATATTTATCTTGATAATTATCATTGATAATTATTTAGGCGACTAATGTCTATAAGGAAAATTTACGAGGTACAAATATGTCATGAAACGCTTTATAAAAATGACGATATGGAAAAATGACAAAGTGGAATAAAAATGTTGAAATTGAATTTAGTCGAAGTATTGAAATAACTTATTTCACTTTGCCTTAAAGTTGACGGACCCCCGCTTCGCGGGAACCTATTTCTGTGCTGTTTGTCCTTTGGGCTTCTGAAGATAACTAACTAACCTGACCTACCTAGACCTGGGGCCGTTGTATATATCCCTATATTAGGATGTTTTCAGAATGACAAGTCTCGACATTTTTACTTTCAGACCATCATGAGTTAGTCTTTATTACATTTCGTCATTTTTATACCGCGTAATTTTTCCTTATAGACAAATTAAAACTATTTGACAAAATAGTCTTTGTAATTATCCTTTCGAACCCAGTCGCTAATAAAACCACTTCTTTCTTTCAGAGTCCTGTGTCTCGAACAGAAGAAGACCCTCTACGTGCCGGTGCCACGTCTTCAAACCGGCTTTCTCAACCGCCTGGATCTGCCGGAGGGAGAGAATGGAAACGCTGCCATCAGGAAAGCCGTGTCGCGTAACGGCATGGAGACGTATGGAAAACCCGTTGGTGAGTGGCTGCTTTTTTTTATAACGGCACAACATAGTGGCTCCACTTCGCCTGATGGTAAGCAAAAAGGGGAGCCCAAGTCGCAATGGCAACTGACAAGAAACCAACGGTGCCATGTCAGTTGACACTGCCATGCTGGCCCGAGAGATGCTTCTTCACGCTTCGTTTGAAGGGTCCCAAGTTATAAGGAGGAAATCATTTTCTGTTATAAAAAATCAAAATCCTAGGCTGCGATTGGAAATAATGGCAAGGGGTCTTCTCTTGTTAAATGCTGGTAGATTCAAACATGTAAAAGTGCCCTTGTGGCCTACTTGCAGAATTAACTTCATTATTTCATTAGGCGTCTATAGAATCTGATTATCACTTACTTTTGGCTTATCAGTTTTTAAACATCTGTACTGTTATAAAACTCCGTTTAGTAACAATTTTCTATGGCGAGGAGTTTAAGAAAAATCGTAACAGTTTGCTACTTGTTTTCTTCGTTTTAGTATTTATAAGTATTGATATCCGCGCCATCGTTTTTTAATGGTGAATAATCGGAGAGCTGCACAAGCCAGAATGGATATAGGATACTTTTCACCCGACTACGCTGAAACAAAAAAAGGCCCTCCGCGCCTGACATTGTTGTTACACTATTATAAACAGTCCGATGATTATAATTAACGCTAAGCAATTTAAAAGGAATAAAGTACTTTTATTTTAAATCAAACATATGATTCGGACCGGAAATTTTATTCCTATTCCTAAAAAAAAATAGGTGCCAAATGAACTATGAAACTAATATATGATATTAAAAATGTAGATTGGTGATTTTTCCTCGCATATTTGGAGAAAAGCACAATAAGGCCTCTGCGGAAATGTCACTTCATGGATTCGTATAATTGACAACATTTCATATTTATAATAGGTGGAAATTAATATAGAGATCGACAGGGCTTTATGTCGTGTACCTTAAAAAAAAATCTTGGAATTTATTCTTCTGTATTTAAGGAAATATAAGAAAATACATCAAATAACTGCAATCTAAGACAATACGGGCTGAATAGGGTTGTTGTCTAAACCAAAGAGCGAAAACATAGATTTTTTTTTTATTTGACGTTGACAGATGACAGATGCATACCCAGTTTTATTAAGTTTTTTTTAATAAGAAAACCGACTAAAGTAACCGTTCCATTAAGTTCTGGTTTTGGTGTTGCCACATTTTAAAATGAGTATGTTTTTATAAATTAATAATAAAATAAATAATCATCTCAGAAAATAAAAAAAAACAGAGATTACTTCATCTTTTTAAGCAGAATTCAGAAAAGTAATAAAATGATAGTCTTAAAAATATGAATTGTTGTCAATTGAAGGACTACTATGCCTCGTCATTCAAAACCATACCCAAACACGAACTGACTTTTCCCGGCCGCAAAATAGGAACATTTGAGTTGAAATTGCATTTTTAATTGTAATACCAGGTATCGAAGACTCCGTGTCCCTGGACCTCGTGGTGATGGGATCCGTGGCGGTCTCCAAGGAAGGCTACCGCATCGGCAAGGGGCGCGGGTACGGCGACCTCGAGTTTGGGCTCATCATGCACATGAAGGCCATCAAGCCGGACACGGTGGTCGTCACCACCGTGCACGATAGCCAGGTAAATTATACACTGTTTTTTAGGGTTCCGTATCCAAAGCGTGAAAACGGGACCCTATTACTGCGACTTCGCTGTCCGTCTGTCACCAGGCTGTATCTCAAGAACGGTGATAGCTAGACAGTTGAAATTTTCACAGATGATGTATTTTTATTGCCGCTATAACAATAAATACTAAAAATAAAATAAAATAAGTATTTAAGGGGAGCTCCCATACAAAAAACGGGATTGGTTGCGTTAACTTTGCACCTCATTTGTATGGGGCGCTATACATACCAGGTGCAAACTTAACCACTTAAGGATGGAAAGTGTTTGTACGGAACCCTCGGTGCGCGAGTCCGACTCGCACTTGACCGGTTTTTTTGTTATATCAGACAACCTCACACAAATTGACCTAGTCCCAAATTAAGCTCAGAAGGCTTATGGCTTACTGAACGATGATATACATAATTGTATAGATAAATATATGGGCAATAGATGATCCTCCTACAGAAACGTCTCGCAGACGGCTATTTTATCAACAATGAAAGATGAAACAACGATCCTCAGCAATGAGGAAAACGATTTCCAGCGACAAAAAAGCCGGATAGTTTGTCATTTGAAACATACAAACAAACAAAAAAAATTGGGCAAGTGCGAGTCCGACTCCCGCATGAAGGGTTCCGTACCATAATCTGTAACAAGTTTGTTGTATGGGAGCCCCCCTTAAATATTTATTATATTTTATTTTTAGTATTTGTTGTTATTGCGGCAATAGAAATACATCATCTGTGAAAATTTCAACTGTCTAGCTATCACCGTTCTTGAGATACAGCCTGGTGACAGACGGACGGACGGACGGACAGCGAAGCGACTCAGTAATAGGGTCCCGTTTTTACCCTTTGGGTACGGAACCCTAAAAAATAGGCGATAGTTGTCACTTCTTTGACTAGTTTTTTTATTGGGTTTCGAAGGCAAAGGTATCTTCAGCCAACACTATTGCGAACTGACAAATTGACAATTAAAATATACTATTTATTGAAAAAAACATGGTAAAGAAAAAATTATGACCTGCAGTTTCTAGATCCTTATAGTGCTATTGCACTTTATGCAAGGACTATAGAAAAAAATATATAATTTAATGGTCTTCGAAAATTGTATTCTGATAATTTTTTGCAGGTGTTCGACACTTTACCAGCAGAGTTGTTTGGCCAGCACGACGTCCCCATCGATATCATCGTCACACCAACCCAGGTAAATACCTATTCATAGCTGATATGAATTTCTTTTTTACCTACTATGTACTGGTATTAAGAAACAATTTTACACAAATCGACCTAGTCCCAAACTAAGCAAGGCTTGTACTATGAGTACTAGACGTAGATATACATTATCTATATACATATAACGATAAAATCTATGACCCAGGAACTAATACGTGTACTAAGGTAAATCTACGATGTGAGCGCACCCTCATTATTATTTGTTTTTCGTTTGTTCTTAAATTTACTTACCCTTCTTTTTTTATATGTCTGCATTGTACGTTTTTATCATCATAAAACCTTATTAGTACTTAAGTTCTCATTTAAGCGAATTGTATAATTCTTATGAGAAATAAATGTCTTAAACCTAATCTACTGGCGTTCTAACCGCGTGGTTCTAACGTCATTCATCTTTCACGATTATTACCACAACGGAAGAGCCACTCGGGAGTGGTTTCGGGCTACATAAAAAATCGGCTTTCAACAATCATCTATATTAACAATATTTGTAGAAATAGGAAACGAAAAAACGCTGCATATTCGCCCACTAACTGTAAAACGAATAGGTTTTACATGTATAATGTTGTGCAGGTGATAGAAACGCAGCGCATGAGCCAGCGGCCGCCGGGCATCATCTGGCACCTGCTTTCCAACCGCCGTCTGCAGCTCATGCCGGTGCTGGGACAATTGCGCGAGATTGAAATGCTGTAAGTACATAAAAAAAACACGCGTTGTTAACGTAGGTGCCAAGACCGCAAAGCTGAGGTGGGACTGGGCTGGACATGTCTGCCGCATGCATCCGGAACGATGGGCTAGAATAATAACCGACTGGACACCGGAAGGTTACCGGAGCATAGGCAGACCGAAAAGAAGATGGCGGGATGACTTGGATGCATTTAGTTACGAGTGGAGGGAGCATGCAGCCAATAGAGACGAGTGGTGGAAGAGAGGAGAGGCCTTTGCCCAGCAGTGGGACACAATTACAGGCTAGTAAAGAAAAAAAAAAATGGCGCCTTTGATCATACGGGGTTCGGCAAAATATAGTGGTCACGGTAATGAGGCGGTTAAAACGCTCCAAATCCATATCAAACTGGTCTGAAAAGTACCTGGGACAAATGTCCTAAAAATGCATTGCCCCGCTGTATTGACACCGATTGCTGATCCAGGTTTGATTAGATTGTTATTATCCCCCTCGACAAAAAAGAGGAGTGTTATATATAAGTTTAACATGTCCTCGGGGATAGTGCAATACCGCGTAAGTAACAATTGTAGAATACGAATCAACATTCAAACAAATGCTAAGTATTTTATTGAAATGAGTACTTTATCGACAGCTATTATTTACGCGGTATTGCACTGTGCCCGACGATGTGCATCTGTATGTCTGTCTGTGGCATCGTAGCTCACAAACGGATCGATTTGCATGCGGATTTTTTAATGGAAAGCCTTTTCTGGCGAGATGGTTCTTTTGTTAGCTACGTTTTGATGGAACTGGGGTTTTTAGGGTTCCGTACCCAAAGGGTAAAAAACGGGACCCTGTTACTAAGACTTCGCTTTCAACTTTGCACCTCGCGCCATACATGCAGGTGCAAACTTAACTTAAGCCGGTATATGGTTCGAGAGTTCCGTGCAACTCGACTCGATTCGCACTTGGACGGTTTTTTTTAAAGCTTTTATTTAACTTGCATTGTATGTATGTATCTAAGTATGTTTGTTCGGGTGAAATCTTGCAACTCAATTTTGAAGCAGATATCGTCAACCGATTGAGCTGAAATTTTGCATACTTACTTAACTTTGATGACAATACAATAATTTGTTACCATGGGGCTGATCTGATGATGGAGCCGGAAGGTGGCCATAGGAAGTCTATAATAGAAAAAGCAATCCTACCGAGCTTGGGCTCTTTAGAATCGTCTCAGTGAGCATTTGATGGATATCCAAAGAAAAGTACAGTCGGCTATAAAAGCTTGCCACTAAAATGTCATTTTTGAAAGAAACTTATTTAATTTACGAATGGTTGTCTGTTTTTCAGCGCGGGTCGAGCGTGTACGCTGCAGGAAGTAGACACGGACGTTGAGGAGCGCGCGGCGCAGCGCGTGCGTCGCGTCCGCCGCCGCACGCGCTCCCACAAGAGCCAGAGTGAAGGGGAGGTACTTACTTACTTACTGCGCTGACTCCACGACCCGAAGTGGATCTTGGCCTCCGACACCAGAGAGCGCCATCCTCTATCCTGAGCTACCTCCCGCCATTCCGGTCGATGAAGTTCAGTCAAGTCTTCACGGACGCGCTCCCACAAGAGCCAGAGTGAAGGGGAGGTACTTACTTACTTACTGCGCTGACTCCACGACCCGAAGTGGATCTTGGCCTCCGACACCAGAGAGCGCCATCCTCTATCCTGAGCTACCTCCCGCCATTCCGGTCGATGAAGTTCAGTCAAGTCTTCACGGACGCGCTCCCACAAGAGCCAGAGTGAAGGGGAGGTACTTACTTACTTACTGCGCTGACTCCACGACCCGAAGTGGATCTTGGCCTCCGACACCAGAGAGCGCCATCCTCTATCCTGAGCTACCTCCCGCCATTCCGGTCGATGAAGTTCAGTCAAGTCTTTAATGACTTGGTCACTCCACCGATATCGGGGACGTCCGACTGGACGTTTCCCGCGAGACTGTCTCATCCATCCTTACCACGTGGCCAAGCCAGCGCAGTCTAGCCGATTTGGTTTCACCGATAATGTTGGGCTCAGCCACAAGATCTTCTATTTCGGCATTCTTTCGGCGCCTCCAGATGCCGTTCTCCGAGATCGGCCCAATATCCTCCGGAAAATCCTCCTCTCCGTCACCAAGAGCTTATTCTCTTCCTTAAGTGTCAGCGTCCAAGCCTCGCATCCATACATCAAGATCGGACGGATAACCGTTTACCGTCCCGAAGGGGAGGTAAGGGAAACATATCTCACCATCACCATGTTACTATGAAATCTTTAAGAAATCGCCTACTGCCCAGGTCAAGGCCCTGCACAGGTCCAAACTACTTGGTACTCGTATACATGTCAATACGGTACTCGTATACAAAAATGCCGCGAGGAAAGGAGTATGACTTTTTAAACAAGTTCACTAAACATATATTTATACCAAAGTAAATAAGTAAAAACAAATTACGTTAACTACATTGCAAGTGACGATCGAACCCACGACCTCTACTTATCCAGAGTAGTGCTTTGGCTGCTGAGCTACTGCGACGTTATATGTACATCGCGTGAAATGGACCATAGTTTATAGAAAGCGACCAGCGCATGTTTTTGTCAACGTAACTTAAGTGAACCAATGAACAAGTTTGGTCGCTTATTCCATTACTAAAAAAAACATCTTTGGTCGCTTTCTGCGAGACTACGGCCAAATTAAGCTTTGTTTACCTTCAAAGCGCCCTCTGTTGTCTGTTAGTAATAACTAGTTGTGTCACAGGGCGGCAACACGACGGAAGGCGAAGAGGGCAAGGGCAGCCGGCCGCGACGCAGCGCGCGCCGCCGCAACAGCGCCAAGGCCGCCGGCAAGGAGAACAAGGACGCCGACCAGAAGCCGAGGCGGGCCAGGAAACAGCGACCCGTCATCGACTTCTCTGTCAAGGTGAGACCTTTACCCAGCACCTCTAGCATAGGGTTGTGTCACAGGGCGGTAGCAACAGCACCAAGGACGACAAGGAGAACAAGGACGCCGACCAGAAGCCGAGGTGCGCCAAGAAGCAGCGACCCGTCATCGACTTCTCCGTCAAGGTGAGGCCTTTACCCAGCACCTCTAGCATAGGGTTGTGTCACAGGGCGGTAGCAACAGCGCCAAGGTCGACAAGGAGAACAAGGACGCCGACCAGAAGCCGAGGTGCGCCAAGAAGCAGCGACCCGTCATCGACTTCTCTGTCAAGGTGAGACCCTTACCCAGCACCTCTAGCATAGGGTTGTGTCACAGGGCGGTAGCAGCAACACCAAGGTCGACAAGGAGAACAAGGACGCCGACCAGAAGCCGAGGCGCGCCAAGAAACAGCGACCCGTCATCGACTTCTCTGTCAAGGTGAGACCCTTACCCAGCACCTCTAGCATAGGGTTGTGTCACAGGGCGGTAGCAGCAGCACCAAGGTCGACAAGGAGAACAAGGACGCCGACCAGAAGCCGAGGCGGGCCAGGAAACAGCGACCCGTCATCGACTTCTCTGTCAAGGTGAGACCCTTACCCAGCACCTCTAGCATAGGGTTGTGTCACAGGGCGGTAGCAGCAGCACCAAGGTCGACAAGGAGAACAAGGACGCCGACCAGAAGCCGAGGCGGGCCAGGAAACAGCGACCCGTCATCGACTTCTCTGTCAAGGTGAGACCCTTACCCAGCACCTCTAGCATAGGGTTGTGTCACAGGGCGGTAGCAGCAGCACCAAGGTCGACAAGGAGAACAAGGACGCCGACCAGAAGCCGAGGCGCGCCAAGAAACAGCGACCCGTCATCGACTTCTCTGTCAAGGTGAGAGACCCTTACCCAGCACCTCTAGCATAGGGTTGTGTCACAGGGCGGTAGCAGCAGCACCAAGGTCGACAAGGAGAACAAGGACGCCGACCAGAAGCCGAGGCGGGCCAGGAAACAGCGACCCGTCATCGACTTCTCTGTCAAGGTGAGACCCTTACCCAGCACCTCTAGCATAGGGTTGTGCCACAGGGCGGTAGCAGCAGCACCAAGGTCGACAAGGAGAACAAGGACGCCGACCAGAAGCCGAGGCGGGCCAGGAAACAGCGACCCGTCATCGACTTCTCTGTCAAGGTGAGACCTTTACCCAGCATTTGTAACATTACCACCTGTAAAACCATTATGTGCAATAAAGTATTGACTACATCGAGTATATTGAGCACGTCTAGCATAGGTTTGCCATCTCTAAATCTCTGGCTACAAGGTCAAGAAAAGTGAAAACCCCGGATTTAGGAGTTCAGAACCCGGACGGGCGGGAATGTCATATTTTTTTGTACTTATTGGGGCTTGACAATTCATGTCATTTCGCCACGCGAAATATCTTATAGAAATGAATTTTTCATTATTATTACTGTGTTGTTACAGATATCGAACATCAGCCCGAACACCCGGGTCCGTGACTTGAAACAAGCTCTTTCTGAACGCGGAGTCAAGCCTCAGATCATGGTTTGGAAGGTAATAAAACGTTCATTATTTGTAATTGGATTTTTAATATTTAGAACCAATAACAGTCGCCACTGTTGCACTACTAATTGTGCCAACGAAGTTTATTTCTTTAAATTGTAAATTTATGATCTTATGAACCGAGAACTTAACGTAATGGATTATCGTCTGTATAACATATTTATTTCATTTTCAGGGCTTCCGTGGATACTGTTTCCTACACTTCTTCAAGCCTGGCCCACAAAAGGTAATTATTATTGATGATACTTAGTTTTAAAGCTATCACTATTCGGTGTATTTTTTAATTTACTTTGAGTTCTCATTATATATGTAGCGCACTAGATAGTAGGTGTATGAGCTATGCAGCGGTATAATTTATTGAGAAAGGCAATTTGATGTATATTAATACAGAGGTCATATTTTACGCGATCTACTACATAGCGGGCGGGAATCAAACCCACGACCTCTTGAATAGTGCTCTGACCCCTGAGCAACCGCGTCATTATGTACAGTCGAGTTCATTTACATCTACACACTTACGAGAACAAAAATATCTGAACACGACTTTATGCTCCTGACAATAGGGTCATGTTCAGATATTTTTGTTCTCGTAAGTGTGTAGATGTAAATGAACTCGACTGTACATCGCGTTAAATTGAGCTAATTCGATTTCGTCTTGACTAGCCATGCCACTAGCGAGTGTCTCGTAGTATTGATCACGACAGTGAAATAACAACTTCAAGTCGTAAACAACTGATAACATTGACAGATAAAAGGAAAATGGCTGTCAGAAATGTACCATCAACAGACACAGTACTATAATTTGATGCTACAACAGACCCGTTAACGTTCAGGTCAGGAGATGCGACTGCGTGTTAACTTTTCTTGTAATTCTAAAGGCGCGGCAGCCGCGCGAGCCAGTGTAGTATGTGTATAGTAATTTTTTGACTAAGCTCATCCACTTGACTGCTTTCACAATGGCATTGTGTCTAATACAATCCTATCTGCCTTTGTTCTCTTAACCGCCAACCAGTTACTTACAAAAAAAGGTTAGAACTACTTTGCGTAGATATTGGATTTTCAACCTTATTCCTTGTTGCATAGGTTTAAAATGGTTGATGATGAGAGTTCAGTCCTTTTTCTAGAGAAACGTACTTGTTGAGAGTCGTGCGGTTGTATAATTCCAAAAAAGTTATGATCACCCATTATTCTGTTAGCGTATTTTGTAGTCTAATGTCCAAGGAAATAGAGTCGATAATCTATATTAACCTTCCAAGGTGGTTACAATCTGCTTTTACTACGAGCTCGTTATCTTAATTTGTGGTTAACCACTCAATGGTATTAAGTTCTTTAGTGCTAAGCTTAGCTTAGAAATTTTTTACTATACGCGCATTAACTTATACAATTGGTTCCCAGGGAGAAGGCGACAGCGGCGCCACCGTGAACATGGACAGCGTGATCAGCGCGCTCGCCGAGATGTCTGTGGGCGGCAGCGGCGGCGAGTCGCCGCGCGACGACAAGCCGCGCCTGCTCGCCGTGGAGCCCGCGCCGCCGCGCGTGCCGCGCGACCAGGCGCCCGCCGCCGCGCAGGACGCGCCGCAACCCGCGCCCACTGTTGCCGCACCCGAGGTACTGTTGCCGCACCCGAGGTACTGTTGCCGCACCCGAGGTACTGTTGCCGCACCCGAGGTACTGTTGCCGCACCCGAGGTACTGTTGCCGCACCCGAGGTACTGTTGCCGCACCCGAGGTACTGTTGCCGCACCCGAGGTACTGTTGCCGCACCCGAGGTACTGTTGCCGCACCCGAGGTACTGTTGCCGCACCCGAGGTACTGTTGCCGCACCCGAGGTACTGTTGCCGCACCCGAGGTACTGTTGCCGCACCCGAGGTACTGTTGCCGCACCCGAGGTACTGTTGCCGCACCCGAGGTACTGTCGCCGAGGAACACGTCAACACTTTTTACCCCTCTACGGTGAAGAAAAAAGTTTAAGATGGACGTAGATGGTGGCTCCTTCTAGTCTTTAAGCAATCAATCAATTATTATCATTAATTTTCAGGCAATCGTAGCCCATTAGCCCGTAGACCTTAAAACTAATATACATATCAAATAACATAATAATATAAAAAATCATAAACACTTTAGTTCCGCGACGTGCGACGTAACTTCTGGGTGTCGGTCGGGTAACCGTACGCGGAATCGCCGGAACACGACACCTTTCGGCCAGAATTCTTCTGCAGGATGGTCGACAGCTTGATAATAGAGGGTGCCCCTCACCACAAATGACGCGAAGTTCACATTGGGATAAGACTAACATCTGTTCGATCCTCGGGGTGATATTGGTCTACTCGCAAATACTCGACGATGCTCTCTGCTTTTGTCATGTAGTGCAGTCTGGACACATACAACAGTGTCGGGACCGCAGGCTGTAGTTGATGTTGAACCAATTTAATTCAAAATACCTAAAAGCCTTTTATAATTTGTGAATTATTTGTTTCAGGTCCACTGATTCGCCCTGTCCGCTGTGAACGAGAACACGATATTTTGATAACGATTACCCTTTTATTTGTACGATCACGCTTTCGCACCGGGACTGACGGTAACCCTGTCCATTCCGACACTAATAATTAGCGTTAAGGTTTTTTCTTTGTGCCGGCCCACAGATTTCATGCATTGTTTTTATATTGCATACCGTTCATAATTGTACCAGTTTAAAATCAAATTTGTTTAAGGTCAAATTTTATACATGTTACATACAACACCGATGCCACGTTCGACTTCCTGAACGAATACCAGAAATAGATGGCGCTAGCAGTAGGAAAATTAATATCGCTGCCCTGCTCGACTTCCTGAACGAATACCAGAAAGTTCAGACAATACTGACTATATACGGTACATCTGTCAAAGAATAACGCAGGTGTCTTAAGGCCAGCAGCGAGGATAGAAACCTCGCGTAGAGAAAAAGGGCAAAAGCTGGCTTGATCCAGATATTCAGTACATTTATACATTTTAACCTTGTTACCAGCAAAGTATGGAATACTGCCTTATTTTGATAAGGCCTTCACTGAGTAGGAGGGAATAGAATAGTTTCGTTCATCAAAGATGATATTACTGTGTAACAGTTAAGATCAAATTTGTACCAGTTAAGGCCAAATTTGTACCAGCTTAAGAAACTATAAGTTTTAAAATATCCAGCCTTTACGCCATTCTGTGATCATTGTAGAACAGTAGTTCTGGGCAGAAAGGTTCTCAGCAGCGGCTATGAACGGGAGTCGCGCAGGCGCCATACAAATATATCTTATAAATATGCCTTATAATTACAAAATTGACTTGAATGACGCGTTTTAAGCATAAGTTTCAGTGTAGTCCATCCATTAGAATAGTTGAGATCAACATATTCTTGCGTATGTACCGACTGTTTTATTATTTGCCTCGGTGGAAGTCTCTACAGATGTGCCAGTTGAGGAAAGCTTCCAAAAAGTTGAGAAATTTTCCGGAAATTTCTGAAAACGTTTACGGGATTTCATTTTGGAAATTCTCTACAAGAAAGTTTGAAAAGTTAAATTTTCCCTGTAAAGTTTCGCAATTTTGGAGATTTTTCAGCGGCATATCAGTAGCTTAAGCACAAATGTTAGTAATATCGTTAATCTGTAAAATAATTACGGTACATACGTAAACTTGAGAGCATTTAAAAAGGTGTGCAATGTACGTTAGCCAGAACAAGCGATGGTTCGATTTTAGTTTATTTCGAACGAGAGTTCGCTCGATGGTTTTTAGTTTTTCTTGCATTGGGCCGGCACCATTAGAGAGTGAGCTATATAATTAAAACTTAACGAAAATATATTTTAATGGGATCGGAATAGGTAGTCCTAATTTATCTATTATTGACTAGACAACAATGCGCGAAAGGTTTTTTATTATAGTACTTTATCAATGTGTTGATAAATTATCTAAAAGATGTCGCACCAAAGGTTGGTGTAATCAAAAACATTGTAAAACGTAATCCCATTTTTAAATTTCTTTATCAAGTAAGTTGTTGAAGTTAGGAATGTATGCTCAATGTATTTTAGACCCGTGTGTTCACAGGGTACGAGTTCGCTTAAAAGAAAACACAGTGCCTTTTTTTAAATTTGCCTGAAAAAAAAACAAGAACTGAATCGGTCATACAGTCGTAAGTACCTGTTAAAGCATTTTCGTTGTAGTTTATTCTTCTGAAGGTCTATTGCGAATAGTCTTAACAAATAATAACATTTGTCAAATAATTTATAAATTTCATTTCATTTTTAGAAGAAAAACGTCATGTTGTCTCGTCAAATCTATGTAAATTAGCACTATTTCGATACCCGGTCTTTATGAATGTTTTGTTTTCTAGTCTAACGTTAGCTGTTATTTTAAAGAGCCGCGAATCTTAGAATGCTTCGTTTATCCACGTTTCAATATATTTTTAAGCATTCTTCCATTAAATGTTACAAGAAGAGAAGCTATATTTTAGTATAATATAGATTGAAACAGATTTAAACATATTTTTAATATTTAAGGTGCTTTTTAAAAGCGGCGTCCCAAGTTTAGAAAGTTAGTTTTGAAAGGATTTGATTAGTATTAAGAATATTTATTTAAATTCGAAAGTTGGGACCCGCTTATGTCTTATATATGTGCCAACTGTGTGCATACGATATGGCTGATTATTACTTATCGCACGGATTAGAAGATTGAATTTTGAACTCATTTTAACATATCGGTGGATGTAAGTTGGTATATATTTTGAATATTGTAGCAAGTCAAGGTTACTTTTTCAGTATTAGGTTATGGATAATTTAAGACTCGAAAAGTAATATATAATTGACATATAGGATACTTATCTTGTGTATTTAGAGTTGTGCGTGCATTACATCCGCATAGTATTGGTCTCTTAGCGTAAAAGTAAAAATATATTTTATATAGAAAGACCGATTATTTATGGTGTATTTTTCGAAATTTTTAGTTACTCGGTCAGCATAATATATAGCCTTGGTGGAAAATTGTATTGGAATATAAGCAGTTTCTTTTTTTAAGTGTTCACTCGCATAATATTGTCTCATACTCGACACTTTCAATATATTTTAACCCTTCGTCTGTGTTGGTATAGGATCCTGACCACATATTAAGGCCGTCTTTTTGCATTTTTTTACGGACATATTTTTTTACTCATTGCAGCACAAATGAGGATTGAACGCAAGATTTTTTTTAATCTCACAGACGAAGGGTTAAGCACTTTAAAAGATATTTATGTATATAACTTGTTAACACACTATTTTTTAGTTTATTTTGTAAACTTATAACGTTGGTAGCAGGCGTGGATGAGCTTTTTTTTGTTTTGTATTTTTTTTTAATAAATTTATTAAACACTACTTTTGGTTATTTTATTATTTTCGCACAAGTTAAGCATTCTAAATATTATCCTTTAGCTGTTCTATCTAACTTTGTGATGTCTAGCGATTTGGCATTAGAATGTTGAGGGCCGAATTAAATTATATTTTTGGACAGAAGATTTTTATTTATCCAACCCTCCTAGGACCTCGTTATGACCAACTTCTCATACGAGGCCGCAACTCTAAGTGTGATGCGATTTGCGAGCGAGTTTTCCATACAAATAAGCGTGGCGGCGAACTCGCTGCGTGATCGCCTTCATACAAATTTCGCTCGCAAATCGCAAGTGTTTAAAGGCCCTAAGATAATAAAAATATCATAAATGGGTCATTGTCAGATTTTAGGTGCGCGTCTTTCCGGTGGTCATTTGCGACATTAAGGATTCCAGGGCCTAATTTTCTGGTTAAATGCCTATTAAATTAGGCATCATAATATTCCCGAAATTATTTTTCATAAAATATAGCAAAATGCTATACGACAGTAACAAAAACGAAAAAGTAGGCATAGTGCGACTATGTGTTTGGAGGTTTTCTGAAACAGACGTTATGCTACTAATTGTATGAAAATGTAAAAAAGTCAACCAAGGCCGATAGTAGGCATGTCGCTACTAAATCCTCATATAAATAAGACCCGCGCGATTCTATAATCGCGCGGTTCCCGCCGTGTCTGAACCGGGCCTACGTCTTCTGAATGCATTTGTAGTCTTGCAAAAGAATAACTCCGTCTGGAAGTTTTAGAGGGCGGTTGATTTTTAGGATTCCGTACCCACAGGGTAAAAAACTGGACCCAATTACTAAGCGCTAGTTCAGACACGGCGGGAACCGCGCGATTATAGAATCGCATGGAAATCGCGCGGGTCTTATTTATATGAGTTAGACCCGGTTCAGACACGGCGGGAACCGCGCGATTATAGAATCGCGCGGGTCTTATTTATATGAGTTTGTTAGTAATCGTTCAGACATAACCGCTTGATTAACCGCGCATAAATAAGACCCGCGCGATTTCCATGCGATTCTATAATCGCGCGGTTCCCGCCGTGTCTGAACTAGCGCTAAGACTCCGCTGTCCGTCTTTCTGTCTGTCCGCTGTCACCAGGCAGTATCTCATGAACCGTGATAGTTAAACAGTTGAATTTTTTACAGATGTATTTCTGTTGCCGCAGACCGCTATTACAACAAATACTAAAAACAATAAAATAAGGTCACATAATATGATGTTGACATTTACCTATCATCTCATCACTTTAGTCAAAAACCCACCTATAGGAATTGAGAGATTTCCGGCTCAATGAAATCAGCTTGTAAAATTACTATAAGGTATACACATACCTGTAAACGTACCTCATTCAACATTCCTATTTCTTCCAGTGAAATCCAGTGTCGTTCTCGCCCATATCGCCAAACCGTGTACTTTTCAATCTTATCTACGTTCCCAGTTCGTACACTCGGGAAAAAGAACGTCTTGATAACGTCTACACTATATTTTGAGAATACGAGTTGCGAAATACCAACTATCCAATGGAACGTGAACGAAGTGGGAATGTTTGACGAACTACCTAGGAAGTTAAGCTATTGATATAAAGACATCAAAGCTTAAAGAAAAATTTAAAATGAGTTACCTGGGGGACGAGACCGGGAATCGAACCCAGTACCTCTGGATTGCCCGTTCGGGTAGCGAAGTGGTTATCGCACTGGGTTAACCACTTCGCTACCCGAACTCCAACCAACCTTTCGAATTTTTCCTTATGCTTCGTGTGTCGATGTTTGCATTGTTTATTTGAAAGGTTTTTACACCTTAGTGACCTCTATGTGAATACGTTAATATTCACATCTTACCGCACTACTTTACAGCAGTGAACGAGCAAGCGAGAGAGGGCGCTGTTATTTTTATAAATTTATGAAACATGTAAGTAATGTAAATTTTTGATGTGGGTAATAGTTTAATACGAAAATTGTGGTGTTTGGAGGAGTTCGGGTAGCGAAGTGGTTAACGCACTGAACCGGCAATCCGGAGGTACCGGGTTCGATTCCCGGTCTCGTCCCCCAGGTAACTCATTTCAATTTTTAGGGTTCCGTAGCCAAATGGCAAAAAACGGAACCCTTATAGATTCGTCATGTCTGTCTGTCCGTCTGTCCGTCTGTCCGTCTGTCCGTCTGTCTGTCCGTCCGTATGTCACAGCCATTTTTTTCCGAAACTATAAGAGCTATACTGTTGAAACTTGGTAGGTAGATGTATTCTGTGAACCGCATTAAGATTTTGATGCAAAAATAAAAAAAAAATAATAAATATTGGGGGCTCCCCATACTTAGAACTGAAACTCAAAATTTTTTTTTTCATCAAACACATACGTGTGGGGTATCTATGGATAGGTCTTCAAAAATGATGTCGAGGTTTCTAAAATATTTTTTTTCTATACCGAATAGTTTGCGTGACAGACGCTTCCAAAGTGGAAAAAAGTTGGCCCCCCCCCCTCTAACTTCTAAAATAAGGAAATGAAAAATCTAAAAAAAACATATGATGTACATTACTATAAAAACTACCAACGAAAATTGTTTTGAACGAGATCTAGTAAGTAGTTTTTTTTTAATATTTTAATACCTAACTTTGCACCTAATTTATATGGGGTGCTATACATACCAGGTGCAAACTTAACTTAACCACTTAGGGATGGAAAGTGTTTGTACGGAACCCTCGGTGCGCGAGTCCGACTCGCACTTGGCCGGTTTTTTTATTCTTTGAGCTTTGATATATTTGAATCAATAGTTTAATATACAAATTTTAGTGTTTACCCACATAAAAAAAAAACCGGCCAAGTGCGAGTCGGACTCGCGCACCGAGGGTTCCGTACAAACACTTTCCATCCCTAAGTGGTTAAGTTAAGTTTGCACCTAGTATGTATAGCGCCCCATATAAATTAGGTGCAAAGTTAGGTATTAAAATATTAAAAAAAAACTACTTACTAGATCTCTTTCAAAACAATTTTCGTTGGTAGTTTTTATAGTAATGTACATCATATGTTTTTTTTAGATTTTTCATTTTCTTATTTTAGAAGTTAGAGGGGGGGGGACCAACTTTTTTCCACTTTGGAAGCGTCTGTCACGCAAACTATTCGGTTTAGAAAAAAAATATTTTAGAAACCTCGATATCATTTTTGAAGACCTATCCATAGATACCCCACACGTATGTGTTTGATGAAAAAAAAAATTTTGAGTTTCAGTTCTAAGTATGGAGAGCCCCCAATATTTATTATTATTTTTTTATTTTTGCATCAAAATCTTAATGCGGTTCACAGAATACATCTACCTACCAAGTTTCAACAGTATAGCTCTTATAGTTTCGGAAAAAAATGGCTGTGACATACGGACGGACAGACGGACAGACGGACAGACAGACAGACATGACGAATCTATAAGGGTTCCGTTTTTTGCCATTTGGCTACGGAAACCTAAAAATGAGACATTACATGTTTCATAAATTTACCTAGGAAGTTGACAAAATGTTCATGAAGTGAAATAGATACATACATATTTTGGAATCAGCGCTGACCTTAGAACGTCGAGCGAACAAAAGTCGCTCAAGGCGCCAGATCATTTTGTACACCAAAAATGATGCCTAAAGCGAAAAAACAAAATGAAAATTATAATTCTGACGATACCATCTGGCTCTCTGATCAACAGGTTTGGTCTGTGTTGCTCGGTGTTGACAAAAGAGGCCATAGTGTTATATTCTCTTTGAAAGAGGCTATCTTACTCCGATCATTTTGACGCCTGTCAGTCACTTTGTATTCTAGATAATTAACTTATTTTCCCATAAAATATTATTATGAAGTTGTTGCCTTTATCAAACAGATCATACACATTCAGCGAACATGTTTAAATCCCATATCTGATGCGACACGCGATGTACAATTTATTTAAATTGAACCGTTTGTTATTTCGTTATTTCCAATGGAGTGTTTCATAGAGATGTTGTGTTTTTTGTTCTTGTATTGCTTAGTAGGAGTTTGTGACTGTCAAGATCTTGTGGAGGTAAGTACTTATTTCATAGATTTTATTAGGTGGTATATGTTTTTCATTAGATACTAGATGGAGCCCGCGAACTTAACTACGCCAAAGAAAAGTCTCTTTTGCTTGTCGTCATCCAAAGTCGGGTAACAAGTTTCCTACGAGTATAACATTCACAATCGCAATAGTATCAACAATTTATACATCTCCTTTACGTGTACCTACCCATGTATTATTTAGTTACCTATACCATAAATGGAGTTACTGTTGAGTTTCTTTCGACTTTCTTCTCAACTGCGGTCTCCTCTTGGGAAATGCCGGTAGATAGGTACACAATGTGACTTGTGGCCTACTTACAGAATTCATTATTTCATTTCATTCATCTGTGGACTTTCAGCAACGTGGACCAAAAATTGTTACGGTCTTGCTGTTTAAATCTAATGAAACAACTTAGTTTTTTTTACAATTTTTATAAAAGTAGGTAACCTACCTACTTCGTACCTATAGATTTTTATTATGTTTTAGGCCGAATTCGTGTTGAATTTCGACTCGGCAGTGTACGTGTGTCCCGATGACGTCAGTCAGGCGTTCATGGACGCTTCAGACGTGGAGGTGCAGAGGTATAACGACACCACATCGTACATTACCGGGTCTATCCAACTGCTTAAAGGTCTAGATCATGCTACTATGGTGAGTGAAACTTGCCTACTGCTATTGATAAAAATACAAATTTTCATACCTCAAACATCGAGTCACTGATTACCACAGCTTCCAAAAAACTGGGGATCCTGAACATGGTGCGACGGTTCTTCACGCCGGACCAGCTTTGCCTTCTTTATAAGACTCAAGTTCGGTCGTGCGTTGAGTACTGCTCGCATCTGTGGGATGGCTCCGCCCAATATCTACTCGATGCTCTTGACAGATTGCAGCGTCGGGCGGTCCGCATCATAGGTGACGAGAAAAGTACCAGATTCCTCGAACCCCTTCAATTACGTAGGGACATTGGGTCGCTGAGCGTTTTCTATCGCCTATACCATGGCGAGTGTTCTGAAGAGTTCTTTTCTCTTATCCCACCCTCCCCTTTCCGTCATAGAACCACACGTGCCAGCTTGCGATGTCATCGCCTCACCGTGGAGAATATTCCCACCCGTACCAAGAAGTTTGGCAATTCCTTCATCTGCCGAACTATTAAAGTATGGAACTCCTTGCCGGCTCATGTGTTTCCTCCTTCTTATAACTTGGGACCCTTCAAACGAAGCGTGAAGAAGCATCTCTCGGGCCAGCATGGCAGTGTCAACTGACTTGGCACCGTTGGTTTCTCGTCAGTTGCCATTGCGACTTGGGCTCCCCTTTTTGCTTACCATGAGGCGAAGTGGAGCCACTATGTTGAGCCGCTATAAAAAAAATAAAAAATAAACAACATGACATACATTAAAACAACAGGCGGTATTATCTCTTCCAGACAACTTTTAGGTAGCGGAGTAGTTAAAATTAATGTAAGAATTTATTTTATGTAATTTTTCAAATAGGTAATAGGACTGAATAAACGACAGCTATATAAAACAAAACTGGTAAACACAAAAATAAGAATATACACATATACTACATAAATACCTTAGACATAATAAATACATATATCTACTTATATGTATAGTAATTAATAAAACAAAACAGTATGAGCCTCGAAATTAAAGAAGCTATTATTATTGCAATACTAAAAGGGAGAGACAAATATAATGTTCTTTTACGAGGGTGTTAAATATAGCAAGAGATTGGGCACGCCTTAGAGGTAGCGAATTCCACAGTAAAGTAGCCGGCTGATACTTTAGGTACTAGTAAATTTAGATTTCCTATCTCACTCTAATTTTTAGGGTTCGTTTCCTATCAGTCAACATCCCTAACTCGTCTACATTCCCAAATGGTCCGCTGAACGCTTTCTCAACCTGTCCAGTCCACATACTAATCTGTTGATTCTAGAAAAGTCCGATGTCAGTTCCATTCATCAGTTATTTTACTTATTTATTTTACTATCGCTCTTTAATTATAATAATGTGTATCTTCTACCGTTGTTTAAATAAAGATTCTCCAGGAAATATTTTTATTGTTGGTGTGAAATATTATTATTATGGTATTGAATATTACTTAGGGGAGAGTAACCTATATTGAACCGGCGCTTAAATTGGACCTCTTCTGTATTTCTACCAAATAGCACAATTTATTGACACTGGCAACAAAAAATTAAGCGACGACAGCGCCATAAGTAATCAGTCCACCAATTTGGTGTAGTAAATAAATTGTGTTATTTGATAGAAATACGAAGTGGTCCAATTTAAGCGCCGGTTCAATATAGGTTACTCTCCCCTATATTGTATGTGATAACTGTAAAATAACCTATTTAATATGTATAATATCTCAATAAGACAATTGGTTGCCAATTTGGAGGAGCTGGGAATACAGATGCCCATCTGTAGGTATTCCCAAATTAATTACGATGCAGTTGGCGCAGTTTGTATAGCCTCTGCCTACTGAGCCGGCGGTCCTGGGTTCGAGTCCCGGCCGGGGCAAATATTTGTGTGCTATGCCTGGTATGTATTTGTATATTATATATATCGTCGTCTAGTAATCATAGTACAAGCTTTGCTTAGTTTGGGACTAGGTTGATTTGTGTAAGATTGTCCTTAAAATTGCGGAGTTTCCAAAAAGCTTAGAAACTTTCCGGGGATTTACTATGGGAAATTTCAGTAGCTGTGAATGTAGAATTGGGAGTGTGGATGAGCTCTATCTGAGTCTACCACTAAACGGAGTAGGAATATTGACGTGCTGGAATGTTTGAAAAATCGGTCAAGTGCGAGTCCGACTCGCGCATGAAGGGTTCCGTACCATACAACAAGTTTGTTGTATGGGAGACCCCCTTAAATATTTATTTTATTTTATTTTTAGTATTTGTTGTTATAGTAGCAATAGAAATACGTCATCTGTGAAAATTTCAACTGTCTAGCTATCACCGTTCTTGAGATACAGCCTGGTGACAGACGGACGGACGGACGGATGGACAGCGAAGTCTCAGTAATAGGGTTTTTACCCTTTGGGTACGGAACCCTAAAAATGGAAGGTAACATAAACGTTACAAACGGCCCCCGCCAAGACGAACAAAAAAGAGGGGCACTGCCTACCTTTTCTCGAACCGTTTCGTTACATCTATCTTTCAGTTGGAGATAATGGTAGAGAGGGAGATATCGGGACGCTATGAGATGATAATATCCCACGAGATGTGCGACATGTGCAAGGAGGTCGGTAATGAGGCCAGCTTGTACTCCAAGTACCTGAGCTACTTCGGGTTTCCTCCCCAGTGCCCGTTTTCCCCTGTAAGTATTTTTTAGAAGAAATTGGGCGAACGATATGAGTTGTTATAAAATTCACACTGGCCATCTGACAAAATACTCAGTAAAACGACGCATTTTTTTGACAATTGATTTCTATCTGGGCAATTTTGGAGAGCAAGGTTAGGACAAGAAAGCATGCCACAACATACCGCAGCATCAGCAGCGTGCAACTTCTTTTTGCGACCGTCTGAAGGCCAAAGTCGAGGCAGATGGTCAACTGGTCAATTAAAAAAAAAAAAACTATTTTCTCATTATTTTCGTAATAATAAATAAACTTTGTTGCAACTAAAAAAATCGTAGCCTTTTGGAATTGGTAACAATTCATATCGTTCGCCTTGTAGTCACGAAGTAGTAATCTAGGTACAATAAGCTGCAGAAATGCATGGCCCATTTATGAATAAATTAATTTCATTCATTTGTGCAGCCCATGGTAGGTACGTCATGTGATGCGGAAAGTCACGGAACCCCCAAAAATTCCGAAACCATTATTCCGAATTTTCATAATACTGAAAGCGCTATCACGCCAAACTATCATAATTTTATATACTTACCTACTGTGGACGGTATGGTACACAATATAATTAGGATTAGATAGGGTTATTATGATATCCAAAAACTACTTATTTCATCAGAACTTGGTTTTTGGAATGATGAAAATTCAGAAAATGATGCATTCGGATAAATTAAACTTCCAAGTTTTATAGTGTAAGTACCCGAAAAATCACGGATTGACGTGGGATGCTGCGCCATAAGTGGAAGTAAATCAATATTAACCCAACTTTATCGATTCACCGTCTCAAAAGATTATAATTTAAAATACAGCTTTTTACATTGCGTCGCGACGCGCCGTGTTGTCCCAACGTCCAACTTTAGGGTGTAGCCAGACGAACGTAATTTGAGTCGCATAATTTCGGTCGCGCCATACTTAGTGTGACGTGCTCACGGGACATGACTTCTGCACCCTTGGGATGACGTGGAATTTTGTTTGGTTCTTTAACAAGAAACCTTTAGTCAAAATGCTATATATGCATCATTGGCACTACGCATTAATGACAAACTCCTTCCAGGGCCCATACAGCGTCCAAAACCTGAAAGCGGACAACGACGACCTTCCCGTCAACGCAGCAACCGCCGGCCGATACCAGGTCACCATCAATATGTACTACAACCCTGACGGCACGTGTAAGAACGTGAAAAATTTCATCGGTTGTGCGAAACTTGATTTCATAATTGAACAGGTGTGAAATTTATACGTGTTTTATTTTTCCTACAACCGGAAACCTCTTCCTCTTTTTCCATCTAAATTTCACAAAAATCTCAATCTAAGTAATATACCACAGTTCTGTTGTTAGATAACAGATCTGTGTTGAAGACAATACAAATTAAACAGTACTAGAGTTGGACCACAAGCTCGTCCAAGTAAATTAACTGTCAAACACATAAAAACTAAGTACGGCAAAATTGACCAAATTTACCTACACAAACTTTTACCTAGTTTTAATCCCCATCCCCATAGAGCCCTTAGAATAAGCGCTGACTTACTGCATTGAATTACAGTATATAAACTCACTAAATACAATGCAAAAGTCAAGACTAATTAGTGTCCTATCTTCAGTGTTGTCATGTACCGATTTACAGATAAAATACTAAAATTTCTGGGGTAAACATATCTTCATTCGAAAACATATGTAGGAAGTGTGGTACAACGCCTCCGGGTAAATATATCAATAAATAATTAATGTAATATACTAGCTATTGCCTGCGGCTTTATAAGCTTAGTAGTCCGTGCGTCTTCGTAACTGTTGCTAAATGCTAGTATTAAATGAAACTGATACTAATAGTAACACATTTTATTATTCATCACCGAACACCTACTCATTACTCCCCGGTTCGTTCACGTTATCTTCTCTGCTGGACTCATAGAATACTTCTCTGTCACGTCTAGCATTTCTATCCTTGTCTCCTGATGAAGAATCAGAGTCGGAATCAGAACTAGAATCAGAAGAACTTTCTGAAGACTTCTTTCTCAGAGGTTTTGATGTTTTATCTTTTTTACTGTGTTGTTTCTCTGCTGAGCCTGACTTTTCCTTTGGCTTTGATTTGGCCTTTTCGTTGACGTCTTCTTTACTTTTACTGGACGATTTGTCGGTATCACGGGCAGCGGGCTTGTCATCCTTCTTATCATCTTTCTTGTCATCTTCTTTGCTAAAATTTGTACAGAACTATGTTTAAATGCAATCAATAATTCAAAAAATTGCTGAATCTTATGAGGGTTAAGAAATAATTAAGCACCATACCAAAGTATTGGAAAGAAACAGCGTTAAGGTGTTACTGTCTGCAACGGGTCGGTTTAATATTTTAGCATTGAAAATGTTTGTTTTCCTGATCAAGTATAGTTAGTGCCCTGATTTATGAAATTGTGACATTCGCCTGTAGTTTCGTAGATATAAGGGATAGGCGGATGGGCCATGTGTCAAAATGTGCGTCTGCTGGAGGGCTTCAAAGTGCAATTTGAATCGAAATCGGTCAATAATGTCGTCGGCTTTTCGAGATGTCCTAAAATTTGTCAAAAAATTTTTTCGTTGTCTTGGATCGGGAATATCCCAATAACTCTTTTTGAGCTCGATCGCTATTCAAGAAACGAAAAAGATAGAATATCGGGATTGAATTACGCTAGAGTTTGAGCCATCTTAAGAGGCGGGCGGACTCAAAATGTAGGGAAAAACAAAACCAAATTTTATCATGTGCCTTATTTCTAAATTACATTTTCTATGCCTTTGATAGTTGTGCGTAGTGTGAGATCTGTAGATGGTGCCCGAAACTTATTTCGCCAAACATCCAGGTAGCAAACAGGCTGTATTAGCTTATACAGCCATTATAACTCTAATTTAAGGTGTAAAAAAGCGCTTATGAAGCCTTTGTGCTACTTGGGATATGTTTCGCATAAGTAATTTGATTTCGCCGAATGTTCATATTGTCGAATTCATTTGTCGGAATCTCATATAATTATGCTGAAATTTACTAAGTCGCAAATTCGACCTCTAACAATATAAACCTGCTGCCAGAAAAGTAGGTATTCGGCATTATGAGTACAACGATCATTCGATTGAAAGAGAACGGCGTAAATAAATTATGCTTATAGATAATTATGCCTATTAGTGATAACGCCATATACAATTATGACAAAAAAAAAACAAGGAAAACCAACGTATAATATTTGTGATACACTCACAGTTGTCTTAGACTTTCTTTTGAAACACTATCACTGAAACAATAGAACATAATTTTATTTTTCGTATTTAAATAACTAAATAAATATTAAGGGACAATCATACACAAATCGACCTAGGCCCAAACTAGGCAAAGCTTGTACTATGTATCCCATCAAAAACATAAATGTAAAATGAGAGCCAAGTTCAATATCGCGTGCACTTCGCCGACAAAAGAATTGAGATCTGCAAGGGTGCCAAGTTCTTTGCTCTAAAATTTTTAAATACAAGGACATGCGACATACTCAATGCATTTATTTTACTTGGGGTGTAATTCAATATCAAGATTTGACTTGGCTAGTTTTCATAAACTAACTAAATTTTATAAAAGTAACATATTCATAGTCATAGTTCATTATCAAGCTAACAGTATAAGTAACAAGACGTACACTAACTTGCGTACTTACCTTTACGAAAATAGGTTAATGATTTGATTGATTTTGATTTATAATATAAATTTATATTTTAAAACTAGCCAAGTCACGTCTTGATATTGAATTACACCCCAAGTAAAATAAATGCATTGAGTATGTCGCATGTCCTTGTATTTAAAAATTTTAGAGCAAAGAACTTGGCACCCTTGCAGATCTCAATTCTTTTGTCGGCGAAGTGCACGCGATATTGAACTTGGCTCTCATTTTACATTTATGTTTTTGATGGGATATCATTACTTTTTGTACAGAATTTATTATGATGTGTAAATTACTTAATTATTATTTGTTAATTAGTTCTGTGTGCTATTCTAGTACATCTTTTGAAAGTTTTGAACAAACAAAGAATTTTCCAAAACGGTTAGTACGTATTGGATTTTTATGTGCATGTATGTTTAAGTGTGTGCGTGTGAGTGTAAGTATATGCTATTCTAGTATATCTTTCAAACAAAAAAAGAATTTTCGAAATCGGTTTATAAATGACAGAGTTCTGAGGCAACAACCATCAATAATAATAATAATAATAAAAAACATAAAAAAATCACTGTTTTAGATTTTTATATGTATACACACACAATTACTAAGCTGGATGCCAAATTTCACCTTTCTAGGTCACCTGGAAGTGGGTTAGGTTTTTGATTACTAGTCAGTCAGTCAGTCAGTCAGTCAGTCAGTCAGTCAGTGATAAAAATACCGTTTTTTGGACTTTAATATCTCAATAACTATTTAACCTATATTAATGAAATTTGGGGTTCTACTTGTTCTAAAGGATCTTAATACATAAGCCAAATTTCATTTTTTTATGTTAAATAGATTTGGAGTTATTGGGGGGTCAAAAGTGGCTCCAAACGGTTCGTGTAATATAACACACGGCTGCTGCTCGCCAGTTCCTGCGGTGAACTTGGCTGGACACGCTGCCGCGTGTCTAGATACTAGACGACGATATACATAATGTATAAATACATATATAACATCCATGACCCATGAACAAATATTCGAGTTCATCACACAGATATTTGCCCACAGACAACCCCCACGTGGGGGTGGTCTGTGTATTTGCCCCAGCCGGGATTCGAACCCAGGACCGCGGGCTCAGTAGGCAGGTAGGTAATAACTGCGCCAACCGCGTCATCAAAAATTTGAGTTGTAAGAACCATCTCAGATACTTAAAATACAACATTTTATAGGTTAAATGGACTTACCTTTTATCTGAATTATCACTACGATCAGAATCCTTTTTATCATTGTCATCCCTGTAAATAAAATCTTTTTTAGTAGTCTGGCTAGCCAAATAATATTGACAGATATTTCCGTGTAGTGTGGTATCGTATCACCAACTGTCTATGATTTAAACAATTTAGTAGGTGGGTGCTCTATAAATAATTTTGATTCTTTACGTACTAGTTCTAACATTCCGTTTGAGTTGAAATTTGGCATAGTTCTTGTGTAATTTTTTTGGTGATGGATTAATAATTATTTTATGGTATTATTGAGCTAGGTCTTATTTACACTACGTTTAATTTTTCGCGATGTATATGGTTAGAAAGTACCTAAAATTCTAGATTGTGAAAATCAGTTTTCTATGGAGGGGGGTCATGATTTCAGACAAACCTTAATAGCGTGATGCATGATCGTCTTTTGTTTTGTATGGGCGCGCCATCTGTTTTCAGAATTTCCTTTGTCATCGCATCACGCGGAAACAGCTGAATAAATATTAACCAATTTCGGTACAGGGATAGCTGGACATCCAAAAATGGTTCTCAACAGGATAATTTTCACCCGACTACGGTATAGGTAAAAGAATACGCTTAAGATGTTGCGGGCACCTTCTAGTCCCCTATATTTTTATTCATGTTGACGTCCTTAGTCGTCTTGGTCTAATATTAACATATTTATATAAGGCGTTAAGCCTTTCAAATAAACAGTGCAAAGATCGACACACAAAGCACAAGCAAAAATTCGAGTGGTTGCTTGGGAGTTAGGGTGGCGAAATGGTTAACGTGCTGGCCCGGCAATCTAGAGGTACCGCTCTTCCACCAGGTAACTCATTTCAATTTTTCTTTAAGCTTTGATCGTTGTAAGTATCAATGATTTATATACATAGCTAGGTTTATACCTGCTTTTTCTTGCCTTTTGATATTAGTACGTTTTATTTTTATTTTTTTATAACAGCACAACATAGTGGCTCCACTTCGCCTGATGGTAAGCAAAAAGGGGAACCCCAGTCGCAATGGCAACTGACGAGAAACCAACTTAACTTACTCTTTAACGTTGTCCCAATTGACATTCCATTCCTCGTGTGTGATGCCAGTACGGAACACCCTTCTGCACGTCTCTCTGGAAGAGAAAATAGGACCGTGATGGTGATCGAAAACTATCTAATCATATTTTGTTTATACATATTTGACTGGCGGGCAAGCTTTTAGCTGTTAAACTTCCCATCGATCCGGAAAAGAACAGTAATTTTGAAATTTCACTGTAATTACATTACATGAATAATTAATTAATATTAAGGGACAATCTTACACAAATCGACCTTGTTCCAAACCAAGCAAAGCTTCTGCTATGGGTACGAGACGACGATGTTACATAGCGATAACAAATATTCGAGTTCATCACATAAATATTTGCCCTGACCGGGATTCGAACCCAGGACCGCCGGTTCAGTAGGCAGATGCACTACAAATTGCGCCAACCGCGTCGTCATGGCATGTTATTGTGTGCGTTACTTCAACTCTCGTGGATATACCTATATTTACCGGAGAAATAGTTAATCGTCAATTTCATACTTAAACCTATCATAATTCGATTGACTTACTCCTGGGTCGGCCTGACTAAGGGCGAGAGGAGAGGAGAAAGTGAGACGGGCTATGATGCAGAGAAAAACGCGAACTAAGGACCCCGCCGGCGGTGGGGGTTATGCTGAGGCACCGTTCGAATAGTCCGCGGCGACCATCGCTTGGATGGTTTCCGTAATCTCATCGTCCGGTTCAGATTGACTTCGGACTGACTTACTCCGTATCCTTGTAGATTGAGCACGAGATAAACTGGCGGTTTTTGAACACAGAAGTGTATAGGAATGGTCCGTGGCAGCTGTGGGTCTTGGGGTCGATCTTGCACGCGGAAATCACGCCGATCACTCGCTCCTTGTTCTGATATTTCACTATCAGCGGTCCACCGTGGTCATTCTGGAGGAAGAGGTCATATTTACTTTGTTATATTATGTTGTTCAGTTATGGCTACTCTGATGACAATGGTGACAAACTAGCAAGCAGCCCGCCCACAGACCATAAGAGCCCGCCCGATGTTAAGCGGTTACCGCCGCCTATGAACGTGTGGCGCGGAGATAATACCATTAGCGGGTTATACTCACTGGAAATGAGGGCTAAACAGCCCTGATACAGTTCAAGTTATATCTAAAAAAAACGCGATCCTGCCCAGAACCCGTCGTGTAGGGAGGCTTCCTACGGTGCTTCTTTCGATACGCGGTTGTCACTCAAGAACCTTACTACTCCCAACTGCCATCGGTTTTACAAACAATGTGCCCCACCCACTACCACTTAAGGCTATGCTGCCGTGCTAAAGTGAAAGGCGCCCTTTTTGTACACAGCTCCAGATCAAAAGGACGCCTTTCTATATGGTATTACTTTACCTCGCAGAATCCTCCTTGGGACATTCGCCTAGCCGTATAGTCATCGGGGTCCCGCAAATGTCTCCCCAAGTCTATCTCTTCACTTCTCAGATCCACAGCCGTCCCCCCTTCTAATCTTCTACTATCATCCATGTCTGTGCAATTGGCGTACCGTTTCTGTAAATTATGTCAAAGAAATATTAGTTCTGAAATTGTATTGAAAATCAGTTTTATATGGAGGGGAATTATTCAAGGTAATCTTAACAACAGGATACAGGATTTGTATCTGGGCGCGCGGCGCCAGTCATACCTACACATCTGTTGGTAAAAATGTCTTTGTCCGCTCATCACACCATTCACGCCCAAATGCTGGACGGATTTTAAACATTTTTTCTACTGTGATAGACAATTTTAGTTATTTATTAACCTACGACGACTCTTTCGGTTTTATAAGTTTAACATGTGTATCTGTGTGTCTGTCTGTAACATTGTAGCGCCCATACGGGTGGACCGATTTGAGTGTAACTTTTATAGAAAGCCTAGTTTATCGAGATGGTTCTTAGCTTTGTTCGATGAGAATCGGAGCTCGCGTCTCCAAGATATTCAACGTTTAGTGGAACAAGCGAGCTCTCAGCCAATATTGAAGCTAGGAATTTCATTTTTTTTTATGTTCAGTTTTAGTAGCATTTTCTATATCACACATTAAAACGAGGTCTCATGATGACCAGCTTCTTATGTCAGGGTTGTTTTAAATTTTTAATTTAGGTTACAATAATATACATAGATAAGAGCGTTGACAGGTAGTTACCAACAGAAATTGAGTAGGTAATATACAAAGTAACCGAATGAATGAATGAACGAAGCCCTGATTGTATCCCGAAACCGTTACACTCTACGAAAGTGTCGAAAGTCTTACATCACAAATCTCGCTGAGTCTCTTCATGACGTCCTTAGTGCAGATCATGTACTGGGTGATGATGTTTCTGAACCGCGCGGACCACTTCTTGGCACACTGCTCGTTGTCCATGATGCATACTTTGGCTTCTTGCAGACATTTGGCATTGTCAGGGATATGGGGCGATTCTGCTTTGCGGTAAACACCCTGAAAATGGCATGATGAAATTGGATCGATGAGATCGTGTAGTCCGTGAGCTGATAAAATGTCACCCGTCTTTTTAAAAGCTTGTTTTTTTTATGGGCAGTACTATCGTTTTCAGGAATAACGTGTTACGGCTCCTTTCTCTCCGTGTCAGACGGATGGAGGGATGTTCAGACAGGCAGACAGTGGAGGCCTAAATAGCTTCCCCTTAGCGCCCTTTGGATACGGAAACATTAAAAAAAGTTCAATAAAAAATCCAACATTCAAGCTATACCTCTCTAAAGTTACTGCCACTGCCCCAACCAGCAATGTATCCCTTGGTTCCCGGCTTTTCAAGTTCTCGACTGATATTATTGTAGCAGATGAGATCGGCGGCGAATTCGCAACCCTTCTCGATTACGCCGAATTTGAACGGTTTGTTCACTTTCACGATGGCAATGTCGTTAGACGACCATTTGATACTATCTTGGAAGTCAAACTTGTAATCTGCGAAAACAATACTAGTAAGTATATAGTGATGAGGATCTGACCTGATTTAGTACCCGTTAGTTTTATTTCTTCACTAGAAGGCGCCTGCAACTCCGTCTCCGTTAAACTTTTTTTAACGTAGTCGGGTAAAAAGTAGCGCGCTCGTACAAAACGTAGGCCATCCTACAACGCGCTTTTATTAAGATTTTCCCTGCAATCATGACCCTTCTCATATGTGATGCAATGGTTCTTTAAGATCAATAGACCAATGGGAATTTTATAGACACTGATGTCTTGTATATTTGTAGAAAAAAAAATGCCTCTTATTTTGTCATAGTCAGCTCTAACGTGGTACCTACAGGTAACTGGGGAAGTACAACTCCAATTCGTAAACAGCTTAGTAAATCTTTAAATCAGCTCAACAGATCACACACGTTTAATATTAACGCAGTATATGGATGTCTTTTGTAGCGGTTCTATAGCCAGGTCAGAAAAAACGGGTTTCAGAGATTTAAACGGAACAAAACTTACTTTTCGGAATACATTTCCACACAACCTTCCTCCTGTTATTACAAACGCATTGGTCGTTCTTATAGTCGAAGCTGTCGACAAACTTGGTGGTACCAGCAACGACATAGAAGTGTTCCGCGTCTTCAACACAGGCGGCTGATGTGAGGACGTAGTAACGCTCTACGATGACTCCTGCGCACAGCCAGCCGCGGTACTTGTGGGCTTTGGCGGATTCTTTAGTCAGTTGGAGGTAGATCTGATGGAGGATAGTCAGTGGTGGATTATCCCTAAGGCAAAGTAGGCACGTGCCTAGGGGCGCTACAAATGGGCGCGCGCAGCGTAACTAGATGATGCCTAATTCATTCCCCATTCATTTAGGGTTCCATAGCAAAAAATTACGCAATAATTAAAATAAAAACCTTTTAGTAGTACCGTAACAACGTCTTTATTCTACATTGAAGATAGTCAAATTCATATGTTTTTAGAATCAGCAAACCTCCTGACGACCAGCATTCATAATTTGTCAGTTTAATTTTAACGTTATGACAAATAGTTGACAGTTAACTATTAATTGAAGTTTATGTACTATGTGTAGGACACTGGAACTCAGGAGGTTAAATGGGCTTTCGGTCAATATTTTTAGTAAACAGAGTTTAATATAAAAATATGAGGGATTGTTTGCATTTCGGTACTACTAAAAGGTTATCATTTTAATTAAGTATTGCGTCATATTGCTACGGAACCCTTAATATGGCGTATGGGGAATGAATTAGGCATCATGCCCAATGGCATTAAGTCCGCCTTTTGTACGATCTGTTTTTCATTTGTGCAATAAAGATGAAATAAATAAATCATCTAGTTACCTGATAACGACATCAAACTTGACTCAAAGATCCAAACTAACCCGCCAGTTTATTTTTTCTTTATCGCAACGCAACAAATACAAAGTACCACAAATGGTGAATTAAAAGACTTGCTCTACAGTCAACGACTGGATTAAACGGAAATACTAGATGGTGTGCTGTTATAGAATAAAGACCAAAATAGGTAAACATAATATTGTTGTCAAGACAAATCAAATGAACACAATCACATTTGATTTATCTTATGATGTTTAGGAGTTTATATGTTCATCCTCCATTTCCATCATCAGATTAGTTCAAAGAGAGCACATGATAGTAATGTCACGTGAACTTGATATGATACTTAAAAGTAGGTTAAAATTGACTTTCAAGATTTGATCACATTGTCAATTACATACAAACTCTGGTAGAAGAGAAACTAACGAAAGCGTGTTAATAACTGCTATTAAAAGGAAGACTACAGTAGAAGAAGCTTCTATATAAGCGTTCTCATTAGATTTCACGTAACTTGACTTTCAAAGTTACTACTTACCATATACGGTCGTCTGCCTTTTTGCACAGTTTTGCTGTACAGGATCCTCCTAGTATCTACCACGGCATTGTTTTCGAATTCCCAACTTTCATCATCATCATTATCAGCTATTAGATCCTTTGATCTCTTTTCATTCTCTTTTCCGTGGGGCTTGCGGGATTTGGACGAATGCCTGTTACGTTTCTTGTGTTTATCATCGTCATGTGTGTTATCTCTACTATGTTTTTTATGTTTTTCATTACTATTATGTTCAAGGTGTTCGTGGTCTCCACGTTTACTATGTCTCTCATGGACTTCATTGCTCTCTTCTTGATTTCTGTCCTTCTCACGCTTATGCTTCTTATGTTTATCTGCTTGTTTTTCGTGCCTGTCTGATTGTCTGTGTTTTGCGTTCCTATGGTCTTCCCTGCTTCTGGATTCATCCAGATGTTCGTGGCTTGTGGCATCATCGGAAACCGAGCCGTGAGACCATGCTATTGCTGATAAAGTTAAAAGTTCGATTACTAAAGTTTACTACAAATATTTTGTACAATTCATACGACCCACGAACAGTAACTGTTCGTAAAATTAAGGTTGTTTTTTTTTTAATTTTTGATTTTTGATTATTGATAGAATATGAAAAAAAAAATGACTGTTTATATAAAGGGTTCTGTACTACCGCTGTATATAAATAACGCTGATAAAATCACGTCTGTTGGTGTGGTATAAATTATTGTGATAGATAAACAAACAGACAGCACAGCGGTATTGGGTTGGTTGGTACGGATCCCTAAAAGGATGACAAGACGTGGCTCGCAAGATAGGTATACTTAGTCCTTGAAACGATTTGTCATGTTTGTATTACAAGTTGTTTTTTTTGTATATATAACCCTTCCGCTTTTGCCGTAGTTGGGTAAAAATACATAATACCTTTGTAACTTCGAATAAAATTCAAAGTTCCACGCGTGACGTCACTAAACGACATGACTTTGCTTATATGGCAAGGAAATTTTACTAGAACTTTCCTGAAAAAATCCGCCATGAATGCCATATTACTTTAAGAGATAAGTAGGCGGATTTTTTGTGAACTGGTAATAATAGTACATTACGCCGGGAATGAAGGGCTTGCCGGGTGAGTAGGTATAGATGACGGATAGTGATACATAGTCGGCAAGCTCTTTTCACGACTAAGGCATATAAGGCATATAGTGCTTTTCTCAAACATATGCAATGAAATAAAAAATACACCACTAAAAAATATAATTCAGCTGTTAGCCTGATCATAATCAAAGGCGCCATGTTTAAAAAAAATACTTCCTGGCCTAGGCCTTCAATTTTGCATGAAATTTCTTTACAGTTATCTCGAGTTGTTCCGCCCGAAACGTGATACTTCGAAGCCTGTTATAACGCACGTTAAGACGACATTTCATTGCATGTTTGAGAAAAAGTATTTACCTATAAGTAGAGTCAAAGAGATCAGCAGTAATATTCTCGCCATTGTAGCCAAGTTGGTCCAGGGTGGTAAATACGACTCTTCTCTCAAAAGTGCATCAAAAATCAAATTAACTGCTTATTTTCATTCGATGTTCTAGTTCATTTAATTTTAGTAATCAATTTCCTGCAAGGAAGTGAATTATATTTTAATTGGATTTCTCGAAGTTAATCAAATTTTTGATTAAAATTATATAAGCTTTTATTAATTTTATAGCTAACTTTTATACCTTATCTTGTAACTAACTGGAGATAATTTGATTTGACACGTGTTTTACTTAAATGACGCTTAACTCGCCCTCTTGATTTCGATCTTTCTGCCCCATCGGGATATCATTCATTATTAATATATATATTAGGGTGACCAAAAAAATAAAATTTGGAATATTATTTATCCACATGGTTCTTTTTTGTCGAAAACCCATTAAAATGATACTCACCATTTTTCAAATCAATCCGATGTTAATTAGAGTTCGCTCAAAATGATGGAACAACTTTCCACGAGCTTTATATGTGGCAAAGGACTTTAAAAAGTTATAAAATTGTCATTATCGTAAGCGATTAAGTGGACCATTTATATTATCATTTTTCAAAATGCTCTTTATATGAACATCAGAAATTTGTCTAACATTAGAACGACATCATTATTTAAATAAAACAATTTAAACGGATTATATCGCGTATATTAATTATTTGAGCCTCCCTGACGTTTCAGTACCTTTACAGAACTGTAAAGGTACTAAAACGTCAGGGAGGCTCAAAAAATTAATATACGCGATATAATCCGTTTAAATTGTTTTATTTAAATGTGTGACAGTCGCGGAAACCGAAGAAAATATGACATCATTATTACTTGATACATTATCCATGATTATTACTTGACACCAAATCAAAATTAGCCATGTAGAGCTAAGATTTAATGCCCTTTTTTTTTCTCCATACAACTATGGACCACCCTAATATTACTATTCGAATTCAAATAAGTTACACAGCATTACAGTAATTAAACCAAGGCACTGTGAATTACAAAACTACATATAGAAAAACTTTTAACTAGTTTGATTTAAGCGACGTAAATGCGTCATCAAAAGCACATTAGCGATAGCGCGACTGATGACTGATGATGATCTGATGATTAAGTTAGCAAGGATATTATTTATTTTGTATTATTGTATTGGATCTATAGGGCAAATGCTTCAACTAGGCAGAGGTAACTTCGACTAGGAGGCTAAGAATACCTTAATGCCTAAAAATTAAAGACAACCAAACGACAGAGAACCAAAGTTACCGACATAGCACAGCGAATAAGCAAGTTGAAGTAGTAGTGGGCTGGTCATATATATGTCGTTAAGCCGATGATTATTGAGGCAAACGAGTTCTGGATGGAGGCCACGAATCGGTAAACGTAGTGTAGAGCGCTCTGTAACAAGGTGGACCGACGAAATTCGTAAGACAGCGGGTGGTAACTGGAGGAAGAAAGTTGAAAATCGAGCTCAGTGGCGTGCCATGGGAGAGGCCTATGCCCAGCAGTGGACTGGTACAGGCTGAGGATGTATTGGATTTACAGTTTGGTCTAGATTAAGTATCGATGTAACGCAATGGAGAATTCTGTAATGTTACAATCAATCAATAATCATGGCGGAGGTACCGCCGGCTGCGATCCCGTATAGTTAATTTCATATAAAAAGAAACCTCACTGTTTGTTCGACATGTGCCAGTTTGAATCTGAGTCAACAAAAGATATCTAAACATTATAGTTCTCTTCGTGTAGTCTCAAGTGGAATCGGGACTTGGTATATGAAATGATCTAATTATTTTTGTTTTTTAATGAAGCGAAAAACCAACACGGGCGTCCTACCATTAGGACAACTGAACCTAATGCGAGAGCCATTGAATTTTTCAACCAGTTGCTTCTTGCATGCTGGAAAGATTCAGACTTCATGATCGGTTCTGTTGAGTACAGGTCTCAACAGGGCGGCTTCTTCGGCTCAGCTCGCAGTGGACTGTATACGTTGATCGTTCGTGGATCTTCCTGTAACAGCTTGTTCGGTTCTGGATCGGTTCGGTTCTGTTCGCAGGTTCAGGTTCAGGTTCAGGTTCAGGTTCGGTTCGGTTCGTGACGTAAACGGGCCGCGACGTAGTCCAAACGTATGGACGTAAACGCGACGTAGATCGGGCCGCGACGTAGTACACACGTAAGCGACGTAGTGTACACGTGAACGCGACGTAGTTCGGACGCGGGGTACGGACGCGTGATGCACGGGGCGCGATGTAGACCGCAACGTAGCTCTGCCGTAGACTCGACGTAAGCGCAACGTAAACGCGACGTAGACGCAACGTAGATGTAGTACGGCGTAGCGAAGGACGCGTCCAAGTATTCGGAGCTCAACTGACGGACAGGACCTCGACGAATAACTTGGACCGACGTGCAGGCTGGAGCTCTTGAATACTGTAGGTAGGCAGGATCTTGTAGTGAGTAATAAAACTGGTTCTTCGGTAGTGCATAAATTTATTTGTGTTCAACTTCTTATATAATTTTAGAGGCTCGGTTCGCCAGACATAACTCCCGTAAGCAAGATATTCTTATTAGGAACCAATCAGAGTCGAGGGAGCGTTCATTTCCCCTCGGGAACGCCCCTTTCGGCCAAGTGTGTTCAGTTTTAATTTACAATGTTCCAAAACCTGCTCCTCGCTCTGATTGGCCCTTCAGTTTCAGGCTCTGGACAATAACGGCCGTTTTTTGGCTTATCAAAATTATACATTAATTATCATATCTTAGCTCGTTATAGTCAGATTTACATTATACATGTCTCGTTCGACGGGGCTCAGTAAGGGCTCTTATGTTCTATCTGAACCTTAGGGTTCAAGTAACAGGGTTCAACTATACGTTGTGTATAGTGGGTAACTTTTGTGAATGGGAATCTTGCAGGATTGTTCCTGTCGATTCCCATGTACATTTGCTTACGATAGGGGTTCAATTTATGTACTTTCTGTACAGGGGGTTCGGGTCTACTCTTGTATACTAAGGGTTCGTTCGTCCCTTATGTATTTGAGGCGGTAGGTGGCCTTATGTAACCGGATCATAAAACTTTTACGTTTTACGTTAAGCTCTATTACGGCTCACGTGGTCGAGTTACATAAGCTCTTTCACCGCCTCGGGTGTCTCGCAGCGGGGTGCTACGCCCCCGGCCCATTTACCTTTGGTTCAATAAGGGTTTCATGACGCCTTATTTAACCAGTACCTTATGGACCGTGGGTGCGACTGATTTACCGGTAGAATTGGATGATTTATGTTAGGGTTCTTATTGAATCTTTTATGTGCTTTATATGTACTAGAGGTTCTTATGACAGCTTTTATGTGTCTAACTTATAACTATGAGATCATTTAAAATATATTAATCAGTCTTATTCTAACTTAACCTAATACATAATCGTCGTCACGGCGTTACATGGGTTCGCTGTCGGCGTGGTTGCTGGCGTTCTCAACATCCTCCCCTCGGTCGCTGCATGGCGGCGACCTCCTGTTGACGGGTAGAACTGCCAGCTTCGTCGTCGGCCTCCGGAACACGCCTCCTCTCGTTCGGACGTCCACGTTGCGTGTGATGCCATCGGGTCCCGGGTAGACTGCTTCGACGATGCCTCTTGGCCATGTGTTTCTTGGCAGGTTCGGGTCGGCGATCAAGACATAGTCGCCGACCGCTATGGCGGTCTCCCGGGGGTTTGAGGAGCCCCGAGGTGCGAGCAATGGGATGTACTCGCGTAGCCATCTTCGCCAGAAAGAGTCAGCGAGTGCTTGGCTGGCGCGCCAAGCTTGTCTTTCATTTTCTTCGCAGGGGCCAGTGGTAGGGACCTCTGACGGTCCTCCCAGTATGAAGTGGTTCGGTGTGAGCGCCTCGGGGTCATCGGGTTCGACGCTCACGTGGGTGAGAGGTCGAGAGTTCACGCAGTGCTCGACCTCAGCGAGCAGCGTCTTGAATATCTCCTCCTTGGGCGATCTTGTGTTCAGCGTGGCGGACAGCGCGGTTTTGACGGTCCGCACCATCCGCTCCCAGGCGCCGCCTTGGCGCGGCGCTCCCGGCGCGATGAACCTCCAGTCCATGCGGTGTAGCTGCCCGTGCTCCTGCAGGGCGGGCAGCCATTCGACGTAGGTGGCTCGCAGCTCGGAGTCGCAGCCTCTCAGGTTCGTCCCGTTGTCCGAGTACATGACAGCGGGCCATCCGCGCCTGGCTCCCAGCCGGCGCAGCGCCATCACTGCGCTGTCGGTTGACAGCGTATGCACCACCTCGAGGTGCACGGCGCGGGTAGTGAGGCACGTAAACAGTGCCACCCATCGCTTCTCGGTCCGCCTGCCGATAGTGACGGCTAGCGGGCCGAATAGGTCCACCGCGCAGTAGTGGAATGCGCGGGTGGACGGCTGTAGACGGGCCGCGGGCAAGTCGCCCAGCGGTGGGTCGCGCGGGCGCGCGCGCCGCAACACGCAATGCATGCATGTCCGGGCCACGCTCCGCACCGATGGTCGCAAGTGCAAGATCCAAAACTGCTGCCTGAGATCATTAACAACAGTTTCGTTAAATGCATGGTGCGCTCGCTTATGAGCGCGCAGGATCAGTAGTCTCACGTATGGGTTGCGGCCGTCTAGTATGACGGGCTGCTTGTTGACGGATGGCGGCGCTGCGTTTATGCGCGTCCGCATGCGCATTAATCCGTCGTCGTGCAGTTGCGGATCGAGTTCGTATAGCCTGCTACTGCGGGCTAGCGGCTCCCCTCGTGAGAGAGCCCGTAGTTCGTCAGCGAAGTCCCTCCTCTGCGCCCATTGCATCCACAGGTGCTCCGCTGAATTGAGGTGTCGTACCTCTAATGGGACTCTCACCTTTCTTTTTAGTCGTTCGATGAACTGCAGAGTTCGCGCTGTAGCTCCAATCAGTCGGTCGAAGTTCGAAAATCGATCTATTTTCGGCAGTGGCGGGTCGACGACCTGTGCCACATTACATACCTCGATTATTTCGTGTGGTATCTCCGTCGTATCTCGCTGCTCTTGCGGCCATTGCGCCTCCGGCAGTCGCAAGAAATCCGGGCCTGTTTACCAGCGGTCGGTATTTCTTACGATACGCTGCGGGTCCGCGCGTGTCGCGTCGTCGGCCGGATTGAGGCGGGTCGGGACCCACCTCCATTGCTCGATCTCTGTTAACTCGGCGATCTCGCCAAGTCGGTGTGATACGAATGTACCTACTGTACCGGCGTGCATTATCTCGCACCCATTGCAGTACTGTTCGACTGTCTGTCCACAGCACAATCTGTTCGGCAGCTACTCGATGCGCTTCGCGCAGCGTTTGCGCCAGTCGCGCACCTATAAGCGCAGCTTGTAGTTCGGCTCTCGGTATCGATATCGGGCGAATGGGCGTGACCTTTGCCCTCGCCGTGATCAACTGCACACGTACCGGCTCGTGAGGTCCTCCCTCGGTTCTCCAGTAGGCTGCGGCCGCGTATGCTTGCTCGGAGGCATCTACAAATATATGTAATTGGTGTCTCTTACCTCCCCCCGTGTACAAGCATCGCCGTGGTAGCCGCAGCGCCGTAACATATTCTATGTTACTGAGCCACTGTAAAAATAGCTCCTTCTCGTCGTCCGGCAATGGCTCGTCCCAGCCTAATTTTAAAATACAAATTCGCTGCATTTGTATTTTTGTGGTAACGGTGTATTGCGCTATTTGCCCCAATGGGTCGAAGACGGACATTACCGCGCTCAAGGCCTCCCTTTTTGTTGGCCCTCGGTTCAGGTTTCGCACGTCGGCCGGGACTCGTACCATTGCCGTGTTGAAACCTAACTCGTCGGTTTCGGCGTTCCAAAACATACCTAATACTTTCTGCTCTTTAGATCCCAGGTTCTTTGGTTCGTCGGATCTCTGCGCTACAGGTATCCGCTCTAATATCTTTTTAGAGTTTGACGTCCAGCCGCGCAAGTTGAAGCCGGCGTGGGCATGCGACGCGATGATTTGCACCGCGGTCTCGGCCGCCGCGTCTTCATCGTCGTAAGAGGTCACGAGGTCATCCATGTATGTATTTTTTGTGATATCATACACGGCTGCTGGGTAGGTGTCCGCGTTGTCCTCCGCGTTCCGGTTGCGGACACTATGTGCTAGAAATGGTGACGATTTCGTTCCAAACAACACGCTCGTTGTTTTATATACCTTCGGCGGCTGTTGGCGGTCCGATCCCCGCCACAGGAATAACTGCGATACTTGGTCCTCGGGTCTCAGCTTTATTCGCAGGAACATCTCCTGTATGTCCGCCGTAGCGGCGTACGTACCCTCACGAAAACGCAGCAGTATTCCCGTCAATGACTGTAGTAAGTCGGGTCCTTCTAGCAGCTCGTCGTTCAAGCTGGTTCCCATCGATGTCGCGTGCGCGTCGAATACTAGACGGACGCGATCGGGCTTGTTCGGGTTTCTTACCGCAAAGTGCGGTAAAAACCATGTCTTAGGGCTCGTTAGGTCACCTAAGTGCGGCTCTGCATAACCCTTTTCAATTAGGTTATTTACCTGCGCTGTATACTCGTGCGCGAAGTCGGGATCCCGGTCCATACGCTGCTCTAAGTTGCGTAACCTTTTGTACGCCATGTTGTAGCTGGGAGGCAGGTTCGGTTCGTTGGTCCTCCACAGCTGTCCTACTTCGTACCGGGGTCCTTCGATGCGTCTTACCGTTTCGTTAAACAGCTTTGTTGCTCGTTCGTCTAGGGGGCTCGCTTTATCTATTAGTTTCACCCCTAACGCGTCGATGTCGAAATATCGCCTCATCATCGCGTTCAGCTCCTTGTCCGGCTCCGTCATGTGCATGACTACCTCGCCGGCCCTTACCGTTCTCGGTGCTGAGCCGTAAATGCACCATCCTAGACGGCTGCGTACGGCTAGCGGCTCACTCGTCTTCCCCGTTCGGGCCTCTAACGGCAATGTTAGATGCCAATGATCTGCTCCTATTAAAATTTTAGGTATCACATTAGTATAGCACGCTTCGGCTAGATCGGCCAAGTGTGGCAGGCGCACTATACTGTCGCGCGGCATTGTCTGCTCCCTAATGCCTAAGCGCGGCACGGTTCTGAGCCGCATACTGTACGACGGGCCTCCGTCGGCGCCTCGTACAGTCGCTTCGACTCGCTGGCTCGGCTGGTTCAGGCATAGCGCTCCTACGCCTTGTATAAGTAGCGGCGCTTGAGGTCCCTCTAGACCCACTTCGCTCGCTAACTCCTGATCGACGATGGAGATTGTCGATCCCTCGTCGACCATCCCGTAACACAGTACCTCCTTCTTGGGACCGCGCAGTATTACGGGCATGATTTTCAACATCACCTTGTTTGGTTCACTGTGTGACGTCATAGCGATCGTCTCTCGCTCTTGTATGGGCTCTGCGCGGCGGTGTGCCGGCGCTGTGTTCGGTTCACTGGGCGGCGCAGTGTAGGGCGCGCTCGCGCGGGCGGGCGCGCGCGACTGCGGCGGGCGGGCGTTACTGTCGGCGCTGTCTGTACTCACATTTGACGTAGTTCGGTTCGGTTCGTGCAGTATTGCATGATGTGAGTGTGGACAGCCGGGTACACTGCAGCCTTTTGCAGTGCACGTATCACGACGATGTTTTTGGTTCATGCACTTAAAACATATGTGATTTACCCGTGCCCATTCCCATCTCGCTCGTATGGGCATATTTAGCAGTTTAAGGCACTCGTTCGTTCGGTGACTATTGCCGCAGCAATAGCACGCTTTCACTCGTTCCGTGGCGAATGTCTGGGCTCGTGTCGGTTGTGCTCGTTGTATCGCTCCGCTCGTTCCCCGGTTCGGGTATGTCGTTCGTCGGGGAGGTTGCGGTTGCGTGGGCGCGTTATGCGCGGGTCTGCGTGACGGCGCTCTCGCGTGCGAGTATAATAACTCCGCGTCACTCTCGTCCATTAAGAACTCGGCCAATAATATTATTTCGCACTCACCGCTTTTCACGTTATCTTTCGCGAAGGAGCACCACCTCGACCGTAGATGCGGGCTTAACCTGTCGGTTATCTCCCGTATCAGTAACGGGTTGCCGCCGTAGTTTCGACGGTCTAGATCGACCAATGTCGACACAATATTCATTACCTTTATTGCGAAGGTGTTCAGGTCGGTGGCGCTCGGTCCGAGTGACGGCAGGCGTTTAAGCTCCTCTAGAGCTCGGTCGACTAGCAGGTCGGTTCTGCCGAAGTTCTTCTTTAGGACTCTAATTATTAGATCGGGGTTCGACGTCGACGCGAGCATGTGCTGCACGCACTCTCGCGCTTCGCCTTTCAGCGCAGCTCGTAGACGGGCGACGTTCTCGTACTCCGTGAACTTGTACCTTTTTGTTGACTCTGCAAAACTGTGGTAAAAGGTCAACCACTCAGCGGGGTGTCCGGAGTACGCAGGCAACTCGTACACTTGTCTCGGCGGAGGGCGGGCCATCGTCTGTAGATGGTCGGCTAACCGATCTATCGACTGAGATCGGCTGGAGGATCGTTCTCGGGAGGTGCGGGTCTCGCATTCGGCTCGCTCGGGCGTGACGGTGCGACGTCTCCCTGGCGTCGGGTCATCGCGGTAAGCAGCGTCACTTACCTCGTGGTGTGTAAGCCACGCATTGATCCTCCGCTTCGATTCCTCCGCTGTCTCTGCCGCCGGACGTCCGGACTGCGAGCCGCCGGCCTGTGAGCCCTCCGCTTCGATGCGATGCAGTTCGGTGTCCAGCCTCTTCTTGACAAGCTCTTCCTCCAGTCGCAGCTGTTGCCGCTTGATTTCGGCAAGCCGCTCTGCTGCCTGTAGTTCCGCTTCTTTTTTCCGCGCCTCCGTAGTGTTGCTGGTTCTCGATGTAATCGACGGCGCGCGGCGTTCGTCGATTTGGAATCGCACTTGTTCGAGAGCTCGGTCTCTATCGAACGTGCGGGGTTCGCGCGGTACGGGTGTCGCGGGTCGCGGGATCGGTGCGCGGATCGTGGGGTCAAAGGCCGCGTACGCGAGTGACGTCATAGCCGCGCGGGGCTCGCGTGTCTCGGCGGTACGCGGCGCGTGCGTCAGACGGGACGCTAAATGTTCGCCGGTCGGTGTCGAGTATCCGACGGCAGTGGGTTCTTCGGGTTCTTTTTGGTTCAGACTGGTTCTGCGCAGGTGTTCGTCCAGCTTTGCCCGCCATTGGAGCGTGTCGTCCATCTGTGGCGGTGACTCTGGCGATGTCCTCTTCTCGGGCTGCATGCCCGGGGCGCGTGTCTCTGTGGTTCGCGGACGTGCTCCCAGCAGCTCTGCAGACGTCTCGCCGGAGGTTCGGGTCGGTTCGGTCGGCGGGTCGTCGTGCGAAGTTGCTTCACTCGTCTGCTTCCTTGTCTGCACCATGGTGGTTCGGATGTTCTGGCTCGAAAATCCGGCTCGAAGGACCAACGCTGTTGAGTACAGGTCTCAACAGGGCGGCTTCTTCGGCTCAGCTCGCAGTGGACTGTATACGTTGATCGTTCGTGGATCTTCCTGTAACAGCTTGTTCGGTTCTGGATCGGTTCGGTTCTGTTCGCAGGTTCAGGTTCAGGTTCAGGTTCAGGTTCGGTTCGGTTCGTGACGTAAACGGGCCGCGACGTAGTCCAAACGTATGGACGTAAACGCGACGTAGATCGGGCCGCGACGTAGTACACACGTAAGCGACGTAGTGTACACGTGAACGCGACGTAGTTCGGACGCGGGGTACGGACGCGTGATGCACGGGGCGCGATGTAGACCGCAACGTAGCTCTGCCGTAGACTCGACGTAAGCGCAACGTAAACGCGACGTAGACGCAACGTAGATGTAGTACGGCGTAGCGAAGGACGCGTCCAAGTATTCGGAGCTCAACTGACGGACAGGACCTCGACGAATAACTTGGACCGACGTGCAGGCTGGAGCTCTTGAATACTGTAGGTAGGCAGGATCTTGTAGTGAGTAATAAAACTGGTTCTTCGGTAGTGCATAAATTTATTTGTGTTCAACTTCTTATATAATTTTAGAGGCTCGGTTCGCCAGACATAACTCCCGTAAGCAAGATATTCTTATTAGGAACCAATCAGAGTCGAGGGAGCGTTCATTTCCCCTCGGGAACGCCCCTTTCGGCCAAGTGTGTTTAGTTTTAATTTACAATGTTCCAAAACCTGCTCCTCGCTCTGATTGGCCCTTCAGTTTCAGGCTCTGGACAATAACGGCCGTTTTTTGGCTTATCAAAATTATACATTAATTATCATATCTTAGCTCGTTATAGTCAGATTTACATTATACATGTCTCGTTCGACGGGGCTCAGTAAGGGCTCTTATGTTCTATCTGAACCTTAGGGTTCAAGTAACAGGGTTCAACTATACGTTGTGTATAGTGGGTAACTTTTGGGAATGGGAATCTTGCAGGATTGTTCCTGTCGATTCCCATGTACATTTGCTTACGATAGGGGTTCAATTTATGTACTTTCTGTACAGGGGGTTCGGGTCTACTCTTGTATACTAAGGGTTCGTTCGTCCCTTATGTATTTGAGGCGGTAGGTGGCCTTATGTAGCCGGATCATAAAACTTTTACGTTTTACGTTAAGCTCTATTACGGCTCACGTGGTCGAGTTACATAAGCTCTTTCACCGCCTCGGGTGTCTCGCAGCGGGGTGCTACGCCCCCGGCCCATTTACCTTTGGTTCAATAAGGGTTTCATGACGCCTTATTTAACCAGTACCTTATGGACCGTGGGTGCGACTGATTTACCGGTAGAATTGGATGATTTATGTTAGGGTTCTTATTGCATCTTTTATGTGCTTTATATGTACTAGAGGTTCTTATGACAGCTTTTATGTGTCTAACTTATAACTATGAGATCATTTAAAATATATTAATCAGTCTTATTCTAACTTAACCTAATACATAATCGTCGTCACGGCGTTACATGGGTTCGCTGTCGGCGTGGTTGCTGGCGTTCTCAACAGGTTCCATCGTCTCAAATTTGACGACGCATTTGGCGCAGTTTGTAAACACCTGCCTACTGAGCCGGCGGTCCCGGGTTCGAATCCCGGCCAGGGCAAATATTTGTGTGACGAACTCGAATATTTGTGCTTGGGTCATGATTGTTCTATGTATTTAAGTATATATTTATCTATATAAGTACGTATCATCGTCTAGTACCCATAACACAAGCCTTCTGAGCTTAATTTGGCATTAGATCGAAATGAGTGAGGTTGTACGATATATGTATTTATTTATAAATTATGTTGAGATTTGATATCAACGATGTACCTACTACACCCAAACTATTTTTTTTTTCAAGCAGCCAAGTCTGCTATCGTATACCAAATGTTCAAAATGAAGCGAAACATTTAAAGGTTCAGGCAGGGTTCAAACCTGTGTCACCAGCGGCTTTCCGGACCAACACAACTGGGGTTAGGACCCTATATGACCTATTGAACCACCCACTGAGCCTGAACTATTAAATTTTTCAATTGATGAACTTTACAAAAATGTGGCAGGCACGCGTCACTAAGTGAGTAAGATTCCATACCTTCCAATAAGATTTGTTTGGAACTGGCGATGTCAATATCGATCATCATCATCATACCCCGGGGCTTTCGATGCATGAATGATTTAATGCTAGGCCGTAGGCTTATCATATAAGGGAGGGTTTTGTCCTAATCGCCACACCACGCAATGGGACTCATAAGGCGGCTAAGAGTCACGCTACGTGCAATGGAAAGGGCTATGCTCGGAGTTTCTTTGCGCGATAGAATCAGAAATGAGGATATCCGCAGAAGAACCAAGGTAACCGACATAGCTTGTGAGCTATGTCGGTTACCTTGGATTGCATGGTTGAAGTGGCAATGGGCAGGCCTGTAGCCCGGAGAATGGACGGCCGTTGGGACAGCAAATTCTTAAAGTGGCGACCACGTATAGGAAAGCGCAGCGTGAGTCGGCCCCCGACTAGATGGACGGATGACCTCGTGAGAGTAGCGGGGAATCAATGGATGCGGTCTGCACAGGATCGCTTTTTGCGGTGAGTCATGGGGAGGCCTATGTTTAGCAGTCGACGTCTGTGGCTGATAGATAGATAGGCCGTAGGCGTCAAATCATTCGTGCAACGAAAACCCTAGGGTTTAATCATTATCATACATTTCACCCACAGGACATCCACTGGACACATGCCTCCTCAGTACTTCCACATGGGCCGGATTAAAGTGACCCGCATCCAGCGAGCAACTCTAACCAGGTCGTCCGGCCAACTCGACCGATCGATATCCATATGGCGTCAACAGTCGGTAAAGGGTTCAATGTTTGACGACGCGTTTGGCGCAGTTTGTAGACACCTGCCTACTGAGCCGGCGGTCCCGGGTTCGAATCCTGGCCAGGGCAAATATTTGTGTTATGATCTCGAATATTTGTGCTTGGGTCATGGTTGTTCTATGTATTTAAGTATATATTTATCTATATAAGTACGTATATCGTCCTCTGGTACTCATAACACAAGCCTTCTTGAGCTTAATTTGGGACTAGATCGATTTTTATGTGAGGTTGTCCGATATTTATTATTTATTTATATTTATAATATTTTCCTGGGTCTTCAGTTTATCATGTGTTTCAGCGTTACATATATTTATCCACTAGAAAGTTTCTGCAACTTCGCCAGCGTGAAACTTTTTCTTCACCGTAGTCGGATCAAAGTATCCCAAAATAAATTTTCGATGCCAATTGCCCAGCTATCCCTATACCAAAATTCTATCCAGCTATTTCGGGGTGATTCTCCTAGCGTTCTAACCGCGTGGTTCTAGCGTCATTCCTTTTTCACGATATTGTTTTACCACAACGGAAGAGCCAGTCGTTTAATTATGATCTAACTAGGATCGCACCCGGGAGTGGCATCGGGATACATAAAAAAATGGGGCAAGTGCGAGCCCGACTCGCGCATGAAGGGTTCCGTACCTATACATATATATAATCTATAACAAGTTTGTTGTATGGGAGCCCCCCTTAAATATTTATTTTATTTTATTTTTAGTATTTGTTGTTATAGCGGCAATAGAAATACATCACCTGTGAAAATTTCAACTGTCTAGCTATCACCGTTGTTGAGATACAGCCTGGTGACAGACGGACGGACGGACGGCGAAGTCTCAGTAATAGGGTCCCGTTTTTACCCTTTGGGTACGGAACCCTAAAAAACGACTTCCAATAACAATATTTGCCGAAATGGGAACGACGAAAAAAAAACGCCTTACAAATCCTGAATATTCACACACAGCGTGATGAGAGGACAAATATTTGTTTACCAAGAGATGACGCTGGACGGCCGGTGATACTTGAATTGTTGGTCTAATTATGTAGGTATATGTCTAAAAAAAAACAAATCTCGTACATTTTTACTTTATTATCAGTTAAACTAAAAAATATTCAGTCATCCGTACTATTCAGTCGCTGCTCTTCTGCCTTGAGAACATATCCTCGATTGGCGAACACTTTATCAGTTGCTGCTGGTTCCTTAGGTGGCTGTGGTGATTTAGGTTCGAATTTCCAGTCGTTATTGAGCGGGTGATCCAATTCGTTCGTGGCTGGCCTGTGAAGCCGAATTAAGAAATATATCAAAACTAGCTCCCATCCCACGGGAACATTACATTTCTCGGGATAAAACTAACCTATGTGTTGTGTGTGGAGAACGAGGAGATTTGAGGAAGAAGGCTGTATGATGGGAGCCAATTGGGAATGGGGCTGAATGAACGCATCCACGCGATCGACAGCCCGCCTGTCTCCGGCCGGGCGTCCCTACACCAAATCTACATCTACAACCTAATAATTCAGTGAATAAAGGATTTTGACCTTACAAACGGTCCGGTAGTTTTGAATTTTTGATATGTTGTATAGGATGGTTAGTCAGTTTTAAAATGCAAAATGCACAATTCCCCCCCCTCCGCGCCCGCCGCCATATTGAAAAAACCGGCACTCTCTTCATATTTTTGCTCATATCTTCCTTTAGGAGCATTTTAGCTAGAAGAAAGCTTCGACAATGTTAGATATAGAGAGTTAAATTTACTACATTTTCCATTTTATATTTTGTTTCTAGGACAGATAGTTACGGAGATATGCACATTAAAAAAAACTTAAGAAATTGCAATTTCCAACTCAAAAACAAACTTCTGGATTATATCATCGTTTAGGAGCATTTTAGCTAGAACAGTGCTTGGGCAATTTTGTAGAGAATTAAATTTACTATAATTTACATTTCAAATTTTGTTTCTAGGACAGATAATTACGGATATATGTAAAAAATAAAGTCACATTTTCCGAAAATGTATGTAAAAATGGACATGAGTTTTATAAGCAATTATATTTCCTACATGTTTTAATTTGTCCTAGACTAGTCCCTAACTGAATGACAGCGTTCTAAACCAAGAATTTTGAGATATTTTCGGAAAATTCGACTTTTCCTGTTTTTTAAATGTGCATATCTCCGTAACTAACCGTCCTTGAAACAAAATTTGAAATGTAAATTATAGTAAATTTAATTCTCTACAACATTTCCCAAGCGTTGTTGTAGCTAAAATGCTCCTAAACGAAGATATAATCCAGAAGTTTGTTTTTCAGTAGGAAATTGCGATTATTTACGTTTTTTTAAACGTGGATATCTCCGTAACTATCTGACCTAGAAAAAAAATATAAAATGGAGAATGTAGTAAATTTAACTCTCTATAACATTGTCGAAGTTTTCTTCTAGCTAAAATGCTCCTAAAGGAAGATATGAGCAAAAATATGAAGAAAGTGCTGGTTTTTTCAATATGGCAGCGGGCGCGGAGGGGGGGAATTGTGCATTTTGCATTTTAAGCACTGACTAACCATCCTAGACAACATATCAAAAATTCAAAACTACCGGACCGTTTGTAAGGTCACACATAGTACTTTAGTCTCTATTCACCGTATTATAATATGTATTAATCCAAAGTGTCAGCTACCTTCTTACCAAAATTTACCAAAATTGGTCCAGCCATTTGAGCGTGAAGAAGTAACAAACATACACATAAACACACTCACAAACTTTCACCTTTATAAAATTAGTGTGATAAACATTTTTTGAGACAAGTTTGTCGTCATAACTTTTTCCTTTATTACTCTCATCTCGTAGCTCCGAAATGGCAAATGTAATCCAAATCCGAAGTCGGCTATGAAGTAGAACCAAAGGATTCCATTTTGTAGACAGATTCGAATCCCAGTATAGAAAAGAAAAAATGGATTTGGCATTGGTGTTATTTTGCTGGATCTATCATGAAATCCGGCATCTTTACGGTACGTACGAGTAATGTATATGCAAAATTTTTGCCTTGCAAGATTTGACTAAAGACTGACAGAGGTGAAACTTGAAAAACTGATCATTGTTGGGAACACGGACGGCAAACGAGCCCGGGGATGGTCCCCAACCAGATGGACCGATCAAGTGAAGGGCCCTTCCTCAACCAAGTTTTGCTCGGTCATCATAGATGCGATGAACAGGCACCGGTGGAGGCAGATCATAAAAAATATGTGTACAGCATCTACAACCACCGCTGACCACGATCCTCAGTCATGAGGGAGCGACCACAGAGAGAGGTGAAACTAGATAAATAAACAGAGGGCTATTCGTAAGCTATAGTAAGGCCTAACAAGTAGTGATAGTGATCTGACTACTCTGTCCTTTTCCTGACTGTACTCTGGCCTTTTAAAATGCTCTTCTCTATGATCAAGCATGTTTCTTAACATATTATTGATTTCTTAACATGTTACTACAGAACATGGTTATTGGGATTTATTGGTATATACGTATTTGAAACCTACAGTTTGAATTTTTCATTGATATTTTTTGTTTCAAAAACTACTCGAAATTGGCAAAATTCACGCGAAATATTAGTTTTTTATCTTATTTTCGACTGTACGTAATTAAAGCATGAAATAGCTATGTTACTACCTAGAACTAGAGAAAAAGAATTATTAACTTCTAGAAGTTGGTTGAAATTATCAATATATCTGTCATAAAATGAAAAAAAAAATGATTTAAAATGGATAAGGCCTTTTAATGATTGATGAAAAGAATCTTACCCGTCTTCATGGTTTTTCCATGAAATTGTTTTTTCGGTGTGAGTTTCTCCAGACCTGAACTGTCTTCGGCATTTAGGCCTGTAAAATACATAAAAAACGCGTTTTTAACGACGTCGCGACGTATCGTTAAGTTGGTTGGCATAATGGACTGCGAAACGGACAGTCCCGAGTTCGAATCTCGTCAAGGACAAATATTTGTATGATGGGGACGAATATTTCTGTCGGTCAACAGAAAAGGGGTATACGTCGCATGTTAACCAGACACAAAAGGTCTCACATGCATTCTATTGTAAGATTAAAAGCTCCTTTGCTGCAAGTAAATAATCCTAAATAATCTGCCTTATACTCCTTTTCACTAGGGCCACATATTTGTTCCAGGGTCTTGGGTGTTTAATACATACTAAAGTATTATTTGTATTATACAGTACAAAGTTGTTGAAGGAACATTACGTACTCTATATCCTTGAAAATGGCGCAAGAGATGAACTGGCGGTTCTTAAAGATGCTGGTGTAGAGGAAGGGTCCGTAGCACTTATTGGTTCGCTCCTTGACCAGACAGGCGGAGATGACACCGATGACGACAGCGTTGGTGCCCTCTCCGTAGATGAGAGGACCACCGTGGTCGTTCTGGAAAGATACAATAGAGCATTACGTTTCCCAATGTGATAACACATAAAGGCTTTGTGCAAGATAGCTGCCGCGCTCTCTCAGAAATTAATGTACATTGCAAGCGTGTCGACAACTTTATTTTTGTACTGTATTACAGAAGAATCATACACGTGAATTTCACCAAAAAAACAAATTCAAGTCTTGAACTGACTTGTTACGTTTGTTGACCCAAGTAAGTAAGGAAGCTAGAGGCGAAATTTTATTTCTTTAAATAAACATTTTTGTTTTCTCGAATGTGTGATCAAAACCGTCGTATGAAATAGGGTGCGTCGGTTATTTCATTGCACATGTGTCTTTAATGCTCGGCCTGCAAAATACTAATTACCTAATAAAATACCCATAGTTTTATTAATATTACTAATTACTAGTACCTACCTCACAAAATCCTCCATCGGCAACTGGGGTTCCTTTTGCTCTACGTTGAACTGTGTGATTGTCGTTACGGTCGTCATACGCAGAGTGGAGAACTAAATTTGTTGGCACTTTTTCTATGAGGTCAGCCCTTCGCCCTTCTTCCTCTTCAGAATAGTTGATGTCTTGACAGTCTACGTATTTCTCCTGTGAAAAAGTGCAATTGAAATAATTTACTTCCCTTATCTTTAAGGGAAGTAGAACTTCCTTAATCTTATTTACTGTCACCAAACTATGCCGTTGGGTTGGACTTGGTGCTTTATTTCACAATCGTGTAAATGTCTGGTTTGGAGACAACGAAGATTTGACGTCCATGACTAACTCCATATTATGTTTCGTAAGGGCTTTCGTAGGGGAAGATCGAATTTTGAAGTTCGCATCATACCATTCACGCCTGTTTCGGTTAAGATACGGAATTGTCCGACACAATTGATCGTTGGGTGACCGAGTGATGCGTGCGTGCCTCTATCAACCAACGAGGTCCGATTCTGCCCGAACAAAGGCGGAGCATTTCGATTATTAGCCCGTCTTTTCTATACGAACTTCACAATTGGAGCTTCCACGAATTTTCTGTAGATAGCTCTTACATTACAGATCTCAGACATGGTCTGTCCGATGTCCTTGGTGCAGATCATGTAGTTGTCAATAATATTGTTGTAGCGGGTTCCCCAGCGCCTCTTGCATCTGTTCTTGGGTATGATCTCCACTCGTGACTCTAAGAGCGACTGTCCACCATCCTTCCTACGGGTTAACCACTGCAAAGAGAAGTACGTTACATTTTTATTATTGATGACACATTTAGCTGAGTTGGTTAGAGAACAGCGTGTAGAGGCAGTTCCGGGTTCGAATCCCGAGTATCTGTCTTAGTAGTTTTAAATTATTGCATTTCTAGAATATCAAGGACTGCATCCAGATGCATGGAATGCAGTCAATCTGAGTTGGAGCATGCAGAGGTTATAGACAGATATCAAATAGGCTCTCTAACTGTTTTTTTTATGGTGTCTACACTACACCTTTGGTCACTATGGTCAATGGTTATGGTCGATGGTAAACATTGATGAAGCGAGTGCAACCAGGAGATGTCTAAGATGTTAAAAGTGTCCGGGTTTATAAGTAAGGGATCGGAAATACTGATGCAGGTAGAAAATTTAATTTTCTGGCCTTTTCCAATGTGAATGTAAAATTCAAAGCGACAAAAAGGTTTGTGTAGTCACAAGATGTAGAAATCCTTAAAGAAGTCCGGTGGTGAAAAGGCGAGTCACTTCCGGTATAGTTTGTAGAAGCCCAAAAAACATGCAACGTTGCGTCGATGCTGTAATTAAGGTCGTTCCGAAAATAGAATCCTTGTGTTACTGTGCTTCAAGGTACTTCCTTGCTTCGTAACCCAAACAGTATTCCCGCGTTTTCAAGAGTGGCGCTCTGGTTATTGTATGGGATCGGTTTGGGTATGAAGTTGCAGCATTTTACTCGTCTTTCGATGTCGCAGCCAGTGAACGCTGGTCGCAGCTATCCTCCACTTTAACACTGCGATGTTGTTGTTTATCTGCACCTGATGCTGAGAATTATGATGATGATGGTGGTGATTATGCTGATAACTGTGATGACGGTGATAATAAGGAGAACGATGACGATGTCGGTGTCAGTGATGAATTGATGATAAAAAGGATCATGGTAATGAGAATGCTAATCTTGAAGGACTAAGTGGAAGTCACTTTAAAATGCTTACATCACTGTATTTCAGGGTACTCCCCCACCCAGCAACCCAAACAATATTCCCTGCGTTTTCAAGAGTTAAGCTCTGGTTGTTATAAGGTACGGGTTTGGGGATGAAGTCGCAGCCTTTTACGCGTCTTTCAAAGTCAAATCCATCCTCCACTTTGACGACTGCGATGTCGTTGTTCATCCACCTGATGTTGTCGTTTTCGTGGCCATCGAAAACGTAATCTAAATAAAGCAAAATTTGTTAGTCTGGAAGTTCATCATTTAAAATTTTGTGGCAGCAAGTGAAATCCCACATCAATTTCATCTTTCAAATACCTACTGCATTTGGAAATATTAAGTTTCCCAGAGGTGTCCATATTTCCTTTCATACTTACTTTTGGGAACACATTTCCAAATTGCTTTTTTCGCACCGTTTTTGATGCATAGATTTGTGAATTTATCATCTTCAATAGCATATCTGAAACAGATACGGACGTTTATTTCGTTTTTTCCTTTCATTTCGACTGTAGTAAAGTAAAAAGGACAGATTTTGTAAATCTATAAATTTTACTTGTAGGTCCCAGAGACGATGTAGAAATGTTCGGCGTCCTCGATACACGCAGCTGACGTGACAATGTACTCTTCATGCACGATGACGCCGCCGCATAGCCACGAACGGTAGTCATGCTGTTTCAGATTACTTCTGGGCAATTTGAGGTGAACCTAGTAACCGAAAAGACATTTCTAAAGAAAGCTTTTGGATCTTGGTGACCACGACCAAACAGGAATGTCTCCATGTTGCCGGTCTCCTTTGGTCATGTTCACCCGAGGTGTGTTGTTGTGGGATCGGAACGCCATCTTTGATCGAGTGTGCAACTTTGATACTACCGTCATAAAGGAGCCTTTTCACGAATTTACTTGGAAACAGGACAATGAACAATTGAATGACGATTTTTGAAACCGCTCGTAAAGCGGTATCTCAGTGTGGGATTTGCCATCAGTTTTTTGCACCCCTATTTTATATTTTATTTTGATACTCTGATACTTTATAAACCCTTCAATCCAACTCCCAGTTGATTTCTACTAATAGTTTTCAAGATACAATTTTCTGAAGGCGCGGTTCATGACGTCATCAAAAAGTGTTTGTAATGTTATTTCCTAAAGTAACGTCAGTAATGACATGACATAGTTTCTTTTGTATTCCATTTTATGAAATATAATACCTATATTACTCGTATCAATTACAATAATTTACCGTTAATAATTAAGCCGGTACGACGTGAATTTTTTTTTTTTCTAAAATAATTACTTATCAATTGGGGTACCTTATTGTTATACTATAAGATTTGTATTAACTATTCCTATATGTCCTGAAAATTTAAACTGTTTATCTCAAAGGACATCAGAGTTATAGCATTTCGAAGTTTTTAAGATATATTTCTATGGAACCATGAATACAAAGATCAAAGCTTAAAGAAAAATTGAAAAAGGAGCAACCTGGTGGAATGGCGGGAATCGAACCCGGTACCTCTGGATTACCGGTCCAGCGCGTTAGCCACTTCGCTACCCTCGCTCCACGTAGACCTGACGAATTTTTCCTTATGCTTTGTGTGTCGATCTTTGCATTGTTTATTTGAAAGGTTTTTACACCTTAGCGACCTCTATGTGAATACGTTAATATTCACATCTTACCGCACCACTTTACAGCGGTGAACGAGCAAGCGAGAGAGGGCGCCGTTAGTTTTTTATAAATTTATGAAACATGTAATGTCTCATTTTTTTAATGTGGGTACACCACAATCTGTACCTAAATTGATGTTTTCATAATCATTGTCTTCGTTTAGTAACATGTTGGATGGTTCAATTTCTTATAAGAGACATATGATTTTTGTGGGGATAGGTGTTCGTCTTTGTATATTTTATACGATCTTTAAGTGACAGTTGGAATATCAGGGGATCGGAAGATTCCAGAGCACGGTGGAATAGGTCAAGAATGGTGTTTTTCCTATTTATTTCCCTGGTGTGGTGTTCTCTGTCGTATCGCCAGAATTTATTCCTTGACTCACCGGCCTGCTCGGACAGTATTCCTATAGGTAAAGGGCTCGCCTCGATAATTTGCCAGCCGTACATCAGTATTTTGTGCATTGTGACCGACATATGGTACCAATGTACCAATTATACTGGTCTACATATTTTTCGGCCAGAGATGCACAAAATATTCGAAATTTATTTGCATCAATTGGTAAACCACATGAGAGAAGAACCAAAATGGTATGAAAGTCCTCAACAAGCCACAGCTCTATGTCTAAAATGTCTGCAAATGTTTGTCGATTTTTATCTGAGAATGCTGTCCGAGCAGTATTTCTGTGGTCCCCGTATTTGGTTTCACTACATCGACTAAAAGTGTCAATTTGGACCTAATCTCTGCTTGTTTTCTTTTTTCGGACTACCACAATTTGTGCCGCCACCGTATTTTTAAAACCCTCCATCACCTTACTTCTGGGTCATTTTTGTACGCCAAATGGAGTAAAAACTCAAATAATCGGATCCGCGCGTGCAATGGACTGAGTCCATAAAGTAATGCAATTAAATTTATAATTTTTCCTGCGAACCACATCCAGTTTGTTGAATTCGGATGTCGTCGCACCACAACAAGCGCAACGTAATTGAGAATTGGTGTTCGTAATAATATTGTAAACTTTGCCGTCTATAACGGTTAAGTATAACTTAGAATCTGCAATTACGCTTTGCCCTGCTGTAGTTTCTGCGTAAAGAGATGGCAAGTCCTTTATTTCCTTCTCCTCTCTCGTTTTTTCACTGAGTATCAAATCTTTATTCTCTGGTCGTTATTGATTTTTTAATGGCCGGCAATATCTGAAAGATTGTGGATTCGGGTTGGACCAGAGAACAAAGCCGTCCAGTGTTTTTAAAACCATTGGAATAAACGTCGTGGCGAATAAACAGTGTTCGTCATCATCGCCATCTGTAAATTTTTGCTTATAATTGGATTGACCTGTGCTTCCGTCGAAGCCCCACCCCCGCTCCTCCAGATATTAGGTAGTGGGTTTTAGCAAAAGCTTGACGAGGGCGGACCCCTTCCCAATACCATATAATATCCTTCATAGGAGATACCGAGACCTACAGGCTCAAATAAAGTAAAAGCCATAATTTAAAGTGAACTTTACATCTTTAAGTCTAGGTATAGGTATCGATAAGAAAAACAAAAATGCTGACCATTGTGCTGTAGTAGAGGTAATGCTTTTTAAATATACTTATAATAGAACATCTTTGCATTCTCAGTCAGTACTCATTTGGATACACAATAGGTCTCAGTACTGATTAGAATCTCGTCACAAGAATGTAGCACCCAAACATGTAAACATGGGAAAATCTTCTCGAACTTTCTCTCCCAATCTATTCATATTATTAGGATAACAGTATATTAGTAATACGAATAAGAAATAAATGATTATTTACTTAGAAATCTTTGTACGGAGTTAGTGACAACCCTAACTCGAAATATTTAAAAAATTGTAACATCTGATGTCCTTCGCGATACTTATTCATTTAATTTTTTCGTTGTTGTTAGGTATATCTACAAACTAAATTTTAATACAAGTTTGAGGCACCCCTTTTGAGTTTTAGAGAAAATAAATAAAAACTATTTTTTTTTAAACAAATTTTGGTGTCGCCTATACGCACGTTATTCTCAACATTTGTCGAAATGCACTAGATTAATTAGGAATAAATAAGCGACAAGTGAAAAATTCGATGATCTGTGCAGGGTGGCTGGCAAAAGCTGGTTGAGAGTAGCCGAGGATCGCTGACAATGGCGTGCAGTTGGAGAGGCTTATGTCCAGCAGTGGACAAGAATAGGCTGATGATGATGATGATGATGAAAAATTCGGATTTTATGGTTTCTATGGCTATTTCTCGATTTATTTTGTTTTTCGAAAAGTATAGTAGATAGAACTGCAGGACTTTCATTGTATGCCCTAATTCGATAAACTGAACATAATGCAATCAAAAATGATGATCACAATTTGCGCATTCAACTGTGCGCATTAGTGAGTTGTACTGTACCGCTTTGCGCTTTGCATACGAAGGTGGATTAGGATATTTCAGTCGTTGTTGCACTGTGGCATGTGGCGGGTTACTTGTCTGTTCGAGACCCTACGAGTTGAACCTTTGCATCAAGATATTCAGATAAAATTTGGAATTGCCACTTTAATAAAAGCATTTTCATAATATGAACATTGTGGTCTTTTACAAGAATGGATTTTTGGTTTCTGACTTTTCCCAAAGTTTTTGTTACGTTTCTGTTTTTAAAACTATCAATCCTGTTGGACTGCATAACTAGCATTGTCCCCAACTTACCATGTACGGTCTACCTTCAGTGACTTCCCAGCCATTTAATATCCTTCTGGTATCATTAAGTATTGCTGCTACACTTTCTGGTAGTTCTGTTGCAACTTCGATACCCCGTACATCTGAAAGTTGCATGGTAGCATGTATTTGTCAGCAACGTCAACAAAGAAATAAGCAAACTGCCAAGAAAGAAAAATAAGCAAAATTGAAACTAAAGATTGAGATCTAGACGTGAGAAGAAATAATTGTAATAAGGTCAAGCGCACTACCATAAAAATAACGAAAACTACACTACTACTACACATGTTATACTACTAACGATATCGTAAAACCAATTAACTTATTAACATGTAACTGCCATCTAATAATACTACAATACAATACAAATATGCAAATTCCAATTTATTGCACCAAAATACATTTACATAAGAAATCAAATACAAACAAAAAAATAATAATAGTAGACAACAGGCGGTCTTATCGCTTAACAGGTATCTCTTCCAAACAGTCTTTGTTGTTTGGAAGAGATACTCATCTCTATCTTCACTACAGAAGGTTCTCTCTTATCTTTACAAAAACCGCCTGGAATCTAATTTTATTGGTTGTTTTCGTAAAATGCGACGCAATTGGTTGTGAGACGCGGCGAAAATTATTTACCTGAGAACCATAATAAAGTTGTAATTATACTTAAGACAGACTTCATGGCAAAACAAAATGCATACGCTGAAGAAAATGTTGAAGATTAAAACAAAAGATTAAATGCAATTTCACGCTTTACATTTACATTAAAAAAATAATGAACTTGAGATTGGGTTTCATCGAAATTAATGCGTTTGTTGTACTTGTAATTATGAAAATATTCAGCTTCTCCTGTTGGGTTATAATAAATATACGATAAAATTGGCTTTGAATTTGATTTTCCTCATAAAATACGATTAATCATTGTTTGATTTAAACTTTGATTGTGTGACCGAAAGAAAATTGAATGAAAACGTGAAAGGGCTTGACTTTTAATTTGAGAGATCTTTCGAGAGAGTTAAAGGGGTAACCCTAAATTTAGGGTTACCCCTTACACAAATTATATAGGCCCAAGCCCAAAAAAACTATGAGGCCGAAACGTGCAATGTACAATTTCTTTACATGCACCTGCGAAAGCCAGACCGGCCCAAGACCTTGTTTTAAGTTTTTTTTTATAAAGATTTCACCAAGGATTTTTATTCAAGATGCTCTTAGGGTCTAAGACGAATAGAATACACCGAATGAATCTTGTACATCGTAAGATCGGAATGTACAGTCAACCAATTTGATTCCTATTCGTCCTTGTCACAGTGAACGTCGACATGATAGCCGCTTGAAAACTCATATCATTGTCATTGTGAGAAGGTTCTATAGTGGCCTAGAAATCAAATTGGTTGACTGTACACTGGGCGTTTAGGTACGCATGCGTATAGCACAAACTGTCTGGGTCCGAGTTATGTGTTACTTCGTGCATTGGGAGGTACAACCTATCCTCGTGAGGCATAATGTACTATGGGCAGCACAAATGCATGGCCTAATTATGAAAGAATTAATTCATAAATGGGCCATGCTATTTTGCAGCTCATTGTACCTCTCAATGCACGTACATTTTTCGGTTGAATTTGGGTAAAAAAAATGTAATGTGATGACAGATTTCACGCGGCTCGTCACGGTGGATCAAAGCTGTATGAAATAGACTAACTTTTAATGTTAATATCTTGACTTGATTTGAGTATACTGCTTTTATTTCCACCAAACAGCTAAGAACCATCTAAAGACAAGGCTTTCTTTAAAAAACCCGCACTCAAATGGTTTCAACCGTTTGGGAGGTAGGGTCCCTCAGAGAGATAGATATACAGATACCTACTTAGAAACACAAATGCACATGTTACACTTATAATTACTCCACCATTTTGAAAATTTCGAAAAGTTGAAATGATCTAAAGTTCAATATAATAATTCCTATTTCGTTGCCAATTATTTTAGTAATTTTATTTCAATGTTATGGCTATGTTTGATAATTAAAGTTATGTTATGCTTATACTTTTTTAATTACATATAATCAGAAATCAATGTATTCGTAATCACAAAGAAAATATACTTAATTAAACATTAATAGATGTCTTTTTGTATTTTTTTTTGAGTAATGCTCATTTAGATAATTTCATAAAACCTCAAAGTTTAATCGTTAAATCAGTGCATCGTTTTTTAAAAGCTGCAGAACAAAAGAAGCTCAGGTAAGAGTGCACAATCAAAATTGCTTTAGCCTAGCAAAAAGCCTCATGGTCAGAGACACCCTATATATATTAACGAACCTACTCCCAAGAATTACGACCTTTAATTTGCTGCACTCTATAGCGGCTGTGGTATCTAATGACATAATGGCGCCTGGACTGGACAGTTAACCAACGCTGTTGGCGTCTTTGTCATTCAGCACTTAGAGGCCTTATTCCTTTTAAAATGCTGATTGTTTTAGACATTTTTCTCTATGATCAAACATGTTTCTTAACATATTATTGATGTTACTACCTAGAACAGGGCTTTTGAGATGTATTGGTATATATTTGAAACCTACACTTTGAATTTTTCATTGATAATTGTTGTTTCAAAAACTACTCCAAATTGTCAATATTCACACGGAAAATTCGTTTTTTTAACTTATTTTTGACTGCACACAACGAAACCATTAAATAGCTATGTTACTACCTAGAACGCGGAAAAAGTATTATTCACTTCATAAAGTTGGTTAAAATTTTATCAATATATTTGTCTAATATGAACATATCATAACGACGAGTGGTAAAAGTCAGCGAGGACCAATAAAACAAGAAATGATGATCAACAGTTTATTTACCTATACGTGAAGTATGTGGAATGTTAATCTTTTTAATTTACAGATCTAAAGACAATGCCTTCATGCTGTTCGGGTCTGTCCACATTTACTCTATCTTTATGTGTCACTTGCGGCCCATTTGATGAATGATCTTTGACCCCATGTGTCACATGTTCCCCATTACTATCCTCTTTCACAGTCAAACTTGCCCTATCCGTAGCACCAGCACCATCAGTGCTATTTGCAACATTTTTCTGTTGAGACTCGGTCTTTTCTTTCATTCTTCGCATTGCCGCAATTTCGTTCTTAGCTGGTCTGTAAAAAAAATGTGTGTTATTGAATAGTCAGTTAGATATTATACTAATTAATATGAATTAATGTGAAAGTATTATTCAAGAAAATATGCTTTGCGTTACGCCTGTATTAACTAATTTGCAGAGGGCTTTAGTGGAATTTATAAAAATAAAATTAAAATAAGAACAATTTTCCGAGTTGACGCGATGGGCGCTTTCCTGTCTGTCACAGCTGACGTAGTCTCATATCGCAAATGCATGCTGTATATGAGTGATTAGTGATTACAGTCCTTATAACTCTTATTAATTCCTTATATGCTATAGATCTCTTCAGGCAGATCAGTAAACGGAGGATCACAACCAGGGTGTCAGTTTCTTGCGAGGGGTTCACTCACGCTATGTCTTACGGTTCGTAGGCTCCGTCTGACAACCCTTACATCATTGGCTATCTTTTTTGTGCTTAGTACAAGTGACCCATTGCCACATTTATAATGATTTGATTAAATTAGATTATATTTATTTCACACATATAGGGATACATAATAAATTACACATAGTCAATTTACACGAATGCTATAGGTTATCGCGGGCTGGTTTTCCGCAACTCGATGTCCTACAATGCGCCTTTTGCGTGAAGGGTTGATGATCATTTATAATGCTATAATACTAAATGAAATATAGAAAAACTTGCCCGTCTGGATGATCGGTCCAACTCATCACGGTTTCTGTGTGCGTTATACTGGATCTGTACATCTTGGAACACTCAGGACTGTAAAATAATGAAGAGAATTAATTTAAGTGGCAAATATATTTACAAAATGATGCGAGGTTACAATTTAGGATTCTCGATATGCAATTCCATAGTCAAGCTTACGATATCAGGGCCTCTAATTGTTTTTTCTCAAACACGCAATGAAATGTCGTTATAATGTGCGGTATAACAGGCTTCGAAGTATCACGTTTCGGGCGGAACAACTCGATGGAACTGTAAAGGAATTCCGTAAAAAATTGAAGGCATTAGGCCGAGAAGTAATTTTTTTAAACAAGGCGTCTGTGTTCATGGATTGGCTAAACAGCTGAATTATATTTTTATTGAGTGGTGTTTTTTTTTTATTTCATTGCATATGTTTTAGAAAAGTCCTATACATGCCTTGGCCGTGAAAAGGGCTTGCCGGCTTCGTATCCCTATCCGGCTTTCCTACGTTCGGTGGTCTATACCTACTCACAGGCAAGCCCTTCTTTCCCGGCGTTTGCAGTTATTATTATTAAGGCAGTAAAATCTGCAAGCGTAAACCAAATGTTTATATTAAAGCGAATTTAAAGATACTCGTACCATTTAAATGTTAACTTACGATTTATTCTTGTAAATGGCACAGTTCAGCAGTACCCGGTTCTTGTAGACGCTCGTGTACAGGAACGGCCCATAGCATTTGTTGGTGCGCTCCTTCACCAGGCACGCGGAGATGATGCCGACGACCATCGGCGTGTTTCTGTCTTCTATTATCAGTGGCCCGCCGTGGTCATTCTTGGAACATCATTTTATCAAGATGAAGAAAAACAGACAAAATGATAAAACATTTACGTAAGTAGTGTTAGCCGACTTTTTGAAGGCGCCTTATATTTGGGGCTTATGTAATATGCGTATTGTCAATGGCTTCCCGCCGATACCGTAGCGTCAGTGATCCGATCGATTGTACCTACTTAATTACTAACAATCTAAGAATGAAAAGTCAGCGTTAAAGATGAATTTGGAAGGATATACAAGAAGAGGAAAGCCAAAGAAAAGATAAATAGTATGTGTTAAAGATGAAGATGACATGGAGAAGAAGGATTTAAATAGCGATTTCAGAATAGAGTATACTTTAGTGATCAATCTCTCGTTCTCTGATTGCATGTAGCTTTTAAATGCGTTACTTTTCAGTACCTAAGACTTAGATAATGTCACTCCTAATGCAGCCGTCTGGCCGCCTCTAGCATAACTTTCATTCGCGACAATTTCTCGTGCGAGCTAATTAGTCGTCTCTTTCTGTGCCGTAATGTGAGAGAGTGACGGGTAGCGCTATGTCGCGAGACAACTTGTCGCGAATGGTAGTTGTGCTAGACAGGCTGCTTTAATTTTGCCATACGATTGAATAATAATGGTCAACCTCACAAAAACCGCCGCTAGCGAATCGACGCCCTGAGGGCCCCGTGGCGTTATGGAAGGGGCTGTGGAGAACCAAGGAGTCAGGATCGATGACTCGTCGCAATTTCCTCTCGCCTGACTCGCCGGAAGTCATGACGTCTGTACAGTCCACGTACTTTTCCTAAAAATGTTTAGGAAAATTCAAAAATTAAAGTTAAATTTGCTTGACATGATGCCCATGGCTACTTTCTACCACCGTACTGCTCGCCATCGGCAGGGTGTTCATCCTCATACACCGGAGCCTAAATAGTCGAGAGCTGTGCGGTACCAGAATAAACATTAATAACGCACACAAACATAAATCTAAGACTTCAAAATTATCAAGGTTTAAAACGCAATGTTTACTGGACGTTTATAATGCCACTAACCTCGCAGACTTCACTCAGATCTGGAATCAAATCCTTAGTGCAAATCATGTAGTTATCGATGATGTTATAGTACCGCGAGCCCCAGCGACGCTTGCACTTCTTCTTACTGATGACGATCACTTCAGTTTCCATCAGGAGATTTACCTGCATGTCTCTCCTGTTACTGTTTACCCACTGCAAAGCAATTTTGAGTGATTATGAGGGTTTTAACTACTTAATCTGAGCAAATAAGGAGAGAAAAAAGAAATAAATTTATTTATGACGTAACCATAAAACATAATTTGGTACATAAAGGATGTGACAGAAATGATAAAAAAAACAATAAGGAACTATAATATTATAATTATGGCTGTGCCACAAAAAGGTCCCACTTCGTAGCTTAAGAGCCAGCGCTGATCTTCCGGTGGGACCATAGGTGGCGCCACGGAGAGCTGCACGCACGAGGAGAGGAATGATTATGCATTGGCCTGAGTGTTTTCTTTGTGGACATTTTGGAAGACATGCAATAGAAGAAGAGGCAGATAAAGACCAAGATTTACTAAACAATATGAAAGGATTATTTGTTGTCTTACGTCATTGTACTTTAAGGTGCTTCCCCATCCAGCTATCAGGCCAGAAGAGCCGGGGTTTTCAAGCGTCGCACTCTGTGGAAAAGCCATCTTGTTAAATACAATACGTGATAGGTTTACTGCACGCCGCATGTCGTTATTATAGCCAGTATACTTTGTTTTGCCTTCTGCCTTTATTTGGTCTCAGGGTAAGGTCAAGGTGAATGGATCAGTTGCATGCGACGTGGTCTCAGACCGGTGAATCAGCGAGCTATTACTGAAAAGGTCGTTCTACCCAACGAATCGTCTATTAAAATCGGGTTATTCATTTGGGTTTCTTCAAGGCAGGGGAATAAATAGGCTGTTGCTGAATCAGCGAGTTACATCTGCGACCCCGTAGTCACTTACCATCAGGTGATATTGAGGCCAATCTCCGGTCTGTTTAGGACTTAGAGTAAGTACGCCTAGCACGAGCTTTCATACAACACATTTGTGAAAGATAAAGCCACTTTTGGTGCGTATGTGTGCGTGTCTACGAACCAATCATAGAGACGTTTTGCTTGAGACATAGACGTTGTGGCAGATGCGCACACGGACGAAACAGCCCGTGGCTAACCAAAGACTTCACTTTCAAGCGCTTAACAGGTTTCTAGGCGTATATATTCTAAGGTTTATGGATATATTTTCTGAATTATCTACCTGGTTGTTATAGCAAATAGGTTTAGGCACGTAGTCACAGCCCTTGATGCGCCGCTCGAAGTCAAAGTCATCTTCCACCTTCACTACAGCTATGTCGTTGTTCATCCATCGGATGTTGTCGTTTTCGTGCCCGTCGAATACGTAGTCTGATAACAGAGAACTGAGATTGTATCAATGAAGATGACGCTGAGGTTAAATACCTTTCAAGTGAAAATAGGTATGTACATTAGTCCGTTTTCTATTGGGAATGCTTGTATGGAGAGGTATACAATTTTGAGTACAGCAATGCCATTCGGTACTGGTATTACACCCGTCCACGTTCTGCCCAGAACGCCCGGTAGCCAATTTGAACTCCGCGACAAAATACAGGGCTGCCGGCGCTCAAAAAAATATATATAATGGCGGATTAGTTTGTACCTACCTTTGTTTAAGTTCGGTGTCGTTATGAGGTAGCTAGATAATGCCTAATTCATTCTCCATACTAGTTTTTAGGGTTTTAAGAATATTGTATAATAGAAAAGCAATGAATTGTGGATAAATGTTTCACCTTACGCCCATGTGAATGTAACGAAACGGCCAAGCCACATATTTTGACTAAAGTGTAGAGTTTGTGAAGTCTTGCCTCGAGTTAGAGCGTGTTGAGTCAGAAGCTTGGTTGTACATGAGAGTGACAACTTTTTGACAGTGCTAGTCTCGTTTTGGCTTAATTTAACATGAAAATGTTTCACTCATTCTTTCTTTGGCCGAGAATCCGCTCTAATATATTAGAAAAACTCCGTACAAGTTCGAAATATGTCGTTCTTGAAAATTTCACGGAGTGTACACCGCTTCAATAACTTTTGGAGTGTTCCGTAAAAATACTTACTTCTTGGTACGCATTTCCAAATAGCCTTCTTCGCCCCATTCTTAATGCACAAGTTGTTGCCTATATGGCTGTCTTCGCTATGTCTGTTGATGGAATTGTTTTATTATTTTTGAAAGTTAACGGGTATTTTCTAAGCTATTTTCGTTTTTAGAGACCCTACGCGACTTTTGAGCGTCGGTATTCTGCGGGCGCCCTCGCAGCTGTCGCGCAATGCTCACGCAGCGTCAGTGCAACTGTGCCGTGATGCTAGCGGAGTCTCACCAGCCACAGACGCTGCGTGGACGCTGCGTAAAAGCTGCGTAGCCGCTGCACGGGCTTTGGTAGGGCGTCGACACTCAAATGTCGATAATGTCTCTCTTACGCTAGCTATAAGTTACAAGCTGTGAGGATTTGTTTCTCTCTGAATTCCGAAAGTGCGATTCGGACTTGCGCAATGAGGGTCCCGTACCAATCATCATCATCATGAGCCTATTACTTATGTTAAGTCCCACTGCTGGGCAAAGGCCAATATATATACTTATCCCATCTTAACTGGCCGGGTTAAGTTTGTACCTATGTATGTCGCCGGATACAAATGAGGTGCAAAGTTAACGCAACCGATCACGTTTGTTGTAGGGGAGCCCTTCTCAAATATTTATTCTGTTTTCATTATTTGTTGCGGCAACAGAAATACAGTCATCATCTGTGAAAATTTCAACTATCTAACTATCACGGTTCATGAGATACAGCCTGGTGACGGACGGACTTAGAGGGCCAGGGCACCTAGTCACTTGGCCCCCTCCCCTATAAGGAGAACATTATTATGGTACAAGTCCTGCTTCTGGGACTGGGTACCTAGGCCCAGGCCTAGGGGTAAATACGGTACTGCCTTTGGGTACGGAATGGACGCACTTGTAAGTTCCGGAGACCACGTAGAAGTTCTTAGCGTCTTCGATGCAGGCTGCTGAAGTGAGGATGTATTCTTCGTGGATGATGACGCCGCCGCACAGCCATCGGCGGTAGTCGCGGTATCTTGGGTTGTTCACCGGCAGTTGCAGATATACCTGAGATAGGGAGTTAATATTAGTTTAGTTACATTCAATTCTTCTACTTATTTCGTGTCGAGGTTCTTCAAATACTTGATGCCCAAAAGGCAGCGGCGTCGACAGCCCTGACCGTCGCATCCCTCGGGTCAAGAAGCGAACAGAAATGTGGGCATGCCGGACACACCAGCAGATGCGCCATCGTTTGTGGCGCTGAGTTACAGACGCATTGAGTTAATTAATATTATATTAATATCATTCAATTAATATCGCTACACATAAAGTGAATATTTAATAACTTCTTGTCAAAACTTAGCGCCAGATAAACTGAAATTGTCAAACGTAAAATTGTGTCAACCTACGAGACAGGCAGAGCCTAGTGTAGGGGACACGGCTACTTTTGCTGAGGTGTAAACATTACCAAACAGTATTCATTGAGTGCAGTTCTAGATAAAGAGCCAGATAGTATTCTACGAGTAGGCACTGAATAAAACACTACCCACTCATTTGCTTCGAAATTCCAGTTGAACTCTATTTATATAATAAAACTAGAAGGTGTCTCCAACTTCGTACGCGTATTTTTTTTTACCGTGCTTGGTTAAAAAGTATTCTATAAACATCTTTGGATGTCCAGCTATCCCTGTACCAAAATTGGTTAAAATTGGTTGAAATTATGACCAACAGATGGCGCCAGACTGGCATGGCGGCCCGCGCCCATACAAAAGAAAAACCAAACTTGGTGGGAAGTTCCATGTCTTGGTGAAGGCTCAGGATGGTCACATACCATACCATACTCTAGCGTAAGTCATGATGGGACGGATACTAGTTTTGTAAAGCGTCAACTTATTTATAAGTGACATTTTACTCCGCTTGGTAGTCATCGGACTAAGCCTACTCATATTGTGAATAGCGTGACCGCGAACACAAAAATTTATATGGGGACGGAAGGTCAGTTTCTGATCGAGGGTAACGCCAAGATATTTGACCTGATCCACCGGTCGGTCGAATAACCTAACTGGCTCCAACCTTCGTGCACATGTTGTGTTCGTAGGATGGAAGATAATTGCAGCGCTCTTTTCGGATTTGCCTCGATACGCCAGCGAGAGAACCATTGGCCTAGGCCGCTGATTGCCTCCTGGAGATATCGCCGAATAAGAGTAGGCGTCAGCGAATAACCCCAGATGCACTTTGGGGTGGAAAAAATCTCGCGTGATTTGTGTACAAGCCCTTGTAATATATGTTGTAATGTGGTTGACAAGGGACGTTGATGGGAGACAAAGTATATGCAGAGCTCTAGATAGTAGAGAACGTTTAATTACTTAAAACATTAGCTTATATACATTTTTACAATAAGGTTAACGCTTATCCAAGCAATATGCATTATGCTACAGTAAACCATTGTGTTACTATTGAATACTAAATGTAGACATTAGCTACATACTACAGCTTCCCCGTAAGATCCTTTCACCCCCGGGGTGCTTGAGAAAAAAAAAATGCATGTTACTTGTTTACAATTCGAAATGAAGATGGGGACCACTGTGTAAACTACTTATAATTAAGTTTATACACTTTACAAGAATATGTCAAAGAGAACAAATAATTAGTTGGTCTCCCCAAAAAAAAAAATATCGTCATGTTCATGTCCCTGTGTCACTGTTTCAAAAGAAGTATTTTATAGTTAAAGTCAAAATTATTTTTATTAAAATTCCTGTCTGTTTCAACAAAATAATCAGTATTATTATTAAATAATCTCTCTCAAAATAAAAATAAAAATATAAAAATTTGCCATTAATGTTGTGTATTAATCACATATAAGGTACTGGTATTACGGTATCGGTACATTTACCCTATAAAATATCTAATGCCGTACCAATGGAGTCTTCGCTCCAAAAAATAATTAACGGGAATGGCTACCCAGGGCATGGTCACCCTTAATAATATACTAACTGGGCTGCGCGTCGCACCCTTTACTCAAAACATGGGCATGGTCACCCACATGGCATATCAGGTCCGTCGCCTGTACTTAGAAACACAATATATATTAAGACTAAAAGTCTCCAAATACTCTCACGGAGGACGGTAGGTCACACTATGATCAAGTAAAAGGATTGTGAACTAACCGATGCAAGTACACATTATAAAATGTGCCTTCATCTCCTAACATAAATCTGTACCGTACCTTACCAAGTACTGAGAGAACAAAAAAATTAAAATTTCGTATTGTAATACTTTATAAAAGAAATATCTACGCAAATATAACTCAATTAACTATCACTAAATTATTAGGTGATCAATCCAATAACTAGCTAAAGTATAATTGTTCACTAAAATTTCTAAGTGTGAATATCAAATTACATTCACCAATAATTAAAAGTTTACTTGTAGACAGCGAACACGCGTGACCTACTTAAAATTTTTGCTTACGCGCGGACTTCGCGGCGCGGTATGCATTTCCGTGCGCGCGAAAATTGCGAGATGTGTAAGTTGTTTACGACATTTGCATCTTAAAAAAATTATTAGCGACGATTATTACAATGATTTTAAGTGATGATATTTGGTTTTAAAAAAAATAATAATTAGAAATGCTAAGTGACACGGGTAACAATTTCATGTACGAAAGTTATCTAACAATTTATGTATGTAAAAGATTTTTTTTTGAATGAATTGGACGTTAACCTGTTCCTATAGCTAATTAATTTCTATATAATAAAAAAAAATATCATAAAAAATCTCATTCTAATTTTTTAGATGCGATTTCCTTTTGACGCCTCTGAGGGCCAAGTTTAACTAAATAATATCTTATATATTCCAACTTAGTATATAAATCTTGCAAGTAGACATAATAAAATTAACCCGTGCGTAAATGTCACATAATTATAACCGAAAACATAAGTAATACAATAAAATATTCACTTACTTAATTCAACGCTCACGTAGTAGTAATGCCTAACGATATTGAGGTCATCACGAGTCGTCACGTTGCGCGATGCATGGCAGGACGTTGATGCGCTGGCGGCTGGCACGTGGAGGCACGATGCCGTTGCTGATGCGCGATGCGATGACGGGCCGGGCTAACCCTGGACACCCTCGAGCATGGGCCGGGATTTCCCTGGACACCACTTGAGATGGGCCGGGATAACCCTGGACACCTCTTGATTTGCGAGCCGGGATAACCCTGGACAACGCTCTTCTTTTCTTGAGACTTGTTTCTTCTTATGGCTTCTTTCATAATTGTCTTCTTCTTTTTTTAAGTTAGTTCAAATCTTCATTCTTGAGACTGCATCGTCAGTCAGGTGGTTCCTCTTGTTTCTTGTGGTGTCCCGGACGGTGTGGTGTCCCGGACGGTGCGGTGTCCCGCCGCACCGTCCGGTGCGAGGTTCTGAGGTTCTGGCTGGTTCAGAAGTTCGTCTTCGGAACGTTAGTGCAGGATCGCCATGTAATATATGTAATAATTTGGTAGAGAAGGGACGTTGATGGGAGACAAAGTATATGCAGAGCTCTAGATAGTAGAGAACGTTTAATTACTTAAAACATTAGCTTATATACATTTTTACAATAAGGTTAACGCTTATCCAAGCAATATGCATTATGCTACAGTAAACCATTGTGTTACTATTGAATACTAAATGTAGACATTAGCTACATACTACACCCTAAGGCTATACAAAATAGGGTTGCGGGTTCGAGTCCGACCTAGTTTCGAAACCAACTAATTTTTTAAATCAGTAAAATCATTACCATATAAGGTCTGTGATTGGCAGCCTCGATTCCATTGATGATTCTCCTGCTCTTGTTTAGAGCCTGGCTGATCTCACTGGCATTAGTGTTTTTAAGAATTTCCTCAACATTAGACGGCAGTGTGGTGGCTACGTCGATTACTGCTGCATCTGAAATCAACTCGGAAGTTAACGGGCCTCTGACAGTTGTGGTTGCGTAAAAGATAATGGAACAATAATGAAATAATAATGTATTAATCATGTAATAATAATGTAATAACAATGACATAATAAAGAAATAATAATGACATAATCCATACTTAATATTATAAATGCGAAAGTGTGTCTGTCTGTCTGTCTGTCTGTTACCTCTTCACGCCTCAACCGCTGAACCGACTTAGATGAAATTTGGTATGGAGATAGTTTGAGACCCGGGAAAGGACATAGGATACTTTTCATCCCGAATAAATTTCGTGTTCCCGTGGGATGAGCGGGTAACACCGCGGGGCACAGCTAGTAATAAAATAATCATAATATTATGTCATTATAAATATGTATGCTCATACTGTCCCACAATATTTTTACACTTACCTAAAATATGGCATAATGCGCATAAAATTATAACGACCTTCTCATTACTTAACTTAACAAACATGACTCAGTCTCAAAATCGTTGGTATCACGACTATGGATGGTATATAGTGAAATCTGGAAAAAGAACATTCGACAATTTATGATCATTTGTTTTATTCTAAATAGGAGATTGCCAAAGACCAATAATTCAACAAGACTGCCAATACAAATACCAGTTACGGTAACGGATATGCCACGACTTTGCGCGGCCAGCGGCGCGGCGAGCGGTTGAGCGAGAGATCCGAGCGTGGCAGCCATGCGAGTGAGCGAGACACACGTACCGCCCACCGCTGCCGCGCAAAGTCATCACATCTCCGTAAAAGTACAAGCTTGGGATCACTTTGAGCCTCAATTTCGTATGTAGGTCACTGGCAACACATTTTTTTGATACAGACTTGACGTTAACTGTATCAAGGTTGGTTGACCCTTATTACCAGTGAATCCAACTGTGTGTGGGAGTATAATCCAATAATGGGCTTATTTCTACGCCACAGGAGTAATACTGGCAACACACATTGCTTTTTTTAATGATTATTCAACGAAAGTTTCCATATCGTCTGCTGACCAAAACTAAGTAACAAATACCTACTTAAAATAAAGCTCGTATCTCAATAGCAATCTACTTATTAGGTACGAGGTTTTGAAGAGAAATATAAATTTTAGTGAGTTTTGGCTGTCAGGTTGTCACCAAGCCATAACTTCTCGACGTAAAAGTTATATAACTTTTAGGTCACATCGAGAAATCATGTTTATCTTTTACAAAATGATTGACTATTTATTTAAGTACTTGCCAATATTTACTCAATTCGACAACAAAGTAAAAATCAGCCCATTAAACAACAATAATAACATTCGTACAAACCATGAAAGAAAGGAAGTATTTTATTACCAAACTAAGGTATTAATTGTGAAACTCAACCACGACTTTTTTACGATCTTTATCAGAACCAATCTGAATTCCAATTATATTCGTTTTAACTTATGTTTTATTTACAGAAGTTATTCCACGTTACAATGTTGAGTTTATATCTTCTGGTGATTCTGAGTTTTTGTAAATCCGATCAATCTAGTTAGTATTTACCAATTAACTTTGCTAAATCATTCGGAATTTATTTCAGCTTTAACTTTTTAATTAATTGCTTTGACATTACTTACCTTCAAAAAACACTAAGCATTCCTTGATGATTGAATACGGAACCCTAAATATAATAAAAAATCGCTTATTTAAGGTCAGCCGGGGCAAGTGCTTGTATCCAAATATCGAACAGTACAGATGTTATACTACTAACGCCATCTTACGAGCACAACCACGCAACTATAGTTAGGGTTAGTATAAACACCATAAGCGGTTAACACTCACATGAATTTGTCAGGAACGGCCCGACATTTTTCGAACTCACCAGTGATGAAGTTACTGCGCCGCTGTACAGCAGTCCCTGACAAGCTTCGTACGAGTTCGAAAAATGTCGGGCCGTTCCTGACAATTTCACGTGAGCTAACTCGCCGTAACCGCTCAATACAATAATTAAATATGTCTCACGAAAGTTTGAATAAGATTAGGTATAGATAGTATAAACATATATGTACTTTTCTATATTTGGATACTACCCCGCTGGTGCACTTGCCTCGACTAAGCTGATCCGTTTTGCTTTTACCTCGACCCTTTTCTCATCCGCCTAATTTATATTCTTGGTATAGGAGCTAAATTTGATGCTACTAATTTAACAGGTTACCTACCTAAAACACTAATTTTTGTTTCCCATCAGTAACGTTTCGCCAAATTTTTATTTGTCCGAAAGACTTTTTTTTTAACTGTAAATTTTTCAGAATAATTATAACACAAACCTAACCTAACCTAATGGGTTCTTTAAAAGGATGTTTATGAGATCGTGATAATATTACGGGTTTTAGGAAAAAATACTTTCGGACAAATGAAAATTTGGCGAAAGGTCACAGATGGGAAACAATGTTTCGGAGTTCAGATAGGATACCAATTTAATATCCACTTTAGCGGTGTGCTCTATACCTGTTTTTTATGGATGTTTTGTCAATTTCACTTAATAACTAACAATATGTGTGTATATGCCAAAGATATACAGCCCCTGCTTACAAGTCTTAAAACACATTGCTAATAAAATGTAATAGACTCTATATGTACGTAAATATCAATTGTATTAGGCCTTAAATCTCCTGATTCGCACGCCACTTCAGTCTTTATTTATGTAGCAAATCTCTACTTACCCCAGGATTGCACTACTCGCGAAGTTGACCGAAGTTGACCGAAGTTGACCGAAGTTGACCGAAGTTGACCGAAGTTGGCCGAAGTTGGCCTCCACACTATCATATTCGGCCAACCTCGGCCAACTTCGCGAGTAGTGTGGAGCTAGGGTAAAACCTTCACAACATCAATTTACATAATCCCCCTAAATTCCCTAAAAAACAGATTCAGTTCCAGAAGCAGGGCAAAACGATGAATTTCTTGGAGAAACCAGGCGTATATTGAGAGGAAAAGAAATTCTTGACACAAGACCCTACATGGTGAGATTTATCATTATTTATTAATCTAAGGCAAATAATAATAACTACGAGTAAAGATAGTGGGTAGCGGTATGAGAACAATTTATTTCAAAACGTATTAATCAATCCTTCGTGCTTAACCCTTTATTTGACAATTAGAACACTAAAGTAACTAACTACTATCCATAATTCAAACCTCATCCAGGTTCGATGGTTCAAACTATTGCGGTTCATTAAAAAAATTGAAAAGGAGGGGTCATAGGTTTTGTCCCGTATATTGGACAGTGCCAAAATAAAGGTTAAAACACATATAACACATGTAACTGGGAAGCCTCAATCTTGTTATGTTTGTAACTGCTGCTTTTTTCATATAAATAAATGATTAAATTATTATTTATTATCAATAAATAATTATCATAAACATACATACAAACATGTCGGGCCGTTCCTGACAATTTCACATAAGTGTAAACCGCTTAATACATGTGTTAAATATGTCCTTCATTCTTGTTCTGAAATAAATATTGAATCGTATTAAAACAACATGTTCAGGGTCCAAAAGAAGATTTTCGAGCTATACAATAACTTTAATGTCGGGTTATATATTATAATACTCTTTATCATCAACATCAGTCGTTTACTCTTGGCAGTGCGGTCGTCGTTACGGTAATGGTCTCTATATTTGGGTTCTCGTCCTCATCCTTCCTCTCGTAAACAGCAGCTCTCGCGATGCATCTCCATTTCACCTGGTTGGGTTGTCTGCATAGCGTCTGAACTGTACCATGAAGCTCCGTGTGGTCTCCGGGTAATACTCTTTATACTCCTCAGGTATACTTACGCCCAATACTAGGGCCAGAAAATGGCTACGTGCATCCCAATTGGCTCTGTGGCGGCGTGATCATCGACGAACGGTACATCATCACGTCTGCCGCCTGCATACAGGAAGTTACGTACTTCTACATAGTCTCTGGGACGCATGAGTAGGTATCCATCATTATCTTGGAGAACCAAGAAGCTTTATCTTTAAATTTAAAATTAGTAATAACTGCCCCAAATAGCAAAATGTAGCCGTGTAAACGTTCTAGGACCATGTATTTATTAGTCCTATAGAGCTCCAATAAACTACTACAAGACCGTGTTTTGGCGCAGTTTATAGTGCTATTACGTCTTATTAGTTTTATAAGAGTCCAGTAGAGTGCGATTCAATTTTAAAAACATCTTGTTGGGTACACTTACAAGATAAAATGCTCCTATAAGTATCCGGTAAACGCACTTAACAAGATAATTCGTCCTATAACGATCTGGCGCATGCCATTACTGGAGTAATTATCCTTTGTTGGCCAGCGGGAATAAAACTATAGGACAAAACGTTTGTTTGTACTTCGTGCCGAGTGATGTGTCATAATAAAAATGAAGTAAGACATGCAAAAGTGTAAGTATTAACCATATCATGTTTCCAAAATGTGATTAAGTGTTAAATTCAGAACATTATTAAGAGAAGTATGCCCAGATACTTAGCTGGCGAAATTAATTTTATTGATAATTTGCATTACGCTAGAAAGCTTATTTTCATGCCCCTCGTCAATAGTTTAATATGAAATATTATATAATTGTTTATTTTTTCGGTAATTATATTAACAAAGTAGCCATTGCGCTTATGGCGGATCGGATGCACTTTAATTGCATGCGTTAGAACCATTATAAAATAATTTGTTCTATGTCATGCTATTATAGAAAATAATTAACATCGCCATTTTTATCTTTAGGGTTCTGTTTGACTAAAGTGAACCGAGATGAAATTGATAGGAAATCAATCATTATTATACGCTATTGAATATTCAGGGTAATATTTCAAGCGACTTCAAAAAGAGGAGGTTCTCTATTTGGTATCAGCTTTATTCGTCCCATTCGCTTTTCGTTCAATTCTTATTTCGTCTCATTCTGCATTCGTCACTTATTCTTTTTCGTCCTGTTCGCTATCTGTCCCTATCTTTCTAAGTCCAAATCAGTAACTTGTCTCATTATTTTTTAGTCTTTTTCGTTGTTTGTCACCATCTTCCTTGGACTCATTCTTCATTCTTCCTTTTAGATTTTTGTCTCATTCACTTATTTGCCTATTTTTTCCGGAACGTTCCATGCTGGTCACTTTCGTTATTGGTTGTATTTTTTTTTAATAACTGGTATTAAAGATGTGGTATAACGCTGATACCAATACGTTAATAGGTAGGTTACATAATGTCAACCGTAGCACCAACAAGTATATTCTTGTCAGCTAATTGTATGGTAGTAATGGTGATTTGCACGGAAATTAAATTAAATATAGTTAATATTATATTGTATGTGTTTATTTTAAAATAAACGTTTTCCATATAGGATAGGTAGGTGTTTATAGTACGGAACCATCACGGATTTCACCCGTATCACTCCGCAGCACTCCGTACTCACTATTAACAGCAAGTGCAAGGCGCTTATAAGTAAAACTTACTTTACTTACTTTTTTTTTACTTATAGCAATCATATAATATGCTAGTTTAGTGCCAATAATCTTTTAAAAGCAGCGACCGTGTTAAACCAGTCCTATAAATTTGTTCTCCTACAGTAACTTTTTATATAACAGTTATAGAAGAAAGAAGTAAGACGGTAATAGAAGTGAACATTTTACTAAATGTGTTTATAGGACCATAATAAACACACTAGTAACAGTTTTATAGAATGTGCTTATAAGCCTATCTATACCCCATAGGAACATTTTCTATGACACTTATACATCCTATGAAAGAAAAAGTAAAACGGTAAAAGGAGTAAACATTTTACTAAATGCGTTTATAAGACTAGAATACACACACTAGTAACTTTTTTATAAAATGTGCTTATAAGCCTGTATGGCTTATAAGACTCTAATAAAGTGATCCTATAGACGTTAGAGAGACTAAGTTATAGGATCGATGGCTTTTGCATCCGAAATAGTCATGTACTATGTCGTTATAAGATAGCTGGTCAAATTCATAACCTTTATAAGAATCCTATAAGACGATTCGAGATAATGGTCATAGACAAGACGGCTATAGAACGCCTATAAAATTTTAAATCTTATAAATTGGGTCTTACAGGAGTGTTTTGCTACTTGGGGCGCCATCTACACTATAACTATAGCATAAGAAGTTAAATAAAATGTGATCATGTTGTATAATGCATGTTCTCATCGATAGCATAGTAGTGGACGGTTTTCGCGACATAAAAATGCAATATACCTACGGTGTTTGATGATCTGTAATGCAGCATAGAAGGATTTGGAATCAGGTCACGAGAGCCTTTGATTAGATACCCCACAGAGTAGGATTCCAAAAACAAATGCTGAAATCCAATACAAAAAACCTGCATGGATAGACCGCACCATTCAACGAGGAGGAGCGAATAACGCAAGCATTGCTTTCGAGTGGAAGCCCTGGACACTCTTGGCGGCGCACCGTTGAGAGCGATGGGCTTATTTAACTCTTCAAATAAAATTAAAACAAACAGGGATCAAAGCGGATAGGTAAACTGATGTTGTACACGCAGAGCTTTTCTGGCAGAGTGGATTAACGTTAGACCAGCTGTCCAAAGGATATTTTTATCTATGGGTATCGCAACTTTACCTTCAATGGAAAAATGCCGGGGTATTCGGTACTTTTTACCTACAAAAGAAAACAGCAATCGAATGCATTAGAGTTATATCTACGATGTGATGTCCGCTGCTCTCCCTGGAATCATTAACCTGTAAGCATCAAGGTAACTTTACATTGGAGGTACTACCTATGGATCTCCTCTTTTCTGATTCGATCATGCGAGGAAACTCCGAGCCATTGCCTTTTGAATAACATCGACTCTTCTTATCCTATAACCTATCTTTGAGTAGGTTGTGGGTGCTGGGTATAAATAATAGTTTAAAATTAGCCCTGTTGAAATATTTTGAATGAAACAGATGGGTGCCACCATCAGAGACGAATGAGTGTATCGAAAACGGTGCCATGAGAGCTATTTGGAAATGTGTTCCCAGGTGTAAGTAGCATATTTTTTTCGTAATTAACCTACTTGATACTACTTATTACAGTACTTGCCGTGTTAGAATGTTCATCTGTGTGGAACAAGTCTTGCAAGTTAAATTTTATCCACTTCCCGGGCACCAATTGAGCTGGAATTTGGTATCCTTACGTAAAATCGATGACATAAGCTGGTCTGATGATGGAGCCCGATGGTGTAATAGGAACTCCCAAAATTGATGGGCTATTTAGATTAGTAGTTAATTAATGAACAGAAAATTGTGAAGCAACTGCTTCTTTCTGCCAAAATAACAACTAAAGTTTATTTACAGCGTACCGCTACGATGGGAACCACTTCAACAATATCCGCTGGATGGTGAACGACATAGCAGTTGTTATGACGGAGGAAAATTTTTCATTCGACAAGAGAATCAAAGGGTGCGAGTTCATTCCTAAGAAAATATCTTACAACAACGTGTCCAAGGATTTAGAAAAACCTGGAACAAAAGGTTATATAGCTGGTTGGGGATCTACAAGTGAATATACTGACGTTAGTAGGAGATTTTAATCAATCAATCATTTATTTTCAGACTCCCATTGGTCATAAAGCTCATTGATAAATAAATTAAAGGGAATATGAAACATTATCGTTATCGGCAACGCTTACGCCTTACGTTATTTTTTAGGTTCGACTAACTTGCCACGAAAACTAAAAAAATTAATATTAATATCTCAATCATCAAAATGAATGCTTGTTCAGAATACTTACATACCTGTGTGAGTATTCTGTTACAGGATAACAGATGGTAGCTCAATCGGAAAAAACGGAACCCTTATAGAATCACTTATCACTTTGTTGTCCGTCTGTATGTCTGTCAAGCAAGACCTTTTTCTCAGCAACGCGTGGAGGTATCAAACTGAAATTAATATCAAATACTCCTGAGTGTGCTACCTCTTAGAACCATGAAAAAAAACTTATGGAGTCTAAAGTTATCGTAATCAAAGGATACGAGCGTTTATGCTGCATTGATTGATGCTGGCAAGGGAATCAATACCTATATACTAGTACTTTCCGTTGACCTCGAATCGTGAGATTTGGCAGGAAGTAACACACATATTGTAGCGCAAGTAGATAAAAAGGTTCGAATGCCGCAAATGTGTTTACATTACAATAAATATACCTTTTGGTGATTACTCATTTATTTGCAATTGGTAAACTAACCGCGACATGCGTCGATGTATGAGGACAACAGTTTTCCGACGGCAACGTTAATTTTGTGCCTCATGCCAGTTTAACTTATCGTCAAAGCTATCTTCATTGCTTTCATGGTTTGTACGGAACCCTCTATATGCGAATATGACTAGCCGTCTTTTTTTAGGAAATTGTAGCTTACATTTCTCATTCAGGTAGCTGACTTAACCGCCAGATCAAGCTCGAACTCCCCCGTTCTCCAAGAGACACTTTCGGTCGTGATCCAAAAATCGAATTGCAAGTCACATTGGCTCAAACGATATCACTCCATCATCGATTACTACATGATCTGTGGAAAAATCATCCCGATTATGGAAATGACCGGCGATTGTGAAGTATGCATCTCATTTTAAATTTTCTTTATTTTTCTTCACCTGGCCTTGCCTTACTTTATTTGGGGCCCGCTCTTTTAATTTGTCATCTATAGAAAGAAATGTCCCGTAATTTTATTATTTTTATTTTTACTGTGAAAGTGACTTTTATTGTGAAAGTTTTGATAATGTACATTATTCTACAGGACCATCACGCGACGTGTAGACAGTTATTCTTTTCAGAAGAGGAGGGTCCTCGGACCCGAAGATTCGAAAAAGATCCTGACAGACTTTTACTAGAATCTGCAGCTCACGTCAAGAAAAGAGAACAGATAAAAAAACAGGACACAAGACGTCTAATCTCGAATCCTTATACCCATGGAGGGTTTTGTGAGGTATGGAGCCGACATTAACATTTGCATAAAATTCATAGTAGAGTTGCTAAGCCGCGAAATTGTGCGCATCGGGTTACATTACAAGCATGAAATTTTTACCACACATAGAGCGTTCCACGGTGATTATTTTCAGATGTGGAGGGAAGTCAGATTCGACGTCCCCTGTGTGGTGGGAGAGTGGGGTGAAGAGGACCAAGTACTGCTTTTTTTCTTTTTTTTATTACTGATCAGTAAAGGCTATTAGGGATTGTGTGACATCGTTTTCGTGTAAAATAGATATCAGCTATTAATTTTTTATGTTATTTAAGAATAGTTTCATATAAAAATTTGGGTTTATTGCCGAAAAGGTAAAAATTACAACAAGTTTTTTTTATTCAGAACGATAAATTATTAATAATCTATCCTGAATATTTACAATTTAAAAAAATATTACTAAACAGCAAATTTATTCTCGTTTTAAAAATGTGTACATATTGGGCACATCTGATACAAAAAATGTTGATGTTAAGCTTAGCCTGCGTGTTCTAGTACATTTTGCTAAGTCGCGAAATTATGTACATCGGGATACAACCACGAAATTTCTACCACAGATAGAGTATTCTGCGGTGATTATTTTCAGATGTGCAGGGAAGTCAGATTCGTCCCCTGTGCGGCGGGAAAGCGGGGTGAATAGGACAAAAGAGTCCTCTTTTTCTTTTTATATTACTGATCAGATAACGCTACTAGGACTTGTGTGGTATCGTTTTCGTGTAAAACAGATATCGGCAATTCATTTTTCATGTTATTTATTCATAGTACCATATAAAAATATGGTTGTATTTCCGAAATTGTAGAAATCACAAGTTTTTTTTATTCAGGGAGATAAATTAGTTATATTTCCTGAATATTTACAACAAACAAAAATATTGCAAAATAGCAAATTTAATCTAGTTTTTAAAAAATATACATATTGGGCACTTTTCATACAAACAGTAACTTAAATAAATTGTTGATATTGAGATTAGCCCGTGTGCTCGTGATACATTAGCAAAAAAATATTTTGTTTTAATTGCATTAATTGGTTTTCTAGGACGTATATAGTAAACATTATATGTAAAAGCATGTTAATAATCATTATTTAATGTATTTAATGAAGCGAAATAGGATTCGTTCGGAGATTTACGTTGGTTACGCCGACGTAAAGATATATTTTAAGCTACTGTGTGTATGAGAAGTGCCCAACATGCATATATTTTTAGAAACTAGATTAAATGAGCTTTTTAAATAATAATAATAATTTGAAAATATTCACGAAATTGAACTAATTTACCTCACTGAATAAAAAAACTTGTTGTGATTTTTACCTTTTCGGCCATACACCCATATTTTTATATAGAATTATACAAAAATAACATAAAAAAATAATTTCTGATATCGGGGGGCACGGCAGTGCCCCCGCCAAGTCGAGCGCGAAGCAAACACTGCCGTACCATCCTTTACTGGAACCATTTCGCCGCATTTTCAGGCCCATATTTGAGCACCTCTGGATAAGACCAGAACGCAGAAATTTTCGTCATCCAGTAAGCTATAATCACATACTTAAAATCCAAAATTTCAAGTCTGTAGGTCATTTAGTCTCGAAGTTAAGCGAAAGCAAAGTTTCGCATTTACGACACTCACTCACTCATGATCATCAGTAAAGAACTAGTACTTCCCATAAATTCAGAGAGCTGAAATTTGGTACAGAGTTAGGGTTTAATGGCCACATAAAGCGAAAACTATAAAAATTGGCCAAGTGCAAGTCCGACTCGCGCATGAAGGGTTCCGTACCATAAAACAAGTTTGATTTCATTTTTAGTATTTGTTGTTATAGCGGCAATAGAAATAGATCACCTGTGAAAATTTCAACTGTCTAGCTATCACCGTTCTTGATATACAGCCTGGTGACAGACGGACGGACGGACGGACGGACGGACAGCGAAGTCTCAGTAATAGGGTCTCGTTTTTACCCTTTGGGTACGGAACCCTAAAAACTAGGATAATCGAAGATCTGGAGTACTCTGATTAGAAAACACAAGAGCCCAACCAAACTATTAGAGATCGACATACCGCCTTTACAAAAAATATTCAACTTGTTGTGTTGTGTTCGGTTGGCCGCCGTCGCGACTGATCGTCTCTCCTGATGATGGATCGCGTACCGATTCGAAACATGTCGAGCGTTATTCGATTTCTACGACGTGAGTAAACCCGTTTAAGTATTTTAATATTCAACTTGGTGGGCCGCTTCATTTGATGTCAAAAATCCAAGGTCTGAAGTATTTTGACGACGCGTTTGGCTCGGTTTGTAAACACCTGCCCACTGAGCCGGCGGTCCCGGGTTCGAGTCCCGGCCAGGGCAAATATTTGTGTGATGAACTCGAATATTTGTGCTTGGGTCATGGTTGTTCTATGTATTTAAGTATATATTTATCTATATAAGTATGTATATCGTCGTCTAGTACCCATAACACAAGCCTTCTAGAGCCTAATTTGGGACTAGATCGATTTGTGTGAGGTTGTCCAATATTTATTTATTTATTATTTATTTGATGAAGAACCCTCAGCTGGTCTCAGCTGTATTAGAGATATGGTAATGCCCCCTTCTACTATTGGTACATAAAAAAATCGACTGTCATTGCAAAAATCCAGCGTAGTGGGATACATCTTCTAATTTAATCTAGTCCCACAGCTGGGCGGGTTACGTATTACAATCCCGAAAGTTCATAATACCTACAGTTGAAATACCGATGTTCAAAATACCGAAAGTTCAAAATCTCGAAATTTCATAATCCCGAAATTTTATAATCCCGAAAGTCAATGAGCACTTTAAAAGTGTCAGGACACTAAACTAATCTGACTTTTCCGTGGAACCGATCTGCTCCGGTGCTGCGGGATGTTCAGCCCCTCCGCCCTAGCGTAAGAAAGTGCGGCACCTACGCTTTTGGTCACCTTCGGCGACCAGCCTCAGCCGCTGCGCCTCGCTTGATGCCCGTACTTTCTTACGGCGGCCGGGGGCTGCCCTCCCTCCGCGCCTCCGGGCTTTTATATACACTCTAGGGGTAGGGCAGACAAGACCACGTGGAATCGGGGTTGACAGCTTCGGTTCTGTGGCAAGTCGATTAAGAAAAGGAAAGAGTCCGGGAAAGTGGTAAATTAAGTATGACACTAAATATTCGATATTATGATAAAGTATTCTGTCATGGACTGCCAACCGAACCGAACTTGTCTGGAACCGAAGCTGTCAACGCTCGCCTCCGCAGCCTCGGCTTTTTAGTCACCTTCGGCGACCAGCCTCAGCCGCTGCGACTCGCTTGATGCCCGCACTTTCTTACGCTAGGGCCACAGTATAATAAAGAGTACTAACGTACTAGGGCGAAGGGGCTGCACATCCCGCAGCGCCGGAGCAGATCGGTTCCACAGAAGAGGTCACTTATAAATAGTAAGTATAGTAGTAGGCAAGTAGGTTACGTAATTTAGGTTAATATTCTTTGTATAAAATAAACATTAGAATCTGTAAGACTACAGAAATACGAGATAACTCTCGAGAGTTTAAATAATATTCCGGATTACAACCTTCAGGCAGGATCATAGTCTTCGGGATTATAATCTTCGGGATTACAGTCTTCGGGATGACATTCTTCGGGATTACAGTCTTCGGGATTATAGGTAATATTCGGTATTTCATCCTTTCGATCAAACGTTCTTTCGGGATTTTAAGCTTTCGGTCAAATAAACATTCGACATTTTAATTTTCGGCCTTCCGTCCATAGGTCTTATGATATTCGGTATTTTGAACTTCGGCATTGTAATACATACCCGCTGGGCGAATGCCTCCCCTTCTGCTTGTAATGTAATACGCATATAAATAAAATTAAAGGAAAACTCTGGACAAGACTAGACTGGCTTTTATACTTATACTTACAAGTTTACAAGAAGAAATAGTCGAACGATTAACTTTATTCTACTCGAACATTACACAAATTAAATAAACAAATTACACGAAAATATTAATTTCGCTCAAAATTTGGTCAAAATATAATGCGTTGGACTAAGAGTGACGGTGATACCCGCACACGTCGCTAGATGGCGCTGACTGTATTTTAAAACGCGCCGTCGTTTGTTTTTCCGATAATCTTATATGGCGAAGTGGCAACCGGCCGCGTTACAGTCGTTTACGACATTCTTCTACTGCGCTTGGAAACGTTTGCTAGGGATTAGGAGGGATTATTTGCATTTCGTTGATTTCGCTTATTATTTCGTGAGGTTTGCTAAAGTGAATTAGCAGGTTGTTATAAAACAATATGCCCACGTTTCTACAAAAAGAAGTGAAATCCCACCAAAAACATTCTGTAAAAAGTAGCCAAGTCTCGATGGCGCTGCTTGTTTATCTCTAAAAAGTAATGAAATCTAGACAAAGTCGTACCAAGTCTAAGGTTCCTTACTGCGATTTCTTTATTATTATAGTTAATGTTGTGTGACTTGGCCGTTGAAGGGTACACAAGGGTACAAAACCAGGTGCTCCATGACACCATTGCACCAATCTGTCGCCAGAACCGCTACAAGTCAATTTTGTTTACACGTAATGTTATATCTGTTGTAACTACCTATGTTTGTTAAGCGAGATAATAGCCCATACTGGTGTACCCTTCAACGGCCTAGTCACACAACATTAACTATAATAATAAAGAAATCGCAGTAAGGAACCTTAGACTTGGTACGACTTTGTCTAGATTTCATTACTTTTTAGAGATAAACAAGCAGCGCCATCGAGACTTGGCTACTTTTTACAGAATGTTTTTGGTGGGATTTGTTTTACACGGAAACGATACCAAACACGTCCTGGTAGACTTAACTGACCAGCAATAAAGAAAGAAAAGAGGGATACTTGGCCCTATTCACTCCACTCTCCCGCCTCACAGGGGACGAATCTGACTTCCCTCCACATCTGAAAATAATCACCGTGGAACACTATCTATGGTAGAAATTTCATGCTTGTAACCCGATGCGCACATTTATGTTAGAAAACAACGGACTAACAACTCTACTATCATACTCATGCTCTGCAATTTATTTTAATATTGGCTCTGTCAGCTGTTTCTCGCGAATTTATAATAGTAGGAGAGCCAAAGAGGGGATTTCGGGAGTACCTAAAGCGCGGCAGATTAATATATAGGGGGATACCTTATAACCAGTTTAGTGCTTCCACCAAATATGAGCCTCATATATATGGCCGCCCGTCAAGGATAAAAGATCAGATTAGTAAAAAAAAATTGTTCATCTGAAATTCTCGAGCGCGTCAGATTAAGGTAGGGTGAGTTAGTTACATTCTAAAACGTGTATATTCCTCTAATCTGACAATTTAAAGGTGACGTAAAGAAGGCGGAGGGCTACAAAGTTGTTAAAAAAAAACTTCATCTCGACATTCTCGAGCGTGGCTAATTTTTATTTTATTTAAAAGGGAATGATTCAATGATAACGGAAAATATATACTCGTAATCTGACGATTTCCACTAGCCGAAGTAACAAAAATTCATCGATAAAGTTTAATGCGTGCAATTACGTGATGCCTGTATTCCACTCTGGTTTCTGTTGCCATGACGCCATGAGAGCTGATCATGTTGTTTACAACACTAAAGTTATTAAATATTTATAGTTGCCGGCAACATTTAGAACAAAAATGGCGGATTTGCGCATGTACATTTGTACGTAAATGGGCTACTGCGCAGTCAAGATTATGCTCTAAAAGTTTGCCGGCAGCTGTACTATGAGTGATATTAATATAAAGTGTGTATTTTGTGGTAAAACTACTTTACAAAAAACAATTAAATTTACAATAGAAACATAACAAAAATGTGTAAATATTTTAGAATATAGTCGGAGCAAACCGGTTCTCCGAAAATCCCGAACAACATACGATAATCTTGAACTTTCGAGAGAATCTTCATTAAATGAAGTAAATCACGCACAGTGCTATAAATTATTTATATAAATAAAAATACTGCGAGTCTTTCAGTATTTACAACTGCGGCAAAGTATAATGGAATATGACAGTGCATCGGAAGTTTCTGGGAATAGCTCCGAATCACATGCCCCTGCTTCTAGGGAGTGCTCCGAGTCACATTTTCCTGTTTTTGGAGAGTGCTCTGAGTCACAAGTTCCTGTTAATTTTTTTTATTGTCAGATTAGGCGAATCCCGCCAGATAATCGTCAATGAAATGAAATGAAATGAAATAATTTATTCAGTAAGTAGGCCTCAAGGGCACTTTTACAAGTCAGATTGTGAATCTACCGGCATTTCGCAAGAGGAGACCGCTGTTGAGAAGATTATGAGACAGCACGTCTAGGGCATAAAGATGAACCATATATATCTTAATCTGACGCACTTGAGTATTTCAAAATTGCGATTTTTTTTTGCACATTCTAATAATAACTGCGAGTTTGTGTCACATCCAAATCGTCAGATTATTATATAGGAGCTTTTTTTTTAGGTTCATTTAACATCCCCTTAGAAAAACTGACGCGCCTGATGAAAAATTTTTTTTTTCTTTTTCAACCCCCATGTATGACCATCCCCATCATGGAAACAATCAGTTTAACATACGTACATCTTTAAAAATGTGTAGGACATGGATGCTATCAATATCTGACGCGCTCGAGTATGTCCATGCAACAGTTTTTTCTTACATTTTTGAAAATCTGTAGCCGCTCCCCCCACCGATGAAAAGGTATATCTTATATGTCATTTTTTCTTTTTATCATCTAAGCTTCGCAACCCAATAGGTATCTATGACGCTCGAGTGAATCCCGATTTAGCATCGTGGCCTACCCTACTATAATTTTTTACGTTGTCAAGCCCCATATCGCCATCTTTTCATATACTTTTTTATGTCATAGGGGGCAAACGAGCAAACGGATCGCCTGATGGAAAGCGATTACCGTCGCCCTTAGACACCTGCAACACCAGTAGTCACAAGTGCGTTGCCGGCCTTTCAGGTAGGAGTACGCTCTTTTCTTGAAGGTTTGAAGGTCGTATCGGTCCGGAAATACCGCAAGCGACAATTTCACAAATTCATGAGTCTCCTCTTCTTCTTCTTCCGGGAAACGGGACGGTTCGCTCGCTCTGTCTAAAGTCCGAAACTTGGTCATGACGATAGTTTTCATGTCATCGTCCACCGATTTATAAAAATTACCATTTTAATTGTAGGTATCTACCTATCTGATAAAAAAAAAGTAACGATCCACTTTCATCAACCGCCATGGAAAAATAAATTACTTAACACTTATTTTTTTTTGGCTTAAAAAGGGAAGCCCAAGTCGCAATGGCAACTAACCAGAAATCAACGGTGCCTTGAAGCTTCTTGACGCTTCGTTTGGAGTAGGTAACATATAACGCTGGAGTGTTTTTCAGAACGATCAACGCTTGTTTACGCTTCGTTTGAATTAATATACTGTAATTCTAGAGTATTTTTCAGAACGACCACGGCGGCCCCCTCATAGTTGGTGAAGGGAATTCCGCAATGGTGGTGGGGATAATCTCTGCCTACAGGACCAAGAACAACACTAAGAGGTGCTTCGGACCCTACCTGTACACCAGCGTGTATAACAACCGGGATCTCATTCATTGTGCCTTGTATAAGGAAATAGAGTTTGTACATTTCTTCAATACTTTTTCATCGTCATCATCATCATTATCATCATCATATTAGCCGATAGACGTCCACTGCTACACTGGCCTCCCCAACAGTTCTCCACGACATCGTGCGCCGTATTCCCGCGACCCTAACCAGGTCGCCGGTTGACCTTGTTGGGGACATTCACATCGCTGCGTCCGGTACGTGGTCGCTATTCAAGAATCTTGCCCAACGGCCATTGGTTCTACGAGCAATGTGCCCCGCCCACTGTCACTTATGTTTCGCGACTGTCTGAGCCATATATAACCTCCTTGGTTCTCTTGCGGATATCCTATTATCACTAATGTGGAGCGGATTATCACACCTGTGGCGGAGAGATAATTGCATTAGCGGGTTATACCCCCACTCAAAGTACGGTAGTGAGGGGTAAATAGCCCTAATATAGTTCAAGTCACGTTTAAATGAAAAAAGCTGAACTGCTCAACTGAACTGAACTCTGAACATAGCTCGCTTCAGCGCCCTTTTATTTACTTTTAGCCTTCTTATGAAGCTCGTTGCGAGCGAAGACTTCGTAAATTTTTATTTAATTTGCAATGTTTTTATGTACGGATCTCAAATCTTGAAATCTAATTTTGAACTTTCTAACCTTCGATTAGGCTTCGAATCTTCGATGACAATGCCATTATATGGTACCATGAAGCTGGTGTGGTGATGGAGTCGGAATTCCTATACTAATCAGGATACCTATACCCATTGTGTTTCGGCTCATTTGATTCACTGTGAAGAGAATTTATATTTGGACAAAAACTTTATTGAGGCAAACTTTAGCTTGTCTAAAAAAAATATAGTCTTTTGGGAAGTTAAAGAGAGAACTTTTGTAAGATTATATTTTGCCGCTGAATTAAGTTATTTACTTTGTAATCTATTCCCCGCTTCAACCTATGCTATTTTAGGAGCATAATTGAATTGTTTACATCATTTAAGGCTACTGTAATCCTTAAAAAAGTATTAGTGGCATAATTAGGAAAATCCCAATAAGTTGGCAAAAAAACAATTGGCGACGGAGACATTATAACAAACCTACTCTAATATTTAAATAAGTTAAAGTCTATTTCCTATAGCTTGTAAGTACTGGTGCATGTAACATCTGTCATTTCAGTAATTCTTATAGCCAAAGGGTATAGCCGTGTTTGTATGGGGCATCGGCCCCAGAAGCCAAATCGATTGCCGTTTTGCTAATATATTAGCCCAGATGTAAGATGCTATTTTACAAAAAAAAAGGACCCTGTAATAATTCAGGTTTTTGAGAAAATTAAAAAAAACGAAAATTGGTTTTTATTTTCTTTTGTCTAAACTACTCAATATATTTTTTTGTAACTTATACACATTATGTAGGTAATAAAGATGTATTATTAAAAAAAAAATGGATTTCCAAATATCCTTATAAGTAGTAAAATTTTCACTTTAAATTTTTCAATTTTTTTTTTTTATATTTTCGAGATACCCACCAATTTTGGCTATATTATGTATAAACTAATATTCTATAATATATATTTTTTCAAAAACATTTTTGGTTTTTTTTAATTTGCTCAAAAACCTGAAGTATTTCAGGGTCCTTTTTTTGTAAAATAGCATCTTACATCTGGGCTAATATATTAGCAAAACGGCAATCGATTTGGCTTCTGGGGCCGATGCCCCATACAAACACGGCTATACCCTTTGATTAAAATGTCCTGAAATATTAATGTTATTACAGAACCACTTGCAGTTCTCTGTTGAGGGATTCTTCCACTGTGATTGAAGAGGAACATGTTGACTGGGGAGAACATCCCACCAGGTAATTTAAAACTGTACTTTTAATTAATAATTTTGACTAACTGACATCATATTAGCAATAGTATATGTAAAATTGCACAAATCACGTGAGGTTTTTTCGGCTACTTTTTGACCCCCCCTCCCCCTGGTGATATTTGGTGAGGTTCTTTGCTAACCCCCCCCTCCCCCTCACTACCTCACGTGTATTTTATTTTCCGCCGAAATTTCGTAAAATAGACTCGCTATTTTGAAGTATTTAACAAGTGAAGACTTATTTTTAACAAAACCGAGAGAAAAATATTTTTTTCTTCACTGTGGAAAAATACACGTGAGGTCTCCTTATACCCCCCTCCCCCAACGTGATTTTTTCGTGACCCCCCCCTCCCCCTATTGAACCTCACGTGATTTGTGCACAAGCCCTTGTGGCCTACTTACAGAAGAAAATTTATTATTTAATCTTTATTGCACAAAAGAAAAACTTATCGTACAAAAGGCGAACTTAATGGCATGTGGCATTCTCTACCAGTCAACTTTCGGGCAAAGCAGATAAATTGGCTAAGTATAGGAAATTATGGGCAAAGTATAGTCCTCCTCGATTATTTAGCTTATTTTTTTACCATGTACTACTACACTGTAGCTGAATTCCATGCAGATCTGAGATATTCGAGTTTGTAATTAAGATGTGAGGAAAATCTGAACTATAAAAGGCATATTAATTAATGATTTACGAAAATAACGAAGCCAGAATCTCCTATCTATGTAGTTATTTTACCCACATCTCTGTTGGTTCTTGGTCTATTTCTGCGCCCTTTGAACGCCTGTATATTTCCAGGGTTTGGAAATTCGACGATTCGCCACTTGATTATCCCTTACTCCGCACCGGTAATGACACCATTTCTGACCCACTTGACAACGAGGACAGCAAGGAAGACAAAGAACTGGGCACTTTGACACCTAAACAATAGTAGCACAACACGATAACAACGTCTAATTTATTGTAAGCGGTTTACACTCACGTAAAATTGTCAGGAACGGCCCAACATGTTTCGAGCTCGTATGGAGAATCAGGCCCCAGTTGCCGCGACGGTGTACGTATAGCAGTCCCTGATGTAGAGCTCCATACGAGTTCGTAACTTGTCGGGCCGTTCCTGACAATTTCAAGTGAGTGTAAACCGCTTAATACAATAATTAAATATGCCTCATGAAAGTTTTAATAAGATAACAATGCATTCTACGATATATGCTCTGCTCTGATTTTGGTACACTTTAGGCTGGGATTCAACTCAACGTTTGAGTTTGAAACTAATCTAACAGAAATCTCATCACTATTTACGGATTTGGTAGCGGATGCGATTTTGGTGCTAAAAATACCTTAAATATATTACTGGAACTTCAATAAATATTAGAATGTAGATGTGTTGTTTTATTTAATGAAGAACTTGCGGGTATTAAGAAAATATATCACTGCTCCTTTTCCGTCTGAAATGACACAAGTCAAAATCTGAATATTGTCAATAAAAAACTGTCACTCTGTCCGAAAATCTCAAATTGACGTGGATTTCATTGCTAATTACGTAATTTCTTACAATAAACTATTGTAATTGTATGCATTTAAGGGTTAAGTTTACACCTGGTAACTATGGCGTCGCATACAAAATGAGGTACAAACTTAACGCAACCCGATTATACAAATCGAGGTTTCTTTCTCGTTTGTTTCCTCCTCCTAAACTTACCAATTTTTTAGTTTTTTTTTGAGGTACTGAATGGGAAGGAAATGTTCCGTGTTGGATCGTTTCATTTTTTGCGCATTTTTTGGTTAGAATTTAGGCTCTCGTTCGCGGCGGAATTTTGGGAAAACAGATGCCTAGTACACAAATTTAATAATAAGAAAACAAAGGGTCTAGCCGCAATCCTATAGTGAAACTGCCCCTGGCTGAAATGTATAGCTTTCTTAGGAGCTTTTATTTGCCTTATTAAAAGATATCATTTTACCAAATTTCAAGCCTGGAATCCTCTTGGTTTGGACAGAAATTAAAAAAAAATTAAAAAAGTTTTTATTTATTTTTAGCTAAACCGATAGTTCGATTTCTTTGAAATTTGGATGTAATATATACCTAATAATAACTAATTTTCAAAAAAATAACGAAGGTTCTAGCTTATTTATAAAGCCTTAAAAATTGATTTTTTTATTTTTAAGATTTTTTTTTAAATACTTATGAGATAGGGACAACCTCAATTTTTTGTTATATAACGTAACATATATCATTGCACAAAATATATTTTTTCTAAAAAAATCCATTTAGGGAAACAGGGCAAAAATCTCATAATAATGCATATAGGGGAAATCCTTCATTCAATATTGGGTAGCATAATATAGGTACTCGTCTCGTAGACCGTAGTCAAAGGTGGCTAAAAAATAGTTGACGACCGCTTAGGGCAGTGGTTCTTAACCTTTTAGTGATGAGGGAACATTTGACAAAATCTGTGTCTTGCCACGGACCACCAACTGTTTGGAGGCAATAGAAAGTATCTAGGGCGGTAAGGCAGGAATTACAAACGAGGTTTAGAAGTAATATCACATTTTTTTCGGATGGCTTCACGGACCACTTCGTGTGCTTCTAGGGACCACCCGTGGTCCGCGAACCACTGGTTAAGAACCACTGGCTTAGGGGGTCAATCAGTAGCCACTATTATGTTTGAGCGATTGTATCAAAAGAAACTAAAATGTTAGTTCAACATATTTTATTAAAATTTTACACTTTAGACCTAAACAGAAGTTGACTATGATAAGACTATGAATTAATAAATTAATTATAATTACTCATCCTCGTCACTATCGGTATGAATAGTTACATTAATGCCTTCGTCTTTGAACAATGTACAGAGTTTACTTATGGCTTGGACGCGGTATTCTGGATAAAAATCTGCCAAACGACAAGTAATATTATATGACTGCCGCTACATGGGAACAACAACCTAATGTTCTTAACCCATTTGCACATTCACAACAATAATGAATGATAGCATGTATTCCGTTTTTTTCGCCATCATACTTTATAAAGCATCTACATGTCTTCTTAGACAAATGTTGAGAATGTATTTGTATTTTAAGGATATTTGTGTTATCCTTGACGTAGGCCATATTCATATTTCTATCTTCGTCTAGAACCTCGGCTAAATACGAAATAGCCTGACCAAATTGGTAACTTTGCTTTATGCCTTTTACGATTTGCACAACTGACGGATTTATTATTGAAATGCTGGGACCCTACTATGCTAATGAAAATGACGCAAGTATCATGGCTAAGTTATCGACAGTTTATCCAACCTCATACAACCAGGCGACATATTTGTTTTGGACCGAGGCTTTTGAGACGTAGTACCTCTTCTTGAATCAAAAGGCTATCGAGTTATGATGCCTTCTCTGAAAGGCCAACGAAAACAATTAACAACTCAAGAAGCTAACCACTCGCGGTATGTTATTACTAAAGTTCGGTGGGTTGTTGAGGCAGTACACGGGGCATTAAAACAGAGATTTAATCTCTTAGATCAAACACTGGATAACAAGTTGCTTCCTAAAATCAAGAGTTTTTATCGTATCTCATAAATCGTTTTGGTAAACGTCTAAACTCTGATAACAACATGTCCAGCGAGATTTTAGAAGCAATGAGCTTGAAAAATAGCGATTAAAAAAATATTTTAGCAGACAGGTTGGCTGCGGAAAAATCTCCCGTTTTAGATCTTTTCTGCGAAAAACTATATTTCTGATTTCCCTCAACTCACAGAGTATTGAATTGAAGCTATTATTTACAGGAAGTTACCAATTCGGTCAGGCTATTTCGTATTTAGCCGAGGTTCTAGACGAAGATGGAAATATGAATATGGCCTACGTCAAGGATAACACAAATATCCTTAAAATACAAATACATTCTCAACATTTGTCTAAGAAGACATGTAGATGCTTTATAAAGTATGATGGCGAAAAAAACGGAATACATGCTATCATTCATTATTGTTGTGAATGTGCAAATGGGTTAAGAACATTAGGTTGTTGTTCCCATGTAGCGGCAGTCATATAATATTACTTGTCGTTTGGCAGATTTTTATCCAGAATACCGCGTCCAAGCCATAAGTAAACTCTGTACATTGTTCAAAGACGAAGGCATTAATGTAACTATTCATACCGATAGTGACGAGGATGAGTAATTATAAGTAATTTATTAATTCATAGTCTTATCATAGTCAACTTCTGTTTAGGTCTAAAGTGTAAAATTTTAATAAAATATGTTGAACTAACATTTTAGTTTCGTTTGATACAATCGCTCAAACATATTAGTGGCTACTGATTGACCCCCTAAGCCAGTGGTTCTTAACCAGTGGTTCGCGGACCACGGGTGGTCCCTAGAAGCACACGAAGTGGTCCGTGAAGCCATCCGAAAAAAATGTGATATTACTTCTAAACCTCGTTTGTAATTCCTGCCTTACCGCCCTAGATACTTTCTATTGCCTCCAAACAGTTGGTGGTCCGTGGCAAGACACAGATTTTGTCAAATGTTCCCTCATCACTAAAAGGTTAAGAACCACTGCCCTAAGCGGTCGTCAACTATTTTTTAGCCACCTTTGACTACGGTCTACGAGTACCTATATTATGCTACCCAATATTGAATGAAGGATTTCCCCTATATGCATTATTATGAGATTTTTGCCCTGTTTCCCTAAATGGATTTTTTTAGAAAAAATATATTTTGTGCAATGATATATGTTACGTTATATAACAAAAAATTGAGGTTGTCCCTATCTCATAAGTATTTAAAAAAAAATCTTAAAAATAAAAAAAACAAGTTTTAAGGCTTTATAAATAAGCTAGAACCTTGGTTATTTTTTTGAAAATTATTTATTATTAGGTATATATTACATCCAAATTTCAAAGAAATCGAACTATCGGTTTAGCTAAAAATAAATAAAAACTTTTTTCAATTTTTTTTAATTTTTGTCCAAACCAAGAGGATTCCAGGCTTGAAATTTGGTAAAATGATATCTTTTAATAAGGCAAATAAAAGCTCCTAAGAAAGCTATACATTTCAGCCAGGGGCAGTTTCACTATAGGATTGCGGCTAGACTCTTTGATAACAATTTAAATAGCTAAATAGTTGAATTGCTAGTTTAGGGTATCTCTTGTATCTGATGAAATGAAACAAAACTATGGCACAAATGCAATTTTTATTATCCATTTCGCAGAAAGTTAACTCACTTGATACGTATGAAATTGGCCGGGTCATTTCTAAATTCGTTGCAGACATAAAATATAGTTCCAGGAAATTATATTGTTTTACTACTTCTTTTATGTTAATACAAAATGTATTCCAATTACCATTGAATTCCTAATTTTGTATTCTTACGTGACAGCGTGGTGATTATCTGTACAATCATAATTATAGTGAATTTCTGAAACCGTAAAAGTGTTCATAATATAGGATAATAGTACTGAAAATCATTAAGATACGTGACATTGAGACTTATACTTATTTGGCGATACTATTCACCTGTTATACCGAAATTCTAGACATTTTATCAATAGTAGTTGACCTGTAAAGTCCTGCAAAAACAAACATTGAAACCGGCCACTTAGAACAATGCGGCAGTAACTTGAGCTATATCTTTATCTGTGTGTTCCGTTTTTTGCACTTTGGTTTTTTTCTTTTTCCCTCGCTTCTTAGTTTTCACATGCCTGAAAAGAATGTGAATGCAGTTAGTAGAGCATTTTAATTAATGCCCGACCGAATTTCGTTTTCGGTTTCAGCCATTTTCAGTCATATTTTCGATTTTGGCCATAAACCAGGCGAAGGTTCGGCCAAGTTGAAATTCAGAAGTCCGTTGTTGTGTTAATACTACAAGTATACACGTATTAAGTATGAAATCACGCAAGAAAGCAACACGAGAACGAGAACATTATATATATATCTCTAAATACGAAGATACATACGTATATTAAGCGTAGTTGAAAAGCGTGCGTGTTGGAGCTTGGTAATAATCGTAATCGTAATTTATGGCTTGCTCGGTAGCCTTACGGCTGTAACCGACATCGTGTTGCTAGGCTGTAGGCAGCGCACTGCCCCAGCGCCTAGCGTGTGTGTGCTGGCGTGCACGGGCACTCGAACCAGCGGACGTGTACCTAGCATGACAACGTCGTTTTTGGGGTCAGTCTGTTTGTTATTGATTCTAGGTCGTGTGGTAGACAAATTATTTATCGAGGTGGTCGTCCCCGCCGGCGGAGGCGTCGGTGTGCACGTAGAGTATTCCTGCAAACTGCTACATAGCACAGATTTTGTTGATTACTATCCCATCAATTAGACATACGTGAGCCGCATACTATGTGGGCCGTAGGTCCTGTAACAGGAGCAAAAAATTAAAAATTAATTTTACTCAGTCAAACTGAACAACATATGTTCAGAAACTTTTTTAAAAATACTGTTTAAAGTAAATAGCATTTTCAATATAACAAAATATCCTTAAACATCAGGTATTCTCCTAGCATGAGTTGTTTTGTAAACAAACTTAAGACCAAACTAGCAGTAGACGCGATCTACTCTATTGACGAATTTTTTTCAAGTAACTGAGTGCACACCCTTAACCGGTTCGCTACCCAAGATAAATAATTAATAAATTAATGAATGAATGAATGTACACCGTCGAACATTGACATCGCCTCAGCATTGACATGGCTGTCACTTTACTAAATATAAATTTTTTCGCAATACATTGCTTTTTTGTATAAACTTTATTTTACAGGTTTACATCATAAATTAGTTATTTTTAAAAGTTGTTTAATGAATGTTGTTCAGTTAGAGCCGTAAGAGGGGTAGAATCTATGTTTTAATTTATTGCTCCTGTTACAGGGCCCACCTGGTATAAAGAAAGAAAAACTATTGCCACAACTTACACAAACTAACAAGAAAAAAATAAATAAGTTGTCCATGCATAGGTTAGCTTAAAAAGTCAAAGGCTGGCAAACGTTTGGGCGTCAGCATAATGCTGATCTGTCTGTTTTTCCAGCCCGAATCAGAATAACATACACATCTGATCGTAACAATAAGAATAGTTTAGGTTTACTTGTCGTTTTCCGTCCATTGAATGTTGCTCCAGCGAATGTTGACCGCGTCGAGTATCGTGCTGGACGACCTTAATATCGTTCTACACGAGGAGCTGCAAGAAGTGTGCGTAAATTAGCAGTTTAAGGGTTCACCTCTATTTAGCCTGCCTGAGGGTTCCGTACAAACACTTCCCATTATAAATGGCCGTGTTAAGTTGCACCTGGTATGTATGGCGCCGCATGAAATGAGGTGCAAAGTTAACGCAACCGATCACGCTACAGTACGTTACAGACAGACAGATAGACAGACGGACAGTGGAGTCTTCTTAATAGGGTCCCGTTTTGTAAGTCCCGTAAGTGTAGGTAGTCCCGTACAGATATTTGATCCAAATATAAAATAGAATCGATTGCCATCAAATGGGGGTTGTCAGCAAAATATCACGAATGATCAACTATGGGGGAGGGAGGTGTCCGAGTTTAAATAACGAAATTACTCAATACATTAAAAAAATAGTCAAGTTATTGCTGTTTTTTTTAATTAACTAACTTCATTCATACTAAGTCCGAAAAATATACGTGATCTTGAATTGGGGTAGCGTTATAATCACCAAATATCACCAGGGAGCGAGGGTGTCAAAATACAAATAGGCCAAATATGATCACGTGATTTCCGGACGAGCTCTAATGGATAGATATACTTAAAACATTACCCTTTATCCTTATATATAGCGCAGTGAATGAAGTGCCTGTTGTTCCACACGCTAGTGTAGAGAAAGGGCCCCATGCATTTAGTGGATTGGTTCGCAGTTCTGTAAGCAGTCATGATTCCTACGACAACTGTAGTCAGTCCTGCACCCACTGTTAGCGGACCTCCATGATCATTCTGAAAAATGTCATAGTCAGATTACAATTGCCACCAGGCTCTTTTTGATATCACTACATAGTATACAACAAAGTCGCTTCCTGCTGTCTGTATGTCCCTATGTATGCTTAGATCGTTAAAACTACGCAACGGATTTTGATGCGTTTTTTATTTTAATAGATAGAGTGATTCAAGAGGAAGGTTTATATGTATAATACATGCATAATAGCATTGCACCTTTGCGAAGTTGGGGTGGGTCGCTAGTAATGAAATAAAGGATAAAAAAACCATTGATACAAAGATCAAAGCTCAAAGACAAACGTAAATGCGTAACCTGGTGGAAGAAACCGGACATCGAACCCGGTACCTCTGAATTGCAGTCTCTTCCAACAGTTAAGGCATTTCAATGAGCCTTTGAGCCTCTATATTTAAGGCCACTTAAGTGGGTGAAAACAGTGGTTGGTTGGATTGATTCAAGAAGCGCGTTCACTTGTGGGTTTAATAAGAATAATAATATTTTAATGTCATACGAGTACGTTCTCTAAAAATTGAAGGTTTGCTGCTCAATTTTATTCAGATGTTTTATCAACCCCTTATGGTGAGGGGTAGAAGTTAGTGCATATTAAATATAGATTTAATTCCTAAGAGCTTTGGAAACAACTGAAGTCTGAAATGCAATAAAACGGTCTTTACGCTATAAATAATGGTGACAAAACAGTCTACGCCTGCTAGATGATGTCTTCTCATAATAAAAAGGTGCTAAATAAAATCTTCCCAACACCAAACTCTAGTCTAGGTAGGTATTATCAAACTTTAAAATTGTATTGAAAACCAATCATATGGGGAGGAAACAACTTATCTAATAGCGAGATGCATCGCTCATAGATATATCACAACATCTTGCAGGATATCTATTGATGTGTAAATTTTCCGCACGTCATGCCAAAGCTGTTGTATGGATTTTATCAACTTTAGTACTAGACAAAAGTTAGAAAGGTTACTCAGACGGAGTTATCTTCTTCTCCTCTTAATAATTACCTCACAAAATCCTCCATACTCATCTCCTAGTCTTCTCTGACCCTTACGTCTCGCCTTTCTCAATTTCTTGACCCGCGCTAAAGATTGCCGCAAATCGTGTTCAGAAATTTTCTTTAATCTACGGGTGGTTACAGGGTCTTCATCCTCCTCTTGAAAATACAGATGTCTGCAGTTCACGTCACTTTCCTAAAAAGTCCAGCATAGCGTTAAATCCTATGTGAAATTGAGGTGGTCGTCAATTATTAGGTAATTAGCTTAGACTAATAGAGAGATGGTAGAATTATGTGATGGTTGGCATTTTGGCACTTTGAACCAACACAATTGGCCAATGTGAGTGAAACGTAACGGAAGATGTAACGTGGGAGGATCTCCAACGAAGTGGACCTATGATTAGGTCAAGATCGCAAGAAACAATTGGATGAGGGTAGTGCATTGGATATCCTTGCAGTCTTTATCCAGAGTGGACTTACTTTACCCGATGTGATAAAATAGTGTAATTCACCTCTTGCACAACTGTGGCACATTCTTGTAGTGCGATATATGTCTCTTCTTTTAATACTGTGCGTTGCTTGGTAATTTAAAGTCTAAGAAAAAGTGCTCACCTCACATCCTTCGCTCATTTGGTCAAAATCGATATTCCTTCCACATATCATATGCTTGTCGATAATATCGTGGTATCGCTCAAGCCAAAGACTCTTGCAGCTGCTTTTTTCGACCATCATTACATCGGCTTCCAAGAGGTCGCGAGAGTTGAGGGACGTTCTTTCCGCCGGGACGAAATTTGCTGGCTGAATAAAATAAATTCTTTACAAGAAAACGACTTCAACGTAAATAAATCATAATATCTACACTCACGACATAGTATGCTTCCCTAAGATATGTATAAATTGAAGCGACGGTTTAAAAATTATATGGTTTGGGCTTAGTTTCGGTAGTGTAGTGGTTAAGGCACTGGCCCAAACAGCCGTTGGAGACGAGGGTTCGAATCCTGCTTGAACATAAAATTTTGCACTAGTCACTGTATAAAAATTAGAAGACTATTTAGAGCTGATGGAGAATACGAGTGAAAATGTTAGGCCACCTTATACGAAATGATGCTTTTATAACATCATAGAAGGAAATGTTGAGGGGAAGCGAGGAAGAAGGCCAAGAATAAGTTATATTTAACAAATAAAAGAGAAGGTAGACGCCCCTTTACTACATGAGTAGTCAAGGAAGTGGCTATGGATAGAGTTAAATGGAGAAAACTACATACTTCATCAGCAATACCGACAAGAGTTTGACTCTTAAATTGATGATGATGATGAGTATACCTAGGTATATTTCTAGCAGGAACAACAGGTGGTTAGTGCTTACAAAGTAATAATATCGACCAACCTGTTGTCGATAACTGTCATCGTTATAAAGTAATTGCATAATTATATAGTTATTAACATACCTAGGATAACTCGGGGCACCTATACGAAAGTGACGTAGCAAAATATTTTATCAACAAAAAAATATATCGATGTTACTGTCAACATCTAAATGTCATCGACATAAATAAATATTACTTTATTTCTCCACGTTTTCAAATGAAAAAATAAACATATTATAACGTGTATTTACATGTTTGTTTTAAAATAATTTTCATAATATACGTAAATTGACATTTTGATTGAAATGCCATCCTCATACTTTTATTATCTTAATTTAAGAGGCTCGATATCAGATCAGATATGACATCGAACCTCTTTATAGTAATCCAGAATGTTCATTGAGCACATTATATTAATTTAATTATATCGACATCTTTTTTATCGATATCCTATCCCTAGAACGTGCCCCGAGTTATCCTAGGTATGGTTATTAAATAAGAGAATATTCACTCCGTACATTCATTGAGAATAAATATCACGTTGTTATTGATTTTTTTTTCATTCTTAAGATAATAAGGTCTATGAATGTAAAAGCTAAATGATTACTAAACTTATTTAACGTTGGTGTTAAGTAGAGGAATGAGTGAAAATGCATGATACGATTTTGACACTTACTTTTCCTCTATGACGTTGAAGTGGTATTTATCGATAACATGATTCTTGATGTTTTATTTAGTCAAGCACTAACAACACGCCGTTCGTGCTAGGAAAATGTCTATAGTAGGGTAGGCCACGATGCTAAATCGGAATTCACTCGAGCGTCATAGATACCTATTGGGTTGTGAAGCTTAGATGATAAAAAGAAAAACATGACATATAAGATATACCTTTTCATCGGTGGGGGGAGCGGCTACAGATTTTCAAAAATGTAAAAAAAAACTGTTGCATAGACATACTCGAGCGCGACAGATATTGATAGCATCCATGTCCTACACATTTTTAAAGATGTACGCATGTTAAACTGATTGTTTCCATGATGGGGGTGGTCGTAAATGAGGGGTGAAAATGAAAAAAAAAATTTTTTTCATCGGGCGCGTCAGGTTTTCTAAGGGGGTGTTAAGTGAACCTAAAAAAAAGCTCTGATATAATAATCTGACGATTTGGATGTGACGCAAACTCGCAGTTATTATTAGAATGTGCAAAAAAAAATCGCCATTTTGAAATACTCAAGCGCGTCAGATTAAGATATATATGGTTCATCTTTATGCCCTAGACGTAATGTCTCATAATCTGACGATTATCTGGCGGGATTCGCCTAATCTGACAATAAAAAAAATTAACTGGAACTTGTGACTCAGAGCACTCTCCAGAAACAGGAAAATGTGACTCTGAGCACTCCCCAGAAGCAGGGGCATGTGATTCGGAGCTATTCCCAGAAACTTCCGATGCCCTGTCATATTCCATTATACTTTGCCGCTGTTGTAAATACGGAAAGACTCGCGGCATTCTTATTGCTATAAATAATTTATTAGCACTGTGCGTGATTTACTTCATTTAATGAAGATTCTCTCGAGAGTTCAAGATTATCGTATGTTGTTCGGGATTTTCGGAGAACCGGTTTGCTACGACTATATTCTAAAATATTTAGACATTTTTGTTATGTTTCTAATGTAAATTTAACTGTTTTTTGTAAAGTAGTTTTACCACAAAATACACACTTTATATTCATCATTTCAGCCATAGGACGTCCACTGCTGGACACAGGCCTCCTCAATTGACCTCCACATGGGCCGGATAGAAGCGACCCGCATCCAGCGAGTCCCCGCAACCCTGACCAGGTCGTCCGACCACCTTGCGGGTGGCCGTCCTACGCTGCGCTTGCCGGTACGTGGTCTCCACTCGAGAACCTTATACTTTATATTAATATCACTCATATAGTACAGCTGCCAGCAAACTTTTAGAGCATAATCTTGAGTGCGCAGTAGCCGATTTACGTACAAATGTACATGCGCAAATCCGCCATTTTTGTTCTAAAAGTTGGCGGCAACTATAAATATTTAATAACTTTAGTGTTGTAAACAACATGATCAGCTGTCATGGCGTCATGGCAACAGAAACCAGAGGGGAATACAGGCATCATGTAACTGCACGCATTAAACTTTATCTATGAATTTTTGTAACTTCGGCTAGTGGAAATAGTCAGATTATAATATTTTCCGTTATCATTGACTCATTCCCTTTTAAATGAAAAAAAAATTAGCCACGCTCGAGATTGTCGAGGTGAAGTTTTTTTTTACAACTTTGTAGCCCTCCGCCTTCTTTACGTCACCTTTAAATTGTCAGATTAGAGGAATATACACGTTTGAGCATGTAACTAACTCACCCTACGTTAATCTGACGCGCTCGAGAATTTCAGATGAACAATTTTTTTTTACTAATCTGATCTTTTATCCTTAACGCGCGGCCATACATATGAGGCTCATATTTGGTGGAAGTACTTAACTGGGTACAAGGTATCCCCCTATATATTAATCTGCCGCGCTTTTGGTACTCCCGAAATCCCCTCTTGTGCTCTCCTACTACTAGGTTTAGATGAGAGGTACTACTACTTACGTCTGTGTAAACTTCGGTGGACCCCCAACCAGCTACGGAACCACGCGCTCCCGGCTGTTCCAGTTCTTCACTGACGTTATTAAACGAGACGATTTGCGGGATGAAATCGCATCCAACCACGCGTTTGTCGAAATTGAAGCGTCCCTCCACCATCACCACGGCTATGTCATTGGCCATCCATAAAATATTGTTTAGCGCTTTTCCGTCATAGTTGTAGGCTGTTGGCGAAAGTGATTATTATTCGCCAGCCAAAGATTAGAGATAAAGCCCGATTAGGGCCTGTTTCTATAGAAAACTCGCTCGCAAATCGCATGTGATAAGGCCTTAAACGGGCGATTGCGATTTGCGAGCTAGTTTTCTACTGTATACAAATAAGCGTCGCGGCGAACTCGTTGAGGAGATCGCCTTCAGACAGATGACAAGTGTGAGGAGAGGGCCTTAGACGAGGCGTGAACTCATTTTTGTGAGGGTATTTTTTTAATGTATTTTTTATATTTCACAGGTCATTGACCTGAGGTCAACTTATAAGTATGAAAATAAACTCACAACTCTCATAACTCATGATTTTATTACTGTACTGTTGTCGTTAGAGTAATAAAATCAAGAATCTGTGAACTACAAAACAACATATACCTACATATAAAATAAATAAAACTACACTGAAAAAAAATAGCTCAACTACTTGAGAAATAGCCAAATTGACCACCGCAACGAGCCACGACCAGTCGTGTTTTAGGATATCTCAGTATGACGTAACATTTTCTACTATTTCATATTGTTTTCAGAATTCATTTTGTCGAAAGTGCTACGCTACGCCACATGTTTTTGTCACTTACTTTTGGGAACACACTTCCAAATGGCTCTCATGGCACCATTGTCGATGCATTGGTTCGTCTCTGACGCTGGTAACCATCTGTGTAACAGAAAACGAATACTTTGAATGTAGCACCCTTGAAAATATCTATCATCTTAATTTTCAACCGGCTGCAACTGTGGACCGATTCTAAAAATCCTTTTTTTTATTTGATGGAATATACTCCTGGGGTAGTCCCATTGTCACCTTGTCGGGATCTGATGTTGGGATCCAAGGGAAATCTAAGGCAACGCTCAAATATTAAACCTAAGTTGTTAAGGTATTTGCGTCCAGTACCTTGTCATCATCTAATCATGCTGGGCTGATAATGGATCTACTATCTAAACTAACTAAACTATCATATTACTAACTTATGAGTTCCATGGACCACGTAGAAATGCTGCATATATCCTCAATGCAGGCGGCTGACGTAAGGATGTACCTTGGATCAATTATTACTCCGCCACTGAGCCAGTTGGGGTATATTCTAAACAAACTAAACTATCATATTACTAACTTGTTATGAGTTCCAGAGACCACGTAGAAGTGGTGCATATCCTCGATGCAGGCGACTGACGTGAGGATGTACCTTGCTTGACTCAATTATCACACCGCCACTGAGCCAGTTGGGGGTCTATCTAGACTAAGTAAACTATCATATTACTAACTTATGAGCCCCAGAGATCACGTAGAAGTGATGTATGTCTTCGATGCAGACGGCTAACGTGAGGATGTACCTTGACTGAATTATCACAACGCCACTGAGCCAGTTGGGGTATATCTAAACTAACTAAAATATCATACGAGTCCCAGAGATCACGTAAAAGTGCTGCATGTCCTCAATGCAGGCGGCTGATTAGTGGATGTACCTTAACTCAATTATCACACCGCCACTGAGCCAGTTGGGGGTCTATCTAAGCTAACTGAACTATCATATTATTAACTTATGAGTCCCAGAGATCACGTAGAAGTGCTGTATGTCTTCGATGCAGGCGGCTGACGTGAGGATGAATCTTGGCTCAATTATGACACCGCCACAGAGCCAGTTGGGGTCTGTCACTGGGACGTGGCCGACGACAGACTTTTCTGTCTGTGGCGCTGGGCGAAGGTATACCTGGGTACGAAATAAAAGGCTATAGAAGCTCCTCTGTCTCGATCTTCGTAAAAACTGCTTCGGAACTTTGTTTTTCTGGGTGTTTGTTTAAAATATGGTGTTATCTTCCGCAATACAATGGATTTACACGAAGAAGGGGTTACCCTTTGTCATTATTTCAAGAAAAATCTTAACAGCGCGATGGCAGTTTCGTATGAGCGCCCGACGCCAGCGAGCCAAAGACATCTGTTAGTAAAAAATTGGGAAGTGCGAGTCCGACTCGCGCATGAAGGGTTGCGTACCATAACATAATATATAACAAGTTTGTTGTATGGGGAGCCCCCCGTAAATATTTATTTTATTTTATTTTTAGTATTTGTTGTTATAGCGGCAATAGAAATACATCACCTGTGAAAATTTCAACTGTCTAGCTATACAATGTTCTTGAGATACAGCCTGGTGACAGACGGACGGACGGACGGACATCGAAGTCAGTAATAGGGTCCCGTTTTTACCCTTTGGGTGCGGAACCCTAAAAAAAGGTACTGGTACCTTGTAGTTTATAATTTTTATACGATCAATCAATGACGTTTTAACCGAAAATTCACCTACAATTAGATGAATATTGTGTTAAATAGATATAATTTTCCCGCCTTAATTAAGTTTAAAACACTTTAATATTATTTAGAATGATTACATTTTTAGTTCTTTGTATTGTATCTAATGGTGACGCATTTTTAGTGCAATAAATGTATTTTCTTTATCTTTCTCTATTAAGTATTCATAGACCTTTCAGTCTTTTACAGACGCTTTTCATGTAAGTCAATACGAGAACGGCACACAGATGGACAGATGTAAGAATGGCCTGCACCCGGTGAGCCGAGCTAATTTCTTCTGGCACGTTTGGCGTTTCGCATCCCGATCCATGCCTCATCTAATGTCACATCCGTTAGTTGGGCGTAATTAACAGTTTCCGTCATTTGTCCCTATCCATTGCGGGCACCTCCCAATTAGAGTGAAAGACGAGCGTGATTTGAGTCACGTAATTTCGGTCGTGCCGTACTTAGTGTGACGTGGTCACGTGACAAGATGTATGGCGCGACCGAAATTACGCGACGCAAATTACGCTCGTCTGGCTTCACCCTGCATTTCTCGCTTGGCTCAGTTTTTGTAATGCAGCATCGGGCGAATTCACTATTACATATAAATCCTTACCATGTAGGGTCTGGTCTCGCCAGCCTCAGTCCCTCTTAAGATACGTCTTGCGCTGAAAGGTCTGCCTCTTTGTTCCCCTGGTTTACTGAGGTGCTCTAAACCAATAATATTTTACTCATTAATTATTTTTCATCACACTCGTCAATCAAGGGTTTACACGCTAGAAAACCGGGTGTTAAGTCGTAAATAACGCCCTAGGGCGATAAGTAATTTTAATCACACTTTAAGGGTTTACATGCTAGAAAACCGGGCGGCAAGTCATATATTACGCCCTAGGGCGGTAAGTAATTTTTATCACACTTCGGTAAGGCGGTAAGTAATTTTGATATTGACTACTATTTATTACTTTTGTTTTCTTTCCTCCAAAGTGTGATGAAAAACGTCGTACGTGACTGGTGTAAAGGAATTCCAAACTCGTGTCATCAAAGTCCTCGCCTTCAGCTTCGGGCTTCTAATAGACACTCGTTTGTAATTTCCTCGTTTACCCTTGTTACGTAATACTGTACTATAACTAATTGTCAAAAGAAGACCTGTAGAGTAAGTCGGCAATAGAGCACTCAGTCTTGCCTTGCCGGGTTCTCGGCGAAGAGGTAGACCCAAGTTACGGTGGCTCAATGTCGTTCGTAAAGACCTGAACGACTGCGGTTTGGAAGAACACGATGTCCAGGATAGAGCGAAGTGGAAGAGAAAAAGTAGGAAAGCGGACCCCGCAAGACGGGACCAACGCTAGGAGGATGATGATGATGTACTATAACTGATTGACCGAGCGAGCGAAGCCTCCATTTCAGCTTGGCCAAAAATTATTTCGTTCAGATATCCCGTCGTTCGGTTGTTATCGCCGACTGATACCCGTGAAATTTTGGTTTAGGTTCGATTTTTTATGGATTCCATTTTTTGCGAAGTTTTCCAAAATTGCATAAATAGGTGAAAAACGTAAATAACATTAAATGTCAGCCATTTTGAAACTAACTCGCGTAGCCTACCCACAGCTGACAGAGCCACTAGTATATTTAATACTTGTAATAAATATTAACATAAAATACTAACCATGGTGACCATCAGATATACGAAAACTTAGAATCAACAGAAAATATATACCTAACAACATAGCGGAGACTAACCTCAATTCATGATTAAAAAACACTTTCCACGGAAATAATGTTACGCAAGACTGAGAGTTGAAACTAATCAAGTTGTGATAAGGAACTACGATTATACGGCAGAAAAGTAGGTAATTGCCAACATTTTATCATGAATGATTTTATTCAAAAATCTTAAGTTTTTGTTTATAGGTAGGATTACCTCATTTCTAGAAAAAAGTTACAATTTCGGTAGTTTATAAAAAGGTATTTATAAATTGCAATAACTAAGCTAATTCTTCTGTTGATTAATTAATTATAGTACTAACTTAGATTTTTTTTTCGGTTATCCTACCTACAGACAACATAATTTACGGCCTTTTTTAAGCAATAGATGTTTTTTTCTGTCAGAATTTATAAAACGAAAATTTCAGATTATTGAATTTTTTAATCCATTCCCCAATTTCACGGTTTGGAGGTGTACGAAAATAACCAATATTCCTATAAGTGTTTTTACAACAGGAGTTTTGTCGATATATCATGGACCTCAAAATCACATCTCATTGCTAACAAGAATGGGATAATTATTACGGTAGGTATTACACAATGTTTTGAAATAAAAAACAAAACTAAAATCAATATCGGTAATAAAATAAATAAAAAAAATTATGTGTCGACTAATGAACCTCCAGTTTTTGAAGTCGGTGTTACTGTCGCTGGTCCCTTTTCATACAATTAATGTATGGAGTTCAGAATGAAAATCGATGGTCACGCCACCTAGAAGTGTAAACTGTACCAACACATTTTAATATTTTATTTATTAACATTCAGCTCGCTTCTTACGTTATTTTGTAGTTTTGCTATTCACCGACAGATGTCACTACAAGTAAGTTTAGCTACTGAACAGCAGATGGCGCAATACCGCCGGAACGCTCAAAAGTTCCGATGCTTGAAACCATCATCATTTCGATTTTTTATAATACCGAAAGATGCCGAAAGCCAAACTTCGGAGTTTTGTAGTGTACCTGCCCCTCACAAAAACGTACCTCCCTGAGAACTTTTGGAAATAAGTCGTTCCGAGACCATGACGAGGCGGCCGAAACGTTGGGAAATAGATCTTAGAAAGGTTAAAAATTGGAGACACAATTTCATGCAACCCAGCAGGGGATTCCAAATGAAGTAATTACCAACGCAAGGTAATGAAACAATTTTTATACGTAATAATATTATTATGATGTGTGCGAAAATTGGTATACCTAAAACTTATGTTAAGTCGAAACTAATATGATCTATAATTTCTAAAAGATTAAAGAGCCAATTTAAGTGCCTTTAAAATCTCCTAAAGTAGTCAAATAAAAAGCTTTTACGACAAACAAAAACGGTAATTAATTAGCTAAATAAAATCAGCTGGAAGAGGATTCATTAATGGAATTAACTGAAGCTGTGAAGTAAACAGTTTATTTCGAGCCACTTTGCAATGACACAAGGAAAATTTGTATTTTTAAGTACTTTTCCTATTTTAAGGTTTTTAATAAAAGTAAAAAAATAAGATTCGTATAGTCGGAATCCTTTTTTGATGCCGCATTCACTTTACTTTGTTCTATCAAACAATAGGACCCAATTATTATTGTAATTAGTACCTATTGTGGGCATTGAACTGCGGACACAAACGGCACTTACCTCTCTTTTTAAAGTAGTTTTGTGGCCGCAATGCATAAGTAATGCCCACGTACAGTCAACCAATTTGATTCCTAGGCCATTTCGAACCTTATCACAGTGAACGCCAATATGAAAGCCGCTTGAAATCTCATATCATCATTGTGACAAGGTTCTATAGTGGCTTAGAAATCAAATTGCATGATGACTGTATAAGACCCTTATTAAAACTTTTGTGAGACATATTTAATTATTGTATTAAGCGGTTTACACTCAAGTGACAAAGTTGCCGCGCGACAGTACGGGTAGCAGTCCGTGATGAAGTGCTCCGTACGAGTTCGAAACATGTCGGGCCGTTCCTGACAATATCACGTGAGTGTAAACCGCTTAATACCATGACGACGCGTTTGGCTCGGTTTGTAGACACCTGCCTACTGAGTCGGCGGTCCCGGGTTCGAATCCCGGCCGGGGCAAATATTTGTGCAAATATTTGTTCCTGGGTCATGGATGTTATCTATATATGTATGTATATATTATGTATATCGTCGTCTATTAGTACCCATAGTACAAGCTTTGCTTAGTTTGGGACTAGGTCGATTTGTGTATGATTGTCCCTTAAGGGGCTCCCTACAGAAATCAGCCAATTTGATGATTTTTACATCGTATCAGTATCTAGTTTGTAAATTATAGAGTTATAATGTCCTATTTAATATATATTGTAGTATGGTCTATGCTTAACACTTTGTAGTGACCCGAATTTTGATTTAACGACTGTGTATTTTATAAAAAAATATTCGGTGAAGGACCAAAAATACACTAATCTCGTTTCTACTTTATCCCCGGTGTATATGTAGAAAATATCTTACATTTTATTCTTCTAAACCATATTCCACAAAATTTGTTGTGAAGCTTTTTCTATTTTTCTCAATACTTTTCGAGAAAAACGCAAAAAACCGTTTCCACAACCTTTTCCCCGAAAAAATCGTAAACTTAAACGGTTTGTATCTCAAAGTCAGTGACATGTGAAAGGTACTTGATACGGTATTTTGTTGTGGAAAAACTATGTTATTATGATTAGCTATTTATAATATGGGAAAATCTATCGCAACAGATCGAAGGTCATTGAGAGCGGGGAGCCCCTTAATATTTATTTATTTATTATTATTATATTTATTATAATTTGCACACGATACCCATTGGGTCCCATTGTTAGAATAAAACAAAGTGAATGCGGCCTCAAAGGACTCCTACTTCCATACTATTATAAATGCGAAAGTGTGTCTGTCTGTCTGTTACCTCTTCACGCTTAAACCGCTGAACCGACTTAGATGAAATTTGGTATGGATAGTTTGAGACCCGGGAAAGGACATAGGATACTTTTCATCCCAAATAAATTTAGTGTTCCCGTGGGATGAGCGGGTAACACCGCGGGGCACAGCTAGTTACCTATATGTATTAGTTGGTGTTAAGCGTGTTGAAAACTGCCATTACCGATTTACTCTCTCAACTTTGCATTATCAAAGTCTCCCTTAGTCATAGAGTATAATTATACAGGGTGGAACAGATCGAGGGACTTTTAAGAAAACAGGGAATTGTTCAGACTGTCCTTCATTTTTCACCAATGAACTATACCTATAATATTTCTATAGATTTTAGAGTTAATTTGACAGTTTGTTAAACATTAGTGTAAAAATCTGCACATATCAACCCTAGCATCTTTTGAACATCGCTTAAGTTAAAGACAGGTACCGTGTCATTCAAAATGTAAATAAAACCTTTGAGTTAGTAGGGTTGTCACTGATATTAAAATATTTTATTTTGATGACTTTTTTTTTACTTTTAAATCCAGCTTTACAATTATAGGTAATAGGTCAAATTGTAGATCACTCAGATGACACTATCTTGTCAGCCCAGTCTTTAGAAATGTTCCACCCTGTATAGTATTGTTTTGTCTATACCTTAATGCAGCTTGAAATGAAATAATCAATAAAGAGTAGGTAATAGTATTGTGTATATCACGGCCATAAATAGGTAGGTATTATAAGACCGCAATGAGATTAGGATTGGATATGACAGTCATTTAAATCGGTAAAGATCCGTTTCTGCGTGATAAGAGAGATTTGTCCTCTTATATTTTTTATTTTTTCATCAATAGATGGTGCTGCACGATTGGTGCCGCGCGGATATACCACCTGCATCGCGCTATTAATATTTATTTCTGGAATAATTACCCCTCTCCAAAGAAAACTGATTTTTAATACTATTTTAGAATTATATATTATGAAGTATAATGAAGTGTATGTATTTATAAATAAATAGTATATCACCATTGACGAATGTAGGTCCGATCGAAGACATCTAAATTTAGATATTGGGATGAAAATACCTGCTTTAGCGTTCCCAATATCGTTACATTCTCATTTACTATTCAAAAGCTTCTCTAAAGGTGTTTTCTCACCGTGAGCATTCGTCAGTAATGTTACAAAAAAAATTGGGATATCATAAAACCCTAATCTAACTTAATTGTAATATAGTATTAATAAAGACACTAACACATAGGGAGGAAACTAGATGCGATATTATCGTCAAAATTTTTTTTTTTTTTATATAATATAAAAGAAACCAAAAGTGAAGGGCCAGAGTGCCAAAGGGCTATGGAGCGCAGCATATTAGGTGTTAAAAGGACGGATCGAGTCCGGAACACTACGTTGCGCTCCAAAACACGTATTGCTGATGTTGGAGAAAAAACCGCCAGGCTGAAGTGGGACTGGGCAGGCCACGTATGCCGCATGCACCCAGACAGATGGGCTAATCAAATAACGCAGTAGGTGCCACATGATGGGCGGCGACGACGTGGCAGGCCAAGACGGAGATGGCGGGACGATCTGGACGCGTTCCTAAATGATTGGCCAGAAATAGCATCGAACAGGGAGTTGTGGAAATCGAGAGTAGAGGCCTTTGCCCTGCAGTGGGACTCCAATATAGGCTAATAAAAAAAATAAAAAACAAAAAAACCATGGAATAAATATCTTGCCTCCTTTGGGCTTTATGTCTTTATACATTTAAATATACGTATTTTTTTGTAAAATTGTACTTAATCACAAAAAGTTGCCAATTCAAAAAATTACTACAAATGTGGACCAAAAAAAATAGAAAATCCTTGAATGAAACGTATTAAAATACTTGGAATATTTTTCATCATACTTTTATTTAATCAACATCGGTCTAACCTAAATGTGTCGCAATTTTAAGATGCGTTTTAGTTTAGAGGTAAAACATAATTTACAATTGCTTACTTAGACATTGTGTACCTATTATGTATTTTCTCTGAAATGAAGCTTAATAAAATTTGTTTCTGAAGGATTTTTCTTCCGCGGCGCCATCTATAATGCATACAAAAAAAATCTACGACTCGTTATTTTGAAATAAAGTGCATATAAATAGCAAAAAAAAAATATGTTTCCCGCTAGAAACAATAAACATATTTAAAAAAAATCGTATATTTTTACTATTGACATCCATCTGCCAATGAAGGTATGCGTCCACTATACATCGATGTAGTGAGTTTTTTTTTTCAGTAGGTAAGTAATTATACAATAAAGCACTATTTCATTCGAAGTTCGTTTGGAACAATTAGACTTCTTACATAACTAGAGTTTTGCCGTCTGTGGCACCGATGAATGCTTTTTAGGGTTCTGTAGTCAACTAGGAACCCTTATAGTTTCGCCATGTCCGTCTGTCCGTCTGTCCATCTGTCTGTCCGTCCGCGGCTTAACTCCGTGTTCATTAGTACTAGAAAGCTGAAATTTGGTATGAGTATGTGTATGTTGTATCACGCCGACAAAACGGTAAAAAAAAAACTAAAAAAAAACTTTTTTTGTGTACCTCTCGTTCACCTAAAGTGGGGGAGATATTTCGTTCCAGTACTAGTGTCTGGGTGTCGTTGAATAGGTCTTTTAAAAATAATAGCCGGGTCTCCAAACATTATTTTTTGATAGTCAGCAGTTTTGTAAATATTCGTTCCGAAAATCCAAAAAATAGCGTCCCCCCTTCTAACTTTTCAACCACGGGTCAAAAAATGATGGAAAAATTCATAAAATGACGTAAAGTGCCGCGCGGTGTCCTTATACTTCGAACGTTACACATATTAGTTAAGTGTCATACTGCATTAAAACATTCCGCTCAATCTGGCGCGTATAATCGATAACTTCCAGAAGGTAATAAGTAATTAGGTACAGTTACTTTGGCGTTTACGAACTTTTTATAGAGCTTGGAATCTTTCTCGTAATTTAAATTGTGAAGGATGGGCAACTACGGAACCCTACACTGAGCGTGGCCCGACATGGTCTTGGCCGGTCTTTTGATGACATCGTTTAGCAGTGCTTTCAGTAATAAGTAGGTACCTAATGTAGATAGGTATGTCTTGTTCGAGTTGGTAACTATACATATACATGACAGAAAAATGTACTGGAGTAGTAAAAAACTGGTACATCTCTAGAAATCTAGTTTGAACTTTGGTGTCAAATACCTACCTAGTCTTCAAAAATATTGTCTTGCTGAGTATAAAGGCTAACTCGTAGAATAGGTACTTTTACATAATCTAATATTTTTAATTCTTTAAAACAAAATAATTCAATTAAAATACCTGGAAAAATTATGAAAAAAAAACATATAAAAGAGAAAACTAAAGAAATAAAAACTAAAACAAATTAAATACTCTAGAAATAAAAATCTACTTACAATACTAATATTCTTCTTTCTTAAACTTAGTTCCATTATGCACTTCATACTAGTAAAGTAGGCATTGGTACTTATAAATACAATTTTGCGATTAGCTCTACACTAAAAGCCACTGCACCAAAGTGCCACAACACAATCAAATCATAAACCTTTATTCTCAAATCGATACAAAATTATTGTAAAAGCAAATCGCTATTCGCGACCAATATCCACCCTTTACCAGTCCTGCTGTCCAACTCAATTCCATAAAGTAGCTATCTTCCTATATACATTATGCTTCCTATCTCAGACCATAACACGAAACGTGGAATCTATTTTATTATAAAGTGCATTGTCTACTATAGAAGAGGGCGGTCGACCGAAGAGCATAAATAATTTAACTGTCTTAAAAGATTCAAAAATAGTTTCCTAACATTGCCCCCCCTTAATATGTACACCATTTGTCAGGCCATAACTAGATTTAAACGACGCGTTACAGAACAATAGGTCACGCCCATTGACAGAAATATGATTGTCTCTTTCTAACTCACGGTAAAACCGACCAATTAGGATCGCGGCGTCTCGCTTTTACAAACGCTTTCTGGTTAACTTTACCTTTTACAAGCCTGCTTAGAATGTAGTAACTACTAGAGCTTACCAAACGCGCTTTCGCTCCTATGACTACGATTTTAAGATAGAAGTTTGATCAATAATCGAGGTGTAGGGGGAAACGAATTGAAGCGAGACTCCCCTCGAAAGGGACGGAACGAATCGTCTGTTTAAGTTAGTGAGTCCAAACGAGTTTTTATGTTTGGAAATCGTATTAAGCTTTTGTTGGGAACTGTTCCACTCAACGGGCATAGTTGAGGCGCTTGTGCGGTCAACTATCGCGTCCGTATCGAAGAGAGGGGGCAACGCTGATTGGCTCGTTTGGTTTGATATTGTGTGCGACGATCCGGTGGCGGGCGGTCGCGCGAAACGAGCTCGATTCAAATTTGGAACGCAACTCGCGAAACAAAATAACCCTCCATTCGAAATTCAAATCAGGTGTTCGAATCTCAAAATGCTTTTTTGTCTTCGGTGAAGCGACTTAAAGTGCCAGGTGCCAGTGTTATTTTTTAAAAGACTTTAAAAAAACAGTAACGATGTCGTCAGTGCATTCAGATGATGATCAAGAAGAGATCAACGTGGATTCAGACAGCAGGCTTTCAGGGCAATGTGATAGAAGCATAGCCTCCGACGACCAAAACTCTGAACATGGTAGCTACCATGACAGATATCCCTCCCCCAACGACCATATGACCGACACGCAACCCAGAGTGAATCTCCCCTTCAGTATATCTAGATTATTAGGCAAACACTTCGAAGATATAGAAAAACGGCGGCAATCCGGCGAAAGTGACAGAAGTGAGGACACGGAATCAGAAAGTGCTAAAGATGATGCGAAAGACTCAAATCTTCCCTTAAACTTCTCCCATCCTCCGGGGCTATACTCCAACTCTGTTCTTCTCAGGCCAGGGTTGAGTATGGGAGGGTATGGGTTCAGTAATCCGGGGGTGGTGAGGGTGCCGGCTCACAGGGCTCTGGGGGCGCTGGGAGCGTGGGGGGTGGCCCTGGATCCTATGCGGCAGGCGGCGGCAGCAGCGTTTGCGCATCAGGTTGTCAAGGACAGATTGAATGGTGAGTTTCTTCTAACAAACTATTTTTGAATAACTGTGGCATACAATGTCTAAACTTTCCATTTGCCTTGTAAAGCGCGATAAAGATGATGAACAAAAGGCTGATAGGTGATCTTCATTTTGACGTAGCTAACTAGTTTTCTCAACTGTTTCATTTCACAAGTGAGTCAATGCTCCTGAATCAAAAACTTTTCTGGCTATTATTTTATCGTTATGTAGAATAGAACCAGTAAGTTAGGTTTGTTTTGCAAAAGAATTGGAACATTTGTCAGATAATCGTTGGCTGTAATAAACATATTGTGTAAGACCCGGTTGAAAACTTCTAGGACCAAGAGATTTACAACCTAGAAATCTATGACATGACTTTTATCTAGAGTCTAGATTACATGTCATAGATTTCTAGAGGATTAATGAAGAACCTCATTCCACCTATTTAGCTACCAACAATAATTTATTAAGGCACTTCATCATTGATAATGTCAAGAAGATACCTTGCTTTGTTAGTTATTTTCTAATGAGATTACACCTGTCAATATTGATTATTTCACACCTTAAATCATATAAGGTGACCAGCAGTGACCACTAATATAACATTTTGCTTCGCTTCTACATTCATCTTGCGAATGGCCAGAATGTGGAATTCCCTGCCTGCGTCAATTTACAAGAGGGATACTCTACCCTCAAGTTTTGCAGAAGAATCATGTAGTAGTATTTTGGGTGTCAAGTTGACTGACCGTATTAAATACTGCTCAATAGCTGATGTAGCCCAAGAACTCGTCTGGCTCATGCCGGAGCACTTGTGGGCTAAAGTATACCTAGTGGGTCAGACAAAATATAGTCGGGTGTCGTGGCAGCCCCGACGGAGACAGCGAGACGGCCTTGATATCATGCCGATGCCATAACAACTGGTGGAAGACAGGCCAAGACCGGGACATGTTTTCCACGAGGGTAAACCCGGCAGACTAGATTCTTAAATAAAATAAATAGACATTTTAAGGAATAGTGTAAAGACATATTCTGGGTATGCTCTCTTTATCTAATCTTCATCAATGCTTACCAGGCATGATTGTAGTCCACAGGAGTACCAATCAATTATCAATTAAAGAATGTTCTTCTATTTTTTTGCCTTGTTGTCTTGTCTTCGATAAAGGGATATAATTATCAAAGCTCCAGTAAGTCCAACCACTTCCTCTTGGTTTGTCACTTAGGTTATAACAGCCGTTTGCGGTTGCAAGCTTGCTGTAAACTGTTGACTGAGCCAAGACAGCTAGGGTCCCCACGTGCCTCAAGCCGCCGCGCCGCGCCAGCGCGCATTAAAGTGCTTACAGTCTATTCAATCCTTACTTATTCAATTTCGTAAACAAGATTCTACTCTCATACTTAGTGTAGTGTTGCTATCCTTATCTCGTGCGCATACGTCAGAACCAACGGAGTGGGGAGTTCCTACCCGACCCTTGCCGAGACTGGTGGTGCTGGTGGTGCGTTGTCGAGCTAAGTTCTAGCATAGTGACCTATATAAACAGCTGTACTGTGCCTGGCATAGGGTTAGGTATACTACACTTAGTATAACGTTTCAGCCAAAAACTGTCACTTTCTATTATCTATTATGGTAATCTGAGTCACTATTTTATAGCCCAACGGGGTGCTTTTCGGCCCACGTCATATTGCAGATTTTTAGTGGTACTAATTTATTTTAATGGCAACGCAAATGCTTGGTGACTGCTGTTGAAAGTCAGTGAATGTCACTGACTTTCAAGAGGAAACGACCAAATATTCCGCAAATTTCAAGTAATTTTTGTATAAAAGCCAAAACTGTGCACAGTGATGAAAGTCAAGTTTTTTTTTTTCAATAGGATTCAGTATTTATTTCGGAGGAAGAACGAATATTTGAGCATCATTTCGGTAAACAATGTTTTGAATTTGGTCGATGACAAATCGCTACTGAAGTATTATAAAGCAAAAATATGACGTATAAGACACATTATTGCAATATGAAAGGCGTTTGTATAGTCCTACTCCCATTTGTTAAGCGAATCCCATTAGCTTTGTACCCGATGAACAATACACATTATCTGTATCGTTACTTCGTAAGTGAAAGAGCAGTGAAGCTCGTTTCGATGCTTATAAAGACAATGAAGTGACCAACATCTCTGTTCTCTTTGTTTAAGAGTAAACCTTATTTCGTTTGACTTAAAGACTAATTTAGTGTAAAAGTAGTTTGCACTTATAACGCCTTACATTTTGAAGTGGCAGTTGTGGCCACAGCTAACAATACAGATAATGTGTATTGTTCATCGGGTACAAAGCTAAGTGGATTCGCTCAACCAAAAGAATTATTTCTATAGCACCACTATCCCTGAGTTGGACCGACACTTATTTAGGCTATACATTGCCAATTTTAAAACGAAATATCTGTACTTGTAAGCAAACAGCGGCGGCTTTGGCTTTAGACCTAATTATGGTTTTATGGGAATACGATTACGTCAATTTAATACTCTGTGCTTGTCTATAACGTCTGTCAGTCATTCCTTCCTTCCTGTCTTGTCCCTGTGCGCTATAATGACGGAAGGCGTTGTGTGCAGATTTTTAAAGTAATTTTAGTGAATAAAGTTAATATTTTTTCTTAATCATGGGGCTCTCGTTTAAATAAGTTTTAAAAAAAATTAAAATATTTTTTTTTTTATTTTTTTTTTATTTCTTTCAATTCTAATAAGTTTGATCCTGTACTCCTGTACAGACTAAAAAACGTATACCATATCTAATAAATTCCTAGACAAAAATATAGCTTCAACATAAACTTCTATCGATCCTTCACTTTCGTTTATTGGCTGCCCTGCCTCATTAGATACGAGTAACTATTTAAAAGCCACACTTAACTGGTTGTTTACTTAACTAACCGTAAAACTGTTATCTTACAACTCACTTTAAATAAAATACGGTCAGGGCCGTAAATATTCTTAACAGCCTTTCAAAAAGAAAAGAATCCGAGGCAAAACAAAAAAAAAGTTTAGCTTCGAGATAAAACATGCGTAACATTATTGAACAATGCAAAGAACTTTCGCTTACTTTTTGTAACGTATAAGTAGGTAAGTATTGCTCCGTTGCATAAACGACCATTAAACTCTGTGATTTTATGCTGCGTGTGTTATTTTTTTTTATGAATTTTTACGGGGATAGGAAATATATTAAAATAGTTATCTACATCTAATATCCGGCGGTCCTGAGTTCGAATCCCGGCAAGGGCAAATATTTTTTTGAACTCGAATTGGACGTTTTAAGTATCGACATCTAGGTATATACCTAAGTATGTAAATCGTCGACTAGTTACCATTAGACAATCCTACTCGTACTTACATTGGAACTAGGTCGATCACGTTTTAACACGAGGATCAAAATAAACCAATCCTGAGTTCTAATTCCATATTTGTCTTTCTGATATCTCAGAGCGATATACTTTGTTAATATTAATATTTAACGCCATATAGCGGCTGTCCCAAGACTATGGGACATCAAGGGAGGATTCCCTTGATGTCCCATAGTCTTGGGACGCCCTGTATATTATCAGGTGCAAACTTAACCGTGTAATAACGTGAAATGTCATTTTCTGCAGCTCAAATCGTAAACATTGCTTTTTAATGACAGTTAAAGGTGATATACTTGAAACATCACTTATTTGGCGATATCTTAAAGTAAATAAACTCGAATTAGCACCCGAGTACTAGATAATATTATGTCTTCATACATAAGTAAGCAAGCAAGTTTACATACCATAGTAAAGTTTATAAGCATAAAAATTGTGGAGTAAATTTTATTGTTTTTTTATTGACATGCTACCCCGGTCTAAGGCATAAAATATGTTTCATCATTCATTAACAATTTTATTAAACTTTACTATCGTATTAATTCAGACTGGTTGCAAAGTTATTTAAAAATGATACGCGTGCAAAAACTAGTAAGTACCTAAAGTAGTAGGTACTTACATATCTAAAAGCTTTTATATTTCATCATTTGCCGAGGAATAATCAACTTTGCGAGAACTATTTACTAGTTACCCATAATAATAACACACGCTATGGCTGGATCAAGGGTCAAGTTTAAAAGGCGGTACTCTTGGACACCGGCGCGCATCGTCACAAGGGTCCTCTCTGCAGCCCTAACCACCGGTATAGCCTGATGGTCCCTGCTCCGCTGCCGGCGGCAACCTAGGTTAGGGTTTTTATAATGAGATTTTTAGTATTAAAGATATTTGTATTTTACTTCTTATGTAGATTTATTGTAAATAAACTAATCTGAGAAGAAAATAAATGAGTGGATAATACTCATAAATAAATTAATATAAACTTGTTGCAGATTGATTTAATTTATTTATTCAATAACATATATTGTTTTTGAAATTATACAAGTGCAGGATCAAAGGTTAGAGACAAACAAAGTAATTACAACACAAATAAATTAGATATAAGTAATGTAGGTATATATAAAAATTTACATACGTTTTTTATTATTGTAAGTACCTACTTATAATTTATTAGATATATTCTATAGTTTTATAATAAGTAAGTAAATTATCATGAATAATATAATGATTGAAAGTTATTCACCTGTGCTTGGCATAAAAAAATCGATGGATTATTTTTTTCTGTAAAAACCATGAAGAGGATGATGAACTAGAGGCAAAAATGAGTATAATTCTCAGTAACAAGACAAAAGTATAGTTAATTCGATCTTGGCCAGACGTTTTCGCGTGCGATGACACACGAAAGCGCCGTAAGTGTGTTTTTCGTTTTTTTGCGTCGCGATTTGAGGCGCCCTGTAATTTGTCGCCGTGGACCCTTTTTTGTGGCCGTTTTTTCTGTCGCTTGTGTAATAGTTCCGCTTTGTGTTTAGTCACCGGAAATATTAGCTACTTCTATAGGATTGGATTGAAGGATAGGCGAAAATAAGAAACTTTGTTGGTTTGACTCTTAAGTGCTATCAAATTAAGTGTCTTGACGTCCCAAGATATTAACTTTAAGTATTCACTCATTTAAATATATTGATTGCATTCATTGAACAAATTCTTATCATTCTTATCAAATATCAAGATTTTAATACCAATTTTGTGAATGAGCATTAATACTATACTTCTTACAGATCATCATCATTATACAGTCAGTTCATCAAAAGTATCTGAAAAACTTATTTCGGACAGGTACGAACGGAGTTACTGCGTAATCGATTCCGGTTGGTATTTATAAGCACGTAGAAAATTTAATTGAAAAGGAAATAAAAACGGACAACTGGCGGGCTTATCGCTGAAGAGCTCTTCCAGACAACGTTTAGGTAGTTTGGGTAGTGTATACTTAAAGTACAGAATTTTTCTTGACCAACTCTAATACATAAGGTGAGTCAAAATAAAAAAATCCTCAAACGGCAAAAACCTTTGCTTCGTCGAATTACAAACACAACCAATTTGCATCACACTCGCAATTGCCAGTGATTTACGAACTCCACTAATAACAGGACCGGCGCGTGTGAGTTCCGCTTTTTTTCTTTTTTTTTCTTTTTTTTGCGACCACCTAGTGCCTCGTACCACTCGGATGTCCAACCCGTAATTGATACAGTGGTGTGGAAGCAATTTAACACGTAAAAAGACATTGTGGAGAGGCAACTGTAGTGCGATCTTGATCTTAAGTTGATAAAATTGTGACTAAAATAACTTTTTTTTACATTTGTGTGTTTAGTTTCGAGTTTTTAGCCGAGACCGGATATATTTGAGATAATGGGTCAATTTTGATAAAACAGTGGACGAAATAAGTTTTTTTGTACATAAAAAAGTTATGGTAGCCGACGGTTAGCGCCTTTTTCGAATGGTGTTCGTTTTTGGGTTGTAAATATAAGTCCTGTAGGATCTATCTAAGTAGCACACGGCTGCATAACCACTTATACAGCCTTTACACAGCTTAAATTAGAGTTATAATGGGTACTTTTGGTTCAAATATAACATTATTTAAATCAGTCATGTTAAATACTTAGGTAAGTTACTTAACTACCTGTGTATTTAGATGGAATTATTGTATGCAGGGGCAAATGTAATTTCATTAATTGATTTCACTGCAACGACTTGCAAAATAAATCATAAATTCATATATGTAACAGTTTTAGTTCCATTTAGTATCAGATTTGTGCCTTTCCCAAGTACGTTTTCCCTCCATATAGAACGGGGAACGGCACATCACTATTTTGGTGTACTGTTGCGATATAAGAAATTGTAAAAATCTATACGTTCATAAACAATTTAACGCTTTTCATCACATCAAACTAGAAAAAACGTAATTTTAAACAAGGAAATAGTTTTATAGAGAACAACGGTTTACGGTTTATGCAATAAAGTCATCTAATTAACAACGCATTCGTGTAATAAGCGGGCTTTTATGTTTATATCATTTTATGTGGTTTTTTTTTACTATTTTATAGCCTACTCTGATTGAATTAATCCGATTTTACGATCGTCTAATTTATTTTATGTATTTTTAACTGCTTTGAGGAAACAAAATCGATTAAATATATTTTAACCTATTAAGAAGTTCGACAGAGATGTCAAGAGTTTGTGTTATCAACGGTTATACTCGTTCATGTACTATAGTAGGAATCATTTTGAGGCGGAATCTACTTCGCTTTGTTCTAATAAACATTGGGATTCAATGAGTATTGTGTGCATTATGAATTGCGGTCACAAACTGCACTTATAAAACCATTTCATACCAACTGGCCGCCTTGGATTCAATTGACAAACATGCGAAGAAGCTCATTGGCGACCCTGCCTTAGTTCAGGAAAAGCTGCAAAACCTCGAACACCGCAGGAAAGTCGCCTGTTTATCGGTTTTCTACAGGACACACTTTGGTGAGTGTGCACTAGGACTGCATGAATTAATTCCACCGTCTCCGTTCAGACAATACAATACTCGGCGCGGACTTGGATTCCACCCTTATGTTGTCGATATACCACTGATTCGTACGAAACGCTTTGCGTCTACTTTCCTTATGAGGACAGCTAAGGAATGGAACTCTCTTCCTGCGCACCTGTTCCCTGAAAAATATAACTTGGATCTCTTCAAATCGAGAGTGAATAGGCATCTTCTAGCCAAGCATGCTCCATCTTAGGCCTTATTGTACTTAACTAAGATCAGGTGCAATCGAGGTTAAATACATGGCTATTTTGAATAAAAAAAAACAAAGTAGCAGAGTTTATGGCCGCAGTTCATATTTTACGAAATACCCGTTGAGTTTCTTAGAACACAGTGAAGTGAATTCTGACTAAAGGATTCCTATTACTAGATACTACCTATATACATGGATAATATTTTTCCATCGGATTAGACCAAGAGTTAAGTGAAAATCAAAATGTATCCAATTCGTTATAAGTAGAAATTTTATTTATCAAATTCTCACTATATAAATTAATAAAAAGCTGAATTCGAATAATGTTAATCTCAACTAACATTAATATGATAATAATATTGTAATCTTGTTCCAGATTTATCTAAACTTTGCCTATATAACTACAGTATGTGATTTTTTTTATGTTACCATAATTTAAAGGTTTTAACTGGTAGTGATTAAAATTGAGGCAAATACATAGTTATTTCTGATGATATTATGAAACAACTATTAAGTTGGGCTTTAAAATGTTCCATTGTTTTCTGAACCAATGATTACAAAACAGCAAAGGGCTTGTAAAATCGAAATCGAATATAAAGTGGAGCAATGATATTGCGTAAAACACATTACCTGAAATGTCAGTGTTTAATACTTTCAGAGAAAAATCAAAAGATTGAGCAATTATTTGTTACCAAGTTATTCCCCGCGGCGTGGATATATATAAGTACATAAATTTGTCATACTCTTGTTTGGCAAACATGTTTTATTTGCGGTGTCTTTTTTGGCGTAGTTATAATTATTCAAAGTCATAACCATAAGCTATTGTTTCCCATAAAATCTAGTAAATTTTCTGAAACCTTAAACTTTTTTCATTCAGTTTTAGGTTACGAGTAGGCTAGATTTATTATATGGCAATTAAGAAATGCAAACCGGTAACTTTATGTATGGAAAATACCGGATTACCGGTAATTTCCAAAGATATATTTAATTATTGTATTAAGCGGCGAATTTAGCAGCGGCGTAGTCAGTGACAAAGTTAAAAATAAATATTAAGGGACAATCTTACACAAATCGACCTAGTCCCAAACTGCGCAAAGCTTCTACTATGGGTACTAGACGACGATAGACATAATATATAAATACACATATAGATAATATGACCCAAGCACAAATATTCGAGTTCATCACACAAATATTTGCCCTGGCCGGGATTCGAACCCAGGACCGCTGGCTTAGTAGGTAAGTGCTTACAAACTGACCCAACCGCGTCATCGTCGTCGTAGTTGCCGCGCCGGTGTACGGGTAGCAGTCCCTGACCCTGATGAAGAGCTCCACACGAGCTCGACACCCTCCATACGAGCTGCACATGTCGGGCCGTTCCTGACAATCTCATGTGAGTGTCATCATCCTCCTAGCCTTTGTCCCATTTTTTGAGAATGAATTCTCAATCGGGGTCGGCTACCTAAATCCCAAGATGTGGCGTAGGTAGTTTTTACGCAAGCGACTGCCATCTGTCCTTCCAACTTCCAACCCAGAGGGGAAACTAGGCCTTATTGGGCTTAGGTGGTTTCCTCACGATGTTTTCCTTCACCGAAAAGCGAGTGGTAAATATCAAATGACATTCCATACATAAATTCCGAAAAACTCATTGGTACGGGCCGGGTTCGAACCCGCGACCTCCGGATTGAAATTCGCATGCCCTAACCACTAGGCTACCATGCTTTCATGTGAGTGTAAACCGCTTAAAATATAACGTAATGGTACGATTGTACTGTTTAATTATGTGCTAAAACTAGGTAAAAGTCTAGCGAAACTATCGCTAGGGCTTTATTTCCTCGTCGGATTAAGCGACAAACAGTCCTAATCCACTTTCTAAGATTCACGACAAAAAGGCCCGTTTCGCAGAATCAATGGAGAGAGTAATTGCAATGACCGGTCGTTCCAGTAATGGGGGCCGTTTCCGTGCCATTACTGGACCGCAGACACCTTCAATTATGGTGGGCCAATGGCTTTTTGTTACGTGATCCCCATTCTCCCAAAGATTTAACTCTGAACGAATTGCTAGAAGTATATTCGTCGATCAAATACATCTCCGTTACGTGTACCAATGTATTTATGTAGTTATACCATAAATGGACTTCCTGTTGAGTTTCTTTCGGCTTTCTTCTTACGAGCGGTCTCCTCTTGGGAAATGCCGGTAGATTCACAATCTGATTTGTAAAAGTGCCCTTGTCGCCTACTTACTGAATAAATTATTTCATTTCATTTTATTTCTTAGGTTCAAAAACCGGACATCGTTTTGCCTGTCCTTTATTTGAATTTAACCTTCCATCAACAATTCACTATTCAAATAGTGATACAATAGTCAAGGCAGAAAAAAAACTGCAGAGACCGGGAGTCGAACCCGGGTACCTCTGGATTACAATGGTCCAACGTGTCAACCATTTAAGTTTTTATTCGCGCTTTCTCTTTTTCAATTATTCAATAAAAAAATTGGTGTTTTCACATTAGAAATCAATGAAACATTACATGTTTCGCAAATTTAATTCACTTTTCATTGAATGAAATGACGGAAATGTTTAAATCTTGTGGGACTAGACTGGCAATATTGTAAAAATCCAACACGTTTAGATTGAGCATGAAGAATCAGGGAAATGAAACAAAATAGGTAAAAATCCAATAAGGTATGACTTTTAGATAAAACATTACAAATTTTATCATAGGTACACATTATTGCAACACAACTCTTACCTATTTTTGGTAAAACCATAATGAAATGTAATAAACGAAGTGAAGTTTTTTAGAAAACCCTAGAAATAATCGCTTAAGTAACTTGTTACTTACAAAACGATTAAGTAGTTAAAACTGCCGCTTTGAGGAGAGCCGGCTAAATAGGACAATATAATTAATAGCGTTAAATTACTATAACCGTTTGCGGAATACACGCTAAATGTTTAAACCGCGTTTTTGTTTGTTTGACAGCGTAAATTTTATATCATTTGCTCAAAATCAGTTTGGAAATGTCTCAGGTCCAAATAATGTTGAGTAAATTCAAGCAGTTTTTTTTGCATAATACCTACTATGAATTACCTATATCCTTAAAAGCAAAACATGAACTTGAATCAGAATGACAAAACAAATTAAAAGTGCTATCAGAAACAGAAACAGGTTCGCGGCGGACTTTTATTCTCTGGAAAGCACAGATGCGGCTTAAACAATTATTACTCTAATAAACAAACTGTTTTATCACATTATTTTAACAATAAACAGCCATTATTGTTAATCAAATGATTAAACTAAATGCTCATCATTTAAATAAAACAATTTAAACGGATTATATCGCGTATATTAATTATTTGAGCCTCCCTAACGTTTCGGTAGCTTTCCAGTTACTGTTGTAAATGCTCATCATCTCAAATGTTTACAATGATCATCAGATGTCATCATCTCATTCAGATAAACATACTTGGAATTTTAAGGTTTGGCGCAAGAGCAACTAATAATTTTTTTTTAAATGTTTTAAGTTGCTGGGACGTCTCTTTAGTAAGATGTATTATTTTACGTCATTCACATTACAGTTAGTGTTGTGACAAATTAAGCTTTTATCACTTAAAGCTCTATCAATATCATCTAGGTACCTATTCCTATTGCTAAAAATAACACCAGCCAGCTTCGGAGCTTTTCTTTATCGTCATATCTGTTATCTTTTCATATTTCCCAACGATCATCGATACTCTAACCCGTCTAACACACCCCACTCTCCCCCTTAGCCGCATTTCCTCGGGGAGGTGAGGGCGTTATGAAAATTTGACGCGTTCCGATACGCGATGATACGATAAGGGGTTATGTTCTTAGCGATATTTGCCCCCGTTTCCCCTTTGGCAACTGTTTTTATTTTATGACTTCTTTTATTGAAATTGAAGCGCGAAAAGCGGTATGTGTTTTAACAGGTTTTCTGATCGGCTTTTTGTGGATTGACAATTGTTGAGTAGGTTGTTGGTGAGTGATGCCCGCTATTAAAAGGGGGCGCTAGTGTCCCTATACACGGTCACACTTAATCATTTCGTGCCTGGATTTCGAAATGGTATCAATAATATCCATACTAATATTATAAATGCGAAAGTGTGTCTGTCTGTCTGTTACCTCTTCACGCTTAAACCGCTGAATCGATTTTGATGAAATTTGGCATGGAGATAGTTTAAGATCCGAGGAAGGATAGGATAGTTTTCACCCTGGAAATTATCCCTAAAAAGATTGAAAAGTGAGTAAGTAATTCATGACATTGTGGGAAATGTAATGATTAGACCAAAAGCACAATTGCTCTTACATTTGCTTAGGCGCTTTTAATAATCCCTTTTATTAATTAAGGTGATTAGGTGGATATCTATCGTGTTGTACGAGGTTGCTTCCATACTTCCAAGTTCCACGCGGACGTGGTCGCGGGATCGTCATTTATTTCCAAGCCGTACAGCGATAGCTGAACATCCAAAATTATAGGACATTTTACCCGTCTACGGTACCTAAAGAAAAAAAAAACGCGGACGATGTTGCGGGCGCATCCTAGTACTACTGTAATTGTTAATATGCGCCGTCTATCGATAAAAACATTGTCTATTCATTTCGACGAAAGGGCTTGACGAATTTTAATCAAGTTTGCTACAGGGATAACCGGACATCCAAAGATTTTAGGGTTTTCTATGTGACATTAAAATTGCATGATACGGCACTACGGCAGAGACAAAATTATACAAAAAAGTTCCAGTCAAAAAAACGGTACAAGGCTTTATGTAAGTACAATGAGCTGCAGATTTGCATGACCCATTTATGAATGAATTCATTCATAAATGGGCCATGCATTTATGCAGCCCCTAGTACATACAAATTATGATAAATGTTCGGCTGTAGACGGAGTAGAGTCTGCGAAGATAAAATTCCCCGTCTACAGACGTGGTGCCGTATCACGAGCGTCTTAATTTACGTCTCTCGACGTACTGTTTTTGAGAGTGCCAAAAGATTAATATGGATGAAATTTTGAAGTCCGTCAGAATGACTGTATTCTCTTTCTCATATTTCTCAGCTTCAGTGATAATCACGTGCTAATCAATTATAGTAAAAAGGCTTAAAAATATAAAAGACATAAAAATATCAAACCAACGACACCACTAAACATAACCCTCTATCAATACGTTTATATCTCCCCTAAAACATTTTCACATAAAAATATCCGTTGATATATTTTATATCCAATCCATAACGCGATGTCTATAAAGCGGGATGTATTTTGGTGTAAATATACGAGGGTGAGGGGAGACCGGGGTGTATTGATGTTTATGCGCCTTTATACAGATTAGGATTCTGGTGATATTATAATGCGTTAAAAGCTGCTGAGAAATTAGAAAACATAAAAAAGGTTCAGAGAATAGAACAGCATTTTCAAGTATGAAATACTGGACTAAATTGTTAATAACTATGTATGAATCTTTGGCTATGAATTCGCTCTTGTTGGAATGCCTATAAATCTGGCCTTATAAATTATAAAGGTACACGAAATTAGGGCATTAGATAAAATTTTAAAAAATTAAGTTAAAAGTTGTAAGTAATTAGTTTCAATTAACATTCAGTGCACAATCTATGGTAAAATAATTGTAATTAGTACAAGTAACAGCTAGGTTACTGATATATCCGTACTTAGCTTATTTCAATAACGCAATATTAAATGCGAAAACCTAGTTATTTCTCAGTTATTCAATCTTTGTATTTCATTTTACAAAAACTATATCTTACAACAACAATCACTGCTTTTGAAATCGGGGAATAATTTATTCGACAGGTTTTTTTCCCTAAGTGAAAGTAACAAATTATCCACCATTTTATTTTCATAAAAAAAGCGGGCTAAATTGGCTGCTTGAAAAAAGTAATTACAAGAAAGATTATCGCGAAGAAAAATTAATAAGCAAATTAACACTGAAAGGCTTACGGGGTAATCCTTTTATGATATTATCCCAGGGGAACCCTTTTCATCCTTAGCTTAGGTGGACCCGTATTGCATTATTTTATTTTTGACTGAGCGAGCGAAGACCCCGTTTCAGCTTGGTCTAAAATTCTTTTGTATGTTCGGATGTTTAGAGGTCCGGATTTCCGGCTGTTCTTGACTAGAGGTCCCATTTTTCATTAAATTTTGTAAGTAGGTTTGTTAGTAACTAAACTAATTTGTTTATTTAGCTTTTCGAAATTTTGCATAATGGTGGAGATGTTGAGGTTGATAACGTAGGTAAATAATTACTAAATTCAACCATTCAAATTCAAACTCGCGAGGTCTACAGCTAGGATAATAGAACCGTAACTAGTGCTTCTGCCTTTTACATATTTTTCATATATAAAACTCAAAGGTGACTGACTGACTGACTGACTGACTGACTGACATAGTGATCTATCAACGCACAGCCCAAACCACTGGACGGATCGGGCTGACATTTGGCATGCAGATAGATGTTATGACGTAAGCATCCGCTAAGAAAGGATTTTTCAAAACTCACCCCCTAAAGGGGTAAAATGGGGTTCCAAAGTTTGTATGGGGAAACAAGATTAGTTAGACTATTTTATTCGAAACTTCACAGGAGTATTCCTAACAATAAATGAGTAAACACGTGTTTCAGGCTTTTTGAAAATTCAACCCCATAAAGGGAGAAATGTGGTGACAAAGTCTGAAAATCAGCATGGGTATTGTTTTTATGGTTTATCGGGTCGCTGATTACGAAAACCGCAACGATTTAAAATCCAACGTGGCGGACGTGAGTTACCATCTCCCCTGTTGGGGTGAAATGGGGTTGAAATGTCTAAATACTAAACCGCTGGTTCTAGAGAGTTCAAATTTGGCATGTAGGTTCCTTATAAGGTGTAGGGGTGTACTAAGAAAGAATTTTTCAAAATTTACCCCCTAAAGGGGTGAAATAGGCGTTCAAAGTTTGTATGAGGAAACAAGATTAGTTAGACTATTTTATTCGAAACTTTACAGGAGTATTTTTAACGATAAATGAGTAAACACATGTTTCAGGTGTTTTGAAAATTCAACCCCTATAAGGGAGAAATGTGGTGACAAAGTCTGAAAATCCATTGGTAATGCTTTTATGGTTTATCGGGTCGCTGATTACGAAAACCGCAACGATTTTTAACATCTTCCCTGTTGGGGTGAAATGGGGTTGAAATGTCTAAATACTAAACCGCTGGTTCTAGAGAGTCCATATTTGCAACCTACGTGTCCTTATAAAGTCTAGGGGTGCAATAAAAGAAGCATTTGTCAAAAGTCAGCCCCCCCCCCCCCCCCCCCCCGAAGGGGTGAAACGGGGGTCGTAAGTTTGTATAGGGAAAAAATATTAGTTACACTATTTTATTGAAAACTTCCAAGGAGTATTTCTAACGATAAATGAGTAAGCACGTGTTTCATGTTTTTTGAGAATTCAACCCCTAAAGGAGGAGAATATGGTGACAAAGTCTGAAAATCAACAAGGGTAATGTTTCTATGGTTTATCGGGTCGCTGATTACCAAAACAACAACGATTAAAAAAAAACAAACGTGGTGGACGTGAAATACCGTCTCGCCTGTTGGGGTGCGATGGGGTTGAAATGACTAAATATGAGTATGGGTGTAATTTTTATGGTTTGTTGGGACGTTATTTACGAAAATGCCACCGATTTTGAAATTTTATTTGTGGTCATGAAAATTCTTGAAATCATTTGCGCCAAATTGCAATTTAATCGGTCCAGTAGTTTTGCAGCAAAGCGGGTGTAACAGACGGGCTGACAGACAGCTACACGTGATCCTATAAGGGGGTTCTGTTTTTGCTTTTGAGGTATGGATAGAGACCCGCGTTATCCTAATAGATAAAAAAAATAGTATTTGGTGGCATCTCGATCGTCGTCAATCGGTACCTATAGGCGGGCGGCGCGTTGGGACGGGAGGAGTAATGATCGGGAAACTTCCTGCATCCGTAATAAATACATTCAAGCTTTTCAATAATTATGTTAAGTCATTTCAGAATTCTGAATTACGTTTATCTGGCTCAGAATAATACATTTTTCATTCATCAACTAAGAGAACCTCAATATCTTACAATAGAACATGACGTAACTTAGAACATGGCTTAGAATCATTAAACCAATCTCGAATATCCCAAGTCGATAAGCGGAGGCTCGGGACATTATAAAAGCTTTATACAAATAAAATGCACACATATCCCGGTGTCTTAGCTTCACTTCGAGTTATGAATTTTGAAGTGAACTTTATTTGGTACAGTAAAAGCTGAGATCGCTTGATTTGTGAGTGCTTGAGTTTTCGGTTTGATTTGATAAAGTGGAGTTATGATAAAATAAAAAGTATTTCCCAGTAATATTAGAAAAGCGAAAGTCTGTGTATATTTTGTTACTTCTTCACGCTAAAACGGCTGGACGGATATGCATGAGGGAAATGCAGATTATACCCTAACTTAACAAATAGCCTACTTTTAACCCTAAAAAAAAGAGCATTGTTCCCGTAGGATGATGTATATTATATAGGCACGCGAGCGAAGCCGCGGGTTAATGCTAGTATTTTTCATATTTTGTTTCACTAAACAACACGTCACGTCAAATAGATTGAGCCACTTATTTAATGTACTTGAATAGTAGATTTCATCCCTCTTTTCACCCTTTAAGGAATGATTTCCATTATGAAAACTATCATATATGATAAATATTCGGGACTGTCAAACTATTTATATACAAAAAATCTCTAAACAGCGGTCAGCGTTTCGAACAGTACAGTCCGACAAGAAAGTGTATAAATTAAAAGTGGCAATACTGTAGTGTTGTCCCGTTTTCTTAGATTGATTAGAAAGGGACGACACTACAGTATTGCCACTTTTAAATTACTTACTACTCTTTTATGATGTACTTGTACTTTATATACCATATAACTACCTGGTTATAATAGACTTGATGTATATGTATTTAATATTATGTGTCTACCAACTACCAAGTGTCCACCAAGAGCATAATTGAAAAACACATAAATATATCGTAATAATACTGTGCTGCTGTTTATAATCTGTCACTGTCACATATATGTCAATACAATACACACGGTTTTATATTCGACAATTGTTTGTCTTATTTACTCAATTTTGTCCATTGCCCCTCCCCGACCACTGGGCAGTCATAAAAACATGTTCATACAAAACAAAACATCTCTCCCCAGCAGGGGAAAGAAGACGAATGCCTGACGTCTAATTGGACCGTCTTGGGAATACAGGCGTTCCATCACTCGACTTTTGTTGTGTCCGCGCCTTGGATTTGAACCACTGTGCACTTGATTTAGCGTCGAGCGAAATTTAGAATGATATTTTCGTGCGCTTTTCTGGAAGATTTGAATGTGAAAGTGGCTGTGCATTTGATTTAGGATTTGAAGGTTTGTATGGGTATATTTATGTGCGCTCTTTGTTTCTAAGATTTGTTATATTTTGTTATTGCAGTGTGAATATTTTTGCCGTCTTTTGTCAGTAATACCTACCTGAACCACTGTGCACAGATTAAGTAAAGGAAGGAACATTATAAAGTCAAGTAATCATTTTAGTTTAATATACGACTTTTATTCAGTAATCTGAAACGTTGTACATTTATTTATTATAATCTTTATTGCAAAAAAAGTGTAAAAATGGCGGACAAAATGCCATTAAGGCATTTTAATCTCTTCTCTAGGTATTGATTCAGCGTTGTATAAAAAATTGTTAAAATGTTAAGTCTCAATATGATATTCACAATTTATGATGGGCATGAATATTGCGAAAAATTCGGAGTTTAGTCAGCTTTTAATGTATTTTTACTAAAATGTCCATCACGCTGCTGTAAAGATTTGTTAAGACATTTATAATTACTAGCATATTATGAATATCAGATCCCCGACGCAATCAGAATCTAAACGAATAGTCCAACTAATTGACCTATCCGACGGACATCGGAACGCAATTACCCCTGCTTCAACATTTTTCAATTACACACACAGTGGTGCAAACGAAAAAATGAACGGACAAAATCTCATGCATAATTTCACGCAACAAGCGAGCACCAATTCCCACTAGTTACGAACCGAACGGGAATCGAGTATACGGCAGGCTCATATTATATTCATCGGATGAAAGCGCAGTGCAATCGGGGTACAGGTTTAGGCTGCATTTTGCTGCGTTACTATTGCTACAAAGGCTGTGCCTTTATCCCTAAAGAGTGGTTCAGTTTCTGTGCTCGTAAGTCGAGTACCGATTGGATATAAAGAATAGATTGAATATTCAAATACATATTTAGTTACGTATGTAACTTAACTATATGTATGTTCCTTAGTGACATCTTAATCACATGTAAACTTGTGTGAGTTGTGTGTGATAGAATCAATCGTAGCTTGCTTGCATACGGTATGGTTTCGTATTGAAGCACTGTACGAGAACATCAGGTACTTTATGATTATGACATTATTTTAAAACTTCTATCAGAGTTAGGAAGTAAATTTATGGTATGTCAATATTCTAGCAGTAACAGTTGAAATATACAAAGCATGTCCTAAAAGTGAACATTGCTATTATTATGTAGATTAATAAAACACGCTGTAAAAGTGTAATATAATTACGTTTATAACAAAATAGCATACTTGTATACATATAATGTTATGGTCACAATGGTCGTACTAATTTTCACCGTGCTGTACAGTTATTGTTGCTTTAATTAACAACGATAGTTTAAACATATCTCAACACCTGCATTCAGTATTCACTTATATGTATTAAACATGTATTTCCTGGGGTTATATTGCGTGACAATCGAATATGGAAAAAAATGCACAGATTTCTAAATTAGACTGCCTATTTTAATTTCGGAATCACATTGTATCTGTATAACATGTCGATCAGTAGCTTTGTTTTTGTGTGAAATATAGTGCAACTAACAAAACAAACATACTTTCGTATTCATTACAGGGATGATGTGTTGCACAGAAATGTTTTGTAGTCACAAACTGGCAAGACCAATTATAATTTTGTAAACGGTTATATCTAAACGCTTACCTCTTAAGCTTTTCAATGTTAATTTGCTTTTGAACTTTTCTTTACAATAATCTTGTTATTATTTGATGGCAGCGAAATAGTTAAAATAATATGGCCTAAAAGACTGATATTTATTTACCAAATTCCTTTATATCAAGCGACCGCGGTCTAACCAACGCAAAAAAAGCCTTGCAAAAAGAAACCGCCATAGTGGGCGAAGCCGTTTTCAATATTAGTAGATTACTACATACATAACTATATCATGGTCCCAGTCAATCGCTGGGTACATAGCGTGTCCAAAAACTGTACAAATGTATTTTTGTACCCGTTTATGATCCAGTTAATTATGCCCGTGAGAGGCTCACATGACTCAGTGGGCGATTACCCGCACGCTCGCTCATTTGGCTCATTAAAATTTTGTCCCGCTGTCATCGTCGGACCACTGTGTAACCTCGGAGGTTGACCTTGTAAGGAAATTGCTTTTGTATGTAAACGTTTTAGTCGGTTATTTATTTATAGAATTGTCTTCTTTTTAGTTTAATTATCTTGATTTTTTTCTCTAATTTGGTAGGTACATTGCTGCATTCGGAAAATATGTTTCTTGGAAGCCGACGTAGTTAGAAAATATATTAAAGATTGCAATTATTGACATAAGTTGGAAATTCACTTGCCCTATACAGTCGAAAAAACAAAATCGTCTTTCATTTGTTTATGACTTAACAACTTAAATCGTTGAACCAATATCACGTAGCGTTATAGAAGAAAAACCGGCCAAGAGCATGTCGGGCCACGCTCAGTGTAGGGTTCTGTAGTTGCCCATCCTTCACAATAGACAATAAAATCAAATTTAAATTAGGTACGAGAAAGATTTCAAGCTCTATAAAAAGGTCGTAAACGCCAAAGTAACTATAAATCACTAAGATTTCAAGCTCTATAAAAAGGTCGTAAACGCCAAAGTAACTATAAATTACTTATTACCTTCTGGAAGTTATCGCTTATACTATACGCACCAGATTGAGCGAAATGTTTTAATGCAGTATGGCACTTAACTAATATGTGTAACGTTCGAAGTATAAGAACACCGCGCGGCACTTACGTCATTTTAAAGAAAATTATGAAATTTTGCGATAACTCAAAAATATAGTTTTCATTGAAAGTACTAATAAGGCCTTATTTTCATGAATGTTTCCTTAATTTTTTGACCCGTGGTTGAGAAGTTAGAGAGGGTATTTTTTGGATTTCCCGAGCGAATATTTACAAAACTGCTGACTTTATCAAAAAATGATGTTTGAAGACCCGGTCTTTGTTTTTAAGACCTATTCAACGACACCACACACGCTAGTGTTGGAACGACAAAAAAAATCACCCCCACTTTAGGTGTACGGGAGGTACCAGTTTTTTTTTTTTTTAGTTTTTATTTTACCGTTATGTCGGCGTGATACATACACATACTCGTACCAAATTTAAGCTTTCTAGCACTTATGATCACGGAGCTAAGCCGCGGATGGACAGACGGACTGACGGACATGGCGAAACTATAAGGGTTCCTAGTTGACTACGGATAGTACGGAACCCTAAAAAACGTAGAGAATAAGAATACAAGCCACAGGGAAGACAGTCAAATTGCATGTAACGAACATACCTATAGTATAATACTCAGTGTAAGTAGGTATTATCTTATTTTAACGTACATATTTATGATACACGCAGAATTGTGTACGGACAACAAAGGCTGTTATTATTCCATTACTTCTATTATCAAATTGCTGTATCTGAGCGCCGCAGGCTGCGTAGGTTGGCACAACATACCTATCTCCAGATATGGCCAAGATAAATCTTATTTCATTCTATTTTTGTACGGCTGCTCAACAGCCAGAAGAGCTGACTTCGTGGCTCCGCCGTCCGCTTTTGTTAGCATGCACGTCCGTTGTCAGATGATTACGTCACATTTTACCATGCTGGTCATTATCATTATATCAGCCTATAGACGTCCACTGCTGGACAAAGGCCTGCCCCAAAGTTCTCCACAGCGCGTCACACTCATCCAATTGCTCCCCGCGATTGGTTAGGACCAGGTCGTCGGTCCACCTTTTTGGGAGCCTTCAATATTTTACATAAATAATCAATAAAACAGTTCTCAGGCGGCTGTTGCGATTGGGATGATATCCGATCCCCGCTTGTTTAGTGCATTAATCAAGCATCCTGATTCGACTTTCTGTTGCGAATTAATAAGTAAGTACATAAACATATTGTTGTTGTGTATGTACGTCAGCATGTGCGTATGATATACAGACACAGTTTTCATCTTTTAAAACCCCCAGTGGCCACGCATGAATCATAGGGTAACCGAATTACGGAGCAACCTCGTTACGTACCCTTTTCGCCCTGATGCCTTGTGACAGTGCGTAACTAATCGCCTTATATGGGAGGGTTGCGGTGTTCCAGTTTATACAGGTTTTCGGGTTACCTTAAATTTAAGTTTATCTAAGTTTTTAAATGTTTTTATAGAATTTTCTTATCGATTCTGTTTTTAATGCGGGCCACATTTTTTTTATGAATGTTTACCTACACAATGTTAATTTATGACAGGAGAATATGATTTTCAATTTCAATTTCAATATAGTATTACAAAAGGTTTTAAGTACTATTTATGTGTCGTCATAATGAGCCATTAAAGGTTGCACAATAATATTACATATTTCAGGTAAAATAGATGAATAAATTAATATAAGTCTCATACAATTTGTGGGTCCATTGATACATAAAACGTTGAGTGAGTGAATATGTCAAGTATGGTAATATTAACATTAAAACTATATATTTACAAGTAATACTTAAAAATCTACATTACTAATTAGCTACTACATATCAAATCAATTTTTAATTTATAGGTCAATTCAAGCCTCGAAAAATTCGGATATATTATAAAACATTTTTTGTAGACACCATGCATGAAGTTTGTGATTGTACGCAGGAAAGTCAAGTGTCTTGATGTCATCTGGCAAATTATTAAAGATTTTTATGGACATGTTAAAAATACTTTTATTAAAATAAGCGGTATTGTGCACTGGGCATTGTAAGTTTAGGCCATGTAGTTTAGAAGTGGATCTAGAGCTTGGTTTTTTCATTTTGAACATGTCAAAATTTGTCTTTACAAACAAGCATACTTCGTATATATACAGGGTTGGTAAGGGCAGGATATTATATTTTTTATATAGTGGCCGACAAGAGTCCATGTGATGGGCACAGCATAGGGCTCGTAGGCATTTTTTTTGTAACCAAAATACTTTTTCCGCACTTGACGAGTTACCCCAGAGAATCAGCCCATATCGAAGATTGCTCATAATGTGGCTATGGAAAGCAAGCAATGCAGCTTGTTGCGAAGCAATATGTGTCAACCTGCGCAGAGCATATACAAAACGGTTTAATTTAGAAAGTAGGTGATCGACATGGGTTTCCCAATTATTATGGCAATCTATCATTATTCCTAGGAAACGCGTTGGTCAATGGACACACCATTATAACTCAACTTAATGATGTGATCCACTACAATGTAAATGCCTCAGCACAGCACAGAATGCCTCTTGGCATTAAGTTCACCAATTTGTAATTATAAATAAATGTAAGTAGTGTAATCCTACGTTCCCGGCGTAGTGCTCTCCCAACTGAGCTATTACATTGTAACGTCAATCACAAGAAATCTTTGTTTCCATAACTCTACGCTACTAGTGCACGTCTGCGATGCTTTAAGATGCTTATGCGCATTAGTCAATTATTTTTTTGGTGTTGTTTGGATCTGCGGGTCCTTGGGGGCCCTTTGCATGATTTGGGACTGACACGCTTCGTCCATATGGACAATGCGCCGAAACGCATTAGTCAAAACCGCACGATGTGCGTTTTATACGCACAACTACATTGCTTTACAGCAAGTGTGAGGACCACGACAGAGATGGCGCTATTCTAAATGTTTTATTGAATCGATTATTAGTTTGGCAACTTTTAGAGCCATGTCGACAACCTTGGTCCTCTTAAGGATCTCTTATACTGATTCGATCACGCAAGAAAACTCCGAGCATAGCCTTTTGAGTAAAATAGAGCCTTTTAAAAAAGTATTTTATTAGTAACCACGTCTCAGTGCCATATGTTACTGGTGTCACAAATTAGGTTAATCTTTACCGTTTTTAGGGTTCCGTTGTTACCCTTTGGGTTACCCTAGTAGTTTCAACTCATTGCGCTATAAATCTAACTGTAACGTTTACACGCTGCTTCAGCTATTCAATAAAACACTATGCTCCATAAAATAGTATAATAATAGCTCAGTCCTTTGTCTTGCCGCAGAACCAATTATCCAGTCCTTTAATTCGGCCTAGATTCGTGCAGGACTCGATTACAGGCGGTAGTCGCTGTAATCAACAAAATGGCTGTGTCGTGATTTGCAAAAATGTCTGAGTTTAACAAACACAATTCACGAATTGACTGGCTCATGGATGACAGTTTTCATTGTGTTTTTAGTCGACTGCGACAGCAAAGACGGGGGACCTTTCGTATTTCCGATACAGGCTTCATTATTTTAAGAGTCAAACTTGTCGGTGTAGCTGATGAAGTTTTCTCCATCTAACTCTATCCATAGGCACTTCCTTGACTTCTCTATACGACAGGACTTCTATCTTCTCTTTAATTTGATTAATGTAGCTCATTCTTCGTTCGCTGCGACCACGCATCGGACGACGCAGAGTGGGGCCTCCGCAAGGTGGACTGATGACCTGGCGAAGGTCGCTGGAGTCCGCTGGATGCGGGCGGCGCAGGACCGGTCATGGTGGCGTTCTCTGGGGGAGGCCTATGTCCAGCAGTGGACGTCTTTTGGCTGATGATGATGATTAACTTATTCTTGGCCTTCCTCTTCCTCACTGTCACTTCCCCTCAATACAGGGTTAGAGGAGCCTAATTTGATTGAGTTTGACTTATATCCCTTTGCAACCTGGGATATCTTGTGACAGGCCGTTTGCATTTTTCAGTTCATGCGTTTCATTACTCAACAAGATTCTTTAATCCTCATTTGTCATCGGATAGTCGATTTCCTGGACAAGCATTTCGACATTAATAGATATTCGGTATATCGATGACTTTGCATAAAGTATGTTATCGACTTCTCTATTTCTGATTCCGACACACACTATAATAAGAAATGATGCAATATTCCCTCCGTAATGTTGTACCGATTAAATGCAAAATAAAGAAAAGCTTATTTCTTTGGGAATTGCTTTAAGTATATTTTCACATTAAGAATCGTGTCCCATGTTTGTAGTCATATTAGTGATTAAAGGAAAAAAAACAAATAAAAAAAAATGGATTTTTCATATAGCAAAATAAATATAAATTGTTCATCGACAACTTAGGTTTGGTTAGCGTTAAAAATTGCACTGACACCTGTCATCCCACAGTAAAACGTAGAATGCCCCATATTACAGAGTTTATCGTACGTAACTCACGGTTACGGTTTAAAACCGACCCCATATCCTAACCTTAAAGTTAGCTCCGTGTAACAATTCCAACGAGTTATGTATTCCCTCGCAATTGTACATAATTTGTGGTCACGTCAAGCAGCCATTACGACTGGCCGACCAATGAGAGCACGCCGCTTAATACGCTTCCATATTTGAAAAGAAAAATATGAAACATGAATTCGTAATTTGAATTTGGAAGGAACGGTGTTTAAGGAGATTCGTTTTGTTGATTGCTTTGGATTGTTTATGGTATCGGTGATCTTTAATTTAATGGTGAACAGCTTTAATAGATTCTTTGTGTATTTCCAAACTCGTAAGACAAAAATTGGCTATACTATCGTCAAGTTATTTTTTGTTAAGTATTTCGTGTTTTATTTTGTGTCATCGTTCTTAAGATAGAGAGAATAGAGATGTTCGACTTAATTTATACTTACATATTTACTTAGAGTAGGATTTGACCACATCTAAGCGCATTTAAGGCGGAATGCTAACAAGATGTTACCTATACTTCGCTCAGCCGTGAATATAATGATTTGAACAATATTAATCTTTAGGATCAAAATAACCTTTGATGCATAAAGGTTGTCTGGAAGAGATCTCTTTTTAGCGATAAGACCGCCTGTTGTCTACCGTTATTTATAAATTGTATTTGTCTTGTTTCCTTCTGTAAATTTTTATTGACGTGCAATAAAGTATTGTTGTAAGTATTGTATTGTATGCATATTTAATGAACCATATTGAACAAATGCCAAAACCACTCACTAAAAATAATGTGTTTACATATGATGCTTATCAACTCAATGTCATATTTTGTGTAGGCAGTAATCTAAAAGCATCACCAATAAAAACGTGTTTCCTATACATTTACGCGTACATAAAAGCCATAAAAAGAGTAAATGGATCCATTATACACTACAATAGCCATAAATATCATTTTATATCATTGGCATTGAATATAATGTACTTATTTAACGATGAAGCTCATCTCACGCATCATTTAATACAAATCGATCTATTACGGACGCGATGATTGTCGATGATTACCGAACGGCCAGCCAATCACGAGCCTCGGTTACAAACGTAATTTATTGAGTTTCGAATTTTAAAAACGTAATCCGCCGCCATCTTTGTAATTTTAAAGCTACGTGTAACTGCTACTTTGAAATGATTGCCTTATTACGTCTTTTTTAATGGCGTATCGTATGTTGGAGTAAGCGTTATTATGATTTCTAACATATACGTTTTAGCTTCAAGCTAAGGTGGCCTTTTATCTAAATTGCTATTTCTTGTAATTTTTTGACTCTAGCTATCTTTAGATATTTATGATTTATTTGTCATTATTTATAACATGTCACTTACAGTTAATACCAAGCATGATACATATTGACAGATATTAGTATACTTTGTAGAGATATTTGACTATCATAGAGGTACATACACTGTGACCTTTTTTTGTAACTTCGTAAGCGCAGGGACATAACATAACCCCTCTTATTTGCCTTATTGTTGTCGGGCACAAGACGACACAATATGTTGGCGTTTTGGCGTTATGAAGCGATAAAGATAATCATACAAAAAATCCATAAAAAAAAGGAATTTTCGATTTAGTAACGTCCAACCACGGACCACGGGTAGTTTATAACGGCGGATCATATGGCCAATGGAAAGGTTGTAAAATATATTATATATCGACATTGGCTCAGTAATATCTGTTCAAGTCCCAACAACCATGTAATTTCAGATTCATTACGAACAGAAAACTTTGATCGTTTCGCATAATAGCCCATACTTTTAAACCAATTGTACGAGCAATTTAACATACACAAACATACAGTTAACGTACAGTCTAATGAGATTTTTATTTATTCATGAGTTGTAATGATTCCGGGCGATTAAACCACGGTTTCCATTTTAAAGATAACGTACTGATGATGTTTAATGCTTGGGTTTTTTACATATAAACAGGGGAAATAATTATTGTAATAAGAAATGAAATAGGTCTCTACAATTAGTAGATAATGTAAAATATTAATGCGCGGACGGACCAGGAAAACCAAAGACCACCATTTTTAAGTTGGTTCTTGGGAAAACCCTAGATTGAAATTTAAAACCTGATTTATTTGCCGATCGCTCGTTTCATACCTAACTAATGAGTTTACCACATCAACTACTAAGACCTAAGGAAGTGGCAAATAATGTTTTTAGAGATGAACTTTGAAAATCGGAACAGATCTTGACCGATCCTGATCTTCTTAGATTGAATCTTAAAAGTGATTCGTGATTGAATCTGAAAAGTGTACTTTTCAATGCAATTAAAAGGCTCGATCGTGTTTTAGGTGAACTTCGTAGTTTATAAATGGCTCCTGCTCCGAAAATATGCAGAATTTTCAAATATTAATGCATACCTAGGTTAATAGTGAAAGATCATATTTTATGCAATCCAGTGCAATAGAAGTGGGGCTCTAACCTTACTTTTCCGAAGTAGTATTCTACCAACTGAGCTACCGCATTGCTATATATAATCAGTCAATAAGCACTGCATTTTTGGGCGTGTGAACGTCAAGCCGAGTCCGAGAGAATTCTGCGCGTCCTTGGTGTCAATTTCTATAATATTGAATTCTATAATAATGAAGCGAAAAATTCAAAAAATTTATGGTTCAGACAGGGTTCCAACATAATTTGAGACGATGGTGCCGATCATGAAGTCGGAATCTTAACGGTAGGTAACGCTACGATGCCACCCTAAGGCAAGAAGGAACGCGTTGAAAAAATCAATGGCTCGCCCATCAAGTTCAGTGGTCCAATAGGACGCTCGTGTTGAACCGGAAAACCATCGGAGACGCAGGTTCGAACCCTGCCCGAACCATTAAATTTTTCGCTTCATTGTCAACATTGGGTTTACGCTAGCCTTACTGCTGTAACATAATCACTTTTTCACAGAAAAATAACCGACTTCAATGAGCGAAATGGAACTTATTACACACTCATATGATTTTCTCATGGATATTTATCTTTGTCAGAACTGGACAATTTTAAATGAGTCCACACGGGAAGCACCAGCTTTCAAATAAAAAAGAATCATCAAAATCGGTTCACCCACTCGAAAGTTCTGAGGTAACATAAAAAAAAGACATTGAGTCGAATTGAGAACCCTTCTCCTTTTTTCGAAGTCGGTTTAAAAAGTAATAAACGAAATACTCACGTTAAACCTTCCTTCCAGCGTCCTTCCCCATCACGAGGCGGATCGGACACCCCTACCAGAACCGGACGCCCCCGAAGCGCAAGAAGCCCCGAACGTCCTTCACTCGTCTCCAAATAGCCGAGCTGGAGAAGAGGTTCCATAAGCAGAAGTACCTGGCGTCGGCGGAGAGGGCTAGCTTAGCGAAGACCTTGAAGATGACGGACGCTCAGGTGAAGACGTGGTTCCAGAATCGAAGGACCAAGTGGAGGTGAGAATCTTTGTATTGCTGTTTTTTTCCTAAGAAATGTGAAATAGATTCCTTGTGTCGAATTCAACCCCAAGCTGAGGGCTTGGGGCTGAATTCAATGTTTCTAATGACTGTCTGATAATCTTCGCTACTTTATTGATATGCATCTGAAGTAAGCGTTCTGACATTTTCGTCCATTTTATTAGGACAATCGCAAGCGACATATATGATGAGTCTATGGCTATGCATAACGCTAAAATACAAATAGAAGATAACAACGATATGAACGATAATTTCGATTTATTGGGTAACTCCATGTAAATCGATTAAATTCTGTAGGTCTGAAAATCACTTTTATACGTAGGTCATTATATAAAAGAAAATATGGGCGCGCGGCGTCAACGGTACAACACCATAATGTTGGTCAAAGTTTCTTTGACCACTTATTACGCGGAAACGGCTCAACGGATTTTAACACCAGGAAAGCTGAACGTCCTACATCTCTCTTCCCCAGCTACGACTCGAATCGACTCTTCTTACCCAAGTACAGTATAGAAAAAAGTTTTACATGGACGAACTTGCACCACCTAGTTTCTAATGCAAATCAGGTCCCAGCATCCGAATACAATACTAGCAAGTAACTAGTCATCCTCATCATCATCTTATCAGCCGATAGACGTCCACTGCTGGACAAAGTTCTCCCAACGATCGATCTTGCGCCGCCCTCATCCAATTTCTCCTTAAGTGGCAGTGGGTGGGGCACATTGCTCGTAGAATCGATGGCCGTTGGGGCAGAAAGGTTCTTGAGTGGCGACCGCGGACCGGAAGACGCAGAGTAGGAAGGCCTCCAACAAGGTGGACCGACGACCTGGTTAAGATCGCGGTAGAAGTAATTAATAAAGTAGGTTAAATACGAAACAAAACCAAAATACAATAATAAATGGAGTATTGTTCCGAAACAATTAACATAATTTAATGAGAACGTTTAATCAATAGGACACATGTTTCGTGGAGGCTTTTAAGTGCCATGAATAATTCAACTACGATGATACGCCCGAACAATATTTAAATGATACGGACATTTGTTTGGTGTATCAATTATACAAATTCAACAGTAATTGAGTGACTTTAGCTGGCATTTTACAAAGAACTTGAGTACCAGCGTGAATAGTTTTATCATTAAGGGTAGATATGAAGGCAAGTGTAATTCATTTGATAAGGGTTAACGTCAGCAGAGAGGAACCTACAAGTACTAATGAGATACTGATCTACTGACTGCATAATATATTTCCATAGTTTTTTATAAGTTAATTTTAGTATGCTTTCTCTATCAACTTCGGTGAAAAAGTTGAAATGGAAGTGTAAAAACTATCTTGCCCGTCAAAATACGAAGAAGGGCTAAAGAGGTGGCATTCGGATCATAGGCGACCGCCACTTATGTACGATTCCCACTGACCGGGCGGAGTCGGCGCGCGCTCAAGCGCATCTAAATAGTTGCCAAAGGAATGTAGAGCTTCTGTACAACAGTCAGATCCCATATTCGAATGTTATTGGCGCCGCTGCCGGCCGATCGGGCGCTTGCGGACGCGGACGGAGGTGCTCGGCTGTCGTCGCGCGTAAGCGGCTCCGTTCAGTTACCGCCGCGCGCCATCGGCTCCGTTCAGTTACCGCCGCGCGCCATCGGCTCCGTTCAGTTACCGCCGCGCGCCATCGGCTCCGTTCGCACGTCCCTCGCCCTAGAATTTAATCGCTCGGACGGACGCAGTCGGCTGCCACCGGGCGCTCCAGCGTCCGCTGGAACGTGGCCGCAGCCGAACCCGCCCGACCTGGTCACTGGACGCGGTCGGCCGCTGCTGGCTGCCAGAGCGCCCGTTCCGACGCGGCGGCAGCCGACCCGGCCCGGCCTGGTCAATGTGAATCGTACATTACGCTAGGAAACAGAAACATTTACGGACATGCCGTGCCTTTGACGGCAAGCAGCAGCGGTAAGCGGCCATACGAGTGAGTGAGACACCGTGCTCGGACCTTCCGCTCTCACCTATCTCGTTGCTGGCCCGTTACGGATTCAAGAGGTCTGGTAGATTCAAAGGCAGAGCGGTCGCGCGCAAACATAGTCTTAAGATCTCTTTGAATGGAATAGGGAAAAAGTTGGCAACTTCTTGCCGTCTCACGCTCACTTCTGTTCTCTCTCTAAAACTGGCGTGACATCAAACTTCAGTAGCCGAAGTAAGGCTTATTTTTTTCTTCTAAAGTAATAATATAATTATGTTGGAATACAACAGAATAGGCAAGCCGTCGGGAATCGTTTTCTATGGAGGCCAGGCCACTGCTCTCCAATTAACTCCTACTTTTTTGAAGTCGGTAAAAAGTAAACAAGTGCTAAAGTATGATGGCAGGAAAGCAGGAAATCGGATAATCATTGCATGAGGTCAAGGCTCGCAATTCCGAAACCCTGTCATTACATTCCATTCCAAACATGAGATATTATAATTTTAATTTATTTTATCATTTTAATTTATCTTCACCAGATAAATATTCCAGTTAGGTAGAAACAACTTCGACAAAGAAGCTGACAGAAGAATCAGGTTGGGCTGGGCAGCATATGGGAAGTTGCGCCATATTTTGCAGTCATCATCACTGCCCCAGTGCCTTAAGTCCAAATAAGTCTTCGACCAGTGCGTCCTTCCGGTCCTTATTTATGGGGCCGAGACGTGGACACTAACAAAAGGCCTCGTCCACAAATTCCAAGTAGCTCAGCGAGCTATGGAGAGGGCTATGCTCGGAGTTTCTCTGAAGGACAAAATCCGGAACCAGGAGATCCGGCGGAGAACCAAAGTGACCGGCATAGTCCTAAAGATATGCAAGTTGAAGTGGCAGTGGGCGGGGTATATTTGTCGTAGTGCTGATGGTCGATGGGGCAGACGAGTTCTAGAGTGGAGACCACGAACGACACGCCCTGTAGGACGGCCTCCCGCCTGGTGGACTGACGACCTAAAAAGAGTGGCGGGAAGCGGTTGGATGCGGAAAGCTGAGGACCGGGTATGGTGGCGCGAACTGGGGAAGGCCTATGTCCAGCAGTGGACGACTCCGGGCTGATGATGATGATGATGATGATGAGATAAATATTCGCAGGTTCTCATTATTGAATGAGCAATGATCCAATTACGCTTTAAAAGTCAATTAGGTAAGTCCTCTTTAGAATGTATTATGAAATAATTTATTTTCAAAATGTTTCTGTCTATTTTAGTCAAATAAGTAATTTTTTTAATAATATTGTCAGGAGTACTCTATGGAAATAAACCTCCATCACTGGCTGTTTGCAAAACGTTTTATAGCCTATAACGTATTCAAACCCCTCCAACAAAACCATTCCAAATTCAAAACTGCGAGACAATGCAGGGTCCGAATCGTGTTGGTGGCATCACGGCCGATTACTTCTAATGGACAAGCGGTGTTTGTGTTCGGATTCGATAACGCATGCTCGATACGCGCGGCGCCAATGCCACTGCTTTATGATTTAAAAAAAAACAAGCGCGCTCGTGATCTACTCTCTGATACTAGGATCGGGTATTCTTGTTTATGCTTTTGAATGGAATAAAAGGATTATCCCATTGTTGCGTGGATTTGTGACAATGTTATTGATGAATAATGACGGTCAAAGTGTTAATGGTATGATAAAACCTTAAAGACGGTATATTTAATAGTCACGCTCGTGTATTGTTCATAAATAAAGTGTTCTTTTTTACTGTATTTCTTAAAAATAAACTTCTTAAATATTTCGAATAAAATATACTTGATTTAAAGTTCGATTCACTATCGGCTAGAAAAGGGACATCCTTTCTAAGATTTTATTTACATACACAACATAATTTTACGCTTTGATCGATGAAAATAGTACTTTTTTTCATCAAAAGTAGAACGTAAATAATTAGGAATTCGAATATTGAATTCAAATCGATGTCACAACACGTTGCTAAGGCAACCCTTTTCAAGAACGTACATTATCTGTAGTATCTTAAGCCCTCACTACATTAAAATAAAGGCTAGCCCACGATCAATACCGATATGGTGGCAGGTATACCGTGTTAATGGGCTTTATCTTAAGTCCTTATTGTTTTGTTTATTATTAAGCTCGTTTATCGGTTAATGAGAACCGACTAGGCGCCGATATGCCGGTATTGAGTTGATTAATTTCTCCACTAATACCAGAGACATTTAAGGATGACGGGTTTTGTGAGGTTATTAACAAAATAGCTAAACATAATATTGACACGAAGGTAAAATTATACTACATTTCCACCACACTACGCCAGAAACGCAGGATCGCAGGTTCGAGTCCTGCTAACATTGCAGTGGGTCACATTCACATTAGGCTTTTTTTTTTGCAAGTACAACTTTACAACACTAGATCAAGAAAGTTTGTTTGCGGCGAATTTTTTTTTTCAGCGCATTATTCAATTCAAATTTGGAATCCATTTCAGAATGACTGGATAATGTCATGTTCATATTTGCACATTTTAGGCCAACAGCAACGCTAACCGATATTTTTTTCAAACGCCTCACTCCGGCCTGTACATTTCTACACTGGCAACACTTTGGACCGAACCTTTAAAATAAAAGACTCATTTACGAAAAGATAAAGATAAACGACGATTTATTGTGCAGTTTAAGATATTCTAATATTGGTTTACGAACATTAAAATTCCTGGGACGTTTACAAACCTCGAGTTTTACATGTGTTTGTGTGTAATGTAATCGTTGATTCGTTTTCGAAATGATTATTTCACTTTCGAGATTTTTGAGGTATTTGAACTTGTGTTTGATTTGTCATATCTTCTACATTTCGTTTTCAATGGATTTTCGATACAATTCTAGTTTTATAATTCTTAATAATGTCTCTCTCTGCGTTTTCCCCGATTCATTTTTCCTTGAATGTTTTATTTCGCCGTAGTGTCATTGTAGAAACTATTTGTGATTGCTGTAAAACAAACCTAACCTTATCAATAGGATAATATTTTCAAGAATACGGTACCTATTTGATGACAGCTCAAATCTATTTCTATTTTTTATATAAAAAAAATGGCTACTGCCCATTGGGTCAATTTTGCCAGTGTCAAAGTTGACGAAAGTTGTACGGTGAGTTGAGCTTTTTGTAAAGTGATAGCGATTTACAAAGAACCACGCGGTCTACCGGGCCTTGACCCAAGAAGGGCTATGTACGCTTTAAGTTGAATTCTTCATTAACTATTCACTCATACGGTAGTTCACTGCACAATAGACTATCAATACTACACATTGAACAACCAAAATGAATAAATAACGAATAACTAAACTTAAAGGCATGCGGCCATCTTAAGTCACAAACCGGAAAAAACCGCAACGAACTAATCGACAGCTCAAATCATCAACTCTTTATGAAATGTCAAAACGATCTGTTAGTATGAAGCTTCAGAAAAGATACTGGCTTGTTACGTTATAAAAATCAGTAATCAAAACATGTGTCTTCTTTTTAGTTTTTGTCCAATTAAAAATAGTAAAATATCCAAAAGTTAGTTGTAGTCTATTTGGTTTCGTGTATTTTTGAATGTATGTTTAGTGGATTCAATGATATAATTAATGTGCACTATTGTCAAATAGTCTATTATGGATTTTTTTATGACTTCAAAGGAATAAAAATTGGCGAAGTGAAAATTCAACAAAAAAATATTTGGAAAAAGGTAGAACGGCACTAACCAATAAAATAGGTAAGAGGCACATCTTATCGCCAGATACAATGCACAGCAGCAGGGTATCAGTTATCCCCATATAAGGCAAACCTGTACAGTAATATATAGCCAGAAGTTGCTCGCCACTTTGTTACGAAATAGTACTTTACAGAAAATAAGGATTGCCGGTCGAGTAGATAGAGGATAGAGATATGAGGCAATCTTTTTACTCAAATATAAATTAAAAAAAACATGATTTTCTGTCACAAGTATTATACTGAAACAAAAGAAGGTCACATTGCAGGTTTTAGGCCTGCAATTTTGTAACAAAATTTCATTACATACCTCTAGTCTCGTCGCATATGCTCGGGTTGGAAGCGTCTTAAATGAAATAAGAATGACAATATTTGAAGAATAATAATATTTTTTATTCACTTTTATATTTCCGTCGACGATAGTGTTTATCCATACAATTCGAAACATTATGAGAAGACAAAGTAAATATCAACAAAAGATGGCAGAAAAACAGCATGGCGCCGCCCGTTCGTATAAAGCAAAAGACGCCGAAAGAAAATCCAGCATCACGCTATTAAGATTTTTTCCTGCAATCGTAGCCCCGCTACATAGAAAACTGATTCTCAATACAATTTTTTTTTATTAAAGCAGTAACGTCTGCTAACGTAAACTAAATGTTTACAAATGAAGCGAACATTGAAAAATTTAATGATTCGGACAGGATTCGAACCTGCGTTTCCAACGGCTTTCCGGGCCAACACGGGCGTCCTCCCAATTGGACCACCGAATCAGATGTCAGAGCCATTGAATTTGTCAACCAGTCGCTTCGATATGCCTTAGGGTGGCATCGTAGCGCCATCTACCGTAAAGATTTTACGGTAGATGGCGCTGTCCGAGTCATTAAATTTCTCAATACAAATCTCCAATTTTATAATAAACATTATAATTCCTTGCTATATAATCCAACGGCGCATTATAAAAGCGACCAATAATATCCGAAAACCGGAATTAAAACCTCACTAACCTAACTCAATAAATTAATCATTATTAGATGCATCTGAGTTGTCATAGACATCGTGCGATAGGCCGGCATCATTTGTCACAGATAACGCCTATTCATTTGTGTCCAATATGTAGATTGAGTGGACTTGCGTAGTGGAATATTATTAAAATCCATGCAGAATAATAAATAACAGTCTATATAGCATAACTGTGGCACGCGGCTTTTTGTTGCGCGACAAATACAACTTCATTCAAAGATTTTATTGAGTCAACATATTTCGTAAAATTGCTTGCCTTAAGAGGATATACCACTGCCTTTCCTTACCGTCAGTTTACGTTAAGTTTGCACCTGGTAATCATGGCGTCGCATACAAATGAGGTTCAAACTTTACTTAACCGGGTTGAAGAAATCGAAGTTTCGTGACTGTTTCCACCTTCAAAATTTTACCAATTGTAACGAAACTTTGGAAACAGAATGAAAAGGACAGTATATGAGATAGACTGTTTCGATTTATGCGCTCATTATTATAGAATACCTACGTTATTTGACTGTATTGAATTTATTATGTCATTGAAACCACTAAACGCTCATTCAAAATACACGCAACCGAATAAACTAAAATACCACCAACTTTTGGACATTTTACTATTTCGTTTGGACAAAAACTAGTGTTTTGACTACTGATTTTTATGACGTCACAAGCCAGTATCTTCACAAAAACTTCATACTAACAAATCGTTTTTGACGTTTCATAAAGAGTAGCTGATTTGAGCTGTCATCCAATAACGTATTTGTGTACTTGGCGTCTGTTTCGTCGTCACGAATCGTATAATAATAGCGCAAAAATGGACGCAGTCCGACACAGAAAATTTCCTTTCTATTCAGTTGCCAAATAAAGAAAACCTAGATTTGTATGGAAAAATTAGCAATGATATATCCTCTTAAGTTAGCCAGTTCACGTACTCAAAATCAATTATAATTGAATGTATGTGTCTTAACAATTGCACATGAATGCAACGCATAATATAACATTATACCCTTCCATTAAAAGTACATTGTCACACCTCATTCATACATTACGATAGTTAGCACCCAATTGAATGGAAACAATGGAATCATAACTTACCACACCTATTCAACTTTCAACCACAAAATGAGATAAGTGACAGCAACTTCTTACCAACATATGCCCTTTTCTATCTAAATGAGTATGGGATATCTCCCATATTAGATAGTATGTGACAACGTTATAAATGAGATGTCGATAAATCGATGCTTGCATAAATTTTATCGATATCGATGCTTATTAGTCGATACACACGATTTATGGTTGTTTTAAATGTCAATTTGGTACGTATTTTACATTTGATAACCATTAGTTTGATGGAGTATGGAAAGTTATTATTGATGTCGTATTCCTGTGTAACAAATTGAACATAGTTTTCTAACAAGATATTCTGAGTTTTTTTAATCACCAATGAATCCAATGATATTAAGAAGTAATTTAATTTAATTTAAAATAAAAAAACAAGCATATTTGTATTATTTGTCATGATAGATATACAAATAATATGTGTATATATGACATACCTACCTACCATGACAACGACGCAAATATTTATATACGCCTAATAGAGTAACTGATATATTTTCATAAGTATTCATCGAGTCAAGAAGGATTTAGTATGGATCCAATGAATATTAAGTGTAATGTTTACAAATGAAGCGAAAATTGAAAAATTTAATGATTCGGACAGGATTCGAACCTGCGTTTCCAACGGCTTTCCGGGCCAACACTGGCGTCCTCCCAATTGGACCACCGAATCAGATGTCAGAGTCATTGAATTTTCCAACCAGTTGCTTCGACATGCCTTAGGGTGGCATCGTAGCGACATCTACCGTAAAGATTTAGACTTTATCGTCGGCACCATCGTCTCAAATTTGTTGAGAATCGATAGTAACGATGTGCTACACCCAAATTATTGCCCTCCCAATTTATATTTAAAATATAAATTGGGAGGACGCCAGTGTTGGCCCGGAAAGCCGTTGGAAACGCAGGTTCGAATCCTGTCCGAATCATTAAATTTTTCAATTTTCGCTTCATTTGTAAACATTTAGTTTACGTTAGCAGACGTTACTGCTTTAATAAAAAATATTAAGTGTAATGCTTGTGACATATAGAACAAATTCATGTTATCCGACGATTTAAGTTCAAAAAACCGGCCAAGAGCATGTCGGGCCACGCTCAGTGTAGGGTTCCGTAGTTGCTCATCCTTCACAATAGACTTCAGTTAAGAGAAAGGTTTCAAGCTCTATAAAAGGTCGTAAAAGCCAAAGTAACTGTAGTTACTTATTACCTTCTAGAAGTCAACTTATCCACCGATTTTGTTCAATATAGTTTTCATTGAAAGTACTCATAAGGCCTCATTTTCATGAATTTTTTCTCATTTTTTTGATCCATGGTTGAAAAGTTAGAGGGGTGACGCTATTTTTTTCATTTTCGGAGCAAATAACACAAGCATAATTATTGCTTAAAAAGAGGCACCAACTCGTGAAATAGTTTTAAGCTACTGAATAAATGATTTTTGATTTTTTTTACATATTGAACATGACAATGAGTATTTGTGAAATAAAAGAAAACTGGTAAAAAAAAAAAATTACAAAACTGCTGACTTTATAAAAAATAATGTAGAGACCCCTATTATTTTTAAAAGACCTATTTAACGACACCCCACACACTAGTGTTAAAACGAAAAAATAATCACCCCCACTTTAGGTGCTCGAGAGGTACCTACTTACCCGAATTTTTTTTTTTTTTTAGTTTTTATTTTATCGGCGTGATACAAACACATACTTATACCAAATTTCAGCTTTCTAGCACTAATGATCACGGAGCTAAGCCGCGGACGGACAGATGGACAGACGGACATGGCGAAACTATAAGGGTTCCTAGTTGACTACGGAACCCTAAAAATGCAATAAAGATACTTCAAATAGCCAGAACTAGATAAACAATGCCTCCGAAAAAGCAAAGAAATTCACCATCAATGCTCCAAACACACTAAGTGGGTATAGCTATGTATAAAACATGAAGCAGGCGGTAACACGGGCGGGAGGGTAAATATTGTATGAGCAGCACAACTCGGCAGTTTGGACCATACATTATTAATCGGTGGGAAAGACTCCATTTTTACATGCATGCATTGTTCCCCCGTTTGGTTTATTGCCTATTTTTGTGACTTTTACGAACGCCGAGTTTAAGTTATTGTTAGCGTTTGGGTTAAAGTTTCACTGAGCTAGCGGTTAGAGGGGTTCTATGTGTTTAACCTATGTAAGTACTTACTGCCGATATTTTCGAACTCAAATGAAATACAAATGTTTGTTGGTGTGTTTTAAAAAGCAGCTGTAACACATATGGCCAGAATTTTGACCATGGAAGAAGCTTTGTTAATTGTATCCCAACTTATAATATTTTTAAAGTTAAAAAGAATAAATGTACCTAGCTCCAATTATTAAAAAGTATTAAAAACGCCACACTACATAACATGCTTTCCAATAGCAAATAATTATGAATATTTAAATATTCGAACCATCGACTACCTAACTTAAAATACCTGGCTACTCTCTAGCTCCTGATTCTATATTACAGTTACTAATTGCTAACTACATACGTAAATACTATTAGACATATATCTTTAATCTTTGAAACCGGTTAAAACAATTAATAACTTACGTAATCCCACCAAAAAATAAAACATAATTGCAATATAAGCGTCAATAATCAAATCAATAAAAGCAACAAAGGCAATCTAAAAAAATAGATTTACGGATCGAAATCGAATAAATTCAATTTTCATATTTACGACTAGGCATGCAACAGTATTAATTTAGGCTTAAATATATACCAAAGGTGCTATTATCAATTTTATTTGAGAACTAAAACTAATAACTACAGATATCGATAAGTCATTGCTCAACCCTATTATTAATGTAATGTAGGCGAATTAAACATTGCGAATTTTAGAAGCGTGTCACGTTTAGACGTTATTAATTTCGAATCGATCGACAAATTTATGCTAAGTTGAAGAATATTTAAATACCGAGAATAGCTTTCACCTATCAAGAATTCAAGCTTGATTTCAATACTTTGCTTCTTCCAATTGGGGCATGACCTTTAAAACTTCTACGAAGTACCTTCGTAATTTCATCGAACTATTTACACGTTGTTAATGTCGTTTCCCCAGCCAATTCGATATTCCGGTAGACAAATCGAATTGGAATCGAGCTAACACACAATGTACCGCCCCATACACGGGGCGTGCTTACTTATTCACTCTCCTGGCTTCATTTCCTCCCTGTAATTCTTTCCCGTTGTATAAGTGAATATTAAAACTCCCTGAATTAGGGTGCTGTAATCTGTTGATACAAAAGAGAGGCTGTTTCTACCGCAAACGGTCTATTTCAGTTTGGAATGTACCTTCCGATTTAATTTTCGCCAACACATTTGGTCTTCGCGCGGTTTTTTGTCCTGTTCCTTTGGCTTCAAAGTGAGGATTCTCTTGATTTTCGGTTGCGGACTTGGGACTTTTTTGGCTGGTTTGGTCGTTCTGGATGTATTTCGGATAATTGCTGCTTGTAGGTTGTCTCCTTAGGAATTAAGAAGGAAATCCGTTTGCTGATTGATTCGGGATTCGGAGAATGGGGAACGAATGCAATTCGGATAGATATTTTTTTCTGAACTGTTTTATTTACAAGTACGGTACCTACTTTGACAACTGTTTACCGTCTTATTCGTATTTATATTGTAGATAAAACAAACTAATACCAAGTATATGGTATGTACATATGGCACATGAAATACCTACAAGACTTGTAGTTTACAAAAGTATCTCAAAGAGGGCAATTAATGTATCTCGGACTTCGAAAAAGAAGTTTCATTTATTTTTCATTTAACAAACAAACCTAAAATACTTTTTTATCATTAATATAGATTATGTATTTGGAATACATATTAGTGATGAGTCCGAACAAGCAATTTTCTGTGCAATTCAATATATACTGCTAAATACAAAAAGTTCCTTCCTTAAGTTTTTTACATTTATTGATTTGTCTTTTGCGTGTCAATGTTAATTGAAGGTCAATTCAAAGGGAGCTAAGTCACGACTATTGTTGATTTGCCATTCCTTTCATACAAAAACTAACCATGTTTTGTCCATGACTTGGTATATAATTCTTTATCTTATGCTGTTTCCTAATAAACTTTATATAAGAAAAATAGTGAAATATGAGTGTCATCCCCGTTTTCTTATATTGATTAGAAAGGGAGGACACTACAGTATTGACACTTTTTAATTTCTACTCTTTTTGGTCGGACTGTAAAAAGGTGAATGTGCGCAGTGCCGTATGGTTTTAGCTACATCTAAAAGCAGGAGACATAATTAAAAGTCCAAAAGAAAGTGTAGAAATTAAAAAGTTACAATACTGTAGTGTCGTCCTGTTTTCTTAGATTGATTACAAAGGGACGACTCTATAGTATTGCCACTTTTTGAATTTACTCTTTTATGTCGTAGGTACTTTGTGTTATAATTTTTGTTCACTATAATCTCATATTTAGAGCATACACAGCCACATAAGACAGGAGATACCTAAGTAGCTGACAGTTACTTTTATTAGACGTTTGAATAAATCAGGCCCCAGTCATTCAAACACGGCTTTTAAAGGCGTTAGGTATTATTAAAAAATCTACGATTTGAAAAGGTTTTCAGTATCTTAAGAAATCAAGCGGCTTCGTATATTATGCATGACTACGGGCTCAAAGTTTGGAGACAGACCGATTTAGACGCTCAACTCAACTGTTTTGACAATCGACGCCATCTAGTGAAGGAATTGGGTAGCACTGCTCATCGATAAATGGATGGATGAGTTATCGATTAAAGTAAAAAAACATAAAGAATCAAATTCATTTTATTTGATCCAAACCACTCAGTTCTTATATTTATATATTATAGTTTACGCGAGGTTTGGCACCGACTTCAAAGGGTGAGTCAAATGTAATCTGTACTTGAACGGGTTATTGTTGGCTTTTTAGTTTTACTGAAGTCGGTTCTTTTTTTTGTTAAATTTTTTTTTTTTTTTTGCGTTTTAGTGATTCGTATGTGTATTCATCATCAGTTTCCTTACACCAAATCCTATTTACTGAATGTAAATTCTTGACCTTATCAATAAATTACCGAGAGCGCCGTACATGTCCCTATAACATTTGAAGAGTTCCCTCGATTTCTCCAAGATTCCATCATCAGATCCCGACTTAGTGCCAACGGGACCAACTCGGAGTTATACCCTTTCGATTAAAAAAAAATAATTGAAAATCGGTTCACGGTTCTCGGAGATATCGAGTAACATACATACAAAAAAAATAAAAAAAATAGTTCGAATTGAGAACCACCTCCTTTTTTGAAGTCGGTTAAAAAATAAATAAATTGTTCCTAAGACTCAGAAATTAATAACAATTCGAAACTAAAAGTTAGAAAGTAATGACAATAATATTTTCAATATTATACTCGTATTCTTACATTAATACGTAAAATTGTGAACACCGTCAATTTATAATTTATCTAGTGAAATTATAATAACCTATTACAGTGTTTCTTTACCTGTGGTCCGCGGAACCCCAGGGGTCCGCGAGCATATGTATGGGGGTCCGCAGCCTTATCAATGGACTATTTAACAATCATAAATAAATGCCACCAAAAGTCTCGTAATCGCTACGCACGCCGTGCTATTTATTTCTGTTTTTTTCATCAAGGGGGTCCTTAAAAGTGTGCTTGATTTCCTAAGGGGTCCGTGGATAAAAAAGGTTAAGAAACGCTAACCTAACCTACGCTATCCGGTACTTAATAAAATCACTAGTTAGTTCATAAACTATTAACGGTAGTCACAATTATACAGTATCACAAGTATTTAATGGAATTATTTTTTTCATAGATGTCTAGCATCTATGAAAAAAATAATTCCATTCAACTAATAACTGGGTTAGTGGTTAACACATGGTTTTTATTTTCTTCATAGAATACGTTTCCGCCAGAAAAAATCTTCATATGTTATTAAAAGAAATTTTTCATTCCTCACAAAAAGCCAGAAGGATAAATCCCCTAAAAGTACAAGATATATTTCATCAACAATTTGCGAATTTAAAACGGCAAAACGTAGAAATATAAAACGTTGGAAACGGGAAGTAATTAATAAAGCAGATCTTAATTAGGCAGCATGAATTTGTTAGACCGCCGAGACGAACGGACAGGGATGTAGAACTTTCTAGAACGTTCGAGGAAAAAATATATACTAAATAGGTATACACCTTTTTTTTCCGATTTTATGTGATTTTCTTCACAGCACCTAGATTAGATTTAAGTTTCTTTGTTTAGATTTAAGTTATACAGTCTCGATTTAGTAAAAAAAAACATTGTGTTATTAGCAGACATTTTATATATAGATACCTACGACGTAGACGGTTAAAATATTAGTAAAAAGTTTAAGAAGACAAGACGGACGGACATACAATAAAAACACCTCACACGTTAATATATGTATAACATTAGGAGATGTAAAAAATTACGATCATAGAAGTAAAACACCATGTTCTTCATAATAAAAAAAAACGTACATTCTGAAAGCCGTATACTGAAAACTAAAATAAATACAAACTTAGACTGAATATACATAGAATATTGATGTACTAGTCCAATGTCGTCAAATCAAACCTTTGTCAAACCTCTATCCAGACATAATACGCAGCAAATTTATATCGTTGTCAGCGCGTTATAATCAGGCTGAAATTACTAATTGCCACCGCCGGCTCATTCGCTTTACCGCTTATCTAATTATCAAGACGGGAGTTTAACTGGCTTCTGTCAGCTAGGGATGGGGTGGAGGTCGATAAAAGTTTAGGGAGTCGATGAATGAGGTTGATGTGGGAGGGGCATTTGTAGGAGAAAACTGTGAATTATGATTTCATTTCAAGAAACTGTTTTATATTAAACGTTTGACTATAACTACATTATACGAGGCATTATTGGCGTATGATTTTATACAGAAAGCTTTTGTGTCCGTATTTAATTTTAATTTATGTGTAAGTATGTAAGGAAGAGTACCGATTGTGGCCAGTGTACCTTTTTTGTCAGTCATTTACAGCAACTCTAGCACAACTATGACACGAAACATTGCCTGTCTCTTTCCTTGCAATTCTGTATTAGCAAAAAGGTTAAATCATGCGACAAGTGAAGTCTTAAAATTGCAGGTCTTCTGAGCATAAACTATTGGGATGAGTATCTATATACTCAACGATTATCGATAAAGTTACGCAACCATTTCCCACCACTAAACCTCGCTCATACATTAGCCGTTCTAATAAAGTTCTCGCTACGATAATAGACTTAACGCTTTGTTTAATCATTCATTACCCCGTCCAACCTAATTAGAGCCCTCTTAACTCGTTGTAATACCCTTTGTAACGAACAAAGCCTTCTACCGCGAGGGGGGCGCGGGCTCATCTTAATTTGGTGGTTTTAGGGGGGCCATATATCAGAAAGTTAGTATTCAGCAAAATGAACTTTATTCCATAGTCTGTTTTAATTGAATGTGAATTATTACTTCGCAGCTCCTTTCGGCTTATTTTTGGTAATTAAATTGGTTTGAATTTCAGAGTTTCTGGATTTTAATTTGTTATGTATGCTACTTCGTAATTTGTTATGTTATCGTATGTGTAGAGCATTGGGGGTCTAGTTGGGTTGGGTTGTGCCTGCCTTTCGCTATCAAACGTTTATTTTATTTCAGAGATTTTCATTTCTGTGAATACTTTTTAGTGAAACCAATATTTGTATGATTCCTGAATAGGTAATTATGTAAATTGGCTAGTTATTTTTACCTATTACTGTTCAGGGGATAAAGCACGTGACAGACCAGATGAATAGACATATATGACCTTAGTACTAAATTAGGTTCCGTTTGGTATCCTTTGATTACGGAACCCTCTCTTTCTACCTGGCTATGCATCCCACATATTGGACTTCCCTACATCATTCACTTCACCGTATCCGTAACGTCGTTTTTGGAAACGGTGCATTCTTCAGCAACACATATGTCCCCGTGGTCTTATGTCCACAAGATATCTTTCCAAAGACGTACTATAACAAACGGATGGTAAAGGAACCCTGAAAAGTTTTTTTACTGCAGCTATAAAACTCTCCATTACACATACATACATTTATTACCAAGTTGCCAACTTAAAACACGTTCGTTAACCCGCCATTTTGCGTAAATACACACTTAAACTTAAATACAGCCATCATTGCCTTTAAGCACAGTTCCCAATTACGATAAAAGCTCGCTTCTAATTGAAAACATTGCGATATAGCTTAAAAGCTTTATTCATTTCCACCAACATAACTCTTCCTTAATTAAAGGACTATCGAACTTATCTGTACGTTTTTAAGGATTGTCCAGATTGTAAACAGAAGCTGGTTTTGTATGCAAAGTGAGACTACTCAGTTCTTGTGGTATCTTAATTAGGATGATATGAGGCTGTCTCTTGTAAGGCCGCACATTGAATGTTCGAAAAGTTTTTAGTAACAGAAACAAATGAATAGCGGCGAGATACTAACTTAAGAAAAGGAGATTAATTTTAAATACGGTACATTATGAAGTTAACTTACAGCGAATAGAAGAGCCAAACACTCTGCTGTCTTTTCGTTGGCATATGAAATTTTAATTTTACTTAAGTTATGTTTATTTATTTTCATAATATTTGTAAATTACCGTTTAAATGTAGCCAGTAGTGCCACTTTAACGCATACTGAGCCTGGGTATTGTCAATATGACAAACTCATTGAATTATAAATTTAATCCTAACGAAATCTACTCGTACTTGCAATAAACTTGGACTTTGTTCAGTAAAACATAACAGTTTACTGTCTAGGGAACAATCTATAGCATTTAAAGCTGTCATTTTCGTACCGTATTTAAAACATAATCATGCCAAACTTTCTGCGGTACGATGCTCCTTAGAATTTCACCGCCGCTTGGCATAAATTCGTGGTAAAGTTCATCCCAGTTTGTTTATTAATAATTCCAGAGAAGCTTAGCCCAAGTGTGTTCACCCCTTTTAAGTAAAGGGCATAAGACTTAAGTTGTGGAGGGGATATTAAGGAACCTTGACTTAGGAAGTTGGAAGAGTCTATTAGCAACGCAGAGTTTACCCTGAATTGAGAATGTTTTACGACAGAATGTTGCTGGAGCGTTTGTCAATCCGAACGGGAAGACACGAAATTTAAAATGACCGATTTTTTTTTTTTTTTGCAGATGATGTCAACTGTTTGTTTTTTTTTTACGTTGCTTTAGTTGAAATAGCACGGATTAGTATTTCATAAGCGTGTAAAAGATGCTGCAAAATTTCATCGGGGCCGTTTGTCAATTTTGAAGCACTTCAACGTGGCTTTAAAAAGTAGATATTTTGTTTAATATTTTTTCAAAAACTTAGGACAAAAGTATTTGCCAAAGTAACAGTGTGCCTCACATACCTCGTGCTTGCGTTATATAAGTAAGTTGTCATATCTTATGGCACTTCTCGCTATTATAAGTCCCCGTAAAGATGATAGTCTCGACTGGTTGGCCAACTGATCTGGCTGAGGTCGCGGTTGCGTTGTGGTCTCGGCGATTGTCGGTCCTTGAAACCGTTGATAGTTAGAAGCATTAAGCTGAAAGTTTTAAATCTTTAATGTACCTAGAGCACGTTTTAAGTTCTTTGACTGGGTTATTATAATAATTGTTGAGTACAATATTATATACTGTATTTCAGTATAACTCTTTATTAGCAACATACTTATACTTTCCGGTTCATGATAATTACCGATTTCAGTAAGTATAGTCAAAAATGACTGAGTTAGTTTCTTATAAGGTATAAATACTGTATTCTATATAAAAAAAAGGAAAATCATTTCATAGTTGTTTTAGATTAGGATGTTTTTTGTAAGCAATATTTTGAACATGTAGTCTAATCTAATGTCCTAATATATTATATTATAAACCAACAACAAAGCGTGCTAAAGTAATTCCTTATTTATTAAAGCAGTTATAAACATAACGTAGAACCTTTGTGAAACACATAAATTGATTTGCCTGTTGATAATCGATATCATTCATCTAAATCGATATCAGTAATCGCCCATTAATTCCTTTGAATGGAACTAAGCACTTGCGGCCATGACGTTTTAACGGAATTGTATTTAAATATTCATCGCATTGATAAACGGATCAATCCGTCGACGGGTTGTCTGTTCTCGGCCATCTAATGCTGTACAGCGGTTCTCAAACTTATGAGTCATAGGAGCCGCTCAAGTAGCACAAAGTCTCCATTAGCGCTGAATACAGCCTTTATTCGGCTTATATTGGCGGTATACGGGCTGTATAAGCGCTTATGCAGCTTGTCGGCTACTTGGGTGCATTAAAGCACTGACATGCTGATTATAGATGACAAGAACTGGCGGCCAATGCGTTTTCAACGGAATTTTATTTAATTATTCATACGCATTGATAAACGAATCAATCCGTCGACGGGTTGTCTACCATCTAATGCTGTAAGTTAACGGTTCCCAAACTTGTTTCTCATCGGAATTTTGAAACCTTTTGAGCACGAACATGTCTTACGGAATTCTAAAATAAATAAACCTAATTTCATCAACAATTTAGGAGTTGAACTCTTGTTCTCTTGTTGTATCCGATGCAGAAAATAATTGTCTTCATCTTGTTTACTGAAAATATAAGTTGGGTTTTGATTATATCAAGAGATACACAAATCATTATTTACAACAAATTGTTTTGAAAATAAGCCAATCCTGGTATCATCGCAACTTAATTGCTTTATTTGTAACCGACCTGAAAAAATCAGCTTGTATTTTTTGTTTGGTATATTTTGTTATTATATTTATGCTACATGTCTATGTCAGGTTGATATTATTTCGGATGACGATTATTACCAATAATCGTCAGATCCTTGGATCCCGGAGCACACTTTGAGAACCGCTGCTGTGAATGATGCACGGCCGATACGGGCGAAGTAAGTTGCTAGTCAAGGGAGTTGTCGACTATTCTGCTAGAATAGCATTGCGCAACTCGTCAGTTGATATCGATATGTCAGCAAATATTATTCAATCTCTTTGTATTTACTTAACTTTACCGTGTGATATTATTATTAGGGCTGCTATTCTAATTAGAGGACACAGTAAACTATCGCATTATTATATTATAATATTATTATAGCATTATTATAAGTCGTGAAAGTAATGAAAAATGGTAGTCAGAGTCCTTTTATGAATCGGGAATGAATGAAAACAGAACATACAAGATTACAAGATCGTGTAAAAACACTTGTAAGTAATTTAAATCTTCACTTTACTGAAGAAATGACGTAATAGCTACGAAAGAACACATCTCAGACACTCGCTAATATTCATATATCTACTTATATAATAGCTACTCTGTGTTAACATAAAGCACTTCAATCTTGCTAAAATATTCTGTGCTCGAGGGAGCAAACGGTGGCTCATAAGTGAGGGGAGTAACAGAGTTATTTTAGAAATATCTCGAAGAACTGTGAAGAGGCTGTGAAAGTGTTTAGTTTAAGACGGTTTCTAAATGTTTTCGTAACAAAGGATTCTTCTAATTTATCAGTTTCGTTTTCGGTTTGCGCCAAAATGACAGATTAGGTTGACTAGCAGAGAACTTTCAGTGTTTTTGTTTAATACGTACTTGATTTTACGATGTAATTCGTGTACGACTGTACTTATATTTTAAAGGTAGAGTTTAATTACTCCAAAATCTTAGTACTTTTATTTATTTCATAAAATAAAATAACGCCATTTGTTAAAAATGAAGTGTTACTTTAGTATTTGCTTAGATCACCTAAAATAAAAATGAGAATAAAAATACAGTTACCTCAAAAAAAATCTCTTGTGAAAAAAACACGCTACATCCAAGTTAGGCCAAAACTACCTATTGTACGTTTTACCTAAGTATAATTTTTTTTATAGTATTTTCAATTATTTTAAATTAAGTGAATATCGATAGAATATTCCCATCACTATAGCTAAAGTTTATGACTGTCAAGCAAGCTTGACTTCTACGGCTCAGCGTTGGTTTAAATTTAAACCGAAGTTTAAAGGGTTGGCAACCGTCATAACTCGAATCTTCTGAATGCTATAGGTGAAGGTACGTTTAATGCCTTTATTGCCTTTAAAGGACATTCAATTTGAAAAATATATTTTTTTCTGACTTTATTTGGCCACCATATAGTTTGATTCTCCTGTTCAGGAAATAGGATGATGTATTTTGCGTTAAATGTAGAGTTAGACTAAGAGCCTTTCAAATATTTTTAAACGCACAATCGAATAAACTTTTAATTCAAATTGAGTTATTGGGTAAACAACCAATTTCGCCGGATTGATGGGAACCCTAATTCAAAACACAATCAATCCTGTTGACTTGTTAATTGACGTGAATCAGTTGCCGCACACTTACGAAACGACATAACTGACAATACTAATATTAAACATATGCCTTTTAGTTAATGGACTAATATCCGACTTTGTATGTATAAAAAGGGCTTAAGTGCCGTCAATTCAAATTCAAAAAAAATTCAAAATTCTTTATTGCATGTCACATTACAAATATAGTTGGAATTAAAAATAAATAGGTCTACATGTGACGCCCTGCAAAGGGCACAGCAATGTCAGAGGGCTAGAAGTAGTTAATTTAATTACAATAATTTTATTCTATTCTTTAAATATCATACTAAATTCATAAATTATTACTACGCATTAATTTCAATTCTGATTATTCATGTTATTTACTTATTACTAAGCATAATATGTATATATTCATACTCACATACTAACATGGTTAAAAAATTCATTTACATTATAAAAACAAGCATTAACTAAATACAATTTCAATCGTTTTTGGAACAATCTAGGGTCCTCTAGATCTTTTATAGAGTTTGGAAGGTGATTATAAATTTTGATAGTCATATAATGGGGGCCACGCGTAATAAGTTTTAATTTTGAGAAGGGCATTTGGAGTTTATTTACGTTTCGTTCATTTCTTTTGATTTGTTTTGTTGCTTTAGGGGAATATAAATCAAAGTGTTTCCTTACGAATTTGCACGATTCAAATATATACATAGAAGCAACAGTTAGAATTTGGTGTTTGATGTAATAGGGTTTGCATGACTCCATTTGGTCTATATTTACCAAGATTCTGACACACTTTTTTTGCAAAATAAATATTGTATCGATGTCACAACTATTTCCCCAGAGAACCAAACCGTATGCTATTCGCGAATAAGCATATGAGTAATATGCCGTTAGGGCTGCCTGAAAGTCAGTGACTCGCTTAAGATGCTGAAGGGCGTATATGAAAGATGATAGCTTTTTTGATAATTTTTGGATATGGCCTTTCCAACTCAAGCTTGAGTCTAAGTCTATACCTAATAGTGTGGCAGAACTAACGATGTCTAAATTTGAATTATTATAATGGTAATCTAATGGCAATGATGCTTTTTGATACGGTTTAAATTGAATAATTTTAGTTTTATTTATGTTCAGCTGGAGGTTGTGGGATTGCAACCAACCTGTAATTTTATTTAATGTTAAATTTAATTTATTCTGAATTTCTGCAGTATCAGCGCACGAGAACAGCACTGATATGTCATCCGCGAAAAGCGTACTATGTTCGTCTAATATATCCGGAAGATCGTTTATATTTATAAGAAATAGAACACACCCTAGGACGCTACCTTGGGGAATGGAACCATTTACAGGGACTCTACTGGATCGGATGTGTTGTATTGTAGCTGTATCAAAGTTGGTGTGCTCTATTTCTACATATTGAAAGCGATCACTTAAGTACGACTTAAACCACTCTAGGGTAGTGCCTCTTACACCAATGTTATGTAATTTATCTAAAAGGATTTCATATCGGACTCTATCGTAGGCTTTACTCATATCGAGTAAAAGACCTATAGCGTATTTTTTGTTATTAATAATTTTGAGTATCTCTAAAACCTATTTATAAATTGCTAGGGTGGTAGAATGATTTTTCCTAAAGCCATTTTGGTTATCATGGAAAACTTTATATTTTTCACAGAAACTATAAAGTCGCCGGACCATCGCGGTTTCAAATATTTTGGCCGATGTGGGCAGTAGAGCAATGGGACGATAGTTATTTATATCTGCGGTATCTCCCTTTTTGTAAATGGGTTTTACAATTGAAATTTTCAGTGCGTCAGGAAATATGCCAAGTGAAAAAGATTGATTTATTAATAAGGTATACGGAACGAACAAAAATTCTGCGCAAGATTTTAATAAAGTCGGGGGAATTTCATCAATGCCGAAAGACGATTTATTTTTAAGATTTTTTAATATATTAAGTACTTCTGTAGGTTCAATAGGCTGAAGGAAAAATGAATTATTGATTTGGTTTTTTAAAGGTAGTTTGTTTATAGCACTAGGCTGAATATTACCGACGGAGGAAAAAAAGTCATTTAAGACATTGGCAATCTTTTTAGGGTCATTTATAATGCCCTGTTCTGATGTTTTGATTTTAAGGTTTTTTTTCCTTTTTATGCTATTTTTATTCGTCTCCCTATTTATTATTTGCCACATAGATTTTGTTTTATTTTGGGAATTTGTAAGCTGTTTTTTATTATATATTTTTTTAGATTGATGTACTGCTTTTTTTAATATTTTGCAATAAGTTTTATAATGGTTTTTTAAAATATAGTTTTTAGAGTTGGATACCATTAATTTTAATAACCTTTTATTACGGCACGATATTTTTAAACCCGGTGTCAAGTGTGATTTTTTGGGTTTAATTGTTATGTTTATTTTAGGAATACATTTGTCGAGTGTTTTTTTCAACGTATTATTAAATGAATTGTAATTTTCGTTTACAGATTGATTAATTTTAATTATTGAATCCCAGTTTATAATTTCGAGTTCGTTCTTAAATTTAGCTATGTTTTTATCACTAAATATTCTTTTCCGGATAACCCATGGTTGAGTATTTATTTGTGTAGTAGGTGTACTGAATAAAATGCCCCTGTGATCGGAAAAACCAAATTCGTCAACAATCAATTTCCAGTCCATAATTTTAAAATTGGTAAGCAGTAAGTCAATGCAAGTTGAGGTAGAACGTGTAACCCTGGTGGCTTCCTGGACTCTCTGGTGAAAATTATTTGACAGCATTAAATTACAAAATCTGTTTTTCTCGTTATTATCTAACAAGAAATTTAAATTAAAATCACCTCCAATTACAACATGTTTGTTTTTGTCTTTTCGAGCAATAATACTTAATAATTTATTCAATTGTGTATAGAAGGTCTCAACTTCCCGTTTGCTATTGGGCCAGTACATATTTACAACCAACATGTTAAGTTTAGGCAGTTCTATTGCACACACTTCGAAAATCATTTCCACGGATAAGGACGTAATATCTGATCTTTCACAATATTCAATACCATTTTTTATCATTATAAATACACCACCTCCTTCGTGGTTTTCTCTACAATAAAAGGAGCAGATGCTATAATTCGTTATGTTTACTAAATCTTTTTTCTCTGTGTTAAGCCATGATTCAGAAGCGCATATAATATGTACTTGTGGATTATCGTCAGTAAATGATTGCAATACATGAATCTTATTCCATACACTTTGCATGTTTTGATAGAAGATAGAGAAGTTAGTCCCGAAAAAACGTATTTCTTGTAGCTACTTCATTTGGGGTTTGCGTCATAGTCGTGCGGGAATTTGACGAGCATGTAGAATAGGATCTCGTTTGCGACACGGACGGCTCATCAATTTTCTGTTTTTCTGCGCAGCTTACGGTGTCCTGGGTGGGTTTTTTTATACTATTCGTTGGAATGTTTTCGGGTTCCTGAGTGTATAGTTTACCGTTAATAAATAACCGATCATTTCGAATTACAGCGTAGTGACCTTGTTTTCTTGCTGTTTGTAGGGTGCGCTGTAATTCCCTTTCCTTTTTCAACTCCATGGGGCTAAGAAATTCCGTTACGCTGAATCCTGCTTCTTTAAAGGATCCACTGTTTTCCAATATGAATTTTTTCATCCTTTTGCTTATGAATTCTATTTTGAGAGGTCTTGGCCTTCCTCTTTTACCGATGAAGTAGATTTCATCGATATATCCAGACACGTCCAAGTTCAAAAGATCGTAAAAAATATTAGATATTCTTGCTATGACTTCATTTTCGCTTTCCCAGTAATTTTCATCTAAACCATGTAAGACCAATGCCTTTTCGGACGAATCCTTAATTTTCTCACTAGTGGTGTCTTTGTTGAGGTCCTGAATTTGTGTTCTTAGGGTTTCGTTTTCAGCTTGTAGAGTACGGCATTTCTGGTCCAAGATTTCAATTTTGGAATTTATATTTAGTATTGTTTGTTTAAGTTCCGTCTGTTCTGTAGTTATCTTTTTAAAATTAAATTCAAAGTTAGATTTTATTTCAGAAATGGCATTTTCTATTTGAGTTTGTAAAGATGTCTGCAATATTGACAGGAAATGCTTATTATTCTCTGCTATAATAAGTCTAAATTTTGTAAGAGATATTTGGTCATCGTTTTGTTTATCTCCACTAGAGGGCGTTGCTATGTCCGTGTACTGGGTATTTTGTAAGGATTCGTGTAAGAAGGTGTGTCCTTGGGGAGAGATCGTAGAGTCCCCGTCGCTTACCGATTCAGTTTTACTTTGCGAGAGCGGTCTCTTTCTTAAGGTGATGTTAGACTTTTCTTCTGTACTAGGTTCGTCAGGGCGGCGTGAATTATTAGGTGCGGTGAACTGTAAATTCGAACGAGCAGGAGTGTTTGTGTTGTTTCCCTTTGGAACATTTGACATGCATTGTGGACATTTCGATCCTTTTTTCCGTGCTGGGGACATGATGTTGTCGAATAACTTTTCTGGCACTCCGACGCAGTCCAGATCATAGCTCAAATGGCATGACGAACACGTTAAATATCTCTTTGTGCCTATCTCCTGGAAGCAACCTTCGCATAATAACGCCATCTTGCGACTTGATCCAAAACTAGGACGAGATGAAAGAAGATAGTTTCGTATCTGGGTTGATGGTACGTCTCTATGTTAACAGATGGCGCTGTTTTCAATGACATATATGTCGATGAGTAGCGATTTTAGTATTTAGGTTATTAATTTATTTTATTAAATGTACCTCAGAAATAGACGACTGCAAGTATTCCTTTGTTCACAAAAATTGGTAGCTTCACTTTTTTCCGTATAGTATAAACTTGTCACAAAGTTTAGTCCCGAACTCTTCTGTCTATGCCGCAATATTTACTTGTCAATATCAACGTATATACTCCGAACTTTTAGTGGATAACACTGCTGCACGTCTAACGTTATAGTAGAAATGGAAATTTGTACTTAGTTTGATCGATATTCACAGATTATATTTTTAATTCGATATTTTCACGGAGCTAATGTTTACTCGGCTACTAGCGCCCTCTGTCCTTTCCTCTGTCATTCCTGTGCAAAATAGGCTGTTTTGTGTAAGTAGAACTAAACGTACTGACGCGTTAACGGGGAGTTTCTTAATTGGCGGCTAAACGGCGGTTGACGGTCGATCGATTCTCTAACTAGTTTGTCATTAATAATGGGATTTCGCATTCTAACTGAACGATATTAAGGAGTTTGATGCTTTTATCGGGGATTGATTAAGGTACAATTCTCGCCACGTAAGTTTAAGTTCACATCTCCTTTTTCCATACAATCAGTTTACGTTAAGACTGCGCCGAGCGAAATGTGAAAAAAAGGCAGTTGCCGTTAAGTAGACAACTCCAACACTAATAGCTAAATCCATTTCTAAACTATATATTTAGCACTTCGAAGATTGTGTCAACAACTTCTCCGTGGAAATATTATAAGATTATATATAAAGTGAATTTGGACGAAAACTGTAAAATCGTAAGCAGGCGTTAAGTGTTTTATATACTTTAACAATGGAAATCTATTCTGATTTTCAGTTCAAAAACAGATTAATAAATATTATGGGACAATCATACACAAATCGACCTAGTCCCAAACTAAGCAAAGCTTGTACTATGGGTACTAGACGACGATATACATAATATACAAATACATACATATATAGATAACATCCATGACCCAAGAACAAATATTCGAGTTCATCACACAAATATTAATGCTTACATTACAATTTGTCCGCATCAAATATTTCAATTATTGTTTGGTATTAAAAGTCCAGATTTATCAAAAAAGTGCTTTTGATTCTCCATACATTTTTACTATGGCGGCCGCGCGTCGGTCTAAATACGCATTCCCCGTGCTCTATGGTTCAATGGTTCAGTCGCTAACGCTCTGCGCAGTCTTAAGTTTGCACTATGGCCTCGCGTACAAATCATGAGGTCCAAAACTTCGAGTTATACAAATGGAGGCTTCCTTCTCATCTATAAATAATGACACAAAGATGAATCAAGAAAGAAAAATTGAATGCGATCGACTACAATCTAAGCAGGACTCAAACCTGCCAAAATATAAGAACTATTCTTCTTCTTCTGCGTTCCGCTCTTGTCAGAGCGGTCGTGGTCTTCATGGGGAAGGGTTGGGGGCTGCTGTCGCCCGCCTAACGATGTCTCGCCATTTCGTCCGGTTCGCAGCACTTCTGGTGCATTCATGCAATGGTTTGCCGAGAGCAGATTTTATCTGGTCAAACCATTGCATGGGTTACCACGTGGTCTCGTGCACTCTACTTTCCCCTGACCAACTAGGCAATCAATGTAATCACTATTCTGCCTCGGCACGTGTCCGAAGAACTTGAGTATGCGTGATTGTACGAGAGCAGATAGACGCTGCTTGAAGCCAAGTTTCTGAAGTATGGATATATTGGTGCGATATTAATTCCAGGATAACCCCAGAATTCGCCTCCAGCACCACATCTCTGGAATATCTATCTTTTTCTTCAACGTCTTGGAAGCGTACAAAAATATGGGGAAGACAAGTGTATGTACGAGCCGGGTCTTAGTAGCTTTGGTGATGTGTCTAAGAAGAGCTCATCAAACACACAGATTAGCTCGTTATGATATCATCGGTATACTTTGGACTATGTTTTAACTAGTGAAAGCTTAAAAAAACCATAAAGCAATAAATATAAATGCAATTGACAATGATTCTGCACAATAAACAATGCATTTAACAATTAAGTCTAATACCGCATGCGGTTTGTATGGGGCTGCTAATGGCATTGCATTATGCAACCGACACAGAAACCAATTGCGAGTGAATTATTTAATTCAATTATTTGCAGGGCAGTGGAATCAGCCCATCTAGCTCTTGTCACGCGGCATAGCGTCACCTGTCACTCTCTCGCAGTACTGCACAGACAGAGATAGATAAATATCTCGCACGAGAGAGTCGCGCAAAGTAGCGTTAGACGTGCGCAGGTCTAACAATAGCGTAATGTCCTTTTTAAAGGATGGTATAAATTACGCTGGGGTTACAGATCAGAATAGGTATTTGACTGATGATGAATTCTACAACATACTATAGTTATATGAATAAAAATAGCCCAATATAATATCATGAAATATAGAAAATAAGACTGAAATATTATTAAGTAACTTCAAAAGTACGCCAAATCCGATATATTATATCTTTAAACAAAATTAAATTTGAAATTATTTTTAGAATTCTCATAATTCAAGAAAACATTTCCTGAAACACCCTTTTTCTCGGCCAAGATGGCAAATTAGTTGTTCTTCCATACAGATATTTGTACCTTTACTCGACGACGCCAGCAGTTTCGAGGCCATTTATATGGAGCGTTTTCAGCGCTCCATAGGAATGTCGAAGTTTAATGATCAATTTCTGAATAGAAGCAGTCTAAGTGAAGGTACTAGACAGACATTTGATCGCAATAAATAGGATCGATTGACACCCTCAATAAATAATAGTCATTATGCCCTATTCTAACAACCTTTTCGTTTGTTCCAGACGCCAAACAGCAGAGGAGCGTGAAGCAGAGCGCCAAGCAGCCAACCGACTCATGCTGTCCCTCCAAGCAGAAGCACTCAGCAAGGGCTACATCCCAGAGCCACCATCTAGTGCCCAATTGTCAGCGCTCCACTACCAAAGCCCGACTAACCCCGCCCCTCCGCCGCCGTCAAACACAGCGCTCAGCGCTCTACAGAATCTGCAGCCCTGGGCCGGGAACCAGGGGTTTATGAACGCACAAGCAGCTAATGCCCCGCCGCCACATCCACCGCCTGTAGCGTCGCCGATCTGTTGAACTTGGAACACTAGATTTATCAGATAAAATCAGCTGCATGTCTATAGGTCCCCCACTCGAAAACTCTAAGAAGCTCTCCTCTTATTATATAGGCTAATACAATGACAGCAAGCAGAGCTCCAAACGGCCAATTGAGTCATGTTCTCCCTTCAAGTCGTATAACTTTTCTGAGAGCATTTAGGTGATGGGCCCTGGGACACTTCATTTGACCTTGTAATGGCGTTGATTTCACATCAACATTTCTCCAAGCCTGATAAAACACACATTCAAGAAATATTACTAGAAATTGATCAAATTTTGTGAAGTGTCCTAGGAATGCATCAATAAATTGATGCATTTTTGGTGACTGTATTTCACATGTGTTAGAATTAGAGATGTGCCGTTCTCGAAAACGTTTCCGGATTTGTATGGAGAGATAATAATTCTCGGGAAAACATCCCATACGAAATGAGAAAATTTTCGAGAATGGTACATGACTAGTTCGAATTAACATACTGTAAAATGAGATTTAAGATAACATGAGTCGGTTTCATAATAAATCAATTCTGTGTACAATTGAATAAGCAAAACAAAAAAAACGAAACTATTGTTATAAAAATGGACATGATGATTATTGTAAATAGCTACTTATGTAAATGTATCTTACGGTTTTAGTTAGTAGATACTGTGTTCTATATTGCCCAATGATAATAAATTATATTGACAAATCCTCTGTAGCGTTTTGTCATAAAGGACACTGTATATTCAGTACTTATATTATCTTGGTTAAAGATCTGTAAATAAAAATGAAGGCAGATTAAGCAGTATTATTATGTAACTATAATAAGTTATTTTAAGCACGACAGTAATAAAATAAAATTGTCTTTAAGCGTCAAAAATGTAAAAGTTTATTTAATAATATTAAATGTAAATAAATTATCACTTAAAATAGTACCATACTTTAGTTCGATTTGTACATTATCTGGATCTCGCTTAATAACTTTTAGATTTATTATAATTGATATAACTGGGATTAATTGTATATATTTATTATATAATGAGGTAGACTCAGTGAACATTTTAATGTACTTACTCTTATTAATAAAATACCTATAGTGTCCCGCCAGTAAGAAAAGAATTATAACGCAGCTGTCATCTCAAAAATGGCTATTCAGCGTGGCAATGCGTGCTCCATAGCTAGATTTATCCTTACTAATATTATAAATGCGAAAGTGTGTCTGTTTGTTACCTCTTCACGCTTAAACCGTTGAATCGATTTTGATGAAATTTGGCATGGAGATAGTTTAAGATCCGAGGAAGGACATAGGATAGTTTTCATTCAGGAAATTATCCCTAAAAAGGTTGAAAAGTGAGTAAGTAATTCATAATGACATTGATGGCCCTGTAGGAAATGTAATGATTAGACCAAAAGCACAATTGCTCTTACATTTTCTTAGGCACTTTTAATAATCCCTTTTATTAATTAAGGTGTTTAGATGGATATCTATCGTGTTATACGAGGTTGCTTCCATACTTCCATGCTCCACGCGGACGTAGTCGCGGGCAAAAGCTAGTATAAATATATTCTTGATTTAAATTGTTGTTTAAAATGACATTTATTTCGTTTTAAATTGTGAATATGTAATAAATAATATTCATATCCAGGAAAAACATTATACTAAATAAACTAAATGAAAATTTTAGGCTATGAAATATATTGAGAATGAGATGACAGCTGTCAGAATTAACTTCATACAGGCGGTAAACTATAATTAGGTACTTAAATTATATGAAAATGAAAACGTGTAAAACAGTAGCTTAAAGTTGTCACTCGTATTTAAAACTCTTTGTTTCCGGTCCGGTCGTAATTGTTAAATTGCTTGTGATAAATTAAAGCATTCCAAATTATGTTATACAGTATGTAGATACGCCTAAGCATAGGTATTTAGAACTCATTGTTATGAATTTGGGGTAGACCAATAAAAAAGCAAAATTATAAGGAAAGTGAAATCAACAAATTATGAAATACCCTCTGGATCTTTATTACGGGTCTCAATTTTCAGCTTGGCCCAAAATTATTTTGTATGTCGGGATGTTCGCATGTCCAGACGCTTTCGGGCTGTTTTCGCCTAGAGGTCACATTTCTGAACCGATTCATAAACTTAATTTTTTTCTCAAACATGCAATGAAAGGCCGTCATAACGTGCGTTATAACAGGCTTCGAAGTATCACATTTCGGGCGGAACAATTCAAGAAAACCGTAAAGGAATTTCATACAAAATTTAAGGCCTAGGTAACCCAGAAAGTTTTTTTTTAACCATGGCATCTATGTTCATGAACAGGCTAAACAGCTGAATCACATTTTTTTTAGTAGTGTATTTTTTATTTCATTGCATAAATGTTTGAGAAAAGCACTATACATGCCTAGCCGTGCTTGCCCATGAATGAGACTCATTCAATTGTTTTACCCTATATAATTTGACAGTATGCATTACTGAACTGATGTATTATGTAAATTATTATGTAATTACGAGTTTCCATTGCTCTGGTGATGCCGGGGTGACGTTTTAATAAAACATAAAATAATTAATCATGGTGTTTCACTTAATCACATTTTGAAAATATACTTTCTCTCTTTAAAGAAAGTGATAACTAGGATTTCCATATGTAACAAAATTCAACAAAACTTAGTATATGGGTAAAGTATCGACAAGTGAGTTTTTACTTTTTATACTCGCGTACCTACTGTAATCTGACATTTATAATTCACAGACAAAATCGCAACAGCGCACTTTTTAAACCTGTACCAAAATTCAATACTCTGTGGTACCCGCTACCTCAACTCAAATGAATTTCAAAAAGAGAACATCAGCGTATTTGATAAAAAAAGCACGCTACTGTTCCCTGATTGCTAAATGAAATATTATTATCGATACAGTTCTTTTATCTCACGAGCGCGGGTGAGCCATGTTTGTGTGAGTAGTGTACATGCACATTAGCTCTGTGTGGGTGTCCTCGGGAGCGCTCAGTGCCGGCTCACCCACACAGAGCCAATGTGCATGTACATCTACTCACACAAACATGGCTCACCCGCGCTCGTGAGATAAAAGTACTGTACAACAACTTCTTACCTGTCATTCCCAAAAATCAGATGTGGGGCATGTATGTAGGCGAGAAGACGGACGCTGGTCTCCAAAGCTACTGGAGTGGCAACCACGAATGGGAAAAAGAAGCGTGGGTAGCTGGGAAGACCCCCCTCTATACATAGGCGTATTTAGGGGGGTAGCCGGGTGGGCCGTGCCCACCCCAGTATGGTCTAGTGCCTACCCCAGGATTTTGGGTTACCGATAGAAATTCATGGCTTCATCTCATAGGCCATGGCCAGGCTCCCCCCAGGCCCCCCTGAAAAATAATGTTAGATACGTCAATGCCTCTAGATGGAGAGACGACATAGTTAAGGTCGCAGGAAGAAAGTGGATGCACAAGCCCGGAGTCGCTTGGATGCCGTGAATGGAAAATGCATGAGGAGGCCCTAATCCAGCAGTGGATAGATACGGGCTGATGATGATGATGATGGTATGATGGATTTAATGTAAGTCTAAATTCCGAAACAAGCAGATTCTTCGATTGACGCGCGACTCGATCAGCATCGCCTCTTGCTCGCTCGGTATTTAAAGGACAGTGACAGGTAGTATTTGTCGCGCGACAAAGAGTCGCGTGTCACAGTTTAGCTAGAGGTGCTGGATATTTGAAAAGCTAATAGGCTTTGTTTTAAAAAAAGAAACCTGTAAATCACATACGTCCGTAACTGAGTAAATTTAGAAATCGAATTGCGCAGGATCCTAACTTAACGCCTTAAGAAGAGTATATATCACTACCGTAAAACGGGGTTACTTTAACATGTAGGGGCTACATTGGAAAAGAGTTTTTACGCCATATCCTTATTTTTTTACTATCAGTGGCAATGCAATACCTATCTTCAAAAATGACCTAACCTTTTACTTAATTTGCTCAATCGCACTATGAATATTTGCGTTTTTATAACCATTTTAAATCTATCAAAGTAGCCCCAAATTTTCCTAAAGTAACCCCGTTTTACGGTACTCATTTTCCCATACTATCAGTTTACATTACATTAAGTTTGCACCTAGTACTACGGCATCACATACAAATCAGGTCCAAACTTCACGTGACCGGGTTATACAACTCGATGTTTCAATCTCGGAGGAATCCTCGATTTGTATGAAGAACGGGCAGGGGTTATTTTTATTAAAGCAGTAACGTTTGCTAACGTAAACAACTCTCCGGGACGGACGCCCGTGTTGGCCCGGAAAGCCGTTGGAGATGCAGGTTCGAATCCTGTCTGAACCATTCAATTTTTCAATTGACGTTACTGCTTAAATAAAAATAATTAATTTGGGTGTCATCGTTACTATCGACTCTCAACATAATTTGAGACGATGGTGTCGATTATAAAGTCTGAATCTTTACGGTAGATGCCGCTACGATGCCACCCTATTAGGGTGCATGCCTTAAGGCATGTAGAAGCAACTGGTTGAAAGATTCAATGGCTCTGACATCTGGTTCGGTGGTCCAGTTGGTAGGACGCCCGTGTTGGCCCGGAAAGCCGTTGGAGACGCAGGTTCGAATCGGTTCATTGTAAACAATGGGCAGTGGGCAGTATTTCTTCTTAGAATGCCACTGCTAGAGAATTTGCTCTATTGCCCCGGCTCCACACTATCGCGAAGTTGACCGAGGTGAAATTTTGCTGAAGTATGAGTTTCTGCAGCGAAGTGCCTTCTACACTTATTCGCCCAACCTCGGTCAACTTGGCGAGTAGTGTAGAGCCAGGGTTAGAATACTTATAAATAAAACTAGTGGATCTGTGAGCTGTATACGTCGCGATATTTTTTTGAAATGTCTGTAATATGACCTTTTGTACGGTTTCAACCCGAAAAACTGACTCGACAAAAAAATATATTGAACCCTGCTCACAAAAGTTGAAGAGAACGGATTAAGAAATGCGGCTTGTAGACGAAAACAGTCGGAAATCTGGACTGCTGAAAGCATTAGCTGAAACGCAGACGCTTATTCGATCCTCTAAATAAAACTATTTCAACTAAAGAAGTTTTTAATTTTTTTTTCTTATTTGTTGACATTTAGCCAAGTATTTGACCTCGATTGCACTTGATGTTAAGTGACAATAAGGCCTAAGATGGAGCATGCTTGTTTAGAAAATGCCTATTCACTCTCGACTTGAAGAGATCCAAGTTATATTTTTCAGTGAAAATGTGTGCAGGAAGAGAGTTCCACTCTTTTGTCGTCCTGATAAGAGAAATAGACGCAAAGCATTTCCTACAAATTTGTCGTATACTGATTTGTACCAATACCAATTCACTGCGGCATCGGCATCATATGAAATCCAAATAAAACTTTTGAAGATCAAGTTGATTGCTTAGGCAATTACATTAAAACAACCGAAATTACATGAAACAATTTCAAACCATCAACCAAATAAAAACGGTTTCGAAAAACCCTAAACGAAATCGATTTCGAGAAAAAACTTATTTCCGTCCTTCAAAACGGTCGATTTAACGTCATTTAGGGCGACCATTAAAATGATACATACAATTTGGATGTCCTTGCCACAACTGTAATGACAAAGCATTATAAAGGACGTGACTTCTGTGCTGTCATTAGCATCCTTTGTTTTAGGGGCCGAAAACAATTTTTGACGACCCTAATATTCAGGTATCAGCTTGGAAAATGACTCTTCAAACTATGTCCAATCCATTGCTGATTTTATCTGCCTATAGAAACTTGCTACTCCTATAAAACGAGCAATGTATTACTGACTCAGTAAAATCGACGGTTTACTTGTATGAGGTGACTGCGGTTGTGTGAAGGTTATTCCAAATGATGTTTTAAAGGATGACCCTTCGTAATCGATGTTTAAACAGCAAAAACTGGATTCACATTGTAGCACCTTGGAATAGGTATTAGCTGAGGTATGGTATTAGTATTGAATTGACCAATATGATCTGGATTATTTGGTAAAAGATAGTATTTAAATTTGAATTGATACCGACTGAACATTATTAATATAGATCAAATTTCCTTGGTTCTTTTCTTACATTATTTGTGGAATACTGCTATAACAAGTACTCTTCACAATACTGAACAGGAAGCATGCAATTTAAGAAGTTACCGAAAGAGGTAAACAACAGGCGGTCTTATCGCTAAAAAGCGATCCCTTCTAGATAACCCAGGTACTGGTGACAAATAAAATTTTATAGTAAATGTGATTATTAAATCATTGATACAAAGATCAAAGCTAAAAGAAAAAAATAAAGTGGTTTCCTGGTTATTTGAGATATTGGATTTATTTTCAATTTTTCTTTAATCTTTGAATCAATGGTTTAACATAAAAATTGTGGTGTGCACCCACATCAAAAAAATTAGGTAGTCATTATACATGTTTCATAAATTTATAATGTGATTATTGTTTTTATTTCGTTCGAGTTCATGATGGCTGGTGGTTTCCAAACCATACTTACGTAGTTAACTTCATATTTTACGTAGGTAAGTATGAAAACTTTCGTGAGACATATTCAATTATTGTATTAAGCGGTTATAACCGCTTAATACAATAATTAGGTAAGTATGGTTTCATTTTTTTTTTTTTTGAAAAAACTACACTTTACATAGTAGTTACAAAAAGTAGTCGATAAAACGGAAAATATCACGTGGTCCTCACCTCCTCATGTCAAACTCTTTCTTTTAAATGTCATTTGATATTATATCTCAAAAAAAATCACATGCGTGTCCAAAAAAAAAAAGTCACTCAAATGCACCCGACACATTTTTTTTGAAAACAATTTAAACGAGTCGAATCTTCCAAATTGTCATCTAATAACAAATTGGCTGCCTGTTCGTTTTTGTATCGCGTGACTGCTGTCCAAATTAGTCCTCGAAGGGTAACTTGTCCGGGATCGAACTGACGACCCGTAATCAATGTAGCGTGTAACTGCGCTACTGGGTATAGTCGGGTTAGCTGAAACTGGCTCCTATCCGTTTTTTATGTAAAACATACTTTTACTCTTTAGAGCATAGTTTTTCAAACTGAAGGGCAAGGGTGAATATTTAATCCATCTAGACTCTTATAAATGTGATCATCATGTAAATTGACTTCCATTTCCAGTAGTAAATTAAAAATGACAATTTTGAGCCTTAAGACTTAATAGCTTCATCATGCAAGTTGAGTATCTAAACTGGCATTGAGTTTGTGACACATAGAACCGACAGTGCTCCTCAGCGTTGCGTAGGAGTAGATTTCAGAAACTACAAACTAACAAATGTGGAGTTCCCTGTTACCTAACAGAAATGTCTGTCAGGGCCATAGACATATACGCAGAATATCGGGAAGTTAAATGCTGTGCTTTAGAAGGACCCATGTCCAGCACTGAAAATGGTCTCCCTTCTCAGAATATTCTATGGGCTACTAAATAGTGAATACCAAGTGAATATACCAATAATAAATATGCCAATTCAAGTCGATGTGATTACAAATGTCCTGACAAGTTGACAAGCGCATTTTTGTGAACAATTTACATGTCACGGCATGTCCTGAGACGAATTATTATCCACTATCGTTCTGTCTAATACGTCTACTAATAATAAGCAAGAATTTATAGATGGTCTGTCCAAAAAACTTTTTATATTTTATGCATTTTATATTTTATGTCTCATTCCTTTCATGTTTTTATCATTGGTTATTTTAGTGATTTGGATTTTTCCAGAAATCGCAAAGATTCAGAACTTTTAAGCCAATGGGTAAATATTAAAACATCCTAAAATTTTACGTTTTTAGGGAAAATGTAAGTACCTCCTTACTAAATAAGTGAAAATAATGTAACACAACAAATTGATATTTACCTTAGTTCACACTTATTTACTAAATCCTATTTATTATAATTATTTTATCTATGATATAAATTAAATATTATTACTTTAGTGTTGTGCACTAAGAGACTCTATGAGATTAAACTCTTACATTCCCCGATGTTCGATTCACTGGGGACTGGACCGTCTCGTGATGCTTGGCGCCTCCTGTTGACCATCCTAGCTCGGTGTAGGTTAGGTTAGGTTAGGTTCTTGCTATGCAGTTCGATAGACCATAAATAGCGTTCTTTAGGTGGCCATTGCACACGATAATAAAGTTCTAATTAAAACTATATTTTTTTAAAGATTTTATGTATCCTATCATTAAAAATACCAGTATCGAGTAAATACGTATTTTGGACATTATTAACCAAATTTGCCTGACAATGCACCAATTTTGCAAATAAAACCCTATATGTTTATAGATGCATCAAATAAAAACAAACAAGCAAAGCCACAGTGTTCCTTGTATATACTCGTGTTTCTTCACTCACAAATATCGGATAGCGCTATAGTTTGAAACTATGGCGTGATTGATAGTGCCCCAATTATGCCCAAAAGGGGTGTAAGTGGTGTTCGCTTCGTCCCCACGACTCTAATGCCGCTCACTAATAATGACAAACCAAATTAAACAAAAAAATATCGGACGTAGGAACATATTTTTCGACGTTCTTATAATAAAATTATCAATCACCCGAAAAGAGTCCTTTGCTGGAGAAAGGCCTCTCTTTTGTGAAAACCTGTAAAGACTACATGATCAAAACTATAATGTGGAGGTTTAAAAGGTGTGTGAGTAAAGTTAGGGGATGAAAAAATCACGTCATAAAGTGTTTCTAAAAGATGAAGATAAAAAAGTTAATTTTAAGAATTATCTATTAGAGCTAAAATGGCTGATAAAACTAAGCTACGTAGCTAAATGAGGGGCGGGAAAAAAAGTACAGCAATAGGATTTCTACAAGGTGAACCAACAACCTGGTCAGAATTACAGGATCCGCGAGGGAGGCGAACGACAAGGTCTGTTTTTGAACTGTGGACCTCTTTCGGCTGTTGCCTATTTATTTATTTATATAATCGTATGGCATACAGTCATGTCGCATAAAACCAAAATGTGAAACTATAATTTAACATCTAGCTCCTTCAACCATCGGGCTGCGTTCACATTTGGAGGATGGATAATGATGATTATACGAAAAGAAAGATTTCTTAGCATCGGTTGGCACAGTGCAGTAGATGGACTATTAAATAAATAAATACTAAGGGACAATCATACACAAATCGACCTAGCCCCAAACTAAGCAAAGCTTGTACTATGGGTACTAGACGACGATATACATAATATATAAATACATATATAGATAACATCCATGACCCAAGAACAAATATTTGCACAACTATTCACACGCGTCGCTTAACTTGGCTCTAACGAATTAGAAGTTCAAACCTCCATGTTCAAAATTCCATGTTACATCGAACCTTAATCAATTTGCCGAGTATGTATACCCGCATTTGGCTAAAGGTCCACTCTCACACTGCGATGATTGTTTGGAAGCAATTAACGTGTAAGTACACCTGATTAGCCCCGCATTAGATTTAATCCGTGCCGGAGCGCAATTTCGCCTAAACGTGGAGTTACGAACGATTTGCATAGAATAGAGTGTAGTTCGCAGCCTTTATTTCTACCTATCTGCTTCTATTTCCTGGCTATTGTCCCATTATTTAGGGTCATTAGTATTCTTGCCACACCGTACGGTTGCAGGTTGTTTCTTCGTTTGTGTTTATAGAGCTGAGCTCTTTTCTTATTGTTTGTAGCCATGTTGCTGGTGGACGTCCACGGCCCTTTTTCACAGTTAAAATTTTATTCTTCTATACTAATATTAAACTTACAATTCCAGATTCAGAGCGTTTATTATTGCAGTTAAATGTTCACTTATCACGCCGAAACGGCTGAACGGATTTTAACCAATTTTGGTACAGGGCTAGCTGGACATTCATAGATGGATATAGGATACTTTTTACCCAAAATTACGTAGTTGAAGTTGCACCTCCTAGTGTTTAAATAAAGCCTAAGTTGTATTGGCACATCTTAAGCCTGTTTGGGAGTCATATATGTGCTTATACAAACGCGTTAAAGTTTTCCTCTTTGATGAGTCTCCTGTCCAGTCCTCTTTTTGTGAAGACTAAAAGCCTGACCGCCAAATCCTTGAGATCGATAATCGCGTATCGATTCTGGCGAAAATAGCTATGCGTAACGAAGACTTTTGGAGGCGATAGGCAATAATGAAGCTATCTATGGTTTTCGATAGGTAGGCGCTGGACTGACGACGTAACGCAGTGGACTCCATGGCGCTGCATCGTAGAGAGCGAATAACGCTGCGAGCCAACGGTCTGAGCTGAAACGAGGCCAAAGTAGTATGCGTGGTGTTATTTATCAGGAAAACTCTGGGCTTAGCCCTCTGCATAGCTCGCTAAGTAACCCTAAATTGGTGTACCTACCAAACGCAACATTAGTGTCCAACGTCTAGGCTCTATAGGCCCGACCACCAGCGGTCATCGAGTATAATTTTGTCGGTGGGGTGCTGACCTGCAGCGAATGTAGCCGCACATTTGCTGCGAAAATTGGCTACGTCAGCCACCTGAGAGCTCATGAGCGACGCTCTCATTAGCCAGCGTTCAGTTGCAGTGGCCGAAATTGGCCGGATGCAATGGAATTGGGGGGCTCAAAAGCTTTGTTGTTAGGTTTTAAGATATGAGCGACCATCCACTCTGTAATCTCCTATGAGTCTCACAGTGGTTTTTTACCCCCCATCATCTTCCGTTTTTATTCGCACATTTATAGCTCGCCGCAGAGGCGATTGTGAGTTGGCTCATCGCATCGCCACCTCAACCAATTGTGTTGCATTTTAGACGTACACCCAATAAAGCACAATTCTTTGGCGGCTTTTGCGAAGATCAAAAGAAGAAACCTTCTGTAGTATACGTATTTTATTCTGTTCCTTTGCCAAATAGTTTCTCCAAAGTGTCGCCGCTGCAGGTTGGGATTTAGCCGGCTCATTAGTGTACCACAGTTTATGCGGAGAGCACTAACGTATTGGATTTCGAGTATTTTACGCACTACTTAGCGTGAATTGGGTTTATGATAACGTACAATTGTACGTACCCGTGTAAAGTATACGTTTTAGGGATGAAATACAGTTACTATACCGGGGCAAGAAAAAAAAAATGGTTGTCTGTAAAGTCGGTTTACGGACGATAATTTTACGTGATATCGTATGCCGGCCGATGGAGTCGAGAGAAAAAATTAACAACACGAAGTTGGATGATTATTTAAGTGTTGCTAACTATATCAAACATTACTTATTTCAGGTCACAGATGAACTATACCTAGATGAAAAAATAATATTATGTAAAACATTACGGATCGTTTTAATGAGGCTTTTAATGACCTAATGATACCTACGTTTTTTATAACGCGGATTGCTCTTGACTACAACCATGCCTAATCACAGAAAAAACAAGTGCGAGTCGGAATCGCGTACCGCGGGTTAAAAGATGAAATCACTGAATATTGCTCCAACAAAAACCTTAACTTTGTCGTGCAAAACTATTGTCTCCAACATCGGTATAGGTCCCGGTTAGTTTATCAACTGCAAATAAAATAAGTCTTTAATCACAAAAATATGTATTATACTTATATATTTTTAGTAATGTTACTACAAATTTAGGTTTTCGAACGTTTTTTATTTACATGTGCTACATAATGTTACTTCTTGCCAAAGTTAATGTTTCAACGGGAAATGGGTTCCTAACCCTTTTGATCCACTTACAAGCCGACAACTCTTACAGTCAACAATTGCAGCATAAAGGTTCGTATCTTTTGATTGCAATGACTAAGAGGTTAGATTTGTTCACGGCTCTAAGGGATTTCAGATCTGAGTATTTGATAATAATTTTAGCTTGATACCTCCACGCATTCTTGAGAAGAGGGGGTTGACAGACGGACAAAGTGATCCTATTAGGGTTCCGTTTTTTCCTACGGAGTCCTAAAAAGATCATCCACATCCATGGGGCACATGGAACACACACGAACACTTTAAACAAAAGAACAACCTCAAAAAAGAACTAGACGGTACAATCAAATCGAAAACGCTTTAATAATTAACGAATCAACTTTTCAGTGTAAAAATCTCCCCTATTATTTGTGCTACCCGATAACGCTTTTACGCTCCCTTTGGACAAAAAATGAAACCCCGGTTTAAAGTTAAAATCTATACTTCAGATTCAAAAGGACGAAAGTGTTAGTAGTAACATCGTGATATCCTACATTTCGATTGTGAGGCGCTTTAAAGATATACTACGAAACGAAATGTACGAATGCGTTCGGTAAGTGAAGTGACATGTGACATTTTGTTCCTGAGACAATGTAATCTGTAAAATGTGTGTCTCGGAATGGAATGGACGAATGTGTTAAGTGTAATATTAATAAATGTGACGTTTTGGATCTGAGCTTCTGAAATTGGCTTTGACGGATGACAAAGGCTGACCCTTGATCGTCTTCGCTCAAATATTCAGGAGTGTTGACTTGACGCGTGCCTATACAGCTGTGTGTTGGTATATTCGTCATTGAGTTGAGTGTAAAAAAAAACAACAATTTACCGTGAAACATGCCAACTTTGCCCGCTTTTATCGTAAAAACCCGAATTTCTCTAATTTTTTCTGTGACGGGATAAAGTTTTTTTTTGTCTAACGCATCTATCGTATTCATATGCATGCGTTTATGACGAGAAACAATTTTTAAATCTACATTTAATCAATTTTTTTATCAATTTTCACCTCGGGTAAAGTTATCTAAACTTTTTCAAACATTGCCCAAATCGATTATTTTCGTAACTATAGCCCCTACAACGTTAAGATAAGGATCAGTATAAAATTTGCGGTAATAATGGCGTTCCACGTAAATATCTTGGTCTTAACTGTACAAACACGTGTGCAATATGGGTGGGGAATGTTACATAGGTATTTTGTTTTACTCCATACAAGCCGAATCAAGCAGTTTGAAATTGTCAGGGTTGTCACTTTTAGTTGAGTAAACCATCTTTACCAGTACCATTATCAAAATGAAAAATGTATGCTTAATATTGGATACTAATAGTTAGGCGGTTATTTTGTTACTTCGCGTTAGAATAATCTAAAAAAAAATTGTCATAATTGAATATTCTATGTTTTTTTTGTTTTATGGACGTGACATGACATGACATGCAGCTACTGCTAGCAGTACAACGGCTTAATAGAAATATAATTTACCTTACCTTAAATACATAACCCTCCTTTATTTACGCAGTCAGGTAAAATTACGACAAGGTGACAACCCTAACCCTTTTTTTAGTCTGGGCAATGTTGGCATTCATAGGTTAGCAAGTTACTGGATAACATTGCCCACCATCATAACTCCGATTTTCATAAGTATTTTTAGTACAAACTACAATAAAAATGATCTACAGTTCTTATTTTATAACAAGCAATAAGATACATTCACCTGAGGTTTCCCCATTCTGTAAAAAATACACCAGAACTTCACCTAGAATTGGCCCGCCAAATCACGCACCTTATTCAACTAGTCCTAACACGTTACGGAATGAAGTTGCGCGTAAATGTGATTCCCAGTGATACCACAGATATAATCTATTTTCCACTAAAAATAGTAGTGTTGCCAGAATCATGTTGAAATTGTCTACAGTAACGTTTCTTTTTTTAAGTAGCGTTTTGGGCAAAGTTCCCTATCCCTATGGAGGCAAAGTTGGCGTATTTCACGGTAATAAAAAAGGAGTTTCTCAATTTGACTGTATATTTTTAGTGTAGAGTAAAAACGGGACCTTATTAGTAAGCCTCCGCTGTCCGTCCGTCTGTCACCAGGCTGTATCTCATGAACCGTGATAGTTACACTGTTGAAATTTTCACAGATGACTGTTGCCGCTATAACAACGAATATTAAAAAGAGAATTAAATAAATATTTAAGTGGAACTCCCATACAAGAAACCTTATCGGTTGCGTTAACTTTGCTCCTCATTTGTATGGGGCGCCATACATACCAGGTGCAAACTTAACTTAACCCGGCCACTTAAGATGGGATAAGTATTTATAGGGAATCCTCAGTGCGCGAGTCAGACTCGCACTTGGTCAGTTTTTTGTATGCTCCGCCCTGCCGGCCCTGTTAACGTCAGTATTATCGACCACTTTTGACACAAACATCACAAGCTTCATTTTTGACTTCATATCCACCTAGGGTTGCCAGATCCAAAAATACTAAATCTGACCAATCATGTCCGGGGAAAACGGATACCTGGTAACCATCCACCATCATAACATATCCATTAATCAACGAAATATCTCAACCTGTTCATAATCAGGAAACTACGTTCCCTAATATCAGAAGGGCAACTCCTATGTTCGAAATTCAACAATAGATATAGTGCGTCTCAATCTCCTGTATCAATATTTGAGTGAACGGGACGGCACTATTTCGAACATGAGAGTAGCCCTGCAGACGATGACAATCGTCCAAAGCTTGACATATATGTCATCTCCAATTCCGCAAATTTTAAGTTTTTTTTGGCATAAGATAGCCAGTATTTATTTCGCAAGAAGAACTAAGGATGGAGCAGTATGCCGGTAAATAATGTTTTGAATTTCGTTAATGACAAGTCCTTGACAAATTGCTATGACATTAAATAACACAAATATGTCGTAAGCTCGATCATTATTCCGCCATTATCACTGGACCGGACCGACACCTACTAGGCTATAACATGTTCCCTAATATCAGACGATGACAATCGTCGAAAGCATGACATGTCATCTCCTATTACAAACGTTTGACCCAATCCCGCCAAATCGCAAAATTACATCTGGCGTTCAAATCCAACATATCGCGTCAAACATCAAATATCCGTGTGACTGTGAATTCCTGGCCATCCAACATAAGTTGATCTTTGAGTGACTCAGTTTAGTACATCCCCGTTTGATGGTTGAGGGATGAAAGGGTCAAGTTAGGTTGGTTTATAATGGCCCTAAAATAAGTCTCTAGAGGAATTGTGATATTCTGTATGAATCGTCACACGATGGTCTCACGGTTCTATTAAATACTGAAGTGATGGATTAATTTGTTATTTTCATGGGATTAACTGGCTGGAGTCTCAAAATGTCTTGTCAGGAAAGTGCCTTGCTCAGTGGTAATAATATCGCCACTCAAATTTTGAGTATATTATTACCACGTATAGAAAGGAGCAACGTAAAAAGGCCCCTTACAAGGTGGACTGATATCCTGATGAAGGTCGCTGTAGTCCATGGGACAGGGGTAGTTCAGGACCGCAGCCATGGTAGGTACATCTCCTCTATATGTATAAATGACCTAGTTGTAATATAAGTGTAATAGTTTTAAGAATAATTTACGAAAAAATTTACTTACTGTTCAGTTTATTTCGGCTTTCTTCTCAACTACATAGAAGATACCGCTCTCCTCTTGCGAAATGCCGGTAGATTCAATCAAACATGTAAAATAGGGTGTCCCATACATGAGCAAAAAAAAAAATTTGTATTTTTTTCAAACGCATACCCCTCAATTTTTTTAGAAATGCTAAAACAAACATACTTGCAATATTTCAGCACTCTTATATAATTACTTGTAACTGCAAATAAACGGTTTTTTTATTTATTATGATTTTGATTCTGATTGGTTTATTTTCAACGCTCCGTTTCAGTACAGGAAAGAAATCTGAATCAGGCATTTGTATCTAAGAACGAAATATGAAGTTGATACTCATCATGAAGCATCCAAAGTTAATAAACAAACTCACCAATAAATAAAACGCGAACACACAAACAACATTAACGACAATAAAACGACACGACACATTTATCACAACACAATTAAGCAAGCGACACCTACCCCACTTTTTATTAACTCGTAAAATCACCCCCGGAACAGATCCACAGTTGCATTTGTGTGTGATGTGTGTGAAGGTGTGTGTGTGTGAGTGTGTGTGTGCAACTGTGCTATCTCACACACAATAGGCATGCAATTATCAAAACTTGAGCAATGTTCCCCAAAACTTGTTTCTTTCAGTATAATTATATTTATTTATTAAACTTTATTGCACATTTTAGACAAATTTAAATATCTAACGGGCTTACTCACGGTTGGCCGCCACCGCGACTAATCGATCTCCTGATAATGAATCGCAAACCGATCCAAAACATGTCGAGCGATATTCAACTTTTACGACGTGACTAAAAACGTCTCGTAGTAATTTTTTGCACATTACAAAAGAAGTACAAATTGCGGACTTGATGCCATAAGGCATTCTCTACCAGTCATTGGGTTTTTTCTATGATTCGTGTACCTAGGTAAAGCTACATTTTGGATGCTTGAAGACAGAAGTGTTGACAGAAGATAAATTCAACGTTCGTTTCACTCTTGTAAGTCTACTTTAGCGATTTGATCTATTTGACTATAAATAACAATGTACCATCCTTACAGGTACTGTTACCTAAATAAAAAATCAGGCGAAACTGTTAAGAAGCGCTACCTAAAGTATCGCTAAAAAAGTGCCATGAAAAAGTTTGCCCAAAGATACGCACAAAAACAAGCAATAAATGAGAGAACATTAATGAACAAGTGCGCCTTCATAAACTTTCGATCCGCACCACATCTAGGGCTGAACCCCCGGGGATTGCCGGCGTTAACTGGCTCTGGTTATTGATTCTCCAACACAAAGAATTGGCAACCCTATTCTCATAAAGAAAGCCGGGAATTAGAACAGAATTTTGATGATACTTACGCCCCTATAGCGTTACGATCTGTAATTGCTATACCGTAGCAACCCTACGTTCCGAATGCAACTCTACATTAACGAACTAGGGCGGAAAACTGTTCGTTTTCTTAGTTGTTTGTGACGTTTGTCAATAGCGTGCCAAGGCGTGATTCCCATAATCCGTAATGCGTCGGTGAATTTTGCACTTGCCGGTTTGAGTAGTCTATAAATGGATAACATCTTGTTCCATAGAGATATGAAGGGGTGATGACTCCCAATGGAATTGTGATGTCTGAATTACACTTGTTTTCTCACGGTCCGTTTGACCGATTAAAAGTCAATGTTTCGTGAAATTTCTGGATTCGGTTTGTATGGATTTGATTTGGACAGTGGTTGCCATATGGTGTTCCCGGTTTTATTGGATGATTGATAGTGATTAGCTTGTTATTGTTAACTATTATTCAAACTCCAAATATTTAAAATACATACGCGAAAACGAAATAGATACACATTTTTTAAGATTGGCTTATGCTAGTTTAGACTTTTTCAAAGCTTGAAAGTTCGAGATAGTTGTTTGTAACAAAAATTGTATTCATTATTAGTCATTAGGAGTTTTATATAAGTATGTAGAAAACTCAGACATAATAAAATACATATGAAACGGGTTTATTGACATAGTAGAAGTCGAACATCACTCGCCATGTTTCGAATCGGTGCGCGATTCATCATGAGGAGCTACGATCAGTCGCGGCGGTGGCCCATCGAAATCGGCGCTTTTCGTATGTATTTTAATATGTCTGACAGTCACGGGAGTTTTCTGTATAAAACTCCAAATAACTAATAATTAATAAAAAAAAATGTACAAACAATTATCTCCAACTTTTAAGCTTTCAAAATGTGTAAAAAGTGTAAACTAGCATAAGCATGTCTGAAAAAAGATATGTATAATGTATTTCGTGTTAGCTTAACGATTCTCCCCAAATGTTTCATTCAAAACGTTTTTCTTATAACTATATTTTTTAATAGTTTCATCCCAACTAAGAATAGATTTGGATTATAATTAAAAACAGAAAAAAAGGGGCGAAAGTGCGTCATCATATCATCAAAGGATCTGAAAAGTTTTGAACCCATTTTTTCCTCTATGAGGTTTGAATGTAAAACGGTTGTGAGTATGAGCCTTGAAAAAGTCAATAACTTACATACATACATTAAATCACGCCTTTTTCCCAACGGGGTAGGCAGAGACCACATCTTTCCACCTGCTACGGTCCTGACATACATCTTTCGCTTCGTCAACATTCATTAATCTTCTCATGCATGCTCGTCGGTTTAAAGTACTCTTGACTTGTCCTTTTTTCAGAACGTCTCCAATCTGACCAAGAAACGTTCGTCTAGGCTTTCCTTTTCCAACATTTCCATTCACATTCGCCTTGTAGATTTGTTTCGTGAATCTTCTTTCATGCATCCTCTCTACATGCTACTAAGCATCCCTTTCTCAATTTTAGTGACTACATCGTCGTTCACACCACAGCGTTCCCTTATTACACTATATCTTATCCTGTCGCACAGCTTTACACCAATCCAGCTTTTCAATTCTCTCATTTCTACTGCATTTATTCTACTTTCGTGCTTCTTTTGCCACACCCAACTCTCACTTCCATACATGAGTGTTGGAACCAATACACCTCTATGCACAGCCAGACGCGCTCTCTTAGAAATTTTCTGGCTGTCCATAAAAGCGTGCAATGCACCATTTATTGCGTTACCAACAGCAACTCTTCTTTCAATAACACTTTCATATTTTCCATCTCTCGTAAACATTGACCCAAGGTATACAAACTCATTCACTTGCTCTAATCTCTCGTCCCCAATCCATACACTTCACTTCTGTCACACTATCTTCTTTCTCAAATATCATTATTTTCGTCTTTTTTGCACTTACTTATTTATTTATTTATTTATTTAAACTTTATTGCACAAAACAAGTCAGTACAAATGGCGGACTTAATGCCAAATGGCATTCTCTACCAGTCAACCATAGGGCCAAACAGAGATACTAGAAGTGGGTGCAAATTAGAAATCTGATGGTACAGAGAGGACCTAGAGTACAAGTAAATACAAAATATCTCTAAAAAAAGTTTTTTTTTTAAAACACTAACTCACTAACCTACTAGTTTCCTGTCTTCTCTTACTGTATTATATATATAAATAAATTAATCTAGACTTGAGCTTTTGAAGCAAGGGAATGGAAACATGGAGAAACCTTAGAGCATTAGACCAAAGTTTGCTTAAAACACATAAATAAATATGTAAATAACTCAATAACTCGACAGAATCCTCCATCATAACATTACCATTGCGCCTACTACGCTAAAAGCTTAATAATTTAATAGGCATAAAACCTAACCCCATAACACCATACAATGATATGGCGTCTGGCATTGCTAGTATTATATTAGGGATGGCATCGACCCTCGCGTTTTTATTGTCAGGCTTCTGTTGCGTTACACCCCTGTGATTACGGCAGGGTTGGCAAAAGTTGAAATTGAAATTTATAATGAGGCAATCTTACACAAATCAGCCCAATCCCAACTTAAGCTCTGGTAGGCTTATGATTATGAATTCTATGATATTATAAGATAGACAACGATATCACACTTGTTTAGACAAATATCCTAAAACCGTAGAAAAAATCTGTGACCATGAGAAATATTCGAGCTCAGCTTAAAAATAAATGATATATTTACTTTTGTCGGAATTCGAAATCAGGATCATAGGGACATTTGTATAATTATTAATTAATGAAAAAGAGTCAGCTGTTTATATTATATGTAAATTGGATATACGGCGGATATAGAGAGCGCACATCTCTCCGACCAGTAATTTTTCATTAATATCCCAAGTAGGTAGGTACTAAATGCAACAGATAATAAAAACTAACGCTCTTGAAATCGTTTATAAAACACGTTGGACTTTTGCTGTAAACAAAATGCATAAAAAATGTTTTTCCCTTTTTACACGAATGTGAACCCTAACCCCCGTCGGCAACCCTATCGTTTATATTTTAATTCGCCGTCACTCACGCACAAGTGTTGTCCGTTTGTCTGTTTGCAACAGATTGTTCGCAAAGTGCTCGAGGTGACTTTTGTCAATTGTTTTATTTGTATGCCCCGTCAATTGTTTTATTTGTGTTCCCCGCCTGCCCCCTGTCGATTTATTTTTATTTGTTTTGTTTGTGTTGTAGTGCGATCTGTGCGATGTTAGATTTATTTTTATAGCTTCACTATACTTAACAGATAGTCTTCGCTCAATTTTCAAAAGGTGCTAAAAAGCGACTAAATGCGAAAGGGACTTGCACTTGAATGATTCCGTATCTACTATACGCCTTAACTGTAACAGAGATGCCACAAACGCGACAGCGGCAGCTGTGGGCGGTACGTGTGTCTCGCTCACTCGTATGGCCATCGCGGTCGGATCTCTCGCTCTCCGTAATGTAAAGAATAACGCCCTACACTAAAAGTTAAGAAGCCCTACAATACAAGTCCCGCAACTTTGTCCGTATGAACCCTTTCTTTCTATAATGTATAATGTCATACAAAGTTGAGAGATGTATGTTATAATCAAAATTATTGTTGTTACAGGGATATCTGGACAGCCAAAGATAAATAAAATAAATAAATAAACATTAGAGAACCTCACACAAACCGATCTAGTCCCAAATTAAGCTCAAGAAGGCTTGTGTTATGGGTACTAGACGACGATATACATACTTATATAGATCAATAATAATTATATGTACTTAAATACATAGAACACCCAAGCACAAATATTCGAGTTCATCACACAAATATTTGACCTGGCCGGGATTCGAACCCGGGACCGCCGGATCAGTAGGCAGGTCTCTACAAACTGAGCCAACCGCGTCGTCAAAAAGATAGTTTATTATATGATACTTTTTACCCGACCACGGTTAAGAAAAAAGGTAATTGCGGACGAAGTTCCGGGCTCCTTCACTACATGGTATATAACTAGCTTCCTGCTATCTGTTTGTCTGTCTGTCCCTATGTATGCTTAGATCTTTAAAACTACGCAACGGATTTTGACGCAGATAGAGTGATTCAAGAGGAAGGTTCATATGTATAATACATGCATGATATGATGTCGTGAATAAACACATTTTTTTGCGCTTTACCCTTTGATTGGCTGAACCCTACGAGATAGATCAATTTGTATTAAAAAAATGGGACATTACATGTTTCATAAATTTATAAAAAACGAACAGCGCCCTCTCTCGCTTGCTCGGTCATCACTGTAAAGTGGTGCGGTAAGATGTGAATATTAACGTATTCACATAGAGGTCGCTAAGGTGTAAAAACCTTTCAAATAAAACAATGCAAAGATTGACACACAAAGCATAAGGAAAAATTCGTCAGATCTTCCTGGAGCTAGGGTAGCGAAATGGTTAACGCGCTAGACCGGTAATTCAGAGGTACCGGGTTCGATTCCCGGTCCCTTCCACCAGGTAGCTCCTTTTTCAATTTTTCTTTAAGCTTTGATCTTTGTATTTAAGGCTTAAGATAGAACAAAATAAGGACTACAAAAATGTCTATCTCTTAGGGATAACCCACAATAACCAGATATTAGTAAACACTACAGCTTAAATTCAACTCTGGGTCGCTAGAGGGCTAGCTTATCTTGCCACGACCTGTCCTGCTCGCACGGTATAGAAAGGAAAGTGACAGATAGTATTTGTCGCGCGATAAGGAGTCGCGTGTCAGAGTTATGCTAGACGTACTTCGCATGTTTATAACAACAGCATTTACATAAAACCTTAGCGAATGATACACGTAGACCTTCCTCAGAAACCTTAGGTTTTGAGATTAGCGCGAACATACAGACAGACGCAGCTGCCGGTTTTACAATAATGGATGCATTGATATTTGATGACTTTTTGCTCGGCCTTCACAAACTAATCAATGAAACTGATTATCGAATAGATATATAAATAAATAATGCCAAAAGCATCTCTATAAATTCAGCCCAATTACTTAACGAAACCGCTTTCGCAAATCCTATCACGCAACTAGATCGATTATAATTCGATCACAAACAAATAAATTTCATCATTCGGCCAGTGTAAGTTGAGCCCTTGCTCTTTTGTGGAATCAAAAGGCGAGTGTGAATAGGAAGATCTGATTACAATGGATACATTAGTTAACCCTCAAAAGTGCGTTAAAACTCAATAGAGGGCCGGCAATATGGATTGGCAAAGAGTAAGTGTTTCATTGTCAGAATGGCCATCTCTGTTTTTATCAGCAAAAAAGCTTATATTCTATTATACTCGACATTTTGGCCAAAAAATTGGCTAGTTTAAATCAATAATCGGCAAAACTACAGTATTACCTAATTTATGTTTACATTGAATTGAAACATTTATAAATTTCAATGGATCGCGCGGGGATTCTTTTCCTTTAAACATGATTTACGCTAGCAGACGCTGCGTGAAAAAAAAAATATTATGCATTTCTGTCCAAAAAATTGTTGGCACGTTGCATCAACATGACGAGGAAATAAATTAATGTAAGCTTTATCTCCTCCGTTTTTTGCTTTGCTTTGCATTGTTTTTTAATGAAAAATAACCAACGATAAGAAATTCTATTCTGGGACCAAAATAAATGCATGAGTTTATATCAATTTCGTCAACATTTCAATAAGACCGCATAAAAATAATTGAGGAGTTCTACCGATCCTTCCTAGATCCCATCAATTCTGCGAAGAATGGGTCAATTAGGGATTCAATCTTTCAAATAGTTTTGAAACTCCCGGCGTTCTGAGGTAAGAACATAGGTACGCGTCAATTTGAGAACCTCCTCTTTTTTAATCAGTATAAAATATTTTCCTATAGTTTTTCACGTTTCGCAACCTTTCCCAGCACAACAAACAAACGACAAACATTACATTACTACATTTTATACTTATGTATGTCTATAAGGGCATCGGGAATACGTGTTTGGGTTCTTACGGAAGTTGTCGTGTCTATCACATATATTTTCTATTCTATTATTTCCCCTCGACGTTGCAATAAGTTAATTGTTGGCGCAGAAAGGGGCCCGATCAGCTCGTTAAGTGTGGTTTTGTTTCACTCGGTTATTATAGCCACTCTACTGTGTAATATCTTATCTATGACTCCTTAGTCAATTTAAAGTAGCAGTTAAGTATTTTGTAGTAGAGGCTGAAGCTATTAGTGATATATGTATATGACTCTTTATAGGATTTTGCAATAGAAGCTAATGATCATTTTCGGATTTCATTATGTCTGAGATGTACAGAAATCTGCAATTTAATGCAAAGTACAGACTTTGCATTAAATTGCAGCCTTTTTAACTCCTCATATTGTATTTCTCGAAAATTTCTCAAACAATTGGTCTACCACTTTTCGACTCAATTTCACAAGTATTAAGTGGTGAGTAGACCAGTTTCTAGGCTGATTGTACCTATCAAATAAATCATCTCTGAAATATGTACATAATTTTTTTATTTCGTTTATATAAGAGCGATGGGAAGCTTGAGAAGGAGGAGTCTACCCATATTTTTTACACTTGACGGTACTTTAATAGGTAGAATCCTTACACAGAATAAGCGTAATAAAAATACATACATAGTGAAACATAGAACCTTTTTGAAGTCGGTTAAAAACGAATCCCTGTTCGAACTTTCCGCATCCTCTCAAAACAGTCCAGATAATAATTTAGTCCTCCATCCATGCAATAAACATCGTTCGTATTGGTATTTAATTGAGTTACCGTTTAGGGGATGGGGGCTTATGCGTTTGACGAATTAAAAAGGGGACGGTTATGATTAGGGCACATTGATTCGGACTACGGAAAGGGTGGCTGGTCTTATGACTGTCCTGGGATCTATTGAATAATTATATTAAAATAGGTGTTATTTGAATTAATCCTTATTAGGTAGGAAAGCAGAAGAAACTTTATTTTACACTAGAAAGTGTTTGCGTACTTCATTTATACCGTAGTTGAGTAGGACTTGATTTAAGAGGCCTTATTCCTTCATATTACTTTCATATTTTCATTTTTTTTTATATTACAACAAATGTATTGTTAATTTCAAATAACTTTGTGAAGTGAATAATTGTTTTCCCTTAGTTCTAAAGAGTAACATAGCTATTTCATGCTTTCATTGCGTGCAGTTGAAAATAAGTCAAAAAACATAACCAGTTTCCTGCGCGAATTTTGTCAAATTCGAGTAGTTTTCGAAACAAAAATTATCGATGAAAAATTCTAACTGTAGGTTTCAAATATATACCAATAAATCGCAATAACCCTGTTCTGAGTAGTAACATTGATAATATATTAAGAAACATATTTGATCATAGAGAAAAATATCTAAAACCAATCATCATTTTTGAACGGATAAGGAGCCTTAACCAACAAAGACAAACGTTTACTCTTAAGACTAATATCTCCATTTTATATTTCTCTCAATTTCTCCAAGATCCAGTCATCAGATCCTTGTCAAATGACAATAGGACGACCTACCCTTTTGAGTACTTTAAGAAGCATAAATATTTTTACACGAGAAAGGCACTATTGTATATGGACAGTCAGCATCAAAAGTAGTGGTCAATTTTAGTTTGCAATTTGACCGGTTGAACACGTGAAGATCGTTTAACGAGTTAATTAATCAGTTAGACTTGCCGATATGACGTGCATTAATTTGCGCTGTCAATACGGTATCGGTGCGCTCCGTAGTGGCCTCACAAATGGAATGTTGTACATGATTTTATTTTCTCAACCATTATTGTAGTGTACTACTACTACCTCTAGTACTACTACTACTACCTTTAATACTACTACTACTAATTCTACTTCTACTACGATTACTAACACTCTTTACGGAGTTACTAATTTAGGGACTCAGTACGAGTAAGATCCTCTAGAGTTTTTACACTCCCATAATTAATGTTATTGGAAATTAAACTCAGCGGGTGACGTGCATTAATTTGTGATTTTAATACGAGACTGGAAACTATCATAGTGTACTACTACGCTTACTTACACTCATTAATGTTCTACAGAGTTTTAATTTGGGGAAAGGCAGCAAAATAGAGATTTAAAATGCACAATGATTCTAAATTATAGTAAGTTCATCAAACTTAAATATTAATCGGTTAGGATTCGTGCTATAATCTGCATTACTTTGTGCTGTCAAAACGGTACTGATGTGGTCCAGACTAGGCCCTCAAACTATAAATGTAAATCCACTTTATCATCTCAATCAATATCTTAGTGTATTACGCGTACTTTCGCTCACTGATGTCTTATGGAGAAGTACTTTGGGGACACGAAGCAACTTTATTTAGTGTTTCGACTGCAAAATGGACCTCTTAGAAACATTCTTGGTCTTTGGTTGCCCGAGAGACCTGCAGTACCATATTTACGAATTCAGACAAGAATAAACTTGCGGGATATTACCGGAATACACTGTGTTTATTACCCGGTAATATGTCATCGGTTCAAGCGTTATTATCGGCTGATGATATGCATGCATCATTGATTAACTACACCGTCAATTGTTCGTACTAACGATGATTTCAAAGTGTAACTTGACATCTAAATATTGTTGAATACTGATGTATTTCTAAGTAAATAATCTAATGATTTTTAAAAGTGTATGATTATAAATATATACTTAATTGTAATAATTTTAAGTTTAATTTACGATAAAAAAACTTACTGTTGAATTTCTTTCAGCTTTCTTCTCAACAGCGGTCACCTCTTATGAAGTAAGCCACAAAGGCGCTTTAACAAGTCTGAATCTGATTCTACCGATACCAATACAGGTAGATTCAGATTCAGACATGTAAAAGTGCCCTTGTGGCCTACTTACGGATGTTTATTTTCTCAGTAGAAGAACTTAGAAAATAAACATTTTGATTTTGATAAAGAATGTAGTAAGATAGTGATTTTTATACAAGCAACTTATAAAAACATATCATCTTTAAATACTTAGAGCAAAGACAAATAAATACTCAAAGTTTAAATACTATAAATCCGTGCAGGATCTGGATGCTGGATGGTAATTAATTAGATAACTCCGCTTGATCTACGCAGGAACCGCCGGAAAACTGTTTGTAATTGTAATTTTTATAAACGGTTTAAGTTCCATACGAGTACGAAACATATCGAGCCGTTCCTGACAAGTTTTACGTGAGTCTTAAACCGTTTATAATAATTATTAGATATGTCACACGAAACTTCCAATATATTGTATTTTATTGGTATAAAACAAAACTGTGGGGATGCGACTGTTTGATTCATGTGCCCTATTGCGTATGGTGAACGCGAGCGAACAAAGGCAGAAGGCGGAACACTATGGTGCGGGTCGGTGCCCAGGCTATTTCACGGTCTTAGCGGCAAGCGGCGCGGTGCGCGATGCGTGTATCTTGCTTACTCGTATAGCCGCCGCCGGCCGCCGCGCTCGGATCTCTCGCTCAACCGCTCGCCCCGCCGCTGGTCCCACAAACCCGTGGCATCTCCGTTAATGTGGTTATTGGCATTAATAACAATAATAACACAGACATTTATAGATCCATGATGCAATGAGGTTGGTGAATTTCCAACAGCCTTAATGACTATATTGGATTAATAACGTTTAAGTACTTCGATGTCTTGTGGAAAGATTGTAAAATCAATAGGCCTAATCGCGTTAGGGCGGCTGCAAACTTAACGACTCGCGCGAAATTGCGAGCCCGGGAATCGTCTGTTAGTAGCGCCTGTCATACCTATAACTTGGCTCCTTAATTTCGAGCGCTACTACCTATACCATGAGGCTCTAGTGTAAGTTTACATTGAATGTATTAAAGTTATTGATAAAATTATTCATACGGCAAGCGCAAACGCGATGTTTCAATGCGTTCGCAAAATTATACTTACAAAACTCGAATTATAAAACAAACGCTCAACAATAAAACTAAACCTTAAAAGTAACTATAAATAATAAATAAATATCGGACAACCTCACACAAATCTTTCTAGTCCCAAATTAAGCTCAAGAAGGCTTGTGTTATGGGTACTAGACGACGATATACGTACCTACTTATATAGATAAATATATACTTACATACATAGAACAACCATGACCCAAGCACAAATATTTGAGTTCATCACACAAATATTTGCCCTGGCCGGGATTCGAACCCGGGAACGCCGGCTCGTCAAAACAAACAACAATAAAAAATCAAAATTAGACTTATAAATGGAAAATTTGCCCCGAATTGCCGTCTATTGGCAGCGTGCCCATAAAGCTGGCAACATTGCATTGCCACGTTGTATGGCAATGCTAATCCGCTGTGCTAGATATGACCCAGCCCTCAGGTCAGGCGGCAACTCAACTAACCTACGGCTACACTCTCTTTAACAAAGTTACGGGCAGATAGTTTACTGAGGTATTAAACAGATTGATTTTGATTTGATTTGACACTATGTTTCAGTTTTGATAGTTTTAAGCGGCCATCAAAAACGTGAAAAATCGAGGCACTTGTGTTCGCCCAGACAGCTTGTACAATATTATCATCAACGTAGCAGTAAGCTAGAGCTTAGTACACGTCAGTGAATACATTTCTAGTAGAACCATGGCGACTGGAGTACAGAATACGATACTAAAAGATTGTTTCTCTTGATCTTTGCAAAAGCCACCTGGTTTTTTGAACATTGGGGAGTTTCGAAACAGGTGAGTAGCGAGCTGACAACAACGCTATCTTTTTCTCCTTTATTTACAATATCTTTTTAAACTTTACGTTCAAAGTTAATAATTTAAATTACTAACGCATACTTAATTGGGAAACGAAATAGCTGGACAATTAAGCAGTTTATGAAACATATGCATTTATAGCCCATTAGCCAAAGCTTAGGCTAAAGTTTTGGTTGCCACTGGGAGTACCTAACGGAATGCTCCGCGCTTAATAGTGCGATGATTGAAGTAGTCACGTTATACTGACAAATTTAATAGAGCTATTAATAGAAACCACTATGGATAATTGGTGACGCGACGCCATAGGCGGGGATTAACAGTTACTGCCGCGGCTTATCGAGCTTATATCTTTGGCTTTTATGTAGATTGATCATTATGAAATCCTATATTTAATTTAATATGTTATTTATACAACAACTTTTTATTAATTTTGATTATCGAGTTGTATGAAGGTATTTTATTTATTTTTTATTATAAAAATAAGTTCCACTATAGTTAAGTTACAGTTATGTCAAAGTCATTTAATTAACATAACACTCGCTAAAGTAGACATCTAGTGATATTTCGGTCTATTGTTAATAAGAACATCGAATATAGCCCCTTAAAGTCGTGTAAACAGTGATTTCACTCATCACATTAAAAGGTTTTTTTTTTAATTATGCTGAAAATTTGTTTTCTATGGAGAGTGCACATTATTGCAGGAAGATTAACAGCACAATGCAAAATTTGTAGGGGTGCGAGGCACCAATCGTAAAGCGCCATCTCTGTTGGTAAATTTTTCTTTTTCCTCTCATCAGGCCGAAAATACTGGATGGATTTTAACCGATTTTGGTACAGGGATAGCTGGACATCCAAAGACGGTTATAGTGTTTTTTTTACCCGGCTATGGAAAATAAAAAATATTTACGAGGACGAAGTTGCGTAAATCATCGGACATCATTGTTGACGACGCGGTTGGCGCAGTTTGTAATGCAGCCTACTGAGCCGGCGGTCCTGGGTTCGAGTCCCGGCATAGCCAAACATTTGTGTGTTAAACTCGAATATTTGTTCCGGGTTCATGGATATTTTCTATAAATGTATATTATTAGCTGCACCGCGCGGTGTTACCCGCTCATCCCATTGGAACACTAAATTTTTTCGGGATATAAAGTAGCCTACCTTCATACAAAATTTTATCAAAATTAGTCCAGCCGTTTCAGCGTGAGGAAGCAACAAACATACACAAACACACTGACAAACTTTCGCCTTCATAATATTAGTGTCTAGTACCCTATAGTACAAACATTGCTTAGTTTGGGTCCATTTGTATAAGATTGTCTCTTAATATTTTATATTCATTTTATCATCTTAACACCAAAACATCCTAACTTCAAGCCATAACCACACAAACTTACAGTACTTTAAGTCATAAAGACATGATCCGAACCTAACCTACAAAACGACATAACTGCAAGCAACGTATAACACACTTATAACGTTTTCATTTCGATAAACTGGTCATATTAATACGGGCGATTAATTATCGTTTTATACCGTCTTATCGCTCCACTTGCGACTAAAAGGTTTTAGGGCGAGAGGCGAATATACACAAATCACTCGCGCCGATTAAAAACTCACGTCTGATTTAGTTTTGGTTCTGTATGTTTAAAAAAATAATAATGTCAAATGAAGTGCCCCAACTATAATATACAAAGTGAAGCCAATCGGGAATCATTATTCACCGACCAACAAAAGCTTAACCGAACAGCTTTAAACATTTCAACTATAATAATTATACAAGTGAAGCCAATAAAAGCGGACAATTTATTGTTTTTAAACAATAAATTGGCTTCACTTTGTATATTATAGTTGGGGGCACTTCATTTGACATTATTATTTTGATGTTACGTTCATGATCTCGAAGGGATTCACAACGTAACATCACGTTCGAAACGTCGAGGTAAATAAATAAATATTTTTATTAATGCGATTATGTCCCGTTTTGTTATGATAATGTGTGAAAGTCGTGTAAGTTTAAATCAATATATTTGATTTGACATTTCAAAAATTCACTTACCTATTTATTTATTTTATTCAGAATAACCAAATAATTATTTGCTTTATTTATTTATAAAACTAATATATAAATGAAATGAACATAAAGAAATCCCACTGATCTCTAAAAAGGGGCACGGTAAAAAACCGATAAAGAGCAGAAAGGTAAACATTGGGCACGTATGGGCTAAATATAAATGTCTCGGCGACGCGAGATAGCGTGCGGAATGTTAAAAGCTATTTAATATTATGTACTGTTCAAACTTTATTACCTGATGATGGCTGGCCGGTGGAAAGTACAGGACCAATATCTTACATGTGACTGAGCTGTAGAATTCGCCAGTTTGTTTCGAAATTATAGAAATTTGTCTTTGTTTACATTTTCAACCCTCATTTTTCCGCCATTTTGTAAAATTTGGAAAATTTGTATCTTAAAAAAACTACGTTATTAACAAACCTACTCACAAACGAACATACAAACATTTTACTAAAGAATTTCAGCCCAAACTGAAACGGAGACGCTTCGCTCGCACGGTCTATTATGTATAATATTTGCTAATTAATTAGTAGCTTGAAGCCAGTGTCAGTCAGCGCGATGCTGGATGGTGTTCATTGAAAATACTATGAACATATGAGATCTGTCTTTTTTTAAATTGACAAAACAAATTTTGTTCAGTTTGAAGAATAAAATGTTTTACAGACCGCACTCGGCATATGATTATATTAGATTCGATTTATTTATTTTATAACATGAATTAAAATAAAATAAAATAAAAAGTCAGTATAAATTACGCTAAATCAATTTACATGCATTTATACTATGATCTACGTGCATTTACATTTATACATGTCACAACAATAACAATACAACAATATTATATTCTTTTTCTGCCTCCGATTGATTCAGGTCCCGTACTTTCGCAAGCACTACCTGCCGTAGTTTACAAGACGAAGGCATTTAAATGAAAGCGCGATAAGGCCAGTATTAATGAACGTCGTCTCGATGTTCGACACACTGTTACGTCCAGGACTTGGCTCCGGCACTACCCACCCACCCTGATTATTAACGTTACAAAATCATTGCTTTTGCTGTTAGGTATTGCTCTTTCGTGTTATCATCATATCAGCCGAAATATGATAATTTTTTTGATTGGTTTTATTTATTTATTTAGGTTATAGGTTATCGCGGGCTAGATTTCCGCAACGCGACGTCTTACAATGCGCCTATTTATTTATTTATTAAATAACAATATACATTGTATTTTAAATTTATACTTATATCTAACTTAATCTACGCTATGTCCGCTGCTGGACAAAGGCCTCCCCAAAACGACTGCCCAGTCCACCGTCCTCTCAAGATCGTCAGTCCACCTTGGTGGGGGCCTTTCCACGGTCAAATACGTACTAATGCCTAACGCAATCGTTTTTTGAACACTCTTCGCTGAAAAGTTATCTGGATAAGTTGAAGAAAAACCGAGGTATTAAACGTGCAACTAAGATGGAATTGGTGCAAGCATTATTGGCCTTCTCCATCTTTATGTTCATGCGGTGCAGGAACTTGAAGTTTATAAAGTCTGGATTGGAACAAGATTGATGCTCTCGAGATGTGGTACTGGAGAAAGATGCTCAGAATCCCACAGACCGCGATGAGAACGAACCAATCCATCTTGCGAGAACTAAATGGCTCTCAGTACTCTGCCAGGAAAGGATAGTCAAGTTTTTCGGGCATATTATGTGTTCTAACCAGCACATTCTCAAGAGGTTGAATCCCGACAAGATGGGCAGACACCATGAAATGTGCTTGTGGTTCCATGCAGAAGGCAGCCGTTTGGCTTTTGACCGCGCCAAGTGGAGGGACTTTTGCCAATTTGCTATGGGTTGCGAGAATAAGCAATAAAACAAGAATAAAACTTTAAAATAATTTTGTATTAAATAACTAAAGTAATCTTGTGCCAGTGCCAGGTGTTTTTTTTTTTTTTTTGTCAAATATCGGACAACCTCACACAAATCAATCTAGTCCCACAGTAAGCTCTAGTATTAGGCTTGTGTTATGGACACTAGATGGAGTTGTGTTTTATTTCCTAGGAACTCTGCCTTTCCTGAGTTGCCACTGGCTAGCTTGTAAGCAACTAAGTAATTGTATAGTCCCGTAGCACGACCTATCTCTATTCTGTGAGATTTATTAAAATTAAGCCATGAGGGAACGACTTACATGATCCATATTCCTGTATATTTAAGGTGTGCATGCAGTGTGCATGGCTACTTACATAGTATCTACTTGGACAGAATAAAGACACTTCTATTTGTATTACATTCGTATTTATATTGTACCTAATAACAATAACATACCTATATAAATCGGCTCAACATATCAATAATAAAATACGAACAGTCGAACGATATAAGCACTCCCATTCGTATACGGACACGGAAAAATTAAGTCCAAGTTCTTACGAGACATCTAGTCTAATATTTCCTAAACCAAATCCCAGAGCATTTCGAAGATCATAGATTCTTATAAAAGGGGTCCAAATGCATGGACCCACGTACGGAACCAATCGAAATCACTGCAACGGTTCCGTATCAATATTTCATTCGGAACATCATGCGAATATCAAATACTTTGTCGAAGTCTGCGGTGTTACGGGGATGGTTCACTGGTTCAACGAAAGGCCTGAGACTAAATTCTATTGGAGGTGTACTGGCTAGATTATTATTATATTATATTACGCATAACATGCGTGTCATTGAATAAATAAGTACTCTTGTGACAGACTTCGTAAATCGGTCGTAAAATATTGTAAAACCAGAACCAGAGGCCACTCCTAGTTGTATTTTTCCTTTATATTCAATGTTTGTATCTGAGATCTTGTCACGACAAGTCTACTTTAGCGATAGTTTTCAAAGTAACCGCTATGACGTATGGCTCCAGTGAACAGGCAGCCTAATTTATGCAGGATTGATCTTCTCGTCCGACTTTATTTAAAAGTCCACTATCGAGCGCTTGAACAGATATATTCATGTCGTTTAAATTCTTTTACATTTCATCAAAAATTATAAAATTAATTTGCAAACCAATTGCACTTTACATTGAAATAAAACAAATTACATCTTATCAATGCCATTTATATTGAAAAAAAAAAGATTCGTTAAATGTAGCCCAAATGTTAGCTGCTAGTTACATAAATCGGAGGACTGACGAACTGAGGTCTACTAGTGACCAAAATAAGTTAGCTAAAATTAGCATAATTTTAGTAACTACTAAGCACAATTAGGCTATTTCCAAAGTAGTTAAACTAATTGAGCTATTATATTTTTCAGTATCATTTTTATTAAAGCACAATCGTCTGCTAGCATAAACCAATGACATTAAACTATATAAGCTATGGTTTCATGGTTGCAAAAATGGGATCCACTCAGCACTCGTGAGCACCACGCCGAGAAATGACACTTCTGCCTACTGAAAACTCGACGAAAAATATTTCGGCAAAGGGCAGAGAACCTTAAGGCGCTCTTTTCCCAGTAGACGCCGAACTCACTCATTTTGGAATGAGTCGTAAACATATTAAGCAGTGTTTGAAGATTATGAAAAACATATATATATAATACTTGAGGATATTGCGATTATAAAATCGTTTTCAGCAGCACGATTGGATAAATTTCGCTCAATAAAATAGAATCCCACAGTTACCTCTATTTGTAATATTTTTCCGGTGGCAAGGCTAAAATACGAAGTTTTTTTACCCGTTTTTTGCTTAAATGTATGGATACTAACATTATCTAGGTAAATTCGCTAGGATTGTCTAGATAAAATTATTTATTTAATCACTAGAACTAAAAACCTGCTAAAAATCGTCGCGCGTCAGCGATTGAAGAGCGTCAATTAGTTCCGCGCGACCACGGCCGGACAATATCGCCTTAAAAAGCTATGAACACATTCTTGACTAGAGCATCCTCTCCTTTACAGGTGTCCCGACTTCACAAAGTATGGTCACCGCAACATCGTAAACGTCCCCTTCAAATTACATAACAATAACAAGGGGGTTTAGTAGGGTGAGCACACGAAGACTCTTTGCAAACTGGTCACGTTCGAATAACGTTTTTGGCTGAAGCTTGGATGCGAGTTGGAGCGAGACGTTTTGGTACTTGTTAATACTATGCATGTAAGCTTACGTGAGCTTACAGAATGTGATTCGAGTTTTATAACTGTCTCGCTCCTTATGCGATCGAGATAAGAATCTCTCCGATTTTTCCCAAACCCGAATGTGACTATGTGTCTTAGATTGGGATCTAAGACACATAGTTTTAAGAATCACAAAACTGAAAAGGCATGATAAGACACCATTTTATTATCTCACTAATACCACTAATTTCATAAAAGCTACATTTTTATGTGTGTGTAACTGTGTATGTGTTGTATGTTTGTTAATTCTTCACGAAAATTTGGAACAGCGATTGTTTATTACCTAAGCTTAACTTAAATACAGGTTCCCGTAAAACAGTGTACATGTTTTAACCCAAGTGAAGACGCGGGCAAAGGCTAGTGCTGTTTGTTACTTCTCCATTTTGTAACAGTTGGACGGATTTGTATGAAATTGTCCAGCAGGTGCACGCCTACTGGCCGATGATGATGATAATGAGCAGGTATAACATTAACGACCTTTGACGGTAACGTTTAAGTTTTTAACTCAGTTGAATTCTACAAACTTCCCAATTAATTTTTTTCTCTAGTTTTGTTACATGTCTGGATTATCTTTTCTTTATTTTTTTCTTAAATAATAAATATATACCGGAGAACGTCACACAAATCGGACTAGTCCCACAGCAAGCTCTAGCAGGTTTGTGTTATGGACACTAGACAACGACAAACAATAAACATACTTACATAGATACATACTTAAATACAACCTAAGCCGCCTTTGTCCAGTAGTGGAACACTCTCACATGTTATAAAACCGCCCTTTGACTTTGAAATAAGGAGACTTATCAAACAATTACATTTTCTGATCCCGAACCGCGTCAAGTATCAAAACGTTGAAAGCGCAGTAGGAAGAATGGAAGATCTCATAAAAATTATATCGTGCAGTTGTATTTACGTGTGTCATATCGGTACGGAATGGACTGGATCTAATAACAATGATACTGATGGCTTCTGGGTCTATCGCTGCTGGCGAAGGATACGCATACTCATACTCATTTATTAATAAAATGTCAACATTTTACAAGTCAATACATAATACAATTTATTTCTATTACTATAAAATATTATTAAAATACAAATTGGAATAGTGACATCATTGGTATTATTACATTATTAAGTTTGTAGAATTTTTACAACAGGAACGATTGTAAATAGAATTGGTTGTTAGCCATTTTTTTAATTCATTAAATAATGTTATACCTATTATTTTCGTATCTATGACATTACGGATACTTTATTGTAGATTTTTTGGATATACCTATAATGTGTATCTCTATACAGCTTCTAGCACACACAGTTGTGATTTTTTTAAATCTATACACCATCATCATTCTGACTAAGTCCCGGCAGCGTCTGGGTCCGCTTTTCGTTTCTTTGCCTTCCCCCTTTGACCGGTCTTTTGCATCCTTAATTGTGAGATCATTGGCACTCATTTACAATACGATTCAAAATCCTGAACACTACTGATTTAAGTAGGAGAAAAAAGTGTACCAATTATTTTGATTCCACTTACGCTCCTTTTTTAGGATTCCGTAGTACCCTAGGTAGGAGAGCACTGGTTCAACTCCTTTAAAAAACAACTTGCTCAGTACGTGCTTAATAACAAATTGCTTTTGTAAAATCTTAACAAATGACGTGCACGGACAAATACTAATTAATAATCAGATGTACTATCTACTCAGTATTAACTCTTACCGGATCTTGTTACTTATATCATAATAACTCTTATCTATTGTTCTCATGAAAGTGATGTAATGTCTTTAATGAGAATCATCATCCTCATCATCCTCCTAGCCTTTGTCCCATTTTTTTGAGAATAAATTCTCAATAAATGTCTTTAAACCTAAACGTAACCTAAAGGGTATAAAACGGGACCCTATTACTAAGAATCCGCTGTCTGTATGCCTGTCTGTACAAATACAGAAGACAAAAAAGTTCAAAAATATTTAATTGTACGGAACGGAATCCTCGGTGCGCGAGTCCGACTCGCACTTGGCCGGTATTTTTTTTTTCTATGCAAGCTGAACCCGAGAGACGCCTCGCTCGTTTCGCTCGCTCGATCGATAAACAATAGAACCCGTGTAGTCATAAGCATGCACATGCTGTATGGAAGGGCCCACGCGCCGTTGTTTTACTTTGCCGATAAGCCGGACTCGACGCTAACTCAGAGACCGATGACTTGATCCCACCGCAGGCTGGGGACACACACGGGGGAAATAATAACAATATTTATCTGGTATCTCTCTCTCTATCTCTTCTCACGCACATATGAAAAAAAAAACCAGCCAATTGTAAGTAAATTACAGAAAATTTAATTCTCTACAACATTGCCCAAGCTCTGGTTCTAGCTAAAATGCTCCTAAACGAAGATATTATATAATCCAGAAGTTTGTTTTTGAGTTGGAAATTAAGATTTTCTACGTTTTTTTAATTGTGCATATCTCCGTAACTATCTGTCCTAGAAACAAATAAAATGGAGAATATAGTAAATTTAACTTTCTATAACATTGTGTAAGCTTTCTTCTAGGTAAAATGCTCCTAAAGGAAGATATAACCAAAAATATTAAGAAAGTGCCGGTTTTTCCAATATGTGCATTTTGCATTTTAAACACTGACTAACCATCCTAGACAACATATCAAAAATTCAAAAATACCGGACCGTTTGTAAGGTCAAAATCCTTTATTAACTGGATTATCTGACTTTGCGAGTTTGTTTCGAAATGACAGTTTTTTTTATTTTAACTTTTCAATCACCATGTGAACGAAGCTATGCGACCACCTGAACGAAGCCATGCGATGCATATCAGGCACAATAAGATCGACCCCGCTCCATTGGCTCCCGGTTCTCAGCCATATTGTTCCACCACACCTCCGGAGATTGCAAGCGCTAAAGAGAGAAGCGGAAAAAATACAGTCGCAACAGTCTTTGCCCATTCACCAGCCTTTTTGCCACCCTCCGCCCCAACGGCTAAAATCCCGACGGCCTGCCTGCGTCACTGCTCAAAGGCTGAGTGACTTTGACCTCAGGCAGACGTGGAAAGAAGAGTGGACGTCACAGGCCACCGGTCTTGCCCTGCAAGTCGTAGACCCCACGGCCAAACCAGATGGTTTCAACCTGCCGCGCAAACTCTGGTGCCGTATTAACAGATTGAGGACAGGTCACGGACGGTGCAGCTACTTCCGACACAAATGGGGCTGGCGGGACTCGGCTCTTTGCGAGTGTGGCGTGGAGGCTCAAACCGTGGAGCACATCATACAGCGCTGCCCGCTGCACTCGTACTCGGGCTCTCCGGAAGATCTGTACAACTTAACACCTGACGCTATTTCGTGGCTTGGGTCCCTGAGTGTGGATTTATAAATTAGATTAGTTTATATAAATTTGTTTAGATTGTCAAATTTGATTAGATTGTCGGAATGTTTATGTATATGCGCCATACGATTAATAATAAAATAAAAAATCACCATGTGAACTGAATCCTGATTTTTTTATCCGAATACAGCGAGAAGCCAAAAAGTTATATTCTTTATTCAAAGCGCTCTGTGTACGCTAGCCTATTAGCGTACATCGCGTCGTACAATAACCCTGTTCTAAGTAGTAACATTGTTGTTAAGAATCATGTTTGATCATAGTGAAAAATTTCTAAGACAATCCTCAATTTTGAACGGATAAGAAGCCATAAAGCGCCCTGTGTACGCGTCGTAGGCGACGTCGCGATACCGTGACGACTTTATCCTATACATAAATAAATAGAGAACTTTCTGTCAAGACTTATTAAATCACTGACAAATTATGAATGCTTGTACCTATAGCCTAGCAAGCGTCGGTCCGGCCCAGGGATAATGGCGCTTCAAACAACTTTCCTATGGCAATAATGTGCATACGTCATTTATTTGCATTATTAAACGTCAATAATAGCTATTTTGTCAAGGATTTGTCATTAACCAAATTCTAATCATCGTTTACCGTAATGCTGCTCAATCCTTCGTTCTTCTTGCATAAATACTCAATCTTATTGAACAAAACTTTGACTACTGTAATATTGACTTTGATTACTGTGGATAGTTTTGGCTTTATTATGCAAAAAATAAATAGAAATATAAAGTAACTTCTTTATTTTAAGCGCCCTGTGTACCCCGACCTAGCGGCCATCGCGTCGTAGGCGACGTCGCGATACCGTGACGACTTTATTCCGACGGCCCGATTTATGCGCCTGCGCTTGCGATTGCAATGTTTTGTTTCGCGCCTCATCTGTTCTTTTACATTTATAAGTTATCTTACAACTTCGCTCGCGCTAGAGGGGCTCAGGACGACTTAAAAGAGTAGAAATTAAAAAGTGGCAATACTGTAGTGTTGCTCCATTCTAATCAATCTTAGAATAACCTAAATAAAAAACCGGTCAAGTGCGAGTCGGACTCGCGCACCGAGGGTTCCGTACAAACACTTTCCATCCTTAAGTGGTTAAGTTTGCACCTAGTATGTATAGCGCTCCATACAAATGAGGTGCAAAGTTAACGCAACCAATCCCGTTTGTTGTATGGGAATTGGGAGCCCCCATTTAAATTTATTTTATTTTATTTTTAGTATTTGCTGTTATAGCGGCAATAGAAATACATCATCTGTGAAAATTTCAGCTGTCTAGCTATCACCGTTCTTGAGATACAGACTGGCGACAGACGGACGGACGAACAGACGGACGGACAGCGAAGTCTCAGTAATAGGGTCCCGTTTTTACCCTTTGGGTACGGAATCCTAAAAATTGAAAAAACCCCGACACACGCGTACATATCTGGTCATCATGAGACCCTCATTCAATGAGTGATATAGAAAATGCTACTCAAACTGAACTGAAACTGGATTTGGGATTCTTGTTTTTGACGTGACAACGTCTAATAAATTGATGAACGCCGCGCCGGCCGCACATACGAAAAACATGACGTCATTGTAGTGATACTTTAAGATGACGTCATTGTAGCAATACTTTGTAGCGCCGTGGACATGACGTCTTTGTAGCAATACACAAGCCTACGTCATCATGCTGTTCACAGATTCTCAAACTTTAAAATGTGGGAAGAGGGAAGAGGGAAGAGGGAAGAGGGAAGAGGGAAGAGGGAAGAGGGAAGAGGGAAGAGGGAAGAGGGAAGAGGGAAGAGGGAAGAGGGAAGAGGGAAGAGGGAAGAGGGAAGAGGGAAGAGGGAAGAGGGAAGAGGGAAGAGGGAAGAGGGAAGAGGGAAGAGGGAAGAGGGAAGAGGGAAGAGGGAAGAGGGAAGAGGGAAGAGGGAAGAGGGAAGAGGGAAGAGGGAAGAGGGAAGAGGGAAGAGGGAAGAGGGAAGAGGGAAGAGGGAAGAGGGAAGAGGGAAGAGGGAAGAGGGAAGAGGGAAGAGGGAAGAGGGAAGAGGGAAGAGGGAAGAGGGAAGAGGGAAGAGGGAAGAGGGAAGAGGGAAGAGGGAAGAGGGAAGAGGGAAGAGGGAAGAGGGAAGAGGGAAGAGGGAAGAGGGAAGAGGGAAGAGGGAAGAGGGAAGAGGGAAGAGGGAAGAGGGAAGAGGGAAGAGGGAAGAGGGAAGAGGGAAGAGGGAAGAGGGAAGAGGGAAGAGGGAAGAGGGAAGAGGGAAGAGGGAAGAGGGAAGAGGGAAGAGGGAGGAGGGAGGAGGGAGGAGGGAGGAGGGAGGAGGGAAGAGGGAAGAGGGAAGAGGGAAGAGGGAAGAGGGAAGAGGGAAGAGGGAAGAGGGAAGAGGGAAGAGGGAAGAGGGAAGAGGGAAGAGGGAAGAGGGAAGAGGGAAGAGGGAAGAGGGAAGAGGGAAGAGGGAAGAGGGAAGAGGGAAGAGGGAAGAGGGAAGAGGGAAGAGGGAAGAGGGAAGAGGGAAGAGGGAAGAGGGAAGAGGGAAGAGGGAAGAGGGAAGAGGGAAGAGGGAAGAGGGAAGAGGGAAGAGGGAAGAGGGAAGAGGGAAGAGGGAAGAGGGAAGAGGGAAGAGGGAAGAGGGAAGAGGGAAGAGGGAAGAGGGAAGAGGGAAGAGGGAAGAGGGAAGAGGGAAGAGGGAAGAGGGAAGAGGGAAGAGGGAAGAGGGAAGAGGGAAGAGGGAAGAGGGAAGAGGGAAGAGGGAAGAGGGAAGAGGGAAGAGGGAAGAGGGAAGAGGGAAGAGGGAAGAGGGAAGAGGGAAGAGGGAAGAGGGAAGAGGGAAGAGGGAAGAGGGAAGAGGGAAGAGGGAAGAGGGAAGAGGGAAGAGGGAAGAGGGAAGAGGGAAGAGGGAAGAGGGAAGAGGGAAGAGGGAAGAGGGAAGAGGGAAGAGGGAAGAGGGAAGAGGGAAGAGGGAAGAGGGAAGAGGGAAGAGGGAAGAGGGAAGAGGGAAGAGGGAAGAGGGAAGAGGGAAGAGGGAAGAGGGAAGAGGGAAGAGGGAAGAGGGAAGAGGGAAGAGGGAAGAGGGAAGAGGGAAGAGGGAAGAGGGACAATTTACTTTCCATAATTTCCAGTGTAATTAGATGGTTATTACCAGGAGCGCATAGAGCTGGTGTTAAATCTATGTGCCTTACAATATATTTTTTATACAAAATCTCCAGTATAACATTATGCGTACCAGGGGTGCATAGAATGATAGAGGTCGAGACTACGTCAATACGAGTCTTATAAGTCTGTGGCATTGCAAAAATGAATGCCGTGCTACCAGGACTGTATAACCCCTTAAAGGTTGATTTATAATTATATATTATTTCATGAAAACTAATAATTAATGTTAGTGATGGGCTGTTATTACTAGGGGTACATAAGACAAATATTTTCAACCGTATTATGTTTTGTGATTCAACAACAAGTTTGTAAACTACGTTGGTGAGGTTGCCACTACTAGGAAAACATAAAGTCGCCTTAAGTTGTGTTACTTTTGTTACTATAGTGGACTTTGTCTTAATTATCATTATTATCAAGTGTTTATACTGGTTTTCAATTAAGTTACAGCAACATAAGTCTATAGGAGGTATTAGATAGATTATGTAGTGGCAACTTACCATTTTTTAATTTTTTCTATATAAGCAAATTACGTTCTACGTTAAAAGGAACAACCATCGACTTGACTTTCGCAAGACACATTACAGCAGAAACACTTTCATATTTCTCCTATCATCGTCCTATCCTCAACAACTTTACATGTACAATGTTTTAGTAAACAAAATATATTTCTATAGTTAAAATTTGTGCAATTCTTATTTTCATTCAATTCCTTGTTCCTATTGTGCAATTTAATAATATTCATATCAATAAATATTCTACCGAGAATAAGACGTTGTCACGTAAAATCTTCCTTCGCCCGTAAAACCGACTTTACAGTCAACCATTTTTGGAGTTTACTCCTTAAGAATCGATTTTCATATATAAGCCCGGGGTATGAAAAATATGGGGTGTAAAATCGAACGTATCTGCCGTGCTAATTTAAAAAGTCGTATCTCAGTATACGATCGGGGTAAAAATACGACTTCGTAATTTAGCAGGTTATGCGTTAAGCGTTATAGACTAAGATCCCGATATAAAATAACCTTCACCGAGATGTTTATTTTAGTGAAATGTATTTTATATTTAATTTAATATGTCAATAATTATATTGCATATGGGCTGCCTAACAAATTTTAGTCCAGGGTATGTTTAATTAATAATAAAAAAAATTGTTTTAAACATTTCACCGGTTTGATTAATATTAGATAAATTCTATACCAATCAAAAGTATGAAGCCCATAGAATATGCAAACGTTAGGTTGCCTATTCTTTTCCCGTCACAACTATTGGGTAGCCAGGTATAAGCAGGTAAATCTATACCTACTAGCATTTTGCAAAGGTCTGATTGTTGAATTGAAATTAAATAAAATTAAAGATTATTTAATTATGAATTTATCTAATAATCAAATCGGTGAAATGTAAAAAAAAAAATTTTTTAATTTTAAACTAAACATACCCTGGACTAAAATTTGTTAGGCAACCCATATGCAATATATTTATTGACATTTTAAACTAAATATAAAATACATTTCATCAAATAAACATCTCTGTGAAGGTCATTTTATATCGGGAGCTTAGTCTATAACGCTTAACGCATAACCTGCTAAATTAAGAAGTCGTATTTTTACCCCGATCGTATACTGAGATACGACTTTTTAAATTAGCACGGCAGATACGTTCCAAAAATATAAGTATTGCGAAGATTGACGTTTGGTTGTCAAAGGCGACGGTTGAAAATTTCATCAAATTTTATTTTATTTATAAGTTAATTCAGTTTTAGAGTAATTTTCGCTGTTTTTGCGATGAGTGAGTCAAGTCGAGGTGTCGTGAGTGATACGTCACTTTTAGAATGTGGGCAGCGGGCAGCTTCGTCGTGGCTATCTGAAGTGGAGTTTGATAATAAGGCAGGGCCGAGTCAATCGGATATTGTATCGGACGCTGAGTCCATGTCGGATGTGCGGCATATAGCGGTGAAGCGTGCTTGTGGTCTGAGCGACGAAAGCTGTGGTTGTAGTGATAGTTTTATCACAATAGGCAGGAAACCTAAACGCTTGCGGGTTTTAGCAACCGCCAAAACGCAGCTGGAGCCGGACGGTGTGCCTGACAAGCTATTTGAAGTTTATATAGTGTCAAAAGAAGATTTACCGAAACAGATTGGTTTGGCAAAGTTGCTGTAATTTAAGGGTATAAAAGGAATTTTATCCGTCAAGTTTATGGGTCCACGTAAAGTTCGCATACAGTTTAACTCTAAGGATGATGCGGAGAAGCTTCTGGCTTCTCAGGAGTTTAACAATGAGACGAGACGTTCTTATTGGTCTAATATGGCATGCTGCACTTGGAATGGAATTATAAGGCAGGTTGAGTTGGAGGTTGAGGAAGACGAATTTTTAAAGAATATTGAAGGGTCTGAAGACATTTTGTCAATATGTAGACTGAACCGTTTGGATCATGATGGGCGTTGGGTTAAGGCTGAAGCTATTCGTCTGTGTTTTAAGGGAACTTCTTTACCGCCATATGTTTATGCCTACGGTTGCCGATTTAAGGTAAATCAGTACACTTTCCCGGTTACCCAATGTTCAATATGTTGGAAGTTCGGTCATCTGAGCAGGTTTTGTCCTACTACTAAAGTTACTTGTCCGAAATGCGGCGGGGAGCATGCCAATTGCGAAACGACTATTTTTAGATGCATTAATTGTAAAGGCAGCCATATGGCCTTAGATAAGTCGTGCCCGGTTTTTGTGAAGGAGTAAGAAATTCGCAGGATTATGTCTGCTGAGGGATGTATATATAAACGGGCTTTTTAGTTGTATATGCAAAATAAGGAAAAAAAGGATACGGATGTTTGTAGTCAGGATGCGCCATCTGTTTTTAAGAATGACTTAAGTTTTGGAAAGTCATTTAGAGATGCTGTTTTGTCGAAGCCGTTACAATCTAAAGAGTCTGAAGATTCTGTCTGTCAGGCTGAGGGCCAGCGATCAGTAAGTCAGTACAGATTAGAGAGCGAGCCACAACAAGAGGTTCGTAAGCCGCGGAAGTCAAAAAGAGTAACAGATGTGAAGAGGTCCGAGTGTCTATTGGTCAATCAGCCTACTATTGAGCGGGCTGATATGGAAGGTCAAAGACAAAATAAGGACAAGAAGAAGAGACGTATTACTTTTGAAAGGCTGGTTGAGAAGGCGAAGGATATTTTGTTTTCTACCGAAAGTTGGGAGGAGACGCTGTTTGGAGTTGTTGTTAAGGAGATTTTGGATTTATTTAAGGATTTTTTTAAGGAAGGTGATTTTGTACGTTTGTTTTTGTCTAATGTAAATGGCTAGGTCTAATACCAGATCTTTCTTGAATGTAATGTTCAATTCAATATTGGCGGAACCCTTATCGGAATCGGCTAAATTTGTATACAGTTTTTTTTATGTAAATAGTGTATACAAATTTAGTTGTTTTCGTGTACATGTTATTTTTAAGTTTATACGGTTTATGTTTTTATTTATCTATGTCTTTTAGATGAATGATGCTGTGTATTAGGCCTGCTGGAGCTGGCATGTTCATAAAAATTATCAAAGCTCCTTAATTAATAGATTAAAAAAAAAAAAGTATTGCGATACTACGGTAGAAAGGTCGTATCTTTGTATGGATTTCATAGTAAGATACGGTTTTTTTTCCGTAGCACTGCAGACTGTAGTAACTAAACTAGCCGCTCGAGGGCGCTTTACATCACGCTTCCTTATTTAGTTACTACTCATGATCTCTCCAATTTGTTAAAAATGAATCTGAAGTAAATTTTCCTTGTAAAATATTGTAATTTTGCTGTATATTATACTCGTATATTAATATTATGTAAGTGCCTACCTTCTCGTTCTTGTTTGCAGCACCCAACAGGGTACATAATGTGATACTTAAACTATTTACTAATCATTATGTGCAATAAACGTATTGAGTATTGAGTATATATTTTATAATCGTTCTTAAGGCCAGGCGCGCACCACGATTTTAGTCGCGCGATAATTTTGTCGCATAAATGCAAGATATGGGTTTATATGAGAGTGCGCGCACCACGATTTTCATAAACCCAGAAGTACGCTTATTTCTGCGACAAAATTATCGCGCGACTAAAAAAAAATCGTGGTGCGCGCCTGGCCTGGAGAGTAAACTCCAGTCGTGCGTCGGAGCTGACACACACACTTTTTTTTTGTTTTATTGTTTTATATTGGACAACCTCACACATCGATGTAGTCCCAAGTTAAGTACAAGAGGCTTGTGTTATAGGTATAGGTAGGTACTAGACGGCGATATACGTAGGTACTTATATAGATAAATATAGGTATACTAAAATACATAGAGCAACCATGACCCAAGTACAAGTTAACGAGATCATCACACAAATATTGGCCCTGGCCGGGATTTGAACCCGGGACCGCCGGCTCAGTAGGCGCGTCTACATACGCGTCGTCAAAATTCTTAGCTTCAATATTGGCTCAGATCTTGTCACTTGTTCCAATTAAAGCTGAATATCTAGGAAACCAGTAAACCACGTCTTATTTCTACCAATAATAGCTAAAAACCACCTCGACGGACAAGACTTTAAATTAAAAAAAAACGCACTCAAATTGATCCATCTGATCTTGCCATTGATCCATCCGTGGGAGCTACGATGCCACAGACAGACACACAGATACACAAATACACATGTTAAATTTATGACACCGTCTTTTTACATCAGAGGTTCAAAAAAGGACGACACTACAGTATTGCCAGTTTTTAGTTTCTACACTTTCTTGTCGGACTGTGCCAAAACATATTTCTATGAACAAGGCTGCCTGTCCACTGGACCGGACCAAATTGATCATACCTCAGATTTAAATGCACTTCTTTTTGGCGTCACGAAAATGCAGTCTGATTGGTTAATTTTTTGGATGATAAAATTTTGATTTTTTTCAATCAATCAATCATTGTTAAGGGATTTTCCTAAGGATAAGATTCTAAGTAAGCAAGTACCTTAATTTGATATGATGGCAATTAGGTACTGAGTTTTTAAGTTTTTTTCTTGTTATACGTTTTTTTAATTGATCTATGTGGCTCTTTGCACTCTTGGAGAGCTTTCATGGCGTGTCCTCATGACACACTAACAAAAAGAATAAACTTTTTTTTTTATGTTCATATTACATGGTCAATAAAATTGGTCATTGCTTTTTATAACTTTTCTAGAAAGAAGAAGAAGAAGATACATTTAGTTTGCAAACCAATTACATATAAATTGAAAGAGACAGACACTCGAACGTAAGTAATACACATCTGCAAGCTAAGTACTAAAATTAATAAATTGCTACTATGATAATCTCTTCGAAAACAACAGGAAATAATTCGAAGACAAACAAAATTAACGCCAGAGCGAAATAATAAAATCAAACAAAAATAGAAACAAGGCTGACAACGGAAATAAAAAGCAAATCGAAATAAATATAATTGCATTCGTCTCTCCTATCAATTTTATTCCGTAGAACAATAAAAGTCAATTCAGTCGGACGACTCATTACGAAGATTACCAAGCTAAAACTGACAACACATTTATAAAAATAAAAACTCCGAATTCAAAAACGCCGTGCAAAATCAAAAGTCATTAATGTCCAATAAGTTAAAAAGTTAAGCGACGCACGTAATAAATCATTTTTTATTTCATCTCTGTACCAATTTTTCCAAGTCTTTTTTTTCATCAATTTAACACGAACAAAAAATGGCACTCAATTGTAAGGTTTACGCGTTGATGTTTTTTTTTATTATGGGCAACCCCGTTTAACGTTTTAGCCAATGAGGGGGCGCGCTTGGCGTTCGCGCGCCGCCCTCCTGCCCCCTGATTGGTCGGTTGTGTCGAACAGATTGTGCGATGGCGGGAAACGGATTTGAACAAGTTTAGGGCATCTCATTCTTTCTGTGGTAAAGGGATGGGCGATATATTTTTTAGATGTTATCGATAATAGACATTTTTGCGAGTATTGTTTATGATGTTTTACTTAATGTAGATTTGTATCGCCAAATGTACCTAATCTTTACTTACCGACTTTACCGCATATGAAACCTAGATAGGTTAGGTACCGAGATCAGGTAGGTACTTTTAAAACTAGATACTATCCAGTATGATCAGAATGTTTTTTTATTTGTGCTTTATTCTGAAACCGACTATCCATTCACTATTGCTTCAGAAGATAGTGGCAGTGGATTTTGTTATTCGACTGTTTTAGCTACCAATTCACTATACCTAAGTCAACATTGTTACGTATATATTACTGAGTGAGTAGGAGTACCTACCACTTCATGAGATAAGATTAGAGATGTGTATCGTTCTCGAGAATGTTTCCCGATTTGTTATTATTTTATTTTATTACGAGAAAAGTTCTCGAGAATGGCACATCTCTAGATAAGATTAAGAAAAAAAATTAACGACTCAAGCAGGATTCGAATCCTATATTAGAAATGATTCAATGGCTTTTTCCGTACCTCAAAAGGAAAAAACGGAACCTTTACAGGATCACATTGTTGTCCATCTGTATGTCTGCCAAGACCATTTTTCTCAGGAAAGCGCGGAGGTGTCAAGCTGAAATACAAATTAAATACTCAGATCTACTGTCCCTTGGAGCTGTGAAAAAACAAACTTCTAAGCCAACGCAATCAAAAGATACAGTCGTTTATGCTCCAAATTTTCGACACTCGCAAGGGAATCAAAACCTACAGGGTACTTTCCGTGAACTCAAATTCTTGAAATTTAGTACGAAGCAATGTCTTATAGCACAGATAAAGGAAATATGGCGAAAAGCATACATTTTTACTTTTACTTATATACCTATAGGTTTGTACGGAACCCTCGTTGCGCGAGTCCGACTCGCACTTGGTCGGTTTTTTCATAGGACGGTAGCTTAGTGGACAGAGCACCCGTGTTGGCCCGGAAATCTGTTGGAGACCGCGGGTACAAATCCCGCATGCCGAGTCATAAAAAAAAAACGCTTCTTTATATAAATCTGACTTAGGTTTTAACAGCAATTAAATAGCAACAATTTATTCGTACAGCTTTTCTTACAATTTGTATCTTTCGTGTAGGTACAGATTTCCTTCCATTAGCACCATATTCTCTAGTAATAAAAAATATTGAGTTAGGTTCGCCCTATAGCAACGGTCAGCAACAGGCGGACTGCGGTCCGTTTGCGGACCGCGAAAGGTTGAACCTCGAACCGCCAAATATTGTAATGTATTGTATGTCAAGTCAAGTATAAATAAATACGTAATATTTTTAAACCAATCTAACTTACATATAGTACCTACCTATTCTAATATATAATTAACCTGTTTTACAAATGCCAAAATTCAAAGATGATTTTTTTGAAAAACATATATCGTTCGAGATTAACGGACGATCACTTAGAAGACACTCTTCGAATTTGCTGTTCTTCTCGAGAACCAAACTAACTATATAAACCTGGCTCAAGACCGTCGATGCAATTTTTCACATTAATTTTAGGTCTAGTATTTTATAATTCAGAATTTTAATCCTACAATAAATAGCTGCCTACTAGCACTTAATTATTATCAGTTGTTTTTTTCTGGACCTTGTAAAAATTTTCAAGCATTATCCGGACCCTACCTAAAACTACTTGCCGACCCCTGCCCTATAGGAATATTTTCATTCTTTAAAAAAAATAGTACTCGACATCTATGTAGGTATTAAAAAAAAAAATGAACACTAATTTTATGACATGGTCTTTTTTTATTTAGATCTAAATTCACACTCCACACCCACACCAAATTACTAATTCGCAAGGAGGCGACGATTTATGATTCGACAATAAACATATCGATGATATTTTCATTATCGACACGGCCCCGCCCCTAGTAAGCTAATTTGATACGAGCAGAACCCGAGCAAAGTTACTAAACGATGTTGAGTCTCGGGTCGTTTGCGATACTCGCTTAAGACTGTTGGAGCAATTTCGCTCAGCGTTTGTGCCGGTCTTAGTCTCGGTACATTTGGTCAACATTAAAATGGACTTCGTTAAATGCGTTCTGAGAAATTATGAGAATGGTTAATGTAATCTTATTTTTGTTGCTGTTAGTTAAAACAAAACTGAAATAAATGTAGGTATTATTCATCAACTACTTGAGTATATTGCAACCAATAGGAAATTAATGAATGCTTAGAATACTTACAAAAATATTGATAGGTACTCCATTTTCATAAAAAAAGTAAAGAAGCTCTTATAAAAAGTGTACCTATCTAATTCTAATAGAATACTGTTTTATTTTATATTACGAAAGTACGGTTGATAATTGATATTAATCGTTTCCTAAATTGATACTTAGTTGAAATTCTTTTTTTGGAAATAGGTACTTTTTATTTCAAAAATAACAACAATCACTACAATACAGTCATAGTATAAACCAAAGTCGCTTCCTGCTGTCTGTATGTCTGTCCTAATGTATGCTTACATCTTTAAAACTACGCAACGGATTTTGATGCGGATTTTTGTTTGTAATACATAGAAGTGATTCAAGACGAAGGTTTGTAATGTATAATACTATGCATAATATAGCATTACACCCGTGCGAAGCCGGAGCGGGTCGCTAGTACTTACATAATAACAACGAATCTAAACAAAATTCTAAATACCTTCTACTGCCATCTTTTGATAAAATAAGGAAATAAAGTTGAATTTTAATATAAGCGCCCTCTATTGCCGAGTAGCCGTACCGCTTACAGTCGTGGAATCCCGAGGACACATTTTGAATTTTGTGACTTTTGTTGCTAGCCCTTATTATGTAGAAGTGCTTATGTTGCTCAACAGACGGCGCTGTTCTGAATAAGCTTGGATTAGTTTTTAAGGAATAGTTATTAAATAAAAGTATTGCCTTGTTGGATAAGTTCTCTACTCGTATCCGCCGCCTAATGTTTTAGTAATAAAACACAAACAAAATTCAAATACTATTGACAACTTGTTCTAAGCATAGTACTTATAGTAGGAGAGCCGAAGAGGGGATTTCGGGAGTACCTAAAGCGCGGCAGATTAATATATAGGGGGATACCTTGTACCCAGTTAAGTACTTCCACCAAATATGAGCCTCATATATATGGCCGCCCGTCAAGGATAAAAGATCAGATTAGTAAAAAAAATTGTTCATCTGAAATTCTCGAGCGCGTCAGATTAAGGTAGGGTGAGTTAGTTACATGCTAAAACGTGTATATTCCTCTAATCTGACAATTTAAAGGTGACGTAAAGAAGGCGGAGGGCTACAAAGTTGTAAAAAAAAACTTCATCTCGACATTCTCGAGCTGGCTAATTTTTTTTTTATTTAAAAGGGAATGAATCAATGATAACGGAAAATATATAATCTGACGATTTCCACTAGCCGAAGTAACAAAAATTCATCGATAAAGTATAATGCGTGCAGTTACGTGATGCCTGTATTCCACTCTGGTTTCTGTTGCCAATGACGCCATGACAGTTGATCATGTTGTTTACAACACTAAAGTACTAGAGCACTATTAAATATTTCTAGTTGCCGGCAACTTTTAGAACCAAAATGGCAGATTTGCGCATGTACCTACATTTGTACGTAAATGGGCTACTGCGCAGTCAAGATTATGCTCTAAAAGTTTGCCGGCAGCTGAACTATGAGTGATATTAATATAAAGTGTGTATTTCGTGGTAAAACTACTTTACAAAAAACAATTACGTAAATTTACATTAGAAACATAACAAAAATGTGTAAATATTTTAGAATATAGTCGGAGCAAATCAGTTCTCCGAAAATCCCGAACAACATACGATAACTGATTATAAAAACGGTATAAACTCACGTAAAAATTGTCAGGAACGGCCCGACATGTTTCAAAATCATTTGGAGCTCTTCATCAGGGGTAGCTATCCGTGCTGCTACGCGACTCGCGACCCACTGCACTTTTAATCGCTCTTCTTGCCGCCCTCTGCGCACGCGCAGATAGCGCGGCGCGGGGAGGGCAGGGCTCTTGCGCTGTCACCACTGGACTGTCTGTCACTGCATTTTCACTATTACCCACTGATACCACGCACACTTGACTAATTCTATCAACGACATCGTCTGAACGCGAGATGTTTTTTAACGCCGGAATCACAGGTTTCCATGCTGGAGGTAGAGCCCAACCACCGTCTCGGTTGAAATTTGGGCGCCATACAATAATCTAACATACGATAATCTTGAACTTTTGAGAGAATCTTCATTAAATGAAGTAAATCACGCACAGTGCTATAAATTATTTATAGCAATAAAAATACCGCGAGTCTTTCAGTATTTACAACAGCGGCAACGTATAATGGAATATGACAGTGCATCGGAAGTTTCTGGGAATAGCTCCGAATCACATGCCCCTGCTTCTGGGGAGTGCTCCGAGTCACATTTTCCTGTTTCAGGAGAGTGCTCTGAGTCACAAGTTCCTGTTAATTTTTTGAATTGTCAGATTAGGCGAATCCCGCCAGATAATCGTCAGATTATGAGACAGCACGTCTAGGGCATAAAGATGAACCAAATATATCTTAATCTGATGCGCTTGAGTATTTCAAAATGGCGATTTTTTTTTGCACATTCTAATAATAACTGCGAGTTTGCGTCACATCCAAATCGTCAGATTATTATATAAGAGCTTTTTCTTAGGTTCACTTAACATCCCCTTAGAAAATCTGACGCGCCCGATGAAAAAATTTTTTTTTTCATTTTCAACCTTCAAGTACGACCACCCCCATCATGGAAACAATCAGTTTAACATGCGTACATCTTTAAAAATGTGTAGAACATGGATGCTATCAACGCGCTCGAGTATGTCCATGCAACAGTTTTTTTTACATTTTTGAAAATCTGTAGCCGCTCCCCCCACCGATGAAAAGGTATATCTTATATGACATTTTTTTCTTTTTATCATCTAAGCTTCGCAACCCAATAGGTCTCTATGACGCTCGAGTGAATCCCGAGTTAGCATCGTGGCCTACCCTACTATTAAGTATGATTTTTTTATGAAATATGGACAGTCAAAATAAAAATATTTAATACAAGAGAAAATTCCGGACATAATCACAAATGAACCACTGAATTTGATAGCTGAAATATTTAGAAAACTTACTTGGGTAAGGATTGCATTTTAAGTATTATTTGAAGTTAGAATAGCGAAGCAGCTATGAATAAGGCTAGTTTCACATAAACCCGCGACAACGCGTTATGTTCAACCTCGTCGCTTATATTGCAAATTAGTTTCCTATAGGGAAGGGTCATATTATTTTATGAAAAATCTTAACAGCGCGATGCAGGATTTGATTTGGGTACAGTGCTATCTGTTAGTAAAAACAATCTTTGTCCTCTCATATCATATATTGCCGTGTTACGGTAAAAGGTCGTATCTTTATACAGATGTCATAGTCAGATACGTCCTTTTACCGTAGCATGGCAGTATAGCTGGACTTCCAATGATGGTTATAGGATACTTTTGAGCCCACCACAGTAAAGAAAAACGCTTTAAGCAGACGAAGTTGTGGGCACCTTTTCGTAAAAATATGCTAAGTCCGAATTTTTCTAAACTCTAGGGGAAAAAGGTAAAAATTATGTATAAAATAAAAATTCTGTTATATCAACACATTTTTTAATGTGAAATATTGTTGTCAACGTTTTTAAAATATTAATTTATCATATATTTTTTAATACTCTGTTTACTAATAATATGGTCTCATTAAATTTATATTGACATTATAATTGTTCAATAAATTACGATCCGCAATTGTCTTTAACAAAAATCCATATATTTTATAAATAATAACACAACAATTGTTAGTCTAATCTAATAATTATTAATAAATAGCAGTCACATGTCCAGCCATACATGCGTTGCTATAGAAATCTTATGAATTATGTATAAATACTTATTAGGTATATTTTTAGGTGTAATAATAGTAATCGATTGGGAAATTTGGGATACGAAATACATTCAATATAAAATAATACGTACATTGAAATATAGAACCCCCTCCTTTTTTGAAAGTTGGTTAATTAAATAGCATACATTACGTTGAAAATGTTTGAAGATCCATGTAAAACCAGCCGGATCAACAATTTCTTACATTTCTAGAATTATAGTGACCTAATTCAAGTCTTGGAGTTTTGGAATTAGGTCTCTTACATTTTAAATATTATGTAAAAATTTAAGTTAAAGGGTCTACGATTTCGAATTACCGTAAACTTTCATGGTAACAACATTCTGTTTTCTATTAAAATCTACAAATAATACGTCGCAGTTCATTCAAGCATACTGAAAATCTGAAAACGACTATCTATAAATAATAATAAACTTTCATGAGCAATTTAGATATTTGAAAGTAGAACACATCGAAAGTAAGTAAGTATAATAGTGTACATAATGACTTCGAAAATCTGCCTATACATTTTCGTAAACATCCTTTTGTCAAAATGCCCGTAGATTTGAACTGGAGATCCGGGGTCTACGTCAAATATATCGAAATCTCAACTCCATAGTTTCTTACTAGAGCTTTCAATCCCGTAATTTTTTGTATGGGTAATCCCGGCATCACAAAAATCCCGGAATCGGAAGCTTTATTCCTTACTGATCATAAGCCCGTATTACTCAATTTGTATTAGATTGTACATTTTTTTCTCTTGACAGTCCGTTCGTCCCCATCATTGTCCTATATTTTGGTCTGTTCAGAGAAAGCTGTCGAATAGTTGTTGGTCTTGACGTTCGTTTTTATATCTTTTAGGCGCATCATCCTCTTCGGAGTAGTCACAGGGGGCGAGTAGCTGTGGACAAAATTATTATTTTAAAAGGGATAGATTATATTCTTATACTAAAATTCGGATAGTAGATTTTTTATCATAAACTGACCGGCAATTGACCTTAGTGACACCTGGATGGTAAGTGAATATACGGTCGAGGATGTAGCTCGCCGGTTCTGTAATATACCTTGAAGAGACCCTAATTGTAATTTTCGGGAAATACACACGATGAGAGCGAAACCTAAGTGGTTCGCATTAGAAATGATGAAGCAAATCGCTTCGTGCGAATAAGCGGTAAATTGACAACATAAGGGTGAAATCGCTCCCTTCGCCTGGTTGTCTGTACGGCTGGATGTAGTTTCGGAAGTCGACCAAGTTAGAGAGGGACTGGGCTGGTTATACCCAGCGATTTCGGCATGAGTTGGATTCTTTCTTGAAGGAATAGCCAGAGACTGCACAAAATCGGGAGTAATGGAAAAGTTAATGGCCTTCGCCCATCAGTGGGCCACTGTAGGCTCCCACGCTCCCCAGCTAAGTCCGATTTGAAGAACTCGGAATCAAATACAATGCAGCTATGCTCAGTTGCCGTCTGCATATAACGGACCCCAGCGATATGAAGGACGATGTTGAACCTTACCATCGGTCTACCGTGTGTCCTTACGCAACTACCCACGCTGCGTCATGCAGCATGTATTGTGGTCGCAATCAAGGGAACGCCGAGAATTATGTATGATATTTTGAACTCACCCTCTCAATTAGCGGCTTCCCTTCCAGCACCAATTGCAACTTAGTTATCCAACACAATAATGAAGAATTCGAATGCTTCTCCTCCTCCGCCTCTCCACCTATGGACGCTTGTGACGCCATCAGGAACACCACACGCGCGTTACCGACCCTTTGAGAACCTATCTACTCCCCTCTTGAAGAACCGCATACTGTACTTAGTCCCAGGGAAAACCTCGGCAGGAAAATCTGGGCTCATTCCACATGCGGAGCGTTCGCGGTAGGAAATTCCTCTGAAACTTTACAGTTCAACCTCGACCATTTAGGCTCCAGTGTAAGTGAGAAGAGTGCGAGCAGTGCGATGGTCAAAAGTAGCCGTGGGCATCATGTCAAACAATTCCTCAGAGCACATACAAATCGCCCACTGCCACTCCAGCTCGCTGATTCGCTACTACTGTGAGGTACTAAAACTCACCCTCTCATTAAGCGGCTTCCCTTCCAGCACCAACTTCAACTTTGTCATCTGACACGGACTTAAGATCTTCTCCAAACTCCCAGCCACGTCTCTCCCGTCGTCCGTCTTGTGGGCCCTCTTCCCGTTGGTCCAGCCCCGAGAATACTGGAAGGTCTGGGCGGCGACGGTGGTGAAGGTCACGAAGATGAGGAACAGGGTTGAGGTCTTGATGTTGGACCCCATGGTTAACTGGAAACAAAGAAGAAAATCCCTTAAAATAAATAAATATAAATATTAAGGGACAATCATACACAAATCGACCTAGTCCCAAACTAAGCAAATCTCAGCATTATTTTTAATTTTCAGCTATCAAGAGATCTCCCGTTCTCGAGAACGTTTTCATACAAATCGAGAAAAGTTCTCCAAAACGGCACATCTCTAAGCTCGTCCTTAAGGAACAGTACATTTTTTGTAACACTTGTTTAAATTTAATTCCTGTGTTCTCACGAAAATTAAAATGTTACATCAAACCTGAAATTCAAAAGTAAAAGGTTAACCGCCCAAAACCAATTGGAAACTAAAGCACCAAATTGATCAGTTTACATCCCTTTCAACTCTTTCAAGTCCCCTCAAAGAAAAATACTTTAGAAAAACACTGGCATTTTTCAGTGTCGTCCTTCAAAGAGACAATCGAAGCTTCTAAAGATAACTAATTAGTACGGCCTCTATTTAACTCCAATAATTAAGGCAATTAAACGGACTTGGCGGCCTTTTTACCCGGCCTGTGACGGTTTAGACGTGGGTGGTAATGTCACAGTGAAAAAGTCACTGTGATCGGCCGTCAAAAGTATCGCTGTGACTTTGACAAAAAAGTTAAAAATTAGAGCAGGTTGTTCGTGCCCTCTTTATAATAATTGGCGTGCCTGTCGCCAATTACCAATGACATGGTATCCATACAAGCCGATTCTCAGACGATTATCGATTTTACGTAGACTAACAATTTTCTCGGTTTTGAGGAAGAAATGAGTAATCTATTCTCCTCTGGCTTTTCATATAATTGTTTTTTTTTGTCATATACTTGCTCATTTTACTCAGCATCGTTTGTACACTCGAATTCGAACCTCTTACCTCATACAAAAAAAATGTGTCCAAAAATGTTGTTTAAAAAAATATTTTTCTAGTGCGTCAGATTCATACAAAATCGTGATGATATAGAATGGTAATTTTTTGACGCTTTTATTCTTGTATGAGGATTAAATTTACAAGCCTTCTGAGTAAAATCCCAAAAAATTACAACTATATTTTTTTTTAATAAATGAACGCTCGCGTCGTTCTAGTGTACGTTAGCACTTCTGAAAAACAAAGTTAATGAACACTTTTTTAGAAAACGCTCAGTCACGGTGATTGCAAAATAGTCAAAGTCAAATCATTTATTTGCTAGAACACAGTTTTATTAGGTCTTTTATATCATTTTAGTCATTTAATGCTTGGGAATGTTAACCATAATAACCACAAAGGCAGTTTGGAATGAATGAGTATGAATAGTATTTTAATGTTAATATCGGCTCCATAGCTCTCCATTAGTCCTACCGTGCGAAAGAAAGTCCGACCCCTGCTAATTATTTGTTTATTTCTAATATCAGCCCAGCAAGCGTGCAACTGATTGAGCGCGATATATTAAATACTAGCGACTCGCCCCGGCTTCGCACGGGTGCAATGCTGATAAACTATGCATGTATTATACATATAAACCTTCATCTTGAATCACTCTATCTATTAAAAAACGCATTAAAATCCGTTGCGTAGTTTTAAAAATCTAAGCATACATAGGGACAGACAGACAGCAAGAAGCGACTTAGTTTTACACTATGTAGTGATTAATTACATTAATCTATATTAATTCCATAATATTAACATTAGTGACATTACATAAAGACAATCCATACTAATATTATAAATGCGAAAGTGTGTCTGTCTGTTTGTTACCTCTTCACGCTTAAACCACTGAACCGACTTAGATGAAATTTGATATGGAGATAGTTTGAGACCTGGGAAAGGACATAGGATACTTTTCATCCCGAATAAATTTAATGTTCCCGCGGGATGAGCGGTTAACACCGCGGGGCACAGCTAGTACAAAATAACAGAATAAGGAATAGGCAACTTTGTTCCCATCTCTAGTTTACGGTTAAGGGTTGCTTTGTCATTTGATATGTTGCAGGCTGTTTCATGATGTGTAGTTAGTAGTTGAATAACGGGTTTTTTGGAGACGTTATAAGGAAAACTATTGCGAAAATATATACATAAAATATGACAGTGCTAGTAACCAAAAACAAATAAAACTGTGATGTTTGTTGACTACTCAATTTCGGTGCATGAAACAATATTTACCTAAAATGTTAACCATAATACATAGCGCCTTAAAGTTATGTTATGTACTTCTTTATGTTTATCCGTTCAAAAATGCTGATTGTTTTAGACATTTTTCTCTATGATCAAGACATGTTTCTTAACATAATATATTATCAACCTTATTAGTTAGAACAAGGCTGTTACGATTTATTGGTATACTTATATTTGAATTTGGATAGTTTTTGTTTCAAAAACTACTCTAGATTGACAAATATCACGCAGAACTGGTTTTTCTACTTATTTTCGTGTGAACGCAATGAAAGCATGAAATAGCTAGGTATATTAATACTGTCTAGAACTCAAGGAAAAGTATTATTTATTTACTTTAAAAAGTTGGCAGAAATTATCAATAGGTATATTTGTCTACTAATATCAAAAAAATACATTTAAAAATGTATAAGGTCTCTCAAGACTTATTGGAGCGACTCGAATGGACTTTGTGACAATGCGCAGATCTCAGCGAGTTCTCAACCGATTTTAGAAATTTTTGTTTTAAAATGCACAAATTAAATTTCGCTAGGTCGTGACGAAGAGAAAATTTGGAAAAATAAAAAAAAAACTCCGCTCCAAATTATGGTGCAAGCTTAGCCGGTGGCTGACTCTGCATCGACCTAGTTCTTATCATATGTTTTATCTATGTCTGTTTTTTCCCCAATAAAGAAAATAAAATAACAACCAGCCTTTCCTACGTGACATTTCCTATAGCAGCTATGACGTTTTTATAATACGGAATAACATAAAGACGAGACAGATAGTAAATCAAACGGTCGTAATTTGGATAACGGGGCCCAAAGTTTTATGATCCTGAAATACGTGAAATGTTGACCTACAGACATCTTTTTACCTAAACCATTGATAAAAAGATCAAAGCTTAAAGAAAAATTGAAAAAGGAGTTACCTGGTGGAAGAGACCGGGAATCGAACCCGGTACCTCTGGATTGCCGGTCCAGCGCGTTAATCACTTCGCTACCCTAAGTCCAAGTAACCTGTCGGATTTGTCCTTATGCTTTGTGTGTCGATCTTTGCATTGTTTATTTGAAAGGTTTTACACCTTAAACCTTAATATTTGATCTTTGTATCAATGGTTTAAATAAAATTGTGATGTATACCCACATAAAAAAAATTAGACATGACATGTTTCATAAATTTTATCTTTTCACCTCACCAGCTCAACATGCCTATTTGACAGTGAACAAAATGCAATTTTGTATCGATCGAGAGTCAAAGTAAATTTTGAATTTTTAGGGTTCCGAAGCCAAAGGGTAAAAAACGGGACCCTAAATTACTAACACTCGTCCGCTGTCCGTCTGTCACCAGGCTGTATCTCATAAACCGTGATAACTAGACAGTTGAAATTTTCACAGATAATGTATTTCTGTTGCCGCTATAACAAAAAATACTAAAAACTGAATAAAATAAATATTGAAGTGGGGGGTCCCATACAACAAACGTGATCGGCGTTAACTTTGCACCTCTTTATTTGCGGCGCCATACATACCAGGTGCAACCTTAACTTAACCAGACCAGTTAAGATGGGAAGTGTTTGTACGGAACCCTCGGTGCGCGAGTCCGACTCGTACTAGGCCAGTTTTTAAAAACTAGGGGGCCAAAGGCTTCACTCGCTCGGTTAGCCAATATGTTCATAGAAACTTCATACTAACAAATCGCTTTTGGCATTTCATAAAGAGTTGCTGATTTGAGATGTATCAAATACCGTATTATACAACGAGATAAATATGAAATGAAATGAAATGATTTATTTAATGCATGTGGGAAATCGGGTAACATTTGCAGTCATTATTGGTTAATACATCGTATCACGAAACCCTACCTTTTCAGGCATACATACATTTAAGAATAATAATATAGAAACAACGAAATTAATTAATTTAAATATCAATACAAGAATGTGCAATGCAAAATAATATCATAATTTTAATTAAATACATAATAGGTCAAAGAACGTCATCCAAATAATCATTAACACTACCTATAGTAACATTTATGTACCTGGTACCAGCCATGTCTTAACATTTTTTTTGAACAAATGTATATTTTGACATTTAAATTTGTCAGGAAATTTATTATAAATTATAATGCACATGCTGTATGCGTTTCTGGAGGTTAAATGCTAATTTTGAAGCAGGCGTATATAGTTTATGTTTATATTGCGATCGAACATTACGTGTGCGTACCTGCTGCAATTCTATAAATTGATTCTTATATTTGTGTACAAATACAGACACCTCCAGAATATACAATCATGGCACGGTGAGTATAAAGTTGTCTATAAAGTACGGACGACAGGAATCTCGCCTCTTAATGCCAAATATTGCTCTGATGCAACGTTTTTGTACAATAAAAATGTTGTTTCTATCTGTGCGATAAGTATCAAGGCCCAGAAACATTGAAGCTCATCCGTTAAATACCAGGGGTCGAACCAAGGCCAACTACCTTCGTAGGCCACCATTGAGCTAACAGCGTCGCCAAAACAATCGAGAAAGAACGCCATTTTATTAAGCAGAGCAATACGTGCCTAATTTAAAAAGTAGAGATACGTAACCGTCATCATCTCCATTTAATTCTAGGTCAAAAGCGGAACCCTCCAAATAAAAGGGTGTAAATTAATTTGAGAAACGTAATAGAGTATTCAGTGAGACAAACGGAGGTAGGCGCCGCGAATACAAATATGATCTATAGCCGTTGACTTTTTAGAGATCTGCGGAAAATAAAAAAATTGGGCAAGTGCGAGTCCGACTCACGCATGAAGGGTTCCGTACCTATATATATATGGGCGAATATACAAAAGTTGGGTAACTTTTCGGGATATTTTGTTTATGATAGTTTTTTAATCAAAATGCTACAAATTCGGGCATATAAGATAGGTAATGTAATGAATATATTGCTCGAGATTGGGCCAGTCACTTTTTTAAGTAGAACCGGAGAAATTTCGGTTTTTCTGAATTTGACTGCCAGGGGACTGATGAGGCTGACAAAGTACTGACAAAATACACTACATAACACACAACTTCATAACATATGCTTGATATCAATTAAAATTTAGAAATAAATCTCTTAGGAACTAATCTGTCTATTAGCCACAGACGTCCACTGCTGAACATAGGCCTCCCTCATGACTCGCCACAAAGTGCGATCCCGTGCAGACCACATCCATTGATTCCCCGCTACCCTCAGGAGGTCATCCGTCCATCCAGTCGGGGCCCTACCACGCTGCGCTTTCCTATACGTGGTCGCCACTCTACGACTTTGCTGCTCCAACTGCCGTTCATTTGCCGGGCTACATGGCCTGCGCATTGCCATTTCAACCGTGCAATCCTGTGAGCTGTGTCGGTTACCCTGGTTCTACTGCGGATATCCTCATTTCTGATTCTTTCGCGCACAGAAACTTCGAGCATAGCCTTTATTGACGAACTACAGGCCCATTTCACTGCTGAGCCATATGTTTATCAGCTGTTCTTCAGAGTCATTACCAATCGTCTCGCGCACAGTCGATTTCCAACCTCCCGAACAATCCGGATTCCGAAAAGCTTTAGCACCATAGACCAAATTCATACGCTGCGGCAGGTTGTCCAGAAGAGAAAGGAGTATAACCGGCCACTATGTTTGTGAACTATGAAAAAGCCTTTGATTCGATCGAGACATGGGCTGTGCTTCAATCTCTCCAGCGGTGCCGTATCGACTATCGATACATCGAAGTGCTGAAGTGTTTGTACTGAAACACCACCATGTCAGTCCGAATCCAAGACCAGAGTCTATCCAACTGCAGCGAGGAGTAAGACAGGGAGACGTAATTTCTCCAAAACTGTTTACTGCTACACTGGAATATGCCTTCAAGCTACTGGATTGGAACGGACTTGGCATCAACATTGACGGCGAATACCTCACTCACCTTCGATTTGCAGACGATAGAAACTATTTTTAGTCTTATTCTTATGTTTTTAGTCCTATTCTTAGTCTTCATTCACTGAAGTAACAATTGAATAAACTGTTTAACGTGTAATACTGTGAGAAAGATCTATCTCCACCATTCAAACAGCTTTTTAATTGGCTTTTCTACTTTGAGGTAGTAGTATCAGCATCCCTATTTTTATAAGTCACTGCTATTTTTGGTATTATCTATAATTTTGTATTTGTTGTAGCTTGTTTGAACTTTTTTTATCTCTTTATGTAGTTTCTTTTATTTTAATTTAAATAACACTTCCAAAAAGGCCCTTCTTCACTGTTTCCTTTCTTTCCTTTTAGTAATATCTTCACTCATTTCTCCAATTCTGGTTTATGGAGTTTCTTCCACAGATTTTACAACTTACTTAGACTGCTTTTTGACTCTCCTATATTTTGGTCGATGATTTTTCAGTCTAGTTCTCAGTTTTGAAACCATTGCTTGGTTCAATATTTTTTAATTGCCTATTTCTGGACTTTTTCTGTCTTTAGCTTCGTTTGCTCTTTGGTCGTCATTTATAATAGGTAATTTGTTCACCATCTATTGATTATGCTTCGTGGTCAGTAGTTCTTGCGAACAAAGATATAAGTAGTATGATTCAGAAGTTGTTTTTTTTTTTTTGCGTGTACTCAGGTGAATTTTTCTTTTTTTTGTGGCTAATCATTGCTCCCAAGGTGTTATTTCCTTAACAAATGTCTTTACCCCTGTTCCTTCTTTTTTTAAGAGGCGGCATGATAGTTTAAACTGAAATAAGTAAAAATATACAGCTTCAACACGCTACAAATGTCAGTACCCTGGAAACCCGTCAGTCCTTTGGCGCAATATAACACAAAGAACTGACGCCAACGGACTGATGAAAAAGACATGAATTTGGGGTTATCTTTAGAATCAACATTTAATTTGATATTTTCGAACATCAACTAGCTACATTTTAACAAAACAAAGTTGACTGTGTATAAATTCAAGTATAACACAGATTTACAAGGAAATAACGATTTACCATAGGACTGACTTTTTGACTGGATCGGCACGTGTTCACATGACAACTACAACTCTGGTAACTGGCTCAGTAATAGTGGCCGTAAAATGGCTCGACCTGCAGCTAACTTTACTATCAACCTTGAAATTTAACGCGGATTTGAATTTGAGTGGCCGATATTTAGCGCGAAATTCCAATTCGAACAACAGACAGCGGACTGACGAATAAAACTGAACACAAAGTTTCTTGTATTTTTTACAACAACAGTGAGAATATTATATTATGAAAGTAGTGATATACATTATTAAATACATCATAGATTGTATTGAAACAGTAAGTTTTCTTACATTAGAGGTAATATTTAATACACAGCCATTTGATTGCCCACTTTTGAGGTTGTGACATGCCAAAGTACTGACGTTTTAAGGATAAATTGTAGAGTTTCACAAATTTGTATTTAAAATGAATAGCTGAAATTGGGTGACCAAATAAAAGGCTTTTAGTAGTATTCAAATAAAATTAAAAATATAAACAAAATATATCAAAACATTATTTTATTGCCCTATGACATCGAGTTACCCATTTTTTGTAGAATCACCCATATATATATATATATAGGTACGGAACCCTTCATATATATATATACATAATCTAGGTATAACAAGTTTGTTGTATGGGAGCCCCCCTTAAATATTTATTTTATTTTATTTTTAGTATTTGTTGTTATAGCGGCAATAGAAATACATCATCTGTGAAAATTTCAACTGTCTAGCTATCACCGTTCTTGAGATACAGCCTGGTGACAGACGGACGGACGGACGGACGGACGGACAGCGAAGTCTCAGTAATAGGGTCCCGTTTTTACCCTTTGGGTACGGAACCCTAAAAAAGCTGCACGTCTAGCATAAATGTCGCGCGGCTTTTTGTCACGCGACATACAGTACCTGTCACTTTCCTGTCAATACCGTGCGAGCATGACAGATGATGCTGAGTCACGCGAAAAGCGAAGTCACAGCAAGATATGCTAGCCTTGCTGTGCTCTAATTTGAAGATCTTGGATAATCCGTTTAATTAGTGGATAAAGTGTCGATTCTAGATCCTACTTCATGAGCTGAGCAGATTCTGCTGCAGCTAGGGTTACCATACGTCCGGATTTGTCCGGACATGTCCGGACTTTTCGACTCTTGTCCGGACTTTGTCCGGCCCTTTAATTTGTCCGGCTTTTTTCAAATAAGTTGGAATAATGAGAAAACCCCGCCCGCACCCCGCACCTACCCCCTCGCAAATCTCGCAATGCGAGCGTCTACCTACTACCATGCCTACCTATTTTGGTGACTAAAAAGTCCGGACTTTTTTCGATTCGTCCGGCTTTTTGCCAGGACTTTTCAAATTCCTAAATGGTAACCCTAGCTGCAGCCCTCTAAGATAAGCTAATTTCATCTATTACAATAAAGCCGGGCCTAGTAGGGGATTAACGCTTCCAGTGAAATAGAGGAGACAGCAAAAATTACCTTAAAGGGGCTCTTACACCGGTGAGGTGAACGAGGGTGGATGAGAATAGGAATGGCTTATGTTGAATTGAGAACTTTTTTTTTAATACTATAATTTTATTAATTTTCTGTATTCCGCTTAGAAAGAGGACTTAATCACTGTTTTTTTATATTTTTCCTGAGATTAATACCTGCTTATCTTATAATTACATACTTTATTATCTACTATAGTCCGGCTAATGAAATATTAGTCAAAGTTTAGGCGGGAAATTCAAAAAGATTGGGTTTGGCACACTTTGTATAGTAGGAACTATAATTATGATACTAGAAAATATTTTGAATTTTCTATGCACACGTAAGTTATCTAAGGAGTAAGGAAAGAAGTTAAATATATATTGACGTGCATTCATATTCTACTAATATGAACGAATTCATTCATAAATAGTTTAAGCCTTTCTACATTTAGTTAATGACTATTGGAAAAACAAATGAATATGAAAAGGTTTAACTACTGGTAAAAATTAACTAAATACTAATGTTTAAATTTAAGAAATATCGACTTACTTAATTTTGTAAATCCGTATAAATAAGTAAGTTGTTTAAACTATAATAATGGTATAATCCATGAACTTCCGTCTAAATTTCACACCAGAAATAAAACTTACCTTTAAAATCCACAAATCCAAACACAGGCTGCGAGATTATACATATACCAAATTTGAATTAGTTCGAATTTCGAAGACTATTCCGGACGACGGTTGGTGTGACTTTGCTGTGAGGACGAAATTCGCTCCCTTTTATACGAGCAGGGATGGGGGCGTTATACAGTGGTGTTAAGGAAAACCGAGATATATTTTTTTCCTAAAGGAACAAGATACCATCTATGGAGTATGGAGTTTACAAGCTTTAATTTCCCCAGCAGTGATAGATAGAGATGAAAATTGAATAATTAATTTTGAAAGGTTCTCGAGTGACAACCGCGAACTGGAAGACGGAGCGTGGTTTTTGGTGGATAAACAATGTTGTGACGGTGGCGGGAAACGGTGGGTAGAGGCAACGCACAGCCGGTTTTTGTGTAGATCCTAAGGGGAGGCCTTTGTCGAGCTGGGTAGTGTGTAAAACATTTGTAAACAGAATGTTGATTAACTTTTTTCGAACCACTTACATAATGACTGGTGAAATCGAAAATCTTACTGAATATTTTGTTTTCAAATGTCATAGTGGAATTTAATTAGCCACGTGATTATTTTTTCGTATTGCAGTAGCTTATGCTAGCATAAACCTTAAGTTTACACTGAAGCGAAAAAATAAAAAAAAATATGGATCAGTTGGGACTCGAACCCGCGTTTCCAACAGCTTTCAGGCCAACACGGGTGTCCCACCTATTGGGCCACTGAACCGATGCGAGAAGTCAGGAATCTTTACGGTAGATGGAGCTACAACTATGATGCCACCCTAAGGCCCCTAAGGCATGATGCAAGCAGCTGATGGGTATTTTTGTATGTTTATTATGTAAACTGAGTGGGGTGCTAATGGTAATTCGATAATGCTTTGAGGTATCCCAAACTCAGCGATATGTTAGCTTTATAACAGAAATATACCAAAAACGGGAAATATTTAAGTATATGCCATAATGATAACGACTATTTAACTTAAGAGGCCTTATTCCTTTTCAAATGCTGATTGTTTAGACATTTTTCTCTATGATGAAACATGTTTCTTAACATATAGTCGATGTTACTACCTAGAACAGGGCTATTGGGATTTATTGGTATATATTTAAAACCTACAGTTCAAATTTTTCATTGATAATTTTTGTTTCAAAAAGTACTCGAAATTGACAAAATTCACGCGGAAAATTCGTTTTTTCAACTTATTTTCGACTGCACGCAATGAAAGCATGAAATAGCTATGTTACTACCTAGAACTCAGGGAAATGTATTATTTACTTAAAAACGTTGGTTGAAATTATCAATATATCTGTCATAATATGAAAAAAAAAAATTTAAAAGGAATAAGGCCTCTTAAGTATTATACATTATATTTATTAAACGATAAACAAGTTAAAAACAACAACCAACTTAATTGATTCTAAATAAGAGTACCTACGTAACTAAATCCGTTGTCCCCAATTGTTATGAGTTATGGTACCTACCTACATGTTGAATTTTATGTAAACGTAGACGTCTGTCTAGAGACCCTAAATTTTCCATAGAATTAAAAGAAAAATACCTACACAATATTTAAACTGAACCAAACAAATAAGTATGTTTTCTCTAGTGTTATATTAAATCTTCAACACCCCAGTTTCACTTTATAGCCAATAAACAAGTTCAGACATGATCATATTTTAAAAGGTTGAAATATTGTGATGTATGAGTTGCACCACTGTGGAAGCCCCGCTGGTTTTCTCCCCACGCAGAAACGAGGCCCGGTGGAACATGGAAAAACTCTGGTTAACGGTTATAACTGTTGCACAACTTCTGCAAACTACCTTAGGTATTTCTAAAGCCATGTATTACCTACATATAAAGGTGTCCTAATAGTTTATTTCAACATAAACAATAAATGATACAGCAATTTGATAAATTGAAAAAACGTCCTACGTTAACAATTGATACAAAGATAAAAAATAAATACTGACATTAAAAATAATGAGACATTACATGTTTCATAACTTTAATAACATTACTAACTCCTAATTACATACAGGGTGATCAATCCAAACAGATCAATATGCAGAAGGTCAGAGACTATGCGCATTAGCGGAATCTGTTCTTAGGCATCATGGCGTCGATTTTCTAATTAATAAAAATATTTTTTTTCCGTATTGCATAAGAGGTATTTTTTAAGTCTTCATATTGAATCAATACTCTTTTTGATAATTTGACGGCGGGATGTGAAGTGAAATTAAAAAAAAAACACTGGTGTCATATTGTCACAATCTAATTGTTTATTGCGGTATAAGAGCCCTATTCCCAGAAATGGCTTTGGAATTAATATAGTCGTAAAAAAAAATATAATTAAATTCGGACATACGAAAAATTCATCTACTAAGCTGAAACGTAGATGCTCAGTAGCATGATGTCTAAAGCTGTTCTATAAATTAGATTAAAATAAAACAAACTTTAATTTAACCATCATTTAACCCAGTTCAACTCGTCCCTTACATAAAAACATTGGATTTTATAAAACCGAACATTTAACCATGCCGCGATCGGCCATGCAACTCTGAACCATACACGAGCACATGGGGGTGCTTCATTACAGCGAATACTGAACAAATGAAACCAATTAGCTCAAATGTGCACCTTATTTCGTGATTAGCTTCAACCCGCGACTTTGTCTGCGTAGAATTATTATTTTTATCAATGAACTAGCTACCCGCAAGTACTATGCATGTATTATACATATAAACCTCCCTCTTGAATCACGATGTATTAAAAAAAGCCGCATCAAAATCCGTCGCGTAATTTTAAAGATCTAAGCATACATAGGGACAGACAGACAGCAGGAAGCGACTTTGTTTTATACTATGTAGTAGTACTTCAACTCGCGACTTTGTCTGCGTAGAATTATTATTTTTATCAACGAATCCAGCTGTATGCATAACTGTCATACGCGACTAATTCTCGCGCGAGATAATTACCCGTTTCTTTCTGTGCAGTGCCGCCCACAACTTATCTGCTTTACCCGTTGGCTGACTGGTAGAGAATGCCCAATGGCATTAAGTCCGCCTTTTGTACGATCTGTTTTTCATTTGTGCAATAAAGATTAAATAAATAAATGTGAGAGAGTGAGTAGCGTAACGTTAAATATTCACCCACTTTACATTAAACTTCATCCCTCTTTTCACCCTCTTAAGGAATGATTTCCGTCAGAACTATCGTATGAAGGATATACGAGTCTAACTGTCAAACTATCTCTATACAAAAATGTCCTCTAAACCGTCAGCCGTTTAAGAGTGAAGAAGTAAAAGACAGACAGACAGACAGTGATACCTTCATATTTATAAATGGGCGTTCTAATAGTTGTGACTATTTTAGTTCATATCGACTTGCATAATAGGTACAGTTTTGTGATGACTGTAAGGAACTAAATTTAGGTCAGTCGGGCCAAGCGCGGTGAAGGGGTTAGGTCTTCCTTCTACACTCCACTACAATCTAAGTTTGATATAACATAATGTTTTTCAAAAGTCGAAGTATCATTGAAGGCCTAGAACTAGAACTCGAGAGAAATGTGATTAAAAATTGAAGGCCTTGGCCGGAAAGTATTTTTTTAAGCATGGCGTCTGTTTTTATGAACAGGCTAAACAGCTGAATTATATTTTTCGGGCGGTGTATTTTTTTTATTTAATTGCATATGTTTGAGAAAAGCACTAGGTATACATGCCTTAGCCTTGAAAAGGGCTTGCCGGCTTCGTACCGTCTATACTTTTTTTTTTTTTAAGGTAATTAATCACAAATAATTTGTGAATTAAGTCGCGTTACAGAAACCTGTTGGAGGTTTAGACGTGACGCGAATGTTTCGCACCGCTTACAACATTGCACAGATAAGTAATTATATAATCATACTAGTAAGACCACACCAGCAATCACACAACGCCGTCGGCACTTAAATAATATTTTTTTAAGGTGTTCTTACACGTTTTTTTACCATTAAGTATGGTCACATGTTCGGGCAAATCATTTAATATTTTAGGCAGCATGTATTCCCACGTCCTTTTACCATATACATTTACATAGTTAGGCAAAATATATCTAGGTTGATATGTACTCATACTTACTCACCCGGCAAGCCCTTCTTCCCGGCGTCTGCTGTAACGTACTATTAATCCGTTCCTATAACAACAGCCGGTTCTTTCGACGCGGGTACACGTTTTTAGAACCCTCGTTCGCTATAAAGCTGGCTTACTATACTATTACCTGTACCCTAGTGGACATTCAGCAACCGGATTATGGTTTGTTTTACTGCTGTAGCCTTCAATAGTCCAGGAGTACTTTGTCTGAAGTTTATCGCCCTAATAACATCCTTACCAGCCCGCACGACATCGGTCCCAGTCCACCACCTCTAGCACAACTCTGACACGTGACTCTTTCTCCCTCGAGAAATATTACCCATCTCTTTCTATCACTTTTTAACAAAAAAACTGACTTTAACAAAATAAACACAAAAATAAGTTTCCAAATCGGTCTAACCGTTTTCGAATATCGATAACATACCTTTAAAAAAAAACTCCCCGACGAAGTAAGAACCCTTATGTCGTCCTAGGTACTTTTTTGTCGTCGTCGGTTGAAAATACAGAGCCGCCAGGCGAGTAATAGTACATTACATCAGAGGCCGGGAAAATGAGGAATTCCGGCCAAGTAGGTATATACGGCCGAGCGAGCGTGCGAGCGAGGCCGGATAGTGATACGAGGCCGGGAATCCGTTTTCACGACGAGGCATGTATAGTGCTTTTCTCAAACATAATGAAAATAAAAAAATATACTTCAAAGAACAACATTTTATTAATTGACAAATAGGACATTTTAGTCTAACAACCAACCTTTAAAAACAAAACCTGCTTTTTGTCAAACCAGCCAGCTGTGTGAATGACCTTGTTGTTGAAACCAAAAAAAAGTTACTTTGCAGGCCTAGGCCTGAAAAGCAGTATGAAATCCCTTTACAGTCCTCTCGAGTTGGTTGCGCCCAAAAAGCGATACTTCTGAGCCTATTATAAGGAACGTAAAGACAATATTTCATTGCATGTTGAGAAAACTTTTTTTATGTCATAGGGGGTAAACGAGCAAACGTATCGCCTGATGGAAAGCGATTACCGTCGCGCATAGACACCTGCAACACCAGAGGAGTCACAAGTGCGTTTTCTTGAAGGTTTGAAGGTCCGGAAATACCGCAACCGACAATTCATTCCACAATGCAGTCGTGCGAGGCAGGAAATTTCTAGAAAAACGCACAGTTGTGGACTGCCAACTATCTAAGTGGTGAGGATGAAAGGATTGTCGCGTAGAACGATGGCGGAAAGATGCGGCAGGAATCAATCCGAACAACTCCTCGGAGGACTCCCCGTTATATAAGCGATAAAAGATGCAGAGAGAGGCTACATCTCATCTCATATGGGACTATATACGTTTAAAGTAGTCTAAGAGTCAGGAATTACAATAATTATTGTTAGGTAGTTGAATTATGAAAATTCTGATAAAAAATTTATATTTGCTTTCAAAATTCTTAACATTTGCGTACCCTTGAACCCCCGTACCCTTCTTTGAAGTCACATTTTTTTACATAGGTATTTCAAGACACATTGAATTTTTTTTCTTTATAATTTATAGTAACTATGTTGTATAATTTAACATCATCACCTCTATTAACTCGAATATTCAACGCTCGGAATATTGAGGTTCGTGGAATTATTGAGAAGTCAGCTGTTATATTAAAGGGGTACTTATGTTAACAAGTATCAAGGCCAAATGTCAATTAGAACCAGGCCTTTTAATTATTGTGAAACTTAATTATAGGCATACGTTAGGCTCGTTGGTGTTTACTGGAAGAGGTTTCGGTTCAAAAAAAAAAACAATGTAATACCTATCGTTAGTATTTATATCGAAACCCATTTCACTCATTTATTATGAATAAATCTTCTATTTTACTTTGTGCGCCTATTTTTAGCGATATTCATGAAAAATACGGTCTAAAATTTACGTCACATGATGGAATAGAGATGTCGACTGATGTTGAAGTATATGTTATTATATAATATAAAAATAAATAACTACATGAAATAAAGAAAAATAACCAAAAAATAATATTAGCTTTGAAATATATGTTTTAAAATCAAAGGTACCCAAAAGGTGCACAAAATATTATGTTTTTTAAACCCAAAAACAAACCGTATACAAATTCTAATAATTCAACAAAATATTTTTTTTTCGTAGGTACTATGACGAACTTTAACTAGGTATAATTTCGGACTTTTACAAACTTAATGTTGTTAGTCCCATGTAGATACTTGAACCCAATAAAACTAAGATCGAATGACATCTTAAAAAAATAGATAAATAAAAATCTTTAATATTTTCTTGTTACCAGTTCCATTTACATACATCTATGGAGGCGCCAAAGATCTCCCATGATAGCTTGTAATCATTTCATTGATTATGGCGCGTCACAAACTGAATGGAGAGATAATTAATGGATACCCTGGTTTACGCAACGTCGCCCACGAGCTAAAAGTCCCGCATCTACATCCTGAAAACTACTTCTCTGATTCATTAATTCAGCAATTTTTCATCACTGCTCGCAATTTTTTTTTATAGCCTGTTTAGGTGTCCCACTGCTGGGCAAAGGCCTCACATTATTGGATTATGCTATTGCCAGTGCGGTTCTGCCATTCTCTGCAGAACGCGTCCAGATCATCCCGCCATCTCATTTTCGGTCTGCCTCTGTCCCGATATCCATCTTGTGGGATCCATTGGGTTGCTATTGTGGCGCACCTTTCCGGATGCATGCGACAGACATTCCCAACTCAGTGCCATTTCAGTTTTGCGGTCTTATGTCACCCACATCCACTAGATACACCAGTTTTGGAGCGCAATTCTGTGAATTTTAGGCATACAAAGGATTAATTTATCACTATTTGCACAACTGCATAAGTCATGACATGGAAGTAACTATTTTGACTCTTCTCTCATAGGCATCATTCCGCCATCATGACGCATCATCATCATTTTAGGGAGCCATCGGTCCTGGGTTCGAATCCCAACAAGGGCAAATATTTAAGGCCAAGATACAGGCTCAGACTAGTTTGGTCTCTGGTGGATAGCTTTATTTATGTATAAGGTATTGTTTTTTGTCAAATAAATTATTTTGTATTTTGTATTGTTTGTATTTGTATTTAACTGGCAAATGTGTGACGAACTCGAATATATAATCCTGGGTCATGGATGTTGTATGTATTTAAGTTTGTATAAGCCTAGCCATATTGCGGATTTTTAGTGATAGTATTTTTGGCAACGACAAATTTTTGGTAACTGACATTGAAAATCAGTTACCAATAAACAAAGAGGAAACTGGACTGTATTCCGCCAATTACAAATAATGTTTGCGTAATAAAGCTATAACTACCCACAGTGATGAAAGTCAAGTTTTTTTCAATAGGATTCAGTAATTATTTCGGAAGAAGAACGAAGAATTGAGCGGCATTCCGGTAATCAATGTTTTGAATTTGGTTGATGACAAATCCTTGAAAAATCGCTAACGACGTTTTGTAATACAAATATTATGACGTGTGCACATTATTGCCATATAAAACCTGTTTGAAGTGCCACTATCCCTGGACAGGACCGACTCGTGTTTAGGCTATACTTCATTAAACATTTGGTATAAAACACTTTTCATCCGTTAAACAGTTGGATGAAGGTCGTTTTTAAGTCATATCCTTCACTGCTAAGCCTACGAAATAAAAGCAAAGCTTATAAAAAAGAAAAGATACCCAAATTCTTTACAGAATTGAATTCTAAATTTAACCGACCCATGTATTTTTGTAACCCGTCGATTGGTTTCTATTTAATTTGCATGGAAATTAATTTCATTGGTACTGTTGTCTTAATTTTGACGTCTTGGGCCGGAGGGGCGAGTCAGGTGATATTGTGACGTTTTCCGATACCTAATATGAAATTGGGAAATATTTTACAAGCCTTTGTCGGTGCACGAATCATTCAACACTAAGGCGTCAACTCATTCGTGCCCCAAAAACCCCGAGGTATGAAATAAAACAAAGTAAATATCAAAATGTATTTGTGTTTCATACAAATTCTTCTTCTCTCAATTCGCTCGCTCTTGGCAGAACGGTCGTGGTCACATTGATCCACGTCGATAGTAGAAGCGGACACCGCTCTCCATCGGCGATATCCCATGGCTATATCTCCCTGTCGGCACTGGCAGGCTGTCTGCCGCAGTCAGATACGCACTTTCCTACTGCTGATTTTATCTGGTCAGTCCAACGCATAGGTGACCTGCTCTTCAACTCCTTCCACTTTTCCCACTACCAGCCGCTCGATGGAGTTGTTATCCCGCCTAGAGATATGACCAAAGAAATGCAGTATGCGAGTTGTACTACGGCCGATAGATGCTTGGTGATGCTCTGCAGTTCCTGGAGTATGGAAACGTTGTTGGTGCGGAGCTCCTTCCAAGATATTCCGAGCATCTTTATCCAGCAGCACATTTCCAGAGCATCTATAGATCTTCCCCTTTTCCAACTCGTACACTGTCCGGGGAGCCTATATGATGGTCGTTTTAATCACGCGATAAATAAGTGACAAAGCATCCGCCACGTTTTGACAAAATCCGAGTGTGAGTGACAGATGCTTTGTCACTTATTTATCACGTATCAGGCCCACAGGGGGCCTATGATGGTTACGTTTACCACGTGATAAATAAGTGACAAAGCATCTGTCAAAACGTCACGGATGCTTTGTCTCTTATATATCGCGCGATAAATGCAACTGCCATAGGCCCCCGGCAGGGCTAACATAATATCTTGTTACGACTTCGTTTATCGCGCGCCTCAGCGTCACCGTCTTGCTTGCACGGCATTGGATAGATAGTGACAGGCAATATTTGTAGCGCTAGATGTACAGGGGGCCTATGATGGTTGCTTTTATCGCGCGATAAATAAGTGAAAAAACATCCGTCACGTTTTGTTATAATGCGAGTGTGAGTGACAGATGCTTTGTCACTTATTTATCATGTGATAAAAGTAGCCAACATAGGCTCAAAGGTCGCCTTTGATTAAAATAACTTATGCCAAATAACCGTTTCATAAAAAGTGGTTGGGGTACGAATGTAAAATTTCTATAATTAATGTTTACAAATGAAGCGAAAATTGAAAAATTTAATGATTCGGACAGGATTCGAACCTGCGTTTCCAACGGCTTGCCGGGCCAACACGGGCGTCCTCCCAATTGGACCACCGAATCAGATGTCAGAGCCATTGAATTTTTCAACCAGTTGCTTCGACATGCCTTAGGGCGGCATCGTAGCGCCATCTACCGTAAAGATTTAGACTTTATCGTCGGCACCATCGTCTCTGTTGAGAATCGATAGTAACGATGTGCTACACCCGAATTACTTATTTTCCTAGAATTGTCGATTTTGAAGAAATTATATTACAAGCCTCCATGATTACCTCTGTATGTTTAAAAATTGTGGTAGCCTATTCTAATCAAAATGGTGCGCGTTGATGGTTTGAACCACAAAAATTGTGTTCCACCAAATTTCTTTTGCATAATATAACAGATTATACGAAGGCATATAGCAAGACTTCGCGATGTGTTTCCTAGCTTACCTAATTTAATATTAATAATACTGAGATTTTATCTAGAACTTTCCTTTCGCTATTTTATATAATCTAATTAGTTTTATTCTTACCACAGACATTCATTGAGCGACCGAAACGTCTCAGAATAATTTGATTATTATATCCGGATATTTGAATGTTTGGAAGTCCAGTTTTCCAGAGTTGTTCTTGCCTCTCTCTCTCTTCAATCGTTCCCTCACTGAGGATCGGGACTCCTTCTGATTCCGTCAACTAGTTGTCACCATCGGTTACGTTCCGTTGCATGGTGGAGTGTAGCAGTGCAGCACTGACAGATATGTCCAGCTTTTCAGATATTCTTGCCTACAGGTCGCATTTGTCAACCGATTCTCATGAAATTTTGTGAGCAAGCTCGATAAGTAAATACATTTTATTTTATCGATTCAGTTTTTTTTTTCGCCATTTTGAAACAAACTCTACGTATACAGCTCGCGTTAGAGCCACTGGTTATAGGAATTTACTGAGACTCTTCTCTATAGGTGTTTCATTATAGATAAACATTCAAAAATATACATTTATAGGTATGTTTCATTTGTGGTGCAAATGATAGCGACCTCAAATGATGGCGACCCTCAGTCATGAGAAAGCGAGGAAGAAGAGAAGAATACATTATACATAGCAATAGTATATTTTCAAACAAAACCCAGAAAACTTGCATAATATTTCAATACAATAACATCACGTACGTACTCATTACGTTATCAAACATCTTAATAAAAATACATTCTATATTATGTTGGGTGCAACTTGCACTTTCGCTCGTTATCACATAAAATTTGGAATTATATGGATCGACTCGTTCCATGGTATTGGAACAGGTCGTGACAAGGAGGCCGAAACGTTGGAAAAATGAGAAAAAAAACAAAAATAGGAAACGTAGGTATGAAATTAAGAAACTAAAAACTAAACTAAGACCAAAAGATATTCATAAAACAGACCCCTCGGTAGGGTGCCCAGGACACAAGCAGAATTCCCACGCTATAGACTATAGCAATACGAAGTAGTCCTTTGGTGCCCTCAAAATTGAACTTGTTTGAAACATGGAGTGTAGTAAGGATAGAGTGTTCTGGTAGAAATCAGATTTTTGTACCATATTGCTGATAGTCTAGCTCGTCTCCTCTTGTTCTCGGCTTCATGATCTACTTTGAAGAGACCGAACTTCGGACTGTAAAAGAAAATAATAGTAAGTTTATATTTAAGTATGCAAAGGATATTGCATGTAGGAAGCCTAATGGTTTAAGCTCTCTACGTTGATGTTTGTGAGCAACAGATACTAAGTTTCAACCCCTAGCAAAAAGGAGGAGTGTGATAAGCTTAACATGTGTATCTGTGTGTCTGTCTGTGGCATCTTAACTCCTAAACGGATGGACCAATTTGAGTGTGTTTTTTTTTTAATCGAAAGATTTGTTAGTCGGAATGGTTCTTAGTTATTTTTGGTGGAAATAGGACCAGAAGTTTCCAAGATATTAAATGGAACAAGTGATAAGATCTCAGCCAATATTGAAGCTAAGAATTCAAAAGGTTGTAGTTATGTTCTGTTTTAGTAGCATTTACTATGTCACTCATTCAATGAGGGCCTCAAAATGACCAGTTACTGGTGTCGGGAGTATTGAATTCATAACAATCATCCGTCTCAAATGCGAGCTAGTCGTCAATTCACTTTGATTGGAGCCTCGCCACGGTGCGTCTTCCAGTATGTGGTCACGAGTCAAGAACCTTTCTGCTGCCACGGAAATAGGTTCTATGAGATAATATATGTCCCCCTTACTATCACCTAAATCTACCATGTCTTTGAGCTATGTCAGCGTCCGTGTTTTCCTGCGGATCTCCATATTTTTGATTTGGATACACAAGGAAACTCCGAGCAGAGCTCGCTCCCCTTTCAATCCGTGCGGCTATTTACAAGCTAGTCATAAATTCTCCACTTACCCATAACCTTCACTAAACTCAAAGTTGTCCATCAAACTCCACGCAGCATAACAGGTCACGTTCACTCCATCCAAATAGATAGCATCAAGCATATTACTAAGGTATTTCTTCAAATAGTCGATCCTCTTAGGATCCGTAAGGTCCTCGTCTGTAGCCACTCCATTCTCCGTGATTCGAATAACAGGGTTGTTGTAAGTATCTTTCACCCATTTCAGTGCCCGTCTCATTCCGTGGGGAATGACCTGAAAAGTTGACAAATGTTTCATGTGATGTTATGTGTCATGTGCGAAAGGTATGTTGAAAAGAAGAGATTAAGAACTGGGTTCACAGTCGAATCTTGGACAATTTATTTCGGGAAAACGTTTGAGGGGAAATTAAATAGTGAGAGAAAAATACTTGTGCTCTATGGAAGTACATAACTAGGTTCACTGACCAATAAAAGGAAAGAAACATAACAGAAACAATGGAAGAGCCACAAATAAAATTTTGCTACAGCAATCATTAACATTCTATCAGCTATAATCGCTAATATTTCTGTAATTGAAATTCATACGTACCGCGATATGCTCAGATGCTGTTCTTGGATAGTTCTTAAAAGTACCCTTGGCACCGAGATCATCTTCCATGGATGGTATATCCTTTCCGGGTTCGTACGTTCGCCTTGTATAATATTTTGTCGTATAGTGGTTAAATCCATAGAAATCACTTGTTCCTGAAAATTTAAGACGGAGTTATGAACATTTTTATTGTACAGGTCTTTGTGTTTAAAAGGTGAAGAAAAAAATAGTACTTGTAGCACTAACAACTTTCTTCTGGTTTACAAGCAGTGATAAGAAGAAAGAAGCAGTAAATAGAAGATGCCCGCAACTTGGTACGCATAAAACTTTTTTCTTTGCCGAAGTTGGGTAAAAAAGTGTCCTATAACCATTTTTGGATGTTCGTCTAGCTCTGTACCAAAACTGGTTAAAATCTTTACAGGCGCGTCGGCGTGATGAGAGGAGAAAGAAAATTTTATCAATAGATGGCACTGTACGGCGGTTGCCACGCTGCTGCATCGCGCTATTTAGATTTTTCCTGAAATCCATAGAAAACTGATTTTCAATACAAATAGCATACATAGACAAATTTGGTTTTCAAACCTTTGCAGTATTCTATCTCCTCAGGCGTGAAGTCAGGAAGTCTGCTTCGAGGATATCCCTGCTGTTTACTCTTTTCAGCCACCAGTTGTACCACCCTTGGCGGCCACCCTCCCGTAGATGAGAATATTGGTTGAGCAAACATTCCCACCTTAAAGTCTAATGCGTCGTAGGCCGCTTGGGTATCATCTGGATGATCTGTGAGGCCTTCGCAATAATCTGTTGCTATCGTAATGCCAATGGAGCCTATAATAGAAATGATTATTTATTTAAAGAGCCTAGACTGTCCCGCTGCTATGCAGACATTTTTCATTCTTCCACATGTCCCGCTGAGCAATCTCCCCCCAATATTTGAGGAAGGAATCCACCAGAAACCACGATATCCACGACGCCGGACAATATTTTATGGATACCATTAGATACTTAGTCATTTAAGTAAACAAGTGGTTCGTGGATTCAGCAGTCAATAAATACTCGTATATCGACCCAGTCCAGCCAGTCCAGTTCGTTTTTGAATCTCTGAATGTGGGCTAGTGTGTTATGCCCACTTCGGATACTTAAAACAAGACGTATTTTCAAAAATCATTACTTGTTATGCTTTTGATAAACGTCTTTTAGAGGTTTTTGCAGTTTTATAGTAATAAAAAAGGTACCTTTTTGTCTTGGCCTAAACTCCTTATCGTACAAATGCCAAATGCGTGCATGGCCCAATATCTCATTCTTCGCCACTATATAATCTATTGTTCCATGACCATGCTTTAAACCCGGCGCCATCTGTTTAGATCCGTATCCTATAAGATGTATATTCGGTTCATTGAGTGTTATCCAGAATTTGACACGATCGCCGAAGTTATCAAATAGAACTCTCGCATAATCTTCGATCCACTTGGTTACATCAGGATTTGCCCAACCGCCTAAATCTTGGAGGCACTGGGGTAAATCCCAATGGTAGATAGTCACGACCGGTTCGATGGCATTCCATAGAAGATCATCAATGACATCATTGTAATAATTTATTCCTTCCTGGTTAACGTAATTCGCGGTGCCTTTGGGAAGTATTCTTGGCCAAGAGATGGAAAACCTGTAGAAGTCGACGTCTAAATATCTGAGCATCGCTGAATCAGATTTATATTTGTAGTATGATTGGCAAGCGTCGTCGCCTGTAGAATTGTCCTTGGTTGTTCCTGGTGTGTGGGTGAACTTGTCCCAAATACTTGGTGATTTTCCTGAGAAGTGCAAAAGGACATGTTTCTTTACAAACAACGCTACATTTATCATACAGGGTAACAACAGCAACACATTATAATGTTTAATTGGAGAGTAGGTGATAATACCGGAGATATTAGTGGCGTGGTATCTATAGAACCCCATTTACACCGGTATGCCTATTACCAGTACCTTTGCTACGACTGCTTCTTGAATAAAAAGTAAGTCAAATATATCCATCTAGCACAACTGTGCTAGATGAGTAGATTTGTCATACGTCACTCTCTCACAATGCCATCTAGATGAAGATAAGTCATATTTGGTCACGAGAAGGAGTCAGCGAGGCTCCAGTTTGTCCGAGAATACAAGTACTATGGATTTCGTCTATTGTGGGCTCTGATATGGCTAGCAAAGCCAAATTTCGTTTTAAACTCTCTTTTGCACGTGTGGCAGTTGAGTTGGACAGTGGAATTATACGTGTAGGTGCGCGTAGGAAGGCTACTTTTTACGCAAAGAAAGACCTAAGCCCTCCTACTCGTACACGTATAATTCTGAATATTGGAGAGTATCGAAAGACTCTTTGACTCCTAGAATCTTTTGTTTTATTCCTCTGTAGTCATACATTTTTCATAATTCTTGCAAATATCATACCATTGATGAGGTTAGGTTAGGTTAGTTTTATAACAATCTCAATTAGGTAACGCGAAGAAAAACGCTTTCTACTATATGAAACATTCGACCAAAAATCATTCTAAAAGTCAATATATACGTAGACCCATCTAAAGGCACATTCATACTACCTGAAACATTCCATGCTCCTTCGATCTGGTACGCAGATGTAGCGGTTCCTAACAAAAATCCAGGAGGGAAGACCTTTTTCCGAGTAGGTGCACTGTGAATAAAGCAAATTACCTTATTTAAAAATTTAATCCATACTATACTATATATACTATACTATATACTATAATATATACTATACTATATACTATTATACTATACTATATTCTATATATATACTATCCATACTTCCATACTAATATTATAAATGCGAAAGTGTGTCTGTCTGTCTGTCTGTCTGTTACCTCTTCACGCTTAAACCGCTGAACCGATTTAGATGAAATTTGGAATATAGATAGTTTCAGTCCCGGGGAAGGACATAGGATACTTTTCGTCCCGAATAAATATAGTGTTCCCGTGGGATGAGCGGGTAACACCGCGGGGCACAGCTAGTATACTATATACTATATACTTATACTATATATACTATATACTATATATACTATACTATAATATTATAAATGCGAAAGTGTGTCTGTCGGTCTGTCTGTCTGTCTGTTACCTCTTCACGCTTAAACCGCTGAATCGATTTTGATGAAATTTGGCATGGAGATAGTTTAAGATCCGAGGAAGGACATAGGATAGTTTTCATCCTGGAAATTATCCCTAAAAAGATTGAAAAGTGAGTAAGTAATTCATGATGACATTGATGACCCTGTAGAAAATGTAATGATTAAACCAAAAGCACAATTGCTCTTACATTTGCTTAGGCGCTCTTTGATTAATTAAGGTGATTAGGTGGATATCTATCGTGTTGTACGAGGTTGCTTCTACACTTCCAAGTTCCACGCGGACGTAGTCGCGGGCAAAAGCTAGTGGTTTATATGACTCATTTAGTTAAAGGACACAGGTCTTCCAAAGATATCTACGTCGTTAAATGATTCTACGATGCTCTTCACAAGGTTGGCTTTCCACTTTGTATAGGAGTTGAGTTGGCTAACCGACATAATTATTTTTCACTAGCTTTTGCCCGTGACTACGTCCGCGTGGAACTTGGAAGTATGGAAGCAACCTCGTACAAGACGATAGATATCCATATTCACCTAATCACCTTAATTAATAAAAGGAATTATTAAAAGCGCCTAAGCAAATGTAAGAGCAATTGTGCTTTTGGCCTAATCATTACATTTCCTACAGGGTCATCAATGTCATCATGAATTACTTACTCACTTTTCAATATTTTTAGGGATAATTTCCAGGATCAAAACTATCCTATGTCCTTCCTCGGATCTTAAACTATCTCCATGCCAAATTTCATCAAAATCGATTCAGCGGTTTAAGCGTGAAGAGGTAACAGACAGACAGACAGACACACTTTCGCATTTATAATATTAGTATGGATGGATGGATTGACTGAGCGAGCGAGGCATCTCCGTTTCAGTTTGCATTCAATTTCTTAATTCATTATGCCTGGATGTTCTCACCTACAAGTTGTATTCTTCTACCGATTCTCGTGAAATTTGTCAGTAGGTGCGACAAGTTACATAGTTTTTTTTTGTGTTTCAAAATTCTTCTTAATGTGGGAAATATGGCGGTTGAAAAGTAAAAATTACAAATTCGAAACTCAAAGATAAGTATTTTCAGAACAGGTAAATAAAAAAAATACCCTTATCACTAGACAAAACTGTTCAAAACTTTTACAAAACAATCTCAACCCTTTACCTGTCGTTGTCCTTTGGGTTGGACTGGCCAGCGCAGCAAGATACGAGCAAAGTCATCGCAAGGCCGCGAACGACCATTTGTGGCAACATCTTTGGTGCAGCTGAATTCTCCTGAGTCCTGGATAAGTTAGAAATTTACATAGAGAACTACAGTGAGTCTCATATATACTAAAATATAAAACGGGTTTACTCATGTCGTAGAAGTCGAATATCGCTCGACATGTTTCGAATCGGTACGGTGCTCGGTTGGCCGCCGCCACGACTAATCGGCTCTCCTGATGATGAATCGCGTACCGATTCGAAACGTGTCGTGCGATATTTGACGTCCACGAACCCGTTTTGTATCCTAGAATAAAACACTATAAAACCAAGAAGGGTTTGCTTGGCGGCCCCGCGGTATGACATAATAGATCTAATTAGAATACCATAATCTTAGTTTAAAATGCAATTGTTACATAGGTAATGAGAGGTGTTGAAACACGAGCACTGTTTTATGAAACGAGCTGAAGGCGAGTTTCGTATTAGAGTCATACGAGTGTTTTAAGACCTAATTATGTGCTGTTGCATACACTACTTTATCATTATAGCTATCATAGATTTACTTTTATGTAATTAGCAATTAGTACTTTGTACTACCAGTAACTCATTCGGAGTGGAGGAAGGAATGAGGCGGCGGCCAATAACATCATCATAATATCCTAATGTTATGAAATAACAACACTGATTTATTACCTCCATGTCTTGCCGCCGCCGTTGTATAGTAACGTAGGTCTTTACCTACCGTATCTAAACTTGTTATAAGTCGTAAATTGCATTTTATAAAAATAAAAAATGGTCATCCGTTATACAAACAATTAACTAATCACTCGTAAAGTGTCAATTATGATATCTATAACAGTTAATAGACGATATTTATGATTTCGTTTATTATTTTGTAGTTTATAATAAAAAAAAATTAAGCAACTTACTCTTCGGAACTCAACAGGAAAAGGCCAGTACACTTCACAATGTCTTTATTTAAACATCTGTAAGTAATAAAGTAATTTATGATGTTTATACACGTCGCAAGTACACAAGTATTTTAAGGTGTTACTAGAGTGAATAAAAATTATATTTATACACCATTCACTGTTATAAACTAACTACCTAACGATCTACTTTATAACAAAACTTACCTACTTATAAACAAAAAGATAAATACAAATGGGTTTATTAAAAAAATAACAAAGAAAAAGTTCGTTATTCTTGCAGGTTGTAGATAGGGTGGTTTTTTAAATACTGATTGACAATGACATGTCAAGATTCTAATATGGCAATACTAAATAATGATGACAATTGGAGATACTGCACACCTGTGCATATAATATACATTAAAATAGTATCGAATATTAACTTCATATCTACGTAAACCGAGGTAAATGACACGTTCAATACGACTAAAACGTGCCAAGGACCTGATGGAAAATACCTTTGAAACGATTAAAAACAAACGGCCAAGTCGATATCGGGCCATTGCACACAGTAGCTGTTATGCCGGTCTCACCCGAGGACAGAACAGTGGGACAGGATAGTTTGGAACAATAGCGTTTAAAAAATTAGGCATCCGTCCGTCTGTCACCAGGCTGTATCTCAAATACTAAAAATAAAATAAAATAAATATTTAAGGGGGGCTCCCATACAACAAACTTGTTATAGATTATGGTACGGAACCCTTCATGCGCGAGTTGGAATCGCACTTGCCCAATTTTTAACTCGTTTAAAGTAGTAGGTACCTACCTAGTCGTAGCGATGGAGCGTCGACGATGAAAACGGCAACATTTAATACTATCCTGCTCTTTGCACTGCCCTCACGTTCACACGAGTCCATCCATAAAACATACGAGCGAGAAATGTGGTGGGGGGAGCAAAGCGAACTGCCCCGAAATAGACGGCGATTAACTGTTCTGCCTTGGTTACTCAAGACTGTACTGTTCTATACTTTTCTGTGCGTTCAAACAGTAGCAGTACCTACCCTTACCATGAGTTTACAGTACGTTGTAACAGTACACTCTAAAAAAAAAATTGGTTGGTCCTATCCTTAGATTATAGTCCTATCCTTAGATTATATACTAAGGTCCTATCAATATCTCGATAGTATAGTAATCAAGCATCATGATTCCATACGAGCCTAACAAGGACTTGGACACATCAAATAAGGCAATCAAATAAGCAAATTGCTCTTACTATTGCCATGTAACTAAACCAATTAAGATCTTGTTCAATATTTACATCAAAAATAATTATGCTAACTAATTGATCCTAGCAAGATCAACTAAGATACGTAAAGGATTGAATCAACCCACGTTACATAATTATGCCAACAAATTAATAAGTATGCAACGTATACAATTGTTAGGATTTATACCATACCCACTTTATTAGTTCAATCACAGATACACTATTGTTTTAAATGATCAGCTTCGTATGATTTAAATAGGATCATAATTATTATAATTAACTTAGCGTCAACTAAGAGAAAACTACTCTTAGTTGGTCTTAATGATGATGACATCATCTGGGTCTGTCAATATGTGTCGTGGCCTACGTACTAGTAGTTTCCTAGCTAGCCGTAAGCCTGTCCAGTCTGTTACTGTCTGTGCTATGTCCTGTAGTTGTCCTGTAAGTGCTTCTACATTTGAAGGGGGGATGGGATCCCTTAAGGGGATCTGGAAATCAGATTCTAGTGGGGGAGGGAGGGGTTGATAGTCAGCCGCCTCCCTTACAAGCCTATTCGGGTGTAAGAGCGCTGTCAAAGAATTTCTTGGATAGCTCTCTTATGTAGCTATGGATGGTGGGTATTTGAGCGTCGTGGTGGGTCGACAGGTTTGTGACGTACCAGGGACCGTCTGTGGCTCCACGTAAAAACTATATGGAGAATTGTAGTTCTACAAAGTAACCACTGTACTATTCTAGATACAAATTGTGAACGCTGTCGCCAGCAAGTACGGTCACATTACCTCATGGTAAGGGTATACTGTGCTGCCCACTGTTCTGCCTCACTGCTCTGCCCTCGTGTGAAACCGGCATTACCATAATTTATTTTAGACGACGCGTTTGGCTCGGTTTGTAGACACCTGCCTACTGAGTCGGCGGTCCCGGGTTCGAATCCCGGCCGGGGCAAATATTTGTGCAAAATATTTGTTCTCGGGTCATGGATGTTATCTATATATGTATTTATATATCGAGGGCTGAGCGATCAAACCCAATCCCACCAAAAACATTCTGTAAAAAACTAGCCAAGTCTCGATGGAGCTGCTTGTTTATCTCTAAAAAGTAATGAAATCTAGACAAAGTCATACCAAGTCTAAAGTTCCTTACTGCGATTTCTTTATTATATAGTTAATGCTGTGTGACTAGGCCGTTGAAGGGTACACCAGTATGGGCTATTATCTCGCTGAACAAACATAGGTAGTTACAACAGATATAACATTACGTGTAAACAAAATTGACTTATAGCGGTTCTGGCCACAGATTGGTGCAATGGTGTCATGGAGCACCTGGTTTTGTACCCTTGTGTACCCTTCAACGGCCAAGTCACACAACATTAACTATATAATAAAGAAATCGCAGTAAGGAACTTTAGACTTGGTATGACTTTGTCTAGATTTCATTACTTTTTAGAGATAAACAAGCAGCTCCATCGAGACTTGGCTAGTTTTTTACAGAATGTTTTTGGTGGGATTTCACTTCTTTTTGTAGAAACGTGGGCATATTGTTTTATAACAACCTGCTAATTAACTTTAGCAAACCTCACGAAATAATAAGCGAAATCAACGAAATGCAAATAATCCCTCCTAATCCCTAGCAAACGTTTCCAAGTGCAGTAGAAGAATGTCGTAAACGACTGTAACGCGGCCGGTTGCCACTTCGCCATGTAAGATTATCGGAAAAACAAACGACGGCGCGTTTTAAAATACAGTCAGCGCCATCTAGCGACGTGTGCGGGTATCACCGCCACTCTTAGTCCAATGCATTATATTTTGACCAAATTTTGAGCGAAATTAATATTTTGGTGTAATTTGTTTATTTAATTTGTGTAATGTTCGAGTAGAATAAAGTTAATCGTTTGACTATTTCTTTTTGTAAACTTGTAAGTATAGGTAAGTATAAAAGCCACTCTAGTCTTGTCCAGAGTTTTCCTTTAATTTTATTTATATGCGTATTAAAAGCAGAAGGGGAGGCATTCGCCCAGCGGGTGCGTATTACAATGCCGAAGTTCAAAATACCGAATATCATAAGACCTATGGACGGAAGGCCGAAAATTAAAATGTCGAATGTTTATTTGACCGAAAGTTTAAAATCCCGAAAGAACGTTTGATCGAAAGGATGAACTTTCGAATATTATAATCCCGAAGACTGTAATCCCGAAGAATGTAATCCCGAAGACGGTAATCCCGAAGATTATAATCCCGAAGACTATGATCCTGCCTGAAGGTTGTAATCCGGAATATTATTTAAACTCTCGAGAATTATCTCGTATTTCTGTAGTCTTACAGATTCTAATGTTTATTTTATACAAAGAATATTAACCTAAATTACGTAACCTACTTGCCTACTACTATACTTACTATTTATAAGTGAACTCTTCTGTGGAACCGATCTGCTCCGGCGCTGTGGGATGTGCAGCCCCTCCGCCCTAGTACGTTAGTACTCTTTATTATACTGTGGCCCTAGCGTAAGTGCGGGCATCAAGCGAGTCGCAGCGGCTGAGGCTGGTCGCCGAAGGTGACTAAAAAGCCGAAGCTGCGGAGGCGAGCGTTGACAGCTTCGGTTCCAGACAAGTTCGGTTCGGTTGGCAGTCCATGACAGAATATTTTATCATAATATCGAATATTTAGTGTCATACTTAATTTCCCACTTTCCCGGACTCTTTCCTTTTCTTAATCGACTTGCCACAGAACCGAAGCTGTCAACCCCGATTTCACGTGGTCTTGTCTACCCCTAGAATGTATATAAAAGCCCGGAGGCGCGAAGGGAGGGCAGCCCCCGGCCTTCGGTTTTTTGGTCACCTTCGGCGACCAGCCTCAGCCGCTGCGCCTCGCTTGATGCCCGCACTTTCTTACGCTAGGGCGGAGGGGCTGAACATCCCGCAGCACCGGAGCAGATCGGTTCCACGGAAAAGTCAGATTAGTTTAGTGTCGTGACCTGACACTTTTAAAGTGCTCATTGACTTTCGGGATTATAAAATTTCGAGATTTTAAAAATTTCGGGATTATGAAATTTCGAGATTTTCAACTTTCGATTTTCTGAAAATAGGTAATTTGGGCTTCGGTTTATCGAATATCGGCTTTTTGAACTTTCGGTATTTCAACTGTAGGTATTATGAACTTTCGGGATTTTAATACGTAACCCGCCCAGCTGTGGGACGCTATAGGCTAGATTAAACTAGATGTATCCCACTACGCTGGATTTTTGCAATGACAGACGATTTTTTTATGTACCAATAGTAGAAGGGGGCATTACCACATCTCTAATACAGCTGAGACCAGCTGAGGGTTCTTCATCAAATAAATAATAAATAAATAAATATCGGACAACCTCACACAAATCCATCTAGTCCCAAATAAAATTAAGCTCTAGAAGGCTTGTGTTATGGGTACTAGACGACGATATACATACTTATATAGATAAATATATACTTAAATGCATAGAACAACCATGACCCAAGCACAAATATTCTAGTTCATCACACAAATATTTGCCCTGGCTGGGACTCGAACCCGGGACCGCCGGCTCAGTAGGCAGGTGTTTACAAACCGAGCCAAACGCGTCGTCAAAATACTTCAGACCTTGGATTTTTGACATCAAATGAAGCAGCCCACCAAGTTGAATATTAAAATACTTAAACGGGTTTACTCACGTCGTAGAAATCGAATAACGCTCGACATGTTTCGAATCGGTACGCGATCCATCATCAGGAGAGACGATCAGTCGCGACGGCGGCCAACCGAACACAACAAGTTGAATAGTTTTTGTAAAGGCGGTATGTCGATCTCTAATAGTTTGGTTGGGCTCTTTTGTTTTCTAATCAGAGTACTCCAGATCTTCGATTATCCTAGTTTTTAGGGTTCCGTACCCAAAGGGTAAAAACGAGACCCTATTACTGAGACTTCGCTGTCCGTCCGTCCGTCCGTCCGTCTGTCCGTCCGTCCGTCCGTCTGTCACCAGGCTGTATATCAAGAACGGTGATAGCTAGACAGTTGAAATTTTCACAGATGATCTATTTCTATTGCCGCTATAACAAATAATACTAAAAATAAAATAAATTAAACATTTAAGGGCTCCCATACAACAAACTTGTTTTATGGTACGGAACCCTTCATACGCGAGTCGGACTCGCACTTGGCCAATTTTTATAGTTTTCGCTTTATGTGGCCATTAAACCCTAACTCTGTACCAAATTTTAGCTCTCTGAATTTATGGGAAGTACTACTTCTTTACTGATGATCATGAGTGAGTGAGTGAGTGAGTGAGTGTCGTAAATGCGAAACTTTGCTTTCGCTTAACTTCGGAACTAAATGACCTACAGACTTGAAATTTTGGATTTTAAGTACGTGATTATAGCTTACTGGATGACGAAAATTTCTGCGTTCTGGTCTTATCCAGAGGTGCTCAAATAGGGGCCTGAAAATGCGGCGAAATGGTTCCAGTAAAGGATGGTACGGCAGTGTTTGCTTCGCGCTCGACTTGGCGGGGGCACTGCCGTGCCCCCCGATAAGTATCGAAAAGTAAGTTTCGAGAAAATTGAAGTTGAAAGTTTAAAGACCCACAAATGCGCTTTCTTAGATTGTCATCATATGGAAGTTTGTTAAACGAATACAATAGTTATCGCACTACAATTTTATTACTAATAAGCATACTTGAATGGTTCTTCTTATGAATTATTTCAGTTTCAATTTCATCCGGGAGAGACTTATGGGGTTTTTCCTCGAAATAATTTTAAACATTAGGGAATTATTTGGTTTTATTAGTAATTATGTTAACATTATGTAACTTAAAAGTAGCATTAAAATTAATCCGAATCGCAACTATCACAATAAGTTGGTTCTACATTGTTAACAGTTTTCAATCCATGAATCCACGGGTGAAATTCTTCGGGTATTATACCTTTTTTGCACATTTTCTCCAAATCTTTTTTCTTAGCAATACTAATCGGCAAAGGGCTGTCGTATAACGATTCTATTTCTGCTGGGTATTCCTTTTGTGCAATAGAAGGTGGATTAGATTGTGAAAGTTTTCGCGTTGTTGGAGTATTGGTTGTCGTGTTCGATGGTGAGAGGTCCATGATTAGGAAATCTTCGGACAAGTCATAATTAAAGGAGATCTTGTACTTTTCACCTTTTACCACCACCACCTTATTTGTTCATTGTTATAGTCCTTAATTTTTGACTTCAGCAAAGCATCTGCCAGTTTAGTAAGGTCTTTCATTTAATTGTATTTAAATTCTTTTATTTTGTAGTTCTCTATTGCGTATTTACGTTTTCCTTCTTCTAAATTGACCTGTTTGGTCTGTTACTTGTAGCTTGTTTAAATATATGTCTCTAATCTGATACGCTATTTCACGAAGTGTTTTTAGCCGCATTCTCTATGGCCGCATGCATGGAATCAACTTCCATGTGCGTATGTCCGCTTTCTAAAAACTTTTGCTCAATCGTGTCTAGATGTGCATGATTTTGTACGGTCCATAAAAGAAGAGCTGCAATGTTTCTGTTCCAATTTTGCCCTCCGCAGGTGTCAGAAAAAAACGTTAGTTGTGTCATATTAGTGGGAAGACATTCTGATAAGTAGTAATATAAACATGTCCCTATTTCACAGCTTCCTTTTTACCCGTTCATTTCTGACCAGCATAAACAATAAGCTGCATTTGGCAAACCAGCTTCATAAATAGTGAAAATATTCAATACTAGCTTCCTCATGTAATATAAGAGACTCTCACCGCTAGAAGCTATCTGAAGAACAGCTTGTAAGTCCATACTAATAGATAACATTTTTCCTATTTATGTGATCCTGATATTCGAGTTCTAAAGCAGCTTTTGCGTCACCCTCAGCCTTGTCATATTTACAGCATACGCCACACAAGTCTTTTTTCGGTTTAAAAAAACTCATATTGTATTCTTCGCAAAAAAACGAGCGGTACTTAAACTCCGCCGTCGTTGATCGGGTCGCAGCCTTCCCTATAATATGGTTGAGGGAGGCGATGGCTGAGATATGCGTCATACTCGTGAACGGGTGCCGTTTGTGGGGTCCGGTCTGTTCATGCTAGCAAGGGCCAAATTAAATATGTAGCAACCGCATACTAGTGTTAAATTAAGCAAACGTGAGAAACTTCATCCTGTACTCGATTGAAGTTATTCAATGTTGATTTTAACTTTTTGAACTCTTAGAGACTGTATACATCTCTAAGAAACAGCTTAGTGTAGTATGACACTCAGAGACTTTATACATCTCTGAGGAAATTAAATAATTTTAAAATATTTTATTGCATGTTATGACGCCTAGAGACCATATACATCTCTAAGAAATTTAGGTTTAATAATTATTTTCTAAATTATTCACGTTGACGCCTAGAGACCTTATACATCTCTATGGAATTAAATTAATTAAGTAATTATATTTTATTGCATGTTGTGACACCCAGAGACTTTATACATCTCTGGGTATATTTAATATTTAAAACTTATTAAATTTTTATTTTAATGTTCCTACTTAACATTGATTTGTAGTATCTACGAGTAACATCTCCATTACGTGTACCAGTGTAATTAGTTATAACACAAATGTATCATGTAATTGTTTTAAGTATTATTTACGAAAAAATGACTTACTGTTGAGTTTCTTTCGGCTTTCTTCTCAACAGCGGTCTCCTCTTGCGAAATGCCGGTAGATTCACAATCTGACTTGTAAAAGTGCCCCTGTGGCCTACTTACTGAATAAATTATTTCATTTCATTTCATTTCATTTCCGATACTAAGGTCCGCTGCAACTCATCGCATTTTTCCATGTATAGTCTGTACATATTAGTAACAGACTTTAAATCAGCAGGTAAATATTTTTTCTTACTATCTTTGCGGCAATAATGTGATTCTATCAACGGGAACGACTCAATGTGTTCCCGAACAAATTGCACATATCATCCTCTTTCGTCTTATTTGGAGGTGCCTTTTTACCTCTCTGATCTTCCGAGTTGTATATGGCGAGACTGTCACATTTTGCAATCGCATCGCTAATCACATCCACGGAAATGCACAACGTGGAGGTAAAAAACTTTTGGCAAACTTGAATCTTTTCAGATTTTTTAGCAAAGTAACATTTTTTGCTTATTGATCGTTCTTTCTTCTCTGTCGACCTTTACACTTTTCTTGTTTTTATTTCTTGAACCGTAATACATGACAGGATATAATTCTTCTTATTTTTGAAATACACACTGTAAAAATGTCTACACAGCTTGTGCCTCTCAGAAAAAAAAACTCAAAAAAAGCAAGCATTTAAATTTACAGTTTCCACAATCAACAAACTTAAGTATTTTTGAAGGCTGTAATTTACCCTTTGAAGTATAAGTAAGTCCGTCGAGTTTTCTCTTTTTGTTTATATTTTTTTTCCACTCGACAGGATTGGCTTTCCTGCGGCGTTTTGAAGGTTTGACTGACAGCCACACTCTTTGCAAAACGTCTTCTAGAATAAGGGTTACCATTTCTATATTTCAATTAGTATTTTCAGTGTCTGAGTTATCTGAATGGGAAGATGATCCCGAGCCACTGTCACTTCCGTTTCGCGCAACCTTGGTTTTATCATTGGGGTCCGTATACTCTGGGTCTAAATTGGAATAGTCACTTCCAAACAAGTTCTCATCATCGTCTAACGCTCTAAAATTCTCCATGTCAAGGGATATCGCTTGATTACTTGAAACCTGACCTGAAATTAAACCGTAAAGACAATGTAGAAAGTCATCATAATTTTTATTTATTTTAATAAGACACCAGAAACCTTAAGGATAAGTAATGAAATAAAACTTACCTGAAGATAATACCGCGCTCTTATCAATGACATTCTCCATCTCTGTAACGATCTCTATTTGAATTTCATCCAAATCCGAAGAGTTGCGGTCATTGTTATGTCTACTTAACCGTGATGACCCTGAAATGAAAACAAAAAAAAATACGTATTTAATATAGATATAAAACCCATTAAGTGCACGTTTTGGGAGGCTAAATAGATTTATAGGGTTTTACCTAATACAAGAAGCGATTTTTCTATATTTTAATATCAGGTTTTTCTTCTATGTAGACTATAAATACTTACTTAGTTCAAGTCCAAAATGTGAAGTTTTGTCGGTATCTGCCTTCTCCTCATAATCATTCTTAACTGTACCTTTAAAATATCCAACAATAAGTCAATTTTATGATCGGCTAAACAAAATAACAACACTTATCGGGTTTTACTTGTAAAAACTTTAAAATACTATCATTTATTTATTTATTTAAACTTTATTGCACAAAAGAAAAACTTAACGTACAAAAGGCGGACATAATGCCATGAGGCATTCTCTACCAGTCAACCTTAGGGCAAAGCAGAGAAATTGTAATCATTATTACTAACGTATTTTTTGCTTACAATAGGTACGTAACTATGGAAAACGGTGTGTTCATTTAAACAACCCAAATGACAAGATTAACACTTCTCAAAACACCTATTTTCTGTTTAAAATAAAATTTAGGTTATAATAATTAAGATGATAACAAAGTATGTAACTCCGACTCACCTGATTCCCGATTCCCATGGCGAGCTAAGTTCACCAACATCCTAGATCGGTTCATTGTACTGTTTTTCACTCTCACAATCTTACATCATCATAATTAACCAACTTTAAGGTATTTTTCGATATTTTTTTCGAACGCGACGAAGCGCTGCGCACGATTGTCAAACCCAACGAGCGAGTCTAGCGACAGTGACGACACCACGCGGAGAAAATATCGTTCTGTGGTCAAGTACTACAAGTACTACTTATTTGGTTCTTCCCCTTAAGGTTTTTTGCTACAGTGTTGCTTGTTTTTTGAAGTAAAATCTTATAATTCGTTTTGACTGTGAAAAGTTTTATATTTTCTTAAGGTGAAATCATACACTTATTGATAAATGTCTTTACTATGAAAAAAAAAAATAACATTACATTTAGAATAATGTATGTTTTAAAACCCGTTTACTAAAAATAACTGTTTTTACCGAAATATATCAAATTCGATGTGAGCTTATTATATTAACGGTAAAGGCCTTTATGTAAAGATAAAGAGTTTTTGCTTGATTATGTAAAAAAAAAGTCACCTTTATTGCTACTTATATGGTTATTCCAAAACACATTGAAAAAAACTCAGGCACTTAGTGGGTAACGTCATAACCAAAAAGGTTTATACAAGCACAAATCACGATATCTGTTTCACCATTAGAAAGAACATGTAAAGTTAGGTATGAATAGTTAATTACTTTAAATTCAAGATTTTTTCGACTTATCGGGTTTGACCAGTCAGCCCTCGATATTATGTATATCGTCGTCTAGTACCCATAGTACAAGCTTTGCTTAGTTTGGGACTAGGTCGATTTGTGTATGATTGTCCCTTAATATTTATTTATTTATTATTATTTATATTTATTTATTTATAGAATAAGAATACATAGGTCAAGTCTTTTTTAGGGTTCCGTACCCAAAGGGTAAAAACCGGCCAAGTGCGAGTCGGACTCGCACTTGCCCATTTTTTTTTAATCTTCATACAGGTCACCTAAAACTGTTCCGAAGAGTCGGGTAACTATAGCCATAGGGTATAACATAACATTGACCATTGCAATAAACTGGAAAACTCTTAAAAACAGCAAGATGTCCCCAGTAGGAATTATGACCTCGTGAGGGTTGCAGGGAGTCGAATCCGGTCGCACCTTGTGGCGAGCTATAGGGGAGGCCTATGTGCAGCAGTGGTCGTCTGTGGCTGCTAAATAGATGGATAGACTGTCACTAAGGCGCCTAGTGTCAGTAACATTTAAACCCTGCGAGATGGAGTGGGCATGTGAACTATTGAAATGGCTGAATAATGTTTTTAACCCCTGCATCCGCCATTTTGGAAAATGGAAAAAATTTATCGATAACAAAAACATATAATTATTGAATTACCTCACAAAATTTAACTTGAATCGGTTGAGCAATGCGACCTGTAGACGAGAACAGCCAGACATCCGGCCATAGGAACGCATTTTTGCCCAAGCTGAAACGCGTCGCGCGCTCTTGTTCGCTATACAGTCAATAAAGTCCTATATTTATATTATGCTTAGAATACATTTTGTAAGGTGTAAAAAAAACTTAAACCCCTTCTTTGTCTTAGGATATCTCCTGCCGTCTAACAAATGTGCATAAATTCATATTATTAGATAAACCCATGATAAACCAAACATAACAGTAACGTTCTATATTGAAATAAATTGTCCTTCATTATTAATACACTCCAATAGACGAGGATAATTTGTACATGAAAATTCCTACAAAATTTTGTGAAATGTCAGGTCTATGGCAAAGAATATATACCTATACAAACATAAAAAGAAACGACAGCGACACTTGTGTGCAGTAACAAAACTCGCGGCTATGTGTGCGTGTCGAGGGTGAGCGCGGGCGAGCGCGGGACGCGCGCGGGGGTGACGGGCATTCACGTGAATGCCTCGTCGAAGGATTCGGCATTACAAGGTCACCGACGCCCGAGTTACACCGATAGGCCGCTGTCTCTATGGCTAAATCACTTAATAAAAACATGCCCCACGCTACTGGTGATTTCCGGTTGCAGAGAAAGGAACGCCGTGTTCAGGAGTACCGCCGGGGAAAACATTCTCGAGATCATTTCCCATACAAATAGGAAAACGTTGTCGAGAACGGCACATAGAACGCGAGCGAGAAGGTGTTTCTGTTTAGTTTATCAATACTCTTCGCTATGGCTGTTTGCCAAAAAGAATATTAGGATAATGATCTTCGAATCAATATCCCACATAGCAGTCACCTCGGGAGCCAAGTCAAAGCTACTAGGCACTTAAATAAATATAAATAAATAAATATCAGACAACCTCACACAAATCAACCTAGTCCCAAATTAAGCTCAAGAAGGCTTGTGTTATGTGTACTAGGCGACGATATACATAATTATATAGATAAATAAATACTTAAATACATAGAACATCCATGACCCAGGCACAATTATTCGTGTTCATCACACAAATATTCGCCCTTGCCGGGATTCGAACCCGGGACCGTCGGCTCAGTAGGCAGTTGCTTAACCACTGCGCCAACCGCGTCTTCGGCACTTACGTTATGGATGATGATGATGACTGATGTTTAAATTCTATAGCATACTGTATGTCTTGAAGTAAAGAAAAAAGCTTTCAAGCTTTTATTCATTATCGAAAAGCAAATTTGAAATTGATTTCAGAATCTTCATAATTTATTAAAATAATAATCGCACAACGGCTATGTACTTAATCAATCAATTTAATTTCAACAGCGATATTTTCTCGACCAAAATGGCATCTTAGATACTCGTACCCCATGCTGATATTCGTTTTCAGCGCTCCATAGGAATGTCAAACTTTGTTAGTCTAAGTTTAGTAAGTACCTATAGACATTTGATAAAAAAAATGGATTGTTGTCCTGAAAAAAATTAGATCACAATGGCACCCTCCATGCACGAGGGTAAATCGTAGAGCACTTGGCCGGTTGTTTTGATTGGACTAAGCTGTTCCTTATTCCAAACCTTAGGCAAGAAAAAAGAGTCAGGTTACTTGAGTTCAAGTTCATTGCCAGTGGCGTGAGCGTTCACAAATAAAATGCAAAATGAATGGATTCTAACGAAGCTTCGTTTTCAACTGAAGGGCTACTCCGATGTTCGAAATTTTACAGTCGTATAGTGCTATTCCATTCACTCAAATATACTTTGACAGGAGATCGAGAGGGATGGCACTAACATCAGAGTAGTCCTATTATAATTGAATTAATTTCAGAATTGACAACATTTCATATTTTTAAGACTACAATTTTATTACTTTTCTGAATTCTGCTAAAAAAGATGAAGTTATCTTTGTTTTTATATTTTCTCTGAGATAACTATTTATTTTATTCTTAATTTATAAAAACTTACTCATTTTAAAATGTGGCAACACCAAAACTATGACTCAATGGAACGGTTACTTTAGTCTGATTTCTAATAAAAAAAGGAATGATGTTGAGGTTGACATGACACTGTCAAAATTCAAAATTGTCGGTTTGTCTTGATTCTAATATTACCCACTGATCTATTAGGTACTGATTCTGGAAACAGTAACTATTGAACTTACATCAAGATGGTCTTCGCAGATAAATAACAGTCTCTTTGGCACAACCAATTTCCCCACTGCTCGACACCAATCTCCTTTATTCTTATGTGGCAGTGGCACATGAAAGAAATGTCTATCGGGTGTTTTCCTCGAATCGTTTATGCAGTCCGGCACAAAACAATAGGTACTTGGTGTATTTTGGAGGAGTATATACCTCGTCAACCCATACGGGTGCGAATCTATCCATTTTTAGGGTTCCGTACCTCAAAAGGAAAAAACGGAACCCTTATAGGATCACTTTGTTGTCCGTCTGTCCGTCCGTCCGTCTGTCAAGACCCTTTTTCTCAGGAACGCGTGGAGGTATGAAGCTGAAATTTATATCAATTACTCAGGTCTACTGTCCCTTGAAGCTGTGAAAAAATCAAACTTCTAAGCCAACGCAATCAAAAGATACAGCCGTTTATGCCGCAAATTTTCGACACTTGCAAGGGAATCAAAACCTACAGGGTGCTTCCCGTGAACTCAGAATCTTGAAATTTGGTACGAAGCAACGTCTTATAGCATAGATAAAGGAAAAATTACGAAAACCATAATTTTTTTTTTTAATACCTAACTTTGCACCTAATTTATATGGGGCGCTATACATACCAGGTGCAAACTTAACTTAACCACTTAGGGATGGAAAGTGTTTGTACGGAACCCTCGGTGCGCGAGTCCGACTCGCACTTGGCCGGTTTTTGTAAATATTTTGTTCAGCTTGAAGGGTAGAATCTATGTTGTTTATTTTTGTTCCTATTACAGACAACACCCGGTATAATTATCGAACCTGCTCACAAAATTTCGCGAAAATCGGTTGAGAAATGCAATCTATAGCCGAGATCAGCCGAATGTCCGGAATTCAGACATGTGAAAGAATTCTTAGCCAAGCTGAAACGGAAACACTTCGCTCGCTCGGCCAATCAGGTCAAGAGATTTTTTTTTTTTTTTTACATTAGCACTAACAGATGAACCTTACATGTTTCTTGATTGCTTAATAGGTGATATCGCAAAGCACCGTCGAATTTGAACTGAGAAACCTTACCAGCCAAGGACCTAATTAATTCGCAATGCACTCAAAGGCAGTTGAAATTGGCTAAATTGTTGTACTTAAAACAAAATAAGTATTCCTAACTGAAACGGGGTTGTTGCCTAATAGTTTTCCTTGCGGGATCGAATCCGAAATGATGAGATACGCAAGAGAACCAAGGTTGAAGATATAGCTCAGACAGTCGCCAAACTTAAGTGGCAGTGGGCGGGGCACATTGCTCGTAGTTGTAGTTGGAGCAGAAAGGTTCTAGAGTGGCAACCGTGGACCGGAAGACGCAGCGTTGAGGGCATCCAACAAGGTGGACCGACGACCTGGTTAAGATCGCGGGTAGAAATTGGATGAGGGCGGCGCAAGATCGATCGTTGTGGAGAACTTTGGGGGAGGCCTTTGTCCAGCAGTGAACGTCTATTGGCTGATATGATGATGATGAGTACCTTAGGGCAGGGTCGGGGTTTTCGTTGCAGGAATAATCGACAGTAGGTGTCAAATTGCCACTGTCCCTTAGGAAGTCTGTCTGTAGACTCAAGACGAATCTAAAGAAGTTATGGCTTTCCATTGACTTGTGAAGTCGTAGCGGAGACGCTTTGCTCGCTCAGTTAATAATCCGCCGCCAATGGCTTGGTTTCAGTTATTCGGCCAAACAACTAATAAATACAAATCTAAGCTACGCTTCTATTTAAGAGGCCTTATTCTCTTTAAAATTTATTTTTATCATATATGATGACAAATATATTGATAATTTCAACCAACTTTTTGAAGTGAATAAGTAATAGGTACTTTTCCCCGAGCACCTAGGTAGTAACGGTAGCTATTTCATGCTTTTATTGCGTGCAGTCAAAAATAAGCTGAAAAAACTAATTGTCCGTGTGAATATTGTAAATTTCGAGTAGTTTTTGAAACAAAAAATATTAATAAAAATTCAAACTGTAGCTCTCAAATATATACCATTAAATCCTAAATAGCCCTGTTCTAGGTAGTAACATAGAGAAGTAACATAGCCATAAAGAAAAAATCTAAAACATTCAGCATTTTAAAAGGAATAAAAGGCCTCTTAAACGAGATTCGAATGTAGGTAAAAATTTCGTGTAACGAAAATAAAGATAGCCTCTATGAAATGAATAACGTTGAGTTATCCACGGCTTTAACGCTATTGTATATTTGCATCATTACACATTCACACTATCGTATCTCCCCGTGACTCACGGGTCTGACGGTTGAAGAACCAGACCAGCCCGTCTAGCACAACTATGCTTCGCGACTCTTGTCGCGCGAGACTTTTGGCGAGACCGCCAAACAGCAATGTTCGCATTGTTGTGTTCCGGTGTGGGGGTAAGATAGCCGGTGAAATTACTAGCATAGAGGCATTCTATCTTCGTCCTCCGGGTAGGCAAGCACTTGTGACTCCTCTGGTGTTGCAGGTGTTTATGGGCGACGGTAATCGCTTTCCATCGGGCGATACGTTTGCTCGTTTGCCCCCTATGACATAAAAAAAAAAAGAGATAACGCTACCCGTCACTCTCTCACATTACTGCACAGAAAGAGACGGGTAATAACCCGCGCGAGAAATAGTCGCGTATGACGGTAGGACAGTTATGCTACAGGTGCTGCACCTCTGCACAACTGTGACATGCGACTCTTTCTCACGCGAGAATTATTACCTATCTCTTTCTTCGCTGGAATGTGAGAGAGTGATGGGCAAGGCTATGACGCACGACAGGAGTCGCGAAGCGTAGTTGGGCCATTTTTTCTAAAGTTGTACACCCCACTTTATTTTTAATTTTCGATATTTTGGGTATTTTCTACTCAGAATCACGAGCTCTTTCGATCTAATTGTCTAACTTAAACGCACTTTTTCATGGTGAAAATGGCAATTTACTTATTATCTCCATACATTTACTGGTACCCAACGCACAAATGACGTCACATGTAGGTGGCTATTTGTATGGAGCGTTTTAGCGCTCTAAGTGTAGTTAGTCCAATATAGACATTTGTTCCTATTAAAAACGGAATCAATTGACATCCTCAAAAAAAACTGTTTACACGCCTATTTTATCTAATGTTGCATCCAATAATACTTTAAATTCAATTGACAATAAAATTCGCCAAATGATTGTTAATTACTTGATAATTACCTACATTACAACATTCACAAAAATGTTAGAGCGATATTTGATGGGAGCTCCCCGTACGACAATTTACGGACATGCCACCATAGAATTTTTAACCTATGATAAATAAATAATTAAATATTAAGGGACAATCATATACACAAATCGACCTAGTCCCAAACTAAGCAAAGCTTGTACTATGGGTACTAGACGACGATATACATAATATATAAATACATATATAGATAACATCCATGACCCAAGAACAAATATTTGCACAAACATTTGCCCGGCCGGGATTCGAACCCGGGACCGCCGACTCAGTAGGCAGGTGTCTTTATACAAACCGAGCCAAACGCTTCGTCGTGATGAGTCCTATGACGACTGTCATAACTCACTAGATTTTTCCGATTATAGGTTACTAGCTTTTGCCCGCGGCTTCGCCCGCACAGGGTCTGGAAACGTTATCTGTGTAACTTTCTACCGGCTTTGTTGTGTCTTAAAATAATACAACTAATAGAAATCTGCGCGTATACATAAATTTTTGGGTAGTAGATTTATATATTTCTAGATCACGTCGTGGTATACACATGGGGCAATTCATTTTCCGATGAACCGAACAGAATCATAGTCAAAAGTTTAATCACCTTAAGAGGCCTTATTCCTTTTAAAATGCTGATTGTTTTAGACATTTCTCTCTATAATCAAACATGTTTCTTAACATATTATTGATGTTACTACCTAGAACAGGGCTATTGGGATTTAATGGTATATACTTATTTGAAACCTACACTTTGAGTTTTTCAGTTATAATTTTTGTTTCAAAAACTACTCGAAATTGATAAAATTCACGCGGAAAATTAGTTTTTTCAACTTATTTCGACTGCACCCAATGAAAGCATGAAATAAGTATGTTACTACCTAGGACTCGGGAAAAAATATTATTTACTTCAAAAAGTTGGTTGAAATCATCAATATATTTGTCATAATATGAAAAAAATAAATTTTAAAAGGAATAAGGCCTCTTAAGGATTGGAATTTCCTCTAACGTTTAAATCAGTGTTCTCAGTTAATACAAATAGCCGGTCAAGTGCGAGTCGGACTCGCGCACAGAGGGTTCCTTGCGAAGTATGAAATCACTGCTCATTACGACATTACTAAGGAAAAGATAAAATATACTAAGTGGCAAATTCAACACTACAGACTACTTTTCTTTTTTATTGGTAATATATAATAGTTTCAGATTACTCCCTATAAGTACTTGTACTTAGTAAGAGAGTAAGACACGTTATTACTTGCCAAATTCATAGTTTTAAATAGTTCAACTGAAAATACCTAAGTACATTATAAAATTTGATTCCCTTGAGAGTATTGACGTTTGTTGTGGCATAGGTCAGGCTTAGGCAGTTGTGGTATCAGCCGGATCTTTTTTCACGTTATAACTTAATGTTTGGTTTTTTACCGACTTCAAAGGATTACAGCCCTGAGTACTTATATGGTTTTAATTTCCATTTTATTGGATAGACGGACAGACAACTAAGTGATCCTTTGAGGGTTGCGTTTTTCCTTTTGAGGTACCTACGGAACCCTAACAATTCAATTTTTTTACACGAAGTTTTGTCACTCAATCCTACGTTTTGCATATAAAGTTTTTAACCTCTTCAGGGGATAACTTTCCAAAAATGAATACAGAGTTTATACACGCAAATATTCCTCTCAAGAACTTTTATCTTCCCCCTTTACTCAGACAATACTCGTACATTTCAAAAAAATCTGAAAGTACGTCTCATACAAATGAGGGTATTTTTCATTTGGCCGCTTACGGTTTTGACACACGGAATATGACCAGACTTACGAAAACAATCTCATCTTCTCATCCAAACTTTCGCCTCCCATTTCGAGACCCATTTTGGAGATGAATTTCCATAAAAAACTTAAGTTTATTTTCTCAATTTTTAGTGAACATTCTACTAAAAATCCACATACCTACCTCTTATTTATAACATGAAAATGTTGCCACCTTCAATTTCACATGCTTAGGGGATGAACATTAAAAAATGCATCTCTTACTTTTTAACTTCATTTATGGTGAAAAGTTGTTTGTATAATGATTAGGTAACCTATGCCCGAAATATTATCACTTTTACTGAAAAAAATCCAAGCTCTGTATACAAAATGTCACCTCTCAGCGTATCCCATTAGGGGTTGATTTTCAAAAACGCTGAAATCAATATGCTCAGATTTTGATGAAGAGTCTACCCGCAAAATGGTGCATCTCTTACTCAAAAAAGGCCCGATTCTCATACAAAGTTCTATTTCCATTTCACCCCCTCCGGGGATGAATTTCCAAATATGCTGAAACTTGTTTTCTTACTTTGTATAGAAGAATCTATACACGTAATGTTACTTAAAGAACCTCAAGGTCTTCATTGAAACTAACCTCCCTCTTTATCCCATGAGGGGTTGAATTTTCAAAAACGCTGAAATACGACGTGTTTTTAGTTTTTGATGATCAGTGTACACACAAAATAATGCACCTCTTCCTCAAAAAGGTTTCACTATCCATTTCACCCCTTTCAGGGATGAATTTCCAAAAATGCTGAAACTCGTATTCTTACTTTGCATAGAAGAACCTATACACGAAATATTACCATTCCTACTCAAAGAATCCCAAGCTCTTCCTACAAATTTTCACCTCCTACTTTACCCCATTAGGGGTTGAATTTTCAAAAACGCTAAAATACATGTTTTCAGTTTTTGATGATCAGTCTACACGTAAAAAAATGCACCCCTTACTCAAATAGACCACGTTTTTCTTACAAAGTTTCATTGTGCATTTAACCCCTTTCGGGGATGAATTTCCAAAAATGCTGAAACCGGTTTTCTTACTTTGTATAGAAAGAGCTGTACACGAAATATTACCACTCTTACTCAAATAAATCCAAGTTCCTCATACAAACTTTCACCCCCTATTTAACCCCTTTAAAGAATGAGTTTTCAAAAATCCTGAAATTAGTTTTCTTGTTTTTAGATGGAGAATCTATACACAAAGTTGTATTACTCTAACTCAAAAATTACGTAAGTTTCATACAAACTTTCAACCCCGATTTGACACTATTAAGGGATGAGTTTCGAAAAATCCCTTCTTAAGGGATGAGTTTCGAAAAATCCCTTCTTAGTGCTTGCTTGCATCGTATACTTGATCTATTCTAGAAATTTGAAGTTCCTAGGTTCAGTAGTTTCGGCTCTACGTTGATGAGTGAGTCAGTCAGTCAGTCAGGACTTGTCCGTTTATATGTATCATAGATATAGTATGATATGTATAGATAAAATGTACTGATATGACAGGTGTCACAGAACTCTTCATAGGTGAAAAATGGTGTAAGACTGCGTAGGCAAGCGGCAGCCTCGAGCGGCTGCCATATGTGGGAGCGAAAGGTCCGAGCGCGGCGGCCATGCGAGTAAGCGAGACGGTTGCAGTTGTGGCTGGGCTGTTACGTTCACCATTCTTCGATGGCGTATGTCGTTTTGAAACAACCTCCTACAACCTTGTTAGAGGCGATACTAGACATAAGATATATATTATATATAAATATATATATGTATATGAATACAATACCCGCTATATCGTGTGAGTGAAACTAATACCTATCTAATAAAGAATAATAAACGCGTAACAATGTAAAATGCTTAGAGCTTGTTGGTAAAAAACGGCTTCTAAAATACGCCGAAAAGAGAAAAATATTCGTCTTTCGTACCTACGGATTCCTTTATCAAGTCGGTGCCAAACCATTATTATTCACATTAATAATATAACATATTTTTTAAGTGTTAAAAAAACTGAATGTTTGTGAATCTGTATTATAGTGCTCTTCTCTCTTTCTCTCTCTCTATCTCTGTGTCGTGCCGTGCGTGGAGTATTACGTGGGTTGCGCCTGATGTAATCACGAGAGCAATGTACAAGAAACCCATTATATGTTGATTCTGTACTATCAGGCGCGTAACATTTAATAAAAGAAAGAAGTATAAAGTATATCATATTTTATTGTATCGAAGTATCGTGCCATCCCTCTTACTCACGCTTTAAAAGTGTTACAAATGACCGTGACGGTACGATACGTGCTACCCCTCGCTCACGTGATGTTTAAGCTGAATGAGTGGCTGTGGGTGGTGCGACTGGTGCGACTGGTGCGATACAAAATATACGAATTTCGAAATTCATTCATTTGTTTGAGACACTGTTAAACATGCCACACAGCATTTGCAAGTTTTTTCGCCGTTTATCCCCCCTTTTGAAATGTCGGTAGACTCAGTCATCCAAAAGTGCCCTTGTGGCCTACTTCCAGAATAAAGTTATTATTTAATTATATGCGTCAAATATTTATGTTTGATTATGGTATTAGTGATTCATTGTGACTGTGTTGCTAGCTGTAAAAATAAACTGCATTGTGAATGAACGAAACAAAAATATCTCTCGTCTCATTGGGTCAGTCATTCACTCATTCATTCAGTTCAGTCTGCATGAGTGAACGTGAACGCGAATCGTGGAAACATGTCCGCCGTTTATGTTGTTTGACGTAAATATTGGCAAAAATTATAATTATTTTGCATCCGCGTAGTGATTTTTGGTGCTAATAAGTTGTAATCATGTGTGTGATCGTGTTGTGATCTGTTCATATGCGGCTGTTGTACAAAACTGGTCCAATGGAGTCTCTCAGAAAATGGTTCTACAAACCAAAGGTATGTCAAAACAATTTAAATTCTATCCTAATTCCTACAGTGTGTCGCAATGACCTTAAATGCATTAATTTTAGGATTATTCAATCGACCTAATACAGTTTTAGTTGTTATACTCGCTTAGTTTAGATATTTGTATTTGTAAATCGAATATCAAAGTATAGCCTTTGTTGTCACAGATGGGTATGATTCAGACGTTGTTTCTCTTTAATTTCGCTCGTACCGACCATTGTTCTGTTTGTTAGTGGATTCGAGAGTTATTTCACTTCCTTGTGGGCTAGTTTTTATGTTTTCAAAGCTTCTATAGCCGTTTTAACTTTTGAGTTTAAGAACCTTACGTCACGACGTGAGACTGGCACAAATTTCCGTTTGCTATGCCCACTTCGCGATCTTAGACAGGTATTACGCGTTCAACTGGCATAAATTAACAATCTTGTTTACTCTCGCACGCAGGCATTTATATTTATCTTCATTTGTTTTTGTTTGCTTGTGAAACTCGTATAGTTATATATCCATATTTTTTTACCAGTAGCTAACTTATTAGGTGGTCACTGGCAATTGGTTAGCTTAAGGAGCATGTACCCCACAATTTAGATAAGAATGCTGTGTACTTTAATGGCACAGGTCATTAGAAAGGGCATTTTTGATTGTTTGTTTATGCTTAATGTGAAATAGTGATAGGAGTCAATTACCAGATCTGTCAACTAACCTTTAGAATAACTATTTTCTAGTAATTTAGGAGGTATAAACAGTTAAAACACTATTGGATGATCAACTTTTTCTTGTTGTTGTTCTGTCCAATGACCCAGAGGGCAATAGTGATTAAACTTCTTAGAAAAGTATGGAGATAGTCTACAGAATAATGAGCTTTTAACCAGGGCTCGGATACAGTTATTCGGCTCTATACCAAATACTGTAAATTCAATTTCGGTCTTTTGCTTATTATTACACATTTTTTTATTATAGTGGGCTAATTTCAAAGATCTATAACGAAATTCTTTTTAATAACATAAAAAAAAACTCAAAATTAGAAAGATATTTCAATTTTTATGAATACCACCATCAATCCCTGCTTTTAACTGTTGCAAGTTTTTGGTAGATATAAAGACGGATAATCCAAAGTTTAGTGGTCCAGGAGACATCAGTATTGTAACATGCAACAGAAAAAGTTGATTGACCCATTTAACTGTCTATGTTAATTTATAGTCATGTCATGGCCTTAAAAGTTGCAACAGTTTCTCAAGTTTGTAGTACAGAAAAATCTGGCTGTACATTGACCCAAATTTATTATCCTCTAAAGTATTTTCTAATAAAAAATTGTGTAAGGCTGGCTTCACTGCGCTGAATATTTGAGAAACATTCACTTGCAACTTCGGTTTAGTACCAAGTTCAAAAAAGGAAGAGTTTCGTAATTTGTAAGAATATTTCGATACCGTAGAGTACAATCATACTGACTTTTCGGAAAGAGTAGTTGCAATTAGGATGTTAGTGCACAACTCTATGTGGCTTAAATTCCATATACAAAATAATTGTTATTGGCATGAGTGTGAAGCATGTCATTATTATATCAATCTCAATATGAAATTTGATCAGCTATTTGTGACCTAGTTCAAGACAATGTAGGGCAATCGTTTAACTGAAACTGACACGTCATTTCTCACATTAAGTGCTAATAGTGGTCCTGTGAGCTGTAGACACTGCAAGCATTTTTTTAAATACAAATGCAATTAATTTATTTCGGACTTTGAATCCATAGTGTTAGTGGTTACAAACATAGAGCAATGGTTAGTTGGTTACTGAAGTTGAATTATACAAGTAAACAACATATAGTGTAGTTATATGGATAAAATTTGCTCAATATGTGATCATACAAAGGAAAAAAATTACGAAAATTTTATGATTTATTTTTTTTATCCAAAAGAAATTTTGAGATTTCATGTCACGTGGTCACGTCACACTAAGTATGGCGCGACCGAAATTAAACGACTCAAAACTGAAAAAACCTCTGGCTTCACCCTAAAACGAGCCGACAAGAAAAATATCTATGAAACAAAACAACTACAAAAATATTATTTTTTATCAAATGCCTTTGCAATGAAGTAAAAATGCATACAATCTTTTTATCACTGAGTGTTCACAATAAGCTTAGAACAATCGATAGAGATACCGCTATCAATGAATCATAGTCTAAATAGCTGAGTATATTTCCATTACATCGCAGTTCATTCAACAGTTATTTAGTATCGAATGATTTGGTACAAGTTATAAGCGAAACTTATTACAGACAAGAAGAGGAGAAAGGCCGATCATGAAATGTTTATATTTATAACACACTTTGCCTTTCTTCACCTTCTATATATGCTTTATGTCTTCTTTCTTCGTGGTGTATGTTTTTTTATCAGTAGACTGGTAATGACCGTGTTGGTCACGCGACAGATAAATAAGACGCTGAGATACATAAAGCAGTCCAGTTCAAGTATATTTTTCTCTAAGATCACTAAAACGCAAAATGAACAATATTTCACTATAAAAGCATTAATCCACAAGCGAGAATAACTTCTTGTATGTCAAACACTACTTACATACTCATAAGAACTCGGACAGCGACGGATTCTTTATCGTTTATGCCTCGTGATTAACATCTTACCTAGGTTTACAGCCTTTAGCAGTGGCGTGCACCTTATAAAGACAAAAAGACACTGCCTACCCTAGTTGATTACAGAAACGAAATATATAATTTATTGTTACAAACATTACCTTTTTATAAAATTATATGAAACAAATGTACAAAAATAATCAATTTGCGATCCGCGCCATCTATCGAGTCGGTGCGCCAAAATTACGTACGCATTGGTCGATTCCGTGGAGATTGACTTGAAACATTCCGCGGCACTAGCGCCGCTATGCGCCGTAAGCGGTAAAGACAGGCGATTTTCTGTCTAAATTTATATTTGTGTGCCTCGTGGTAACACGGACCGCGTGTGTGTGCGTTCTTATAAAAATATTGCACACAATAACAAAACTCACGCACACATATACAGAAGTAAGACATTGCCTCATGTCTTTTACTTCCTTACGGAGGTAGGATGTTTCCGACCCGCGACTCGCGCGAATACCGCGACGCCCGATGTTAAGCGAACAATTCCGAACGGGTGTCTCGCTCTCTCCTTAGCTATTATTTGTAGATTCGAACTTCCGATGTTGACTATGTAACGAATTTAAAAAGGCGCTTTTCTGTAACTTTAATTAGCGCAAATACAATACTATTTAAGTTTGTCGTATTTTTGTGTGTTGCATATTTGGACGCCATTATTGTTTGTTTTGATTATTACGTGTGATAGTGGTGACTAGTAAATAAGCGAATAAAAGTTTTTAGTGTGTTCTTAAAAGTTATCTGAAAATGGATAATTTTAATGGTGATCAAATTGTGGTGGTGTTTATTGTTTTCGTTCGTCAGTTAATAGAGGAAATTATTTAGAGATGGTCGATTTGCTTGATATTTGAGAAGACGAAGAAAAAAAACTGTCCCGCAGTATTTCTGTAAGTTATTAGGTTCTCAAAATATTGTGTCTACCCTGTCGTAAATCTCTGTGCACGCCACTGGCCTTTGGAGGTTATGATTACGACCACCTCACTGTCACTCGTCACTCCTGCGCGAAACATGCGCGCTTGCGATGTCCTCCCATACAAAAAACACAAAGTTTGACTCACTCCCACTAGTAGAGGACGCGCCAGCTGTTGTTTAATGCAATCGGCTATGTAGTTAAACAGTTTAGTTAAACATCCTCCATGCGTCGCCTATCGCACTTACGTGCGTGTCCTTCTCCGCTGTCGCTACCGCTTCCGCGTTCGCCCTTATCTTACACCACAGACTGTTTACATACCTACTAATGACTTTGTTGGACTGTAATTAGTTCTGTGTAAATTTTCTCGAGTCGCCCTGATTTCAGTTGATATTTTTGCTTTAACGTATTGTTATTGTTATGTAATTAGAAGTTATATGATAATGATGATTTAATAGGAAGTAGGTTTTGATGTTAGTTTAAGTCAAATTTATTCATACAATGTTTGTTCTTTTGAAGTTGTGTGTTTATATCTTGACAAGTTAGCTGTCTGTTTTGTTTGTTTGTATTATGACATATCTATTTATTTACGTAACAATGGTGTGACGTCAAACAAGAACTCTGGGCAAGCCGGGATAGATTTCGCTTACTGTTTGTTTAGTAGCAATAGAATGGTACCTACTAAATCGACTCGAAGTGGTCAAGCCGGTGGGAATCGGGTTCTATGGACGCCATGCCAGTGCTATGTACGTCTACTACCCGTAACACGAGTCTATCAGAGCTTAATTTCGTACAGATCGATTTGTGTGAGTATTGTCTGATATTTTTTTGTTAATTATACAATACAATACAAAAACACTTTATTGCACACCAACAAGAAAAATATTACATTAGAAATCTTTAATTAAACAATGGTAGACAATAGGCGGTCTTATCACTAAAGAGCGATCTCTTCCAGACAACCTTTGGGTAGCGGAGAAAACAAAATTAAACAGAAAATAGTAGGTGGTGAGGGTGGTGGTAATTATCTTATCACTTACTAATTCGGAGTTTCTCATGAATTTCCCACTAATTAATTATGTTTACTTTCATTAATTCCGAGTCCGATTTAACATCCTCGGAGGCAATCAAACACAATTTCGGATATTTCCCGTCCCGTTTTTAATCACCGCCGTTACCATCGCACCGTCTCGCTCTCAGCTTTCACTTTTTTTGTCGCTTTCCCAATAGGTGCCGAGAAACTCGGTCGTTATGCCAAATGTTTTGCGAATGTTGCCAGGGGCGACGGAACCACGCGAACGGAACACGTGAAACTGTCGATAATAGGTTTTATTTCAATGTCAGTACAAAACGTGACGTGTAGCATGTTTGCGCATGAAGTTGCGTTTTCAGTCGACTTCATAATGTAGGTTCTCAATTCGGTTGTACTTATATATTTTTTATATGTTTGTTACCGATTTTGGTTTTTTCCTTCAATTTCCAAAATTTCGTCGCGATAAATTTGTTAAGTTTTTAAGGGGGAAACAGTCGAGAATGGAACCTGTAATTCCTCTTAATAATTCTCTAGTGGATTGGGCGTTGAGCAGGTTAAAAACTTATTATTAATCAACAATTTTTGCACAGTTGCAATTGCAAAAATGGTTCATGTTTCAAAATAGTTCATGGTCTATTCGTATATACCAATGGAGGCAAATTATAGCAAGAGCGGTTTGCGCGATTGCCAGGTCCTAAAACAAAGCCGAATAATTTGGCCGGACATTCTACCTTTAAAGCCGGACACACGTTTTTTGGGACATTCGTGGCTTTACTGAAACTCGAATTTCGACTCGCCGCCCAGACAAAAAGGCTAACAAGACGGCCGCACGCGTCCGTAAAAAGCCAAACATGTCCGGCTAAAACGTACTCCTGGCAATGGCGGTGATTGTAGGTATCTGTAATTAAGTAATCCAAGTTCGGAAAAGTTCCTGTGTTGATAAGTGTGATAGACAAAGTGTATTACTTGTACTGTACATCTCCCGCTCTCTTGGGATAAAAATTGTATCCGATGGATTTAATCCCCGACAATAAAAGAGGGAGGTTATAAGTTTAACATGTCTATCTGTGTGTGTCTGTCTGTGGCATCGTGGGTCACAAACGGATGGTCAGATTTGTATGGGTTTTTTTTTATGAAAGCCTTGTCTGTCGAGATGGTTCTTAGCTATGTATAGTTAGGTCGAGGGTTTTTAAAATGTTGAATTTAGGTTATTCTTTCAATAATCTCTTTTTAACAAAGAAAACCATTTCAACGACCGGTAATCATATTTTGGGAGCAGATGTCAGAGTTCGTAAGGAAGTCGTTAACATTTCTTCCAAATATTAATGGCCATTGACATTGGACCTAAAAGTAAATCATATCTTATCAGGTCACGTCCACTTCCATTTCATTATTTGATAACATTGTAATTATACCTGTATGGCTGGCGAGCAAATTTAGATAAGATAGCTTTGTTGCCTTTTCCAACAGTGATGTCAGCTAATTATATTCTCAGATAGTTCTCGGAGAATGTCGGGAGTAATCTGAGATGGTTTTGCTAATGCATCCTTTTCTCGCCTACACGCGGTAATATTTAAACCACAAACGACACATTTACTTCTGTTACTATAACAAATTCAGACACTGGATAAAGACCTACACAACTATGCAGTGGCGGCTGGCAAATCAAATGCATGTACTTGTTCTGAAGTAGCATATTATTTGCCTATCGTTTAATTACGATTGAATACTGTACATACTCATCAGCCTCCTAGCCTTTGTCCTTTTTTTTTGAGAATTAATTCTCAATCGGGGTCGGCTACCTAAATCCCAAGATGTGGTGTAGGCACTAGTTTTTACGCAAGCGACTGCCATCTGACCTTCCGACCCAGAGGGTAAACTAGGCCTTATTGGGCTTAGGTGGTTTCCTCACGATGTTTTCCTTCACCGAAAAGCGAGTGGTAAATATCAAATGATATTCCGTACATAAGTTCCGAAAAACTCATTGGTACGGGCCGGGTTCGAACCCGCGACCTCCGGATTGAAAGTCGCATGCCCTAACCACTAGGCTACCACCGCTTACATACTATAAATAACAATAACACCCTGTGACAAGATATAAGTATTCTTGCAAATAAACATATTCTATTCTCTATTCTATAACTGTACATATACATAATTAATTAATTACTAATTGGGGCTTAAACACTCGAGTGATCCTATTATGAAATTGGGCCGTTCGTGACAATTTCACCTGATGTAAACCACTTTTTTAAATTTATTTATTCAAAACGAAGAACTTAGAAATTTAAGTGAAAACCGGCACTGCTTTATCTTTCTCTTAAGAGGCTTCTAAACGGGCCATGTTTTGCTGCAATTTGTGGCCGGCCATTATTTGCATCTTGCTCTAGCGTAGGGTGTCAGAGAGGGACGGCCATAGTTGCTGGCCACAAATTGCAGTAAAATATGGCCCGTTTAGAAGCCCCATTACAATGCTTCGGCTCAAATACCTATGCAAGTATACATGTATAAATTAAGGCACAGCTTAAGGCTCCTTATCCGTTCAAGAATGCTGATTGTTGTAAACATTTTTCCCTATGATCAAACATGTATGCATTCGATTTATTGGTATATATTTGAAACCTACAGAACTACTCGAAATCTTACAAAATTCACGCAGAAAACTGGTTTTATCAACTTATTTTCGACTGCACGCACTAAAAGCATGAAACAGCTATGTTACTATCTAGAACTCAGGTTAAAGTATTATTCACTTTAAAAAGTTGTTGGAAATTATCAATAGGTATATTTGGCATAATATGAAAACATACATTTTAAAATGTATAAGGCCTCCTGATACATTTACTGTGATCCAACGTCGATTTTTTTCCTAATTATTGCAGAATCGACACAAAGCGTAACTTAAATCATCATCATCATCATTATCATCATCATCATCATCAGCCTATTCTTGTCCACTGCTGGACATAGGCCTCTCCAACTGCACGCCATTGTGAACGATCTTCGGCTACTCTCATCCAGCTCTTGCCAGCCACCCTGCAAAGATCATCGCTCCACTTAGTCTAAGGGCGTCCCACACAACGCTTGCCGATCTGTGGTCTCCACTCAAGGACACGTTTACCCCATCGGTTATCAGTTCTTCGGCTAATATGGCCAGCCCACTGCCACTTCAAATTGCTAATACGCCGAGTTATGTCGGTAACTGGTTATCTGGCGGATCACTTTGTTCCGAATTCGATCCGTCAATGAAACTCCGAGCATTGCCCGTTCCATACTGTACTGTGTACTTAAATCACTAGTCTGAAATACTTGAAAAGTGTCAAAGCTGAAAGCCAGGTGGCCGGTAGTTGCAGGTTAGCTTACAGACGACTCAAAGAGAAAACTCGACTTCATCACGGAGCTCAATAGAACCATCGTTAAGTGTATAAGCACAAAACCAGATATATACAGAAATCAATCTACATACAAGCGCGCTCGAGCAAACGCCTCACATAGACATTGCTCACGGACACGATATCTCGGACCAGTTCAGACCAGTGCGAGCAATTAAGCGCTTCCTCAGACCAGTTGAGAAACGTGTCCAGATCGTCCCGCCATCTCCGTCTAGGTCTACCCCGTCTGCGCTGTCCGAATACTTGCGGAGAACAAAGATTATCTTTTCGTTGGAGCAATACTCAGTGCTTTCATAGTTTGTACTGAACCCTCAATGCGCGAGTCAGACTCGCACTTAACCTGGTTTTAAGGCCCTGCGATGTGAACGTTTACTGAACCCCAATACTAATTCATCGATCATTTTAGTATTTCTACAAAATTTTGTTTCAAGGCGAAACAATGACTCCATAGAGCGTCTCGTTGTCCAGGGCAAAGTGGAGGGAACCAGATCACGTGGAAGTTCACCCATGCGATGGACCGACCAGATCAAATCGGCTGTGGGCGGACCTTTGCATGAGTGCACTAGAATGTCTGCGAATCGCGAGAAATGGCGTAAAATCATACAGCGAACAATATCTGCCTCTAATAGTACTACCAGTTGATCACGACCGCTCTGTAAAGAGTGAAACGACTAAGAAGAAGAAGACAAAACTTTGTAGATTATTCATTATACAGGGTGTCCCTAAAACCAACGCCAAAATGAAGAGGGGTGATAGAACAGCTCATAAGCAACCATATTAAGTCAATTTAACCTTAATAAAAAGTTTATGGTTTTCGAGATATTTGCATTTTTTTAAAACTCGTGACTTTTGATGCCCTGCGTCAGTATGTCGATTGCCACCACTGCAAATTTAGGTATTATGTAAATCTGTTTTTTGCAGGATGTTACTAAAAACATATCCTATCGAATGTAATTTAAATTTATTACATATCATGATGCTTTGTCGGTAAAAATAATAAAAAAAACGAATTATAGCAATTTATTAAATTTAACCTGCTGTTTTGATCAAGTTTCATTTAAAAAAAGTATCGTAAACTAACATGGCACACAACATAAAAAGATAGTAAATTTATTGTAGTTTTCAAAAAGGTACAGCATTTTTTAATTTACACAGCAGTTTACGAGATATTGATATTTTACACCAAAAGGAGCTCATACTGCAGTTATTCCATAGTATGGTACCAAAGCCCCTACTAGGCTCAGAGTTTGAATTTTGAACAAAAATCGATTTAAAGAATACTTTATTTAGAATAGGAACACAATTCATTTTAGAATAAAAAAAATTAAATGTTCATAGCGAACCTGGCAAATAACGTAAAAAGATAGCAAATTTAGAGTTGTTTTTAAAATGGTATTGAAGTGACTTAATTATTTAGCGGTTTATGAGATAATGCAAAAATAATACTGGTTGCCATTTTTATCTGTTAAGTGAATAAAAAACTAAAAACATTAAAAAAATACGAAACCTGTTTTATGTAACTAAATTAAATGTTCAAATTGTCCGCCATTGACTTGAATACAAGCCCGGCATCTCCTTAAAAATGCTCGACTGATGTGACGTGCACTTCTTGTTACGTCGTTTTGGGCCTCTGCGTAAATGCGTTGTCTCAGCTCCGCTATACTGTTAATCGGTTCATTGTAAACCTTTTCTTTAATATAACCCCAGTAATAGAAATCCAGAGGATTTAGGTCTGGAGATCGAGGAGGCCACAAAATGGGACCCAGACGGCCGATCCATCTCTGTGGATAAGTTTGGTTTAAATGTAGTCGCACTTCGCGTGCATAATGTGCTGGACAGCCATAATTCTGCAGCCACATTGACCTCCGCGTAGCTAAAGGTACGTCGTCGAGAAATACAGATAACTTGGACCATTCAGCGTTTCTGGTAATTCAAATGGGCCAATTATTTTCCCATCTAATATTCCAGTCCAGAGGTTCACTTTAAATTGGTACTGCGACCGATCTTCCCTCATTAAATGAGGATTTTCTAATGCATAACTGTGTAAATTGTGCATGTTCATAAATCCATCTCTCTTAAAAGTGCTTTCATCAGACCATAAAACCATATTTATGAAATTGGGATCCTCTCTGTGTTTTTGCAGCATTGTCTGGCAAAACTGAACACGAAGTGGGTAATCACGGGGCAGCAACGCTTGAACACGTTGTATGTGGTATGGATGAAATCCATAACGACGTAATATTCTATTGGCAACAGATTTTGATATCCCTAAATTACGTTCAATGTTCCGTGTCGTAGTCGATGGGCCGTTTTGAATCTCTTGTAAAACATCTTCATCGTAATCTCCTCTAGGTCTTCCTAATCCGCCACGATTGCCAGGCAAAACGCCTTGTGAGTATGCGAGATGAACATTTCGAAATACTCGATGGTCAGGATCCGGATGCCTTAAATTTGGATATCTTTCCCGATAGAGTCTAGCTGCAGCACAAGAGTTACCTTGACATTCCCCATAGACAAAATGCATGTTGGCATATTCTTGAGGAGTATAATTCTCTGGCATATTTGTAACAAACGCACTACAATTAATCTTAACAGAGCCAAAGTAAATCGAAGTTAAAATCAATAGACAGAACTCGAGTCCAAGATGCACAAAGCAAAGTTAAATTGTACCAAAAATCCAAATCACAAGGCCAACACGAGTTCTATTGGTAAAGCAAGTCTATTTAAGAAAATAAGAAACCAAACTAAATAAAGCACATCAAACGAATTGACGAAGTGTACTAAAATTACTAAAATACTCTTTTATCAGAAAGCCGACTTGAATTCGAATTTCGAATTGTGTTCCAATTTCAAATTGTGTATTCTTTGATTCTATTTTTTGTTCGAAATTCAAACTCTGAGTCTAGTAGGGGCTCTGGTTCCATACTATGTAACAACTGCAGTATGAGCTCCTTTTGATGTAAAATATCAATATCTCGTAAACTGCTGCGTAAATTAGAAAATGCTGTACCTTTTTGAAAACTACAATAAAGGGTTTAGCAGGCTAAGGAAGGACGTGTGGCCCCTGCCAAGAATATTCGAATTGGTAAATGTCAAATGTTGGTGGCCTCATAACTAGTAATCACTCCAACTTTTAGCCCTCTATCTTGAACTGTCACAGAGATAATGTCAAAAATGTATTTTTATCCCATTTTTTTTTCAAACTCATGTATCTTCTAATCCAAACCAGCTAGAGCATTGATACAAAATCACAGCTATGTAAGTTTAGTGGGAGTATACCCTATAATTTTATTAATATTTTATACGTGAGCAATAAAAGAAATAAATGTCAATTTATTTTTTGACAGCTCTTATCAACAAGTTTTTTAGAAAGTACAACTACAAAAAAAAACATATGTATTGCTTCTAGTATTAACTACTAGCATACGCAAAATCAATTCATTATATTTGGTGGAACATACTCAAAAAAAATCACGAAGTAGTCAAGTCTTTTGAAAATTCGTTTTAAGATTTTGTTTGTTGCTTAGCAACTAAGGGTGTATTATCTTGAACGTATAGCTGTCATGTATATAATATATATATATATGTCATGTATCATGGGAATATGATAAAAATTCAAAAGAAAAGACTCCTTATATTACTTGAATACGTTATTTTTTTTGAGTATGTTCCACCAAATATAATTAATTGATTTTGCGTATGCTAGTAGCTAATACTAGAAGCAATACATATGATTTTTTTTATAGTTGTACTTTCAAAAAAACTTGTTGATAAGAGCTGTCGAAAAATAAATTGACATTTATTTCTTTTATTGCTCACGTATAAAATATTAATAAAATTATAGGGTATACTCCCACTAAACTTACATAGCTGTGATTTTGTATCAATGCTCTAGCTGGTTTGGATTAGAAGATACATGAGTTTGAAAAAAAATGGGATAAAAATACATTTTTGACATTATCTCTGTGACAGTTCAAGATAGAGGGCTAAAAGTTGGAGTGATTACTAGTTATGAGGCCACCAACAATTGACATTTACCAATTCGAATATTCCTGACAGGGGCCACACGTCCTTCCTTAGCCTGCTAAACCCTTTACTATCTTTTTATGTTGTGTGCCATGTTAGTTTACAATACTTTTTTTAAATGAACTCGATCAAAACCGCAGGCTAAATTTAATAAATTGCTATAATTCGTTTTTTTATTATTTTTACCGACAAAGCATCATGATATGTAATAAATTTAAATTACATTCGATAGGATATGTTTTTAGTAACATTCTGCAAAAAACAGATTTACAAAATACCTAAATTTGCAGTGGTGGCAATCGACATACTGACGCAGGGCATCAAAAGTCACGAGTTTAAAAAAAATGCAAATATCTCGAAAACCATAAACTTTTTATTAAGGTTAAATTGACTTAATATGGTTACTTATGAGCTGTTCTATCACCCCTCTTCATTTTGGCGTTGGTTTTAGGGACACCCTGTATACTTACAATATTGTCGTAAACGGTTTGTATATAAACGCGATGATAAGTACCAACCATGACATAACAGATAATAAACCTGTAAAATGACGTCACTAATTGTGTTATTTGTGCTGACAGTTTGATTGCTAAGGTCGTTGCGCATTGGTCAAGGATTTTATTATACAGCACTTGACAGTTGACAGCTGTCATGTGCTTTTGTTTTTGTTTTTCAGGTAGGTATGAGATGCAAATGATGCCATGCATGTTTTTAGATCGACACGAAAGAGCTTTATTCTTTTTTATGCCCTTGTTATGAACTGCGACTTTAACGAAAACACCAGCCAAGTGCGATTCTGATTCGCGCACCGACGGTTCCGTAAAAGTAAATATTTTTTAAACTTTTTGTTGTATTTTTTGTTAAAGCGGCAACAGTTGTTAAAGCGGCAACAGAAATACATCATCTGTGATGTGATAATGAGGCTTGGTAATAGGTTCCCGTCCCGTATTTACCCTTTCGGTACGGAACCCTAAAAAGTAGCTGCAGCAAAGCAAGCAGCTGGGGCCAACATTGTTGGAGCAAATTTCTACTGTCGGCCGCAGCCGTCTTTGTGGCGTTTAAAAGGTGAAATATATCCAGTTCATCACACTAATACTTGTCCTTGCCAGAATTCGAACAATTATTTCTTACTTAATTTCGCTTACAAAAACCGCATAATATTAGTACCTAACATAAACTTAACAACGTATTCGCTTATCATTAGGGAATCCCTGCAGGTAACGAACGCAAGGCAATCTAAGGGCATTCTTTTCCTTATTGGCTATAGTAACCTAGTGAACGAGGTGGCCTGCATTGCTTTTATGTACGTATTAAGTTGCTCTACAACTTATGTCTAAGCCGGTTAGAAGGAAAGAATCCTCCAATACCGAGGAATATGATTGCTGGTCCATTTTGCACGTCTCCGCTCCGCTCAGCTTTTGTGGACGAAACAAATCACCTCAGTGTATGATGTGATTTGTTTCGTTTTGTCGCTGGAACTATTTTTGTGTTGCTTCCAAGTGATAGAACTATGCAATTTCAGACGTATTTGTGACCTAGTTATCGAGAACTACTGAGATGCTAGTAGGGGTGTATCGTGAAGTTAGCATCTCTTTTTTTTTAGGTTTTTGGACCAGAACTATTGCTGTGCTGGCTCCAGGCGATAGAACTATGCAGTTTCTCACGTATTTATGGTCTAGCAATCAAGAACTGCTGAGATGCTGATCGGGGTAGTGTGAAGTTAGCATCTCATTTAATTTTTTTTCTTTCCGAAAGTAAAAAAAAAAATGAGGAACTGTGGAACTATTGGGGATGCTACTAGAACTGTCCTTAAATTGTGAGATTCTAACATTTGATATGCTAGGTTCACACACATTACAGATTTGCGAGCGAATTTTGTATGAACTGTATGAAGGCGATCAGGCGGCGAGTTCTTCTAAGAGTATATAGCTCTAGTCGAAATGCAGACTGCGATATCAGTGTTGCTCTATTTTTATATGTTTGATTACCCCTTACGCTATACCGCGCTCATAATATCCATTATGATGTGTAGATGTAACATTATGCCTGCATTGCTTATTAGGGCTGTGATATGTATTGTGTGGTATAATTATAATATTTTATCTATTTCGTTTGAGCAGGGGGTTTACCTTATATTTTGGCCATTTCGCTTTCGTAATACAGGTTTATGAAATGATCGTAATAAAATGTAGATGCAAATTTATGACAAAGAATCTTTGTATAGTTGTTAGCCATAGATAGATAGAATACAATTTATTTAATAGAAATATTACGAACACAGAAAAGCTTATAATTAACAATAGAACTAAACAACCGCCTGTGTTGTTTGCCTCGCCTGTCTTATCACAATAGCCATGTCATAACTTAAGTAAATTTTACTATCCATTGTGAATTTAAATACATACTACTTTAATTAATAAAATATTTCTAGTAGTGGCAATAATCTTGGCTAATTTGACATAAAAACATCGTTTCTATAAGTATATCGTTGGTATTATTATTGAATGTCTCTTTCGGTTAAGTACTTTTAGGTATCTTAAGATCTATTAAACAACTAACGTCCTGTTTTTGATAAAAGTATAGCTAAATTAGTCCCGGCATATCCAAGAATGACACTTTATACTCTTGCGGCTTGTACCTACATATAATTAACACAAATTTAGTAGATTATGAAGGTCAATAAGGAATATCGCGATAGACTCGTTATAACTTGTGTCAATTATATCCACGAATGTTGGTCGACTTACCATCGAAACAGCTGCCGGCAAACTTAGAGCATAACCTTGACTGCGCAGTAACCGATTTACGTACAAAATGTACATGCGCATATCCGCCATTCTTGTTCTAAAAGTTTGCCGGCAACTATAACCTCCTTGCTTTCATTTGTGACACCCCTACCGGATGGAACAGCTTCATTCAACAGCCACAATGTCCAAACAATCGATTCAGTCCATTTGACAACTAGGCCTCAGGAACGGCTCATGAATAGGTTATTTAAAATACCTAGCCCCACCTTATCTAATCGCTAAATAACTTTCACTTGTTAGCAAGTAATGTACGGTGAGCAAAGTTGATGTATAGGTACGTAAGAAATATTTGCGGTCATCTCATCACGATACGATGGAACTGAGTCTAGGTTTTACGGTTTATAATGAAGCGTGTAGGGTACTGTAGGTTATGCAAGGAGCGTTAATCCTGTTATAAATAAATCAGGCAACCTTACACAAATCTATGTAGTCCCAAATTAAGCTCAAGAAGGTTGTATATCGTATACATACGACGACACTGTGAAATATTCGAGTTCATCACAAATATTTTCCATTACCGGGATTCGAACCCTTGACCGCCGGCTCAGTAGAGGCAGGTGCACTGAAAACTGCGATGTTGTGTTCTTGTGAATTGTTTCCTACAACATGTGACTCTGCCTCAAACGAAGCGTGAAGAAGCATCTCGCGGGCCAACATGGCAGTGTCAACCTCAACTGACGAGGCACCGTCAATATTTCGTGAGTTGCCATTGCGATTCGGGCTCCCCTTTTCGCTTACAAGCAGGCAAAGTAAAGTCACATATATGGAATCAAAGATTTGGTGTGATTGACGTAACCATGTGATAGCTCATTTGGGAGAACACTACGCCCGCAACGTAGGGTCGCAGGTTCAATCCTGCTTAAATTGCAGTGAATCATGTTACATATTTCTTTCACAATTTACCTGTTATATCCTTTGACTGACGACCTGGTTTTTACGTAGCACTTACACCGATGTGCTGTCTGAGAGACGTAAATTTTAAACTTCATTATTAATAATACAATTAACATGCTAGTTTTTTTTTAGTTTGCTTATTGCATAAACACTTGTTAAGGGTAATTATTTGAATGATAATAAAAATAATACCAGCTTTTTTATGAAAATTAACAGCATTTATTAAAGAGATCACAACATCTTAGTACTAAATTTTAGGAACATTAATCAGTCTCCATATTTTTTATAATTAGGGAAAATATAACAATTAAACATAAAATGTTCTTACTTCTTGAACTAATTAACAAATTGAAAACATAAAATCACTTCTAAATTAAAACATAAAAAAAATGACACTAGTCAGACATGGCACATTTAATGGCCCAATTTGCAGTCAATGCATATCTGAAGGCAGCACGTAAGGCACATAGGTTTGTTGCATTTGCAACAAGAGTACTACGTAGTCTTCGTACGTCTTTTTAGGCAGCTCGGACTGATAGCACAGGTTTTGCGAACCCCTGGTTCCGTATTTATGGCGATTTCGGTTGGAGGCTCGGGCATATCGGCGGGACCAATGACTCGCTCCATAGTTAGTCGTAACTCACGGGGCAGTCTGTCATTATAAACCCGTAATTTAATAACGTGTAGGACTAATACTCGTGCAAGTGCGAGAAGGAACTGACCGCGGGTTCTGTCCTACTTATTTTGATCTGAGCATTTATTATACAAATTTTAAACAATAACGCGGCTCATATCTAGCAATTTATAAAATAATACCATAGGCCAACGTCGTGTCCTTCGAGAGCATGAATAGATACTCGTAGAGCATTTCTTGTCCACTTCATCAACACCTCCTTTGGTCTTATTATAGTCAATAATCATGACTGGTTTGCCGGTATCGACATCAATATATCTCTTGATCTATTAAAGGCCTTACTCGTTTTGGATACCTGGGAGGTACTGGAGCTGCTTTTAATTTCCTAGAAATGCTTTGCTTTCTTCTAGGCATTCTGCAAAAAAAAATATACCCTTAAAACCGACATCACGTCTATTGGACACTATGAGTTTGTACTCTAAAACACCGAGGTAACGATTAACAGACGTGCATATTTTTTGTACATTAACACCGTACTTACGTCTCTCAGTCGCCGATTGCTCCGCTACGGTCACATACGCACTGGCCGGGCTCGCGGCGTTGCCTGTGGTGAGCAGACGCGGAACGGGGAAGGTAGCGGGAGGAGCAGCACCGCGAGTGCCGTAGTTAAAAAAATAATTTTAAAATAAAAGTAAAGACGTCTGTGAGTCGTTATTATAGGTCGTCAGTTAAAGGATATGTCACTTCAACTGGTAACTGCCAAAACTAAATAGTAGGTAAGTTAGTAGGTTAAAATGGAGATAATGTTTCATTGATTCAGACTAGAGCTAAGCCAGAAGGGCGACACTGCCATCCCTCTCGATCTCGCGTCTAACAACATATCAATGAGCGGGACAGGACGAAACGAAGTTCGAATTTTGAACATAACCGCCTCCAGATGCAAACCATATGACAAGTCCAAGTTTGGTGGATAATGGTGAATCATAGTCGTAGGTTGAGTGAATGGCTTCAGATCAAGGTCGAGTCACACTCGATTGATTTCATGCCTTTAACATTTGCGATTACTTTTATGTATCTAATACCTAAGAAGGCTCCTTTCCTGCCTTTCTAAAGGATCTTTACGAAACGCAATCGATGTCTGTTATTTTCAACCGAATTCAAAAATGGCAAGGTTCTCACTCTCAGGTTCTATTTTTTATTTTTTCTACCTGTAATCTAATTAGAACGTCGTCATTAATGGACCGATTTTTTTTTTTGAGAGTGCATCTACTAAGTTGGATTCATACATTTTTTATGAAGATTTGATGACGAAATACCTACATGAGTAATCGATGAATTTCTTCAAATATTATAGGCACATCTATGACGCTTTTTCTGAACATAACCGTACGAGTTACAATTAACTCAGAAAAAGTTCGGTTCTATGAAAAAGTTATGTATTATTTCTTGTCGCTTGATCAATCTGGTCTAAGTTGGACAGGACAAGGTTTATTTAAATATCATGACATAGATAAAACAGTAATTTTGTTATAAATAATGACACAAAGATAAATCAACAAAAAAGAAAAGTAATTTTGTTATTTAATTGCTACTAAACTTATACTAAAGTTAGTGCTTATATAAAAATTGAGTAAAAAACTTTTTTTAAGTTAAACGCTTTTATTGAAAATTTACTAAAAGGTAATAAATAATTCGGTAGGTCCTAGGTACCAGACATCACACCACTCTCCTCATCCATCTAGGGCATTGATCAGACAAAAAATAAAATCGTTGGGCGCGCGAAGTCTGAGTTAACTTAAAAAAAGTTTTTTACTCAATTTTTATTTTCAAGTTTTTAGTTTTTAATTTTGTTACATAAAATGTTTGCAGATGATTTCCAGTTCTGCATTGCAGGGTACCTACGCTCACGTTGGTTATTTAACCGTACTTTGCGTTGCTGAGGTGTTTCTGACGCTACGAGCTCTTTTTCTCTCTCACGCTGCCCTGTTATCCTGGCCTCATATTACTCTGGTGTTTCGGGCGCTACCAGATCCCTTTGTCTCTCACGTTGGCCTAACAACCTGGCCTCATGTTACTCAGGTGTCTCTGACGCTAACCGTTTACCTTTCCCCCTTTGTGTAGTCGACTGTGAGGTTCAATTTCACTCTCTTTTGCTCGTTTTGCTCTATACTTTTCTTTCGCTTTTTTACCCGACTACGGCAAATCCAAAGGGAAGGGTTATAAGTTTAGCAGTCTATGTATGTATGTATATTTATTAAGCCCCTTTTTCGTTATGTTGCTGTTTCTGTTTAACTTTTGTTTGTTTTTGTTTTATTGTTATTAAACATTTTGTTCCACGAGTAATGGACGATAAAACGGTCAACCCCCCAGAGGTCCAATAGAGGGGAAAGGCTACAGCAAGATGTGTCCAAGTCTTGAGGAGAAAATGCTTATGACATATAATTTATATTCACTCAAATGCCACACAGTTCTTGGCACGTTTAACCTTAACTTGGGCGGTGTACCGCTAACGACGTTTCATTTTTAGCCCCCGTAACGCCACACAGTCAGACACGATACACAATCTTGACTTGGGTTGGACCAAGATCCATGCTTGAGCTCCGATCCTAAGTTGACGAAGTTCTTTGTATTGATGAGTTGCCTAAATTTCATCATTCATATTACTGTTAAGTATTGACTGCTTTAAACTCTATGAACCACTACGCAGCTTTCGACTTGCCCTTTCATTTGATATCCATCACTCATATTGAAACAATGATTAAATTTGGCATTTCCGGCGGCCATCTTAGATGTATATATGATGATTTTTGTCAAAGCAGTACAGTAGGTAAGTTGCAGTATTCTATTACTCAAGCCCTTCCATTTGATACCCATATTGAAGGGGTAGTGAAAAAAAATCACCTGCCATCTTGTTGGCGGCCATATTGGATTTTCATGTATTTTTCATAGTGTATAATCTATTTTACTAGTCGAGACCTTTTATTTGATACCCATATTGAAATCCGGTATTTTCGGCGGCCATCTTAGATTTTAAATTTGTCGAAGCATATAACAGTATTCTATTACTCAAGCCCTTCCATTTGATACCCATATTGAAGGAGTAATGAAAAAAAAAACACCCGCCATCTTGTTGGCGGCCATATTGGATTTTCATTTATTTTTATAGTGCAATCTATTCTACTAGTCAAGACCTTCTATTTGATACTATTGATATTTGATATTATTGATACTGAAGGGGTTATATGTAAAGAATAAGTAACCTGCCCTTTTATTGGCGGCCATATTAGATTTTCATTTTATTTTCATGAAGAACTCTATTCTACTAATCAAGCCCTTTCATTTGATACCCATATTGAGGAAGTAGTGATTAAATATGTAATCCGCCATTTTGTAGCGGCGGCCATCTTGTATTTACAATGATACTGAATATATTAACATATATTGTCACCAAAACTAAAGATGCGTACCAAATTTCAGATCAATACGTGAACAGGAAGGGGGTCAAATTTCAATTACTAGATTTGACCCAAATAAATAAACAAACAGGGCAAGCTAAATAAAACCGTTTAAAAAATAATGTTGATGGTGACCGCGATGACGTCTTATTTGGCTTAAAATTAGCCAACATAGAAATTGGGATCACTCACAAAATCCGAAGTTTAATTTATTCTAAACCATCAATATTCCGAATTTCCATAATTCCGAAAGTGAAATAATGCAAAACGATCATTTTCGCCATCGATCGTAAGTTACATACTTATTTAGGTTACGGTTATATGCTATCCCAAAAAAAGAACTAAATATTTTATCTATATATAATTATGAAAATTCGGAACGATGATGCATTCGGACAAAGGAAACTTCGGAGTATTGTAGTGTACTCATGAAAATTTCCTTTTAATTTTTCTTTACATCTAGATTAACCCATGATCTTTTGTAAATTAATGCTTGGCTAACAAGTGTCGGTTCTGCCCACAGCGGTGCTACAAACAGCTTGAATATGGCATTAATAAAATACGTGATATTGCATTATTAAACGTCAGTAGCGATTTGTCAAGGATTTGTCATCAACTAAATTCAAAACATTTTTTACCGGATTGGTGCACAATCCTTCCTTCTTCCTGCGAAATAAATACCGAATCCAATTAAAAAATAACTAGTTATGCAAAAGATACTTGAAATTTGCAGAGTATTTAGTACTGTTTCGTCTTTGTTATCAGTGACATTCACTGACTTTCAACGTCAGTTACCATAGATATAGTATAGTAGTTATAGATTTGCCACAGAGCGACCAGGCGTAAGAGAAAGACATATAATGACGTCAAAATGTCGGGTTGCCATGGTCGCAAAAAAAAAACCCCATAAAAAGTGGTTAAAGAGAAACGTTCCAAGTAAGTACTCGAATTCACAACATTTAATTTGTTTTACTCATTTTCCAATAACATCAAATAAAGGATAAAAAAATTATGTATTCCCTTTTTATATTTTTGAAAATATTCCAATTAACGATTAAAAATCTATTTGTTCCTCATTTTAAAAGACCATAATAGGCGAAAGGTAATTGGTCACAGCGCAGTAAATCATAAGTCGGACTATTACTAAGGCGGATTTGGTATAAAAATTGTAGCGCTGTTCTTTTATAGGCTACGACTGTCAATTTTCCACAAGGTGTCGTCCACAGACAACTTAACCCTATAGACCCCGCTTCATAAAACTTTCTCTAGTATCTCAATTTGCCAAATTGGCGGGGTGAGGAGGGCATCAAGTGCACTGTGATTGGCTAGTTCAAGGTCAGCGAGCAATAACGCATGCGTTGCAAGACGCGCGCCTTTTTTGATAGTGATGGGACACACTCGAAAAAGAAACTGCAGAATGTAAGTATATATGTTTTTAATTGGAATCAATAAGAATACAAAAATGGTATTATTATTAATTAATTATGTACCTGAGTGCATTTTTAATTGGACCTTGGTGAAAATGCACTCTAGTGTAGTAGTAGATCTACAAATAAAGTGAAAATTGAAAAATCAAAACTTCAAATAACATCCTTCTTATGTAGCGCCATAAGATTCAGGTGCCAACTTAACTCAATCGAGTGTAATGGGTACCCCCCTTTTATTGGCAAAATTTTTACAGCGTATAATATGTTTTTTCTTTCGACATATTAATGAAGTTTTCATCAAAGTCTGTTCAGGTGTTTTCACGTGATGCGCGGTCAAATAAACAGACAAACAGACAAACGAACAAACAGATAAACACAAATATTCTAAAAACTGTTGGAACGTGTTCTGTTATCGGTTTTAAGCATCCCCCGCCAACTTTATTTCTAATATCTTACATGATACATCTATCGAAGATGTATCGTATTTATCCAGGATATTAAGTAGCCCTTCTCCAAGATTCTATCTGTTTTCGAAAATTCATCGAAATTGGTTCAGCAGTTTAGACATTTATGGTTTCATAATTGTATATTTATGAACTAAAGTAACATACATTTCGATTATTCAATAAAAGAAAAAGTTTGTACTCTATAAAAAGTTCAATGTTGTTTAACGGGTATCGGTTACGTAATTAATCAGTCACATCACTACTAAAAACACTGCAAAGGTTAGACGAAGACGGAATTACAAAAATTTGCAAGCGAAGGTAAGAGACAGTTTACAATTGACAGAAGACATCATCGCGTCGCTAGGTTACCAACCTACATTTTATAACTTAATAACATTCGTTGTAAAATAGTAAAAATAGCTTACTTGTGACATGAAATCCCATCTTTTTGAAGACTAGATGTCTTGCTACATTTTCCACAAAATTTAACCATACAATAAGGCATATTTTGAACACCTTATAAGCCAAGTAAGCAGTGAAATATTTCATGTTACTTCGTCAACAGTCGACCGCGAACTAAGAGAGCGTTTGGGGGCGTGGTGAGCGCTGCGTATTTTTTGAGCATTAGCTTGGCTCACCCGGGTGGCCTTATAAGCGGGGTCTATAGGTTAAGTTGTCTGTGGTGTCGTCATTTGAGTGCTGATTGATTTGAGTCTTAGACGACGCTGCTTTCACCTTTATATTAAGTATTTTCAAAACTAGTCCGTATAATCAAATAAAAATAATATACTTGGGTTCTCTGATAATAAAAGTAGGTAATGAAATTAGTTTAAACTTTAAATAATAGGTATTTACAACAATTGTTTCTAAACAAAATTTTTGATTTGCTCTGGAATACTGTAGAATTTTTCTGGCCAGTACTAAAAAAATAGGATGAAACTTCTTCTTTCTTCTTTTTCTTCTATTCTACTCAGGATACTTTTAATCCATCGTGACAGTCCACGTTCATGGGCGCACCGCCTTGTTGGGACATTCTGTAACAAAGCAAAATTAAATAGTTAAATTGTAAACGACATAAGTAGATAGGATATCACCAATACTAGTTGCTAAAAAATCTAATTTTTCTTAGGCCTAGCTATTCATTTTTTACACGGTTCTTTCTCTGTCGGAATCGGAAAACTGAAAATATCAATTTGCTATAGATTCCCCAAATATGGGGGGTAATTTTTATTTTATATCTAGGCATCCCCAAATTGGATTATAAACCGACTGATTTATTTAGACGTCTATGTTAGCTTGCTTCTATCGTAGATTTATGCTACGCAATTTGACCGATTTGCAATATTGACATGTCAAAATGCTCCGAGTTATTTTGAAAATAATTTACAGTTTTTTCCTATTTTATCATGTTTTTTCATGATATAACTAATGATTTAACTTTGTAACTTGATTCTTGTGAGATTTGAGAAAGAAATAGGTGATCAAAACACAAAGAAACTTGTACTTACGCATGAAATGTAAAATCCGCTTATTTTCGTTAACTGTTGCTTTTCTAACCAAGCACTGAACATCCCACCATTTTTGAGGCTACACACAAACACTCCACATCCGTTAATATGTCAATTATCTGGTAGTATCAATTATTTAATACACAAAATCTTCTATTTCTATACCGCTTTTGATACTACCTGATTGTTTTGCTTCGATTTTGAAGTGTGCCAATAACCCGACCATGAAAAAATGCTCGGTCGCTGATAAAGACAAAACATGGCACTCTTTTCTATTTCTTCTTTTAGGAATCGCAATAAGGCTATCTTTATAGTAGAGGATCCCTTTAAGAACGACCTTCACCGAGATGTTTATTTGATTAAATGTATTTTGTATTTAATTTAATATGTCGATAAATATATTGCATATGGGTTGCCTAACAAATTTTAGTCCAGGGTATGTTGAATTAATAATTAAAAAAAACTTTTTTTTTAAACATTTGATTATTAGATAAATTCTATACCAATCGAAAGTATGAAGCCCATAGAATATGCAAACGTTAGGTTGCCTATTCTTTTCCCGTCACAACTATCGGGTAGCCAGGTTTAAACTGGTAAATCTATACTAGCATTTTGCAACGGTCTGATTATTGAATTGAAATTAAATAACATTAAAGATTATTTTATTATGAACACGGTGGTATAGGGTTGCCTGCGAAAAATCAGTCCAGAATTCCGGTTGTCAAATTTTGAAAAGTAAAATATTGCAGCGAGTGAATGTGTGCGACTGCGAGGTCCCAACCAAAACCATCCCATACGATAGAAGAGGACACAGCATAGCAGCTGTTTGAAGTCCGCCCATTTAAAAAAAGAGAGTGCGCATGCTATTTGTGCTTGAAAATGAAAAGGATAGCGATAGACTCGTAGGTATATGCTGTGCATTATTTTGGAGTAGATTGTCGCTATAGATACAATAAAATGCATGGTATAATAATATACTCCGCCTGGTACTCTCTTCCGAGACTCGCGAACCACGTGACTGACACAAGCCTACGTCATCATGGTGTTCAGAGATTCTCATACTTTTAAATGTTGGAGAATTTTAACCAACGGTGAAAAGTGTTTAAACGGCATTAATTTTAAGTGATTCAAGTAGAAACATAGGTAGTAGAATAAAACAAATGTAATGTATCTAATCTTTCGGAGTTTCTTCTCAACAGTGGTCACCTCTTGTGAAATGTCGATGGACTCAGACATGTAAAAGTGCCCTTGTGGCCTACTTGCAGAATAAAGATCATTATTTCATTAATTAATTGATTAAAAAAAAAGTTAAATAACTATTTCTCTATTTTAATAATAAACTACTGCAAAATAATGCACAGCATATACGAGTCTATCACAAATAGCATGCGCACTCTCTTTTTTTAAATGGGCGGACTTCAAACAGCTGCTATGCTGTGTCCTCTTCTATCGTATGGGATGGTTTTGGTTGGGACCTCTCAGTCGCACACATTCACTCGCTGCAATATTTTACTTTTCAAAATTCGCCAACCGGAATTCTGGACTGATTTTTCGCAAACAACCCTATACCACCGTGTTCATAATAAAATAATCTTTAATGTTATTTAATTTCAATTCAATAATCAGACCGTTGCAAAATGCTAGTATATAGATTTACCAGTTTAAACCTGGCTACCCGATAGTTTTGACGGGAAAAGAATAGGCAACCTAACGTTTGCATATTCTATGGGCTTCATACTTTCGATTGGTATAGAATTTATCTAATAATCAAATGTTTAAAAAAATAAATTTTTTAATCATTTATTAAACATACCCTGGACTAAAATTTGTTAGGCAACCCATATGCAATATATTTATTGACATATAGTAGAGGATCCCTTTAAGAACGACCTTCACCGAGATGTTTATTTGATTAAATGTATTTTGTATTTAATTTAATATGTCGATAAATAAATTGCATATGGGTTGCCTAACAAATTTTAGTCCAGGGTATGTTTAATTAATAATTAAAAAAATTTTTTTTTTAAACGTTTGATTATTAGATAAATTCTATACCAATCGAAAGTATGAAGCCCATAGAATATGCAAACGTTAGGTTGCCTATTCTTTTCCCGTCACAACTATCGGGTAGCCAGGTTTAAACTGGTAAATCTATACTAGCATTTTGCAACGGTCTGATTATTGAATTGAAATTAAATAACATTAAAGATTATTTTATTATGAACACGGTGGTATAGGGTTGCCTGCGAAAAATCAGTCCAGAATTCCGGTTATCGAATTTTGAAAAGTAAAATATTGCAGCGAGTGAATGTGTGCGACTGAGAGGTCCCAACCAAAACCATCCCATACGATAGAAGAGGACACAGCATAGCAGCTGTTTGAAGTCCGCCCATTTAAAAAAAGAGAGTGCGCACGCTATTTGTGCTTGAAAATGAAAAGGATAGCGATAGACTCGTATATGCTGTGCATTATTTTGGAGTAGATTGTCGCTATAGATACAATAAAATGCATGGTATAATAATATACTCCGCCTGGTACTCTCTTCCGAGACTCGCGAACCACGTGACTGACACAAGCCTACGTCATCATGGTGTTCAGAGATTCTCATACTTTTAAATGTTGGAGAATTTTAACCAACGGTGAAAAGTGTTTAAACGGCATTAATTTTAAGTGATTCAAGTAGAAACATAGGTAGTAGAATAAAACAAATGTAATGTATCTAATCTTTCGGAGTTTCTTCTCAACAGTGGTCACCTCTTGTGAAATGTCGATGGACTCAGACATGTAAAAGTGCCCTTGTGGCCTACTTGCAGAATAAAGATCATTATTTCATTAATTAATTGATAAAAAAAAAAAGTTAAATAACTATTTCTCTATTTTAATAATAAACTACTCCAAAATAATGCACAGCATATACGAGTCTATCACAAATAGCATGCGCACTCTCTTTTTTTAAATGGGCGGACTTCAAACAGCTGCTATGCTGTGTCCTCTTCTATCGTATGGGATGGTTTTGGTTGGGACCTCTCAGTCGCACACATTCACTCGCTGCAATATTTTACTTTTCAAAATTCGACAACCGGAATTCTGGACTGATTTTTCGCAGACAACCCTATACCACCGTGTTCATAATAAAATAATCTTTAATGTTATTTAATTTCAATTCAATAATCAGACTGTTGCAAAATGCTAGTATAGATTAACCAGTTTAAACCTGGCTACCCGATAGTTTTGACGGGAAAAGAATAGGCAACCTAACGTTTGCATATTCTATGGGCTTCATACTTTCGATTGGTATAGAATTTATCTAATAATCAAATGTTTAAAATAATAATTTTTTTAATCATTAATTAAACATACCCTGGACTAAAATTTGTTAGGCAACCCATATGCAATATATTTATTGACATATTAAATTAAATATAAAATACATTTCATCAAATAAACTTCTCGGTGAAGGTCGTTCTTAAAGGGATCTTAGACTATTATCTATCAAAGCGTGTCAGACCCTTGTCAGTTACCAAAAAATTGTCGTTGCCAGTAAAATAAATTAGTACCACAAAAAATCCGCAATATGGCGTAGGCTGACAAATACCCTGTTGGGCTTTATATACGATAAATAAACAAAACAATATATATATATTAAGGGACAATACGCACATCGACCTAGTCCCAAATTAAGCAAAGCTGTACTATGGGTACTAGACGACAATATACATGAAACATGATAACATTCATGATCCAGGAACAAATATTCGAGTTCAACACACAAATATTTGCCCTGGCCGGGATTCGAACCCAGGACCGCCGGCTCAGTAGGCACCCGTAGCTACATATTTTGACGTAAATTCTAAGACGAATCCAAATAGCCTGATGACTACGATATGAATTGACTGGAAGTCAGAGTCGCAGCTGCAATTTTTTGTGCACAAATCATTTTAATAACATTAGGATATGAGATCACGAGATGTTTTCTTTGGGTTGAGACATTGGGTTCCTTAACAAACTAATAAACAGGACATATCTTTCGACAGTGTACCTATTAAAAAAGAGAGAGCTAGGTGATAGTGATGAACTTACATCAACATTGAACTTTCTTTTCCAGAGAGATGACCGGTCACTGCTCGCTCAATTCTTCTTCGCCGACGATGCTCTCAACATGGTGGCAGCGGAGCTGGACTCCTTCGACGGACGGAAGGACCCAGAGAGGTGTTCTACGCTCGTCAACCAGCTGAGACATGCCCAGGTGAGTTAGGCTCTTTTTCACGCGTTAAACGTATGCTATGGTGTCAGCCGACCTGGACCTGAACGACCTGATTAGAGTTGCGGGGACTCGCTGGATACGGGTCGCTGCTATACGGCCCATGTGGAAGTCTATGTAGCTGAAATGATGATGATGATGATGATGATAATGATGATGATGATGATGATAATGATGATGATGATGGTGATGATGATGATGATGATGGTGGTATCAGCACAAGAACAGTGGTGGCGAGCGAGTACGGTCACTGTAAACTCATGGTAAGGGTACGGATGTCCGGTCGCATTTCACAACTCATGTGTATCGACTCGTGAAATTTTGTGAGTATGTCCGTGAAGTAGATTTTATTTGTCGATTCAGATTTCTGAAATTTTCAAATTGGCGGTTACTCTGCCATGCATTTCGAAACAATCTCGCGACTGTGCAGCTCAAAAAGCCACTAGAATCTTTTTGTAAGTATATTTTGTGTATGTTATTCAATCATCTATTTTCCTCCTAATTTTATTGTCCTATAGAATATCTATCAATCGAATTAAACCTACTACCTGAATTTATTCTCGGATCACGTTATTTATATGCATACTAGTTGTGACCCTGAATAGGGCCGTTTCGGAGAGTTCCGAATGAGAAAAGCTACACACTCAAGTTTGCGTTCAGGTTAAACGATAGGCAGTTTCAATGATTGCAAATCTAAAAGTGAAGCGGCCTCGAGAACATCATTGACATGCGTACATAATAACGACTGTTACCATAAGTGCATTCAATCCTTATCATGCAAGGAGGATTATGCATATCTATCTGTTTAGTAAAAACATAACATGACGTGGTGTGTCGCGACCAGCTGTATCAGTGCCGAAGATATGTTAAGAAACAAGTTATTCGATTGTAATGCTGTTTTACAATTCGTACCAAGTTTGTATCTCTGTAGTCACGACCCGTTAAACTAACACCTCGAAAAAAGTACTGTTATCTTTGAGTTATATTAGCAATCACAATCCCAACAAATGACGAAAACCTGGCTCCATTGTCATATACAGTGGTGTTCAAATATACGCCAATAACATTTGAGACTACGTATTTTGCGTCAAAAGCAAACTTACACTTGGAGCCTTAGCTTGTGTCTCTCTGGTGGTTAAAATGCAAGTTGTTGAAGGTTTAAGGCACCTTGCTATGATCTTCCGTTCATGCAAATGCAATTTAACAGGAAGTTTATGAACCTCTTGCGCCGTTGCAACCTTGGTGCACAAAAGGTTACGATGAAAATCCCTTTAAGATATAAACCAATCCTTGGAACACAAGTACAAATTTGCTATGATTGCACCTAATGCTATTGAATTAGTAACTTGGGATTTATGATTATGACTCATGACATTATGTTGCGTTATTGGTAAAGACAGTTTGCTGCCTGCATCCAACGTACTGTGGGTAATTTCTGTTGATCAACAATATGATCGTTACAGGGAAAAACTTGAAGGTCTTGAAGTCTTTGGACTTGAATTCTACGCATCTGTTGTTGGAAATATACGTGAAAAATTACAATACTTCCCTAACCAGTGGAACTCGAGATGATAGTTATTTAAATTTCAAATAAGCCAACGTCACAGCTTTATTCTTTTAATTATTTTCGGATGTGGAAAAATATAAATAACCTTAACAGCGGTGCGTGAATAGTTTGTTTACAATTGAGATTGCCTTGCTTCTTGATGGCTTATCAACGAATGACGTGAGCGGATGGTATAACTTTAATATCAAGAGGAATGAAGAAATATCTGTTTGGTTTTGTTTCAAGTGCAATCTAGATTTCCAGGTACAGGTGGAGAGACGGAAAATCTGGTTTATTATCTGCTAATTTGTGAACTGTGCGTTTGGTAACAATGAGTTTGTTTGGTGTCGTGACTTGGAAGTTAGCAACATTGTTATGATTTAAATATTAATAATGCAAAATTTGCTGTTACTTGGTGGAACTTTGCTTTCTTTGTCGTCTTTATCGTGTCGCGAGACGGACTCACTTCGCCCTGATTTCTGCGATGATGCCTATCACTTTATTACATACACTAGGCCGACAGTAAACGTCAAATCATACGTCCACCGAAAGCCCCGGGTATGTTATTACACACCACAGTGATGGCTTCGCCCTCGGATTTTATTCAGACACTTCGGGCGCGACCGCGGAGCGTTCGTAGTCATTCATAGTGTCGCACACGCATCGGTTGCGTTGCCGGGCCTCATAGCCAATGGAATTTTAGAATAGATATAGTTCTCAGGTGATAACCTGTGACCTGAACCTGTACGTCAAGCATAACTGTGAACCGCGGCTCTTTGTTGCCGTGTTACTTTCCTTTCAATACCGTGCGAGCAAGACAGGCGATGCTGTCGCGCGACAAACGAAGTCCCGGCAAGATATGCTAGCCATGCTGCAGTAGTGATTTATTCTGTGTTGGTAGTTATTTAACACTTTAATCAATGATGTTACCTATCTTACTTAGTAAATCATAATGTAACCCAGCTGCAGCTAACATGTTCGTCAATCTGAGTTCCTTAATTAAAAAAAATAGTGCGTGGAGGCCCTCCGCGCGGAAGAACTGAAACTTCGTAATGTAAAAATGGAAATAGGAAGGGGTAGAAATTGTAATTTCAAAAGAGAAAACCTAACAATCAATTGTTATTCACAAGAGACGTACCTTGACAGTATAACCTTAAATCCGTCGCATTGTCCGTGGGATTGTTGCGTTGAACGTTTAACGCAACAGTGCTTTCCTACCCCCTCCACGGTAGCGTTAAACGTTTAACGCAACCTTGTTGGAAGTCGCACTTTCACTCGTTTCGTTTTCGTTTCGTCGTCGCGTTTTCTTTTCTTTCAGAAGTTTCACTTCAAAAATTATTTTTTTTCATTGTGTAGGTATTTTGTGTAGTTTATGTGATTTCTCTGTTAAATGTCATAATACTGACTGATCTGTATGTAACCCACCATAAACGTATATTTAGCAACGTATGTATATTATATACTTTGTTGCACATAAAACAAAACAGTTAAAGAATAAATACATTGTGCAGTAAAGATTAACACTGAAATAGTTGTTTACGTTAATATGTGACGTGACCATGTCTTTTTCCTTGAATTAAGCGATTGAACCAGCACAGGGGATGACTGTTAAATTCAATACAATGGGTGTTTCATTCATTATTACGTCATCAAATCACGTACAACTCTACCATGGACTTATTCAATAAACTAGCTAATTTTATTGGGTAGGTAGGTAATGACGTTACATATGTTTTCACTGGATGTAACAACATTTTTATTATAAATAATGTATCATTTGATATACCAACAATAAGTATAATTTCATTGGATATAATATTGGTATAAAATAAAAGATATTTGATATAACGTTGATATTCGCAAGATATACTAACACTCCTCGCTTCGTTCGTCGTCGTACTACGAGTACCTTAACCGTGATTATGTGTTAGTTTTTCTTCTTTGTCTGAGCAATTATGGTCTGCTATATGACATATACCATATGAGATTATACCAAATGTTATTATATCATTAGTTAACACATTCACTGCCAGGGGCGTGGCTTAGGAACAAACTTGTATGACGGTGTCCGTACCTATACAATATACGTCGCTGGCAGTGAATGCGTTAATAATTAATTATATCCTTTGATCGTTATATTAACCAATAATATATCATCAGCAGCGATCTTTGCGCACGATACAGTTGCAATGCCAACAGGCTATTTTAATGTTTCACAGAACCTTGATAATTTGTCAAGCTTTTGTTACTGGGTTGACTCAATAAGCCAAAAATGGATTTCGGCATCTGTACCAGAAAACGCCTTTGTCTTTTCTGTTGCTTGTTATATGCCATGCTATTAGAATTCTGCCCCATGCCATGGCACCGTTGCCGGGAACATATCTCATACATAACCATATGTCATAATAGCCAAGTATCGCCAAGTGTATATTTTTTCGGGAGTTGTTGAGACTCCCCGCTTGAGATTGGGGGCCCTCTTGAGACGGGTTCCTGGGCTCGTGCCTAAAGTGCCGGGTAGGCCAATTTCTATATTTTGTAGTCGGTTAAATTTCGTGAGTTGGTTAAGTTGCCTATTCTGAACATGTGAAGCCCAATTTCACGCTATGTCCTAAAAAAAATTTCATGGAGTTACAAAAAGTGTATGGTAATATCTTAACTAAACTTCGTATTTTGTACTAAAACCAAGTACAAAATGAGGAGCTTGAAATTAAAAGTAAATAAATCGACAGCAAAATAAAAATGGCCAGTGGTAATACATTTTGTGTAACTCAATGTAGAAAAATTTGTAGGACAATGGTCAGAAGAATCAACTTTACCTAATTTGATTGAAATCTGAGAACAAGGAAATCGACAACACAATAAAAATTGCCCCGGGTGGGGAAGAGGGGCCCGACTTCAAACGTTTACGTATTATGCCAAAGTCAGCTGAACAGAACTATTTCTACCCTCTATACTACGAGGGGCGTCTGAAAAGTTCTAAGCCTAAGGTATTTCGAGGTTATATATGCGTTTATGATACTGGCCACTAGAAAGGCCATTTAAAAACAAATTATTAAAAAATAACATGTCACGTTTTTATTATTCTGTTTCGAGATATTCAACGGAAAAGTACCTACATCATGTGTGAATTACCAACGAATATTACGAAAATTGAGCACCGTGCTGTAATTAAATTCCTTACAAAAAGTGACAAATCACCGCAGTGTATTTTTGAGGAAATGGCTATTATTTACGGTGATTCTGGGCCTTCTTATGCCACAGTCAAAAAGTGGAGTCGCTTATTTAAACTCGGACGGGAATCGATCGAAGACGACCCCCGCTCAGGGCGGCCAATATCGGTAGTGACCGAAGAAAACGTAGCAAAAGTCAAAAAGCTGGTATTAGAAGATAGAAGAATTAAGGTTTGGCAAATAGCTGAGGTCTTAGGTATTAGTAAAGAAAGAGTCGGAGAAATTTTACATGAACATTTGTACATGAGTAAAGTCAGTGCTCGTTGGGTACCGAAAATGCTAACGGCCTTCGATAAAGTACGTCGTGTGGAAACTTCTCGGGCGTTTTTAGAATTGTGCGAAGATGATTTAGATGAAGTTTGTTCCCGAATAGTAACTGTTGATGAAACATGGATCAGACAGTATGATCCGGAGTGTAAGTCTGAGTCGATGCAGTGGATTGAAAAGGGTGAAAGGCCGCCGAAGAAATTTAAAGTGCAAAAGTCGGCCTCTAAGTTAATGGCTACGGTATTTTGGGATTGTGATGGCATTCTTTTAATCGATTATTTAGAAAAAGGCTCTACGATAAACGGAACTTATTATGCAAATCTAATAAGACAGGTGCGACAAGCCATAGTTGAGAAAAGGCGGGGTAAACTAAGGAAAGGCATTTTGTTTTTGCAAGACAACGCACCCGTTCACACCGCTAATGTTGCGAGGCGTGCTCTGAAGGAAGTTGGTTTTGACGAAATTGACCACCCACCCTACAGCCCAGATCTAGCCCCAAGCGATTATTTTCTATTCAATAATTTGAAGAAAGAGTTGAGGGGAAAGCGATTTAGAAGTGACGAAGAGATGAAGGCGGCTGTACAGGAGCATTTTGAAGGGCAAAATGAAGATTATTTTTTTAATGGCCTAAAAGCACTGTATAAAAAATGTAAAAAATGCATTGATTTAGGAGGAGACTTTATTGAAAAATAAACACGAGTTCATTTGTGTAAATTGTTTTTTTCTATCTTAGGCTTAGAACTTTTCAGACGCCCCTCGTATGTTCATTGATGTGTATATTTTATGTCAAGACAGAGTAACATGTTAAAAAGTTTCTACCCTATTTTGACATCTTTATATCTATGTGTATATGAAATGGTATCCTATCTCAGCTCAGAAACATTGTTTCCCATCTGTAACGTATCGCCAAATTTTCATTTGTCCGAAAGTAGTTTTTTACTGAATCCCGTTATATTTTCAGGATTTTATAAACATCGTTTTAAAGAACCTAATATTAGGTTAAGTTTGTTTTATAACTATTCTGAAAAATCAAGAGTTATGGATTTTTTACCAAAACTGTTGATTTTTCGGAAGAGTAGGTAGCTTTCGGACAAATGAAAATTTGGCGAAACATTACAGATGGGAAACAAAAATTAGTGTTTCAGATAGGTAACCATATGAAATAGTGTATTGATGGTCAAATTTTATTTGACTTTCATATGTTCATGTCACAACAACGTCTGTATTTCGACTGGTTAAGTAAAGTTAGCCTTCAAATATACTAAGAACTCTATTAAAATGGCCAGTGGTCGCCAACTAAACATAGACCTCCGAGCACCTCCGAGAAAGCGTGGGCAGCTAAGCAACGTCAACATATTTTATTTCTATAAATATATAATTATAACTGATATAACTAGAACTTCTTCCTATAAATCCATACTTAATATATAATATATCCATACTAATATTATAAATGCGAAAGTGTGTCTGTCTGTCTGTCTGTCTGTCTGTCTGTCTGTTACCTCTTCACGCTTAAACCGCTGAACCGATTTAGATGAAATTTGGTATATAGATAGTTTCAGTCCCGGGGAAGGACATAGGATACTTTTCATCCCGAATTAATATAGTGTTCCCGTGGGATGAGCGGGGTAACACCGCGGGGCACAGCTAGTATAATATTATAATATAATATTATAAATGCGAAAGTGTGTCTGTCTGTCTGTCTGTCTGTTGCCTCTTCACGCTAAAATCGCTGAACCGATTTAGCTGAAATTTGGTATATACATAGTTTCAGTCCCGGGGAAGGACATAGGATACTTTTCATCCCGAATAAATGTAGTGATCCCGTGGGATAAGTGGGTAACACCGCGGGGCACAGCTAGTATATAATATAATCGATAACGCCGGCAAGAGGTTTTTACCCAAATATTAACTCTGTGTATTTATGTAAGTTGATTAATCGGAATGACGGCCAAGGTTGATTTCGAGTGACCGATATCCATCGATTTTGTAGTATTCATAACAATGACACGTATGTATTAAATATGACGGAGTATCATATGAAATAGCATTAGGAATGTATTGGGCTTTTCATCTATTTAGGGCGCTTCACTTCGCTTATAATGTAATGCAGTTTATCAGTAACATCAATAAGCCTCTTCGAGATATCTTTGAAGAGGCTTAATGCGCTGGGGCCCCACGGACCCAGGGTCTCGACGCGAAAAGGTATGAAATTGTACTCAGCGCCAAGACCACTGTATTTATTTCGTTTCATGCAGTTTATTCTATGATATTTATAGTTACATTACGGCGAATGCTCGCGGTGAGGTGCACCCTTAGACGTTGAACTTTTTTTTAGTGAATAGACAAGGATTTCCTTACAACATTGGATGTCATTTGGCTCAGATGTTATGATGATGATGAAAGGTGTTAACAAAATGGCTCAGATGTTATGATGATGATGAAAGGTGTTAACAAAACAAGTATACATGTGTGGAAAATTTAATTCAACTGGGAGTTTCTTTTAATCGGCTTTAAAAAGGAAGGGTTCTCTTTTCGGTTTTTTTCTTATGTATGTTACTTATTTATGAACCAATTTGGAAAATGACTTACGTTCGAGTGTAATTAAATTAGTTATAACTTTAAGGAAAAAGTGCAACTGTTTCGATTCAACTTGTTATTTTTCCAATATTGACTTTGCTAATACATGCGAGTAACATGCGGTACATAGAAATAAAACGCAATATACTCTTACACTACTTATCTATGATTATGATAAGTAGGTACATACTTTAAAACATCTAACAAATCTAAAAAGCGGCCCACGCGTATCAGTTCGTTCGATTCATAAGACCTTCTACAATCGTATGGTTAATATGTCATCACACTCATACATGCGTGTGGTAGATGTAAATAAACAACTTTTGTATGTAGTTGCAATCTCGTAATCCTTGAGCACAAGCGGTTTGCGTATTTTTGTTTTAAACGGAGGTCGGATGATGTCATAATGCTCGGATGGTATCGAGATATCCATGAGAAAGTTTAATTTAGTCCGTTGCAAAACGTGTCCTTTTTCCTCTTGTGCAGAAAAACGTTTTTAATGGCCGAGTCTAAATGTGATTAAATAACCAGTTTAGTTACTTCTTTGTTTGACGTGATTTGTGATGACTTATATTATAAATTAGACTAGGTTAACATTAAATCAGTCAGTTAGTGTTCTATGGAGAGCGGTCATTATTTCTGGATTTAACAGTTTATACATGATCTTCAAAATCATACTCATAGGGGGTCAAGGGAGCGTAACATTTCATTCACCACATTGATTAATAAATAATCTTACGAGTGAGAAAGAAACATGTGATGCATTTGCCTTCTCGTAATCCTTGAACTGTATTAATGGTTTGTGAAATTGTTACTGAACGTTTGCATTGCGGAGGTCAATATATGTGACGTCATCACACAACGAAAATTAAGGGAGATGCGACGAACTAGGTCTTAGCGGCCATCAGCGCGGCGCGTGGTACGTGTGTCTCGCTCACTCGTATGGCCGCGGCCGGCCGCCGCTCGGATCTCTCGCAGACATAGACCACTTCTCTTTCGAAATTAAACTCATCATCAAATTATTATATCAATGGAAAGACACCAACTGTTAGACATACAGAGATGCCATGATCACTACCCTGCGCAACCAGCGAGTAGTGCACGGCTAAGCATAACTTTGACACGCGACTCATGTCGCGCGAGATACGAGGGGCGTCTGAAAAGTTCTAAGCCTAAGATAGAAAAAAACAATTTACACAAATGAACTCGTGTTTATTTTTCAATATAGTCTCCTCCTAAATCAATGCATTTTTTACATTTTTTATACAGTGCTTTTAGGCCATTAAAAAAATAATCTTCATTTTGCCCTTCAAAATGCTCCTGTACAGCCGCCTTCATCTCTTCGTCACTTCTAAATCGCTTTCCCCTCAACTCTTTCTTCAAATTATTGAATAGAAAATAATCGCTTGGGGCTAGATCTGGGCTGTAGGGTGGGTGGTCAATTTCGTCAAAACCAACTTCCTTCAGAGCACGCCTCGCAACATTAGCGGTGTGAACGGGTGCGTTGTCTTGCAAAAACAAAATGCCTTTCCTTAGTTTACCCCGCCTTTTCTCAGTTTACCCCGCCTTTTCTCAACTATGGCTTGTCGCACCTGTCTTATTAGATTTGCATAATAAGTTCCGTTTATCGTAGAGCCTTTTTCTAAATAATCGATTAAAAGAATGCCCTCACAATCCCAAAATACCGTAGCCATTAACTTAGAGGCCGACTTTTGCACTTTAAATTTCTTCGGCGGCCTTTCACCCTTTTCAATCCACTGCATCGACTCAGACTTACACTCCGGATCATACTGTCTGATCCATGTTTCATCAACAGTTACTATTCGGGAACAAACTTCATCTAAATCATCTTCGCACAATTCTAAAAACGCCCGAGAAGTTTCCACACGACGTACTTTATCGAAGGCCGTTAGCATTTTCGGTACCCACCGAGCACTGACTTTACTCATGTACAAATGTTCATGTAAAATTTCTCCGACTCTTTCTTTACTAATACCTAAGACCTCAGCTATTTGCCAAACCTTAATTCTTCTATCTTCTAATACCAGCTTTTTGACTTTTGCTACGTTTTCTTCGGTCACTACCGATATTGGCCGCCCTGAGCGGGGGTCGTATTCGATCGATTCCCGTCCGAGTTTAAATAAGCGACTCCACTTTTTGACTGTGGCATAAGAAGGCCCAGAATCACCGTAAATAATAGCCATTTCCTCAAAAATACACTGCGGTGATTTGTCACTTTTTGTAAGGAATTTAATTACAGCACGGTGCTCAATTTTCGTAATATTCGTTGGTAATTCACACATGATGTAGGTACTTTTCCGTTGAATATCTCGAAACAGAATAGTAAAAACGTGACATGTTATTTTTTAATAATTTGTTTTTAAATGGCCTTTCTAGTGGCCAGTATCATAAACGCATATATAACCTCGAAATACCTTAGGCTTAGAACTTTTCAGACGCCCCTCGTAGCATCATCAGTCACTATCTCATAGTACTGTACGAGGGTTGTTTGATAAATACACGTTTTAAAAAGTTATTCTTGTTACTGGCTGAAATTATGTATACGAACTTTTTAGGCATCCTTTATGGACTAGAAAATAAAAAAAAAAATACAGCGTTCTTTGGTTTTTTTTCTTTTAACGGCTTTTTACGACGGAGTTCGCGTTGTTATTGCAATAATGGAGAAAGAGCAGTATCGTTCTGTAATTCGTTTTCTGTTTTTGGAAGGAAATTCTTGTGATGAAATAAAAGTACGCATGCAAGCTGTTTACAATGATCATACTCCTTCTATGACAACCATTAGATATTGGTACAATGAATTTAAACGAGGCAGAACGTCCATCTTTGATGAAGATCGCCCAGGACGTCCTGTTGAGGTGACCACAGGTGATGTGGTAAAAAAAAATTAGAATGTTGTTAATACAATATTCTAATTTTTTTTTTCGGCGATCGCTTAATAGCGATCGCCGAATAAAACTTAGAGAAATTGTCGACATTGTAAATGTTTCGATTGAACGCGTGCAGCACATTTTAGAACACCAATTAGGCATGAAGAAGGTCTCGGCGAGGTGGGTGCCTCGTTTGCTCACCGAGGAACAAAAGCTCACCCGGAAGCAAATTTCAAGGCATCTGTTTAGATAAGTACGAAAGTAGTCCGGGTGAGTTCCTTCGGCGTTTTGAGACTGTTGATGAAACGTGGATACACCTCTATACCCCAGAAAGTAAAGAACAGTCTAAACAGTGGATTTTGCCGGGGGAATCAGCTCCAAAGAAGGCGAAGACCGTTCCATCGGCCGGAAAGGTCATGGCGACTGTTTTTTGGGACTCGCAGGGAATCATCCATACTGATTATTTACAAAAAGGAAGAACGATAACCGAGCAATATTACGCTAATTTATTGCAAGAATTTGATACCTTTTTTGAAAAAAAAGAGACCACATCTAAATAAGAAAAAGGTTTCTTTCATCATGATAATGCACCAGCTCACTCCTCAAGAATTGCAGACTCTAAATTAAAGCAATTACATTATGAATTGCTGCCGCATCCGCCCTATTCCCCAGACCTGGCTCCCTGTGACTTCTTCCTATTCCCAAATTTAAAAAAATGGCTCGGTGGAAAGAAATTTTCGTCCAATGAAGAGGTCATTGCCGCCACGAAGGCCTATTTTCACGACTTTCCGAAATCTTATTTTTTAGACGGCTTATTAAAGCTAGAACACCGTTGGAACAAGTGTATAGAGTTGGAAGGTGACTATGTAGAAAAATAAGTATACACGTATGCAAACCTTTGTTATTTTTTTCTAAACACGGGTATGTATCAAACAACTCTCGTACAGATAGAGACAGGTAGCATATCTCGCGCGAGAAAGTGTCGCGTGTCAAAGTTATGCTAGCCGTGGTGGTCATGGCATCTCCGTAGCGGCGTGGCGAGCGGTTGAGCGAGAGATTGCGAGCGCGGTGGCCATACGAGTGAGCGAGACAGACGTACCGAGCACCGCTAACGCTGTCGCGCAAAGTCGTGGCATCTCCGATAGGCCTCTCCAAAGTATTTCCATGAATACACGTCCCTCTAATATACTAACTGCTGGACTAATGTCTCTCCCAAGGCGTGGAGATCCACGTTTACCTTGCACTCAGCGGTACATAATACCTATATCGTCGGGGATAGTGCAATACCGCGTAAATAACAGCTGTCGATAAAGTTCTCATTTCAGTAAATACTTAGCATTTGTTTGAATATTGATTCGTATCTACACTTGTTACTTACGCGGTATTGCACTATCCCCGACGATATGTCATTCATTCCATTCAGTAGCGAATCGTTTTTGTAAATCCGGCACTCTTTATATCATCTGCAAAATTAAAGATTCTTCTTAGTAAACTGTGATTGACGCAGAATGCATAGATTTTCCTTAACCACTGACATTATTTTGTATCTGACCTACGTCATATTGGTCCAGTCAGTGAGGTATTAATATAAATTCAGTTCTATGGTTCCCATTCGTCAAACGTCAGAATTCTTGCACACATGATTAAAGTAAAGGCGTGTTAAGTTGTCCGTCAATAACAAATTGCGTTACATCTCTTAACGGTAGCGTGGTCCATAGAACCGATTCCCCACCGGCTAACCCATTTTAACCCTAGAGTGCTCGCGCTATGAGCATTTTGCTGCCCGCGGAACTATATTCGTATTATTTTCTAAACGATGCATTTGTCAAGGTCAAGCGTCCTAGTAGCTGCCACCCCGTACCTTACCTCCTTGTTTTAGAAATTATAACAAATTCAGTACGCGGATGTCTGCAGGAGGCAAAGATTGTCACAGGTGTGGCGCGTTTAACGGCAAATTGCTCACTGCGCGACTACTCACGTAGGTAAAGTTTATGAATCTGTTTTTTAGTATAGTTGAAATATTATGAGTTTTCATTGCTTTTAGTATTGTTTTGATATAACTATCGTATTACTATTGATTTTTAGTTTGTTTTGTTCAGTTATTGGGCGTTGTGCTTGTTTTGTTTTGCTCAGTTTACTTTATATTATTGAGACGAACATTTCTGAAAGGAATTGCCCTGGCGATGACTAGACAACATATCATTAGAAGATCCGACGTAAACACATTGCAGAACCAGCTGAGAAACCAAATCCCCCGATTTGTACTATCAGATCATCAAAATATAATATGCGCAGTATGTCCGTCCAAGAAAAATAGAAGTACGAAAAAAGGATATAAATAAATAAATAAATATTAAGGGACAATCATACACAAATCGACCTAGTCCCAAACTAAGCAAAGCTTGTACTATGGGTACTAGACGACGATATACATAATATATAAATACATATATAGATAACATCCATGACGCGAGAACAAATATTTTGCACAAATATTTGCCCCGGCCGGGATTCGAACCCGGGACCGCCGACTCAGTAGGCAGGTGTCTACAAACCGAGCCAAACGCGTCGTCAAATCGGATCGGATGCAACAGATGTGCAAAGTTACTGTGCAACGAACATTGTATGTTACATGTGTCAGGACTGTTTTGGTAAAATACATGTTGTAAATGATGAAAACGTATAATTTAACTATTAAGTTAAAAAAAATATATATATAAATAATTGTGAAGAAATTGCAAAAAACCAAGAAATTTTACCTAAGATTTCCCGAAGCATTCTTTTCTAAATTCAAAGTATGAAACTTTAATAAATGTTTCTTATTCTGATAGTTTATGTTTCATTCTATCCGTTGAACATAATTATAAATTCATATAACGCCAATTTGCTAGAAAAAGTCATATTAAGTATGGGCGGCAAAATGCTCCCCACGCGATCACTCGCGTTTCACGGGAAGGCGCGATCACTCTAGGGTTAAAATATGTTGCCTATTTTTTTTTGGGAAAAAAAGGAAGCTTAATCAGTCACGGTTTGCACAGATATTTTTATTCACGCCATGCCACGCCACTGTTACTTATTGAATAAGGCCACAGAATTAAAGAAGGTCCTCTTGATTGATCTTTACAAAAGCCGCCTGAGAATTGTATTGTTGGTGGTTCACGCAAAATGCGTGGTCGTTGGGTGTGTCGGTGGGTGTGCGGGCTAGTGGCTATTTATTATAGAATGTGTATACTAGGCGTCCGTTTGCGGCGGAATTTTCTACAAAAACACGCCTAGTACATATTTTTTTATATATAAATAAGCTTAAAAAATGGAAACGATCCGACACAGAACATTGTCTTCCCGTTCAGTTCCTTAAATTTCGCAAAGATGGTCATGTTTCGGAGGACGAAAATCCTCTATTTGTATGGAATAATAAACAGTCTGCCGTCATTCACTAAAACGCAGTCTTCTACTTTACGTTGCATGCAGAGGGCCGCCTTTTAAAAAATCACGGCAGCAGTGGTATTTCTTCTTAACGTACATGGAAAGCAAAGTGCCTTCGTAAAGGTCCAGGGTTGAGCTGAACACCCTAATAAAACGATAGGCATCATCGCGGTGCTTGACATAAAGTGAAGTGAGTTTGGAACCTGGTAAGCTTTAACCCTTTGAGCGCCAAGCGGCAAAGCAATTCATCGTGCCACTAACGCCAAACCAAAAAAAAAAGTGCTCCAAAATCAACAGAGATTGAAAAACACAGATAGTGGTTTGAATTAGCATGTTTTAGACCATCGAAATTTTTGACGTCAATAGGCGTCGTTGGCGTCAGTGGCACGAATTCCCGATGACGTGATTTGCCGTCTTTGGCGGTCAAAGGGTTAATATCTTGCACTCTGTGTTATGCTGCATGCCCATTGACGCGGATCCGAGAAAATTAACCAATCGGACTGTGACTTTGTGCAGTTCAGAAAAACTGAATTTAAATTCGAGGAATGTGATTGGTCCATATTAATATTACACAGCTCCCCTCCACGCAGGTAGCCTTAGAGTATGTTTAAAACTTATATGTATAGGGGGCAAACGTGCAAACGGATCGCCTGATGGAAAGCGATTACCGTCGCCCATAGACACCTGCAACACCAGAGTGTCACAAGTGCGTTGCGGCCGTTAATTAAAATAGATGGGTCAATCAACTATTTTCTGCCACTTGTTGCCATGGTGATGTCCCCTGGGTCACTTATTCGATTTTCCGTGGTTATATTTAGCAAAAGCTTTGTAATTTAAGCAGTTATATATGCCCATCCTTATGTAGACTATCTTGTGATAATATTACCAGTGATATAAAATATCTACACTTAGAAGTTTAATCACTATTGTCCCCTGGGTCACGGGACAGAACAACAGCAAGAAAAAGTTGATCCACCCAGATGTAACATTGATATTTAACACAGAATGTAGGTACTATGTAGCGTATCAGCAATCGGTTTTCCGTTTTCCCTTGAAGATAAGAAGTAGAAAAACACGTGTTTCAACATAAATTATCTCGTCGATCTTAATCATTTCCTTATAGGGCTTTAGTAAACGTTGTCGCATTTATTTGTTTGTATTATAAATTATGAAGTCATTATTGCAGGCCGTTGCTTGCTATCCATGTATTTCATTGTCTGAGTATTACATAATATACCTACGTTAGAATTCTTCAATGATATTTTAATATGTCTCAAGCGAACTAACCCTGACCTGATTTTATAAAGATACACCCATATAAAATCAGGTCCGTTTTAAGCAGTGTCGTTTTAGCCCATTAGGAACTTGTAGGTTAGCTAACAAACTGAAGACAAACTGGGAATCACGAGCCACGTGCTGGCCAGAAACAGTTGACAAGGCTGTCGACGTTGACGGATACGTGAAGGTGGACATCATGTTGGTTAGCATTAGCAAGGGCAACTGAGGAAACTTAGGTACATGTGGAGACAATATATGGTCTCGTATAGAAGAAGAACGAAAGACTAACGGACGGGAAAAGAGCAAGTGAAAATAACCTAAGTGTTCTGCTTCTAATTTTCCAATTCGAAGTGGTTTTAACCCCCGGGTGATATAAGTTTAACGTGTATCTGTGGGTCTGTCTGTGGCATCGTAGCCCCCAAACGGATGGACCGATTCGAAAGCGGTATTCTTAATCGGAAGCCTTGTCTTCCGAGATGGTTCTTAGCTATGTTTGTTAAAAATATCTGCAACCGTTTCAACGATATTCAGCTTAAATTGGAACTAGTGACAGAATCTCAGCCAATATTAAAGCTAAGAATTTCATTTTTTTTTATTTTCTGGTTTAGTAGCATTTTTAACTCACTTATTAAATGACTTATGAAAAGTCTCGGTTTTTATTTTATTTTGAATTTAGGTTATCTTATATATGTTGCAGTCAAAAGTGTGAACTCCTTTGGTTCACACTTTTGGTTAGGGATATAAAACAAAAAAACTAACCTAACCTAACCCGGCCGAGTCGGATTAAAATAAGATCGAGGTAAAGAGACGAATGTGCCTGCGGTCAAAAGTACTTTTCACTGATAGTAACAGTCAAAAGTACTATTAACCAATGATTTTCAGGCAAAACTACTTTTGACCAACACGCTCAGTCAAAAGCAGTTTTGCCTGTTTTTGTCGGTTAAAAGTCCTTTTGACCAGTTCACACTTTTGACTGCGACATATATCTATAAATCACATATGTGTTTTCTCATGTTATAGTAATGGCGGACTGAATTTACAAATAATATTGATTTCCTCTAATCACTCTGATCATAAGCCAATTAGATGATGCCGAGTTCCAGAGAGTTAGTATATCTAGCTCACTATCTTCGAAACTACTTGTGAGGCATTCGGTGCGATTGAAAAGGGACAGTGACAGGAGCGGCCATTTTATTAAGATAAATGTACGGAGACATTGAATTAATACAAAATGCACCAGTTCTGCAACTTTCCAATTGTAGGACACCGCCCAGTTCGGCCTGGTCACAAACTGTAGAAAGTTCCTACTGCTTTCTTTACTTCTATACTATTATAAAATACTAGACTTGTAGGTATTGAAAATCACTTTTCTATGGAGAGTGGTCATGATTTCAGGAAATATCTTAATAGCGTGATGCAGGATCGTCATTTGTTTTCATAATTTCCTTTGTCTTCTCATCACGCCGAGACGGCTGGACACATTTTAAGCAATTTTGGTATAGGGATAATTGGACGCCCGAAGATGGTTATAGGATACTTTTTATTCGTCTATGGTACATAAAAAAATACGCGGGCGAAGTTGCGGGCACCTCCTTAGTCTTTTATATAGTTACTACGAGTATACTGTTGTTGTTGTATTGTATAAAACAATTTAATGTTAGTATTTAAGATTAACATTGTATGCATTTCACAGCGCCTTGCTATCTCACTATTAAGCTGTGTAATCTGTTTGAAATGAATAAATAAATACTAAGATTGAAACGAAATGAAATTAAATAATTTATTCAGTAAGTAGGCCACAAGGGCACTTTTACAATACAAGTCAGATTGTGAATCTACCGGCATTTCGCAAGAGGAGACCGCTGTTGAGAAGAAAGCCGAAAGAAACTCAACAGTAAGTCATTGTTTCGTCAATCATACTTAAAACGATCATTTACATTTATGGTATAACTAAATACATCGGTACACGTAAAGGATAACAGACGGATTACAAGGAATACCAGATGGGATTTTTTACTAATTACATACCAAGGGGTTTTGGGTGCATGAATGATTTGATGCCTATTGTTGGCCTAGTGTGCACCGAAATCCCGGGGTATCCAATCAATCACTGATGACTGGTGCTCTAGTACCAATCAATGTTCTTATGGAATATACAACCTGATTATACTCGAGTTTCGTTCCCGATATTACTAACTAGAATGAGTAGGGCTTATTCCACCAAATTTCCATAATGCCTTATTCATTAATCTCCCTAAAGGCCGTTTCCGATTAAGGGAAGAAAATATGCCCTTTCGTGATAATGGACAGATTTTTTTTTCTACAGTCAGTTACGTCTAGTAGAGTAACTGTGTCAAGTTTGGTTAAAAAATTCTTTGTGGTTCCGCAGAAAAAAAATAAAAACGGAAATAATGAAATATGGTTTTTCTCCAAAACTATTTAACTTTAATGTACTATTATTTTTTAATTCTGTAAAGCTTAGTCAAGTTCATGTTTTAAGTGAAAATGGTATCTCTATATCTAACGATTATGTAAAAAAATAGGTAAGTCAAAATTTTAATATATATATTTTTTTACTTTTGTGAGAGATACCACTCTAATTGACATTTCTAAATAAGCCTTAGTTAACGTCTTGTAACACATATTAATTTGATGGACAAAATCGGAAAGCAACTGTGTCAAAATGAAATAAATAACTGGGCTGGAATTCATTACTATTTAATTAGGAAACTACTCTAACACTGCTAAATAACCAAAACATAGTATCCTCTTTACAAATAAACAAGATTTGACAGTTACAGTGACATTTGCTAGAAAATGTCACCTTTTTAGTTACGTAATGAAAAAAAATACACTTATTCTAATCCTCATCGCTATCTTCATTGACAGTAACGTGAATTCCGTGATTCAAAAAAAGTCCGCTTAAAGTTTCAGCAGGCCGAACGATTTTGGACAAATATCTTGCGTGCGACAAATAATAAACAATAGCAACAATGTGTGAAAAACACCCTACTGTTCGCATTCCGTTGGCACATTCACAATAATGCCGCCTTATGGATCCAACACCAATGCTGTTTGGGACATATTCGATAAAGCATCTGTAAAGATTTTTTGAAATATGGCGAGATTGGACTTTCTGTTTCAGTATATTAGAATTTTCCTTCACATATTCCAAATTCAACGAACCATCTTCATTAAATATTTCTGATAGATACGAAATCGCTACTTATATCATTGCGAGGTGATATAATGATGTAGGTTTCTTTCTTAATATTTTTTTGATTGCATTCGCTTTAGAATTCATTTTGTAAAGACGAGTTATCTTTCTAATGTCCCTGAAATGTCACGTTACATTTAAAAAAACAATTCATCTTTATTACTGTCATAATATGTATTTATTTTAATTTCGGTAGAAAGAGGATTATTGCGTGGCGAAAAAAGAATAGTTTGTAATTACAATTTCAAGATATTGAAGTCATACCCGAAAAGTCTTTTAAATTCCATTTTACAGTTAGTGTCCGATTAAAACCTTTAAATTGATAATCTGGTATAATGTTAAGTAAAGCTTATATACCAAATAGCAAAAATGATTAATATATGCATAGTTTTTATGTTATTAGAAAAATAATGACATTTTCAATAACAATAAAAGGCAAATGTCACTAACTGTCAAATCTTGTTCATTTGTAAAGAGGATGTATGCTTCGGTTATTTGGAAGTGTTAGAATAGCTTACTAATAAAATGTAATAAAATCCAACCCAGTTATTAAATTTATTTTATTTTGACACAGTTGCTTTCCGATTTTATACATCAAATTAATATGTGTTACAGGACGTTAACTAAGGCTTATTTAGAAATGTCAATTAGAGTGGTATCTCTCACAAAAGTAAAAAAATATATATATTAAAATTTTGACTTACCTATTTTTTACATAATCGTTAGATATAGAGATACCATTTTCACTTAAAACATGAACTTGACTAAGGTTTACAGAATGAAAAAATAATAGTACATTAAAGTTAAATAGTTTTGGAGAAAAACCATATTTCATTATTTCCGTTTTTATTTTTTTTCTGCGGAACCGCGAATAATTTTTCAACCAAACTTGACACAGTTACTCTACTAAACGTAACTGACTGTAGAAAAAAAAACCAAGTCATAATATTAAAGGGCATTTTTGCTTCCCTTAATCGGAAACGGCCTTTCAAATGACCATGGACTCATACTACCTAAAAATCTAACTGCCTCATTCCTAAAATGTACAAATGTCACAATGACTTCGACCTAAAATTTCTTATGTTCTAAATGCCTCAGTCTCGAAATGTACATTTCCTTAAAATGCCGAATTACAGATACGACCAAATTTCAAAATACCTTAAATACAAAACTCCAGAATAGCAAAATGTCATAGGTTCAAAATGCCTACATTTTTTTTTTTCAATTTTATGAGCAAAGCTTTTATACAGGGTGGAACGAAACGACGTTATTTCCTTTAACTGTGGCATTATACAGGCTTAGAATATTATTTTCTCCAAATAAACTTTATTATATCTCTCACCGTTTTCCAGTTATAGCATGTTAAACTTTCATACGAAAAAGTGTGTGTGTACAACCCTATTTTAGAGTGCAATGACCTCTTCATAACACAGTTAACTTTTGTAAACAAACTTTTTACAAATTGCCTAGCCATTTCTTATCGGTTTAAAAACCTTTGAAAATACCCTTAAGATTGTTTTTAGACTTTTTAGTTGACATGATTGATAGACGTTACATTGACTTTTTGTATCGTATGCTGTGTGCAAAAATGCCGGAATTAAACGCTAGAGGCTATTTGAATTTGCTTCTTTTGTACGCGGAGTGCGATTACAATACTGGAGAGACTTTGCGCCAATACCGGAACAGGTATCCTCCTCCTCACCCAACACACTCTAGTACGATATTACGCGCTCTTGACCGTGTTGGTAACAATCGTCCTATTGTGCCACGAACGGGTCAGGATGACCAGCGCGGAGGACGCGTTATTCAACATGATGTCAGATTGGAAGAGAGAGTGCTGCAGTACTTCGAAGATTATCCGAGGTCAAGTTCAAGACAAGCGGGCCGACATTTTCGTATGACTCATACGAAAATACTCAGAATACTAAAACGTGAGGGCCGTCACCCTTACAAAATACAAAGAGTCCAGGCATTACTACCAAGAGATTGCCCCGTTCGCGAAGCCTATTGCCGGTGGCTACTGCAAAAGGTGTTAGAAGACCGAGACTTCATCAAACACGTAATATGGAGTGATGAAAGCTTGTTCACACGGAACGGTATGTGGAACAGGCATAACGAACACGTGTATGCCGAAGAAAATCCGTTTGCCTACCGTTATACGGGACACCAGTATCGTTGGTCTGTTAATGTTTGGGCGGCGATACACGGGGATACAATAATAGGCCCTGTATTTCTGCCTCAGACTTTAAACAGACACGGATACATGGCTCTGTTGAGGATAGAGCTCGACGACTATCTGGATGAGTTGACGCTGGCAGAAAGAAGACGCACTTGGTTCCAACAAGATGGAGCACCAGCTCATTCAGTAGTCGAAGTACGTGAAACACTGAATAATGTGTTTGAGGATCGCTGGATCGGCCGATATGGGCCGCACCGTTGGCCTCCTAGGTCTCCAGATCTCACACCCTTGGATTTTTTTCTGTGGGGCACCGTAAAGGACATCGTTTACAAGACTGAGTGTGAGACGGCTGAAGAGATGAGGGAAAGGCTAAGGGTGGCCTTTGAAAGTCTTCGCAGAAGAAATAACCGACACAACATCTTGTCGAGGGTGCATCGCCACACGCGGGCACGAGCAGCGGCGTGTATCGTACGCCACGGCGGTACTTTCGAACACCGGATGTAAATGTAGGTAATTGTAAATACTCCCAAACGTCAAATAATAGTTTAAAAAAACTAGGGTTGTACATACATTAAAAAATACAATTTTAATCGATTTTCGTTTTTTTATTATTAAAAGAATTTAACTATTGCAGGTCGATTCTACATGAAATACATAGCATTATAGTTTCAGGAATGAACATCGCTTCGTTCCACCCGGTATACGCTTATAAAACTAGATTTTTAGCAGCTTTTATTTAGTTTTATTTGACCCGAGAACAGTCAATAAAATTAAATACATTAGAAGCATAGGTACAAAAATGATTTGTACAAAATACACACGAACAATAACACAAAAGTTGGGGTACGTTTTTAGATAGAAAATGGTCATATTTGCTTCTTGGAAACGGTTGCACGGATTTGGACGAAATTTGGTGGGCATATAGATGTAGTTTATCTTCCGAATTGATGAAGATCGGTGTTATTACAGAGCGCAGATCTGTCGCCTAGATTAATATTGATACTTCATCGTAAGTGGCCAGTACTAAAGAAGATAGTAAAGAAAATTTTACACGAAGGTTATCTATTTGAAATTTAGGTATTCTGGCACTTGGTTGTTTTGAACATACGGTATTCTGCGATAAAGGTGTTGTGATATTTGTCTATTATGAGACTGAGACATTTTAAAATTCAGTCATATTAGGTTTATGGTACAATGAAAAAAAAAGTTAGGCATTCTGAAATTTAGGTATTTTGACAATAAGTCATTTTGAGTTCTAGGAGTATTGGTAAAAGGGAAAAATGAAATCAAGACGTAATGAGCCCAACTCACTAGAATTTACTTTACACAATGTAGTAACGCAGTAAGTGTTACCACTCATCTTGTTTAGGGAAAAAAGTAGCCAAATAAGGCAACCCTTTTTTTTTAATGGCTCCCGCGCCTTTCGCTCCCACCCCAACTCGGCAGCTTCTTCATTTGCATTTTAGTGCTCAACCGCTTCACTTGGATTAAAAGTTCGTGTTTTCGACGGTGCAACGTGCCTGTTTCAACATGCCTAAACGGAAAAACGAGGAAAGCGTTGAATTTCTTTTGAAACGCCTGAAGGAACACGTGTAGCACGTCGTATACGACGTGGTTCGGAATCATCCTCCTCGTCATCATCCTCGGGTTCCACATCGGGTTCCTCGTCGTCATCTTTACAGTATACGTTCCGGAGTTCTGCCCGTCTAACATAATTACGCTACGTGACTCTTCTCGCGCGACATAGCGTCGCCTGTCACTCTTTCACAGTACCGCGAAGACAGATATAGGTGATATTTCTCGCGCGAGAAAGAGCCACGTGTCACAGTTTTGCTTGTTCATAGTTAGAATACGTAAGTTACGTGCTAAATGTCCGTCTCATAAAATGGTTGCTATGACTACACATACATACACTTCTGTTTTATGAAATAAGGGTCGCATAAATTAGCTATACCATAAACTAAATCACGCCGTTTTCTGAGGTTCAGTCACCCGGTCTAGCAGCTCGTAAGGCAAACTGTAACTGGGTGAATGTCAACATTGGTAGAAAGTGCTTAATGGCATTAAGTCCACCTTTTGCACGACTGACTCGTCACGCCGAAACGGCTGGATGGATTTTAACCATTTTGGTATAGAGATAGTTAAACATCCAAGGATGCTTATAGGATATTTTTTATTTTACCCGTCAAGTAAAGAAAAAAGTCTTACGTGGACTATGTTGCACATCTCATTAAGTTACAGTTGCATAAACTATAGTATTATGTTAGAGACACATATCCAAGTGTACCTACTGCCTGCTATCCATGTTACAAAGAAGAAATAATAAAATGCATAAATGTTGTGCATAGTTATCCTTGCTAAGCAGTAGAATAAACTCATCGTTTATACTTATAAATATTTCACGATTAGAGTCCGAGTATTATTACTGAATTCTCTGAACCAAGATACAGCACATATATTGGCCCAGTAACTATGACTCATACGGTTAACGCTAGCACGTGTATCATAATGTCATTCGGAATGCACCTTGTACTTTACAAAAAGACGTATCATGGCATGAAAAAGTGCGTAACATACGACATTGTATATGAACGAAAGCAGGCATATGTTTTCAACTTACAAAAAGGCATATTGCAGTAAGAAAAGGGCGTAACATATGACATTCTGTAAACGGAAAGTAGGGTAACACACGCTCTATCAATCATGAATGAATGTGATTTATGAATTAATAATTTTCGTAACCTCTTATTTCATTCGATCACTAGAAGTTGCCCGCAACTTAGTCCGCGGTTTTTTTTGTTTACCATAGTCTGTCGTTGCTATCAGTACAAACATTTTAGCCGATTCGGCGTGATAATACAAATAAATGTTTACAAACAGATTTAAAAAAAAATATTTAAACACAGATGGCGCTATTGATTTTCAATACAATTTCAAAATTGTGTAATAGTATAGATATCGGTTAATGATAACTAGCGAGCCGCCCCGGCTTCGCACGGGTGCAATGCTGATAAATTAGGCATATTTGACGACGCGTTTGGCTCGGTTTGTAGACACCTGCCTACTGAGTCGGCGGTCCCGGGTTCGAATCCCGGCCGGGGCAAATATTTGTTCTTGGGTCATGGATGTTATCTATATAGGTATGTATATTATGTATATCGTCGTCTAGTACCCATAGTACAAGCTTTGCTTAGTTTGGGACTAGGTCGATTTGTGTATGATTTTGTCCCTTAATATTTATTTATTTATTTATAGTATTATACATATAAAACTTCCTCTTGAATCACTCTATATCTATTTAAACAAGCGGCATCATAATCCGTTGCGTAGTTTCAAAGATCTAAGTATACATAGGGACAGACAGACAGACAGCAGAAAGCGACTTTGTTGTATACTATGTTGTGATAATAAGGACCGAGTGCGAATGACATACGGAACAGGACTTATTTCATAATGGAGTAGCTATCAGTGTAACATATTGTCGATAAATTGTCTACGTAATTATTTTATTGTTACCAATGGTGATTACCTATTAATCAAAGGGGTTATCATTTTTAGGGTTCCGTACCCAAAGGGTAAAAACGGGACCCTATTACTGAGACTTCGCCGTCCGTCCGTCCGTCCGTCTGTCACCAGGCTGTATCTCAACAACGGTTATAGCTAGACAGTTGAAATTTTCACAGATGATGTATTTCTATTGCCGCTATAACAACAAATACTAAGAATAAAATAAAATAAATATTTAAGGGGGGCTCCCGTACAACAAACTTGTTATAGATTATATATATGTATAGGTACGGAACCCTTCATGCGCGAGTCGGGCTCGCACTTGCCCATTTTTTTTCTCTAGTGAACGGAGTTGAAAAAAAGAAAGAAAATACTTTTATTAACGGAATAACACACTTATAGTTTTTAGGGTTCCGTAGCCAAATGGCAAAAAACGGAACCCTTATAGATTCGTCATGTCTGTCTGTCTGTCTGTCTGTCTGTCTGTCTGTCTGTCCGTCTGTCCGTCCGTATGTCACAGCCATTTTTTTCCGAAACTATAAGAGCTATACCTACTGTTGAAACTTGGTAGGTAGATGTATTTTGTGAACCGCATTAAGATTTTGATGCAAAAATAAAAAAATAATAATATATATTGGGGGCTCCCCATACTTAGAACTGAAACTCAAAATTTTTTTTTTTCATCAAACACATACGTGTGGGGTATCTATGGATAGGTCTTCAAAAATGATATCGGGGTTTCTAAAATATTTTTTTTCTAAACCGAACAGTTTGCGTGACAGACGCTTCCAAAGTGGAAAAAAGTTGTTCCCTCCCCACTCTAACTTCTAAAATAAGAAAATGAAAAATCTAAAACAAACATATGATGTACATTACTATAAAAACTACCAACGAAAATTGTTTTGAACGAGATCTAGTAAGTAGTTTTTTTAATACCTAACTTTGCACCTAATTTATATGGGGCGTTATACATACCAGGTGCAAACTTAACTTAACCACTTAGGGATGGAAAGTGTTTGTACGGAACCCTCAGTGCGCGAGTCCGACTCGCACTTGGCCGGTTTTCTCTAGATAAAAAAAACAAGCAGAAACAAAATATAAAATGTGTTGGAAGGATAATGATGAACTAATAACAGAAGAGTTGCACATATTGTGATAATAAAGTAGTTACATTTGATAAAAACTGTTATTTATGCTCGCTACTTATACAAGAGATAATTGGTATCAATTAATTACTTGAGTCTTGAATGTCAAGTCAATTGATTGATTTAATTTATAATGACGGCGACAAATGCATAGTCATCCTTCGTTTAGTAGTTTCCAAACATATATTCAAAATAATATCAATTAAAATTGGCTGGTAGCTGGTCATCATGAGACCCTCATTCAATGAATGATAGAAAATGCTACCATAATTTAACATAAATACGAAACTTTGATTCTTAGCTTCAATATTGTCTGAGATCTTGTCACTTGTTCCAATTAAAGCTGAATATCTTGGAAACCACTGGTCCTATTTCCACCAAACATAGCTAAGAACCATCTCGACGGATAACTCTTTCTATTGAGAAAATCCGCACTCAAATTGGTCCATCCGTTTCGGAGCTACGATGCCACTCACAGATACACAAGTTAAACTTAAAACCCCCTCTTTAAATTAGAACGTGCCCGCGGCAATACCTGTCCTTCAAGCACATCTATACTTCGCGACTCTTGTCGCGCGACAGCGCAACCCGTCACTCTCTCACATTACTGCACAAAAAGAGAGGAGTAATTATCTCGCGCGACAAATAGTCGCGTATGACAATTATGCTTGAGGTGCTGTAAACTGGAACTTACTATAGAACCTATACCTGAATTGATACAAAGATCATAGCTTAACGAAAAATTTAAATGTTACCTGCATGGTTGGAAGGGACCGGGAATCGAAACCGGTACCTCTGGATTGCCGGTCCAGCGCGTTAACCGTTTCGCTACCCTGACTCCCATTCGAATCTTTCCTTATGCTTTGTGTGTCGATCTTTGCATTGTTCATTCCAATTTTTCTTTAAGATTTGATATTTGTATCAATGGTTTACTATAGAACCTTCTGTATTATTTGATTCCTCGCCTAGACAGACAATACGTCAAACTGCGTGCTACAAAAGCGTTAGGAGCTACTAAACGAAATAAACTGAAGCCTTATGAGACAGCTCTGTATAATTTATTGGGTGCAAAGTCACCCTTAAAGGTTGCACGTGACCTGGCAAAATGCCAGTTCTGCAGTTTTTTCACTAACGAGGTCGCCCTAATAAATGCAGATTAATTTATGCTGACGTGATTTTTGTGTTTATCACACATCTCTAATGATATTTAATTTGGTAGTTGTTTTCACCTCTGAAGGTTTTAATTCATGCGTGTGAGAAAACTGTAACCTTCGTATTCTTAGTAACCTAATTGTTCAAGTTCGAAATACAGGTCCATTACATACCGAAATTAAGTTTTTTTTCTAGACATAGGCACTGATTAACCAAAACCAAAATGTTACCATTCACAATTATCGTATGTGTTAAGTTACGATCATATTAAACTGTCTTTACGTACCTAAGTTGCCAAGAATTAAGTGTCCTTTTATTGTTATGATGATCTGGTTTATCGGGCTGAAATGTCGAAATCCGTTCTTCTTTGGATTTTTTAGGTATTTAATAACATGTAAACCATACGTTATTAAATACCTAACATTTAACTAGATATTACTGCTGATATAACTTCCAATTATGACAGCTACTGGGTAGCTAAGACATACCAGCGGGGTAGCAGGCTAGCTGTCGTGCTCGCACGGCATTTAAAGGAAAGTGACAGATAGTATTTAGTGCCGTGCAGTACGTCTACTATAACTGTGACACGCGACTCTGTCGCGCTACAAATACTACCTGTCACTTTCCTGTCAATACTGTGCGAGCAAGACAGGTGCCGCAAGTTGCATGTATGCGAAGTCGCGTCAAGATTTGCTTGCCCCGCAGGTCTGGCAAGGTGAAACATTTTGCATTGTAATCTTTACGTCAATGAATCCACAATATGATTGAACCAATGTCTTCTTTCCAGGATCGCGTGCTGAACATCATCAGTCAGATCATGGACCAGCTTCTCGGCGACGAGCGGGTGGCGCGGGGCTTTCGCGTAAAGTTCCCAGAAGATGTGCTCCAGGATAACTTGGCTGGCCAACTGTGGTTCGGAGCTGAGGTCAGTTTATACTTTTATTCTGAACTAGAAGATCTTCGTTCGCATAACCCTCTTTTTTCTTTGCCGTTACTCGATACAAAGTATTATTTGACCATCTTTAGATGTCCACGTTCAATATGAAATTATTCCTTTACCGAAATTGGTTACAATCCGTTCAGTTATTTTGGGGTGAAAATAAAAAACTTCTCAATCGCTACTTCAGCTTTCGTTAAGATTTCCGTCTATACTTCGTAACGAAACTGAGGTAGCAGTTGAGAGGCTTCTGATTTTCACCCTTTAATGTGACGAAGCTCAAAATATATTCTCACTGCGTTGTAATCTATGTGCATAGGGCTGTTAAGATTTTGCATCTTTTATGCTCATTCTAAAAATCGATCAGCGTTGGTCGAATTGAACCTGCTTGGGACGAAATCTTAATCGATGTTTTTTTTTTATTATGACCAGTGTCTGGCCGCCGGTTCGTCGATTATGAATCGCGAGGAAGAATCAGCGGCCATGCGTCCCCTGGCTAAAGCCCTCACGAGGAGTTTGGAGACCGTCAGGTCTTTGCTTCGGGAACAGTGTTTGCGGCCGAGGGGGCTGGCGCTCTCCCAGCATGACGATATGCTGCATGAGAGCTTGAGGATATTTGACAAGTAAGTACATATTAACAAAAAAACTAATATATAGGATTCAGACGGGGCAGGCTCATACGGTGGGCAGAATACTTGGCTTGGACCTATTCTTCGTCATCTGGTCGGAGGAAGCATCAGACAGGAACCTGTAGAAATCTAAGAGTTAGACCTTTACCCAGTAGTGGGACACTATTATAACTAAATAAAAAAAAACAATGCCAGCACCGCCCGAGACCAGATTCAGGCGGAACAGGGGCGGATTCTTTGTCAAAGCCTTCACGAAGAGTTTGGAGACCGTTGGGTCCCAAGTACGGGAACACTGCTTACGGCTGAGAGGACTGGTTATCACAGCATGCCAATATGCCGCACGAGAGCTTAAGGATATTGGACAAGTAAATTACTATACAGTATTTGAAGAATTTAATACGACACGACGCAGAAATAATAGAGTAAAGAAGAGATATATAAGAGAACAACAAAAGTAAGTTGGGCTTAGCTGATTCCTTTATCTTATGCTATAAGAATTTAAATTGCTGTTATATATGGGGTTAACTGTACCGGGAGAGGTACATGACCCTCAAACAAGCAAGCTAGTTAAACACTGATTTCGAATACAGGTTACAGTATCAGAAAAAAACGCATAACAAGCTTAGCCTTCCAACGTGTAACGACTGAAAAGAAAGAACTGTCGACGATTATTTAATTGCTATATTGGAAATTTATAATTTCTTTCTCGTTTCAGGTTGTTCGCAGAGTTTGAGCTATGCTACGTAAGCGCCATGGTGAACGTGAAGACCCCGCACGAGTTCGAAGCTCAGCAATTAATATGTGTGCTGTTCTCCGAGAGTTTGCGGAGGGCTCTCAAACAGTCGCTGCTTACCCAGGAACAGGTTCGATATTCATTATATCCTTCCTTAAACCTTACAACCTAGCCTGCTAAAACCCCGCGTACTAAATTCCAACATGACTAGTCTAAATGGGCCTTAGAGGATTAAAATAACACCGGTCAAGTGCGAGTCGAACTCGCGCACCACTTCCCATCTAGACTGGCCGGGTTAAATTAAGTTTTCACCTGGTATGGATGGTGCCGCATAAAAATGAGGTGCTACGTTAACGCAACCAATCACGTTTGTTGTATGGCCCTCGTAAATACTTATTTTATTCTGTTTTTAGTATTTGTTGATAGCGGCAACAGAATGGATAGAAATACATCATTTTTGAAAATTTCAAGTGTGTAGTGAGCTGCCCATGAACCTGGTGACAGATAGACGGACAGACAGTCGGACGGGCGAACAGCGGACTCTTAGTAACAGGGTCCCGTTTTTTACCCCTTTGGTACGGAACCCTAAAAAGATAGATTCGCCACTGCCAAAGGGGTATTCCCCCCCTGGTCCATGTAGATATTCTTACGTCAAGCTAATGTTATCATTAAGTTTGTATGGATAAAGAGGTGTTATTTATTAAATATTCTTTCAGGTGGACTCATACGACCCAGCGCTCATGTTCGCTGTGCCGCGTCTGGCCATCGTCAGCGGGCTCTTAATATACTCCAGCGGACCCTTGAGTATAGACAAGTCGCCTGGTAAGTTTGATTGTTTGCTTGTAACGCTTTTTGGGTTTTATTACAATACAATACTTGGCAGCGACCAAAATCAGAGATGTAATTTGATAACAGTACCATGCCCGCCGCGTGGTCACCTTAACAGTATCAAATTTGATACTGTTAAGGTGACCACGCTTAGGGACCACGTTTCCCGCGGCCTGGTTACCTCATGTATTTCTCAGCTCCGCGGACTGACTGGCGGTAACGAATACTTCATATCTACACAAAATAAAATCTATGATAATGATGATGAATATGGGTGTAGATAAAGTAGTGGATGAACATGGACATAATTAGGTATTAAAACACGAGTGTGATCCTATTAAGATCCTACTAAAACGACACTCGTGTTTTAAGACCTCTCATTATGTAGCAGTTGCATAAAATATTATTATTGGCACACCTCGAATACACAGGGTTACAAAACATGAGAGATATACAGTAAAATATAAACAGAGATAAACAACAGGCGGTCTTTATTCTTTCGGTATCGATTGCAAGTGGACGTTAGCATTCATACTTGAATTCACTTTAGCGACAGCTGTTCTAAAAAGTGCGTGTGATTATACCGCGCTATTTTTATATGTATAATGTGTCCTTTAACCGTTCTCTAAATATCTTGGGTTTTAAATGTCAAAGCACATGAACCATATTTATCGTTATAATTATGTTTCGTATGGTTTCGTATATCGTTATAATTTGTGTTCGTGTATTTCAGAGGAGATGTCAGACATGTTCCGTCCATTCCGCACTCTGCTCCACAAGATCCGGTCACTTCTCTGGACGCTGGACCGCCGGGAGCTGATTGCGCTGGAGCGACTGCTGTGCACCAACGAAGACGTGTCCAGCCTGGCTGGTCTGGAGATTCCACAGGGTAAGTAACTTTACGAAGATGTTACAGATATCAAGACGACCAGCGAAGAAGTCTCGAGTCTAGCTGCCCTGGAGATATCATATGGTAAGGAATACGAAGATGTTATAGATATGTACAGATTGGACTGGACTGCTGAAGCAGTCTCAAGACGACTAACGAAGAAGTTTCCAAGGCTGGTTGGCCTGGAGATCCCACATGGTAAGGAACTTTACGAAGATGTTACAGATGGCACTTGAGCGACTGCTGAAGCAGTGTCAAGACGACCGACAAACAAGTCTCAAGTCTGGCTAGGTTGGATATTCTACATGGTAGTTAGTTAGTTAGTTGCGCTGGGCATTTTCCGCAAGACGACATCCAACGTGGCTATTTTGCGTGAAAAGAGGGTAGCGCTACTCCAACCACCCCAACTCCTCGACAAACCTTATCAAAGCTTTAATGTTGCTTGTGGCGTCGTGTACGGTACTTGGGGATCCTAGGTACTTCGTCCTGTATGCTTCCATGGTAATGAATATCTCAAAAATTTCGGCGATTTGTAAGGGGCCGAGGTTTTCCCTCTGTGATATAGTGGGAATTCTTTGTCGATTATTTTACAGACAGGGCCTGGCCGATGAGATGAAGCCATGAATTTCTATCGGAAACCCAACATCCTAGGGCACTAGACCATATTGGGGTGGGCACCCGGCCATCCTAAATACACCTATGCAGATGCGAGATTTCTTTTCCTTATTTGTTCCTCAATATGTGCTTGTTTGAAGGTTAATAGTAGGAACTAAGTTTTTTGTTCCTTTCACAGGTGCAGAGCAACCTTCTGACGATCCGGCGTGTCAGTACCCTGACATTGGCGAGTTTGTGTCGCGGTTCTACGCTGACCACGCGCACTGTCGCGACCTCTACACGCAAAGGTATTGAGTAGATATAATTGAAAACCAGAAGTCAATAGTCATTAACCCAGCGTTTCAAACGATCTACATACGTCTCGGGAATAGCGTGAGCAGATCTGTTTGAGGGCACTATTCTGGGTATGTAGCTGCTGAATCAACTGTCTATACGATCTACAAAATGGAAACGGTGTCGTTGTAAATTAGACTAACCCGTAATTTCGTCTTCCACAGTTCCAGCGAACCAACCATAACCGACAGCGACTACCTCCCCGACTACATAGAAGTGATGACTCCCATCATCGACGGTCTGCGTCGGCTCAGCGAGACCACAGCCGACACGGAAGACACCGACGACACTAAGCCGCTGGACCGACACTCCGACACAACAAGCACTGACACATTCCACACCAACGAATTCCTGGACGCTAACAGTAAAACGAGGAAAACCAGCAGAGCAGAAAGCAGTGACTTATCTTCTTTAAGAAATCTCTCGACCAACGGCCTTATGATGTTTGATCCTTTAGTCATAAACGCTGGAAATTCAGGAGAGACAACTAACAGACAAATGCCTGATCAAGATTTAGTGACGTCACTAAACGAACAAGTCACAGAGATAGCCGATAGACTATCATCCATAGTCGCTAGTGACGTAGATATACTTGATCATAACCAAATACATTCGTTCTCGGCTAATGATGTGCCTACGCTTATTTCCACTGAGACTACAGAACCGTATTTTAGCGGACCTAAAAATGAACAGCTCAGTTGCATGCCTTCAACTAGTCACGGATATCTGATACCAAATGCAATAAGCCAAGAACCAGTAGTTTTAGCTTCCCTATCGCATAATAATTCAGCTGTTTTCAACCAAGAAGAAGACAATAACAGCAGTGCAATAACGACAGATCTCCCATTAATTATACCTGACAATATTGACGCAGACATTGTAAATACTAACATATGTATAGCTAACGCTAATCTAAGCTCACTATTACTTACTAACGAAGAATTCAGACAGAACTTTATTGATAATAATGAAGTTGCGCAAGACAATTCGAGTTTCTCATCAGCGAAGACTCATATAGAAAAAGACAGTGATGAAGATAGAGTGAAGTTCATGCTTGGTTATGAGAGTGACCACGAATCGCCGGTAGATTCCGGTGTCAGCACTGAAAACACTAGCTTAGATAGATCCCCAGACACGGAAAGCAAAGAAATCAAAGAAAACCATTTCATGCAACAGAACAGGGTATTAAAAAGTCCAGAAGACGACAGAGACAAAGCGGAAAACACTCTAGAAAGTTCCTTCTCAAGTGTAAATAACGGTGATGTTAGTGTTAATATAAACTATGTGGAGCAGGATACTCAGAAAAACGAAGCTTCATCATCGAATATAAATGTAAATATAGATAGGTTAGAAGAAGCGAGTTCTAATGTAAATAATGATAAGCAGAATTGGACTGACGATGAACTCGGGACGATAAATGAAGTGTTTACTGAGCTGAGGAGACATATAGTTTCAGATAGGAATATTAGTACGCTAGTTGAAGAAAATAATTCTAATTTGCCTAACTGTTCGCACAGTGGTAGTGCTAGACAGAAGAAGGTGCGGAAGTCGACGAGTAAGAGTAAGAAGAAAAAGACAAAGATGTGGTCACCGGGGACGGTGATCTTGGACAACCGGTCTGCTCAGACCCAGAGTCCGTTGCGGCTGAACTTGGACCATTTTGTTGACGAAAGGTGATATAATTTATTATTAACAATAACTCTTATTTTCACTGCCACAAAATCCTGTGTATGTGCAAATTGTAGTGATTTAAATCTCCTTCATTACTCAAAGTTTACCTAAGTTTATTCTGTTTGCCTGTCTCCATTATTTGACAACCATCATTTATTTGGTATGGGTGGAAGCTTCTTTTTTCTCATAACCCGTTATCTTGTTGCTTAATAAATTACATTTTCTCAACCATGCATTGAAATGTCGTCATAACGTGCGTTATAACAGGCGTCGAAGTGTCACGTTTCGGGCAGAACAACTCGAGAGAACTGTAAAGGAATTTCATACAGAATTGAAGGCCTAAGCCGGGAAGTAATTTTTTTAACTTGGCGTCTGTGTTCATGAACAGACTAAACAGCTGAATTATATTTTATTGAGCGGTGTATTTTTTTATTTCATAGCATATGTTTGAAAAAAGCACTGTACATACATGCATAGTCGTCAAAAGGGCTTGCCGGCTTCGTATCACTATCCGGCCTCCCTACGGTTGGCTGTCTACACCCGGCAAGCCCTTCTTTCCCAGTAATGTACTATTGCATGTTGTTACAGCGGCACATCAGAGTGCGCAGATGACGAGCAGATTGCTTTAGCGCTGCAAGCGCAAGAACTCGCCGCGAGGCAACAGGCGCGGGGGAAGTTCAAGTAAGTTCTACCACAGTATAATAAAGAGTACTAACGTACAGTATGGACACTCCCTGCCTCCCGCCGAAAGTGCCGCCCACCCGCGCTCGGTTACCTCGCAGTTACCGGCTGGCAGGGACGCGACGACGCGGTGCGCAGAGCGGAGGCCGCGTACAATATTCAAATATTAAACAAATACTTTTGTAACGGGCGTGTGTTGTGCTGTGTACGGTAGTTTAAGCTCTATAAACAACAAAAATAAAAGAAAGTTCTACAGATTCCCATTGGATGAATCAAGACAAGTACATACCCAGTTATTTTCAAAGTGTTTATGTTTTAGTAGAAAACCAACTTACAATAGGTACTTATGTTTAGTATTTTTTTTGCCCTATCCGTTTTCGACCTAAACATATCAGATCACACTGAAAACAACAAAATATATATATGAACAAAAAATCATGTTTTCAACTTACGTAATATTTTGGCGGCCTGAATTTCCTTACAAAAATTTAGTTACTTCGTTTATACTGATTCAAAATAGGAAACTATTTGTATAAATCGAGCTTAGATACCCACCTTACAGCGTAATATGACTCTTATTTCTTCCTAATTCGCGCAATGAGTTTTTAGTCATTGAGGTTATCGAATTTGAACGCGGGCGGCATTAGAAATCGTAGTTTAACATTAGTTTAATTATAAGCACACAAAATTAATTCGACGCCGCTATTACAAGGTCATCTCATATTGCTGCACATTGTGTTCCCGACTCGTGCGTTCAAAATGGCGGCAACCCTAGCATGTCTTATCTCACTCACACAAGCATGGTACGCGTTCACCTACACGAGCTTAGACTGTGTGCGGAGCAACGCGATTCTTTCATACATTTGATCGCCATTGTCCGAGGTGTGGTTCTACTATCAATAACAAGGAAGTATTACAACCATGAATACAAAGATCAAAGCTTAAAGAAAAATTGAAAAAGGAGCTACCTGGTGGAAGGGACCGGGAATTGAACCCGGTACCTCTGGATTACCGGTCCAGCGCGTTAGCCACTTCGCTACCCTCGCTCCACGTAGACCTGACGAATTTTTCCTTATGCTTTGTGTGTCGATCTTTGCATTGTTTATTTGAAAGGATTTTTACACCTTAGCTTTGTATTCATGGTTTAAATAAAAATTGTGGTATACCCCCATTAAAAAAAAAAAGAAATAAGACATATGTTTCATAAATTTATAAGGAAGTATTACTTTAGTCAAGACACTCTAGGATTATAATATACTAGACGCTGGGATCAACCTTAACCCTTTAGTGGTTAGCGGCAATATATTTGGCGTCATAATTTATTTAATTCACTGAATATACATGGAGACTATTTAGGCAATTTATTACATAATTCCAGAAAATATAAACATACGAATTCATAAAAAAATCCACAGCCCGTAAACTTGTTCTTTCCATTCATGATAGGGTTCTTCTTCGACAAAATTTCCAGGATATCTTAATTGATGTAGATGAAGAAAAAAGCTAGAAAATAAAGTTCGTATCGTCTGATTTTGTTACTTCTCATAATATTAGGCTTTCAGAGGTGATGAAATATTTTGTTTTCAAAATAAATTACATGATCGCTATGACCCTATCGGTAATGTATAGCTGAACTACGAATTGTCAGTCACTTCACGGACAGCAGCAAATGTGCAAATGTATTGCCGTCTTATGTCTCGTTAATGAAAAAAAGCTCTCCGTTAAATTTCGTTCAAAAAATCAACTATACTGCCATTGTACATACTGCCAGAATTTGAATTACCACTAGAAAAAAAATTAAGGGTTAAAGTAAAATGGGAACCTTTATGCTCAACTTTACTATTCTGTTATGCTTTGGCTAGTGTTTGATCATAATATAGTGGCTGTAACGTAACTATTTGGCATCTCATTAAGCAAACATTAAACGCAAAGAGAAAGAGGCTTATTATATTTGTATAAATCAACAGATAATGCCAAGAAGATCACAACACATTATACAATCCATTCGACAGATATTTCTATAAAGATTTCTCACCCTGATTGAATATTTCAGATCCAGCGAAGACCTGATCCACCGACTCTTCGTCTGCATAGCCGGTGTAGCGGACCAACTGCAAACCAACTTCGCCGCGGATCTCCGGAACATACTCAAATCGGTGTTCTTAATGAATCAGACACCTGATGCGCCTGACCCTGAGCCTGAACCGGAGCCGGAGCAGACCAAGTGTGATATTGAATATGCGGCGACTGAGGATCAGGTTATTCAGAACGGTAAGATTAGATTTCTATGAGGAATCCTACTAGTGATCTATTAACCTGCGATATTCAGTAAACAGCCACAGTTCAGAACGGTGGTTTAAAGAACTGTGTATTTCACGGACCAGACGCTTAGACAACGAGAAAGAACGTTGCTAAAAGTAACGAGATCACAGCTTTTCCCAGTAGAATATTCTACACTCAAAAATTTAAGACTTCTTTCGGTGTCTTGCTCTCTACTGTATTTCATAAAGTCCTAAAAAAAGTGGACACTGTAACTGATCTGAAAAGATTTCCGCATCCACCAACGATGCACGACAAAAATCATGAATGGTCTCACTTTTTCCCTGATAATATATCTTATATCGTCGGGTTACAATCAAAACTTTACTAAGTACCTAATTGACACAAAGGATATACAATTTATTTGATATTTTATGCTCTTATTCTGAATAAATCTCACCAAAATCTCCTCATTACAGGCAGTTCATTCGACAGCGTATACTCGGCCGAGGAAGTATACGCGGACAGTACGTCGGACTCGCCGTCCGAGGGCTCCCTGTGCCGGCGGAACACGGTCAACAACGCCAGGACAGAGGCCAACAAGGCTGCAGAGCGGCCGGGCGGGCTGCAGAGCTCGGTGTCTACTGGAGACCTCACTTACAGGTATGTCACTAGTCTGTGAGGTTCACTCGACAGCGTATACTCGGCAGGGGAAGTATACACGGACAGTAAGGTCTCCCTGTGCCGGCGGAACACGGTCAACAACGCCAGGACAGAGGCCAACAAGACTGCAGAGCGGCCGGGCGGGCTGCAGAGCTCGGTGTCTACTGGAGACCTCACTTACAGGTATGTCACTAGTCTGTGAGGTTCACTCGACAGCGTATACTCGGCAGGGGAAGTATACACGGACAGTAAGGGCTCCCTGTGCCGGCGGAACACGGTCAACAACGCCAGGACAGAGGCCAACAAGACTGCAGAGCGGCCGGGCGGGCTGCAGAGCTCGGTGTCTACTGGAGACCTCACTTACAGGTATGTCACTAGTCTGTGAGGTTCACTCGACAGCGTATACTCGGCAGGGGAAGTATACGCGGACAGTAAGGGCTCCCTGTGCCGGCGGAACACGGTCAACAACGCCAGGACAGAGGCCAACAAGACTGCAGAGCGGCCGGGCGGGCTGCAGAGCTCGGTGTCTACTGGAGATCTCACTTACAGGTATGTCACTAGTCTGTGAGGTTCACTCGACAGCGTATACTCGGCAGGGGAAGTATACACGGACAGTAAGGGCTCCCTGTGCCGGCGGAACACGGTCAACAACGCCAGGACAGAGGCCAACAAGACTGCAGAGCGGCCGGGCGGGCTGCAGAGCTCGGTGTCTACTGGAGACCTCACTTACAGGTATGTCACTAGTCTGTGAGGTTCACTCGACAGCGTATACTCGGCAGGGGAAGTATACGCGGACAGTAAGGGCTCCCTGTGCCGGCGGAACACGGTCAACAACGCCAGGACAGAGGCCAACAAGACTGCAGAGCGGCCGGGCGGGCTGCAGAGCTCGGTGTCTACTGGAGATCTCACTTACAGGTATGTCACTAGTCTGTGAGGTTCACTCGACAGCGTATACTCGGCAGGGGAAGTATACACGGACAGTAAGGGCTCCCTGTGCCGGCGGAACACGGTCAACAACGCCAGGACAGAGGCCAACAAGGCTGCAGAGCGGCCGGGCGGGCTGCAGAGCTCGGTGTCTACTGGAGACCTCACTTACAGGTATGTCACTAGTCTGTGAGGTTCACTCGACAGCGTATACTCGGCAGGGGAAGTATACACGGACAGTAAGGTCTCCCTGTGCCGGCGGAACACGGTCAACAACGCCAGGACAGAGGCCAACAAGACTGCAGAGCGGTCGAGCGGGCTGTAGAGCTCGGTGTCTACTGGAGATCTCATTTACAGGTATGTCACTTGTTAGATCTAGTCGCGTTGTTTAGTAGCGTTGAACACGAGGCATAAAAGCTCAGCAGGGCTAGCATATCTTGCCGCGATTTCGTTTGTCGCCCGACTCAGCATCACCAGTCTTGGTCGTACGGTATTGACCGGTAAGCAACTGGCAGTATTTGTCGCGCGAGAAAGATTCGCTTGTCAGAGTTATGCTAGAAGTATTGGTACGCTAAAGTGGCATTGATATTGTCGACTTAACGGGCACTGTCTCCTCCTCCTTGCGTCGATTTCCTCATTACTGAGGGTCGTGATTTCCCCGTAGCTGGGTCATTATGCTCCGGACCGTGTTTCGCCACCTAGATCTGTCCTTTGGCTTCATGGAGTGCGTTGTGTAGCTTGGTGTCAAATGATGAGCGGATTTGGTCAGACCACCTCATCTGTGACCGGCCCCTTGGACGGTTCCCATCGACCTTTCCAGTCACCATGAGTTGTTCCAAGTTATTTCCTTCTTTCCTGGCAACATGGCCGAAAAATTCCATTACTCTTCTCAAGCACATAGTGAACAGACGAGTTTCAATATGGAGTTCGCGAAGAATGGATTCGTTTGTGCGAAATGCTGTCCATGGAATCTGTAACATTCTCCTCCAGCACCACATCTCAAAAGCGTCAATACGATTTCGGTCCGCTTTCTCCAGTGTCCAAGTTTCAGCTCCGTAACTGAATATGGAAAAGACGAGGGTATTGACCAACTTGACCTTAGTTTTGCGTGCGATGTTGCGGTCCTTCCATATTTTCTGAAGCTGAGTCATAGCAGCCTTGGACACTATCCGTCTCCTTATTTCCTTTTCACACGAGCCGGAGTCTCTTATGCTCCCAAGTAAATGAAATCTTTCACCGTTTCGAGACCAAGAAGACCGGTGAAATGGAGTTTATTTAGCACGGTCTACTACCATCAGCTTAGTTTTGGCGTGGTTTATTTTGGGCACTGTCTACCAGCCGATAAAAGTACTGTTATTTATTTATTTATTTGTTTATTTATTTTAGGAGAACCAACAGCTAATACACTAAATATAGAAACTTAAATAGAAATACAGAGCCAATTACAGGAACTCACAAATAGTTGCTGTACATAAAACATAAACTTAAGTAAACAGCGCACATCGATGTACCGACGCGCACCTGCAGCAAATTTATGTAAAAAATATGAACATTCGTTAATCTACAAACTTAAACTTTTAAACCTTAACTTTTAAAGCCTCGATGGGCTGACAACCTAAGTACCTACCTAATACACAATAACAATACTGCACAAGCATGTTATAAAAATCGCTTCTCACCATATAGAATTCTTACGATGATAGACTGCTGACTTCTGAAATCTTGCTAAACACTTTTATTTGTAATCTCAGAGAGCGCGCGGGAGAGCAGCCGGCGGAGCGCGTGGAGCGCGCGCCGGAGTGGGTGCCCGACATCGCGGCGCCGACCTGCATGCGCTGCCACTCGCACTTCACCGCCTTCCGCCGCCGCCACCACTGTCGCAACTGCGGTGCGTACTGTATCCGCAGAGAGCAGCCGACGGGGCGCGTGGAGCGGGGCCGGAGTGGGTGCCCGACATCGCGGCGCCGACCTGCATGCGCTGCGACTCGCACTTCACCGCCTTCCGCCGCCGCCACCACTGTCGCAACTGCGGTGCGTACTGTATCCGCAGAGAGCAGCCGACGGGGCGCGTGGAGCGGGGCCGGAGTGGGTGCCCGACATCGCGGCGCCGACCTGCATGCGCTGCCACTCGCACTTCACCGCCTTCCGCCGCCGCCACCACTGTCGCAACTGCGGTGCGTACTGTATCCGCAGAGAGCAGCCGACGGGGCGCGTGGAGCGGGGCCGGAGTGGGTGCCCGACATCGCGGCGCCGACCTGCATGCGCTGCGACTCGCACTTCACCGCCTTCCGCCGCCGCCACCACTGTCGCAACTGCGGTGCGTACTGTATCCGCAGAGAGCAGCCGACGGGGCGCGTGGAGCGGGGCCGGAGTGGGTGCCCGACATCGCGGCGCCGACCTGCATGCGCTGCCACTCGCACTTCACCGCCTTCCGCCGCCGCCACCACTGTCGCAACTGCGGTGCGTACTGTATCCGCAGAGAGCAGCCGACGGGGCGCGTGGAGCGGGGCCGGAGTGGGTGCCCGACATCGCGGCGCCGACCTGCATGCGCTGCGACTCGCACTTCACCGCCTTCCGCCGCCGCCACCACTGTCGCAACTGCGGTGCGTACTGTATCCGCAGAGAGCAGCCGACGGGGCGCGTGGAGCGGGGCCGGAGTGGGTGCCCGACATCGCGGCGCCGACCTGCATGCGCTGCGACTCGCACTTCACCGCCTTCCGCCGCCGCCACCACTGTCGCAACTGCGGTGCGTACTGTATCCGCAGAGAGCAGCCGACGGGGCGCGTGGAGCGGGGCCGGAGTGGGTGCCCGACATCGCGGCGCCGACCTGCATGCGCTGCCACTCGCACTTCACCGCCTTCCGCCGCCGCCACCACTGTCGCAACTGCGGTGCGTACTGTATCCGCAGAGAGCAGCCGACGGGGCGCGTGGAGCGGGGCCGGAGTGGGTGCCCGACATCGCGGCGCCGACCTGCATGCGCTGCGACTCGCACTTCACCGCCTTCCGCCGCCGCCACCACTGTCGCAACTGCGGTGCGTACTGTATCCGCAGAGAGCAGCCGACGGGGCGCGTGGAGCGGGGCCGGAGTGGGTGCCCGACATCGCGGCGCCGACCTGCATGCGCTGCGACTCGCACTTCACCGCCTTCCGCCGCCGCCACCACTGTCGCAACTGCGGTGCGTACTGTATCCGCAGAGAGCAGCCGACGGGGCGCGTGGAGCGGGGCCGGAGTGGGTGCCCGACATCGCGGCGCCGACCTGCATGCGCTGCCACTCGCACTTCACCGCCTTCCGCCGCCGCCACCACTGTCGCAACTGCGGTGCGTACTGTATCCGCAGAGAGCAGCCGACGGGGCGCGTGGAGCGGGGCCGGAGTGGGTGCCCGACATCGCGGCGCCGACCTGCATGCGCTGCCACTCGCACTTCACCGCCTTCCGCCGCCGCCACCACTGTCGCAACTGCGGTGCGTACTGTATCCGCAGAGAGCAGCCGACGGGGCGCGTGGAGCGGGGCCGGAGTGGGTGCCCGACATCGCGGCGCCGACCTGCATGCGCTGCCACTCGCACTTCACCGCCTTCCGCCGCCGCCACCACTGTCGCAACTGCGGTGCGTACTGTATCCGCAGAGAGCAGCCGACGGGGCGCGTGGAGCGGGGCCGGAGTGGGTGCCCGACATCGCGGCGCCGACCTGCATGCGCTGCCACTCGCACTTCACCGCCTTCCGCCGCCGCCACCACTGTCGCAACTGCGGTGCGTACTGTATCCGCAGAGAGCAGCCGACGGGGCGCGTGGAGCGGGGCCGGAGTGGGTGCCCGACATCGCGGCGCCGACCTGCATGCGCTGCCACTCGCACTTCACCGCCTTCCGCCGCCGCCACCACTGTCGCAACTGCGGTGCGTACTGTATCCGCAGAGAGCAGCCGACGGGGCGCGTGGAGCGGGGCCGGAGTGGGTGCCCGACATCGCGGCGCCGACCTGCATGCGCTGCCACTCGCACTTCACCGCCTTCCGCCGCCGCCACCACTGTCGCAACTGCGGTGCGTACTGTATCCGCAGAGAGCAGCCGACGGGGCGCGTGGAGCGGGGCCGGAGTGGGTGCCCGACATCGCGGCGCCGACCTGCATGCGCTGCCACTCGCACTTCACCGCCTTCCGCCGCCGCCACCACTGTCGCAACTGCGGTGCGTACTGTATCCGCAGAGAGCAGCCGACGGGGCGCGTGGAGCGGGGCCGGAGTGGGTGCCCGACATCGCGGCGCCGACCTGCATGCGCTGCCACTCGCACTTCACCGCCTTCCGCCGCCGCCACCACTGTCGCAACTGCGGTGCGTACTGTATCCGCAGAGAGCAGCCGACGGGGCGCGTGGAGCGGGGCCGGAGTGGGTGCCCGACATCGCGGCGCCGACCTGCATGCGCTGCCACTCGCACTTCACCGCCTTCCGCCGCCGCCACCACTGTCGCAACTGCGGTGCGTACTGTATCCGCAGAGAGCAGCCGACGGGGCGCGTGGAGCGGGGCCGGAGTGGGTGCCCGACATCGCGGCGCCGACCTGCATGCGCTGCCACTCGCACTTCACCGCCTTCCGCCGCCGCCACCACTGTCGCAACTGCGGTGCGTACTGTATCCGCAGAGAGCAGCCGACGGGGCGCGTGGAGCGGGGCCGGAGTGGGTGCCCGACATCGCGGCGCCGACCTGCATGCGCTGCCACTCGCACTTCACCGCCTTCCGCCGCCGCCACCACTGTCGCAACTGCGGTGCGTACTGTATCCGCAGAGAGCAGCCGACGGGGCGCGTGGAGCGGGGCCGGAGTGGGTGCCCGACATCGCGGCGCCGACCTGCATGCGCTGCCACTCGCACTTCACCGCCTTCCGCCGCCGCCACCACTGTCGCAACTGCGGTGCGTACTGTATCCGCAGAGAGCAGCCGACGGGGCGCGTGGAGCGGGGCCGGAGTGGGTGCCCGACATCGCGGCGCCGACCTGCATGCGCTGCCACTCGCACTTCACCGCCTTCCGCCGCCGCCACCACTGTCGCAACTGCGGTGCGTACTGTATCCGCAGAGAGCAGCCGACGGGGCGCGTGGAGCGGGGCCGGAGTGGGTGCCCGACATCGCGGCGCCGACCTGCATGCGCTGCGACTCGCACTTCACCGCCTTCCGCCGCCGCCACCACTGTCGCAACTGCGGTGCGTACTGTATCCGCAGAGAGCAGCCGACGGGGCGCGTGGAGCGGGGCCGGAGTGGGTGCCCGACATCGCGGCGCTAATATAGTCTCCTCCTAAATCAATGCATTTTTTACATTTTTTATGCAGTGCTTTTAGGCCATTAAAAAAATAATCTTCATTTTGCCCTTCAAAATGCTCCTGTACAGCCGCCTTCATCTCTTCGTCACTTCTAAATCGCTTTCCCCTCAACTCTTTCTTCAAATTATTGAATAGAAAATAATCGCTTGGGGCTAGATCTGGGCTGTAGGGTGGGTGGTCAATTTCGTCAAAACCAACTTCCTTCAGAGCACGCCTCGCAACATTAGCGGTGTGAACGGGTGCGTTGTCTTGCAAAAACAAAATGCCTTTCCTTAGTTTACCCCGCCTTTTCTCAACTATGGCTTGTCGCACCTGTCTTATTAGATTTGCATAATAAGTTCCGTTTATCGTAGAGCCTTTTTCTAAATAATCGATTAAAAGAATGCCATCACAATCCCAAAATACCGTAGCCATTAACTTAGAGGCCGACTTTTGCACTTTAAATTTCTTCGGCGGCCTTTCACCCTTTTCAATCCACTGCATCGACTCAGACTTACACTCCGGATCATACTGTCTGATCCATGTTTCATCAACAGTTACTATTCGGGAACAAACTTCATCTAAATCATCTTCGCACAATTCTAAAAACGCCCGAGAAGTTTCCACACGACGTACTTTATCGAAGGCCGTTAGCATTTTCGGTACCCAACGAGCACTGACTTTACTCATGTACAAATGTTCATGTAAAATTTCTCCGACTCTTTCTTTACTAATACCTAAGACCTCAGCTATATGCCAAACCTTAATTCTTCTATCTTCTAATACCAGCTTTTTGACTTTTGCTACGTTTTCTTCGGTCACTACCGATATTGGCCGCCCTGAGCGGGGGTCGTCTTCGATCGATTCCCGTCCGAGTTTAAATAAGCGACTCCACTTTTTGACTGTGGCATAAGAAGGCCCAGAATCACCGTAAATAATAGCCATTTCCTCAAAAATACACTGCGGTGATTTGTCACTTTTTGTAAGGAATTTAATTACAGCACGGTGCTCAATTTTCGTAATATTCGTTGGTAATTCACACATGATGTACTTTTCCGTTGAATATCTCGAAACAGAATAATAAAAACGTGACATGTTATTTTTTAATAATTTGTTTTTAAATGGCCTTTCTAGTGGCCAGTATCATAAACGCATATATAACCTCGAAATACCTTAGGCTTAGAACTTTTCAGACGCCCCTCGTACTCACACACTTGCTCCCATGCTTAAGCCTAATACAAAGCCATTCCTAAAACACTACAATTATAACTTTTTACCTTGTGACCGTAAAGACTGGACTTATTTTTCATATCTTTATAATGGATGATGTAATTACGGTATCTAATGAAATCGATTCAATTTCTATTGCAAACGCCTTTTTATGCGATCCAGAAGATTGCGGAACTTATGTTGGGCCTCAAACTGATTATCTTAAGATCCTACATCTAAACATAAGAAGTATAAACTGTAATTTCAATGGTCTGCTCATTTTGCTAGCAAGAATTGCCTTTCAATGTGACATAATCATACTGTCTGAGTGCTGGTTAAATTCAACACCTTTCATTCCTGTCTTACCGGGTTACGAAGCTCATAGATCTGAACATACTAATCAAAATGACGGTGTAGTAATCTATATAAAATCCGAAATTATAGTTACCGTTGAAGAACCGAAACTGCACGATGCTAACTGTTTATTAATAAAAGTAAAAACTGATATTGCTATAATTGCTATCTACCGTTCCCCGGCTGTGCACTCCATTCACGATTTTATCAGTAGTCTGGGCAGCACTCTTTCCCTACTTTCATCCTTCCGATCTGTCACTATAATTGGCGACATAAACATTAATATTAGTGAAATTTCAGCTGATCCTCGTGTTGATAATTATCTAATTTTCGTGGCATCTCATGGTCTTCTCCCAGCCCATAGCTTTCCGACCCGCAATGAAAACTGTCTGGATCATGTAATGTTGAGGACAGACAAAGAGGCTGTAGTTATGGTGCTCAACAGTTTCGTAACACATCATGCTCCTATTGTCTTTTGTTCCAAATATAAACCAGAAAGGCATACATTCAAATCTTCAGGAAGAGTGGATATGGCAGCCTTAATCGAGGATATACAAAATATTGACTTTACACCTATTTTCACTATTCGAGACTCTAACCTAGCAGCTGAAACTCTCATTAACTTACTATCAACATTGGTATTATCTCGTACGATCCCAACGTTAGCCCCTAGGAGAAAACGTACTCTCAAACCGTGGATGACACCCGGTCTCTTACGGTGTATTAAAAACCGCGATAAACTTCATGTCAAATCCAAAAAAGAGAGCAACAATAGCATTTTAAGAACCACCTACACGCGGTATAGGAATTTTTGCAACAATCTTTTAAAAAGTATTAAACTAAACTACGAAAAACAACTTGTGGAAAAAGCCAAAGGTAAACCCAAAGACACATGGCATGCTATAAAACAGATAGCAACGTGAGCTGCTGTCCTTGTGTTCGGACCAAATTGCATCAGTAAATAGTGTCAATTCATTTTTTGCTAGCATTGGTAGCTCTTTAGCCCAAAATATTTATAAAAACCCAAATTATCCAAAAATTGCAGAAGAATATAAACATCAACCGTATACACAAAATAATAGTTCCATGGCAATTTTAAACACTGACGATGCTGAAGTAGAAGAAGTTATTCTTAGTCTAAGAAACAGTTGCTCGATCGGATACGATGGCATATCAACTGCTGTGTTAAAAGCTACCCGTAGTAAATTAGTCCCGGTGCTTACGTTTATTTTTAATTTGTGCTTATCTGATGGTAACTTTCCTTCTGTATTCAAAAAGGCTCTTGTTCATCCAATTCATAAAAGTGGTAATAAAGAAAATCTAAATAACTACCGTCCAATTTCTGTTCTCACTAGTATCTCTAAAATTTTTGAAAAAATTCTAAATAAACGTTTAATCAGCTTTCTGAATCAACACAATATCTTAGCTCCCAACCAATTTGGTTTTAGAAGTGGCAGATCCACTGAGGATGCAGTAGTGGCTCTTACTGACAACATAATCAAGAATCTAGAAAATAAGCAAAGGACTATTGGCATCTTTTTGGATCTGTCCAAAGCTTTTGACACGGTCTCAATGTCTATCTTACTTAGCAAGATGCAAGCCATTGGTATTAGAGGGTTAGCATTGGATATCTTCAAAAGCTACCTGTCTGAACGGATGCAAACCGTTATCATTGATAAAACTAAAAGTAATGAACTGCCATTAAATTACGGAGTACCCCAAGGTAGCGTGTTGGGGCCTACTTTGTTCCTAATCTATATTAACGATCTGTGCTCCCTTCAACTCGAAAATTGTCAAATCATCACATATGCTGATGACACAGCGCTGATTGTAAACGGTAAAGACTGGGAGAGTGCTCAAGCTGCTGCTCAAACTGCACTTCGTCGCGTCTCATCCTGGCTGACGGCAAATTTACTGACCTTAAATGTCGCTATATCCAAATTTCTCACTTTTTCCCCCAATTCAACTTTGCAACCAGAAGCTGGGTCAATGAAAATTGTAGTCCACAACTGCTCTGACACAACTACCTCTGACATGACTTCTCCCTGCGTATGCACACCTCTTACTCACTCCCAGAATATTCAGTACTTGGGCGTAATGATAGACTGCAATTTACGTTGGCAACATCATATCGAATGCTTAAGCTCAAAAATTAGAAAACTTATATACGTATTTAAAAACCTAAGGTCTGTGGTTAGTCTCGAAACACTTAAAACTATATATTTTGCTCTAGCGCAATCTTTGCTAAGTTATTGTGTTTGTGTTTGGGGCGGAGCAGGTAAAACTTTACTTCTGAGATTGGAGAGAGCACAAAGAGCTGTATTAAAGGTTATGACTAAAAAACCATTTTTATATCCTACTGTTGAACTATATCGGGACTGCAAAGTTTTAACAGTTAGAGGTTTATTTATTCGCCAGGTTATAATAAGAAAGCATAAAGCCCTTGAGTTTATAGAGGATTTGATCTTAAATAGGCGTCGTACGGACCACGTCTTTGAGGTCCACAGTTTCCGTCTGGCACTTGCAGGACGGTTTTATCACTACTTGAGCCCAAAGTTATACAATAAAACAAATAGGTTACTCGGAATTTATAAACTGACACTTAGAGAGTGCAAACTGAAACTCACAAACTGGCTGGTTATTCTGACGTACGAGGAGATTGAGGATCTCCTTTGAGCCTCGTCTTTTATAATTGTCCCTTTAAACACACACACACACACACACACGCACGCACGCACGCACGCACGCACGCACGCACGCACGCACGCACGCACGCACGCACGCACGCACGCACGCACGCACGCACGCACGCACGCACGCACCCACACACACACACACACACACACACACACACACACACACACACACACATACACTTTCAAACACACTTACAAAACACACGCAGACACAAACCTACATCACTCACACGTTTATAAACTAAAATAGGCATGTGCACGCTAACGTTACCTTATTTCTTAAACCTAATTTTTAAGCTACAATGTGTTACTTTGTATGTACCTCATAAATCACGTTGAATCATCTATATACTTGTATTTCCGGGGTGAGGGCCTGGAGATCTGTAGTACAGGTTTATACCTAGTTCAGACTCCAGTCTCTCACAAAGGTTACTTGTAAATAAATTTGTTAATTTAGTTTGTAAAATTGTCCTTTGTGAGGTGAAAATAAACACATTTTATTATTATTATTATTATTATTACTATGACTTCATTTGTTGCCTGGCGCCTGAGGCATAGTTACCTGCCAGTGGGCTGGGTGCTCAAAAGGTTATACCGGGACCACACTATATGTTAGAGTAAGACGGAACTATATCGTACTCACTCTAACGTAACTGCGTCCTGTAGGCTTGCCTCGGCAAGCATGTGGTTCCGGCATGAATATTGCCAATACTTTTAGATAAGAAATAATCCATACTAATATTATAAATGCGAATGTGTGTCTAGCTGTCTGTCTGTTACCTCTTCACGCTTAAACCGCTGAATCGATTTTGATGAAATTTGGCATGTAGATAGTTTAAGATCCGAGGAAGGACATATTATAGTTTTCATCCTGGAAATTATCCCTAAAAAGATTGAAAATTGAGTAAGTAATTGATGATGACATTGATGACCCTGTAGGAAATGTAATGATTAGACCAAAAGCATAATTGCTCTTACATTTGCTTAGGCGCTTTTAATAATCCCCTTTATTAATTAAGGTGATTAGGTGGACATCTATCGTGTTGTACGAGGTTGCTTCCATACTTCCAAGTTCCACGCGGACGTAGTCGCGGGCAAAAGCTAGTAATAATTATAATTCTTCTTCAACAGGCAAAGTATTCTGCGCATCGTGCAGCTCTAACTCCATCCCGCTCCCACGCTTCGGCCAGATGAAGCCGGTGCGTGTGTGCGAGGAGTGCTTCCGATCCATCGCGCACAGCTGTCGGCGCGCGCACCAGTACCGGTGAAACGAAGTACACGGGCACAGAATAATAAGGTCTTGAATGTTTGAGTCTTCTAGATGACGAGATAACTGAAGCCATAATAAGCGAAAGTTAGAGCGACGAATTTTTTCACCGACACAAATCTGTCCACAACTTTTTTTCGTTGTAAAATTTCGACTTTAGTCGTGGCTTGTCTATGTTTAAAGGATCGACACCGCTGCTCAAAACGGCGACGGTGCGTTACGCAGTGACGTATCCGTAACGTCTATTACGTCATCCTAGGCCGTGGTCACTTCCTGGCCAAGACAAAACGTAAAACTTTAGACAATCCACCGTTTGGTCTTGACGCCGTTGTTTTAGTGGCAACAGAAATACATCAATGAAAATTTCAACTGTCTAGCTATCACGGTTCATGATATACGGCCCGGTGACAGACAGACAGTGGACAGAAAAGCACGACTTTTCTCAACTCACCATACGTGTGCGATTGGCAACGAGACATTGGCAGTAATGGACGGTTGCCATCTTTAAAAAAAAATAGAATAGATCCAGACTTCCAGAGGCATTATCATATGATTTAAAATCATGATGGCAGTCCGTAGCCTTCGACGGCTTTCCAGCGTCCATGGGAGACACCTGCAGGGCTTCATAAGCTTCGAAGAATGTACAAACTATAGTCTTGATAAAGATAGACCACGCAATAAAAAGACAAAGCAAGAAAAGAAACGAAAATACATTGACACAGTAGAAGAATCTGCAGTAAAGCAAATTCCAAAAAAGAAAACAAAACTTAGTAATGGATTTATTGTATATCATGTGATTCAGTCACTCCTTCCCTTACTAATGAAGAGACTACCACAGAAATAAGTATAAATATTAAAGAATTAAGCAAAACGGGGACTTTCCTTAGTACTTTGGGGTACGCAACCCTAAAAATATAAATTCTGTGATCCATTAGAAATATCGATTAATTTGTTAAACTGTCATCACAATATAAGACTGTTAAGTTTGCACCTGATATCTAACATATCGCATACGAACGAGGTGCAAACTTAACTCAATTATTCGCCAATGATTCTTACACAAGAATCAGCCTTGTTTATTCTGTGCCTAAAGCATTATATGAGCATGAAGCCTGCTCATTATGCTTAATAAAATTGACAAGAAATTAATTCGTCCTGCGGATATGTTTTTCTAATGATAGAATGATAAAACAGCCACTATCGCATTCATATGCTCACCAGACAAAAACGGATGCTTTATCATTTGTCTATCATTCGATAAACGGGACCGTTATGAAACTCGCGAAAGAAAATGTATAGAATCGGAATGCGCCCGAAAAAGCGGCTCTTTAAGAGGCCAAATCTCGGGTTCGATCGAGATGGTTATTTGAGATTACATGAAAATGGCTGGTATTTCAAATAATATTACGATGTAACCCAAAATTCGGTTTCGGTGGTTACGTTCGAAATTCGAAGTTCGTTGTGTGGCGCTCTCCTGTTATCATATCGCCTAGTGACATCCAAAACGCAAAAAAAAATCTGTCACTGTTCTTTAAAACCTCGTATCTAATAAGTAATTTGACACTGAGATATTTGTTACTTAGTGAGTTTTGGTTGTCAACAGACGATACTTGAATCAGCGGATGAACATGACACGAATTTCGGACCAAGAGTTTCGGCGTAGACAAAGTCTAAATCGTCACTATTTTGAGGAAAATTTGTATCTCAAGTCAACCTTAGGAAAATTCACGAACGGATAATTAAAGACGACCCCAACCAGTACCCTTACCATGAGTTGACGTGCCCGTACTTGCTAACGACTGCATAAACGATTTGTATGGAGTTACGTTGTAGAACTCACAGACAACCCCCACTAGACGGAGCATGTAGGGCGACCCGCGCGCACCAACGATATGGTACGGCAGAACATTACAGTACCAACACGGCGGCCACCGTTTAGTTGCGTCCTTGTTTATGATCCATGCGTACGAAAACGAAAAAAGATATTAAATAAATAACATGGGAAATTGTAGTGTTAAGTGGTGTAGAGAGACCTCATAAACATGGACGCAACTGAACGGTGGCCGCCGTGTTGGTACTGTAATGTTCTGCCGTACCATATCGTTGGTGCGCGCGGGTCGCCTTACATGCTCCGTCTAGTGGGGGTTGTCTGTGGTAGAACTACAATTTTGGATACAAATCGTTTATACAGTCGCTAGTGTGTACGGCCACTGTACACTCATAGTAAGTATACAGATTTCACAGCAGCGACACCTACTAAAGGGCCAAGTCGAACGTGACTTTGTGTATGTCGTTGTTCAATGAAAGTCTATTCACTACATGTGTACTTCGCTTTTTGTTCGAGCATTAAGTTCAGTCGGGATAAGTACGCCACACGGGGTAAGTGCACTTACATAAATATATCGATAAGTACAGATGTTATACTGCTTACGCAATTTTACGAACATAAATAGATAAAACAAATAAATAAATATAAAGGGACAATCTTACACAAATCGACCTAGTCCCAAACTAAGCAAAGCTTGTACTACGGGTATTAGACGACGATATATATAATATATATAAATACATATCGTCGGGGATAGTGCAACACCCCCTAAGTAACAAGTGTAGATACAAATCAATATTCAAACAAATGCTAAGTATTTTATTGAAATGAGAACTTTATCGACAGCTGTTATTTACGCGGTATCCCCGACGCTATATAAATAACATCCAAGACCCAGGAACGAATATTCGAGTTCATCACACAAATATTTGCCCCGGCCGGGATTCGAACCCAGGACCGCCGGCTCAGTAGTCAGGTGAACAAACTGCGAAAACCATGCAACTAACATCTGTACTTTTCAATATTGTTTATGGTAGGAGCGCTTTGTCCCTTGTCTCCACTGACCTTATGAGATACAAGGTTTTTCAAAGTAGATTATGTTGAATGTAGTCCATATTTGTGGCAGGTCACAAATATTGACAAGTGACGCGAAGTCGCTATTTTACCAATATTACGAACATTATTACCTATATCACATTCAAAGTTTATTCCAAAAGTATCTTTTTAATAAATACTTTAGTATCTCCTAGATTGTTGGATAAATGTAATGGAGTTTTGTTAAATAAAAATATGGATAGGTATAATTCTCAATATTGACTGATATAAACAAAATATTTAATGATTCTATAAAAGTTTTCCATTGTCATAGGTAGCTCTCTAATAAATGAATATTTTAAAAGTGTTATCAATGCATAATTATACCTATTTCATGTTATACAATACAGAGGCGGTATTAATTGCAGTCACTTCCATAGTTCACGTTGATACGTCATGTTTTTATTATGTTTATCCTTAGTTATAGTACAGTAACTGAAACACTCAAGAAATTAGCTTGAAAGAAGATTAGTTGGGACAAGTGCGATAGCGGGACAAGTGCAGATGTTACTACTAATATAGGATCCCGATATAAAACGACCTTCACCGAGATGTATATTTGATGAAATGTATTTTATATTTAGTTTAATATGTCAATAAATATTTTGCTTATGGGTTGCCTAACAAATTTTAGTCCAGGGTATGTTTAGATAAAAATTAAAAAAAAAAAAAATTGTACATTTCACCGGTTTGATTATTAGATAAATTCATAATATTATTAATTAAACATACCCTGGACTAAAATTTGCTAGGCAACCCATATGCAATATAATTCCTAAAGCCCCAGGTCGCATATATACACTTGCGATCTGGAACGTTCCCGAAATCACAGCCCTAGGTATGTATTGTACTATTTAACATTTGATATTTGTATAATATTCACAACATACCACATAAATGTGCAAAGTTTGACGAAATATCTTGTTTATTTATTCATGACAAACTTTGAACTGTTGACATGTGTCATAAATATATTATAACGCCCACAAGAGATAAAGTTGTATTTTTCCTCAGTTACTCCTTACTAAACATTAGTGGTATGATATTTAACTTCTACCACGAAACACTGAGCAACTAAAACTGTCGCAAATCGGGTGTAAATCAAACGAGATATATACCTATCGCTTTTGTCGTAATATCACTTGGTACAGGACAGATACATTGTCTCTAGTGGGCTTTAATATAGGAACCGGCCATTAGTTTTAGTATAAAACGTGACTGCAAATAAACGCCTGCCCCAGAATTCATTAAATATCTAGAATAAGTAGCGACGTTAGAAAAAAAAACTATTTTATTAATACATTAAAGCGTTTATATTTTTAACTCTTTAAACCCTTTGAAATATTCCACTTTTGTAACCAACGGTGTTAGGTTAGTATAATGTAAGTAATGTTAATTTGTGTATGTAAATTTTGTAAAAGTTATGTAATGTTAGCGCGTACCCTCAGGTATGTATGTAGCGTTTGTAATATAGGGTTGTACAACTTTGAGATCCGGTGACCACAAACGAGTACGTGATATTCGATCGTTGCATATTTTAATCGTGTATAATAAATGTCAGATTATTAGCTAAATTGACGTTTTATTCATCTTTTCTACTTCCAATACGGGCGAATCAACTTTTTGATCGACGCAAATCTGTCCTAGTACAAGTACAAGCAAAGCTAGCTGTTAAATTTCACCTTTATGACTAGGTTTAAATTTATGGTGTACGTTGAAATCTTAGAATAAATATGCCTAGAACACAGACAACCCCCACTAGACGGAGCATGTAAGGCGACCCGCGCGCACCAACGATATGGTACGGCAGAACATTAAAGTATGAACACGGCGGCCACCGTTTAGTTGCGTCCATGTTTATGATCCATGCGTACGTCAACGAAAAAAGAAATTAAATAAATAACATGGTAAATTGTAGTGTTAAGTGGTGTAGAGAGACCCCATAAACATGGACGCAACTAAACGGTGGCCGCCATGTTGATACTTTAATGTTCTGCCGTACCATATCGTTGGTGCGCGCGGGTCGCCTTACATGTGCCTTACATGCTCCGTCTAGTGGGGGTGGTCTGTGGCCTAGAACGATAGTCTTCGTACAACAGACCTGCGAAAGATGAAGCCGGTTTTGGTTGCATGTGTGCGTGTCTACGAACCGATCATAGAGACGATCAGAGTGACGTGACAGATGCACACACGGATGAAACTGAGCCTGACAGGTCGTGGCTTACCAAAACAAGCTTCACTTTCAAGCGCGAACTGGGTTTTTAGGTGTCGTCTGAGGTTACGTTCAAAGTCCCAACTGTTAAACCTAATTAACAGAATATATTATGAATATTAGATGCCCGATTTCTTGGTAACGCCAGAGACATTCAAGAGTGTCGGTCTAAAAGTTGATTCGTTGACCTTTTTCAAAAGAAAGATGTTGCGAAAATTATAATTTGGGTCTCTTCAAGAGTGAATAGCCTATTACTGAACCTGTGAGCTACATCCTCGACCCCGACGTCGCTTACCATCGGGTCGCTGGTCGGTTTGTGAATAAACACGAAAGAAAAAATAAATAAACCGGCTGTGCTGTGGTGCGGCCTCTTCCGAAGATTTGTATGACAACAGCGGCGGGTGGTACAGGGCGCCATCAATATCGCGGGTGAGGTGGCCAAATACTTCTGAGCATTATTTATTTTCAATTTCTTTACAATGTGAGGAAAACACGCACGTGTGTACAAAGTGTTCGATATTTTGCAAGTCCGTGACCTCAGATTGCAATTCGGGTTCGGGTGAAAACTGAAAGGTTCCAATCTGTATCACGTAAGAGACAGGTATAAAATGCGAATGGCATTCTGACAACTCACACACTGTAGAATGGCTTTGTTCGTCCTTTGACTGGCTCTAAAAATTGCGAATCAAATACCAATACGATCGGGCGACGAAACATACATGAAAACATCCCAATGAACTTTACTGGGACCTAAGTCCTTACATCTAGTTTTAAGACGCAAATTCGTTGTTCACCCACTTTCGTCATTCTACTATAAATACTTCGCCCTTCCCCAAATAAACGGATATTTTCGTTTACCCTCATTCACCTTTCTGTTTTAATTATACCTACTTATAAATAGGGCAGGCTCAAACTAACCAGTTCGGATTAACATTGGTTAGCCTAATGTTACTAATTACAAGTACGAGAGTGGCGGAGGATACTAGATTACCCAATTTCTTGGAAACGTTTTGTGTAGGTAAATCGAAATTAACTGCCTGCATGGTTTGTTGAATAAACTTGGTTAAAATAGGCTAGTTTCCTCAAGACATCACAGCTCAAAGATAAATTGAGATGAGTTAGTAATTTAAACCAGTTTACCTTTCAAGGTACTTATATTGATTTTTGGACTAATCTTACTTAGAATCGTTATTCATTGTCGATACGAAAAAAACTGGGCAGGTATCTAATTTCGTATAAAACTCCGTAGCAAAAAGGAAAGGCTATACTAAACATTAAGTTCTGCACACATACATTTCAGACCGCTCTCTACCAGATTAAAACCATAACTTTAGCGAATGGCCGGCGCAAAAGGGCTTCTGAGGAATATTAAACTTACAAGTGCACTAAAGCGGCATTTTCAATGAATTTATCACGGAGTTATGATCGTTTATTTTTTTATGGAATTGCTTTAAATCCTGCTTTATTATTATGGCCAAGTTTACGGCATTATTATCAACCCATTGTACTCAAAAACCCAGTACCGTTACCATGAGTGACTGTACTCGATAGCGGATGCATTTATGAACGATTTGTATGGGGAATTGTAGTTCTGCAAAGTAATCGCTAAGGTCGCCGTACTCCTTACGAATCGTTGAGGCTGTCGCTAGTGAGTAGGTATAGGTCACTAACTCATGTTAATGGTACTGATAGCTGGACGCCCAAACAGCCGCTGATTTGCTGGGCCGGACACGTGTCGCACCCGGAAGGAGTTATGGGTTAACCAAGTGGGTCCCACAAAGTAGAGTCAAGCGTCGCGGCAGACCCCGACGGACATAAAAAAATAAGTTGATAAAATTTTAAGATTCTGTGCCAAGGAAATTAAACTAAAATATAAGTGCACAAACTATCATATCAAGGATTTATCCATGATGGTTTACTCATAATGGTTTACCCATAAGGGTTGATGTTTTAACCCCTCGTATGCGATGTCAAAAATTTGCTAATCAAATTGAAATTAACTGATATTTTCACGTAAGGTTCAAATGTCCTGCACGGATCCGTGTCTAAACATACGAGGGGTTAAGTCTCATGGCGAGACGAACTTGGTGTCTCCCATAAGAAAGTTAAAGTTCCCAAGATCGGGACACGTGGAAAAATGAGAGGGAGGCTTTTGACCAGCAGTGGGAGCCTAGCTCTTAAATAAAATCAAATATAATAAATACGTTATCATTGGTCTTTTACATCTATTACAGATGAGTTAAGCAGCGTTTAATAAAGTGCGGCATTTACGAAGATGGCTGGATACGAGAGCGACAGCCACGGCCGCATAATTGACAAATAAATAGTTACATATATTATCAACGAATTAAAGTGTTTTTTGGTGATGCTAAAAAGGCCCATGGCAGTCTTAGCCATATCCAATATCCAAAAATAATAGGTACATAAATTATCAACTAATTAAATAAATGGTATAGTGATTTTTGGTGATGCTAAAAAGGCCCATGGCAGTCTTAGCCATATCCAATATCCAAAAATAATACATAAATTATCAACTAATTAAATAGATGGTGTAGTGTTTTTGGTGATGCTACAAAGGCCCATGGCAGTTTAAGCCAAGTTCAATATCTAAAAATTATACATATAACATAAATTATCAACTAGGTACTTACTTTAATAGATAGTGTAGTGTTTTTGGTGATGCTACAAAGGCCCATGGCAGTTTAAGCCATATTGAATATCCAAAAATACGTTCACAATTCGAAAGAATCGATCCACAGCCACCCTGGCCCGGCACGATAAGAAACACAAAGGCATGGAGGCTTTTTGAACTGGAAGTTATCGCGAAAATTCCAACAAACCATTACTTGGGGAACTCGACCGCTTGTATTTAGTGAAAAGCCAATGGCGTAAGTAAGCACGTTATTGTACATAAAAACTGTTTAAAAATACATCAATTACAAAATAACATAGGTACAAAGGCGAATCCCTTATAGGGATAAGTATAAGAGGGATCTCTTCCGGTTAATCTTTGAGCAATTGAGTGAGTACGAGAAGAAGATAATCAAACTAACACCGTGTAGTATCTACAAAAAGGTAGGTATTATAAATAAAACAATATTTTTTTAAAGATTCGTACGTACCTAATAATAATAAGACTCACATATTTAATAGATTTTTATTGATTTATATTCGCAAACACTTACATATGTTAGAGAGAAAGTGAACATATGAGCAAACAGTTATAATAATATGGGTGCGGGGGTAGTATGACGTTTGTTATATAACCTTTGTATCGTTTCACATAATGTATCGAACGTTTAATTTGCCGTGTTTAATGCTATTTTTGACTTCCAGAAATATTAGTATAAATTGACATATAAGTTAACTGCAATAGATTCAGAAGAGAAACTTTCTCCTCGCGAGCGCTTGTAATATTGTCATGTCATTTTTAACTCCCAACGAAAGAAGATGGGCGTGTAAATTGTGTGAGGGGCAAGAAAACATCTTCTATCAACTCTACAATAGGTCAACTGCTTATTAGATGAAATAAAATGTATAAAACTTTACGTACCTCAATATTATGTTAAGTGTCTATACGCTACAGGGTGAAACCTAAGTCGTAAACAGAATTTTTTGTTTCTATTCCCATTCCCTTGTTCCCATTATTTTAAGGCAAATTCATTGCAGCAACTCTTGAATCAACTTTATTGATAAAAGTTTTAAATAACATCAACACCAACCTTATGGTCACCCTATTCGAAAAGACTTGGTCTATATGGTCTACTACAGTTTAACGTAGCAATTATTAGGGTGACCGTGAGACACAGTATTTTTTTTTAATTAACAAACAACTTACTTACTTATTTTTGCGTGTTGTCACGTCTACATGTTTAAACTAAAGTTAAACAGTAAAAAACATATTACTGTTTACGAAATAGGATGTATATCTAAATCCATGTACCTATATTTAAATTGTTACAGAGTCCTAATTTTATTACAAAACAAAATATACTTAAAGTTATTCCTTTATGATACATGGTGTGGCTTCAGAAGATCACTAAATTTAATTACTTCGTCATCATCCTCATTACCCCTAATTCTATCTACAGGTTTAGTATCAGAGTTCTGTGCTTCAACCTTTGGTGATAAGTTCACTTTAGGATGACGAGTTTCTGGTTTATTTTCTTCATCTTTTTGTACGTTTTTGGTTTCGGGTTTTGTTTTTTGATTGTTTTTAGTTTGCAATGAGTCTTTCTCTCGCTTTTGAACGTTTACTCCTTGGATTTCATTTAGTGCGGGTCTGTAAAAACGCGACAATGATGTTAATTCTGCAGAGGTACTTATTTCACATAAGATATGATATTTCATATATCATAAAATAATTGATGTGTGTGCCAGAGGATTTTTCTTATATTAACTTGTGCTGATGATGTTAATTTTCCCTTTAAGAGGCTTTATTCCTTTTCAATTTTATTTATTTCATATTATGATAAATATTATTGATAATTTCAACCAACTTTTTAAAGTGAATAAAACTTTTACCTAAGTTCTAGAAAGTAACTTACTATATCATGCTTCCATTGCATGCAGTTAATAAGTTGAAAAAAAAAAATAATAAACTGTTTCTGCGTGAATTTTGTCAATTTTTGTTTTTGAAACACAAATTACCAATGAAAAATTCTAACTGTAGGATTCAAATATACTTATACAAAAAATTGCAATAGCCCTGTTATATGTAGTAACATTGATAAAATGTTAAGAGACATGTTTGATCATAGAGAAAAATGTCTAAAACAATCAGCATTTTTGAACGGATAAGGAGCCTGCACCTATAGCACAACTGTGATTACGTAACTCTTTGTCGCGCGAGATATATTACCCATCTCCTTCTGTACAGTACTGCGAGAGCGTGACGGGTGATGCTAAGTCGCGCAGCATAGTTGGACGTATTAATGCAAATTGGAACCAACCCACAATAAGTGTTTGTACTTTATGTTAGTGGGAGGGTTCAATATAATTAAAACTTTCCGTGTCGGTTGGTTCCCTTATGCAATATACATCCAGTTGTGCTCGTTATTGTAATGATTGTTGATGGTGGTGGATTGGTTAGTATGACACGTACCCGTCAGGATGTCCGATCCATGAAATGGTTCGTCGAATGATATCAAAGCCGCGCTCCTTTGGTGGTTTGATACATTCTTTCTCCCAATTAAACTTTCTCGCTCCATTTCCTTGTCCTTCTTCCTCAGTCCTGTAACGAACTCGAATATTCAATTAACATATCTACCGTTAATTACGTACACTTGCTTATGTACCTATAGAGTAATTCATTAGATCTAAAAGAGGAAAACATTTTTTTTAATTTTTTGGTTATTCGACTAAGTGTCCAGAGAATTTGATTCTAGTTCGGTTAATTTTGTGACAAACATTGGAATCAAATATTATTCCAAGCATTGAAATCAATATTTCTTGACCTTTACTGTTTTTCACTATGCGCTTTTATTTAAGATTGTAAGTAAATAAAGAAAACATTCTATGTTTGAGTTTGAATCGCGATGTGGTGTCATTGATGAGTATGTTGAAGAACAGTGGACCAATGTCAGATCCCTGAGTTAACCTCGCTGAATTATATTTATTGTCTAACTAGCTTTTAGCTAACGTCCGCGTGGAACTTGGAAGTATGGAAGCAACCTCGTAAATCACGATAGATATCCATATCCACCTAATCACCTTAATTAATAAAAGGGACTATTAAAAGCGCCTAAGCAAATGTAAGAGCAATTGTGCTTTTGGTCTAATCATTACATTTCCTACAGGGTCATCAATGTCATCATGAAATACTTACTCACTTTTCAATCTTTTTAGGGATAATTTTCAGCATGAAAACTATCCTATATCCTTCCTCGGATCTTAAACTATCTCCATGCCAAATTTCATCAAAATCGATTCAGCGGCTTAAGCGTGAAGAGGTAACAGACAGACAGACACACTTTCGCATTTATAATATTAGTATGGATTTCCTTAAGGTAAGCTGGATCCTATTCAAATACGCGACTAAAATCATCTTATTTTTTTACCAAATGTCAAGATTGATCCTGTCAGGAGAGGATCCTGTCGGCGAGCATAAAATGAATTGGCATATGTAACGTATTGTTTGGGATAAAATCACTAGCCATAATTTCGAAATTATTAACTTTACAAGAGTTTTGAGAGTAATAGGTTTGTTCTACAATACCATTCAAAACAAGTACCTACTCTATTGCACACCTATTAAAATATATAGGAGAAATACAACGCAAGAAATTACAATTAGAGGTAAACAACGGGCGGTTTTATCGCTAATGATCGCAAGAAATCTCTTCCAAACAACATTTTGGTAGTGGAAAACTTTTATTGTTTTATAGCAATCCTGAAAAGTTACTGTTTCAGAGATTAGTAAAAATGATGCCCAATAACCAATAATATTCAAATATGTAATAATTTATACACCTATGGGACCTGTCAGAAGCTTTCGAAAGGTCAGTGTATGGTTTATAGCTCACTTTAGTGAGCAATGAAAGCGAAAATTTAAAAAAAATTAACGGTTCAGGCAGGCGTGCAACTGGCAACTGGTTGAAACATTCAATGGCTCCCGCATTAGGTTCGGTGGTCCGTGTTGGGCCGGAAAACCGTTGGCAACGCAGGTTCGAACATTGCCTGAACCGTTATTTTTTTCTATTTTTCGCTTCGTTGTAATCATTTGGTTTACGTTTATGATAGAAGTGCTTGATAATTTGGTGTGTACATACAGAAGACAATGTAGGAAGGCGCTGTTGCAATACGTGCTGGTGTAGAGGTAAGGAGGTATGCAATTGTTGGACCCCAGCTCGACTCTGAATACCGATGCGAGGCCAATCATGATCTCCTTCGGTCCCCTCCAAGTGATCAGCGGTCCGCCGTGGTCGTTCTGGTGAAAAGAAATAAAAATATTAAGTAAATATTAAGGGACAATCTTACACAAATCGACCAAGTCCCAAGCTTGTACTATGGGTACTAGACAACGATATACATAATAGATAGATAACACACATCCTTGACCCAGGAACAAATATTCGAGTGGATCACACAATTTTTTTTTTTTTTTTATAACGGCACAACATAGTGGCTCCACTTCGCCTGATGGTAAGCAAAAAGGGGAGACCAAGTCGCAATGGCAACTGACGAGAAACCAACGGTGCCAAGTCAGTTGACACATATTTACCCTGGCCGGGATTCGAACCCAGGACCGCCGGCTCAGTAGGCAGCTGCACTACAAACCGAGCCAACCGCGTCGTCAATAATATAAGATGGATTATAATAGTCCTCCTCATCAGGCCCGGAATTAGGGGGCCAAGGCACCTAGGCACTTAGCGGGCCCCCTCCCCTATAAGGAGAACATTATTATGGTGCAAGGCCTGCTTCTAAGACTGGGCCCCTAGACTGGCTGGGCCCCTAGGACCTGGCCTTATAGGCCTAGGGGTAAATGCTCTGCTCCTCATCGATTTCGATGACGGTGACCCAATGCATGCACTATGGACTTCTATTGTGGGCTCTGATATTTATAGCTATAGCTAAGCTAAATCTCTTTTTAAACTCTCTCTTGCACGTGTGGCAGTAGAGTATAAGATGGATTACTATGTTTCTGGACCGCTATAACCCGAGAATGTTCAAAGAGCTATTAGTAAACAGGGGTCTCATCAACCAGTGGGCCGTTTATTACGCACCAGCACGGGTCGCCCTGATGAAGAATTAACAATGTTTCACATAGAAAACTACCGTAAGTCTCTGATATATCAAAATACATAAATGGGTTTACCTACTCCGGTTGTAGTAGTCGAATATCGCTACCGTGCTCGGTTGGCCGCCGCCGCGACGGCTCTCCTGATGATGAATCGCGTACCGATTCGAAACATGTGAGTAACCCCGTTTATATATTTTAATTAACAACATTTAATATTTTCAAATAGTGGTACGTTTAAAGCCATTTTAATTTCATTACTTTATTATCACACAACCAAAAAACTGCACCAGTGGTACAATTTCCATATTAAATCCGTCTTAGTAATAACTGCTCAACTGTACAGTCCGACCAAAAAGAGTAGAAATTAAAAAGTGGCAATACTGCAGTGTCGTCCCCGTTTTCTTATATTGATTGGAAAGGGAAGATACTACAGTATTGCCATTTTTTAATTTTTACTCTTTTTGGTCAGACTGTATGCATGATTAATTAATGTGACCAAGTAATTATATTTGTCGCCTACGCTCGCGACTCTTTTTCGCTCATAAAATTGTACACATACCTGGCATATGCCGTTTCTTCTCGTTAAATTATTCGTCATATTTCCATCATTTCTTCTAAGGTTGTTGAAAACTGGCACGCACTGTCAATTAAATAAGTGTGTTTATTTTAAACAAAAAGGTACCCGCAACTTCGTCTGCTATATTTTTTTTCCGTTGCCAGGTAAAAAGTATTCTGTATGTCCTACCATCTTTGGTACAGGGATAGCTAGATATTTAAAATTCGTCTCACCGTTTCGGCGTGATGAAAGGACAAAGAAATGTTAAACAACAGATTGCGCTGTTAAGACATTTCAAAAAGAATAAATTAAATCTAAATCACTGATGGAAAACCTTAAGAGGCCTTTTTCCTTTTAAAATGCTGATTGTTTTAGACATTTTTCTCTATGATCACACACGTCTCTTATTATAATTATTATTGATGTTACTACAAAGGCTAGAACAGGGCTATTGGGATTTATTGGTATAAATTTGAAACTTACAGATTGAGTTTTTCATTAATATTTTTTTTTCAAAAACTACTTGAAATTGACAAAATTCACGCGGAAAATTAGTTTTTTCTACTTATTTTCGACTGCACGCAATGAAATCGTGAAATAGCTATGTTACTACCTAGAACTCGGAGAAAAGTATTATTCACTTCAAAAAGTTGGTTGTAATTATTATATTTGTCATAATATGAACAAAATAAATTTTAAAAGGAATAAGGCCTCTTAACAATCCCACTAGTATTATAATTTATAAGGGTGAAAGTTTGTGAGTGTGTTTATGTGTATGTTTGATGCTTTTTCACGCTCAAACGGCTGGACCAATTTAAGAAATTTTGGCATGAAGGTAGCTGACACGATGGATTAACACATAGGCTACTTTTTATCCCGAAGAACTGTAGTGTTCCCGTGGGATTAGCGATTACAGCTGTCACAGTTGCTAGGCGGGAATTGAAATTTGCACGGCGAATGCACGGCTCATGATAACCATTTAACCTTTTGAACTTCACAGTAAAAAAAAATCATACCGCTACAATTATTTTTTAATACCTGTTGATTTTTTACACTTTTTTTTTGCTGTGGCGTTAGGGGTACAGGGGCTGAATAGGCTAGTTGTCCCGTTTTTGAATATATTTGAAATGCGTAATAATGATCTTACTAGCTCTAAACGCTGACTGAAATGTTTGCCTTTAGCTTATCTGTGGCGCGACGTATTTAGAATACCGAGCAAATAAATTGAAGGGTTACTCCGATGTTCGAAATTCGGCCGTGGTATAGTGCCGTCCCGCTCATTCAAATATACTTTCACAGGAGATCGAGAGGGATAGGTACTATTCGACGGTCGAATTTTGAACATCAGAGAAGCCCTTCAGTTCTATTTAAGGGATCAGTGACGTCACTGTCATGAATAAAAATTGCGGACAGCGTTTTAAGAATATCAAAATACAGAATAAAAGCCATATATTGTCAAATTAAAAAAAATCCGTCATCTTCTACTTTTATGAACTGAGAAATATTATATTTAGATTTCCTATGCAAAATACTATAAGAAACAAACATTAGTTTAATACAATTTACCATGAGTCAACTAGCCTATTCCTTTAACGCTTGGAATTCGAAAGGTTATCACAATGGTACGTATATGTATGTTGTATGTTCTGGATATGATATGAATTTATAATTCTCACAGATCGTCCAATCTTTTTTTGTCCAGGGCCGCATTCCCTCACTAATTTGGTTGGATCAATTGTTGGGTCTATTAGACCACCTTGATCGTCAAGGTTCCCCTCATTTATACTGCAAACCATATATTTTTCTATTATTGTTTGGACTTCGGGCTTGTCATAATCTTTCTTGCATTCTTCCTTGTCAGCAAGCTTTACTGATCCATAAAGAAGATTATCAACATTGTAATCTTTTGCATCTGTTACCTGCAATACACAATTTGAATTTATGTTCGTAATATTTTGTAGATACACGAACATCCGTTGCGTAGTTTTAAAGATTCAAGCATACAAAGGGACATAGGGACAGAGAAAGCGACTTTGTTTTATACTATGTAGTGATGATACTATGTAGTGATGAAGCACTTTTAAATGTAATAGCTTCAAGTGATGGAAAGGCTGATAATGACCTAAACACACACTACATGGCACTTACATCTCTCCATTTTCGGGTGTGCCCCCAACCGAAGACTACAGCATCAGTGCCAACATCTTCATATTTGGGATCATAGTTGATCTCAATGCTAGTTGGTATGTACGAACAGGAGGTCTTATACGATGCATCGGAGAAGTCATACGGTGTTTCCACTTTTACCACTGCTATGTCTATATTTGCCCACTGTTCTACCTTCGGATAGTCGAAGGTGTATGCTGAAATTGTTCGTCGAAGTAAATTATTTCAAGCTACCGGTACATGGCGATATACAATACTCATAAAACCCAGGCATAAACATAATGTTGCACAAATAGTTGATCATGCTGGGATTCAAACCCAGGTTCTATGATGGCTATTGGGAACATGTAACAAAGAAATACATTGAGGGCTTCAGTATGCGGTGCTTCAAGAGTGGAGTAAATAGGTTCTTAAAGGGCAACGCGCGTGTGATGCTCCTGGCGTCGCAAGCGTCCATAGGCGGCGGTAATTGCTTAACATCAGGCGGGCCGTATGCTTGTTTGCCACCATCGTAGTATAAAAAAAAATTACAAATCAATTGAGATTTTCATATGATATATTGTATTCCATACTCACCATTGTGCTTTAGGACACTAAGAACTTCAGAAATTTGAGTCAAAGTGAGACGCGTCGACTGAACAGTTGTCATCTGTACTTTTCGATAGTTTGATTTGAATAGGTGCTTGGCCCTCGGGCGCATATACCTTTTTTCGAAATCTGTTATAGCAATAAAATACTACCTGAAGGCACACAAACATAAACGATCTTCTTCTTCTTTTCCCTGGTACACGGGTCCTTGTTAAGGTCTTCATACGTGACGTATTTTGAGTAGCCGGCGATTGCGTACATGTGTTTCACATCTTCCACGCATGCGGCTGATGTTACGATGAACGACGGAGTCGCGATCGCCCCGCCACAAATCCACGCGTCGTATCGCGTTTCTGTTGTCGCTTTTAACAGATATACCTGTAATAAACAATCATTATTCAGGCTGTCCCACGGCTATGCCACATGGAGGGGAAGTACCTACCTTAAATATTTTAGATAGGATATTTTGCTCAATGGAGACAACCTTTTATTTTTGAAATTAAGTACCTAATACTACGATCACAGATTAAAAAAAATTGCTTGTCTCATCTGGGAATCGAACCGACCGAAAGTGAAAAAAAAAACTGTATTTTTATGATGTCAATCGAAAGAGTTAAGGGCACAGAATGATTCTCCTTAAGTAACATAATACATATGTTAAAATAAAGGAACACTGAAATATTTAACATTCAAATTATTATAATTTATGTCTCGCTGAAAATGTTCATACAAATTTTCCATATTTTTTTTAAACTCTAAATGCAGTATTACTTAATTTTAAAAATAAAAGGTTGGCTCCATTGAGCAAAATATCCTATCTAAAATATATAATATACTGCCCTTCCATGGGGTATAGAAAGAACGTATAGATCGGTTGATACAAAGATATGTGGCTAGTTCTTAGAATAAATACGCCTAGAAACCTAGTTAGTGCTTGAGAGTGAATCCAGTTTTGGTGAACCACGGCCTGTCACGGGCTCACTTTCATCCGTGTATCAAATCATTTCTTAGAAAGCAATTTTCTCTGTTATAAAATAAACCTAACCTAATCAATATGATGATATTTGCAAGAATCGTGAAACATTTATGTCTACAGAGGAATTATTTTTCGGCTAAATTTAGTCAAAGGCGAGTTCATGCCGTAACAGATTTGATAGGTGTGCGTTGCTGGTTTAAATGTCGTACAAAAAAAAAATCAAATTATCTGTTTATTTCACTATAAGTCTACTACAAACTTCTGCTTAGACTCTAATCTTAGATTTAAAGATTGTATCGAATCTAATTATATACTGAATGACTCAGGTTGTTGAGACGGTTCGATCCGTGATAACATTTATCCCACCCGAAGTAACACACCAGCTGCAAAACCCTTATACAGTCCTTTATACCGCTAATATAAGCTGAACCACTTAGACAGTTGGCAGTCCACAACTGTGCGTTTTTCTTGAAATTTCCTGCCTCGCACCACTGCATTGTGGAATGAATTGTCACTTGCGCTATTTCCGGACCGATACGACCTTCACACCTTCAAGAAAAGAGCGTACTCCCTGAAAGGCCGCAACGGTGTTGCAGGTGTCTACGGGCGACGGTAATCGCTTTCCATCAGGCGAACCTCGTTTGCCCGCTATGACATAAAAAAACGACTGTATCACCGCGTATGCAGGTTGTGTGATACTTGGCACGCTTCGAGCACGCTGATTTGATGAGGATGACAAAATAATTATTTAAAAGGCTCAATATATTGACTTTAACGGGTATTTTTATATTTGAACATGCTAAATTTGTAAGAGGTAATCCAGAGATGTTTTCCAAACCAGTACAAAATCCAAGTTTACGTAGTAGAGATTTGTTTAAAGTTAAACGCACTGTTACAAAATCAGCATTGCACAGTAAAAAATGCTTTATAATGTCAGAAAAAATTTACAATAATCTTCCTTTAGAATTAAGAACATTGCCTTATAAATTATTTTTATATAAACTTCGATTATGGCTCATAGAAAAACGTTTTTATAATTTGAAAGAATATTTTGACACGTGATTCATAAATTTCACATTGACATATAAATTATATTCCTATATTAATTGAAAATCTGGTAATTTAATTTAATGATTATTATATTATCTTATCAATGAGTAATCTGTTAATGTAAAATTTTAAATTTGCATGCCATTGCTATGGTGAATTTTGTTGTTCTTTTGTAATATTTGTCATCCGCATGTACCATGATTCTAGCAAATAAAAGAACTTTGACTTTGACTTTGACTTTAGTTTCTTGGGATAGTTGGGAGGCTAATAAAATCATACCACATAGCCCCTTTCGATGGAGAACGGCTTTCCTGCCAGTATCCTGCGTTCTACGCCGCTTGCTGTGAAATAAATATGTTCTTAGCATAGTGCAGTAACAGACAGTAACAGTAATCTTATTTTGAGTCCGAATTAGCTTATTCGCTTTGGTCTAACAAACAATGGGACCCAATCGGTATTTTGTTCATTATGAACTGCGGATACAAATTAATGATACTTTTCATTTCAAAGCAAAGTGAATTCGGCCTTAAAAAGGATTCCAACTATAAACGTGTTGCGTTCTAAGATTACGCTTACATCGTAACCCATGCCACTCGCGTTTTTTTACCCCTCTTATACAACTGTTGCATAAAATATTGTTGTTAACTCTTCAACCTTAACTCATATCAAAAGAAGTGTAAAGTCAGCCAAGAAAGTGATCTACCACTTTTGTACCTTAATAGGTACTCATGAAATTGAGTCGAAAAGTGGCAGACCATTTTTTTGTGACTACCTACCTAAAACAGAATGTCAATTATCGAAATTTGGATATAGGTACCTATCCAAATATAATTAAAGATAATTAATCATTTCATCGGTTCCTATTTAGATATTTTTTATATTCGTCATTGTTAGGTACTAAACTAATTTTAATAGTTATGAAATTATTTTTAAATTAACGTATAGAGCAAGATTTTTTAATTTTTTTAAACTGGACATTACGAGTATTGGCTAGCAAAGATCCATGCGGTCGTTTTAAACTTGCTCCCGGTTCTTATTTAGTATTGCGAGAACCGAATTCCCGGTACTTACTAGATTTGTATTGGAAATGAGCATACTCTACGTGCTACCAAAAGTCCCAACCCTGATCATCACAATTGGACGTAATTATGCAGAAGGGAACCAACCCACATTCAACATTTGTACTTTATGCTATAGTTAACAGGGTTCAATGTTTTTGTTCAGGGTTCAGGGTTTAATGGTTTTGATATGAGGACTCCCTTCCAAAGTATGTGTTCCTTGTATGTGGTTCCCTTTCGCATAAATACATCCAATTTTGTATGTCGAAGTTGGACCGTCTACCTTACAGAACAAACTACAATTGTAAAGAGCCGAGTGATCGAGTGAGACCTGGGTGATCAATCCAAATGGGTCAGTAGGGACCATGTATATTTCGAAATACTTACCCTGTAGTTGTAGAATCGTAATAGAAAATATAAAAACGTAGCCCAGCCTTGACATGTTGCTTAACATAAAAACTTTATTTAATTGAACATTTTATCTCAAACCAATAACACGGTACGGCAAAGTTTGCGTCTTTTATGAAAATTGAAATCTTGATCGAATTTGATTATTTATTCGTTTGGTGTAATAATGTACTGACATACATGACCTGCATATACCTAACATATACGGTCACGTAGTAACAAGTTAGGCCTGAATCCCAAGCAGTGATTAAAGACTCATAACACACTCAAACTGCTCAAACAAAAAGTAAACCTTTCATAGAGTTGGTTCGTGGTCGACGACGAGCGATGCGAGGGGGTGTTAGGTCTTGAGAATATAAACATTATATCAAATGTTATATAAAACGTTCTAACATCCATTACACACCCCAACCAGGGCGACCGCCCAGGGCGCTGACTCTTATATGGTGTTTTTATTAACATCTAGGGCGCCCTTAGCGCCAGAGAACCACACAATGAAATGAGTGCCCAGAGCGCCTGTATCGCCAGGGCCAACCATGTCAAGACTCCATTATTCTCCCATAAACAAGATGTTTCTAAGTAGTCTTTTACAGTGCACAATACGTTTGACAGAGATCTTTTTACGTGAGATAAGATTTTCATAAATAAATCATGTAGGTTAAGAGGCCTTCTACATTTTAAAATGTGTATTTTTTTCATATTATGACAAATATGTTGATAAGTAGGTTTGAATCAACTTTCTAAAGTGAATAATACTTTTCCCTGACTTTTTAAGAGATAGTAGGTAACATAGTTTTTTCCATGCTTTCATTGCGTGCAGTCGACCAGTTTTACGAGTGGATTTTGTTAATTTCGAGTAGTTTTTGAAACAAAAACTATCAATGAAAAATTCAAACTCTAGTTTTGAAATAATATAAGTACCAATAAATGGCAATAGCCCTGTTCTTAATACTAACATTGATAATATGTTCGGAAACATATTTAATCATATATAAAAATGTCTAAAACAATCACAATCAGCATTTTAGATCGGATAAGAAGCCTTAATATTTTAGGTAATCGATACGCCGCTGCTAATTTAAAATGAAAAATGTTTCTAAATTCATACGACTATAAACATCCCTCGCTTTCCATCGTACACGCCTCATGCAATATTCATCGAATATCTTGCTTGAAGTACTTGCGCCAATACTTTTGATTGCATTTACCCAGATGCGCGCCGAAAGTTGCACGCTTCAGAATTTCAGCTAGAGTTCCTAACTTATTTGCGAAGAGTGATCGGTTAAGCTCAAAGCACTCAGGAATATATTGCTAAACCGGTATTACAAATTTTATTTTATCTGTTTGCGATTTGTGAAATCCGTCTGGCTGAAGTTTAATCAAAAGATTTATCTTTGTGGGATTAGTGAAATACTTATTGCGAAGTGAAATTATATTAAAACTGATGACTATTTTATTGGTGTTCTCTTCAGAAAAGTATCCGACTTTAGTATCTCAGTGTGATTGGTATCTCAAATTTATATTTTTATGACTTTATTTATTTGGGGTCTAAAAATAAAAAATAATTAATCATAGGAAAAGGGATATTAAATTTGTTTAATGAGCTTGAATATATTTGTACCTGTGTTTATTTATATGTATTTCGTTAAGTTTACCATCACCGTGTGCCATCATCTAGAATCACACTAATATTATAAAGGCGAAAGTTTATGAGTGTGGTGATGTGTATGTTTGTTACTTATTCACGCTCAAATGGCTGGACCAATTTTGATAAATTTTGATTTGGAGATAGCTGATACCCTGGATTAACACATAGGCTAATTTTTATCCCGAAATAATGTACTGTTCTTGTGGGATAAGTGGATAAAATCGCGCGGCGCACTCACCGCGAGCCTGTGTAATGAAACAAAAAGCAAATTATTTTTTTGGTACATAAGGAGTAGAAACTAGATCATCCTTTAGCACTATGTATTGTATGTATGTAGGTATGTATGTAAACACTTTATTGCAAATAAAAACAAAAACTCAAAAACATAATTATGTAACCTTCACCGTCGGGACTAGATCGCATTGTGTAAGATTGTCCGCTACATAAAACGTTTGCGGTTCAATGTTGATGAAATATTGGAGAGTAAATTTTATTAACCTAATTTGCGAAAAGATTTTGTTTTTAATTTAGAGGCCTTATTCCTTTTAAAATGATGATTGTTTTAGACATTTTTCTCTATGATCAAACATGTTTCTTAACATATTATGATGTTACTACCTAGAACAGGGCTTTTGGGATTCATTGGTATATATTTGAAACCTACAATTTGAATTTTTCATTGATAACTTTTGTTTCAAAAACTACTCGAAATTGACAAAATTCACGCGAAAAATTATTTTTTTTCAACTTATTTTCAACTGAAAGCAATGAAAGCATGAAATAGCTATGTTACTACCTAAGTAGAAACAATGATTCACTTCAATAAGTTGGTTGAAATTATCAATATATTTGTCATAATATGAAAAAAATAAATTTTAAAAGTAATAAGGCCTCTTAAATAAATATTGTAAATTCTACTTATATGGCCTTAACTACTATTGTTGCTAGGTTTATTTGTCTTGAGCCCGAAATTAAACGGTCTCATTTCGTTTAAACGGGGGAGGAGGAGCTTAGAAATCTTATCCCAGATTTTTAGTAACTACGAGATGTGTGTGAGCATAATGAGCTTAATTAAAATAAGGTTTGTTCATCGTCTGTCCTGGGATAGAAGTACAGTCGCCGACAAAAGCAGACTCCTTATAGTAAGGTAGGTACAGTATTTGGTATTTCACTGGAAGTTACGAGATCAAGCTTTAGATAACTACGGTAAAATACCCAATACCTACCCCAATGTTTACGCTTAATGTTATACATTAAAAATATAAAAATGAAAAGAAGACTGCAAAATTAAAATCTCTCTCATATAAAGGCAGTTAACTAGAATTAATGATATTTAATTATTTTAATCCCGGTATTACGCCCTAAATTGTCCTCATTTATACCAAATACAAATAAAGCAATGTAATAAAGTAAAAAACGGGATAAGTGTGAGTCAGACTCACATAATGGGTCTAAATAATTATAAATCTTTTTTGCTGTTTTATTTTTAGCTGTATGTATTTTTATTAATTTCGTTAAAGAAGTGTGATAAATAAACGTAGGTACATTTAACAGAAAAAAATTAAATAAAAAATAATCTTACCTGAACTTACCTACAAACAAAATAATTTGACAGCTAAATTAATAAGTTGGAATAAATTCCCTAGTTTTTATTTTAACTGCCCGGAAAATAAATAATAACTTAAAAAAAATATAACCCTAAATTTCGTCTCTCGAATAGGAACTTACTTTTGTGAAATTTTAAGTGTTTACATATTACGATGATAAATTCTAGGGCGTTGAGTCCTAGACTTGCAGCACTGCAAGTATGAATGTAATGGAGTACGCTCTAAGGTCATAAACTTGCTTGAAAGAAGTTTCATGCTTTGCTTCGTCTGTAGCGCAGCCTACAAAGCATACATTCAAATAATGATATCTTGATGAAATGCCAAACTACTTAATTTGGACATTGAAATAAAATGGTACAAAAACATGTAACATGTTTAGAGTGAATAGGCATCTTCTAGCCAACCATGCTCCATCTTAGGCCTTATTGTCACGTAACATCTGGTGCAATCAAGGTTAAATGCATGACTATTTAGAATATTTTTTTTTTTATTAAGCAATAATAAAAGATACACGAAAGCCAAATACAAGTTCTGATCCGCAACGCAGGCTACGTCGGGAGAGTTACAAAATAAATTGGAGATGTACTTGCATGTGTGCGTATGTAAAGTAAACCAACACGTAATGTAATAACCATACAAATTAGTAATAAACGGACCTTCACTGGAGTCGGTAAAACCACTTCTTTTTCCTCTTACGTTACTTTTACTTAACGCCACTGCCAGCGACGCATATACATGCGTTCACCGTCATACAAGTTTGCTCCAAGGCCACACCAAGCAGCACACAAGCTACAATTATTACCAATTATACAAGTAACTTAAGCTGAATAAAGGTTGTATAGGCGCTTATACAAACTCCTTACTATTACTTGGGACGCCCCCTGGCAGTATTCCTACCAAATACTTCTCACAAAGCCAAAAAGCTACATTATGATAATTATGATAATGACACTAATGCAATTCATGTTCAAGAGTTAGATACCTATGACAGACAGCTGAGCCAAGGTTTCTGTCAGTACATTTTGGGTACAGAACCCTAAAAAGCTTAATTAACATTTGCCAGTGATTCCTTAATTAAATCCATTCGTCACTCGCGGCCCTAATAAACAACCGGGTCGTGTCAAAGGTAAATTGTGGGCCAACAGAGACCGAATAATCTAAAGGACAAATGTTACTGCTGTCATTGTTTTTTTTTAGAGGAGAAGAAAAAGATAGCGCGATCGAAGTAGAATTTGGTCTTGATGAGGACTTTTTCAATTAGAATGATTAAAAATAAATACATCAATTAACCATTGGCCGAATCTTAGTAAGTGTGTCACGATGCAATTTTCGAACTGTAGTAAATAATTTACCACAGGCTATTCGATTAGCTGAATGCGGCTGAATCGCACAATGGAACTCAGAAGGCGGTTAAGAGTCACACAACGTGCAATAGAAAGGGCTATGCTCGGAGTTTCTCTACATGATAGAATCAGAAATGAGGATATCCGTGAAAAACAATGTAACCGACATAGCTTACGGGATTGCACGGTTAAAGTGGCAACAGGCCATGTAGCCCGAAGAATCGATGGTTGTCGGGATACCAAAGTCGTCGAGTAGCGACGGCGTGGAGCCTCCGACGGCTGGATGACCTCGTGAGGATAGCGGGGAGTCGATGGATGCCGTCTGCAAGCACTTTGTGGCGTAAGGGAGGCCTGTACTCAGCAGTGGACGTCTGTGGCTGATAGATAAATAGATAGAAGCATTCGCTGACATTTTGCCTAGAAACCCAGTTCACGCGCAACGGTGAGGCCACTAAAAGTAAGCCAGAAATGGCTTAAAGCGTCGATCGGCTTGTCAGTTGCAAGGACGCGTGACAGGTGTAAAGAGCTCCCGCATTTTCAATTATTATGACGGTTTGTGCGGTGATAGGGTGTCACAATGCATCTGATAAAAAGGATAAACATGCTAAGACAACATTTCACTCGTAAATATTATTCTTTAACTCGTATTTTTACGTAAAACAGTAATCAAAATCTCATATTTTCTATAAGCGGCATGACAACGTAGTGTTTCCAGTGTAACGGACTTTTTTTTACCCATTATTCTGTCCTGATAATATACTGACCTATTTTTGGGAGCCTATAATTTAAAAATACAAATATGAAAAAATTAAGAAGATTAATCACTTGATTTTTATTATCCTTTTATTTGACTTGCCGTGTATGTTAGAGTATGTCTGGGTCAAATATTGCAAATCAAATTTAAATCGAGTTTAAATTTTGTACACCTGTTTAAATCACGTGAGAATGCATTATTATGGTACTACCAAGCTGGTCTGATGATGAGGACGGAAGGAGGCCATAGTTAGCTCCTAAATAGCACAAAAACACAACGTGTTAGGGCTCGTCACAAATGTCTTGATGATGAGTTGACGACTGTGCAAATAAAAGTGTTACGCCGGTGGATTAGGTCAAAAACTTTTAACTTCAATTTCAGTGCTTTAGAAGCGTTTTCAGCTGGCTGAAAAGTCATTTCAGGATTTGACCATACTTACGATTTTATTTACTTATTTTCAAGTGACATTGCAAATTAAAAATAATAAATAAAAAAAAACCTTTGTTTAATGTATTTAATAGTGTTTGAAGTCAACAACGGGTCTATGATTCAATTAAAATTTAGAATGTAACCAATCACCACTGGCATGAGTATACCCCCAATTTCAGGGGAAAAGTGATTGCGCTAGCAACATTATTGCTGTGTTTGTGTGCGTATCGGCGCGTGTAAATACGAGTTGTTCACAACTACATGAATCCATTTTATGCCTCACGTGTGGCGCCTCGGCCGGTTGAAACTATCCTTCTAGGCGTTATTATTCTAAGCCTGTTTCATACTTCTCGTCATCTCAGTTTATGACAGTATTAATTGCTCGCCCTAGAAACGGTTTTCAATTTAACTTGAGACGCTGAACTGAGAGTTGAGCAAGTTAACCGTGGCACAACTTCGAACTATCCTGACAAATTGACAATTAATAGTATTTTATGCAATCGTTGCACAATTGTGTAATACCAATTCCATACAATACTTTTTATACGAGCAAAACTCAGAAAATCATTTTTTACTTTAATCGTCATTCTCCAATATGATTTTTTATTGTTGATGTAACCTTTTTCGTTCAACCAAAACTGACCTATTAAAAAAAAACATGATCGCGATGGCCATGGCGGGTACCTCGTGATTGGTGATTATTTTTGACAAGTAATTTCAACCAATCAGTGAGCATCAAATAAGCTTATGTTCTCTTTTTGAAATTATTAGAGTTGTGTAGAGAGATGTCTTATGAATATTAAAGTTCTGTAGCGGGTGCCATAGAATATTGAATTTTGTTACAGGATTAAAAAGTGCGTTATTGTGATTTTGTCCATGAAATTATACTTGACAGATTAAAGTCTGCGAGTATAAAAATACATTTTATTATAACACAACGGGACCTAATCGCGTTCAAAAGTGTTACCTCGACGTTTCGGTCGTGATGTTACGTCCATGGCCTCGAAGGGACTTCAGGGTAGGTTTTGTTACAATAAATTGTGTACAGAGCCCTAAAAAGCGTGTAAGTTTAAATCAATATAATTAAAAACATGAAAAACAGTAAAAGCGTATCAGAGGTCAAGAAACGCTTGGCATCAACACTTCATACGCCACCTGTTCTGAAAATACTGATTTAAACGACATAAATTAGAGAAAAAGTATGTGAAATATAGATATAAAGGCAAATTATGAAAGAAAACAGTAATGTGATCCACTACAATGTCAACAGGACTCTAACCTACGACCTCATGTTTTCGGCGTAGTGCTCTCCCAACTGAGCTACCGTTTCGCCATTGACACCAAATCTTTGAGTCCATAATTCTACGCTACTAAAGCGCCCTCAGTGTCAAAAGTGTTTGAAATGGTCAAGCAAAAATGGGCATTTTAATTAGATGGATCACACTACAATTTTCTTTCATAATTTTTATTTGTGTCAATTAAAATTAAAATGTGATATGTATTATTACAACATTAAAAACAGACAGTCAAAAAAAGCCTTGACTTGTATCGTATCGACTGCACCATGACAGGGTTTTAGTCAATGACGACTCTGAGTAATTTAATTCATTTGTCTCCGAATGATGAATTAGTTATTACCAATTTATGAAACATGTTATGTCTCGTTATTTTTAATGTGCGTACATCATTGTGTAACCACACCACACTAAGTAAAGCATTTCAAATAAACAATGCAGATTGACCTGCAAAAGTCTGGAAATTCCTCAAGTCACTAGGAGTTGGGAAACCTCAGCAAAATTCTATTCCTAATGATGTTAACTTCGATCTGCTAAATCAGCACTTCTCTTCGTCTGCTACTTTCAGTGGCCCTGTTAAAGTTGCCACTCTTGATTATCTTTCAGATATCCCAACTCCGGACTTTCCTCCTTTTTCTCTTACTCAATTCTCTGTCAGTGATGTTAGGAAGAACATAGTATCCATTACTTCTAATGCAGTGGGCGTTGACAATGTGAGCCGTAACATGATCCTCCCTCTCCTTGACCTTCTTGCTCCCATAATAACTAGCATCCTTAATAACTCCATTTCTTCTAATGTTTTTCCTACACTCTGGAAAGATGCCGATGTAATCCCTCTTCCTAAAAAACCCAATCCTCGCTCATTCTCTGATTACCGGCCTATTTCCATTCTTCCTTTCCTCTCCAAAGTCCTTGAGCGTTTAGTTCATCAACAACTCACATCATTTTTAAATAGACACGAGCTCATGAATCCTTTCCAGTCAGGTTTCCGGTCCGGCCATAGCACGACGACTGCACTGGTGAAAATCACTGATGACATCAGAGCCGGTATGAACAACAGGATGGTAACAGTATTAACGTTGCTGGATTTCAGTAACGCATTTAATACTGTCGATTTTGAAATTTTGCTTGGGATATTATGTTCTCTTAACATATCTCCTGGGTCGTCGGCAACGGGTAAAGGTGGAAGCTTCTCGTTCTTCTTGGTGTAACACACTGGCTGGCGTTCCGCAAGGCGGCGTGTTATCCCCTCTTCTTTTTTCCATTTTTATAAATTCCATTACAAATAGTATTTCCTCTTCTTATCACCTTTATGCTGACGATCTCCAAATTTACTCACAAAGTTCACTTAATGATCTGGCTTCAGTTATAAGCACAAATAATAATGACCTGGGGTATATATCAAACTGGAGTTTCCGATATGGACTGAAAATCAATCCAACCAAGACGCAGGTAATTATTATTGGCAGCTCGAAACTCATGCCGCGAATCGATTTTGCGAACTTACCTGTCATTATGTTTGACGGTACTCAGATCCCCTATTCACAGCAGGTAAAAAATCTTGGTGTGATCATGGACTGTACTCTGTCATGGGTTCCTCAGGTCGGCGAGGTTAGTAGAAAGATGTTTGCCGCGATAGGGTCTTTAAGGCGTCTTCGTAACTTTTTGCCACTACCTACTAAAATTGCTCTTGCTCAGTCACTTCTACTCCCTATTCTTGACTATGGCGATGTGTGCTATTTAGATCTTTCTGAAGCTCAGCTTAACAAACTAGAGCGCCTTCAAAACCTTAGTATCCGGTTTATTTTTGGCTTGCGTAAGTATGACCACGTCTCCCATTTTCGTTCTCAGCTCAAATGGCTTCCCATTCGTCTTCGTCGTAACTCTCACATTCTTGCCCTTCTCTATGGCGTACTTTTCAACCCCGCTACCCCCTGCTATCTTAAAGAACGCTTTAAATATCTGTCTTCGTTAAGGTGTTCTCAAAATTGTATTCTTGCTCCTGCTGTTTCATCTTCCAAATTTTATAATGACTCATTCACCTTCCAAGCGGTCCAGTTGTGGAATGCTCTGCCGTTGGATCTGAGGCGTGCAAAATCTCTTCCAATTTTCAAAAATCATCTCAAACAACATTATTTGTCGCTTTCTGAGGTCTAGTTGTCGATGTGGTTAATTCATTTAATGTATGTCGTCATATGTATTTATGTTTGTATTATGTATTTATGTATATATATTTATATATTTTAGTATCTATTTTTAATTAATCTATTTGTAATGTATATTAGTTTTTTATGTTTTAGTTTGTCTGTAGATGTATTGTGTCAAATTAGTCGTTTTCAAAAATATTGCACTACCAATTTCATAATTAGTTTTCGTATTTCTCACTACCCTAAGGTTGTCTGGAAGAGATCGCTTTTTAGCGATAAGACCGCCTGTTGTTACCTACTGATTTGTTTTTTGCAATTTCTTTGTGTAATCTTTATTTATATTTAGTGGTGCACAATAAAGAGTATTATTATTATTTTCAAAAGGGTTGTATTTCTCAGCTCTGGGCTGGTATTGGCTACATTTACGGGTTATTCGCCAAGTAAATGTAGCAATTTCTGTATTTTGTTTAGGTAGCTTTCGTCGCGTTATTTTCCGGGTCTAGTTGCATGAACTTTCTCACAATTCGGCATGTATTTAATATAGCGGCTTTTTGTAAGATAGTGTATATATATGTGATTTCAGATCTAGTAGTTTCAAGCTATGGTGTAGGTGTTTTGGGATGACGCCTGTTGTGGATAGGACTATTGGAACTACGTATACTTTCTCTTGTCTCCATATCCTAACAACTTCGTCTTTTAGTTCTGCGTATTTAGTAATTTTTTCAGTAATGGTTTTCTGTATATTATGTGTGTTAGGGACTGAAATGTCTATGAGGTAACTGATCTTATTTATTTTGTCCGTTAACGTAATATCTGGTCTATTATAGTGGATGGTGCGATCTGTAAGTATGGCGCGGTCGTAGTATAGCTTATGTGTTGTGTTCTCTAGTACTATCTGTGGTGTGTATTTGTAGTATGGGGTGTGCTTGTCTTTAATGAGATTATGCTTGGTTGCCAGATTTTGATGAATGATGTTTGCGATTTGATTGTGTCTGTGTGTGTAGTCTGTCTGTGTCAGTGTTGTGCATGCTCCGGTTATGTGTTGTATGGTTTCCGATTGGATGTGACATCTGCGGCATTTGTCATTTGTGAGTGTTGTATCTTTTATAATGTGTTTTCGGTAGTTTTTAGTATTTATAATTTGGTCCTGTATTGCTATAATGAAGCCTTCGGTTTCAGGGAATAAACTACCTGTTTTCAGCCAAGTGTTTGATGCAGTGGTGTCTATATGGGTTTGTTCTAGGTCATGAGGATGGCGTCCGTGAAGTACTTTTTTCTTCCAATTATTTATCTGTTGTATTTGTGGGTCGTTGTCAAGATTTTGCCTTTCAGGTTGTTTGTTTAGATTAAGTGGTGTGTAGTTGAGGTCGTTTTGGACTATTGCATTGTGAATATTACTTGTGTGTGATTTGGTGTGAAAGAATGTATGTAAGCTCTGTATTTGTTTTTGCCAAAGATGGCTTATGTTTATCATGCCCCTTCCTCCTTTGTGTCTTTTAATAGTGAGTCTCTCTATTGCAGATTTAGGGTGCAAATGGTTGTGTTTTGTTAATGTTGTGCGTGTAGTTCGTTCTATGGTTTCTATGTCCGTTTCAGACCATTTTATAATGCCAAATGAGTATGTGAGGATGGGGATGGCGTAAGTGTTTATGGCTTTAATTAAGTTTTTGCCGGATAGTTGGGTTTTACATATTTTACTTAATCGGTTTTTGTACTCAGTAGTTAGTGTTTGCTTGGTAATAGTGTGATCCAGTCCCTTTAGCTGTTTGTATCCAAGATATTTATACAGATCGTTCGCTTCCATTGCAGTTATTGTGTTATCGTCGTCTACCGTATAGTTGCCCGGTCTGATCTTGCCTTTAATTATGTGTAGTGTTTTACATTTATCTATGCCGAATTTCATATTTATGTCGTTACTGAATGTTGTCGTTATATCTACTAGTTTCTTCATATTTTTGTCTGTTTTAGCATATAATTTAATATCGTCCATATATATGAGGTGTGATATGCATGTATCTGTTGGAGTGTTTCTGAAATTGTATCCTACTCGGCTGTTGTTCAATAAATGTGATAAAGGGTTCAGAGCAAGGCAAAACCACATGGGACTCAAGGAATCGCCTTGATAAATACCTTTCTTAATGGAGATAGTACGTGTTGTTACTGTGTCATTACCGGCAGTTAACTGAAGAGTGGTTTTCCATTGAGACATAATATTACGTAAAAAGTTGGTTATTTTTGGGTCTATTTTATATATTTCTAATATTTGTGGTAACCAGGAATGAGGGATGCTATCAAAGGCTTATTATTATTATTATTATTGACACACAAAGCATACGGAAAAAATCGATTAATTGGCGTTAGGGTGGTGGCAAGGTTAACAAGTTGGACCGGTAATCCAGAGGTACCGGGTTCGATTCCAAGTCTCTTCCGTCAGGTTACGCATTTCTTTTTGTGCTTAGATCTTTGTATGAATGGTACAATAGTTCCAAACTCAACTTAAAGATGAAAATGATTCCCAAACCTTTTGACTATCACAAAAGCTGTCAGAAGTTCAGTATGTATTATAATAATACAAAGGCTAAAGAGAGAAAGGCAGCAACATTCGGCAAAGCTGAAACTTTATTAAACGAGTGAAAGGGCAAATACAGCTTCCAATATTTTCACTTAAACTTTACCAAAAGCGCATTTGATGCGATTAAAAAGCCCCGCATAGTTTCCAAGCAAAGTGAAAAGCTTTGAATTTTAACTGCCTTCAAAATCAAGTTGGTTAAAGTTAAAGTAGCTTGCGCTAAAAGGATTGTCTAAAAGTTCCTAAGTACCTATCCAAGTTGTTTTTATGAAACATGTAATTAAAATGTCTCATTATTTTTAAAGTAGGTACACCACAATTTATTTTTCTTCCATCAGGTTCCGCATTTCAAGTTTTCTTTGTGATCTTTGTATCAATGGTACAATAAATATATATATATATAACAGCGCCCTCTCTCGCTTGCTCGTACACTGCTGTAAAGTAGTGCCGTAAGATGTGCATATTAATCACATAGAGGAGGCTATGGTAAAGCCTATCAAATAATCAATGCATAGATCGACACAAAAAGCATTAAGGAAAAATTCGAAAGGTTATTTGGTGTTAGGGTGGTGGAATGGTTAACGTTGGACCGGTAATCCAGAGGTGACTACCGCCAGGTCTTTGTATCAATGGCACAATATATCTAAGTTGTTGTAATGTGGTTTATTGTTAAAACGGGCACTTAGGAAGCATATCGCTAAAGCACACATTATAGTGTTGGCACACCGACATACGTCTTTAGAAACGTCGAATTTGTCTCAGACCCTTTGCAAGTATGATCTGGATGCGGATATGGCCGCAATATATCTCGAGCCTACAGTACTGATGGTTAATAACATCATTATTCTATAAATGGTACAATCAGTCTTCATACACAGTGAAGCGAAGAACAGTAAGCACTCGACAATAGCACACGATAGGGATGTTTCCTGGTAGATCGAATCAGCAAATCTTTATGAAATGTCAAAACCTTACAATTGTTTATGAAACTTGCATATCGATGGCAAAAAGCGAGAACGTAGTAACCGCCAAAATGCAAACTTTACACCAGAGCCAAAAAACTTTTCGATTTCGAGAAAAAAAATCATAACTCTTTCATTTATGAACGAAAATGCTTGATATTTGGATTTAATTCATAACTTATGGTTTTCTTTCAACTGGCATATTTAATATTTAACAAAAAAGACTGGTTTACGACTTAGTGGCGGTTACGACAATTGAACTCTTTTTTTCGTTACGCGAAAACGCTATAAACGCCAGAAGTAAATGTACTAAAATGGTGAAACGAGTATTATTTCCATAAAGCATAAATGCTGTAACCAGATGCATATTTATTTTAAGATTCAATAATTTTGACGTAAATGTCATTACGTTCTTTATAGGACTAACTGAAATGTGGTAAGTGTCCACCGGCAAAAAGAAACTGTGAAAATAAAACGACTTAAGTATCAATCAACTTTTATCAACATACTTTTTTAAAATGTTTCCAAATTTTAAATGCAGGTTTCTTACAAATTAAAAGCTCAGAAGCAACAATTACCGTCTTAACATATCAAATACTATCTAGTCTCAATTTCTCTGTATAAGAACATTACGAAAGTTACTTAAAACCTCCGTTGCTTATAACATTTCAAAAGGCTAATAAAATCTCTCATATTATAAAATCACAACCTTGTACTTATCGTGCTAAAAACAAACATAAATATTCTTAGGGTTAATCAGACATAATATTGTTATCCGCTAAAACTTAATATTATAGGTAATGAGGTTTAATATTCCCGTGAAAACTTTAAAACTCTCTACATTTTTATCTTCAGTTTTGGCATTAAATTGTCTTTTAAGTAACTTTTATCGATATAAAACTAACTACCTATTAAACCCACTAACTAAAAAAGATGTTTTGAATGTAAGTATTACTTATTATATAAGTTTTCAACATAATTCTTAAACAATTGTTTGAACACAATTATCACCTCAATTATAAAAATATTTCTTTGAACTAATCTCACCGAACCATTAATATTTAACTTAAATAACTAGACGTTATATTACTATGGTACCGTACAAATTAAAATTGTTATTATTTATTTAAATAAAAACTCGGAGTCATTTTTCTTAGGCAGAATATCAATTGACATTAAAATAGGAACCTAAAAATTGCATTCCAATGGAATTCGTTTTCATAATAACATAATTAAAATAACTGTTCTTAAAAAAATACTAAAAATTCCACTAAAATGCATTGTTTTATAATAACACTCCTCAAAATGTTTGTCATAATTAACTCAAAAATCGCCCCTCTAAAGTAATGAAAATTAGTGCAATAGTGACTGATGGACATGTGCAATATGTGCATTCTTCCAATCCTGACCTACGGAGCGCAGACTTGGTCTTTGACAAAAGTTCAGAAGTCCACCCACAAGGTTTGTCAAAGAGCCATGGAACGCAGTATTCTGGGCGTAAAGCTAACTGACAGAATTAAGAACACAGTACTGCGTTCCAAAACGCTGGTAGATGATGTAGCTCAAGCAGCCGCAAAGCTGTATATTATGTCCGTGATAAAACGAATGACGACAGTTGTCGCAGTGGTTTAAGCAGCAGCCTACTGAGCCGACGGTCCTGGGTTCGAATCCCGGCAAGGGCAAATATTTTTGTGATGAACTCGAATATTTGTCGAATAATATATTTGTGCCTGGGTCATGGAAGTTATTTGTATTTAAGTATGTATTTATCTTTACCAGTATGTTCACTTGTGTCCAGAACACAAGCCTCCTGGAGCTTACTGTGGTACTTGATTAATTTGTGTGAGGTTGCCCGATATATTTTTTTTATTCATTTATGCCATGCGTATGGTTATTGTGAAAATATTAATCGAATCAGGCACCAGTTAACCGGTAAATTTTAAATAGTGTAGTTGTTTATCTACCGCAGCTCAACAAATTTAGTGCTTATCTGATTCTAGCCCTTGGACAATAAAGATGCGGACGTGACACCCCAAACTAGTTTGATCCGGCTTGAGTCAGCTTTTTACGGATTAGACCAATTAACTCTTAATGGTTGTAGTGAAACGTAGTAGATTACAGCAAAACTTTCTTCTAGCGATTACAACCGTAAACTAGATATACATATTACTCGTATACTAATTAAAAAAAATCATAATTTCAAATCGAAATCAAAATTGAAATGTATGCCTATTCTGTAAGTAGGCCACTTTACATGTCTGAATCTGAATTTATCGGCATTTCAAAAGAGGAGGCCGCTGTCGAGAAGAAAGCCGCAAAAAAGTAAATATTTTTTTCATTTTTTTTTAATCATCATGCGAGCGTTTGCTCGTATCTTTTGATTGCCTTTAAGCTGAAGATAAGCAGACCTTTGATGATATTTGATGTTAATTCCAGCTTTATACCTCCACGCGTTCCTGAGAAAAAGGTCTCGACAAATAGATAGACAGGCACAAAAGTGATCCTATTTAAGTTTAGTTTTTGGCGATTGAGGCACGGAACTCTCAAAGCTGCCGCGTCCCGCGCCCCAACATCGTTATTTTCTTCCAACAAAACGTAATAAAAACATTTTTGCTGTCCTTTCAATATTAATAAAGCAAATAAATATGCTAGTTATGTTTTATCCCAATATTCATATTTTCCATTAAACCCGCAACATATTTTACATCCAAAAAAAGGCATGTACACAGACTACGCACACCCACTCGCTCCGGCGATCGCCGATAGACTAAATCACAGGTCGTATTCACGAGCCACATCGCCGCGAGCGCACATTTTTATTGCTGTACCTTCAAGCACTACCCACTTCACGTTGTGTTTCAAATGTCGTTACTGTAGCTTGCTGTTAATTCCTTTCCGAATGAAATGTAGTAAGCGTCAATCATAGATAATTTATTTTAGGATAATTGCAGTAAGCTTGGTTCGTAATTTTTTCACTACATGCATAAATGCTGCAACCGCCACTGAACAAAATTTCGGCAACGCTGTAACCGGCACACCCTTTGATTTATGAAAGAACAAAATTAGCGTAAATGTACTCGTTTAGAAAATTGCTACTATTTGGGTGTTTACAGCAATTAGATGTAGGCATCGTCAAAAAAATACATTCGATTTGCAACGTAGTCCAGTTTTTTCTAAGCGTCGTAGAGCCATGGGACCCAGACCAGTCGACGCAGAAAAATTCGCTGATTCCGAATATGCAAAAAAAAAATTTTTGACCAAGTGGCGGTTACTACGTTCTCGCTTTTTGCCATCGATATGTATATTTAAGAATAATAGAATCACTATTTCACAAAAAATAACCGATTTCATTGAGCGAAATGGGTATATATATTTACCTTTTTTTTCTCAAAAAGCACTGAATCAAATTCGATAAAATTTATATTACATAACCTCTGAAGTATGAGCTATCAAACTATTAAAGAATCATCAAAACCGACTCGTAATAAGCGGAATAATAGCGTGACATACATACAAAAAAAGAAAACATACAGTTGAATCTCATTCTTTTTTGAAGTCGGTTGAAAGCAAAACATATTCGAGTCTGATGTTTTATTATTATTTTACTACAATTATCTTGCTACGAACTTTACTATCAGTCGATACTAACGTATCATATTTTAATGTCTTCACTATCATCTTTTAAGTGCACATTGGAATCGCTGCCACGTTTAAATTGCTTCCCTTTGAACGGTCTTAGCTTATTTTAAAGTGTTCAAATAAGCAGAAATTACAGTATATCCCGTGTATTTATTTTAACATAATTTTTTGAGATGTCGATTAATTAATTGATGAGATATAAAATTGTAAAAATGAATTTGTTTGTCCTTTCATCACACCTAAGTAAACGGCGGGACCGATAAAAAAAAATCGGCACATACGGGTAGCTGCGCATACTTAAATCGTTATAAAATACTTTTTACCCGACTATGGAGAAGTGAAAAAGAGGCTTATGACTTTTTCTTCCACGCGGATGAAGTTCTTTTACTTACCTAAGCAACTCACAAGAACGGTAAAGAAAAATGTATACTCGTAGAAAATATAATAGTAGAGTAGGTAAAGTCGCCGTGAGATATATCGCAGCATATAAGGCGTTCATTAATATCGTAAGAGAGATAAATAAGAGTCGTGTTCAGATATTGAGATGCTGCGATATATCTGATGGCAACTGTAGGTACATATTTTTTACTCTCGAGTGTATCAGTTTTGTCCCAGCCCCGCTGTATGTACTGTTCTAAGTACATACAGTCAATTATTGACTAAACAAGTACAGCGGGTAAGTTACTAAAGCCTGTAGCAATATTCTACCAACTAGGGCCGGGACGTGTGTACACGGCATTACGGAGTTTTACCGACGTGTGGACACGACACAGTTTAAAAACAGTAAACTCACTATCGCTCCCTTATTATTCTATTTATTTGGAGACAGCGCTACATGTTTTAGTTTTCGGAGGTGTCTTAATAAGTTACCATACTTACATATTTAGTTTGTTAACTTTTGTTTTTGAAATTCTAATCTTTCCTCCGCGTTAAATTATTCACACAAAGTTGCAGGATATTTGAGAAACTGCTCGGTAATCTCTGAAAATTTTCATGTGAATTTAAGCGTTTTCCCATTTTGTCAATTTTCAAGAAATAAATAAAATATAAAATAAAAAGGACATCGAAAATATTACCAACTGATGACGCTTAGCTGAGGCCACGCTGCTGCATCGCGCTGTCAAGATTTTTCCTGAAATAATAACCCCTGTCCAAAGAAGAACAAATGTTCAATACAATTTCAGAATTTTATAGAAGTACTAGCGAACCGCCCGGCTTGCGGGTGCATGCATATAAACCTGCCTCTTGAATCTATCTATTAAAGAAAACCGCATCAAAATCCGTTGCGTTGTCTTAATTTAAAGATCTAAGCATACATAGGAACAGACAGACAGACAGCAGGAAGCGATTTTGTTTTGTATGTAGTGATAGATAATGATTACTGCTTTTAGTCTACCATCTGTGCTGTAAGAAACTTAAGGAGTGGTTCGGATGTTAAACAGTGAACTTCGCCTTATAAAGATAAATAGACAGAAAGTACACTCGAACAGATCACGTGAGGGGAATCAAAGGGTTGGATCAAATTAACAGTTGGCATAAGTACAGTCAGCAGCAAAAATGTTTCATTGACACAGAATACTTGTAAAACACTACACTAGTGGCTCTGTGAATGGTGGACCTCACGAACCTGTTTCTAAATGGTTGAGATATTAAAATAACACAATAAGCTAGTTGACTCTACTGGAGTAGAAAAATATATATTTAAATTTTATAAAAAAATAAAAATAAACATTAGTTTAATACAATTTAACATGAGTCAACTAGCCTATTTCAATGCGTCGCCTAATTGATGACCATGTTAATAACTAGCTTAATTACTATTGTAGTAATATCTCTCTAATATCCCTGGGCATCTCTGTGCGTAATGGTCAGATGAATAGTTTCTACGCATTAGTTCAAGACGTTAATATCCTACCTGACGTTGCGTTGTCGTGACGCGTAAATCTAAGTTTCACGTAGTCGACGTAACGTGGAACCTTAGAATAATAACGCATAGAAGGATAGTTTCAACCGGCCGAGGCGCCACACGTGAGACGTGAGGCATAAAATGGATTCATGTAGTTGTGAAGAACTCGTATTTACACGCGCCGATACGCACACAAACACAGCAATAATGTTGCTAGCGCAATCACTTTTCCCCTGAAATTGGGGGTATACTCATGCCAGTGGTGATTGGTTACATTCCAAATTTTAATTGAATGATAGACCCGTTGTTGACTTCAAACACTTTGTGGAACTAAAATAATACATAGTCACTTTGTAACAAAATTAAAGCCGGTCAATTGAGAGTTGGCCTCGCGCACCGAGGGTTCATCTAGGGCTATGAAAGCGCTGTTTGCCATTGGGAAATTGATGCCATACATCGATATTACTGTTATTGTTATTATTATTGATAGACTGCGTATCAGTTTGTAACGACAAAGATAAATATGAATTAATAGAAGGTACCCCCGATATGTTTCCACGTAGAAGAAAAAGTCATAACACTCTTTTTTGCTTGTCCATAGCCGGATAAAAAGTATCCTTTAACCATCTGGGGATGCGCAACTAACCGAATACAAAAGGTTTTGAAATCGATCCAGCCGTTTAGATGTGATGAAAGGACAGAGACATTATTTTTACAATTTCATAATATTATAGATAATATAAATACAAATTTACGGTTTATATTACACTACACTATTTAGTTGTGCTACATGATATAGTTTCTTGCCACATTTCATGATTTAGACGGGAAGTACCCTAAAGGTTTTGGTTCTCTTGCCAGCGTTAACAAATTCAGCATAAAAAATTAAAAACTCCTATCTTTTAATTGCGATGACTTAGAAGTTTGATTTTTTCACAGCTCCAAGAAGTAGCAGAGTTGTGTATTTGATATAAATTTCAGATTGATAACTCCACGTGTTCTTGGTAAAAAGGTCATGACAGACGGACAGGATGACGTATGTAACATAAGGATCAGTTGTTGCCGATTTTTTTTATCCAATCGAAAACCAAGTCTACCCGACTCCGTCGAACGAGATTATTAATTAAAACATTGTTTGTATAATAATGTCTTAAAATGGAAGACACAAATATCGTCTGTTATTCGATAAGTTAACCTTCGTTCACCTCCGTTTGAAGTGAAGGCGAGCGCTCAGTTGGACGAGGATCAGGCTTTGATCTGACATGTCGATATCATCCCACACAACACACAGACACACACAATATGTATATACCTGCCTACCTATATATATTGTATATGCCGAGATTGGGAATCTGTACAATTGTATTTGCGCCCTATGTAGGGGAGACCGGGTATGGAAGTCACACGGGTTGGTTGTCACAGCGGCCATAACTGACAACTAAAGGCACGAATCAGTTTACCGACCGGTGTCCAAGGATCGCGAGAGCTAAACCCCCCTCCGTACTTTACCTCAGTCGGCTCCGGTATGTTGTGACGGAGCCACATTCGTTTACTTTTTTCCGCCAGTAAAAGTATTTTTTTGTGCATCTGTGTTAAATCTCGTAGGTACACTTTTATTTTGCATATTAATATGCTTCTTCGTGTATTGTTCAAGTTGAACTTGTGTATAATCATATTGTTATAAGGTTTTTAGTGGAAACATTCATTTGAATTTATATTGTAAGATTATTTTCTAAACCGTGTTTTGGGGCGGGTTGTCTCAGGTGGACGGGGGCTGGTAGTCACGTGTGACTACCTTATTAGCTGAAAGCGAATTTAGTTTTTGGGTGTTTTTATTAATTATGAATACGTATTTCGTTACTTTCCTGGTCACAGTGACTTACATACATAATTTAAGTTTATATAAGTTACTAGCTGAAAAAAAAAATGTTTTTGAGATTTTTTTATTAATTACGAATATTTCGTTATTTTCCGTTACAGTAACTTACATAAAACATTTTTATCTTCAACAAGAAAAAAGTTCGTTTGGTATAAATGTGTGTATTATTGTATATCCCTCTTATTTTACTATGTGATTACGTACCCCAGCACCTGTGACAACCATCCCTGACACGGGGTTAAAAGTCACATTTCTCTTTTTTCATAAAAATAAAAATATTTCCTCCGTACATAATGTTAGTGAAAAAGTATTGATATATTTTTAAACTCAAATAAATACACTATCCATTAAATTATCTTTTATCATCCCCAACTAAAAACAATAGTACTAAAAATGCAAAAGAAATAAAATGTGACTACCATACCCGGTCTCCCCTACTTTACACCCACTCATATGTTAATTCAGTGAATCAGCTACCTCCATACCAATTTTTTTCAAAATTGGTCCAGCCGTTTAAGCTTGTAGAAGTAACAAACATACAACACACTCATAAACTTTCGCCTTTATAATATTAGTTAACATAACATTATATTATTAGTGGCTGTTTGTTATTTTAAACTGACTTCAAAAAAAGGAGGAATGTAACCGAGAGCCGTTTTAAAAAAAAAACGAATAACTGAAGTACCTAGTCGAGCCCTGAACCTAAATTGATTTAAACTCGTTCAGCCGTTTCGGCTTGAAGAGTCGTCATATCAGCCGATAGACGTCCACTGCTGGACAAAGGCCTCCCCCAAAGTTCTCCACAACGATTGCTCTTGCGCCGCCCTCATCCAATTTCTACCCGCGATCATAACCAGGTCGTTGGTCCACCTTAGAGGCTTTCCAACGCTGCGTCTTCCGGTCCGCGTGATGAGTGGACAAATAAAAATCTGTGCCAACATAAATGATAATTTAGCTGTAAACGGGCGCAGCGTCGGGCGACATGTACCTAACCATGAGTTTACAGTGACCGTATTCGCTAGCGACTGCGTAAATGATTTGTAGAGAATTGTAGTTCTACAAAGTATCCGGTAGGGGCGCTGAACTATTCTCCATACAAATTGTTTACACTGTCGCTAACGAGTACGGTCACGTTAACTCATGGTAAGGATACTGGATACAAATGTAACAAACGCGCTGTAATGGGGCTTCTAAACGGGCCATATTTTACTGCAATTTGTGGCCGGCAACTATGGCCGTCCCTCTCTGACACCCTACGCTAGAGCAAGATGCAAATAATGGCCGGCCACAAATTGCAGCAAAACATGGCCCGTTTAGAAGCCCCTTGTCTCCTTGTCCCCTTGATTTATCTTGAAATGGTGACCCGTCTTCTACCAGGTGGGTCCTGTAAAAGGAGCAATCAATTAAAACAATTAAAACATAGATTCTACCCCTCAAACTGAATACCATTTATTAAACACCTTTTAAAAATAACATAACAATAACGATAACCTGTAAAATTAAGTTTATGCAATTTATTAACATTTGATATTTAGTAAAGTGACAGTATGTCAATGCTAAGGCGATGTCAATGTTGGACGGCGTACATTGAAAATGCTATTTACTGTTACAGGACCCACCTGGTATACAATTTTAGAATTTTATAACAGTATAGATTTATTTATAGCGTGTCTATGATATACTGAAACTTGTTTATAAACTAAAGTTCTGGTAAGTTATTCTCACCCACTCATGTATTCACCCTAATTTTGTGTCTACCCGATTTCTGCTCTAAATTATTGAACACTAAAGACTCGAATGTACTTACTTATGTAAAGCGTCCTAATTTCGAGCTCTCAGCAAAAATGTCCCAAGTGTAACATAACAGCTAGAGCACTTACGGCCTTTTTTATAAGGTTAAGAATTTAGTCCAGGTCATTGGGTGACCTGAATATTTTAGTGCTGAAGGGTGAGTTGTTTGAATAAAACACAAAACTGGCCAAAAGAATGTGTCTAATAATGTATTGCATATTGGGGCTGTTCAGAAATTACGTAATGTTTGATGATTTGTTCATCATCTAATGTCCAGAAAAAAATGTAATGACGTAATTTCTGAACAGATCCATTTTAGAACGGCCACGACTTTGGCGGCAAGTGACCGTGGTGAGCGGCGGCCATACAAGAGAGCGAGACGCCGCGCTCAAACGTCTCGCTCCACCTATGGCCACCGCTGACCGCTGCCACTTGCCGCCGCAGCCGTGGCATGTCCGTAACTCCCAACTATAAGAAAGTGAAGAGCCATTATTCTAGGAAATATTGGCTGTTAAAACGATGAACCGAATAGGGATAAGTTTCGCCGTTGTAGGTGTAATAATTAGGTATTTGTTGTGATATGTATGTGCCATGTAAAGGGTTTTTTATTTTATTTTATGAAGCAGAACTACGCGGCGCTCCAAGACCCAAATATTCGACGTAGCTCGGAAGGGGGCATATGTTTGTCGTATGGGTGAGCTATCTGCCAAGATCACCACAGATTGGAGACCGAATAGTTCCAAACGGAGTCGCGGCAGACCAAATAGGCAATGATGGTGGGATGAACTAGACTCTAGATTGTCGCTTCCTGACCGATATAACCTGCAAACCTTCAAGAAAAGAGCGTACTCTCATTTGAAAGGCCGGCAACGCACTTTGTGACTCCTCTGGTGTTGCATCACCTCTAGCAGAACTGTGACACGCAACTCTTTCTCGCGCGAGATATTATATTACCTCTTTCTGGGGGCCTATGATGGTTGCTTTTATCACGCGATAAATAAGTGACAAAGCATCCGTCCCGTTTTGACAAGACGCGAGTGTGACTGACAGATGCTTTGTCACTTATTTATCACGTGATAAACGCAACCAGGCCCCCTGTACAGTACTGTGAGAGACTGGGTGACGCTATGTCGCGCGACAAGAGTCGCGAAGGCAAGTTGTGCTAGAAGGGCAGGTGTCTATGGGCAACGGTAATCGTTTTCCATCAGCGATCCGTTTGCTCGTTTGCCCTCTATGATATAAAAAAACTCCTTCTTAAAGGAATGGCCATAAACCGCCCATAATAGGGAAAATTGGAAGGGGGAGGACTATGCCCAGATGTATATATCTTAGTACAATTACCAATTCTAGAATCTTTGTTTAGCCTAATGGTTGACTGCCTGACTGGTAGTCCAACATTGGTACCTACATCTACCTTATGTATGAAACTCAAAGAGTCTATTGCAAACACGCCCAAGATATTATTTGCAAGAATTTTGAAAGTTCGACTTAAGTAATTCAAAAATTTTCAGTTCCACAGTTTTTTTAACCAAATGAGACGGTTTAAAGTCGACATTTAAATGTTATTACGGGCAAAGAAAACACCTGGCGTTAAAAACCCAGCGTCGATCGAAGAAGACACGTAGATGAAACAAAATGGGAGAAGAATCTCATCATATTTTTATGTTGTCTGCCAGAAATAAAAATAAAAATAACATCCTATCTTAACAATTATTTGTCATATAAATAAATAATAAATATCAGACAACCTTATACAAATCGATCTAGTCCAACAGAAATCTCTGTGTTATGAGCAATAGCTGACGATACACATTATTATATGGATAAATAAATAAATAAAATAAATAAATATGGGACAACCTCACACAAATCGATCTAGTCCCAAATTAAGCTCAAGAAGACTTGTGTTATGGGTACTAGACGACGATATACATACTTATATAGATAAATATATACTTAAATACATAGAACAACCATGACCCAAGCACAAAATGTTCGAGTTCATCACACAAATATTTGCCCTGGCCGGGAGTCGAACCCAGGACCACCGGCTCAGTAGGCAGGTCGAGCCAAACGCGTCGCCAATAACAAATCACATCCATGACCCAGGCACAAATAATTGAGCACATCACACAAATATTAGGCTTTCCCCGGATTTTAAGCTGCCACCACTGCGCCAACCGCGTCGTCAACACGCGACGTCATATATTGCCTTATTCGCTTGGTTTTAGTATAATAAACCTTCAAGTACATTAATGTGGTTTTCATGACTGGAAAACCAAAGCACAAAATTTACTCCGAATCCGAACACGAAGGATTTATCTTATGCTGTTTAGGAATATCTACGACCAACATTCGTCTCCATCATCAGATCAGCTCCAAGACACCAAATTGTTATCATATTCATTCATGCAAAGTTTCATTTCGATACAACATTTCGAAGTAGTTTAAAATTTAGCTCTAAGATTTGATTAAGTAGATGGTTAGTTACAAACAAAGTTGGTTACGATTTCATAATCATCATCTGTGCTAACTCGGGGCACGTTCTCGTGGGATTTGATATCGATAAAATAGATTTGATATAGATGATTGATTTGATATAGATGTCAATATATTATATATATGTGTTCATGGAACATTCTAGATTAATATAAAAAGGTTCGGTATCGTATCTGATAAAGTGGATATTTTCATCTACACGGCAATCTTTAATACCGACGAGTATGGAAAAAATATTGATTGTATACTATGAATACTATTTTAAAATAAACTTTAAAAAATGTATAAATAATGCATTTATTTTGAATAACATTTAGATGTTGACGGTAACATCGGCATACTTTTTTGTCGATAAAATATTTTGCTATTTCACTTAAGTATATGTGCCCCGAGTTAGCACAGTTATTACAAATGAAGCTAATATACCTACTTATAAGCGGGATAAAGTTGGCATGCTGTCATCTCCGCCTGTCAACACTCCGTGGCGACGGTTATTGTATGCGTTATTGAATTTATTTTCAATCCCGACTCGGTCGCATTTTACTTTGAACGTGAATAGGCGACTTAAGCGCCTGGCGGGTATGCACGTTGTTATTCAATAAGGAAGCCGATAACGAACCTTATCCAATGGACAGTCTATTTTGAATTCATATCTAGTTTTTATTCTAGAAGCTTCTATTTCGCTTCTTTGCGTATACCGCCTGTCTACGACAATTCGGCTTCGAAATTCTTGTCGCGCGACATAGCGTCGCTCGTCACTCTCTCACAGTACAGCGAAGAAAGAGATAGGTAATATTTTCTCGCGCGAGAAAGAGTCGCATGTCACAGTTGTGCTAGAGGTGCGGATGGCCTGTAATGATATCAATAAATGAAACATAGTTTCTATACATTAAGAGGCCTTATTCCTTTTCAAATTTATTCTTTTCATATTACGTCAAATCCATATCCATACTAATATTATAAATGCGAAAGTGTGTCTGTCTGTCTGTCTGTCTGTCTGTTACCTCTTCACGCTGAAACCGCTGAACCGATTTAGATGAAATTTGGTATATAGATAGTTTCAGTCCCGGGGAAGGACATAGGATACTTTTCATCCCGAATAAATGTAGTGTTCCCGTGGGATGAGCGGGCAACACCGCGGGGCACAGCTAGTATATTGATAATTTCAACCAAGTTTAGAAGCAAATAATACTTTTCCCTGAGTTCTAGGTAGTAACATAGCTATTTCATGCTGTCATTGCGTGCAGTCGAAAATAAGTAAAAAAGAAACAGTTTTCCGCGTGAATTTTGTCAATTTCGAGTAGTTTTTAAAAGAAAAATTATCAATGAAAAATTCAAACTGTATATCTCAAATATATACCAATAAATATAGCAATAGCCCTGTTCTAGGATAGTAATTTTGATAATATGTTACGAAACTTGTTTGATCATAGAGAAAAATGTCTAAAACAATCAGTATTTTTTAACACATTATCAATATTACTCCCTAGAACAGTATATTTCAATATACAGTTTGAATTTTTCATTGATATTTTTTGTTCAAAAACTACTCGAAATTAACAAAATTCAAGCAGAAACCCGTTATTTTTCAGCTTATTGCGACTGCACGCAATGAAAGCATGAAACAGCTATGTTACTTTCTAAAACTCAACGAAAAGTATTATTTACTTCAAAAAGTTGGTTGAAATTATCAATATATTTGTCATAATATGAAAAAAATAAAATTTAAAAGGAATAAGGCCTGGGGAAACAAGCAACACGAATAATATTTACAATTCCCGAAGACTTGTTTATGAAATAAAAACTTTATTGTAAGTGCTACATTTTTGTAAAAAAACTTAGTAATCTTAAATTATTTTTAGCCTCTGAATAAAATTCCAATTCAAATTCAAATTCAAATTATTTATTGCTCAAATTGTGGTACATAAGGGTCATGCATAAAAAGTGTCAGAACAGCACAATTTGCCCACATGTGGCATGCAAAAAATGTGTGAATCAGCTAGGTATTATTTCCTTCGACGTATTATTTCTGTTCTGTTAAGACTAGCAGGTGCCGCTGACCCATCGTTCAGTCCAGTGAACATTGTAAAGAAGGGATCTTATCTTTTGTTCAGCCGCCGTTATGAATTCAAGATCTTATAGCTCTCCACCGGGGTGACATTCCATGCCATCGCCAGATTCGCCGGCTACGTAGCCCGTACAAAAATGTTGCCAAGCGCTGTCACTTGAGTTAAATTTTCCTAACATTTCAGTATGATCCCACTACTACTTCAGCTTACTGATTCGCAATGTCGGTAATTTTGGTTATCTGTTGAATTTTGACGACGCGGTTGGCGCAGTTTGCAGACACCTGTCTACTGAGCCGGCGGTCCCGGCTTCGAATCCCGGCCGGGGCAAATATTTGTGTGATGAACTCGAATATTTGTTCTTGGGTCATGGATGTTATCTATATATGTCGTCTAGTACCCATAGTGCAAGCTTTGCTTAGTTTGGGACTAGATCGATTTAAGTGTATGATTGTCCCATAATATTTATATTCATTTATTTAATATTTAAGAAACACGCCGAGCATAGCTTCCCATGGCCAAAGAAAGCGTGTATCACGCTTTACGATTTCCCTCAATCATGGCCTCTCCCCACGTCACTATCAAAACAGCTGTCACCCAATTCACGACCTCTTTTTCGGCAACCTTATTCCTTGGCCGCGCGCCAGAGCTCAACGGGTTAAGTTTTAAACAGCTGAGCCGTGACATCGCCAATACGTGGCATCGAGGCGTTACATCTACTTAAAATCTTCGGAGAGTAAACATCATAATAGGATATATTATATATTACACTTTACGGGTGCTCGTTTCTCATTGCGGCGTTTCATTCGCAACTTGGCGTGTGCACAACATAAGATACTACAGTCCTTTGTCGTGAACTTCGCAAAAGCCACAGGCATGACAGATTTTTGAGGATATCTATCGTGTCTATTTTTTATTAGGACCAAATGTCTACATGGGACTAACTACACTTAGACTGTTCTAAAAGTCAGAAATGACGTTCAAAGTGTAACATTCCTACGGAGCGCTAAAAACGCTCCATACAAATGGCCACCTAGTCGTGACCTCGTTATTATTATAATAATATAATAATAATAAATTTATTTGTTCAATAAAACCTTAGCATAAATATTACAGTTTTTCTTATATTCTAGTTACACTTTCAAGTTACCTACAGATTTAATATTTGAAACATAGGTACTATTATATTCTTACAGGCTAAGGTTGACTGAGATCTGAGTGCCCCGACCTCCACGCTAGGATTCCCTGTGCTGTGGAGATCAGGCTCCTCCTCTGGTTGACATGCTAATTTGGTTACTCATGCAAAAATAAAATAAAAAATATTCTATGTAAAACAGTAACATAACAAATGATGTATGTAAAAAGGCCAGTTTACTTAGTTTATCATTTTATCAATTGTTTATGAAAGTGTCAAGCAGTAACTTCTAGTAATTGTTCAGTATTATTATAATTATTTGTAAAAAGCCAGTTACAAAGTTTTAGCTTGCAGTTGTAGGTGTTTAGGTTTACTAGGTTTAGGGTTGTGTTTAATTTGGTGTAAATGAGAGGGGAAAGAAAGTTACTAAACCTGCGCGCAAACTTTGTTTTGATCTTAGGTGTGTTCCACCTTTGAACTCGTTTTGTGTGATTTTGGCAGAGACTTTTTGATGTTTTGTGGAATTTGAGAGCTATGAACCTTATGAAAAATTGTCTTACTGTCAAAATTTTGTTTTCCGCGTACAGTTTTTCAGTGGGGTGAAGAAAAGGAAGCCGGAACATAAACTTTAGTACAGATCTTTGCGCTCTCTCTAGCTTTATAAGATGTGTCTTGGCAGCACCTCCCCAAGCGCTGATACAATAACTTAATACTGATTGACCGAGAGCTAAACAGACATGTTTGAGGAGCTGGTGGTTGGCAACTCTCCGTAGTTGTTTAAAAGTGTACGTGAGCTTTCTGACTTTTTGGGTTAGATTATTTATGTGTTTGTCCCATTTTAGATGTTCATCTAACGTAATGCCTAAATACTTGATGTCTCGGCATCTCTCGATTTCTTGACAGGCGCAGTTATTATTAACAGGGTTACAGTTATGAATTATGATATTACGGTTTACCTTGGGAAGTGACTTTGTGGTTATCCCAAAACAAATATACTTTGTTTTGCTCACATTTAGCGTAAGGACGTTATGTTGAAGCCAATTGGACACAGTTTGGAGACCAGCTTCCGTGGCTGCAAGTGCATTTTCCCAGGACTCGCCATGAAATATAATTGCTGTATCGTCTGCGTAAGTGACGATGTTAGTATTGGGCAACTCGATGTTGCACAGGTCATTTAAATATACGAGGAAGAGTGTAGGTCCCAGTACGCTTCCTTGAGGGACGCCGTAGCTTATATTTAAGAAGTCACTGTGGTGCTGCCCAACTCTGATACACTGTTTTCTGTTGGTTAGGTAGTCACGGAACCATTCATAAGCAATGCCCCTAATACCAATAAGTTCAAGCTTTCTTAAGAGTAGCGGTATAGAGACCGTATCAAATGCTTTTGCCAGGTCCAGGAATACGCCTACACACTTTTGACCTGTATCTAGGAATTTTGTGACATGGTTAACCAAAAGTGTGACGGCATCTTCCGTGGACCTGGACGGTCTAAAACCATACTGATTGTCGGATAGAAGTTTATTACTTTCCAGATAGTTTAGAAGCCTGACATTTACAATTTTTTTTAGCATTTTCCCCAGAATACTCAGCAGCGATATTGGCCTATAATTACTTTTTTCCTTAGTACAACCTGCTTTGTGGATTGGACATACTTGAGCTGTTTTAAAATGTTCAGGAACTATTCCAGTCTGGATACTTAAATTGAATATGTATGTTAATGGTATCGCGATTTCATTAACTGTTTCTTTTAGAGTTTTGCCGTTTATAGAATCCAAACCTGGTGATTTGTGGTCTTTTAGTTTCAGGATTAACTTTTTCACCTCCAGTTCGTTAGTGGGTGATAGGAATATCGACTCAGGTGGAGAATTGCTTGAAGCTATAAGCATCGATGCCAGCTGGTTTTCTGATTTACCTAATGTAGTCAAATTTTTTGTCGCTAATTCTTCGCCTATGGATGTAAAATATTAATTCACTTCATTAAGGGCCTGTCGTGGGCAAGATTTTTGAAGTAGTAGATCTTTATTTTTCTGGTCATTTGCTTTAAAATGGCATATTCTTTTTATAGTAGTCCAAAGTTTTTTCATGTCTCCTCTGCATTTTTCGATGTTTTCTCTTTCAAATTGATCTTTTATGTTCAGTAGTATGTTGTTACAGTAATTCCGATACGATTTATATTGATTTTTAATTAGCTCATTATCCTTATTTTTTCTGTATTGCTGGTGCAGTTTGTCTCTTTTTCTTATGCAGCGCAGTAAGCCCGGTGTAATCCAGGACTTCTTAGTGTATTGTTTGTGTGGAATCTGTGTTACTCTCGTGTGTTTACTAATAATTTCGTTTAGTGTGTTCATAAAGATTCTCATTGCTGTGTTCACATCTGAGCAACTGTACAAGTCCGACCAAGGCATGATTGTTAAGTCTTTGCGCACATTTTCGTAGTCAATTACTGATTTGGTAGACTCTTTGGGTTCAAGTACTTTGGGATCTTGACTTAGCGATACGAGGACTGTATCGTGATCGGTGATATCAGTTACGCAGACAATGGCTGTTACCTCTGCTTTGGTGTTGACAAGCGCGTGGTCTAAGCAATTTTTGTCACGTGTGGGAAACGTGTGCGCCGGGCAAAAGCCATGCAGTGCCATGATATCCATGTAACTATCAGAATGTCTATCGTTGTTGTCGTATTTAATATCTATGTTCATATCTCCGACCACTACTACATTTGTGTTGGTATATTTGGCCAGAATACGATCCAGGGTTTTCAGAAATTTATCTGGGTTGCTAAAAGATGGTGGTCTATATATAGCAATAATAGTAAGGTCAGTGCTTACCTGAACGATTAGACAATTTGCATCATCCACATATGGTTCTTGTACTTGAATATCCAGTCCCACTCGTGAAAAAACAATAATTCCTGAGTTTTGGTTGATGACTTTCTCTGTATTGGCGGAGTTATATCCTGGTAAACTACCATATGTACAATTAAGGGTTAGCCAGCATTCGGTTAGTACTATAACGTCCGGTTGGAATCCTAACCTTGATAGAAAGATTTCGAGAATATTTTGATTATGGTTGAAGCTACGTATATTTTGGGATAATATAGTTGTTTTATTGTTGGAATCATTAATAATAGTTTTGCATAGATCTGGATTATCCACATAGAAGTTTTTAACAAGTTCAAGATTTTCTAAATCTTCAATTACGTCCCTTAGTTCCATTTAACACAAAAATTAAAGGAAAAAGGGATATTTCTAACGTAGTTTTTGGGTGATTCTCATATAGTTTTAAAATATTAACATTTTTTTTTTTTTTTTTTTCTGTGATATATTGCGGTGTATATTAAGAGTACATACCAAAGGCTAATTTTTGGTGCAGATGGACAAGCTTAATACCCTCTGCAAGTGATTAAAGTAATGCATGTGTACACGGCTGTGACATCCCTAAGCATAGTTGTGAGATTGTATAACATGGGTGTGACAATTTCATCGAAAATCAAGTAATTGTGTCAAATAACAAGTAACCAAGTAGCCAGGATCATTCACCAGCAACTTGCTCTTCGATACGGTCTTGTGGGGTCTGAGGTGCCGTACTATAAGTACGCACCGATGCCAGTTCTTGAGAATGGTCGTGCCACGCTCTATTGTGATCGATCTATCATCACGGACAGGACTATTGTAGCCAATAAGCCTGATATCGTTTTGGTAGATCGATCCAAGCGCCAGGCAGTGCTCGTCGACATCACCATCCCCTATGACGAGAACCTCGTGAAGGCCGAGAAGGACAAACTCAGCAAGTACCTTACTTGGCTCACGAGGTGACCGCCATGTGGGATGTTGACTCGACGATCATTGTCCGGATAGTCGTTTCGGCGAACGGTCTTATAGCGAAGAGTCACGACAAACATCTTAAGAGACTCTCGCTAGATGGCTGATTTAATTTATTTTTCTTTGGTGACATCTGCGGAAAAAATACAACAAATTGATAACCCAACTTAGCAAACAAAATCATCAAATTATTCAAATATACTACAAGAATGTCACAACCAAGCATTACATGTCACAACCGAGGTTTGAAAAATTCCGTGGTCGTGACATTTAGATCTATCTATGGTCGTGACAAATTTTGAACATGTGCGACATAATGGAACAATTTGCTTTGTCTCGCCAATTTTAAACAATCACCTTATTCGGTTATTTCTGAGGTACAATTTATATAAGTATCAATAACATAACAGTAGAACTTACATTTAAAACTCATTCCACGGTGGTGACGTACTAAGGTTGTCCTTTTCTTTAATAAATACAAGAAAATATTTTTGCTATACATTCACCGCACTTTGTCATAAGCAGAACCGACAAGAAGGTAGTTTTTCCGTTCTTAAAAAGCATAAATAGGGCTGCTAGCTTCAAATATAATTGTCTACCAAGTTACACGTATTTAAACAAACACACATGGCTGTGACAAAAAAATTGATCACAAACTTTATGATGTTCTGAATCAGAAACTGTTACATTATACTTTTACAACTTTTTAATAATGTTATCAGACATTTATTAGCTTTGCGTCATTCGTATAACATTAGTCAAAATTACTTGATATTGTAGCAGAAAAAAATATTTTATTAGAAAATCGGGAGATATCACACGGCATGGACGTGACATTTTGGGCAAACATTCTTTTTTTTATATATATTTCTGAATATTTTAAGGTTAATGTGTTTGTTCCGTTTTCAACGTTTTAGATTTTCTATAATTTTAATCCATCCGCGCATCTTATTTCATTCAATCAAAGCAATGTCAAAACGCGGTCTCGAATGGTACAACCTTGTATATCTGACCAATGAGAGCGCTGAATCTACCGGCGCGCATGCGCAATGTACAAAACCTCACGAAGACCGTGGCGCCGCCGTGCTGCCGCTGCTGCGACGGCGGCCATCTTCAACTTAACTTCGAAAGAACACGCGGCGCGTCGCCCGCGCAACCGTTCCTTATAATCAAAATTATCATATTCGTTGTTCAAAAGACTCCTCATTTGTGTGTATTGTGTGTGGGACATTACTCGTGGACTATTTACCTATAAAACGTGGCCGGCCGGCTCGTACTCTAAAAGTAGCAAGCAACAATAATCAAGAACCACTGCGTTTCCGTTTTCATGGATTGATGGTAAGTACTTGTGCATAATATCTCATTGTCCATGTATCCAGGTTGTACCGTTTATTTACCGGCGAGTATATATATATGCTCGATCCAGACTGTACGCAGATTGACATTGCATCATTTTCAAAAAACCGCGTTCGTTTGCGTACACCTTTTTGGTGCCGAAACCCAGGGACTTTTAGGTACATTCGGTCAGCCTAAATACCAATTTTAGTTCGTAATTGTAACGTCAATAACATTATTTTATCGTTTACCATACTTTCATAACGCATAAACGAGTAATCACGTAAAATATCCAACAATTACGAAGCAATATTCAAGTCTTTGTTCCATTTTGTCTGCTACCCGCCACATATACCTACAATCCTACCGATTAACTTACCGTTCCAACCGATCTCTGTTGAAAGATAACTAGAATATCGAGTCGTGTACATCAATTGACACAATATTATATAATTATCGTTTTTTACCATTTGCAATAACAACATTGCAAATTACATCGCATCATAATATTGTGTATCAAGTTGAATATAACACGACTACTAATAATCGTTCGCCCAACATAGCGTAATAAATATCGCTATTATTTTATCCTTTTAACTTTAACTTTGTAAGTGAAATTCATCGTGCCATATCGATAGATATATAACAAATTATCAGTGTAATTTGATTTATTTGACCTCGAGTAAGTTCGTATTATCAAAATTAACGTTAACCGTTTAAGGTAAAAATAAAATCTTTTATATTTGACCTGTTTTATGAAAGTACATTTTACGTTAGTAAATATAGCAAACCGTTCTGCGTTCTAATAAGGTTCATATTAGTTAACATTGTTTAACTCGATTTATTTCATACATCATAAATACGAATTTCGTGACCGCGAGGTGAAGACGGTTAGCAGTTGTAGCGTTATACGAACATCGACGTTCCTTGCGTACCTACGATCACTGATAACGTAATTGTTGTTTTTATATGCGAACTTTCGTGTTGTTTGTTGTGCATTATTGAACTTTTTAGTTTGAGTAATCGTCGTTTTAGAGTTTTAGCGAACATTATTTTATTAATTAACGATGTCTTACCTACCAAGACGTAAATCTAAATCTGGACTTAAAAAGTGTATCGAAACAAATTATACTGTTAGTAATTTGCCTAGTTTGCGACGTAAACGAACTATCGCGTATAATCGTATATCGAAGGCTCTTGAAGTGGGGAAGTTAATCGAAACCGATGCATCCCAGATCGAGTTATTCCTTTCATATTGTCAGGAGATAAAAAACATAGCGGATAGTTTTCAAGAAGCACATTTTATTATTTTGGACCTCTTAAAAGATGAGGCTGAAGAAGTGGATACCGAAGTTCAGGACTGTTTCGATGAAATGTATTTTCAAGTCGTTGCAATTCAGCGTAAATATCAACAGTGTTCGTCACAACAAACAAATGATAACTCGACACGAGATTCATTCACGGGTTCGCACAGCAATATGCGCTTACCGAAAATTTCACTTCCGGTCTTCTCCGGCGCGATCAAGGAATGGCCCGAGTTCATCGCGACCTATAATGCGTTGATTCATGAATCGACCATTTTAAGTGACATCGAGAAATTTCATTATTTAGTGTCCGTGTTACGTGGTGATGCTTTATCGTTAATTAGAACATTCCCGGTCGCTTGCGAACATTATTTAAGTGCATATGATGCTCTCAAGTCCCGTTATGAGGACAAACGTGAATTAGCGTTTACGTGCTGGCGCGACATTTTGGATGTAAGTTTCAAAACTACACACGCTCAAGATTTCCGACACGCGTTAGATACGATCGACGAAAATTTGACCGTTCTAAAAAAGTTGAAGTTACCTACCGAGCACTGGGACTTTGTACTTTGTTACAACATTTTGTCGAAACTCGATACGAAATTAAGACGCGAGTTTGAAGAAAAACACACCGACATCGAGTTGCCACAATATAAACACATTCGGGCGTTCTTACATTCTAAAAGTGAAGCATTAATGCGCGATACGCACTTCACCGCTGTTACCAGCAAAACCACTAACATTAGTAAGGAGGCATCAGGTGCCTTACAGAAACCGAAGCGACATAACGTCACACATTCGCTTGTCGCTCCCACTGCAAATTCGCCTAAGAAAGGTGGTGACAAACAAGAGGGCAAACCCACTTCGGTTGCAACCACCCCCAAACTTATTCGTAAGTGTTCGTACTGTGGTGACGAACACCATATAACGGCTTGTAAAGCTTTCCTGTCAAAATCAGTTGACGAGCGCATGGCTGTGACCGGTGAACGTAAATGGTGCTACAATTGTCTTAACTCGTCTCACTCCGTGCGAGAGTGCACGTCCATATTTTCGTGTCGAAAATGTAAACGTAAACATCACACGCTGCTACACCGGGACCACGCGCCGAGCAACTCCGACACCTCGGGTGATCAATCACAATCAATAGCCCTGATGGCTAAGGAACCGATTACATCGTCTAACCTGTCCGCGAATACGACCGTGCTATTGGCCACTGCCATAATCCAAATTCGTGACACATCTGGCGAATTTCACACGTTCCGCGCGCTTTTTGACACGGGTAGTCAAAATAATTTCTTGACAGCACACGCAGCTCAGCGACTTAGTCTCAAGCCTAAAGCCGCTTGTGCCAACGTTCACGGCTTAGGTGGGGCTCCCGCCTCAGTCAATGGCATTGTAACATGCGAAGTCGGTGCCAATAACAACGTCAACTTTCATCTCGAAATGCTCGTCATACCGAGCATTTGCGGAGACCAACCAATCGCAAGACTCAATACGGATGGATGGAAGGATATCAAGACATTACCGTTAGCTGATCCTGGTTTTGACATTCCTGGTCCCATTGATGTCTTGTTAGGTGCCGACGTTTTTGCCGAGTCGTTGCTCGAACAGCGTTTGAAAGGCAACGCGTCTCAACCGCGAGCCCTCTATTCTGTCTTCGGCTGGCTTCTCCTTGGGAAGTCTCGACTCGCACGATCATCTCCATGTTTACTGGGTGCAGCACCTCCTAGCATGGACGAGAGCTTAAACAATACCGTTCAACGTTTCTGGGAAATCGATAACGTACCACACTCTTCCCGATTAACCCCAGAAGAGCAAATTTGTGAAAACAGCTTCACTAACAACCATTACCGTGACGAGACCGGAAGGTATAGTGTCGTTCTTCCTTTCAAGGACAATGCTGAGCCCCTTTTTGAAGGCTCGCGAGCGATAGCCTTACGGCGCTTCCATGCCATTGAGAAGCGGTTGTCTCGTGATCAATCGTTAAAACAACAATACACCGATTTCATGACTGACTACATCGAGAGTGGTCACATGACCTTGGTGCCTGCTAAGGAAATGGGTCAAGGCAGGTACTACATACCGCATCACTGCGTTCTGCGTCCCGACAGCTCCACGACGAAACTCCGCGTGGTCTTCGACGCCTCAGCCAAGGACGCGAACTCCAAATCGCTTAACGATTCGCAACTTACGGGTCCGAAGTTGCAGTCCAACATCGTGGAGATCCTTCTTCATTACCGGGAGCACGAAGTCGTCTTTATGGCGGACGTGCGCCAAATGTACCGTCAAATTAACGTAGCTCCTCATCACCGTGATTACCAGCGCATTCTTTGGCGGGCTCACCCAGATGAGCCTATTCAAGAATACGTCCTAAATACCGTAACGTACGGAGTATCTTCGTCACCGTTTCTTGCATGTCGCACCATCCAGCAGCTGGCCAACGACGAGGGTCATCACTACCCCAAGGCCAAAACCGTCTTAACTTCCGATATCTATATCGATGACATCGTAACCGGAAGTTCATCACTGGAGGATGCTCAAGACATCAAAACGCAAGTCATCGCTCTTTTCGGCCTCGGCTGCTTTGAGCTTCGAAAATGGGTGAGCAATCGACCTGAGCTTCTGAGTGATCTACCTTCGGAAGCGTGTCTTTCGGGAGCCATCAGTTTTACCGAAGCCGAAGACACAACCGTGAAGGTTCTGGGCCTAAAATGGGAGCCTGCCTCAGACTCGTTCGTTTTTAACGTCCAACCGTCAAATCAACCATGTACCAAACGAGCAATTCTGAGCGAGGTGGCCAGAGTCTTTGACCCTTTGGGCTATCTGTCACCTCTGTTGATTCAAGCCAAATGCTTAATCCAAAAGCTTTGGATCCTCGGCGTTTCGTGGGATGAAACCCCCCCACCGGAAATTGTCGCTCAATGGAACAATTTCTCTCAACAACTACCACAGATCAAGGACCTCAAGATTCCCCGCAAGTTCGTTATCGAAGGCGCTCGATCATATCAATTGCACGGATTCTGTGACAGCTCTGAACTCGCGTACGGCGCCGTCATTTATCTACGTGTCACCGAGTCTGATGGTTCCATTCGGATCTTCCTCGTCTGTGCAAGAGCTCGCGTTGCACCTTTGAAGAGGCAGTCGCTGCCACGCCTGGAGTTGTGTGCTGCGGTTCTGCTAGCGGACCTCATGAAATTCGTCAAGGAGACGATGTGGATTCCCATCCATGAAACCTATCTGTGGAGCGATTCTACCGTTACATTAGCTTGGCTGCGATCCCCTTCTTCGCGTTGGGTGACCTTTGTCGCAAACCGCGTGAGCCACATCCAGGACACCGTTCCTACCGAATGTTGGAGGCATGTTCCCTCCGGGACCAATCCCTCAGACATTTGCTCCCGTGGACAGCTGCCAGTGGAGCTTTTAACTAACGCACTATGGTGGGCGGGCCCCGAGTGGCTCTCTCAACCCCAGTCTGACTGGCCAACAGACATATCGAAATGTCAGACTAAGGATAACGACGTGCTCCCTGAGCAGCGTCGCACCGTCCTCATCGCTGATCAATCCGAAACCGCCCAGAAAACCTCAATAATCGATCAGCTGTTTGAGAAGTATTCATCCTTAGATAAAATCTGTCGTATTCTAGCCTATATCCGTAGGTTTAGTACTAACTCACGTGGTACCGTTCCGCGACCTGACACTCTTGTCATAACGGACGTCGAGCGTCATCGTGCGCTTCTAATGATCGTCAAACACTTCCAGAACCGCTTCTTCGTGGATGTTATATCAAAACTGAAGTTGCGGCAACAATTGCCACGCAATCTTCGCAAGCTGAACCCATTCCTGGATGATCAGGGTATACTCAGGGTGGGCGGACGGCTTGCTCGCTCTGGTCTTGAGTTTGAACACAAGCATTACCTGATTTTGCAACAATTCTGGATACTTGCGGCTAAGCGTGCCGTACGACAACAACTTTCAAAATGCATAAGATGCTACCGACTCCACCCGCAACCATTGCAACCGTTCATGAGCGACTTGCCTGCTTTCCGCGTTAACCAGGCCAAGCCATTTTCTGAAGTCGGCGTTGATTTCGCGGGGCCCTTTCGAATCAAGCTTGGTCTCCATCGTGGTGCGAAAATCGACAAGGCTTACCTGTGCTTGTTTGTCTGCCTAAGCACCAAAGCGGTGCATCTTGAGGTGGTATCTACCTTATCGACTGACGGCTTCATCGCTGCGTTGCGTCGCTTCATCTCACGTCGTGGTCGTTGCAACGTTATCCGTTCTGATTGCGGCACAAACTTCGTCGGTGCAGCCTCACAGCTAGCTTCATGCATGGAACAAGCCTCGAACGCAGAACGGATTGTTTTTAAACGTAACCCTCCATCTTCTCCACATTTTGGAGGAGTATGGGAAATTCAAGTGAAAGCCGCGAAAACTCATTTATATCGGATTGTTGGCGATCAAACTCTGACATTCGAAGAGCTTACCACACTCTTCACCCAGATCGAATCGATACTAAACTCGAGACCTTTGTGTCCATTAAGTTCTGACCCTAACGACTTAAATGTTCTTACTCCTGGTCATTTCCTTACGTTGGAACCTCTTACGGCGGTTCCAGATCCGGATTACTCTGATGTCAACCTCCACCGTCTAAACCGATGGCAGCTGATCCAATCATTTCAGCAGCAGTTCTGGAAACGTTGGAAACATGAATACTTACACGCGTTAACTCAGCGGGCAAAATGGACCAAAGACTCAAAACCGTTAACCGTAAACTCTATAGTCCTTATCAAGGACGACAATCGATCTTCTCTCCAATGGGCGTTAGGACGAGTAGTTTCCTTACATCCTGGGCCTGATGGAGTGATTCGAGTAGCGACTGTAAAGACAGCTAGAGATCATCTAGTTAAGAGACCTCTGGTTAAACTGTGCCCTCTGCCGTCTGAATAACCGTCTCTTTTAACGAACGTAACTTAGTTTTAAGATTAGTATCGTAAAATATAATTTACTCTTAAGTAATTACCGTCTTTTAGTCAACTTTCGGGAAAATCCCATTGGTATTTTGGTGGGCGGAATGTTCCGTTTTCAACGTTTTAGATTTTCTATAATTTTAATCCATCCGCGCATCTTATTTCATTCAATCAAAGCAATGTCAAAACGCGGTCTCGAATGGTACAACCTTGTATATCTGACCAATGAGAGCGCTGAATCTACCGGCGCGCATGCGCAATGTACAAAACCTCACGAAGACCGTGGCGCCGCCGTGCTGCCGCTGCTGCGACGGCGGCCATCTTCAACTTAACTTCGAAAGAACACGCGGCGCGTCGCCCGCGCAACCGTTCCTTATAATCAAAATTATCATATTCGTTGTTCAAAAGACTCCTCATTTGTGTGTATTGTGTGTGGGACATTACTCGTGGACTATTTACCTATAAAACGTGGCCGGCCGGCTCGTACTCTAAAAGTAGCAAGCAACAATAATCAAGAACCACTGCGTTTCCGTTTTCATGGATTGATGGTAAGTACTTGTGCATAATATCTCATTGTCCATGTATCCAGGTTGTACCGTTTATTTACCGGCGAGTATATATATATGCTCGATCCAGACTGTACGCAGATTGACATTGCATCATTTTCAAAAAACCGCGTTCGTTTGCGTACAGTGTTTATAAAAAATAAGTAGAGGATATTTGCTCAACAAAGGCATAAATAGATTTTTGATTTAAACAAAATAAACATGTGATTCTTACAAATCACAAAAAAATGCATGAGAATAAGAATCACCCTTTTATATATTATAATTATGTGTTTGTGTTTTGATAGGTTCGGTTTTCGTGTAGTGTAGCAAAGGAAAATAGTTTGGTTTTTGGCGTTTTTATTTTTAGAGTGAGATAAGGTTTTGGTATTTTGGGTTAGACTGGTTGTGTTGGTTAATTAATGTTATTATGTTATGGGTACCAATATTTGTAAGGAGATAATAAATAATTTGCCATTTTCGCCGTGAAAAAGTGCGTTTACGTTCATGGTTGTTATACAATTATTGTTTTGTTAAATTATGAGGATTCTGAAAACGATATCGAAATTTCTTTTGGATGTAATAAAATCATAAAGTTTGCGTACACATATTTCAAAAAATATAATTCTAGTCGGATTCAATCATGGCCTCTCCCCACGTCCCTATCAAAACAGCTGTCACCCAATTCACGACCTCTATTTCGGCAACCTTATTCCTTGGCCGCGCGCCAGAGCTCGACGGGTTAAATTTTAAACAGCCGAGCCGATACGAGGCATCGAGGCGTTAAATCTACTTCAAATCTTCGGAGAGTAAACTTTATAATATATTATAATTTATTATGTGTAGAATATATTATATATTACACTTTAGGGGCATTTCAGACGACGCGGTTGGCGCAGTCAGTGGAATAGCATCAGCTGCCTACTCAGCCGACGGTCCTGGGTTCGAATCTCGGCAAGGCCAAATATTTGTGTGATGAACTCGAATGTTGTGCCTTGGTCATGAATGTTATTTGTATTTAAGTATGTATTTATCTATATAAGTATGTTTATCGTCGTCTAGTGTCCATAATACACGCATACTAGAGCTTACTGTGGGACTAGATCGATTTGTGTGAGGTTGTCCGATATTTATTTCTTTCATTCTAAGCGCGAGCAGTCACGAGCACAAAATAAAATACTAGTCCTTTCTCGTGAACTTTGCAAGAATCTGCGAAAATAACGACACTGTATTTTATTCATTATCATCATCATATCAGCCGATAGATGTCCACTGCTGGACAAAGGCTTCCCCAATGTTCTCCACAAGTCTTGTGCCGCCCTCATCCAATTTCTGCCCGCGATCCTAACCAGGTCGTCGGTCCACCTTGGCTAGCCTATTGATAGACTGCCGGCATTTAATTTAATGACCAAATGTTAATAATTTAATTGAATTTTGAACTGGAATTATACTGCGAACATTGTAGAATAACTATCATTGGTCGTCGGTCCACCTTGGGGGCCTTCCGCGCGTTCCGGTCCGCGTTTGTCACTCAAGAATTTATGCTCCACCAACCATCGGTTCTACGAGCAATGTGCCCCTATATTGGTTGTTGCTGGTGTATTGGTTGTTTATTATTTTGTAGGTTGGAATAAGAAATAAGGGCCCAGACTACTATAAACACCCCGATATTCTCGCAAAAGGAATGACTGTTACATTTCCGCCTACAGAAGTCTTATACCGATTAGTGGGTATAATCCGACCCGCATACATAGTCGAATCGCCCACTTAGTCGCTGATCCCCGATAGAACAGACGTCGTTTCTTGCCTAAGCCTAAAGATTTCCATAAGTCGGCTGTGTAGTCATACGCATCTATACCTATACATATACACATACTGTATCTATCGCAACCAACTAGGTAGTTGAATTAGTCAGTATTAAAATGGCTTATTCATATATAAGAATTAGTTATTCTGTGTTAGCAGAATAATTCTAGTTCAATGAAATTAAAATTCAATGAAATTAACAACATTTGGCAATTGGCTGATGGCAATAAAATGAATTGAATTGAATTGAATTGTGTTGTCACTATCGGTTGGTTAAACTGCTCTTAGTTACATGCGAAATCATGAAAACGTACTAGGTAAGTGTGTGTAGGTATAGAGAGCATGTGCCCAAACATCAGTAATGGAAATCCGGTACCGTCAGCAAAAACAAAACGCAGTGGTCATTCGCAGAGGAAATGGATTCGTAACTAGATTGCAGGCGGTTGCGTGTTTGTGTTAGGAAAGAGGTTACATGCAGGCTAGTTTTCTCCGTAATAGGGTAAATAATTCTTTAGCATCTAGAATGACTTGGTAGTTAGCCCTACATGGATGGTTATATGGTTAAGGCACCTAATCCGTTCAAAAATGCTGATGGTTTAAGATATTTTCCTCTATGATTAAACATGAAGCATATTATCAATGTTACTGCTTAGAAGAGGGGTATTGTGATTAATTGGCATTTTTGGTATATGTTTGAAACCTGTACTTTATTCATTGTCAATTTTTATTTCAATAACTACTCGATATTGTCAAATTCCCGCAGAAAACCGTTTTTTCTTTTCAACATATTTTCGACAGCACGCAATAAAAGCATGAAATAGCTATGTTACTATCTAGAACTCAGATTCACTTCAAAAAGTTGGTTAAAATATTTAAAATAAAAATATCAATATATTTGTATGTATAATTATCATCATATGACATTTTTTTTAAAGGAGTAAGACCTTTTAAGACTGCATGTTGTTGGACGACGCGGTTGGCGCAGTTTGTAGTACAGCTGCCTACTGAGCTGGCGGTCTTGGTTCGAATTCCGGCAAGGGGAAATATTTGTGTGATGAACTCGAATATTTTGTTCCTGGGTCAAGAATATTATCTACTAGCTTTTGCCCGTGGCTTCGCACGCGTAAACACAATATCATACGTCCACTACACTTAATGCGAGGCCAAAGGCCGAGCTCCGCGTAGCACCAAAGATGCGGAGCGTCCCAAGGAAGCCGCGCACCCACTTAATATAAGTTGAAGTAACTTAATGTGAGGCCGAAGGCCGGACTCCGCCTAACACCGTAGGTGAGGAGCGTCCCAAGGAAGCCACCCTCCCACTTAATATAAGTTGAAGTAACTTAATGCGAGGCCGCAGGCCTAGTCCGCGTAGCACCGAAGGTGCGGAGCGTCTCAAGGAGGCCGCCCATCCACTTAATGTAAGTTGAAGTAACTTAATGCAAGGCCGAAGGCCGAGCTCCGCGTAGCACCGAAGGTGCGAAACATCCCAAGGCAGCCACCCACCCACCTAATATAAGTTGCAGCATCTTAATGGGAGGCCGCAGGCCGAGCTCCGCGTAGCACCGAAGGTGCGAAGCGTCCCAAGGCAGCCGCCCACCTACTTAATATAAGTTGAAGTAACTTAATGCGAGGCCGAAGGCCGAGCTCCACGTAGGACGGAAGGTGCGGAGCGTTTCAAGGAGGCCGCCCACCCACTTAATGTAAGTTGAAGTAACTTAATGCGAGGCCGAAGGCCGCCCTCCGCGTAGCACCAAAGGTGCGGAGCGTCTCAAGGAAGCCGCCCACCCACTTCATATAAGTTGAAGTAACTTAATGTGAGGCCGAAGGCCGAGCTCCGCGTAGCACTGTAGGTGCGGAGCGGCCAAAGGAAGCCCACCTTCTTAATATAAGTTGAAATAACTTAGTGCGAGGCCGAAGGCAGAGCTCCGCGTAGCACCGAAGGTGCGAAGCGTCCCAAGGCAGCCGCCCACCCACTTAATATAAGTTGACCTAACTTAATGCGAGGCCGCAGGCTGAGCTTCGCGTAGCACCGAAGGTGCGGAGTGTCTCAAGGAAGCCACCCACCCGCTTCATATAAATTGAAGTAACGTAATGCGAGGCCGAAAGCCGAGCTCCGCGTAGCACCGAAGGTGCGGGCGTCCCAAGGAAGCCGCCTATTAAGTTACTTAAACATATGTTAAGTGGGTTGGCGGCTTCCCTGGGACGCTCCGCACCTTCGGTGCTACGCGGAACTCGGTCTGCGGCCTCGCATTAAATTACTAAGGGTTATATTAAGTAACTTAGCACCGAAGGTGCGGAGTGTCACAGGGAAGACGCCAACCCACTTAACATATGTTTAAGTCCGCACCTTCGGTGCTACGCTTGTGAACATGATCTTGGTTTAATTAAAATGGAGGCAAGACTTATACTAAAGATCGTTTTTAATATTTAACGTCTATTGTAGATTTAAATAACTTAATGCGAGGCCACCCACCCCTTAATGTAAGTTTAAATGTGTGAGCGGCTTCCCTGGGTCGCTCTGCACCTTCGGTGCTACGTGGAGCTCGGCCTACGGCCTCGCGTTGTGTTACTACTTATATTAGTGGGTGGGCGCCTTCCCTAGGAAGCTCCGCACCTTCGGTGCTACGCTTGTGAACATGATTTTGGTTTAATTAAAATTGAGGCAAGACTTATGTTTAAAAGATCGTTTTTAATATTTAATGTCTATTATAGATTTAAATAACTTATTGCGAGGCCGCCCAACTACCTAATGTAAATTTAAATGTGTGAGCGGCTTCCCTGGGACGCTCTGCACCTTCGGTGCTACGTGGAGCTCGGCCTACGGCCTCGCATTAAGAACTTAAATTGGGGCTAGACTTATGTTTAAATATAGTTTTCAATATTTTTTGTTTATTGTAGATAACTATTCAAAGCACCTTGAAAAATAATTGGCTCATAGTCCTACCTGAACATATATTAACGACATCTATTAAGATGACAATAAATTAATTTCGTCTACAATGTTACTTATTATATGACCTGTCATAATGATTTCCGTAAGTAACGCCATAAGATTCAGGTGCCAACTTAACTCAATCGAACGTACGTCAATAATGGCGACAGCACCACTGAACGCCTGAACGGATACATGATGGCCTCACTTTTTTTCCGTGGTATTATGAATACGGAAGCAAAGGAAAATGCATGAGATGACACGGTTATTATTACAGTAGTTTCTTAGTGGTTCTAGGTTCAAATCCCGGTTAGGTGAAATCACAGACCATAAGTGGGTGAAATCCTTTCTACATTGTAAATTTAATGATTTTGTCTTGTTGCGAATCATGGTTGTTTTTCATTCAAAACAAAATGCATACATTGTCGAGCAACTCTCTATAACTGATAGTTGATACACTGCTACTTACGTTAAGTATGCGATCAATATTCAACCACTTCGGTAGTAATTCTCGAAGTCCGGGTTAGCCTTAGCCATCACAGCAGCTACACCCTAGCTTGCGCCAAATCTTGGTCACAGGTGACGCTTCAATGGCTCCAATAAGAAACATGTATGGAGCTGGTGTTATTAACTCAGGAAAAATCTTAACAGCGCGATGCAGCCGTTGTATGGAGATTTTGTCAAAGTAACAACGCCATCTAGCGGATAATTGGGTCATCGAGAATAAAATCTCAACACACCGCTAAAAATAAAGAATTACTGATATTTATTACTTTAAATAAATTTTATATATAAAAAAAAAACTACATAGATGCAAAATTGTGACTAAATATATCTTGTATTTATATATTTCGCTACCTTATTAGTAATTTAGGCCAAACACAAACAATACCAAAATTGGCGCTTATGCCTAAATGTTGGTTGGTAAAATGTATTTTTATAAAAAATTGACGTAAATTGATTCGAAATACTGTTATTAAAATTACACTCGATAAAATAGCAATAAAAAATTCTGTTTTATTTATTAACATTTTTTTTTGCGTCCGCGGGTTTTTTATGGTCCATACAAACTACAGAAGAATATAATTGCATAATTGACAAAAGAGCATTTAGTTCCTATTGTCGCAAATTGTGTTTTTAAAGAAATTTATGTTTGGTTTTTTTGTTGAGCATGAGCCAATTTCCCACGAACACTGCACTTATATTTCGTCTGTGTTGGTTGATAATAATTGGAGCCATCTATTCTATCTAACTAACACGGTTTCCGTAACTCAACGCCTCAAACAACCTCAACCTTGTTGTTAATGCCGGTGGGCCGCGCGAAGGTATTATGTCGTATTCATACTTTTTAGTTTTTGTAAGAGCCACGCGGGGGTCGCGTCGTTCTAAATTCAAAATCACAGACGCTGTCATTATAAGGTTACACATTGTAAGGAAAATATTTCATGGAATTTATGTTTTCACAGATAAATATTAATCATAATAAAAAGTATCCTATAACCATCTTTGGATGTTCAGCTATTCCTGTACCAAAATTGGTAACTTTTTATCCAGCCGTTTCGGCGTGATGCGAGGACAAAGGTTTTTTTGAAAACAGATGGCGCCAGGTTGGCACGGCGACGCGTGTCCATACAAAACAACTATCAAGCTGCATCACGCTATCGAGATTTTTCCTGAAATCATGACCTCCCTCCATGGAAATTTATTTTCAATACAAATTTAGGATTTTATAATAGTATAGATAGATATCCGCCGTTCTCTTGCCAGCGTTAATGTCCCGGCTTTGCTGGAACGGAACCAACCGGCATCGAGACGATGGCAAGAGACCGGATGGGATGTCTTTGATTCCATGGAGATTGGGAAGGACACTAATAGTGTGGGACGCTACCTGTGTAGACACTCTGGCTCCTTCCCATCTCCATGGAACATCTCATTAGGCAGGCGCGGCGGCCGAAGCGGCTGAAAAATTATAAGCACATAAGTACAGGGGTCTCAGCTCTGAATACGATTTTGTTCCATTTAGGGTTGAGACCCTTGGTCCGTGGGGACCCAGTGCACATCAACTGTTTAGGCAAATTTCGAAAAGACTGGTCGACATCACGGGGGACCGAAGAGCTGGCAGCTTCCTCGCTCAACGCATTAGCGTTGCTATACAGCGAGGAAATGCTGCCAGCGTCTTCGGGACTATGCCAAAGGGGTCGGATTTTTTAAGTCTTATTAAATATTAAATTTAATCTGTTTTAGCCTTTTATTTTAGTTAGTTAAGTTCTTAGTTTATAGTCAGTATTCTAATTTCTTTAGTATGATATGTTGCATTATCTGTTTTAATTAAATAATAAAGAAATGAAAACATATACTATCTATATTATGTAGGTACCTACATGTGATGTATATCGTCGTCTAGTACTCATAGCATTGCTTAGTTTGTGACTAGGTCGATTTGTGTAAGATTGTTCCTTAATATTTATTTATTTTTGTTTTATTTTGTCCTGACAAACGGACATGTGTAAAATGGATCAAGCACATTTCTCAGATTAAAATGCTCTTCTTTCGGGCTTCACAAAGAAGCGAAACTAAGCGAGGAAACGGCTTAATGAAACAAAAACTGCATAATATTTTCTTCGGTTTCCGTCACACATTGAAATAAATACAAATAAAGAAACAAACTCAAATGGCATTTTACAATAGGCACTAAACTCGGTTTTCCAACCATTCTGGCCCAAATAAACATTATTTGCCGCACTTGCCCGTTTGACCTGTATCTGTATTGACCCCATAGGGTTAATCAATAGTAGGTTAGGTCAATATGCGTATTCCCACATATCATATTACTTGGATTTAGGGTTGCCATCTCTAAAATCTGGCAACCAGGACAAGAAGCGTGAAAACCTTGGATTTTGGAGCTCATTACCCCGACTACATTTTTTTGAACTAAAAAACTGGCCAAGTGCGAGTCGGACTCGCGCACGAAGGGTTCCGTACCATCAAATAAAATTACTGGCTGGGTTAAGTTAAGTCTGAACCTAGTATGTATGGCGCCAGATATAAATGAGGTGCAAACTTAACGCAACCGATTGCGTTCGTTGTGTGGGAGCCTATTTATTTTATTCTGTTTTTAGTACTTATTAGTTGTTACGGTGGCAACAGTGTGAAGTGAATCTGTGAAGTTTTAAACTGTTTAGCTGTCACGGTTCATGAGATACAGACAGACAGACGGACGGACGGACAGTGGAGTAGGGCCCCGAGGGTTTCGACTAGTTTTTGAAATAAAAATTATCAATGAAAAATTCAAACTGTAGGTTTTTTGTTTGATCATGGTTGTTCATAGAGAAACATTTCTAAAACATTCAACATTTTGAACGGATAAGGAGCCTAAAAGACACATTTCATGTTAGGGTCCCTACATTTTTATGGTTTAAGTTTACGGGGCAACTGTGTGACTTATAAAAGAATAGAGGTTATGCCATTATTCGCAGGTAACAAAGGTGAAAAAATTAAAAGAATAGGTAAAAAAAGACTCGGCCTATAAAAAATAGTCCTCCTATCCTCCGTCCCCCTACCTAATTATATTAGATTGTTTGGAAGAGATCACGCTTTAGCGATAAGATCGCCTATTATTCAGGGTACCTCTAAGTGTTTTCTGTGTTTGTATTTCTTTCTTGTTGAGGTGTACTATAATAGTATTTTATGCAATCGTTGCACAATGGAGGTTCTTAAAGTCGAGTACCGCGTTTAGGTCACGAGGCTTGCCGAGTGGCCTATGTAAGGTACGAGACTTTAAGACCTAATTGTGTAACTATTGCATACAATACTTTTTATACGAGCAAAACTCAGAAAAACATTTTTTTACTTTAATCGTCATTCTCCAATATGATTTTTTATCTTTGATGTAACCTTTTTCGCACAACTAAAACGGACCTATTAAAAAAAACATGATCGCGATGGCCATGGTGGGTTCCTCGTGATTGGTGAATTTATTTGACAAGTAATTTCAACCAATCAGTGAGCATCAAATAAGCTTATGTTCTCTTTTTGAAATTATTAGAGTTGTGTAGAGAGATGTCTTATGAATATTAAAGTTATGTAGCGGGTACCATAGAGTATAGAATTATGTTACAGGATTAAAAAGTGCGTTATTGTGATTTTGTCTGTGAACTTATAATTGACAGATTAAAGTCTGCGAGTATAAAAAGAGTATTTTATTCTATATAGGTAACGTTTTTCAACCTTAAAGTTTCGTTCCGATGTACGTTTTTATGTGTAAGGTACACCTTACCATTATTTTCTAGGAATGTGGGGGTTAGTCCTTCCTATAAAAAAATCAAACTTTTTGCTAATTTTATTAGCTCCATTATTATAATACATTTTGTTGTTGATTCCAAAATGGCGGAATTATTAGGTTAAAATTGTACAAAAAAAGAAATTATTTCACATAACGATTGAGTGTCATAACCATAACGTATTGTTTGTCATAAAATCGTGAGCCATAACTCTGTAATTATTAACTTTACAAGAGTTTTGAGAGTAAAACCCATTTATTTAGGCACGCTTAGGTTAGGTTAAGTGTGGTTAGGTTGGTAATATAAATTTATAACAATCCTAAAGTTATTTATTTCGGAGGAAAGTAGAAATTGTGACGAAGAATTTTATGTGAGTCAATACGTATCCACTATCCATCACGTACGTGGACGCAGCGACTCGAAAATGGAGATGGACAGGCCACACTATTCGACGAGGAGCGAATAACGCAAGCAGTGCTTTCAAGTGGAAACCACCGGACGGAAGGCGCAGCCGCGGACGTCCTGTACACTCATGGCGGCGCACCGTTGAGAGCGAGCTGCGAGCCGTCGGACTGAGCTGGAGCGAGGCCAGAAAAGCTGCTGAGGATAGAAAGGCGTGCCGCGAGCTGATGAAGGCCCTCAGCACCTCCGGGGTGCCTGAGGACAACAACAACAACACGTATCTGGTAGGGAACCCACATTTCACGTAGCTCGTCAATAATTACAGGGTTTGCATGCTTCCTGTTACGGCTGTGGTTTCCTTTGATTTCCGGTCGAATTTCGATTACGACATGTTGTTTTATTTAGTTTGTTTGGGATCACAATTCCGAAACATTGTGCACCCATTAAGCAACGCTTTGCCGTAATTTGTCCGAAAGCATTTTTTTCTGAAACCCGCAATATTTTCAGGATTGTATAAACATCGATTTAAAGAACCCATTAGGTTAGGTTAGGTTTGTTTTATAAGTATTTTGAAAAATAATCAGTCTTGGAAAAAATGGCTTTCGGACAAATGAAAATTTGGCGAAACATTACAGATGGGAAACAGAAATTGTATTTCAGATAGGTAACTAGTTTGTTTAAACATATTCAGCTGTTTTGAGCTCACTAATTTCACGAGTAAATAATACTTTTATAAACAAATCGTATATTTGCTTTATTAACTCTCTAGTGACTTGTGTTTACAAAATAATTGAAGACAGTAAGATATCTTAATTAGTTCGATATTTTATTACACAGTCAGGTTTACATGTATCTTTAGGACGTGTTTAATTGATTAAGCTAGCGAAGTGTCTCCATTTCAGCTTGGCTAAAATGTCTTTCGTGTGTATATTCGGTTGTCCAGATCTGCGGCTGTTCTCGCCCACAGGACGTATTTCTGAAACGATTCTGATGAATTTTGTAAGTACTTAGGTTAAATATACTTACTAGGCTGGCTCAGTGAGTGACCCAAAAGGATCTTGGCCTCTGACACAAGGGAACGCCATGCTTCTCTATTGTGCGCCTTTCCCCACCAGTTAGGGTTATTTAGGGCGCACTGATCCTTCTAAGGTTATATATATATTTACGTAACAGAATCGATAAATAGATTATATTAAAAAAAGGTGAGAGAAGCGCCATCTCTGGTGCGGTCCTTGCACTTGCTGTAAAGCAATGGGGACTTGGGATCGTGCGTGTTACCGCACATCCTAGAGTATGGCTAATGCGCTTAAGCATTTTAAACAAGTATGACCCAGTAGCGTAGAAATTTGGAATCAAAGATAAGGTGTGTTTGACGCAAGGGTCGCAGGTTCAAGTCCTGCTTACATTGCAGTGGATCACATTACTTTTACGCCATAAGACGGAAAAGAATTGCGTCTTTCCTTGCCCGCGTGCGAGGCAGCAGCAACGGCCTCCTAAGGACATTATCTGAACGTCTTGATTGTCGTCTCATTAAATACTGGATGGAGGTGATACCAGGCAGGGCTAAATAGTGTAATGGGGAATGGATGAAAATTTCAGAAGTGCTTTAAAAGTGGTCGAAATTTACTGGTGGTAGGAATAAGCTTTCTTAGCACAAAAAAAAGTATTCAGATTTTTTGGCTGCACCGGTGATTTAAAAAAAATCAAAGAGGTTTTAGTTCAGTGCCTCTGAGCCGTCTTCGGCTGTTTAGAAGTTCGCCCAAAGCTATACAAAAGTCAAATGACGCTGTCAACTTCTTTGATACTTTTGACAGATCTCTTCAAAACACAACGTGCCGCTTTTGTGAAAGCAGATTCGACAAATTTGCCCAAAGTAGATACTTATATGCTTATGGAATTCATGAAAAACAGTGACAAACACAATGCCGCTGAAATACGAGGCGCCAAAGCCTTATCGTAAGTATCACCTTAACATTTATCTAGTGCCTTGCCTATCCTCAGCATGTTATTTTGTTTGACGTAAACAAACACTCGTTAAATACAGTAAATTAATAATGATTTAGTTTTAATGAATAAAGTTAAATTCTTGTATGGTATCGAAGATGTAGCTTGCAGGTTCAGCAACGGTAATATTTTTCACAATGGGAGCTATTAAGGTCTTGAGATGGTGAGAGAAAGTAAAGAAAGATATTAAAGACGTTTATTGTAAGACGAGCAAGAATATAGACATCTTGTTAATTTCTATATGACATATAAGACAACCATAGATACTATCGTAACATCTCCCTCCGAAGGAAAGAAAATACTACGCCGACTGTACCTACATACAAATCAATATTATAAACACTAATTTAAAATTATGTTACAACCTCTATACAGTAAACTTTACGATATCTACGTAAAACGAAACACTGTCATATTTAACAAAGGTATAAATGACTTCCGTCAGTAATGGATGTAAACAAACTTAAATTACATTTCAAACGAACATAAAATAATAAGGGATGACTGTAAACAATATTAAAATTATAAAATTCGATTAAAAACAGTAGTTAGCTAGTAAGCAACAATCAAAACGTTTAGGTTTCTTAACCTCACGACCTGAACGCGTGTATATCTTGTGAGGGTCAAACACCACATTTTCTTGCGAACGATGTTCAACATTCACAACATCATTATCAGTACTTTTATTAGAACTACAAGGATTAGACGGGCTATAAACAGACGATGGGTCTATGAAAATAGGTCGTTCTAAAATATGCTGTCTGTTTCGTCTATAAGCCCCATCTGAGTTCTTAACTATGTAAGACCTAGGTTCCGGACACACTTTATCCACTACACCCGGAATCCAGGTTGAATCGGGATGTTTCTTAAACATAACTGGAGTACCTGTGTCTAACTGCTTCAAGTCTTTAACATTTCTATTAAAATAATTAGTCATCTTCTCAACTCTAAAATCATCATACTTCTTTAAAGCATTATAGTCACACATTTTTGGTTTAAGGTCTTTTTCCATAGATGGTAGCTTAGTACGTAGTGATCTGGACATCAATAATTCAGCTGGAGAGAATTGACTGTCTTTAGCAGTGTTTCTGTATTGTAACAGTGCCAAATATGGGTCAGAATTATCTGCCTTACATTTCTTTAGCATGTTTTTTATTATGCCAACTGTACGTTCAACTAGACCATTTGATCTACTTAGATACGGACTAGACGTTATATGCTCTATATTCCACTCTGCCATGAAATCTTGGAAAGCTTTAGAATTCATAGGAGGGCCATTATCAGACATTAATGTGGCAGGAATACCGTGTCGAGCGAAAATTGATTTTAAATGTGTAATTACCACTTCACTAGTATTTCTTGAGCATTTTGCTATTTCTACATACTTTGAGAAATAATCAACCACAATCAAATATGTAGTTTTATGAAACTCAAAGAAATCAATAGCTACTTTATTCCACGGCAAGAATTTGAACTCGTGAGGCAACAGACTTTCATTTGAGTTATTCCTCCTATACGCAAGACAAATTTCGCATTTACCTACGTAATTCTGAATATCGTTATTTATATTTGGCCAGTAAATTGAACTTCTAGCTAATCTTTGACATGAATTTGTACCTTGATGACCAACATGAAGTAATGACAAGTACTTTCTGCGCAGTACCTGTGGTACAATGACCCTATTCGACATGAACAATATTCCATTGGTACAATGAATATCATCTTTGACAGGAAAATAAGGTTTGACTTCTGCCTCTATATTTTTATTATTGTGAGGCCATCCATTCACACAATATGACTTTAACTTGTTCATGACCTGACATGAAGAAGTAGCATCTTCAATCTCTTTCTGGTTTTTTGTACTAAGGGACAAATTAGCAACAAGCAGATTGACATGAAGATCTATGTCCTTATCCAAGTCAGTCAATGAATTTTCAGGCAAAGCAGCACGGGACAACGTATCGCGACATATAGATATCTACCTGGCTTATATGTGACAGTAAGATCGTATGGCTGTAACCGTAGCATAATTCTTTGCAAGCGCGGTGGTATATCATATAATGACTTGTTAAATATATTCACAATTGGTTTATGATCTGTCTCGACTAACATTTTATTGCCATACACATACTGGTGAAACTTAGTACACCCAAACAAAATTGAAGGGTACGTATTACAATGCCGAAGTTCAAAATACCGAATTTCATAAGACCTATGGATGGAAGGCCGAAAATTAAAATGTCGAATGTTTATTTGACCGAAAGTTTAAAATCCCGAAAGAACGTTTGACCGAAAGGATGAAATCCCGAAGACTGTAATCCCGAAGATTGTAATCCCGAAGACTGTAATCCCGAAGACTGTAATCCCGAAGACTGTAATCCCGAAGAATGTAATCCCGACGGCTAGAATTCCTACAGTTCACATACATACGTATCACAAGTACAACAAAAGGAGCGTTTTTTAGGGATATAAAAAAAAAAACTAACCTAACCTAACCCGGCCGAGTCGGATCTGCTCTGAAAGGTGATTGATTCACCTCAACCTATTCTCAAACTTTAAATGATTCGCCTTTCAGAGCAGATCCGACTCGGCCGGGTTAGGTTAGGTTAGTTTTTTTTTTTTATCCCTAAAAAACGCTCCTTTTGTTGTAGTTATGATCATATTCTTAAAAAAAAATATATATTTTTTTTCATTGGCATTTTACTGACAATGGTTGACTTTCGGGATTATAACATTTCGAGATTCAAAACTTTCGGGATTATAAAATTTCGAGATTTTAAACTTTCGGTATTGTAAATTTCGAGATTTTGAACATTCGATCTTTTCAAAATAGGTCTTTTGAGCATCGGTATATCGAATATCGGCTTTTAGTACTTTCGGTATTTTGATTTTCGGTATTTTGACCATCGGTATTTCAACTGTAGGTATTATGAACTTTCGGGATTGTAATACGTACCCAAATTGAAAGTAGCTCTTTCTCAATTTGTGAATAATTTTGTTGAGCACTAGTGAGAGACGCGGACGCATACGCTATGGGATTCCTATCATGCATTATGACTGCTCCCATTGCATCTTTAGAACTATCGACTGACATTATTAATTGCTTATTTTCGTCAAAATACGTTAAAACGGGTGCTGAGCTTATACATTTTTTTAACTCAACGAACTCTTTCTCGTGTGTGTCAGACCAATACCATGCCGTATTTTTATTCAACAACGTTCTGATATGTGTTGTTTTCATCGACATATTCTCAATAAAGGCACCTAAGAAATTAATCATCCCTAGAAAGCGCTGCAGTTCAGTGACATTGGTAGGGCTTGACATCTTGCAGATAGCTTCGACTTTAGATGGATCGACCGATACTCCATCTTGGTTAAAAATGAACCCTAAATATTTGACTTCAGACACACACAGAACCGACTTTTCCTTATTAAATCTAAGACCTATTTGATCCGCACGTTCTAGAACCTGTTTCAGTCTTAAATCATGTTCAGACCTCGTTCTTCCATAAATCAAAAAATCATCCATCATTATCTTTAGGCCCTTGATATCTTCGAACCTCCTGACCATTTCACCATGAAAAATTTCTGGTGCAGCGTTGATTCCGAATGGTAGACGGAGAAACCGGTATCTTCCCTGAGGCGTAATGAATGTACATAGTTTAGACGACTCTTCATCCAGTTTCAACATCCAGAAACCAGATCTGGCATCTAATTTGGTAAAGAAATGTGAACCAGACAAATCTGACTTAATCTCATCGATGTTAGGGAACGCGAAATGTGACCTTAAAATAGCCTTATTTAATTTTCTTGGGTCTAAGCATATTCTTAAGCTTCCATCGGGTTTTGAGACTACAACAATAGAATTAACCCAAGCAGTTGGTTCGTCAACCCTGGTAATGATGCCTTGTGACTCTAATTTTGACAGTTGTTCTTGAAATTTCTGTTGTATTTTAAAAGGTATTTTCCGGCATGCATCAATACTAGGTTCGACATCAGGTTTTAACACCAAATGGCATTGAAAATCTTTTATACAGCCTATACCTTCAAAAACATGTTTGTACTGATCAAATAAATTCGTTGGCATTTGGTTCTGACTATCATCAAAATTTACCTTATGTACTCGTTTTATCAAGTGTAATTTTTCGGACGTACCTCTACCTACTATATTTTGACATTGTATATTCGCGATATAAAATGGTATTATATGACTTGAACCATTGTATACACATTCCAATTCGCATTGACCCACTGTAGGAATGACATGACCGGTTAAAGTTGACAATTTGAAACTACTTTTCTTTATTATATGCGACGGCAGTCTTAACTTTTGAAAATCACAATAAGACATGACATTTGGATCAGCTCCTGAGTCAATCAAGAAGGTCAATGGGATGTCGTGTATACAAAGGTTTATAGTCCACGGCTTATTTTCGATAATACTATTGCATTCAATAGATCCGAAGAACAAAAAAATGTCTTTGTCGGGACTATCTTCAGCAAACATCGCTGATATGTTTTTTCTACGACAGTACTTACTGTAATGACCTTGCCTTTGACAGATTCGACATTTGACATTACCCGCAGGGCAGCGATAGAGGTGTACTTGACCACAGTTTCCGCATGATCGCTGTGAAGACGAAGATGGTCCTGGCGAGCTGTATCTCCGTGACGGCGTACCGGAACGTGACTTGTCGGAGGAGCTTCTGTACGACGACGGGCTGTTGAGACGAGACGGTGTACCCGAACGAGACGAGACAGTGTACGGAGAAGCATTCCTGGACTTCGGTGGTGACGCGGCTCTATGTGACTTATATTGACTCCTGCTGATGTGTCTTTCCGCTGAAAAAATATTCGCAGTGTCGTTGGTTGACAGTTCCTTTGCTTGGATCCTGGACAGTTCTACCGACTTCGCTAAGTTGATTGCTTCATCTAGAGATTTAGGAGCTTCTTGAAGTATCTTTTCTTTGATATACTGGTTTGATTGATTTAAGTTCCAGCTAAAAATATCTCTGACAAGTTCATCGCGTAGCTTGTCAAAGTTACACGAGAGCCCTATATTTTTCAGATCAGTCGCGTAGGAATCTATATCTTCATCAGGATATAGGCGACGGTTGAACAATTTATGACGTTCCATCGTGACATTTATTTTTGGCCTATAATAATTTTCAAATAGTGTCATCAGCTCGCTCAACGTGATTTTATCCATATCTACATCAAAGCTGTAAAATACGTTTAAGGCTTCGTTGCCGACATGATGTAAAAATATGGCGACTTTTCGTTGTTCGCTCTCTTCTACCAAATTATAGGCTCGCAAATATATCAGGAATTTCGTTTTGAAGTTTTTCCAAATTTGTGGCATGTTATTTCCGTTTGTATTTAACGGTTCTAGGCTACTTACATTACCCATTTGCTTAGATTTTATTTCCGATGGTGACATTGTAGGCTCTTTGACAGGAGCGGAATCATTAGAAGTTGCTGGATCCGACATTTTTCATTAAAACAGTAACAATTTGAAATTCACCAACGCGATGATGAATTTTCCGACAATCGATATACACCTGACACCATATTAAGGTCTTGAGATGGTGAGAGAAAGTAAAGAAAGATATTAAAGACGTTTATTGTAAGACGAGCAAGAATATAGACATCTTGTTAATTTCTATATGACATATAAGACAACCATAGATACTATCGTACGAGTAACAGGAGCGACTTCCGAGCGAGGAGAAATAATACAGCAAATAGCTTCGTGTGAGGGCGTGCTAAACTGACAACATAAGGATAAAATCGCTCCCCTTGTCTGGATGTGGATCATAATTTTATGTTAAATAAACTTACGTTTAACTTCACAGCAAAGAATTGGGCGCTTTGGGCAGTTCCTGCCAGCCAATTGACACCAACTTTCTTTAAGCTCTGCTCTTACATAAAAAAATCTTAGGCCAGGGTTTTTTATCACTTTTTGAGCACGTTGGTATAAAACATGTCTTTGGATCTCTATATTTCTCATATTTGTGATCGGCCATGGCAAAGTACACGTAAAAATATCCGTTCGCCGACAAAACAAGTCAATTGTCCAATGAGTTGCAATGGTCGTCGTTTAAGCTTGCAATATCAAATCCAGGGTCAAAAAGCGTAAGTCGTCGTTCAGGCAGGCAATGATCAAGGTCCAGGGGCAGAAACAATTCGTAAAAAGTGCTATAAGTCGTCGAAAGCAGTCGAAATACAGCGAACACAGCGAAAGTAAAAGACGTTGTGTTTTTGAAGAGATCTGTCAAAAGTATCAAAGAAGTTGACAGCGTCATTTGACTTTTGTATAGCTTTGGGCGAACTTCTAAACAGCCGAAGACGGCTCAGAGGCACTGAACTAAAGCCTCTTTGATTTTTTTTAAATCACCGGTACAGCCAAAAAATCTGAAACTTTTTTTTTTTTGCTAAGAAAGCTTATTCCTACCACCAGTAAAAATTTCAAGCAATTCTGATATTTTCATCCATTCCCCATTGTTTTTGTTTTGTATATACTAACATAGATTATTAAGTTCTTTGTAACTAACACAATATGGATCTAGGTCTGAAATAAACATATATTTTTTTACCTTTTTTATTACATTTTTCTTACAGAATTTACCCTTGTGTCAATATTTTGATATATAAATATATTACTTCTTTTATTGGATTCAGTTTTTTATTTTTCAAAATAACATTTCGAAATGAACTCAGAAGTTCTTCAGCTCACAGAGCCACTAAGTAATTACTTAGAATCATCTACTTCTTATTTTAACACTAGGGATTATTACTTAGCGTTAAAAATCAGATTATGTTTGGGGCAGAAAGACACCTGCCACTGAGTCGGCGGTCCCGGGTTCGAATCCCGGCCGGGGCAAATATTTGTTCTTGGGTCATGGATGTTATCTATATATGTATTTATATATTATGTATATCGTCGTCTAGTACCCATAGTACAAGCTTTGCTTAGTTTGGGACTAGGTCGATTTGTGTATGATTGTCCCTTAATATTTATTTATTTATTTATTATTATAAAAAAAGGTTCTCGAGTGGCGACCGCGGACCGGAAGACGCAGCGTGGGAAGACCCCCAACAAGGCCGACTGACGACCTGGTTAGGATCGCGGGTAGAAATTGGATGAGGGCGGCGCAAGATCGATCGTTATGGAGAACTTTGGGAGAGGCCTTTGTCCAGCAGTGGAGGTCTATCGGCTGATATGATGATGATGATGATTAAAAATCATATCGTTAAAGTTATAGGTACCTTCCGCGTAGATAGGCCACGGTTTTAAAACAAAATTTCAGAATCCATTAATTCTGTAAAAACAATTTACCTTTTCGCTTGAAGGATTTTTATTTCAATTTCTTTGTACACGACTTAATTTATACGCAAAGGTCTTTTTGGGGTTCTGTAGGTTTATGACCGTTTTTTTCAAAATAGGTGTACCTTCCTACATGAACTTATTAATTTTTCAGAATATTGATTTTTAGATTCATCTTACTCAGAATCGTTTGTACTGTTTGGACAAGTAAAAGTGACCCAATATTTTGTATGAAAACGTATTTTTCCAGTGCGTCACGCCCATAAAAATAAAAATAATCATTCATACGAAAACGTGACGATGTGAAATAAAAAACATTTTTCTGAAATAAAGTTCATGTTTACACTTTTTATGGAAAAACGCTCTTTTCTTATTTTATCTTTATTGTTGGTATGTAGCATTGAATACATTTACGGTAATATGAGGTCAGAATTTAAAACAGGATTAGAAAAGGTGATTACTAATTAATGAAAAGGTTTTGATCTTCAGAAAAGCGCCTTATTGAAATCTGTATTTCATTTTTGGGGCAATTTAAAATTAAAATACATACGAGTACTAAAGAACTGTGACTCTTCTGGTGTTGCAGAAGCCTGATGGTTGCGTTTATCACGTGATAAATAAGTGACAAAGCATCCGTAACGTTTTGACAAAATGCAAGTGTGAGTGCCTCTGCCCTAAGTAGCTGCCAGCCGGTCACCCGTACCTTGTATTTCTTTTAACTGAATTGGTCATAGGATTGGCAAAAAGATCGACTGCCGCGTGTGTGTCGCTACTATTAGCTAATTAATTTAATGAATGAATGAATGGAATGAAGAATGAATGAATGGGATCAATTAATTTACGAATTAATGCTACAAATGAATGAATGATTATTTGTGAGTTGTATTAAACATCTTTCCTCTTTCATAGATCTTTCTACTCATTGACGTCTTTTTTTCTAAATTAAGACATGTTCACCCTTGACTGATTCTCGCAGACTATGTTGTAGAAGCAAATTTATTCAAGCCCCAGTTGAAGCAGGCAGGTGCGCATTAAATATAAAGGCTCTGCACGCTAATTGGCTCTAGCCGGCGATTTATGAACGAAAGAATGAATGAAATGAACGAATTAATTTTATACGCTTTTAAAGGGTGATAATTGCCTTGATTAGCCTTTTCACTTGGGATTTTATTTACGTGTTTTATGGTCTAGTAATTTGATCATGGAAAAGCTTTGGACGGTAAATCAGACGAAAAATATTTCCATGTTACCTTTTTTAAGTAGGGTTTCGGAAAGGTTAGCAATTTTACTGGTGTTTAAATGTAAGTGGTTCCTTTTGAATTTGTATTATTGAATGAGCAATCAAAAGGAACATATTTTTTTGAAAATACGCATTTAACATTTGTAGTTATTTAGACTTGTTTTTTTAGGTTTGAGTAGGAAAAAAACATGCTAAGCCAAATGCTACGGAAATGTCACGACCTTGCGTGACAGCGGCAGCGGTGCGCGGTACTTGTGTCTCGCTCACTCGTTATGCCGCCGCGGTCGGATCTCTCGTTCAGCCGCTCACCGCGCCGCTGGTCGCGCAGTCGTAGCATCTCCGTTTACTGCCTATAGACAATGAGGAAAGTCACGTTCATACGACATAAAAGCGTCCCAGGACTATTATACAAGCATCAAAAGAATATTTTTACATAAGCGACATCTGTGGTTAACGAACTTTATTTTCTCAAAAGAAATTTAACATTTCACTTAATGAGGAATTACAGTATAATAGTGTAAAAGTGAGCAACAAGAACACTTAAACATTTGGAATGCTTCTGTATCAATAAGGGTGCTCATAATGTAAAAATAGAAATGAAATTTTATATAAGTTTTTGAGATTCGGTATTGTGGTTTTCATTGATTATTTTTGTTTCAAAAACTATTCGAAATTGACAAGATTCACGCAGAAAACTGTTTTTTTTTTCAACTTATTTTCGACGAAAAAGTTAGGTTTGCTCTACTTTCCCAACTAATAGGGTAAATCAAACTGTTTTCCTCCAATTTGCTCTATCGTTAGAACTAGTATAGCAAATTGGAAAAATTCTGTTCAATTTGCTCTATCTGTAAAACTTGTAGAGCAAACTGGAGGAAAATGTACAATTTGCTCTATTAGTAGATACAGATCGTAGAGCATAGTGGATAGACTGTAAAATAGCCATGTTACTTTCTAGAACTCAAGAAAAAGTATTACTCACTTAAAAAAATGGTTCATAATTATTTGTCATAATATGAAAAAAAAACTAAGGAATTAGGCCTCTTAATCATTTGCTGCACAAAGCAACGTTATAATTATAAATTTTATATTTATTTATGCTTCAGTTCCCAAAGGCCGTAAACAACAGGGTTTCCTCCGTAAGTTCCCTGACATAATGCCCTCGTAGCTATAGATACATACATAAATGTAGAGTAGTATAGACCCATAAGTCATGCCATTGTGCTTGCACTCCAGGGTGTCAGTAATCCAGTGACGTAAGGGGCCTTAACGAGACGTGTTCAGTACCCTTACTATGAGTTTACAGAAACTGTAGTCGCTAGTGATTACGTGAACGATTTGTATGGAGAATTGTAGTTGTACCAAGCCACCGCTAGGGGCACTGTACCATTCTCCATAGGTATACCGCGAGACTGTAGCGTTAACTCGTGGTAAGGGTACTATACTATTGCACTTTTCTACTAAGTTGACAATCGATTCTATTTTTTATACGGATAAAATGCGTATTCTTCTTCCTGAACCTTGTCCCATTTACTTGGGGTCGGCCTTCCCTGTCCTTTTCTTTTATTCTGCACGATTTTTGGGTCTTTGGGTCTAAATTCAAAGATTTTAGGTCTCTTTGGATCGTCGTCCACCAGGTGGTGGGGGCTTTTTCGCGTCTACGCGTCGTCGAGGGCAAATCCAGAGCTACTTTTGACTATGTGGTCGTCTGGGCGTCGTTGGTTTTGTCCGAACCATCTCAGGCGTCGTTCCACCGGATAAAATGCGTATATGACGAATGAATAAAGTGTTCTTAAAGTCAGAAATTACAGTTAAGCTTCGATATTCTCACTACCTAATAGCTAGAATGCAACTCCAGCCATCACTGCACTAAAATTTGACGACGCGGCTTGCGCAGTTTGTAGTGCCCACTGAGCCGGCGGTCCTGGGTTCGAATCCCGGCCGGCAAATATTTGTATGATGAACTCGAATATTTGTTCCTGGGTCATGGACTCATGGATGCCATCTATACATTACATATCGATGGTAAAAATCGAAAACGTAGTAGACGCCAATGAATTCCCTTGGAATATATATGTATTTACATAATTATGTATATCGTCGTCTATTACCCATAGTACAAACTTTGCTTAGCTTGGGACTAGGTCGATTTGTGTAAAATTGTCCCTTACTTTTTTTTCTTTATTTGAGACTTTCTAAAATCCGGCTAGCCGTTTCAGCGTTATGAGCGCACAGATAATTTTTTCCAGCAGATGGCGCTGTACGACTGGCGCCGCTTTCATACAAATCCTGCATCGCGCTGTCATAATTTTTTCTGAAAAAAAATTTACAGATCTTCATAGAAAACTTACTATTTAGCAAGACAATTTTAGAATTTTATAAAAGTATAGATGTCTATGTCATGGAAGACAAATAGTACCTAATTATAAATTTATGAAACTCAATTTTTTATTTAAGCCTTTAATACAATGATCAAAGCTTAAATTGAAAAAGGAACTACCTGGTGGAAGAGATCGGGAATCGAACCCGGTAGGTGCCTCTGGATTGCCAGTCCAGCGCGTTAACCATTTCGCTACCCTAGCTCTAGGAAGACCTGACGAATTTTTCCTTATGCTTTGTGTGTCGATCTTTGCATTTTTTTTATTGGAAACCTCTATGTGAATACGTTAATATTCACATCTTACCGCACCACTTTACGTAGTGTTGAACGAGCAAGCGAGAGAGGGCGCTGTTAATTTTATAAATTTATGAAACACTAGCTTTTGCCCGCGGCTTCGCACGCGTAAACACAATATCATACGTTCACTACACTTATTGCGAGGCCAAAGGCCGAGCTCCGCGTAGCACCGAAGGTTCGGAGCGTCCCAAGGAAGCCGCCCACCCACTTAATATAAGGGGAAGTAACTTAATGCGAGGCCAAAGGCCGAGCTCCGCGTAGCACCGAAGGTTCGGAGCATCCTAAGGAAGCCGCCCACCCACTTAATATAAGTGGAAGTAACTTAATGCGAGGCCGAAGGCCGAGCTCCGCGTAGCACCGAAGGTGCGGAGCGTCCTAAGGAAGCCGCCCACCCACTTAATATAAGTGGAAGTAACTTAATGCGAGGCCGAAGGCCAAGCTCCGCGTAGCACCGTAGGTGCGGAGCGTCCCAAGGAAGCCGCCCACCCACTTAATATAAGTGGAAGCGACTTAATGCGAGGCCGAAGGCCGAGCTCCGCGTAGCACCGAAGCGCGGCTTCCCTGGGACGCTCTGCACCTTCGGTGCTACGTGAAGCTCGGCCTACGGCCTCGCGTTAAGTTACTACTTATATTAGTGGGTTGGCGCCTTCCCTAGGACGCTCCGCACCTTCGGTGCTACGCTTGTGAACATGATCTTGGTTTAATTAAAATTGAGGCAAGACTTATGTTTAAAAAATCGTTTTGATTATTAATTGTCTATTGTAGATTTAAATAACTTAATGCGAGACCGCCCACCCACTTAATATAAGTTGAAGTGTGTGAGCGGCTTCCCTGGGACGCTCTGCACCTTCGGTGCTACGTGGAGCTCGGCCTACGGCTTCGCATTAAGTTACTACTTATATTAGTGGGTGGGCGACTTCCCTAAAACGCTCCGCACCTTCGGTGCTACGCTTGTGAACATGATCTTGGTTTAATTAAGATGGGTCAAGATTTAGGTATGTTTAAAAGATTGTTTTTAATATTTATTGTCTATTGTAGATTTAAAAAACTTAATGCGAGGCCACCCACACACTTAATATAAGCTTAAATGTGTGAGCGGCATCCCTGGGACGCTCTGCACCTTCGGTGCTTCGTAGAGCTCGGCCTACGGCCTCGCATTAAGTTACTTCTTAATTTAGTGGGTGGGCGACTACTCTAGATCGCTCCGCACCTTCGGTGCTACCATTGTGAACATCATCTTGGTTTAGTTTAAATTGAGGCTAGACTTATGTTTATATATCGTTTTGAATATTTATTGTTTATTGTAGATAACTATTCAAAGCACCTTGAAAAATAATTAGCTCATAGTCCTACCTGAACAATAATAATGACATCTATTAAGATGAAAATAAAATAATTTCGTCTACAATGGTACTAATACTAATATAATAATAATATGACCTGTCATAATAATGTCCTAAGTAACGCCATAAGATTCAGGTGCCAACTTATCTCAATCGAGCGTACGTCAATAATGGCGACAGCACTACTGAACGGATACGTGATGGCCTCACTGTTTTGTTATCCGTGGTATAATGAATAAGGAAGCAAAGGAAAATGCATGAGATAACACGGTTATTATTTCAGTAGGTTCTGGGTTCAAATCCCGGCTAGGTGAAATCCTTTCTACATTGTAAATTTCATAATTTTGTCTTGTCTCGAATCATGGTTGTTTTTCATATAAAATGCATACATTGTCGAGCAGCAACTCTCAATACCTGATACACTGCTGCTTATTAGGTATGCGATCAATATTCAACAACTTCGGTAGTAATTCTCGAAGTCCAGGTTAACCCATCACAGCTGGACCCTAGTTTGTGCCGAATCGTGGTCACGGGCACGCAACGACGTACGTGAATCCTGGCCTTGGTGTCGAGGAGACCCATCAATGGCTCCAGAACCTTACATGTATGGAGCTGGTGTTATTCACTCAGGAAAAATATTAACAGCGCGATGCAGCCGCTAGTATGGAGATTTTGTCAAAGTAACAACGCCATCTAGCGGAAAATTGGTCATTGAGAACAAAATCTCAACACACCGTTAAAAATAAAGAATTACTGATATTTAATGCTTTGAATAAATTTGATATATTAAAAAAACTACATAGATGCAAAATTGTGGCTAAATATATCGTATATTTATCGTTTATTATTACATTTCTCTACCTTATTAGTAAGTTAGGCCAAACACAAACAATACCAAAATTTGCGCCTAATGTTCTAATTGTTGGTTGGTAAAACATATTTAAAAATGTATTTAATTTACTTAAATTGATTCGAAATACTTTTATTTCAATTACACTCGATAAAATGGCATTAAAAATCTGTTTTATTCATTAACATTTTTTAATGCGTCTCCGGGCTTTTTTATGGTCAATACTTACAAACTACAGAAGAATATAATTGCATATTCAATAAAAGAGCATTAATTAGTTCCTATTGTAGCAAATTGTGTTTTTAAAGAAATGTATGTTTTTTTTTAGCATGAGCCAATTTACAACGAACATTGCACTCATATTTTCGTCTGTGTTGGTCGATAATTGGCGCCATCTTTTCTATCTAACTAAGACGGTTTCCGTAACTCAACGCCTCAAACAACCTTAACCTTATTGTTAGTACCGGTGGGCCGCGAGGAGGTATTATGTCGAATTCATACTTTTTAGTTTTTGTACACGTAAGAGCCACGCGGGGGTCGCGTCGTTCTAAATTCAAAATCACAAACGCTGTCATTATAAGGTTACACATTGTAAGGAAAATATTTCATGGAATTTATGTTTTCAGAGATAAATATTAATCATAATAAAAAGTATCCTATAACCATCTTTGGATGTTCAGCTATTCCTGTACCAAAATTGGTAACTTTTTATCCAGCCGTTTCGGCGTGATGCGAGGCCAACGAATTTTTTGAAAACAGATGGCGCCAGGTTGGCACGGCGAAGCGTGTCCATACAAAACAACTATCCGGCTGCATCACGCTATCGAGATTTTTCCTGAAATCATGACCTCCCCCCATAGAAAATTTATTTTCAATATACAAATTTAGGATTTTATAATAGTATAGATGTTGTAATGTCTCATTTTTTTAAATGTGGTTACACCACATTTTTTTATTTAAGCCTTTAATACAAAGATCTAAACTTAAAGAAAAATTGAAAAAGGAGCTACCTGGTGGGTAGCGAAATGGTTAACGCGCTGGACCAGTAATCCAGAGGTACCGGGTTCGATTCCCGGTCTCTTCTACCAGGTAGCTCTTTTTTCAATTTTTCTTTAAGCTTTGATCTTTGTATTAAAGGCTTAAGTACCTAATTATGTTTAAGTAGTATTGAAACTGAACTATTTCACCATTTAAGTAATGCGGCATTATTGAACTTTAACTAGAATTTCGAGGAAACTTCAATTAGGTAGCTGAAGCGTTATTAGAGGTGGGAGGAACTGAGAAATTATACCTGTGCCTGGCCACAGTGTAGGCATACAGTATCTTCACAATATGTTATTGTTACTGAAGGAAAATTTCCCGCAAGTACCATAAGGTGAGGCTATTTGGAACCCATTGGGTAGTAAGCTAAAAAATGCTGTTCCGAGCCCGAATTTTGGTACAAATATTTTCAGGTACAATATATATTTTGTACAAAGTAATGCACGATCAGATTTCAATTGACGACAAGCACCTTAAAGCGAAAACCATTAGACAGAAGAAAATCCGTGGACATCACTAAATGCCAATGTGCTTATTTGAGGGTTTTAACTGTCTTATTACGCTGTCCGTAATATTGGCCAATTCATAAAAGCAATCAATATCATTCTGATAATTTATTGTAAAAAACCGCTACTGCTATAAAACAATCGAAAATTGTACCACGATTCATAGTATGGAGTTCGTCAATAGACTGTTAATTGGTTATAGAGAGTAATAAGGTGTTTAAAACGCTTAAATCATCTATTATATTTATAACCTGGCCACCCCTATTATGCAACTGATTACTGAGAGTGATTAGCAAAAATTCGTAGTAACGGTGATAGTACGGACGGTACCGACGGTACGACGGGACGGTAGTAGTAGTGACGGGTAGTTTGCATATGTTTTCTAGATTAATCGATTTTTTATTATTGTTAGTTTTATAATTATTTGTTTTCATACAAGTTTGATGCTATTTGGTACTTCTCAATAAATTTCTTTTCTTTCATTCTTTATTTCAAATAATCACCCTAAAATGAAGTAAAGTTTTGCAGAGGAAATCTTGGCTATACTTTGAAGTCGCGCTGCGTCGTAAGTGTTCTAGGAAACTTAACATAAATATAAATATCAGACAACCTCACACAAGAAGGTTTGTGTTATGGGTACTAGACGACGATATACATACTTATATAGATAAATATATGCATAAATACATAGAACAACCATGACCCGAGCACAAATATTCGAGTTCATCACACAAATATTTGCCCTGGCCGGGATTCGAACCCGGGACCGCAGGCTCAGTAGGCAGGTCTCTACAGACTGAGCCAACCGCGTCGTCAAAACATACTTACTTACTTACTATGAAACCCAATCAACATTTCGCTGGCCCAATATTACAGGGTTATAATTATGTAACATTTTCAGAATAATTAAAAATTATGACAATGTTCAATGTTATAATGAGCCAGCGATTTGTATTTCACACTTCGATATACTGCGGTATACCTAGATTGTAGTCCGCCATTCTAACCGAGATCAATTTGTGAATTACAAGGAGACTGACAGAAGTTGGGTGCGGGATTAATGGCCCGTATTATCTGGAAGAGAACACTCGCCAACTTTAAGCCCGCTCTGTACGTGCTCGTATAATAAATAGCAATTGTTGGCTCGGTGACGTAAATCCATACCAGTATAAAACTTTCGTGGCTGAATTATTATATTAAGTTTATAAAGCAGTTTCATAAAGATTTTTATTTAAGTTATTCACAGAACCAATTTCACAAGGTGGATATCAAGTAATCCTATTAAAAATATCGTGAGACATATTGAATATTTTTAATTAATATAAAAATAATCTAGATTCGTATTAAAAATCAGTTTTCTATGAGGATTTAAAGATAAATCTTAATAGTACGATGCAGGATCGTCTTTTTGTGTGTATGGGCGCCATGCGAGTCTGGCGCAGTTGGTTATAATTTGTTTGTCCTCTCCTCACGCCGAAACAGCAAAACAAATTTAACCAATTTTGGTACCCAAAGATGGTTACAGAATCTAGACACGCGGCAGCGTGTCCAGAAAAGTTCACCCCAGGAACTGGCGAGCAGCAGCCGTGTGTTATATTACATGAACCGTTTAGAGCCACTTTTGACCCCTCAATAACTCCAAATCTATTTAACATAAAAACATGAAATTTTATGTATTAAGATCCTTTAGAACAACTAGAACCTCAAATTTCATAAATATAGGTGATATAGTTATTGAGATATTAAAGTAAAAAAAACGGTATTTTTATCACTGACTGACTGACTGTAATCAAAAACTTAACCCACTTCCAGGTGACCTAGAAAGGTGAAATTTGGCATTCAGCTTGATAATTGTGTGTGTACACATAAAAAAATCGAAAACAGTTTTTTTTTACTTTAATAATAATAATTATTATTTACGCTTTTTGCCTCAGAACTCCGTCATTTATTAACCGATTTCGAAAATTCTTTCTTTGTTTTAAATAGCACACACACTCTCTCTCACACACACAGACATACAAGAATCCAACACGTACTAACTGATTTGGAAAATTCTCTTTTTGTTTAAAAGATGTACTAGAAGAGCACACACACAAGTAATTAATAATTTAGTAATTTACACATTATAATAATTTCTGTACAAAAAGTAATGATATCCCATCAAAAACATAAATGTTAAATGTAAGCCAAGTTCAATATCGCGTGCACTTCGCCGACAAAAGAATTGAGATCTATATGGGCGCCAAGTTCTTTGCCCTAAAATTAGATACAACGACATGCGACATACTCAATGCATTTATTTTACTTGGGTTGTAATTCAATATCCAGATTTGACTTCCTTGGCCGGAGCGACACTTGTTAAGCTATGAATGCATACACGTTTTTCGATTCGGTTCAAAGTACTTTTGACTTGGCCGTTCTCTAAAGTTATAGTCTGAGCTCTTAATTTTAATGACAAGAATAAAATTACTTTCAAATCATTTTTAATGTTAATATCAGATAACCAGAGTCAATAAAAACGCCTTATTACACTTAATAAAACAATTCTCTGAGCACCAAAACTGAGAGCGAGTTATATGTTTCAATGACAATTGGGAATTTGATGGACTTTTATTCAATTAGCATTTTAAAATCACCTTTCTTCGAAACTTAGCTTCTTACTTATTTTAACAATTCAGTAAGTCCTCTTATTAGTTCAGTAAAGAAAGTATTAAAGTATCTTCAGAAAATATTTTTTGCTGAGGAAAGTTAAAATACTTTGGAGGACATTTTTTTCTAGATAAAAACAGTAGGCAGTTTATTTGCATTTTATCTACAATTATATTGTAGTTACATTACTGTTATTATACAAATACAGGGTGGAACATTTAAAGACTGAGCTGACAAGATAGTGTCATCTGAGTGATCTACAATCGACCTATTATAATTGTAAAGCTGGATTTAAAAGTAAAAAAAGTCATCAAAATAAAATATTTTAATATCAGTGACAACCCTACTAATTCAAAGGTTTTATTTACATTTTAAATTGACACCTGTCTTTAACTTAGCGATATTCAAAAGATGCTAGGGTTGATGTGTGCAGATTTTTACACAAATGTTTAACAAACTGTATCTCAAAAATTGATAGAAATATTGACATAGTTAATTGGTGAAAAATTAAGTACTCAGTCTGAAAAGTTCCCTGTTTGCTTAAAAGTCCCTCGATCTGTTCCACCCTGTATAGATAACCATTAATTTCGAGTTCATCTCACACATATTTGCCCCGGCCGGGATTCGAAACCCAGTATCGCCACCGGCTCAGTAGGAAGGTGCATTACAAACAGTGCCAACAGCGTTATGATAATGTTACGGTAACGTCGCGCGGGCCACCACCTTATTCATTTCTCAGTGGGAGTTACTGGTAGCTAGTACTTCATATGTATCTACATAAAATAAAATCTATGATATATGTTGGAATATTTACGTGTAGATAAAGAAGTGTAGGTATACAACTGTCATAGGTATATACCTATTATCTAAAAACTTGTGTTTTGAGATCTTTAATTACGTCACAATTGCATAAACTGCTATACCCATCCGGTTTGCGAAAAACATAATACGTCGTCATAAACTTTTTTAAACATAAAAAAAAAACCCTGGGGACACAATGAACAAATGAATTAAAAAAGTTACCACCTTGACGCACAAGAGCGAAACCGGTTAGTAGTAAATGCGTCATGTTTGATATTTAACATTATTTCTATATTTCAGGAAAACATCCAATTTAAAATAGGTTACAGGTTATCGCGGGCTGCTATTCCGCAACCCGACATCTTAACAATGCGCCTATTTTTTTTGTTTTTTTTTTTTTTTCACAGCGTGCAAATGGAAAGCGACTATCGTCGCCCATAGACACCTGCAACACCAGAGGAGTCACAAGTGCGTTACCGGCGTGAGGTGTTAATGGCACTACTCAACGAACGAGAAGGCTAGGCCGTTCGTTGAGTGTGAGTGACATATGCTTTGTCACTTATTTATCACGTGATAAACGCAACCATCACATCCCCCTTGTAGTGTTCAGGGGTAACAGCATCACTTTCCTGTCATATAAGTTATTTGTAAAGCAAGTATATCGATCGGAATGGGATTCATTGAATATTGGGAGGTAGTGATGTGGGAGCGGGTAACCGCTACCTGCCCCCGCATTATGCGCTAGGGACGTGGCTAAGTCGATAAAAATATCGATATTTTTATATTTTCCTACTGAAATGTATATAATAACTATAAGATTTAAAAAGATGTGGCACTTAAGCCTATACCAGAAGCGCAGCACTGGTGCAACAACCAGGGAAAGGGAATATAATTTATATCATTTCATAAGTTTGTAGAAAATAAAGACTTTTATTAAACACAATGAATCAGATCCTTAATTATCATTATCAACATAACAATAACATTCATATAAAATAAAAAATATTATTGGTAACAAAAAGGAAAATTTTAATAAACCTTAAAAAGAAGTGTTCATTTTGTATCTTGCATTGATATTATCAGATATTCAAGGTTTCGGGAGTCTATAAATTTATCTTGCAATTAATTCTCGTCTTGTTATGAAAATCGTGTATTTACGATTGAAAATCGTGTAATTTTGCAAACGCTGAACTCGGTTCCAGATTTTCATTTATCCTTTAAGTGCCACAGGCGCCACAAGACTAGAGATGTGCCGTTTTTGAGAACGTTTTTCGATTTGTACGGGGAACGAACGTTCTCGAGAACATTTCCCATACTAAATCGGAAATACGTTCTCAAGAACGGCACATCTCTACAAGACAAACGTAACGGATATCGGCCTATTTTGATGAATTGATGATTGTATAAGTATACAGTTTACTTCGATAGGCACTCGATTCACGGGCTCTCGCGTTAGGACTATCGTATTACGCCCTTTCGCAAAACAAAAAGAACGTGAACTACTTATAAATAATTACTCATAGTGTATCTTAGGGACGCGGCGTTACAGAAACGCGCTCTGAGACGCGGCAGAATAAAAGACTACAGAAGCTTTCCACTTATGATTGCCGCATGATAATTTCGCATTATTTCATATGACCCGCAAAATATTTGATTTGTTTTTTGTTTGTTTGACCGGCCGACACATGTGCAATGCTGCGACTGGTTACGAAAGTGCACCGATTTTACCCGTACAAAAGCGAATAACAGTGCCAAATATACCTACTGGTGCGACCTAGTGCGTAGGCATTTTAATGCCACCAACCTTAAATCTGTTATGAATAATCAAATATTTTACAATAAAACAAAAAAAAATAACCCTAAGGCATGTAGAAGCAACTGGTTGAAAAATTCAATGGCTCTGGTATCTGGTTCGGTGGTCCAGTTGGTAGGACGCCCGTGTTGGCCCGGCAAGCCATTGGAGACGCAGGTTCGAATCCTGCCTGAACCGTTAAACTTTTAAATTTTTCGCTTCATGTAAACATTTGGTTTACGTTAGCAGACGTTACTGCTTTAATAAAAATAAATAATAATCAAATACCATAGATATTAAAATTATGCGTTTAGGTAACATAGTGGATGGACACAACTCGGTTGGTCTTCTCAACTAAATGTTTAATGTAACACCAATTTTTAAAATTATCGATATATCTCATAACTTCGCCACACCTGCATACCGGTAACCTAGTTAGGGAAGATATCGTCCGGTCACTGCTATCGATATATTCAGAACATTATCCCTGTTTCTGAATTCGCGACGGCAGATTGCCAATTATCGACAAAGGTTAAGGTTAACGTGCTAGTGATGGGTAAGATGGATAGGTTAAGAGAATTAAATGTATATTAAGTATAGTAGAAGTTAAATAAAACAATTTAAACGGATTATATCGCGTATATTAATTATTTGAGCCTCCCTGACGTTTCGGTACCTTTACAGATACCGTTGTCAAAGGTTGAATAAGAAAAACACATTTTTTCTCTGTCAAAGTTACATAATTGTGTGCAAACTACCCATTTTATAAATATTAATTTAAAATAAAGGTATTCATAAATACCAGATGGGCCTAATGTGTAAAGACAGTAACACATGTGCCAGAAGGGCATTCATTATTTTATTTTATTTATCTACTAGCGGTTCACTATAAGGATTACTGAGGAGAAAGAACCGCCGAAAGAAAACTCCCAGAAATTGTTTTATTTAAATGTGTGACCAGTCACGGAAATCGAAGAAAATATTATATAGTAAAAACGGCTTATACTTTTTACTGCTGATTCAATATCGCAGAAAGATTCACTATAGTCTATTTCGCACAGTTTTGTGCGTGTGTAGTGTACCTACATTTTAATTGAACTTAGGTTATTGAACAGAATCAATCCTATTTTTAATACAGGTTGAATCCTATGTTGCAAGCAGAAATATGTGTTTCCTACTGTTTAACTTTAGTTTAAACATGTGGACGTGACACCAAGCAAAAGTATGTAAACGATGTTTGTAATTTCGTTAGTTATTATTTTTTTAATTTACTGAGTCTCATGTTCACCCTAATTGCTACGTGAAACTGTCTATGTCATAGACCGTACAGACCAACTCTTGCTGAATAGGGTGACCATGAAATTGGCGTTTTCGCTATTTAAAATTATTATCAATAAAGTTCAATTTGAATTTGCCTTAAAATACTGCGATAGACCAAAATTTCTGTTTACGTCTTAGAGTTTCCCTGTAGCGGTGACCATGATATTGATAATTTGTCATTTAAAAGTTAAATAAGCGAAGGAAGACGAAGGAAGGCTCTACAAGATTAATCGACGGTTGCAACGAGATTTTTCCGGAAGCAATGAACAATTTTTGGTTTAGATGCTGGTAAATGACTGACCACATTTAGAAAATACATAGGTAATTGTAATGTAATCAAATTAGTAGGGTATTTGCAACCGACTTCAAAAAGGATGAGATTTTTGGTTTTTCTTACTCATAATCGTTTCTAAATATAAATGTCATACAAAAAATGTGTCACAAAATATTGTATGGAACTTATTATTCTGCTCACGCTCCATATATAAATATATATATAACTATAACTACCCACCCAGTATAAAAGTCGCGAAACACAAACTAGCCTAATACCAGGATAGTTTCACGGAAGCGAAAGTTAAGGTCAGTTTATTAACAGCTCCGGAAAAGGGTTGTACAAATAGCCGTATTTTTTCGGGATCCGAGAAACACTTCGAGAGGTCACGTCGGATCTGATAAAAGGAACCATGAATAAATGACCAATGGATCTTTTATTGTAAAGGCAAGATGGGTTTATTATCATAGCCTAGGGTTTTTAGTGCACGACTGATTTAACACTCGGTTGACAGAAAGCATCCATTATGCTTATTATACGGGGCGCTAGACGATTTATAGTAGACTAGCTTTTGCCCGCGACTACGTCCGCGTGGAACTTGGAAGTATGGAAGCAACCTCGTACAACACGATAGATATCCACCTAATCACCTTAGTTAGTAAAAGAGATTATTAAAAGCGCCTAAGCAAATGTAAGAGCAATTGTGCTTTTGGTCTAATCATTACATTTCCTACAGGGTCATCAATGTCATCATGAATTACTTACTCACTTTTCAATCTTTTTAGGGATAATTTCCAGGATGAAAACTATCCTATGTCCTTCCTCGGATCTTAAACTATCTCCATGCTAAATTTCATCAAAATCGATTCAGCGGTTTAAGCGTGAAGAGGTAACAGACAGACAGACACACTTTCGCATTTATAATATTAAGTATGGATTATGCAAATAAGACGTCTTAAAACATGAGTGTGGTTTTATAAAACGAGCCGAAGGCGGCTTTATAATATGATTATACAAGTGTTTAAAATAAATAAATAATGACAGGAGCATGTAATTTACCGACACGACTGCCGGAAAAGAAGGGAGGTGTTTGCCCAGAAGTGAGACACTCGTGTAGGTTCGGAAAAATACAATGAAATAGGTATAGGATGGGTGTGTAATAATTCATAGAACAACAAATGGTATAACGTTCATCACATCGAATAACATATAATATAATTTCAACACATAGAATCGATCAATTGTTAGAATTATCATTTCGTAGAAAATCAGTTCATATATTTTCATTTCTTATAACAACACTTGATATATTTTTTGTTTCGTATATAAACACTAAATATAATGAACACTTAATATAATGAACATTTAATATAATAAACATTTAATATAATAAACATTTAATAGAATAAACAAATAACATAATACATACTTAATATAATGAACATTTCATACAATAAACATTTAATAGAATAAACAAATAACATAATACACACTTAATAGAAAGGTACGTAAATAATAAGTATAATATTCGCAACTTTTTGCCAGTACTCCGCCTTAGCTCCGAACTTAATACTTTCCTGGAAGTGGTTGGGTGGATTTGTTCTTGTATGTAAACAGTAGGTATGAATACAAGCAAAACTTTTTTCGGTACGCAAAAAAAAAAATAACCTCGAAGGCCAGGCGGGAGCTCGCTACGCTTCGCTCCCGCCTGACCTTCTAACCTAACCCGGCCACGTCGGATCTGCTCTGGAAGGTTTTGCTCGCTCGCTTCGCTCGCTCGCTCGTATGTTTTATTTTTGCCAGTACTCCGCCTTAGCTCCGAACTTAATACTTTCCTGGAAGTGGTTGGGTGGATTTGTTCTTGTATGTAAACAGTATGTATGAATACAAGCAAAACTTTTTTCGGTACGCAAAAAAAAACCTACGCTTCGCTCCCGCCTGACCTTCTAACCTAACCCGGCCACGTCGGATCTGCTCTAAAAGGTTTTGCTCGCTCGCTTCGCTCGCTCGCTTGTTCAAATTTTGTAATTTATGAATTTGAAAGTACATTATACGAAAAATACATTCTATTAAACGTACATTCTATTAAACGTACATTCTATTAAACGTACATTCTATGAAATTATTGTTATAAGAAAAGTGTATTATATTAAACGTGCATTCTATCAAATTATTGTTATAAGAAATGACTTTCTATCAATTGTGCTTCTACGAAATAACGATATATGAAATAAACATTCTATGAAACGTTGTTATACAAACTGAAAATTCTACCAAACGTATGTTCGGTCATATGAAAATATGTTAATTGTTTTTCTATGAAATGAGACGCACCCGTATAGGGTCGCTGTGCACCACATTTATTTGGCTAAAATCAGCGCGCATTGTTAGCCAGTCGTATCACACCAACCAATTCCGTCTTAAAAACCATTAAAATACCGTTCTCTTTTGAGAAGGCTTAATGTAAATATATATTTTTTAGTGTTACACATATTGTGTACCTAATCGTTTAAATAGTCCGTATCTTGCGTAGGTATAAACCAATTTTCCTAACTTGTACACAAAGATGCAAGCTTCGTATTCGTTGGAGCCGCAATTTGTTGCTTCAAGCTCCATCAATCAGGATTCTGCTGAAATATTACAGGAAAATATGACATACTTCGTACCATTTTATATTGTGTGATGCGTACACCCAAGTAAATCCTGTCATCAGCACCTCATAAATTATGAGCACGTTTAGGGTGATAATCGAGCGTTTTAAGCGTCTTTTTACTCTCCCCGCATCTCTCTCTCTCTTTTTGTGACATTGGGCATTTTATAAAATCAATCAACATTATGGTAATAATTGTAAATACCGAGATTTCTACAAGACAGCCGAAAATGAGTTTCCTTACGGGATCGAATCTAAAATGAAGATACGCAAGAAAACCTAGGTTGTAGATATAACTCAGACAGTCGCTAAACATTGCTCGTAGAACCGATGGCCGTTGAGGCAGAAAGGTTCTTTGGTGGCGACCGCGGACCGGAAGACGCAGCATGGGAAGGCTCCCAACAAGGTGAACCGACGACCTGATTAGGATCGCGGGCAGAAATTCAATGACGGCGGCGCAAGACCGATCGTTGTGGAGAACTTTGGGGGAGGCCATTGTCCAGCCGAGGTCTGTCGGCTGATATCATGATGATGATGATGAACTGAAAATGGCGCAACAATTCATACGGATTATTATTAACATACGAATTATAAGACCTAGCAAAACGACGACAAAGTTATGGACTAGGTATCTCCCAAGTAACACTATGCTGTATAAGAGCATATACATTATACAGCCCTTACCTCCATATGAGTTCGAAACATGTCGGGCCGTTCCTGAAAGTTATTACGTGAGTTTAAATAATTATTATAGTATACATTTATGCAACATGCAATGCCTCATTTGGTACCAATACAAAGATCGTCATACAAAGCATAGGGAAAATTTCGATAGGTTGCTTGAGGTTAGGGTGGCGGAAAGGTAAACGCGCTGGACCGGCTATCCAGAGGTACCGGGGTCGAAATCCGGTCTCTTCCACCATTTAATTTTTTCTTTAAGCTTTGATCTTTGTATCGATCGTAGCACATATCTTATTTGATTTTTTACGTGCGTGTCCATACATGACGTCTCCTAAAGCGGTTTCAACATATTGCGGCCACAGACAGCGATAAGCGATGATGGATTGCGCTAACAATGGTTGTCGCTCGAGCGAGGCGCAGCCGGCGCTGTAAGGTGGGCTAAGTGGTTCCAAAATGGCGGCGGATTATCTAAACGTTGTACTTAATACAGTAAAATATTACATGCTTTAGAGATAAGCGTAGGTGCCTTCGAATGACGTCACAGCCTTATAATGTTAATGCGTATACAGAATAAAACGCGACAGAAGGATATCTCTTTGGACCTTCGCAAAAAGCGCCCGATAACTATATTTTATTGATTGTTTCTATCAAATGCAACGCAATTTGTCGGGTGATTCTCTGAGCATTCTTAACCGTGGTTCTAGCGTCTAGCGTCATTCCTTTTTCACGATTTTACCACAACGGAAGAGCCAGTCGTTTTAATTATGATCTAACTAGGATCGCACTCGGGAATGGCTTCGGAATAAATAAAAAATCGACTTCCAAAACAATCATTTATTTTTACAATATTCGCAGATGGGGATGACGAATAAAAACGCCTTACAAACGCTGAATATTCATCATTCATCGAATCGCGATCAGCGGACGCGTGCGCGGCTCTAGATGTTACTACAAACACGCGCTGATTTTGTCCGAATAAAGTCGGGAGGCGGAGCCTTGGTGAACGCTGGAGCCTACACACTGATTTTTTATAACTACAACAGTTGTTTCAGCATATTTCGTCACATAGGCACAGCGGAAAGCTATGGCTATTAGTACGAAGGATCAGCAGTTACTTTGGGGACAAAACCTTAGAAAGCAAGTCCAATACTTGGTCAATAGTTTGCCGGAAGACATAAGACGAGAGTCTAATCAGAAAAGGTTTCAAAGACTGTTTATGAAGCTCGTGGTATAAGATAATAAGGAATGGTACTCCTGAATGACAGCCGAGACTTTTGACGTCATCACGCTATGATTGGTTCTATCAATCCGTGTCTGTGTTGCCAGTGGGTGTATCATATCATAATACTCCCCAATTCATTTGTTACCCCTGTATGAATCTAATCAAATCGTGAGTGTTTTAAATCAATTATTACCACGAAATAAGATTTAACTAGTCAATGAACATGACAATCGTAATGCATAAACTCATAATTATGTTTTTTTTTCTACTCCAGTACTTTTTCTGTCATTTATATAGTTACTAACTCTAATACAAAGACATAAATTATGAGTCTGTAAAAAAACACTGCTAAATGATATTATGATGTCCCCAAAAAAGCATCACTTAGTACCACAGATTACAAGATAAACAGCTGCATTCACGCAATTAGCAATTTAATAAAAAAGCTTATTGTACTAAGGCATTGCTGATGGCAACTTAAAAAAAAAGTTTTATCTTCAGTGCATGGATGTTTAGTATAGTGAAAGTATACCTTTATGTATAAGTTCATATTTTTTTGACAGATGGACGTCAAAAATAAAAAAGTTTATCAGAGACTATTTTTTTTTTAATTGTGTTGATTCCGAGCGGGAACATGTAATTATTTTCTTTGTTGTTTATTTGCATTTTATGAAATGTCGAGTCATAGAAAAAGTATTGTATGCAACGTTGTATAAGTAGGTCAAAAAACGCTCATGGCATCTTTCTTACGATGTTCGCTACGCTCACATCGTAACTCATGCCACTCGCGTTTTTTGCCCCCTCTTATACAACGGTTGCATAAAATACTATTTTGTACGACTGGCGGCAAACATTTTTTCTATAATATTTTATTACCATAAAGCGGCAACTAATTGGTGATGTAGAAAGTCTCACTAGACGGAACGCCATACCTTATTTCCATTTATCATGATGAAGCTTAAAATAAGTGCATTTAAATTTGAGGAAGGTGATTATATTCACATTGATTCGCTTCAGTAGACAGCCTTAATTGGAGATATCGCCAAACCACGTGGCAGTATAACCCTGATGTATAGATTACAACGTATAATGGCTAGACAATTAGATTTTCCTACGCTAATTATATAACTGAACCGGGTACAGAGTTCGTATCGCGTCGGTATCTGCCGCCATTAGCGACGTGCCTTCATCAGCCGAATGTGATCATACAATGTGCGGGTAGGTCCTTGGGAAGAGCGAGTTGGGATTTATTGAAAACGTATGTAAATAATGGAGGTAGGTAGGGGGAAAGTGCTATGAAACGGACAGGTTATGAATAGGACAAATTCAATTTACCGCGGCAGAAACCAAGTAGTAAGTTTTTGTTTTCTGCATTTTGGCAACACTGAGCCATAGACAATATTGACATTGATATTTCGTAAGTAGCGTAATTAATTTTTGAAAATTTTCTGAGTAGCAATGTATGGCGTAGTTATTACTAGTGACAGTTGTCACATCACATCACGATGATAAGTGTCAACAAACAACAACAAACAAATACATTGCGTGCTGAATTATTTTATATGAAAAAAAAAAAGTTTTTTTTTTAATTTGCGGTGCAATATATTAATAAATGCCTATACTAAGACCCCATAAAGTTTGCGGTAATATCAAATATACACGCTGTATAATACTTAGGCCATAAGGGCCGGTACAGACGGACAGCATTTCAACTGCAACCTAGCTGCAAAATGGCAAGTTCAAGTGCAGTTTTGCTGCAGTTGGTGTGCATCAAAACTGCAAACCGACTGTGCAGTCAGCTTACAGTTGCCATCCAGTCCTGTATCGCACACCGACTGCACGCTGGCTGCACGGTTCGTCAGTTACTTGTGGAAGTGAATAGAATGCACACGTATTTCAGTATGAAATTTGACGAAATATGACTGCTGCTTCTTTTGTTTCTACGTTGTTACAATGCAGGTATATTGCGGTTGGAAGCCACATCGACCACGGCTTGAGTTACCTGGATCGTGTACTTCAAAATCCGCTCAACCTTCCACCATATCGCAGCCTCCTCTAATTCAGTTATCCTGTAATACAAGTTAATGCGTGATGTGAGATGTAACGTCATGCAAATTGACGAAGTTTCGAGACACGCGCGTTAGATTTGATTGGCAAATGTTTGGACCAATGTTTGATAGTTTCCTTAACTTGTAACGACAAATTTGCTTTTCGGCCCATGCCACATTGCGGAATTTTAGTGGTAAGTACTAATTTACTTAACTGGCAAGGACTTTTTGGATGTTAAGTCATCGAATGTCACTGATGTAAAAAAAGGGTACACAGGGCTACATATTCCGCGAATTTCAAGTAATTTTCCCATAATAAAGCCAAAACTATACACAGTGATTCAAGGTTCAATTCAAGTTTTTTTAATACGATTCAATATTAGTTTCAGAAGAACAACGAACGATTCGCCAGCATTCCGGTAAATAATGTCATGAAATTGGTGGTTAGCATACCACTACTGACATTTTATAATATGCTTGCCAAAACTGGCTTCACTTTCAAACGCTGACTAGGTTTCTAGGCGTATATTATGTATATTCTAAGCTTAAATAATATATGTTAACGTTTGCAGCTGAAACAGAGATGGTTCGCTCACGCGATCAATTGGAATATCTATATTAAGTACTATACATTTCTAGATTTGTATTGAAAATAGCGTGATGCAGTTTCGTCTTTTGTTTTGTATAGGCGCGCGGCGCTATGCCGGTCTGGCGCCATCTCTTGGGTATAATTTCCTTTGTCCTCTCATCACGCCAAAACGGCTGGACAAATTTTAACCAATTTTGGTACAGGGATAGCTGGACGTCCAAAGATGGTTATGAATTCTTTTTACATGACTGGGTAAATTTCAACAAGACGCATTTTTTGTATCATTTCGGTGTGATTCTTTATTTTTGAGTTTTTTAAATGTGAAGAGATACTTTAGACTATATTATTAAACATATGTAAAAGGGACCCTGAAATCTGAAATAGTTTTCGAGATATTCGAGATCGAATATGAAACCCACAACGGAATGATAAATGTACACCAGGATGGGGTTTAAAGCCATTTTACTACACCGGAAACACCGGAATGAGAATGGTGGAATGAGAAACACGACATATTTTTATTTCTTAAAAATAAAGTAAGCCCTACCTATATTCTAAAACTAATTCAACTCTTGAAATCGCAAGTATACTTTACCTGATATATATAAATTTCAAACCACGCAGTTAAAAAAGAAAGAAGCTATAACAAACTCCGGAATTAAATTTTTTTTGTCCCCTGTCCACCGCGATGAAATATTCACGTTTATACAAGCCAACGTATTGCCACTAATACACAACCGGCCTCGTCGAGCGCCGCAGCTTGACTAATTCTTTGAAGTGCGCGGGAGACGGGGGGCGTACTTGATCAAATTTGGGAAATAAATCGGTTCGAAACATTGTCGGCGGTAATGAGAAGTTTTCTCGGGACAAACGTATATGCACTTATTCAAGGGTATACAAAGGAGATATATAACGGGTAATGTGCTTTTTTCGTTACCTATTTATATGGTAATAAAATAATGGTAACAGATTTTCTTTGTCATGCATAGTATTTGACTTACCCGGCATTTTACAAACAAAACCGGCTTGGGGACAACCCACCTTGATGAGAAATTTGGTCTAAATATATTTTTTTAAATTATTATATATATTGACTAGCATTAACCCGCTACTTCGCTCGCGTGCACATATAATATACATTATCCTACGGGAATAATGCTCTTTTTTTCAGGATTAAAAGTAGGCTATTTGTTAAGTTAGGGTATAATCTGCAATCTGCATTTCCCTCATGCATATCCGTCCAGCCGTTTTAGCGTGAAGAAGTAACAAACATAAACATACGACAGACTTTCACTTTTCTAATATTACTGGGAAATACTTTTTATGTTATCACAACTCCACTTTAACAAATCAAACCGAAAACTCAAGCACTCAAATCAAGCGATCGCAGCTTTTACTGTATCCAAATAAAGTTCACTTCAAAATTCATAACTCGAAGTAAAACTACGACACCGGGATATGTGTGCATTTTATTTGTATAAAGCTTTTATAATGTCCCGAGCCTCCGCTTATCGACTTGGGATATTCGAGTTTGGTTTAATGATTCTACGCCATGTTCTAAGTTACGTCATGTTCTATTGTAAGATATTGAGGTTCTCTTCGTTGATGAATGAAAAATATATTATTCTGAGCCAGATAAACGTAATTCAGAATTCTGAAATGACTTAACAATCATAATTATTGAAAAGCTTGAATAATTATTACAGATGCAGGAAGTTTCCCAGCAGCAGAAAAAAAGCCGATAAACCATAGAAACATTATCAATGTTGATTTTCAGACTTTGTCACCACATTTCTCCCTTTTAGGGGTTGAATTAAAAAACAATCTGAAACACGTGTTTTTTTGATTTATCGTTAGAAATACTCCTTTGAAGTTTCGAATAAAATAGTTTAACTAATCTTGTTTCCCCATACAAACTTTGGACCCCCATTTTACCCCTTTGGGGGGTGACCCTTTAAAAATTCTCTCTTAGTGCACCCCTACACCTTATAAGTAACCTAAGTGCCAAATTGGACTCTGTGGAACCAGCGATTTAGTATTTAGACATTTCAACTCCATTTCCTCCAGTTTAACTAATATCCGGTATAACTTGTTTCCCCATACAAACTTTGGACCCCCATTTCACCCCTTTGGGGGGTGAGTTTTGAAAAATTCTCTCTTAGTGCACCCCTACACCTTAAAAGGAACCTACATTAGACTATAGAACCAGCGGTTTAGCATTTAGCACGTTGGATTTTAAAATCGTTGCGGGTTTCGTAATCAGCGACCCGATAAACCAAGTAAACAACACTTATGCTGATTTTTAGAATTTGTCACCACATTTCTCCCTTTTATAGGTTGAATTTTCAAAAAACCTGAAACACGTGTTTACTCATTTATCGTAAAAAATACTCCTTTGAAGTTTCCAATAAAATAGTCTAACTAATCTTGTTTCCGCATACTAACTTTGGACCCTCATTTCACCCCTTTAGGGGTCGAATTTTAAAAATCCTTTCTTAGTGCACCCCTACACCTGCTAAGGAACCTACGTGCCAAATTTGAACTCTGTAGAACCAGCGGTTTAGCATTTAGACATTTCAACCCCAACAGGGGAGATTTTAATTCACGTCTGCTACGAGTACGTTGGATTTTAAAATCGTTGCGGTTTTCGTAATCAGCGACCCGATAAACCATAAAAACAATACCCATGTTGGTTTTCAGATTTTTGTCACCACATTTCTCCCCTTTAGGGGTTGCATTTTCAAAAAACCTAAGACACATGTTTAATCATTTTTTTTTTTTATTCAAAATAGCCATGCATTTAACCTCGATTGCACCTGATGTTAAGTGACAATAAGGCCTAAGACGGAGCATGCTTGGCTAGAAGATGCCTATTCACTCTCGACTTGAAGAGATCCAAGTTATATTTTTCAGGAAACAGGTGCGCAGGAAGAGGTTCCATTCCTTTGCTGTCCTCATAAGGAAAGTAGACGCAAATCGTTTCGTACGAATCAGTGGTATATCGACAACATAAGGGTGGAATCCAAGTCCGGGCCGAGTACTGTATTGTTTGAACGGAGACGGTGGAATTAATTCATGCAGTCCTAGTGCACACTCACCAAAGTGTATCCGGTAGAAAACCGATAAACAGGCGACTTTCCTGCGGTGTTCGAGGTTTTGCAGCTTTTCCTGAACTAAGGCAGGGTCGCCAATGAGCTTCTTCGCACGTTTGTCAATTGAATCCAAGGCGGCCAGTTGGTATTTGGCGGACCCATCCCAAAGATGGCAGCAGTACTCCATGCATGATCGGACTTGCGCCTGATATAATTGAAGCAGCTGTCTCGGCGTGAAGTACCGCCTCACCTTAGATAGGATCCCAAGTTTTTTGCTGCAGTTGTAGCCAAGGATTCAATGTATTGGCCGAAGTTCAGGTTGGATGATAAGGTCATCCCAAGAAGCTCTAGGTGGTCTGAAATCGGAACGGATACACCTTGGAAAGTGGGAGTCAGGTCAAAGGGACTCCGTTTGGCGGAAAACAGACACGCCTGAGTCTTGGTGGCATTGAATCCAACTACATTGGCATCACCCCACTCGGACACTGCCACGTTATCGTAAGAAATACTCCTTTGAAGTTTCGAATAAAATAGTCTAACTAATCTTGTTTCCCCATACAAACTTTGGAACTCCATTTCACCCCTTTAGGGGGTGAGTTTTGAAAAATCCTTTCTTAGTGCACCCCTACACTATATAAGGAATCTACGTGCCAAATTTGAACTCTCTAGAACCAGCGGCTTACTATTTAGACATTTCAACCCCATTTCACCCCAACAGGGGAGATGGTAACTCACATCCGCCACGTTGGATTTTAAAATCGTTGCGGTTTTAGTAATCAGCGACCCGATAAACCATAAACACAACACTCATGCTGATTTTCAGAATTTGTCACCACATTTCTCCCTTTTAGGGGTTGCATTTTCAAAAAACCTGAAACACGTGTTTACTAATTTATCGTTAGAAATACTCTTGTGAAGTTTCGAATAAAATAGTCTAACTAATCATGTTTCCCCATACAAACTTTGGAACTCCATTTTGTTGAGTTTTGAAAAATCCTTTCTTAGTGCACCTCTACACTTTATAAGGAACCTACGTGCCAAATTTGAACTCTCTAAAACCAGCGGCTTACTATTTAGACATTTCAACCCCATTTCACCCCAACAGGGGAGATGGTAACTCACGTCCGCGTCCGCCACGTTGGATTTTAAAATCGTTGCGGTTTTCGTAATCAGCGACCCGATAAACCATAAAAACAACAATCATGCTGATTTTCAGACTTTGTCACCACATTTCTCCCATTTAGGGGTTGAATTTTCAAAAAACCTGAAACACGTGTTTACTTATTTATTGTAAGAAATACTCCTGTGAAGTTTCGAATAAAATAGTCTAACTAATCTTGTTTCCCCATACAAACTTTGGAACCCCATTTCACCCCTTTAGGGGATGAGTTTGGAAAAATCCTTTCTTAGTGCACTCCTACACCTTATAAGGAACCTTTCTGCCAAATTTGAACTCTCTAGAACCAGCGGTTTGGGCTGTGCGTTGATATGTCAGTCAGTCAGTCAGTCAGTCAGTTTCTTCTTTTATATATTTAGATATTTTAATTTTAGCTGTTGCCCGAGGTAGACAATGGCGGGCTGTATCCTAAAAAAATGGTACTTTATTATTCAACCTTTCTGCACCTGCGTTTTCAGTCTTGCCATCAAAAAATACTGCTTGGGAAATTGACCCGACTATGGTTTAATAAATTACGCGTACGAAGTTGCGAGCACCTTCTGGCATGGAATATATCTATAACCCCACTACAAAACCCATTTTCCTTACTGTCTAGTGTCTGTGCACTCGACTTGCCTTTAAATTTTAGCAAATTGTGAATGCAAGTGCATCATCAATGAAAATGCGATATAATATTATCTGAGCTGAGTAAAGATTGGAAGCGATTTGCCATGAGACTCGGGTGTAAGCCAATTATGAGCAGGTTTAACGAGCTAGCCACCCCTACCATTGAATTTACTATAATCTTAATGGTTTTCTTGGTACGGGACGTTTTCAAACAATTCAATACCCAACGTGTACTTGGATAGTATAAGGCCAAATTGGCCAACTTTGGCCAGTTGGGGCATATACGCCAGTGCGAAAGGCGCACTTACCATATCGAAAAAAAATATTTTAAACTACGAATGCAGACTATAGGTAGTTAATTAAAAAAAATGGTATTATAGCCCAACGGGGTGTTTTTCATATCGCCATATGGCATGGTACTAGATTTGTATTACTGGCATCGATAAATTTTAGGTAACTGACGTTGAAGTTCCGTGAATGTCTGATGTTAACAAAGGGGAAACACAACTACATTATAATTATGTTAATTAAATAAACGAGAAACGAGAAAACCTTACACATTAAAATAAAAAAAGTCACATGCATCACGCTAGCGGATAAAATGAACGTTTGCACGCAGATTTTGAGCTATAAACGGTTTTTTCGAGCGAGTGAGGAAAAATATATTCATTTAATTATTCAGGAATTCTTAGTACGGCCTCGCCCGCATGTTCAATCAGAGTATTTCATCCGCGGAGTATTTTTACGTCGTCATATTGGAGCGTGGTGCTGACAGCTGGTAATTGCCGTCTTTTCGTTGCTGACGCTGACGGTAGCGAAATTTTAATTAAATTGCTCTCGTTTGATCACTACCTTTTTGCTTTATTGGCACATGTGACAAGATACCTGTGACTCACAGGCTGTGAGTTTTAATGGAGACTTTTATTTGTGTGAAGTAATATAAAGACTATTTCTTGTATATTACAAACTAGCGACCCGCCCCGGCTTCGCACGGGTGCAATCCTGATAATATACATATTATAAATCTTTCTTTTGAATCACGCTATCTATTAAAAGAAGTAGTTTTAAATACCTAAGCATACATAGGAACAGACAAACAGCAGGAAGCGACTTCCTTAATACTATGTAGTGATGATAACAGGAAATGTAATCATACATTTTTGTGTAGCTCTATGGGATTGTTTGAAATGTAGATACTATGGGCTATACAAATGCATAACCCGTTTTTAGGGTTCCGTAGTCAACTAGGAACCCTTATAGTTTCGCGGCTTAGCTCCGTGATCATTAGTACTAGAAAGCTGAAATTTGGTATAAGTATGTGTATGTATAACGCCGACAGAACGGTAAAATAAAAATTCAAAAATTTTATTTTTTTCGGGTACCTCTCGAACACCTAAAGTGGGGGTGAATTTTTTTTTTCTTTTCAACACTGGTGTGTGGGGTGTCGTTGAATAGGTCTTGTAAAAATAATAGGGGTCTCCTCACATTATTTTTTGATAAAGTCAGCAGTTTTGTAAATATTCGCTCCGAAAACAAAAAAAATAGTGTCCCCCCCCCTCTAACTTTTCAACCACGGGTCAAAAAAAATCGGAAAAATTCATGTAAATGAAACCTTATCAGTACTTTCAATGAAAACTATATTGAACAAAATCGGTCGAGCCGTTTTTGAGTAATCGCCAAATTTCATATTTTTTCTTTAGAAGGATGTAAATTGACTTCCAGAAGGTAATAAATGATTACAGTTTCTAGGGCGTTTACGACCTTTTTATAGAGCTTAAAATCTTTCTTAACTTAAACCTTGGGATTAAAACAGCAATTTATTGCGAAGGATGAGCAATTACGGAACCCTACACTGAGCGTGGCCCGACATGCTCTTGGCCGGTTTTTTTAAAGAATTCTCATTGTACCAATCAAATTAACCAAAAATTCAGAAAAGTCATGATCATGATCCAAACTTCATTTTAAACACTGACGACTTTTACTTACGTCATTGACTAGTCGCCGCTTTAATTGACAGTAACAAAATAAATAATAAGGAAAATATTTTCTTCCGTCAATCATACAAAAAACATAATTTATGCATTATACTAATTTGTCATTTTGATTGTCGCAATCATGTATTTAAAACACTCACGATTTTGAAGTTTCATACAAGTAAATAAAAAGGGAATCGGATACACCACTGGCAACACAGAAACGTTGATGAAATCAGCTAGAGTTCCAGGGGCAAACTTAACGTAAAAGTGGTAATATATAAAAAGTAGAGGAGAGTGAGAGAAGAGGGTATAATTACCTATTTTAGCGCCAGCACCGCTTATTAGCACCATGAACACAATAATACAATACAATACAACTAAAGAGCTTCAAATATTATCATTCAATTTTTAAGAAATGTCAAATGAAAAGCCAGTTAATTTATAAAATATACATTTTGCATATTTTCTAGGTCGTATTAAACTCAGAAAAATAATAAATTTCCGAGCCAATATTTTCCTGGAAGACTATTCAGTAAACTAATAAACCTTTAAAGTCTACTTTCTATTCCATTTTTAATAAGTCTGACTTTAATATTTTGAGAACCTTACTCAAATAACCTACAAACACTGTATTAGAATGTTTAATATTTCATTCCATTCGACAACACGACACATTCGTTCAGCAGAATGAATGAATGGATGTCACTGTCATTATGACAGATTGATATTGGGCTTTCTTTTGGAATTGTAATAGTTTTTTTAGAAGGAAAATTGAATGGCTGATTGAAGTGTTTTTCTATGAGGAAAATAATTTGTTATCTCGTATCACGTGTATTTTTTATTGATGGGTACTTTTATTTTTATCTTTTCTAATACAAATTGATACATCAATAGATCTAGGTTTGCGGTCGCATGTGCCGATCGCGTATCGGCCTTTTCGGTCACCAAAGACGGTATCGTATTAACGACATGCTTATGCTCGGTACCTTTGGGTATGCTGATGACAGCACAGTTGTTGACAGATACATATCCAGCGCAAATTCCAAGAGGGACGAAATCCAGTCTTGTCGAGAGGCGATGGTGGATCGATTGAACCAAACTCTCGTGGCAGTGTCTGAATGGGGAGATGCCAATTTAGTTAGATTCAATGCCACCAAGACTCAAGCGTATCTGTTTTCCGCTAAACGGAGTCCCTTTGACCTGACTCCCATTTTCCAAGGTGTATCCGTACTGATTTCAGGCCACCTAGAGCTTCTTGGGATGACCTTATCATCCAACCTGAACTTCGGCCAATACATTGAATCCTTGGCTACAACTGCAGCAAAAAAACTGGGGATCCTATCTAAGGTGAGGCGGTACTTCACGCCGGGACAGCTGCTTCAATTATATCAGGCGCAAGTCCGATCATGCATGGAGTACTGCTGCCATCTTTGGGATGGGTCCGCCAAATATACCAACTGGCCGCCTTTGATTCAATTGACAAACGTGCGAAGAAGCTCATTGGCGACCCTGCCTTAGTTCAGCAAAAGCTGCAAAACCTCGAACACCGCAGGAAAGTCGCCTGTTTATCGGTTTTCTGCCGGATACACTTTGGTGAGTGTGCACTAGGACTGCACGAATGAATTCCACCGTCTCCGTTCAGACAATACAACACTCGTCGCAGACTTGGATTCCACCCTTATGTTGTCGATATACCACTGATATTATGTACGAAACGCTTTGCGTCTACTTTCCTTATGAGGACATCTAAGGAATGGAACTCTCTTCCTGCGCACCTGTTCCCCGATAAATATAACTTGGATCTTTTCAAGTCGAGAGTGAATAGGCATCTTCTAGCCAAGCATGCTCCATCTTAGGCCTTATTGTCATTTAACATCAGGTGCAATCAAGGTTAAATTCATGGCTATTTTGAGTAAAAAAAAAAACACCTCTTGCTAAGATCAGCAAGGAGTGAAAGCCATAAAAAAAGACGGTCCTTCACGGACTGGAGACCATACGTAGTCAGGTCATAAGTTCTGTCACACTGTTCGAATTTAAAAATTTGAACCCTGGCTAGAAAAATAAGCATTACATTTGAAATTCGAATATCTCATCAATAAAAAAATATAAAAAAATTGACATTGCCGCCATTTTCAAACATAGAGTGGACGCAGACAGAAGACCGTGTCGCTGTTATTGCATTACACCGCTGTGGTTACGCGCATTACAAATTTTTAAACTTCTAGAAAATTTGAAAATTACGCTTATGTTCGTATATCGTACTATTAATCGATACCGGGAAGTCTCTTCTTTCGTGGATAAAAAGAGAAGTGGGCGTCCACGCTCGGTTCGGACTAAAGCCGTCATCAAAGCGGTGAAGGAGCGAATACGAAGAAAACCCGTGCGCAAGCAAAAACTTTTAAGTCTTCAGATGGGCATAAGTAGGCCGACAGTTAAAAGAGTGATAAATGAAGACTTAGGACTTCGGGCTTATCGGAAAAAAACCGGTCATCTTCTTAATGCTCGCCTAAAAAAAATTAGGCTTCTAAGATCGCGAGCACTGTTAAAGCGGTACGCAGGTAAAAAATACCGCGAGATCCTATTTTCGGACGAAAAGATTTATACTGTGGAGGAAGCCTTCAATAAACAAAATGATAAAATATACGCAACTAACAGTGAAGAAGCGAGCAGGCGTATCCCCCGTGTCCAACGTGGCCACCACCCGTCACCAGTCATGGTTTGGCTCGGAGTGTCATATTCAGGCCTAACTCAAGTGTTTTTCTGCGAAAAAGGTGTAAAAATTAGTGCCGCTGTATACCAAAATACCATCCTAGCAAACGTTGTAGAACCTCTTTCACGTACAATGTTCAAGAACAGACAATGGGTGTTCCAGCAAGATTTAGCACCGGCTCATAAAGCAAGGAGTACGCAAGCCTAGTTCACTAGCCGTAAAATTGACTTCATCCGGCACAAGGACTGGCCTTCCTCCAGCCCAGACCTGAACCCCCCTCGATTACAAAATATGGCAACATCTAGAGCAGGAAGCATGCTCTAAACCTCACCGCAATTTGGAGTCGCTGAAAGCATCTATCGTCAAAGCAGCGGCACAAATCGACATGGAAGTCGTGCGTGCAGCGATAGATGACTGGCCGCGAAGGTTCAAGGCATGTATCGAAAATCACGGAGGCCATTTTGAATAATAATTTAGCTGTTAGAAAGACAAATTCATCACCTTTCAATTAATGTATATATTATAAACATAATTATAAACTAGTTGTTTTTGTTTAATGTTTAACCTGTGACAGAACTTATGACCCGACTACGTACATCTGTAATATAATGAAGGGCCTTTGATAATGATGATGATGATTTCTAGTTGTAAATATTTATACTCGTATTAAGTTTCCTTGTGCATTTTTGTTGTTGGATTAAGCATATGACACACACTCACTCTTTTCTGAAATTCAGATTTGATTGTAATCAAAATAGTTTACGTTCAGATGGACCAACAAAGTGATTTTATAAGCTTTTATTTTGCTTCCAAAACTTCTTCTTTTTCAATCGATCCCTCATTACTGAGGATCGTGGTCACTGGAATCCCTCTAGAGGAGAATCTGCTTCCATCGATTCTGGTCGGAATCCCAAGTAGGCCTCACCTGGAAGAATTTTGATGAGCTGGCCTCTTTCGCTTCAATTGGCGACCTTCCGCGCGTTCTTCTGCCCTCAATGTTGCCAACAATGACCATATTTTCAAGGTTGCCAAGAGGACTTCGCATTGCATGGCCAAAGTAAGAAAACCAAACACGCGCGATATGTTGCAGACACATGGTGGACAGGACGCGTCTTAATGCAGAGTTGAAGCAGAATGGACACATGCGTTTGGCTGTCCACGGTGTTCGTAGCATACGCCTCCAAATCACATTTGTATCCATTATCTGTCTCTCTCTTGCTCATATTGTCCACGTTTCTACTCTAAAGAGGAAGATAGGGAATACCCTGATATTTTCTGACTAACAGAAATTTTGTTTTGTTGCTTATTCCCCGATGTTAAACAGTTCTGAAATGGTGTTTTGCCTTTTCGGAGAATTATTGTTTGGTCGAATATTTCATTTCGCCAAATTTTCACTTCGCAGAAGTTTTATTCCTCTCTGTCTTACATCATCATCATCATCATCATATCAGCCTATAGACAGACGTCCACTGCTGGACAAAGGCCTCCCCCAAAGTTCACCACAACGATCGATCTTGCGCCGCCCTCATCCAATTTCTACCCGCGATCTTAACCAGGTCGTCGGTCCACCTTGTTGGAGGCCTTCCAACGCTGCGTCTTCCGGTCCGCGGTCGCCACTCAAGAACCTTTCTGCCCCAACGGCCATCGATTCTACGAGCAATGTGCCCCGCCCAGCGCCACTTAAGTTTGGCGACTGTCTGAGCTATATACGACCTTGGTTACGCCTTCTATCTTACGTTGTTCAAAAATTCATAATCCTTGCAAATGTCATTCTATTGATTAGTTTTATAGCAATCCTTAATAATTTACTGTTTTGGAGAAAAATGCTTTTACAAAATGACACTTTTGCGAAATAAAATATTCGACGAAAAAAAAATCGGTGAAAGGGATCCTTCTGTGATACAGAACTTTAATAGTACATTACATCAGAGGCCGGGAAAATGAGGATTTCCGGCCAAGTAGGTATATACGGCCGAGCGAGCGTGCGAGCGAGGCCGGATAGTGATACGAGGCCGGGAATCCGTTTTCACGACGAGGCATGTATAGTGCTTTTCTCAAACATACAATGAAATAAAAAAAATATACTTCAAAGAATAACACTTAATATTGTTTGTCCGATATTTTCCGAATTTGACCGAATTTTAAAAATCCGATTTCAGATTCTGACTCAGGAGCCCCAAAACCCCCGGATACCGAATTTCAGCCTCCTAGGACCAATTTGAAATTTTCTCCATACAAATCGTTTTTTTTTTCGATATTTTCCGAATTTGACCGAATTTTCGGACAAGATTTCAGATTCATATTTTTGAGCCCCGACAGCCCCCCGATACCGAATTTGACCGAATTTAAAAAATCCGATTTCAGATTCTGACTCAGGAGCCCCAAAAACCCCCGGATACCGAATTTCAGCCTCCTAGGACCAATTTGAAATTTTCTCCATACAAATCGTTTTTTTTCGACATTTTCCGAATTTGACCGAATTTTCGGACAAGATTTCAGATTCATATTTTTGAGCCCCGAGAGCCCCCCGATACCGAATTTGACCGAATTTAAAAAATCCGATTTCAGATTCTGACTCAGGAGCCCCAAAAACCCCCGGATACCGAATTTCAGCCTCCTAGGACCAATTTGAAATTTTCTCCATACAAATCGTTTTTTTTTTCGATATTTTCCGAATTTGACCGAATTTTCGGACAAGATTTCAGATTCATATTTTTGAGCCCCGAGAGCCCCCCGATACCGAGTTTTAGCCGCCTAGCACCAATGTGAAATTTTGAAAAAAAAAAGTCGCCATCTTGAATTTTTTTTCCCACAAGTGTCTAACAACCAACCTTTAAAAACAAAACCTGCTTTTTGTCAAACCAGCCAGCTGTGTGAATGACCTTGTTGTTGAAACAAAAAAAAAGTTACTTTGCAGGCCTAGGCCTGAAAAGCAGTATGAAATCCCTTTACAGTCCAGAAAATATATTTTTCTCAAACATGCATTGAAATATTGTCTTTACGTTCCTTATAATAGGCTCGGAAGTATCGCTTTTTGGGCGCAACAACTCGAGAGGACTGTAAAGGGATTTCATACTGCTTTTCAGGCCTAGGCCTGCAAAGTAACTTTTTTTTGGTTTCAACAACAAGGTCATTCGCACAGCTGGCTGGTTTGACAAAATGCAGGTTTTGTTTTTAAAGGTTGGTTGTTAGACTAAAATGTCCTATTTGTCAATTAATAAAACGTTGTTCTTTGAATTATATTTTTTTATTTCATTGTATGTTTGAGAAAAGCACTATACATGCCTCGTCGTGAAAACGGATTCCCGGCCTCGTATCACTATCGTATATACCTACTTGGCCGGAAATCCTCATTTTCCCGGCCTCTGATGTAATGTACTATAACTTTATAAAGGTCGGCAAACCAATAACAGTGAAAACAAACGCTCCAGCGAGCTTAAGGCCGTTAGGATTTCAATTTTAGATAAATGCACCGGAGTTAAAACAGCAGTAGAGTAATAGAGCTTTCCTATTGTAGTAATATTACAGTCGGGAACGGAAATTGATACACGTTTGCTACGTTTGAAATATTCAGGTTTTAGGTCAACGACAAGAATCAAATACAAATACTCTTTATTGCAGACATCATATTCATTGAAAAAAAATACAATATGAGATAATATAGCCTTACATTTTGTCGGTACAACCCTACAAACAGTTTTCATATGGCAATAATATGCATACGTCATATATTACTGACCGAAATATATCATTTAAAATAACTTATACAATATAAATTTAATAGGTACAACAGAATAAAATATAACAATAAATTAAATTAAACAATAAAACTAATAACTAAACCTAAATATTGTCTAATCAAAAAGCCCGCCCCGAATCGTTCCCGGTGCAAAAGTGCCCAACACGCTCGCCGCGTTACCGCGCTGGACCGCGATGGACAGCCTCTGCACCAAGAACGACTCGGAACGGGTGTCATGGCCTCTCTCTCTTAACCGACGCCCCACTTCCCTCAGGAACTTTAGTGCGTCGGAGCTCCAAACACCGGTAGTTTCCACCGCGAGTGGGACAAACAGGTAATTTGTGAGAGCGGAGTATTTCTCACGCTTCCTATTTGCCGCCACTTCCGCTGCTGCGCCAGCTGACCTGGTGGTATGACCAAGGTGTGAAGCTGCAAAAGTGCTGACGCATGTGGCGTCCCACAGTAGGCACTTACCTTTCTGCCAAGGCACCAAGGTCATACCATCCGGCCTTTTTTCATCCGTCCGGCTAAGGCCTGAGGGCTCCAGCACGCATGGAACATTTGCCGAAATTAGGGCTCTCCGGACAATGTCATTTAGGGCGTAGTGGCGAGAGAATCTCCCAGCACACCGACAACAACTCAAGGCGTGGTGACCGTTGCTCTCCAGCATGGTGCCGCAGATGCATACATGAGGTTCACAAACGTCGCAGCCCAAGCGGAAAGCCACGGCCACCCGCAACGAGTCGTTATCGAGCAAGGTACCCAGATGCGGTGAAGGAAGTGCATGAAGCCATGCTCCAGATTCAGGCCTCGACACGGCGTTGAGTCTCGCTCTATCTACACCCACGGCTTCTTCTCTGAGAGCGTCAAACACCCGCTTTACCCCTACGTCGTCCCATGAGCGTTGACGAACCGGGTTCTCGGGCACATCCGCGTTTGGGTTGAGGGCCGACCATGCCAAGACCGCATCAGAAGCGTAGGGTATATTTACTCTGCCACCATCTAATGAGCAAATATCAGTGACAAGGTCAACAACCCCGTATGTCGATGCCAAGAAGGCGGGATAAATCACATCGCGTGCACGTCGTAAACCCAGTCCACCATTGCGAATAGGAAGAGCCGCCAGGTCCCATTGATTTGCGTTGAGCGACACATTAAGCAAACACTCAACCGTCTCCTTCAACACGCTGTCAAGAAAATGCACATTAAAAAATAATTTACATAATTTTTATGTTTAGACACGTTGTTGACAGTTTGTCATATATTTGCATCAGTAGCGATTCGTTAAGGATTTATCATCAACCAAATTCAATTAATTGTTTACCGGAATGCTGCTCAATCCTTCATTCTTCTTGCGAAATAAATACTGAATCCTATTGGAAAAAACTTGATTTTCATCACTGTGAATAGTTTTGGGTTTATAATGCCTAAATGACCTAAAATTGTGGAAAATGCTTCCTGTTTCCTCTTTGTTTACATCAGTGACATTCACTGACTTTCAACGTGAGTTAGCAAAAATTTTGCCAGTAAAATAAATTAGTACCACTAAAAATCTGCAATATGGCTTTGACGGGAAACACCCCGTTGGGCTATATTTACGTTAAAACAACAGGCAGATGTAAACGACAGGCGGTCTTATAGGTAGCGCAGTACTTAATATGAATGTTTTAAGCATCTTATAAGTTTTTAACCATTAAAAAGAAGGAGGAAGTGCTCAGTTTGCCGAGAATTTGTTTTTTTGAAGGCTGGGCACATTTGTAAATTATTTTTTGCCCTAAAGTGTATACTTTATACTTTGTAACATTGTCTTCGGGTCAAAAAAGGGATAAAAATGGAGAGAACTTATCAAACATGGCACCCGTATAATAAGGGTGCGCATTTTTCACATTGTTTGTCATAAAGTCGTTAGCCATAGCTATGCAACTTAAAAGTGTTTTAAAAGTTAAAACTATTAGCTTAGGTAACGTTAGGTTTGTAATAAATATAACAATCGTGAAAAGTTATTTGTTTCAGAGAAAAGTAGAAATAATGACTACGAAAATTATGACTAATGAGAATTAGGTATTATTAAGAATTTTATGTCAGCATATCGAACCTTTCTCAGTTTCTAGCAAAAAATAGTAATTTTAGGTCAACGCTATATACTAAAATCTATCATCTGCACTCTTTAAAAAAAACAGTTTAATTTTCACTAATTTGTGTTAAATGCCAGTATGTTTTATATAATTTTTAAAACAAGACAGCTTTATGAAAAATTGTAATTCTAGCAAAACCGATAATACTGTAAACGACATAGACATAGTTTTTAGTACGCTACGATTCTATCATATCAGTATTAACCGACTTCCAAAAAAGAATGAGGTTCTATGTTTCACTGTATTTATCTTTTTAAAGACTTACTCTTACTTGCCCCTTCAATTGTCCCAACCGACCTTACCAAGAAATTGTTTGTAAACTTTGTGCAAACAGCCAACCTTCCTAACTAAAAGATTTACTCGTAAGAAAACTTCGCTTTTAAGTGTTTTATTGATTAGTGGCAAGTTGGCAACTAATTGAGTCTATCGGGCGTCGCAGCAATAGTCCAGTAAAAATAGCGTTTTATTTAGCCTTTGCTAATATTAAAGTCTATGATTTTTGTTTGAGTGCATTATTAATGTTAAACCTTTACCGCATACGAAGCCATATATGGCAGATATGAACTTGGACCTTATTGGCACAGATCAAGGTTCAAATTCAAACAACTATTTTTTTCCTATATGCGGTAAAGGGTTAAGTGTGGGCTAAATTTAAAAAGTTAGAAGATGTGCTTTTATGATTTTTTACTTTTTTCCCCTATTGCGAGATGGTAGTCTGCAGTTTCCAGTTTAAATCCTTCTAGAATAACTTCGTAGGTTCACAAGTACAGTGTTTCTTTGGTAAAAATATATTGGCAACATGCATTGTATTGAGTGTGGTAGAGTTATAATTTTCTTGATTTGTTTCATATGTCCACATATCTAAAAGTTTCGAAATTGCATTTTGTTGTCAGTTTATTGAAGTGGCATTAAGTAAGTACAATTAGAAAGAATATATACTTAGTTATACAAGAAATTAATTAAATTTTTGATTAACACTATTTAATCTATTTAGATAGTTTTATGTACTTATTACCATACAAAATGACGTAATTTCTTTTTTCATTACAAACGCAAAGTTTTACGAAAATATTTCAATAGTACCGAATGCATAGATTTTTAGAGGCATATATTTTGAAAATAGCTTGCTAATGTCATCATGTAACAAAACGAAAAAAAAAAATTAATTGCTAACGATTGAGTTTTTATTTTTGTCTATTTTAAGTGGACTACAATCACAGTTAAATCGACAGCGGAGCGAAGTTGGTCTGTCTGTCGCCGCCCTTAATTCCTTCTGGATGAGTGTAGCTAATTCTTGATAGCAAGATAAGAAATGCTAGTTTTATCACAGCTGACAGTTTCTTCTAATGGTACATAGCTAACTAATTGATTACACCAGTTCAGACGACGCAACGGAGCCACGCCATTGTGTCGCCTAAATCTAACTAGTTTTAAGTCTTTGTTTATATGTATTTCTGTGGTTCACAGTGCCTTGGTTTTTACTGTAATGCTGTGAAACTTATTTGAATAATAAATAAATAAATTATATCGGTCGTGGTAGCAACAATTAGGTTGCCTGTCCACTGTAGCGGAGCGGAGATGTGTGGACCAATGACATTCCTCAGATCACGGTTGGCACAGTTTGTAGTGCACCTGCCTACTGAGCCGGCGGTCCTGGGTTCGAATCCCGGCCAGGGCAAATAATTGTGTGATGAACTCGCATATTTCTTTCCATTCATGGATGTTATCTAATATATTTATGTATTATGTATCGTCGTCTAGTATAGTCAGACCACGCTGACTCTTCCAATCAAATGAACTGTCAAACCATACAAACGACTCACTTTGACAGTGACAGTTCATTTGGTTGGAAGACTATCATGGTCTGACTCTACTCATACCATACCTAAGTAGTACAAGTTTTTGTTCAGTTTGGAACTAGGTCGGTTTGTGTAAGATTGTCCCTTAATATTATTTACTTCTATCTTTAAATGCATTTATTTTGGTCTTCACAAAGACGCAGCCTGATTGGTTTATTGTCGTCGCCCTGCTTCAGTGAACAGCAGCCTTAGTTGAATCGGTAGCGGAACGAAGTTAAAGTCTTCTACAGACGACTTTATTTCTTTCCAGATGAATGCAGCGAGTCGTTGCATATTAAGAAGTTCTACGATTCACTTTTAAGTTTGTTACAATCTTTCAACTTGGTTAATTTGTTTTTCGAAAGCTTCTCGTTATACCTAGTGGCTGTTTCGGCAATATATTTTTGTGACTATGAATATTTCGATAAGTTATATATTGAAGTATTCAAATTCAAACTATAGAGACACTTTTTCAAACACTAGACAAGAAACTATACAAGCACAATGAGACCCATCACTAACCTTTGAATTTTGAGTTTCTTTCGGCTTCCTTCCCAATAGTAGTTTTCTCTTGGGAATTGCCGGACAAACTTGTAAAAGACCCCTTGCGGCATTATCACTTTCGACACCAGCAACCCGGTAGCCGGGCGCTCTGCTCGTAGTAAGTTTTCGCTACATACGGTTTTTCCCATGTTATTAGCTACGAGCGTAGCCCGTAGCGCTACACGGTAGTAAATGCGTTATTTGCTGATCACAAATTCGAACATCCAAACATGAAATAAATTTTGGCCACGCTGAAGCGTATACGCTTTGCTCGCTTCGCTCGCTCATTTAAAGAGTTCTAAATTTATTGATGTCCCTGTTTCGGTCGAGCAACAATTACTGTTTAAAGCGACAGCGAAGCGAAGTTGGGTCTCTCCGCCGTCGACCTTAATTCCCTTGGGATGAGTGCAGCGAGTTCTTAGTGGTACAGACGGCAAAAATACTCATATTTTATGCTATAAACAACAATAAAGAATACCGGAATTTCAGAAATATATACTAAACATTGATGTAACAAAGGTCAAATCACAAAGGAAAAATGAAATGCGTACCTGTTGGAAGAGAGACTGGGAATCGAACCCGGTACCTCTGGATTGCGGCAGGTACCGGGTCCGATGGATATCAATTGTTTAATATAATAATTGTGATTTAAAAAAATAGACATTTATTTATTTATTGCATGTTACGTAAATGAATTCAGGAATATATCTTATTTTCTAAGACATTACTTAATTCAAATTCAAAATTCAAAATTTCTTTATTCAAGACAACAGTGGTCCATGATAGTTAGTAAACTTAAAACTAGGTTAGTTAACTATATAATTACTTATGCTACACTAATACCTACCATACCTAATTGACATAATAAACCTGCTCAGAACGAGGAGGACTGTCGGCTCTGTCAACTAATATACTTAGAATACTGTTAAGCAAAGGTATTGGAGTGGCAACCACGAATCGGAAAAAGAAGTGTTGCCGGCACCCCGCTAGGTGGATGACATAGTCAAGGCTTGTATATAAGCTGTGGTCAAGGTCGCGGGAAGGGAGTGGATGCGCGCGACCTGAAGTCACAGAAAGACACATAGATACACAGATATAGTATGTGTGTGAAGACACACGTGTCTGTCTGGGGCATCGAAGCGATATTTTAGCCTTGATTGGAACTAGTGAGTATTAAATTCTTCAGCTAAGAATCCCAAATTTTGTGACTGTGTTCAGTTTTAATAGCATTTTTATACAACTCATTAAATGAGGGTCTCATGGTGACCGGTTTTTAATCGGAGTTTTTTAATTTTTTTATTTAGGTTATTGTATTTATTTTTTCTAAAAATATATTGTGCAATCGCTACATTTGGCTGAGCCGTAGATTACAGCGCCAAACGCCGAGATATCGACAGTGGCGCAAATTTACATAGCCTGGAATTTAGTGTTTGTCTGGAGCACAGGTCTGGAGTGATTAAGCTTTGAATGGCGCATTTAATAGATTTATAGTAAAATGAAATATGTTATGTCTCATTAATAAATAAATAAATCAGACAACCTCACACAAATCGATCTAGTCCCAAATTAAGCTCAAGAAGGCTTGTGTTATGGGTACTAGACGACGATATACACATACTACTTAATTACATAGAACAACCATGTCCCAAGCACAAAAATATTCGAGTTCATTATTTTTAATGTAGGTACTAAAGCACAATTTTTCATATTAAACAATTGATCTAAAGATCAAAGCACAAAAAGAAAATTGAAATGCGTAATCTGGGGGAAGAGATTGGGAATCAAACCCCCTGGATTACATTCCAGTCCAGCGTGTTAACCTTTCCACCACCCTAACACCAGATAACCTTTTAATTTTTTTCATTTTGCTTTGTGTGTTGATATTTGCATTGTTTATTTGAAAGTATTCACATAAAAGGTGTAAGGCCGGCCCTTCAAATAAACAATGCAAATAAAGAACGACACACAAAATATAAGGCAAATATCGACAAAAAATAAAAATAAGAAATAATTATTACTTGCCAAATTTCATAGTCAGTACCCTATCATTTGGATTTCCTTGCGAGTGTCGAAATGTAGGTTTTATGCCACATAAACGGCCGTATTTTATTTTTACGTTAACGTAGAAGTTAGATTTTTTCTCAGCTTCAAGTGAACGTAGACTTGAGTATATGGTGTTAATCTCAACTCGATACCTCTACGCGCTCTCGAGATAAAGGGTCTTGACAGACAGACAGACGGACGGACAGCAAAGTGGACCTACAGGGTGAAATAATATTGACCGTTCAAATTTTCACAGTAGAATCCTTGGCAAAAAATTCAAAATACGTGTTTTTTCTTTCAGCATCTTTCAGTACTAAAATATTGAGATAAAACAGCTGAAAGATATCCTATTAGACCATGCGTTCGTGGATACCGCGTTAGCGTGCTATGCGGAAGGCGGCAATAACGCTTTTTGTATTGTATTGGTCCAGATAAGATAGGCGAGCGTGCCCCTCGCCCCGTACCGTTAACCCCGAGCGTCACTCAGTTAAGGATTATCCACACGTTACTAATTATTTATATATGGACAGCACATTTTGTTATGAATCTTTTTACATTTTTTTCTCAGAAATGGCATTCTTTATTGATACCTAATGCCTGGGAAAAATTTGAACGGTCTATAAATGTCACCCTGTATAAGTTATAATGTCCGATTGAGGTACGGGACCCTAAAAACGCAAGAAAATCCATAGCGTAGTTTTAAAGATCTAAGCAGACTATACACTATGTTGACGAGTATATATACTTGGGCCAGTTAGTGTCTTTCGGCAACAGGCAAGACAAAGAAATCGAACGAGCCAGAAGTCCAAACTGAAGGTTTGCCAGCGAGCCATGGAACGCAGCATTCTAGGTTTTAAAAGGACCGACCACGTCCGGAACACCACGCTGCGTTCTATAACGCGAATCTCCGATGTTGGAGTAACTACCGCCAGGCTGAAGTGGGACTGGGCCGGCCACGTCTGCCGCATGCACCGAGAAAGGTGGGCTAGCTTGACCACTGAGTGGGTGCCACAAGATGGGCAGCGCAGGCGGGGCAGGCCTAGGCGGAGATGGCGGGACAACCTGGACACGTTCCTCAACGGCTGGCCGGAGGAGGCTTCTGATCGGGAGTCGTGGAAATCAAGAGGAGAGGCCTTTGCAGTGGGACACTCAAATAGGCTAACAAAAAAAAAAAAAAACAAAAAAAAAAAAAAAAAATGGGACTGGAAGCGACTTTGTTTTATACTATGTAGTAATGTACATATGAAAACTTTTCTCTTCCAGTTAACCTTAGAGCAATTGAATGAAGACTCGAATAAATTAGGCGAACTACACTGCGACCAAAACAAATATCGTATGTTCTTAATAAAATTAATAAACTTAATAATAAAAAATACATGTATAATTAAAACTAGGGTATGCTTAGTTTTACGTGATATTTGCGGAACATTGAACTCGGCATCGGCGTTACTCTATACTAACGCCATATTATCCGAGAATTTCTATAACGATTTGTAGGTTGCAAAATTTTGCTACATGATTTTTTTACCTAGTTAGTCATATTAGATTTAGAGCGCGATGTATTTCAAGCTTTTCTTTTCGGGTAATTTGGCGCACTTTTTTTTTTATTTTTTTTTTTTATACTACGACGGTGGCAAACAAGCATGCGGCCCGCCTGACTACGTTTTACGATCCATCGCGTCGTATTTTTCACCAAAATACGTACAATGTACTTATGTGACTAGTAGAATTTATGCTGTGGGAAAGCAATCCATGCTTCAAAAATAAAATACTGTTCTCAAAACTGAGATCCTTCTCAAGTGTTTTAATTTGCGATTCAGACAAGTCCTAGGCCATATTTATATTAAGATATTCAAGATTCAAAGATCATATTGAGCGGAGACGGCAATAATCGTCCCTAATGGGTGCCAGTCGTAACTCGTATGCCGACAGGAAATTAAATCTACTGCACTCGGGCAACGATAACCTTGCTTGGATATGAAGTACTTTTCCATATAATTGGAATTGAAAACGTTCATTGATATTTATCTTGGCATATGGGGGTAAAAGTCGTTTTGTGTGCAAAAGAGTTCGAGCAACGAATAGTTTGCCGCATATTCAGTCTATAAATACCTATATACAATAGTGTAAATCTTGTCGCGGGTCCGCTTGTCTCGCGACTCAGCATCTCCTGTCTTGCTCACATGGTAATGAAAGGAAAGTGACAGGTAGTATGTCGCGTGACAATTCAATTCAATTTTTTTTTTATTGCATTGACAAAGTCGCATATCACAGTTATGTCATGTTGCAGGGCGTAAGCCAAACAAACAGGGCGTAACTGACGGAGCATTGAAAACTGAAACCATAGCTTTACTAGCTTTAGAGCATTATTCTGAGATGAAAATATGTGAAATTTAATTTTCCTTCGGGACATTCCAATATTTTCCCGCGTTGTTTTTAATTTTTAATTTCCTTTTTAGCGTAAATCATCTTATTATAACTGTTACAGCGTATTTTCTAATAAAAGAAAAAGAAAAAAAGGAGGAATAAATATTTTACAAATTTTATTTAATTTACAATTTTAGTCATTTAATGCTTGGGAATGATAACCACAATAACTATAAAGGCAGTTTGGAATGAAATAGATGAATGAGTATGAGTAAGAATTATATTTTTATTCATAATGTATTATCGGTTCCATCCATAGCTCTCTAAAGTCCTACCATGCATATTATAGCTATTCATGAACAATTAACATTTATGTTAAAACTAACTTAAAAACCTAGAACCTAAACTAGCCCAAGGTCAGTCATTGGCAGAAATGATCCCAAGATATATAGCTGTATTTCAAATCTAAATCGACTTTATATGATTTGGCAAATTTCGTTCAACAAATGTATTAAGCGGTTTACACTCACGTGAAATTGTCAGGAACGGCCCGACATGTTTCGAACTCGCATGAAGCTCTACATCAGGGACTGCTACCCGTACAGTCTCATGGTTACTTTGCCAAATACGAGTTCGAAACGTGTAGGGCATTCCTGACAATTTCACGTTTAAAGTGTAAACCGCTAAATTGTTAAATATATGTCCCACGAAAGTTGTAATATAATTTTGTTCTTTCTGGTCTGTCGGGTACTTTTTTACACAGCCTGTCTATCATAAATATAAGACTCGGAGGCTGTACTAACGAAACTGAATTTCTGTTATTTTCCTCAGGGAAACCGTTTAGTATCCGCAGAGTAAATAAACAATAAGTAATAAATAACGAGCCTGAGAACAGATAGGTTTTATCTCCCGCAGAAAAACTTTCGTTTCCACCTGGCCGGCTCCATTTCCGGAGTTCAAACTTTGTTTTAATAGAAATAGCCAGTGGAAGGTAATGAATGAATGCCGGTGGAAAATGAGTGTTCAGTTAGTTGTTATTTAAGAGAATTCTTTATTATTTACTAGCTTTTATCGTGCTCGAGTGAAACGATTAAAATTAGTCAGCGTAACTTATCACTACTCGTAGGTTAATAATATCTTTAGGGCATCCAATCCGGCATATTATTTTTTTATTAGCAATACTACAATACAATTCAATACAACAATACTTTATTGCACACCAATAAAAGTTTACAAAAGGAAACAAGATAAATACAATTTGTAAATAATGGTAGACAACAGGCGGTCTTATCGCTAAAGAGCGATCTCTTCCAGACAACCTTTGGGCAGTGAAATTGAAGAAAATGTTAACTTAATACAGAGTAGGTGCAGCAAAAGGCGAAGGGAGCACATAACTAGATACTAACAGAAAACAATTACGCACATTACGTAACAGTTGCATAATATTAGTTTATGCGACTGTTACATAATGAAAGGTCTTAAAGCACGAGTGTGGTTTTATGAAAAGAGCTGAAGGTGAAGCCGAATGGGGAGCCGGAGCCGAGGAGGTGGTAGAGGAATGAATGAGGCGATCCCGTCTGCCACCAATGAGGTCTTAACGGCCTGGCCTCGACTTCGTGCGACCAGCGGCGCGGCGAGCGGCGCCCATAAGAGTGAGCGAGACATCATAATGATCATCGTAAGGTGACTACACCGGAGTTTTAAAGTAAGCTGCCAAGTAATGTAGGTCTTTCTCTTATGGAATATGGGCTTGTTATAGTAAGTTAACGATACGGGTGTAGATAAACAACTATTGCGTTGTTGCCGTTTCGCACGCGGCTAAAACACGTGACCTCTATTCCATGCTCGCTCAACCTTATATTTATAAAGCCTTCAAGCATATCTAAGACCATTATTTAGTTTCCCAACAATGGGGTTACATCCCAAACAAACAGACGAGACACAAGACCAACAAATACAGATTAATTAAGTGTAGATAACGTTTTTGCCTAGTCAGGGAGTATATCAAAATAGCATAAACGCAATACTAACGTTACATAAACGCAGTAAATAATTTTTTTACCTGGACCTATATTGATGATAGTACATTACTGCAGACGCCGAGAAAGAAGGGATGGCTGGGTTAATAGGTATAGACCGGCAACCGTAGTGAGGCCGGATAGTGATACGAAGCCGCCAAGCCCTATTCACGGCTAGGCATGTATAGTGCTTTTCTCAAACATATGCAATGAGATAAAAAATACACCACTTAGAAAAGAATTGATTCTGCCGTTTAGCCTGTTCATGATCACAGACGCCATGTTTAAAAAAAAAACTTCCTATTTCATTGCATGTTTGAGAAAAATCTGTTTTACCGACGAGTACACTGTTGTTTATTATTATCATCATCATCATATCAGCCTATAGATAAAGGCCTCCCTCAAAGTTCTCCGCAACGATCCGTTGTGCGCCGCCCTCATTCAATCGTTTCCCGCGATCCTAAGCAGGTCGTCAGTCCAACTAGTTGCGGGGCTTACCACGCTGCGTCTTTCGGTACGTGGTCGCCACTCAAGAGCCTTTGTGTCCAACGGCCATCGGTTCTACGAGCGATGTGCCCCGCCCACTGCTGCTTAAATAAGTTTAGCAACTGTCTGAGCTATATCTATACAACCTTGGTTCTCTTGCGGATCTCCTAAAATCTGATTCCTAATGGAATTGCCTAATGGCAAGGATACGCTTAGCATAGCTCTCTCCATATCCGTCGTTTATTTGTTCATACGGCTCTTTAACATAATGTCTTCGATATCTATATACAAATATATTATGAAAAGTTTATGTAGAAATTTAATCTCGAAGGTTCTCCAAAAGGTGCTATTCGTTCTTCTGAAAGTCTTCAGAAGAACGTAATTTCTCAGAATTGACTTTTCGTAGCTACGAGACACATTCATCATATACGTATTTGTTTCACTAGGGCGGGAATGGAATACAAACGGCAGTGGAGGGCTCTCAAAAATATTTGCTTTGGGGGAAATAGAGTCACGTTCCGTTGTTTGTCGAGTAAACAATATTTGGGTGTAGCAGTGAACTAGCTGTTCGGTGTTATGGATAGATTATTGGGTAGAGGAACGACTTGACAACTAGTAATGAATTGAACCCTTCGCCTGTTTAAAAGAGTGAGTCATTTTAGGTTCGCGAAGCGGCCGTTTTAGTCCCTAGGGCTTAAGAGGCCCTATTCCTTTTAAATTGCTGATAGTTTTTTTGCAATTTTTCTCTATGATCAAACATGTCTTTTAACATATTATTATTGATGTTACTACCTAGAACAGGGCTATTGGGATTTATTGGTATATATTTAAAACCCACAGTTTGAAATTTTCATTGATAATTTTTGTTTCAAAAACTACTCGAAATTGACAAAATTCACGCGTAAAATTAGTTTTCTTTGGGAAGAGATGAAAATTTGGGAAACAATGTTTTGGAGTTGGATAGGATCGCCATGAACACCTCACATCTCTAGCTGCACCTTGGTATGTACATGATAACCCTCGGAAATAGAACAGTAAAGACGAACATCAACATTCAGACGGTTAGATCTGCGCTGAAGTGAAATCAGAGCACATCAAACGCCGTCGATTCAATTACAACACAAATACAACATGGAAGGTAAGGCTTACGCGTGGAACATTCGAGAACCCTATTATATGTGTTAATTGAAATTAACCAATAATATGAACACAGTGAGTTTCCAAAGCCGACGTCGCAGAAATCACAAAAAAAATGTTTTTCCACGTTATTTGCTATAACAGAGACTTAAATTTTTCACGCAATTTAGAACAGAACCGTATTTTCAGCATTGCAATTTATTGGAATATATTTATTTCATTTCTAATATTTGTTGTCCACTTTGTGTATGTTAACGAATACATTTTTATTCTATTCTATTCTATTCTATATTTGAAACCTACAGTTTGAATTTGTCATTGATAATTTTTGCTTCAAAAACTACTCGAAATTGCCAAAATTAAGGCAGGAATCTGTTTTTTTTTTTCAACTTATTTCGACTGTATGCAATCAAAGCATGAAATAGTTATATCACAATAAATGGAATAAGGCCTCCCAAAAACCTGTAGACGCTTACCTTACCGTTGAACAAGGAAAATCAAATAATATTATAATTTTCTTTTCATCTAATCTTTAACATCTCTAAGCCAAGACGACGCTCGAGTAAATCCAAAAGCATCATAAGCTTACTACAATAAGCGCTCAAATTGTAAAATATCACCAATTTACATCGAATTACACGTGCGTAGGTTACGGAGTTTCCATATCCCTACTAATATTATTAAACGCGAAAGTTTGCTAGTATGGATGGATGTTTGTTACTCTTTCACGTAAAAACTACTGAATGGATTTTAATGAAACTTTACATTAATATAGCTTACTAGCTGTGCCCCGCGGTGTTACCCGCTCATCCCACTGGAACATTATATTTATTCGGGATGAAAATATATATAGGATACCTATGTCCTTTCCCGGGTCTCAAACTATCTCCATACCAAATTTCATCTAAATCGGTTCAGCGGTTTAAGCGTGAAGAGGTAACAGACAGACAGACAGACAGGCACACTTTCGCATTTATAATATTAGTATGGATACATCAAAATAACACATAGGCTACAATTTATAAAGTTAAGTTATAAACGAAAAGTTAATTTATATGTGATAATTTTAATGTCATAATGTTAGTTCATTTCTATTCCACGCTAATATAAGCTACTCGAAATACTAATCCTGCGCAGAGGAAGTCACGGGCACCAGCTAGTATGCCATGTAAAATGAATGTGTTATTAAAATATCTCACGTATTCTATATTTCGGCGGCGTCCAAAACTTTGCCAGCAGCCCTTATAATGCAAGCGACGAAAACAGCGAAGTTGTACTTAAAACAAATGAATGTAACACGTAATTCCCTTCACTGCTAAAAGTTTCCTGGGTATATCTACAGAATTTCTAGTAATAGCGATAAAAATATGTGACGCATAATATGGAAAGACATAGGTTAACATAGACAAACACAACGAACCCACCGGATATCTTCACTTGCCCGAATTTGTTTTCCTATAAATGTATCACTTGCCATAATTTTAATTCGTTATAATCTTTTTAATTCATTAACTGTGGGATTCGTAGTAGACTGTAGCTTGAATTTAACTTTAAACGGGAAAAGGGATACTTCAGTAGTATAGGGAAGTTCCCATAAATAATAACACTCGAAGAATAAGTTTCACATAATGCTGCGTGAAGTGTGGTTTGATCGGAGGCCGCTGAGAGAATGAATCAATTTAATCGAGCGCCCATATAAATACTGAGCGCTTGATTAAGCGTGTATGGCCTATTAGACGAGTGGGCGTTCCCCAATCCTCGTGTGTGTGCGGTGTGGGTGAGTAGGTGCAAGTGAACAACATTATCCCTTTATTTAGTATATAGAACATTCACATAAGGTACATAATATACATTGGTCGAGTATATATTTATCGACAAGTTTTCATATAAGATTCTTATTGGATAATTTTAATGTTTACAGTATCATCAACCTACTTTATGAAGCTTTCTACATGTCTTCGTTATATATTTATTCAGGTGGTTTTACATAGTAATTAACCAAAGCTTCATATCTTATCCTAACACAATAATGGAGAGAAATTAACCTTATATATTAAGTAAAGTAAAACGAAAAGAAATAAGTCTTTGTATATAATGATTTTTTCTTATTATCTAAGCTGATTACTTACTGCTATATATGATCGAGCTAACTTATAACTATTACATAAAATACCTAGCCTACATGCGACAGTCCCCCCTTCGTACGAAAGTACAATATTTAAGTGGAGCAAATGTAGATAAGTCGATTTGTAGGTCGTCGGATTATGCCTGAGTTAGTTTGGACGTCGGCCACCCTTACATGGCCATCAGGGCCGGGAAAGGTTTTTGCTATAATGCCTCTAGGCCACGTCCCTCTCGGCATAGTATTGTCAGCTACTATTACGACGTCTCCTATAGCAGGATTCTTGAATTTGCTGTAAGTACTGGCTCGCGGATATAGCAGCGGTCGATACTCGGCGATCCATTTCTTCCAGAATATGTCGGCTAGAGCTTGGGCTGTCTTCCATGACTTTAGGGACGTATCGTCCTTGAAGGTGCCCCATGGGCTACTAGCGTTGGATCTCAGCAATAAAAAATGGTTCGGGGTGAGGGAAGGTTCGCTCATATCGGTATTGATTGGAGTGAGAGGGCGCGAATTGACTATATTTTCGGCCTCTAATATGAGCGTATGTAGGACCTCTTCGTGTGGGGCCTTCTCTCTGAGTGTGATTTTCAGAGTGGCTTTGATGGCGCCTACCATTCTTTCCCACGAACCTCCCGCGGCGGGATTACCGGGCGGAATTTTCTTCCATGTAATTTCTCGGATGGCGGGATGATCTTGTATGGATTCGGGTAGCGTTTTCTTCGCTTCTTTTATTTCTCGTTCCGAGCCCACAAAATTGGTTCCGTTGTCCGAGTAGATGATTGTTGGGGCTCCGCGACGTGCTATCATGCGTCTGAGGGCTAGTATAGTGGAGCTCGCCGAGAGTGATGCGGCTAACTCGAGATGGACGGCTCTGGTCGTAAGGCAAGTAAAGAGCACGCCCCATCTTTTCTCTCTTCTACGCCCGATAGTAATCTGCATCGGCCCGAACAAATCTATGGCGGTAGCGGTAAACGGAGGCTGATATGCGAGTAGTCTTTCTACAGGTAGGTCGCCTACAGGGGCCTTGAGGGTGGCTCCTTTATAGGTCCGACACCATTGACATTTGTTGCATATATATCTCATAGTCCCTCGTAGACCGACTATAATATACCGCTGTTTAATCTCGTTCATCACGGTCATGTGATTGCCATGATTGTACTTTTCATGGTAATGTTGTATGAGTAGTTTCGTGAAGCTTTCTTTAGCGTGTAAAATTGGGATATCCACTTTGCCTCGGTCTACTCTCGAGTCGAGTACCATGACGTCCGCCTTGTTCATTTTCACTGCTATCTTATGGATAGGCGATCGTCGCGGCAGTGGATTATCGTTTCTTGACAATTTTACTTCCTCTTCGAAACTTGCGTATTGACTACGCTTGATTAGGAGTAATTCCGCAATCTTTACATGTCCATTATTCATCTCTATTTCGGGTTTTCTCAATAGCAATCGGGTTTTAAATACTTCAGCCGCAACTATAACGCAAGCAGTAGCCCTAACTAATCGAATAAAACTCGAAAATCGTTCTATCGGAGGTAAATAATCGAATTTATCGCATGTACGGATTGATAACGTAATCGCGTTATTACGTTCTTCGCCTGAGGGCGGTTGAGGTGAAGGTGACGGTTTTTCGCGCGGCCACTCCGATTTATCTTTCGTAATGAATTCGGGTCCGAAAAACCAGCGGTGGGTGTTATCGAAATTCGCGGGCGCGCCCTTTGTAGCGTCGTCGGCTACGTTTAGCGCGCTGGGCACCCATCGCCAGTCCGCTGGCGTAGTGCTACTTTCGATTTCAGCTAATCGGTGAGCCACGAAGCTCTTAAATGTGCGCGGATCTGCTTTTATCCATGCTAGCACTGTTCGCGAGTCGGACCAAAAATACCTATTCTCAATTACGTAATCGGATTCTGCGACGACCGATTCCGCTAATCGAGTGCCTAACACACAGCTCTGAAGCTCTAATCTCGGAATAGACACTACTTTAAGCGGCGCTGCTCGGGCCTTGGATGCGATTAAAGTCGATTTAATTGACCCTGACTCGTCCCTGCCCACAAAATACACGGCCGTAGCGTAAACCTTCTCGCTGGCGTCACAAAATATGTGGATATCGCCCTTACGGTCGCGTGCGGGAACGTGTCGGGGGATCTCGAGATTGCGTAACTTTTGTAAGTTATCTATAAACGACATCCATGGCGCTTTACAGCTATCCTTTATTTGATCGTCCCATCCGATACCGGTACGCCATACCTCTTGCATTACCGTTTTACCTAACACGGAAATGGGGCTTGCATAGCCGATTGGGTCATATACAGACATAGCGCTACTAGTGACCTGCCGCTTAGTCGGCAAAGTCGAACCGTTGAGAACTTCTTTCGGGGTGTTTCTCAAATTTACGTTAAAGCCTAACGTATCTCGCCTATGGTTCCATATAAGCCCTAACGTACGTTCGGTATCAGATTTACCTATCACCGTACTATCCTCTATTTTTGGCTGTACGTCGCTTATGACGTTTGGGTTGTTAGAGGCGAAGCTTCGCAATTCGAACGAAGCTTGCATGTTCAAGTGGTACAGGTCGTTAACTATCTGTTTAACCTCATTTTCTTCCTGATCTAAGGCTACCAACATGTCGTCCATGTATGTGTTTCTGATAGTTATATCGGCGGCGATAGGATAAACGTTTTTTTGTTCTAACGCGTTTTTGTTTTTGACGTATAAGGCTGTGGTTGGACTCGCAGCGGATCCGAATATCAACCGTTTCATACGATATTCTTGTGGATCTTCTGTCCTGCTCTCTCCCCTCCACAAAAAACGTAAACTATTCCTGTCCTGCTCTAACACTCCTACTTGTAAAAACATTTCCTTTACATCGGCAATAATCGCGGTTTTGCCCTCGCGAAATCGAAGTAGAACTCCGAACAATGACTTTAACAGGTCGGGCCCTGTTAATAATGACTGATTAAGGCTAGTATTATAGGCTGTAGCCTTTGCGTCAAATACTAGACGTAATTTTAATTTTTGCGCGTGTCTAGTTGCGAAATGCGGCAAATACCACGTACGCGGCGCTTCTGGCGGGGGACGAGAGTTAACTATTTCCGCATAACCTTTATTAATCAAATTTTCAATTTGTGCGGTATATTCTGCCTTAAAACTTTCGTCTCCGTCCAGTTTGCGTTCTAAGCTATATAGCCTGCGTAGCGCTTGTGCGCGGTTGTTGGGCAGAACCTCGTTATCGGATCGCCACAACAATCCCGTTTCGTACCTATTTTCTCCCGGGATTTTTCTACACGTAGATTCTAATATATCTAAAGCACGTTGGTCCGGGTCCGCCCGGGGCAATTTTTTCTCTACCCCTAACGACTCGATGCTAAAGTGCTGTTTCATACAGCTTAAAATCTCATCTTCGGTAGTGGCTGGACGCACGTGATTTATACGAGCTATTTTTCCCGGCCTATCCTGGGATCCAAAAAGGATCCAACCTAGGTTGGTATAGCCCGCAGCTATTGATGAGGTGGGGCCCGTAAGGAGTTGTCGCGACACAATTAAACCCCAATTATCTTGCCCAATTAAAATTGTGGGCGTCCCGCGCTCATATACTAATTGGTCCGTTATGTCTTTTAAATGGTCGCATTTTTCCACTAACTCGCGAGAAACCTCTTGCGAAGGCAGATTTAATTTATCGATTGTGTACGCCGAAATTTTTTCTAGATTTCTTGTACATAAACCGCGAATCGATAAATTAATCCTACAGGACTCGTGGTCTGTTATCTGACCTCCAATGCCTTCGATCGCGAGAGGTTTGCCCGAACCCCTGGGAGCTACCTTATCGGCCGTGCCTCGTTCTATTAGAGTCATGGTCGAGCCTGAGTCTAGGAACGCTAGTGCTTCGGTACTACCTAACGGGCCTGAAATTTCGACGGGGACCACCATAAGATACGTATTAGCGCGCTGAATTTGATTAATACTGCTAACACTTGCGCGGACAGATTGCGCTTCACTCGTAAGCCCGTGAAGCAACTTATGGTGACCCGCTTCGCATTCGTTTTTACCGCATGCGACGTATTTGCACTTAATAGGGCGCCTATGATTAGGTTCTAAACACCTATAGCACAGCTTAAGGCTTCGGGCCGATTCCCACCGATCCGAAATAGACTTTTTTATAAAATCCGGGCAAACGGCTAATTTGTGATTCCCCTTGCAAAGTACGCAATCTTTTTTACTATTGTTGAAATTATTTTGCGACTGCGTGGGCGGTCGAGATTGCGTGGGTTTCACCGTTTGCGCGGGCTTTTTTTTATGCGTTTGCGGGCGCGAATTTACGGTAGCTACGGTAGCGGCGCGGTTCGATTCCCGGTATGAGTCGTCGTCCGAATCAGAGTCGCTTGCGTAGTCTCGATAGCTACTTTGGTATGGTCGTCCGCGGCTCGCACCACCGTGCATTCGTTGTTGTGGCTGCCTCGACTCGGCATGGTTCATATTAACCACATGAACGTTTGCACGGGACTTTGAATGTCTGTGGTGTGATCGCTTCGTGGCCATACTGACGTCATTCAAAAAGTTAGCCATCGCGACTAATTCGGGCGTCCCCTGATTGGCCTGTTTATACTTTGCCCATTCATACCTAATTATTACGTTTAATTTATCAGTTATTTTACTCACTAACTCGGGCGCGTGTAAATACTGATCTTGGCGCAATGCCTTAATGGTAGCTACCGTATTTGCTACATGGCCGGCAAAAGTAACGATATTACTGCTATCTTCGGCTAACCTGGGCATGCGCTTAACGTTATGGATCTCGGTCAAAACTATTTCTTCGGGATCCCCGAAATGCCTTTCTAAAGACTCCATGATTTCGTAAGGATCGGTTACAGTATACATAATGGCCTTGACCGCTATTCGCGCTTCGCCGCGTAAGGCGCGCCTAATTCTACCTACGTTATTTACGTTACTGAAATGAGGTGCGCTGTCCTCAAATTCGGCCCTAAACGCTATCCATTCCGAGATATTTCCATCGAAATGCGGCAATTCCGGAATTTGCCTATGAATTGGAGGGCCCTGCAATGCCCGATCGGCGTGTCGTACTTGACCTAATTCTACCCTATTGCCGTTATATGCCGGGTTCAAACTTCTGTTTTCTACAACGGGTGGTCGATTATCGTAGTGAGATGCTACCCAACCCGAGACTCTCTCAGCGGCCTGACCCACCGCGGACGCACTGTCGGATTGCGCTTCAATACGCGCAACCTCCAGTCTAATATTTGCTTCCGCGGCTGCCTTCTGAGCTAGTTCGAGTTCGGCTTTACGCACCTGCAATTCGGCCATTAAAACAGAAATTTGACTACTACTTTCCCTATTGGCATTAACTAACGTATTGTCCGAATTCCTATCACCGGGCCTGTCTATATCTCCCCTACCGACTTCTAACGCGTGGTCGCGGGCGGAATGGGGCACAGGGGCCGGGTTCGGGGGTGAATTGGCTACGCTCGATCGCGGGGCGGGGGCCGAGGGGGGATCGCTCGCGGGCGTCATTGTGTTCGCGTTTTTATTGCTACTGCTTGCGTTATTAGATGGGCCAGTCCCGTAGCTCCAAGTATTTGTAGGATTAGTGGACGTCTCGCCTGACTCCGGAGTCTGGTCTCGTGATTTTTGAGAACGCGTAACTCTCTTTTCCGGAAGAGACATCGCACGGGGGGACTGTCGCTTAACCTAACACACACACTGAATTTAAAACAATAACAAAAAACACTGAATTTACCTAATACCTAACACCTATTCATTAGCGAGGCTAAGTGCGACACTAATGAGCCCTAATATCCCTACGGCGTAAATCCCTCGTTGCACAGATCCGTTACGGTTTGTTCACACCGCTGGGTTACCCCCGTACGGAAGCTGTGTTATGCGTCACACGTGAACGCTTTAGACGCGGTACAAGGAGAACTTAATCAATCCGAGACCGATTGATGCGGAAGCAAGGGGAAATTAATCAACCCGAGATCCGATTGATGGCAGAACAAGGGGAACTTAATCGACCCGAGTTCTGTGATGCACGTCGTGGTGCGGACTATTGTCCGATTGATGGCAGAACGTGGGTTCTGTGATGCACGACGTGATGCGGATACGAGGGGAAAATTAATTCGACCCAAGGTCCGATTGATGCCAGAGCAAGGGGAAACTTAATTCAACCCTGTCTGTGATGCCCGGCGCAGGGACGTAGGGTTTAATCCGCTACACGTCCCCGTGATGATTCTCTTGCGCGCCTCCTGACACTGGAACGACGGTCCAATTCCTTCCGTCTTGATCCGGTGCTCGAAGGTCCAATTCCTTCCTTCGATGATCGCTGATTCTTGATATCCGGCTTTCGAAGTACCAATTGTGGGATTCGTAGTAGACTGTAGCTTGAATTTAACTTTAAACGGGAAAAGGGATACTTCAGTAGTATAGGGAAGTTCCCATAAATAATAACACTCGAAGAATAAGTTTCACATAATGCTGCGTGAAGTGTGGTTTGATCGGAGGCCGCTGAGAGAATGAATCAATTTAATCGAGCGCCCATATAAATACTGAGCGCTTGATTAAGCGTGTATGGCCTATTAGACGAGTGGGCGTTCCCCAATCCTCGTGTGTGTGCGGTGTGGGTGAGTAGGTGCAAGTGAACAACATTATCCCTTTATTTAGTATATAGAACATTCACATAAGGTACATAATATACATTGGTCGAGTATATATTTATCGACAAGTTTTCATATAAGATTCTTATTGGATAATTTTAATGTTTACAGTATCATCAACCTACTTTATGAAGCTTTCTACATGTCTTCGTTATATATTTATTCAGGTGGTTTTACATAGTAATTAACCAAAGCTTCATATCTTATCCTAACACAATAATGGAGAGAAATTAACCTTATATATTAAGTAAAGTAAAACGAAAAGAAATAAGTCTTTGTATATAATGATTTTTTCTTATTATCTAAGCTGATTACTTACTGCTATATATGATCGAGCTAACTTATAACTATTACATAAAATACCTAGCCTACATGCGACATTAACCTTATACTCATTGGGGTGTTATATTCATATAGGGATCACTTGGTTAGGTTTGGTATGTTTTATAAAAATCTCGAACAGTTTCAGCTTACAGAGAGGAATAGATTTATGACAGATTAATATTATGACTAGGTATAGTAAAAAATGGGCAAGTGCGAGTCTGACTCGCGCATGAAGGGTTCCGTACCATAATCTATAACAAGTTTGTTGTATGGGAATAAATTAAATATTTATTTTATTATATTTTTAGTATTTGTTGTTATAGCGGCAATAGAAATACATCATCTGTGAAAATTTCAACTGTCTAACTATCACCGTTCTTGAGATACAGCCTGGTCACAGACGGACGGACGGACGGACGGACGGACGGACGGACGGACGGACGGACGGACGGACGGACGGACAGCGAAGTCTCAGTAATAGGGTCCCGTTTTTACCCTTTGGGTACGGAACCCTAAAAATGGGATATGAAATTCGGACAAATGATAGAGAATCCGAAACTATATTTATGAGTAGGTATACTTGTAAGAATGTTTAGTATGACGATCAAAATAATCAACATAATAAACCTAGAAACTTGGCAAAGCATTGATTCATATCTAATAATCCCACACAAATATGTAGATCTTATTCCAAATTTAGCTCTAATAAATTTCGTGAGATAATCTTAATTTATAGAAAATAAACACTTCACCGACTGCTTCATTTGATTTCATAGAATTTTCATTTCGTAAACAAATTCCACGGAAGTCATACATTTTCCAGAAATCTTGAAAATCAAGTTAGGTTTGGTTTGTGTTATAATATTTCAAAACATTTTATGGTTTCAGAAGAAAATGCTTTCGATGAAATGAAATTTATACGAAATGAAGCTACGATAAAATGATTAACTATAAAACAAGAGTAAACCGAATTTCGTACTTAGGAATTGTAATTTTGATAAATTATGTTACGGATGCTTGTAGGCCCTACCACTGAGTCAATATGGAATAAGGTTTTTAATACCTCAAGTTTAAAAACAATACTAAACAGTCTAAGAAATTTATTCATCAGGTGAAGCGATAATTTCAAGAATCGTTGAAAACAGTAAGGTCTGCAGAAACGGCCGAAATTTCGGCTCAAAACAAAGAAACAACAAACTGGGATTTATACCGGTCGACTTTCAGCGAATAAATGCGCTCGGCTTCGTTCACGCCTTATAAATGTACCTGCAGTTTCATAGTAGGTGTGTAGCTTGATGCAATGTATTACCGGTTAGACCAATTCAGAAGAGGTGCCGATTCTTACCACGTTCAGGGACACAGGGACATTTTGAAAATCGTATGCTGCGGCACAGACAATACTCATACAAAACAGTTCTAGTCAAAAGCGGCATAAGGCATTCGCCTTTACACTTTCCACGTTCTTACATCTTTACGTTACTCGACGTACTGTCCGTGAAACTGTACATTTCATTCTTTAACGTAGGGCTTCATCACGACATAGAATAACAGAAGCTTTTATCTTGTCGTCATTTAATCGTCATTCCCCACTATATTTTTTGATGTAGGTAACCTTTTTCGTCAACTCAAACTGATCTATTGAAAAAAAACATGATCGCGATGGTCATGGCGGGTGCCTCGTGATTGGTTAATTTTTTTATTAGTAATTTCAACCAATCAGGAACCAGTAGCGTGTTTTTTATATAAATAATATGGCGATGTACTCATTTTGCAATTAATTTGAGTTGAATACAGAGATGTGTTATGATATGAATATTAAAGTTCAGTAGCGTGTACATACAATGGAGTATAGAATTTTGGTACAGGCTTAAAAAGTGCATTGTTGTGATTTTGTCTGTGAAATTATTATTTACAGATTACAGTAGGTACGTGATTATAAAGAGATGGAAATATGTTTCAGTACGCGTTGCTCTAATAACTTAAACTGCAGAGTTGATACATTTTTATTGCGCTTTGCTCTCGCGTGTGACCCGTGAATGAAACTTACTGAGCCATTTCCAGCTGCATCCTGGAATAACTTTCCAAGCAAATTGTATTAAACATAAAACACACTAAGTTAAATCTTTCTAAATAACTAACTCAATCTTGCTTAAACAACCAGTTTCAACCAATCAAAAAAACCGGCTAAGACCATGTCGGCCCACGCTCAGTGTAGGGTTCCGTAGTTGCCCATCCTTCACAATAGACGGGCTTAGGTAAAACAGCGGTTTTAAGCCAGAGGTTTAAATTAGGAGAAAGATTTCATTCAAGCTCTATAAACGCCAAAGTACCTGTAATTACTTATCACCTTCCGGAGGTTATCAATTATACGCGCCAGATTGAGCGGAATTTTTTAATGTAGTATGGCACTTGGATCTATATCTGAATCCCTAACGTTTTTTAACCTATTTTTGCATTCCCTAACGTTTAATGTCATAATGATCACTTGTCCTAACACTCATATGCCCTATCTTTAGTTTTCCTAACATCGTATGGATGATTTTTTTTCCCCATAATGTTTTATTTCCTAATGTCACTTGCCATATTGACTATTCATCCTAACGTTATGTGCCATAATAGTCGTGTGTTATAATTGTCAGTAAGCCTAATGACCGTTAATCCTAATGATTATTTATCCTAACTTTGTATGGCCTATTATAGTTTGTCCTACATTTGTACTACCTAACATTATTTGTCCTCATGATTGTTTTCCCTAATTGTGATTAACCTACTTTTCTGCCTAACCTAACCCGCTTTATAATATAATGAACATTTCATACAATAAACATTTAATAGAATAAACAAATAACATAATACACACTTAATAGAAAGGTACGTAAATAATAATTATAATATTCGCAACTTTTTGCCAGGATTTGTTCTTGTATGTAAACAGTAGGTATGAATACAAGCATAACTTTTTTCGGTACGCAAAAAAAAAATAACCTCGAAGGCCAGGCGGGAGCTCGCTACGCTTCGCTCCCGCCTGACCTTCTAACCTAACCCGGCCACGTCGGATCTGCTCTGGAAGGTTTTGCTCGCTCGCTTCGCTCGCTCGCTCGTATGTTTTTTTTTGCCAGTACTCCGCCTTAGCTCCGAACTTAATACTTTCCTGGAAGTGGTTGGGTGGATTTGTTCTTGTATGAAAACAGTAGGTATGAATACAAGCAAAACTTTTTTCGGTACGCAAAAAAAAAATAACCTCGAAGGCCAGGCGGGAGCTCGCTACGCTTCGCTCCCGCCTGACCTTCTAACCTAACCCGGCCACGTCGGATCTGCTCTGGAAGGTTTTGCTCGCTCGCTTCGCTCGCTCGCTCGTATGTTTTTTTTTGCCAGTACTCCGCCTTAGCTCCGAACTTAATACTTTCCTGGAAGTGGTTGGGTGGATCTGTTCTTGTATGTAAACAGTAGGTATGAATACAAGCAAAACTTTTTTCGGTACGCAAAAAAAAAATAACCTCGAAGGCCAGGCGGGAGCTCGCTACGCTTCGCTCCCGCCTGACCTTCTAACCTAACCCGGCCACGTCGGATCTGCTCTGGAAGGTTTTGCTCGCTCGCTTCGCTCGCTCGCTCGTATGTTTTTTTTTGCCAGTACTCCGCCTTAGCTCCGAACTTAATACTTTCCTGGAAGTGGTTGGGTGGATTAGGGATACTGATATTTATAGTACACATATTTCGGACAAATGAGTTTTAGGGCAATTATTACATTATGGATAAATATTGGTATGGCTATTGATCGTTAGGGCTAATGCCCATTAGGACAAAAACACTTAGGATAAATGACATGAGGTGAAACGTCATTAGGGATTTCGAGAAATAGGCAAAATAACATTAGCGATATTAATCATTATGGTAAAAATGATACGGACAAATGAGTTGTAGGGCAATCATTACATTATGGAAAATGATTGTTATGGATATTGATCGTTAGGGCATTAGCCCATTAGGACAAAACAGTTCGGGCAAGTGATTTTAGGACAAACGATGTTAGGGATCGCGAGGGAGACCCATGGCACTTACCTTATATGTGTAGCGTTCGAAGTATAAGGACACCGCGCGGCACTTACGTCATTTAAAGAAAATTATGAAATTTTACGATAACTCAAAAACGGCTTCACTGGTTTATTTAATATATGTAATCTTTATTGAAAGTACTTATAAGCCCTCATTTTCATGAATTTTCCCATAATTTTTTGACCCGTGGTTGAAAAGTTAGAGGGGGGGGGGACGCTATTTTTTGGATTTCCGGAGCGAATATTTACAAAACTGCTGACTTTATAAAAAATAATATTTGGAGACCCCTATTATTTTTAAAAGACCTATTCATCACCGTAATTTGTAACTTATACTAGCGTATTGTAACTCATTTCCCGCAAATAAATATTCATTATTGATTTGATAGTTAGGTTAGCTTAGGAGGAATAAACCTTAACATTAACACATTTCAATACATCGCAATGAAATACCACAACTCGTGCAATTTAAAACGGGTAGATAAAATATTCTCGTAGTAAAGCGAAACCACAAATTATTTCCACTAATCAATTCAATCCAATCCGCTGTCACTAATTTAATGAACATACACTTCATATAATTATATTTGCCAAAGTTATAATTACGTTGGATATTAAGTGGCTTATCTGTATGCGTAGCGAAAATTATCTTGTAATCCTCGGCATGCTTATTGCTTACCCTTGCCCCGGCCACACACATACACAGTGTAAACTCCGCTCCGGTTTCCGATTGGAATCACGTCAGAAAGTGTCTCTGTCTCTATCTGTCGTACGGCGATGTCTCGCTTGTTGACGTCATTCCGTTCTGAAACCGGTTCGGAATTCAGACTGTGCCTGTGCACTGAGAATTGACCAATCAGACTGTGTCTGTCTCTGTGAGGCTCAAAAGAAGTGTATTTTAATCTGAGGAATGTAATTGGTCCATTTTACACAACTCCGCTCCGCTCCAATGGACGGACATCTTTGGTCATTATTTAAAATGCGAAATTATGTATCTTATAAATTTATGAAACATTTAATGTCTAATTTTTTAAATGTAAAATAGTGGTGTGTACCCACATTAAAAAAAATGAGACATTACATCTTTCATAAATTTATAAAATAACAGCGCCATCTCTCGCTTGCTCGTCCACTGCCGTAAAGTGGTGTGGTCAGATGTGGATATTAACGTATTCACATTGAGGTCGCTAAGGTGTAAAAACCTTTCAAATAAACAATGCAAAGATCGACACACAAAGCGTAAGGAAAAATTAAATCGGTTGCTTGGGAGTTAGCGTAGCGAAGTGGTTAACGCGCTGGAACGGCAAGCCAGAGGTACCGGGTTCGATTACCGGTCTCTTCCACCAGGTAACTCATATTTAATTATTTTATTAAGCTTCGATCTTTGTATCAATGGTTTATGTATCTTATTTATTGATCTTTATATAACATAGATAAGTATTGAAGCAATGCCAATGTTTTCATGGACGTGTCTTTTAGGTAGGTCATCGCACAATGTAAAGGACTTATCAAATTACTTAAAGGTTTTGCTCTTGACGTTATATCTACTAGCCACACAGTAAACAATAATTTTCTCAAACATGCAATGTAATGTCGTCATAACGTGCGTTATAACTGGCCTCGAAGTATCAAGTTTCGGGCGGAACAACTAAAGAGGACTGTAAAGGAATTTCATACAAAATTGAAGGCCTACGCCGGGAAGTAATTATTTTTTAAACATGGCCTCTGTATTTATTCTGTAAGTAATATATTTTTTTGAGTGGTGGATTTTTTATTTCATTGCGTATGTTTGAGAAAAGCACTATACAGTCATGCCTTAGCCGTGAAAAGGGCTTGCCGGCTTCGTATCATTATCCGTCTATACCTACTCACCCGACAAGCCCTTCTTTCTCGGCGTCTGCAGTAATGTAGAGGTACTATTACGTCACCCTGTCCCGTAAGTGAGACTGGCAACGAAAAAATCACGATAGATCGTCGGGAGAGGGAGGGGTATAAGGAGACCTCAAGTCTATTTTCCTATAATGAACGAACTAAGAAAATAAACTACCACATAGATATAGAGGAAGAGAGATGCGTCACAAACCGAACGCTTAGGCTGATCGTGCCTCTCTATCGCTTGTTCCACGCTCTCGCTTGCACGCTCGGCTCAGGCGGAACGTGATGAGTCATGCTTTTTCGTGCGTGCAGCTGGTGTTCATCGATTTATAAGACGTTATCACGTCAAAAACCTCGCGTGATTTGTGCACAAGCCCTAGGACTCCTGAACTTCATCTTCTCGGTAGAAAATGCACTGTGAGGTAAACCTAACTGACCTGGGTAACTTATATCAGCAATCCCATTATCCGGCTCCTGAAAAATTACAGACCATCAGTTTACACCTCTCCCGCACGCACACGGTGTTTAAGAACGGGACGGAGTGAGACGTGAGTGCGTTGAAAGTTTGTGGTATGGAGTGTCTGTGAGCGGGATTAATGTATAATACGGATAGAGAATAACTCTTTTTACTCGATTTTGCAAAAGAAAAAGCTTCTGTAGTTATGTAGGTGTGTTGGTCAGGTGCAGATATCAAAAACATTGTATTTTTTTAATATAAATATCGAACAACCTCACACAAATCGATCTAGTCCCAAATTAAGCTTAAGACGGCTTGTGTTATAGCTACTAGACGACGATATACACACTTATATGGATAAATATATACTTTAATTTTTATTTTTTTTTTAATGGACTTTGACAATAATTTATTATAATATTAATGATAAAGCAACACATAAACCTACAGAAATTTAAATACTAACTATAAACTAAGAACTTAACAAACTAAAATAAAAGGCTAAAACAGAATAAATTTAATATTAAAAAAGACTTAAAAAATCGGACCCCTTTGGCATAGTCCCGAAGACGCTGGCAGCATTTCCTCGCTGTATAGCAACGCTAATGCGTTGAGCGAGGAAGCTGCCAGCTCTTCGGTCCCCCGTGATGTCAACCAGTTTTTTGAGATCTGCCTAAAAAGTTGATGAGCACTGGGCCCCCACGGACCAAGGGTCTCAACCCCGAATGCAACAAAATCGTATTCAGAGCTGAGACCCCTGTACTTGTGAACTTTTAATTTTTCGGCCGCTTCAGCCGCCGCGCCTGGTTTATGAGATGTTCCATGGAGATGGGAAGGAGCCAGAGTGTCTACACAGGTAGCGTCCCACACCAGTGTCCTTCCCAATCTCCATGGAATTAAAGACATCCCATCCGGTCTCTTGCCATCGTCTCTGGCGATGCCGGTTGGTTCCAGCAAAGCCGGGACATTAACGCTGGCAGCCGGGACATTATACTTTAATATATATAACAACCATGACCCAAGTACAAATATTTGAGTTCATTACACAAATATTTGCCCTGGCCGGGATTCGAACCCGGGACCGGCGGCTCAGTAGGTAGGTGTCTACAAACTGCGACAAACGCGTCGTCGGCTTATTTTGATAATTCATGACCCTACTTATTGAAATTTCTTGTCGGCTCATCACAGCAATTTTAAGCAATTTTGGTTCAGGGATAGCTGGACATCCAAAGTTGGTTATAGAATACTTTTTACCCGAATAAGGTAAGAAAGTGGCAGTGGGCGGGCGCATTGCTCGTAGCTCGGTGCCTCGAGAAAGGTTCTTGAGTAGCGACAGCGTACCGGAAGACGCGGTCTCCAACAAGGTCATAGTCATAGTAATTTATTCAATAAACAGTATAAATTGTGTTTGAAATAGTGGTACATATACAACTTAATTTACATCTTGGTGGACCAACGACCTGTATAGGATCGCGGGCAGAAATTGGATGAGGGCGGCGCAAGACCGATCGGTGTGGGAGGCCTTTGTCAAGCAGTGGACGTTTGTCGGCTGATATGATGATGATGATCTAATTTAGTTAATATGGGAAGAAAATTGGAACCGGCGCTAGTAACGCATTACCTGCTTCCGCTCGTCGCCATAATAGGAACCTTACACATCTCGACTGCAGACGATCTCTAGAGACAGTTATTAATGTTTCAGAACCGCGCGGTGACTTGGGTTCCTATCCTTAATAATAATTGACCTGTTGGTTAAGCTGCTTATTGCTTATGGTTTTAGAATAAATAGGGGGGACTGAGGGGTTTTGAAATAGAGGTGAGTTGAAACGACGTCAATTTCGCGAACCTATACACCCGTTAGCGAAGCACGAACGCACACCGAGGGATCCGCAGGCGATGGGGCGCGTAACATGACCGATCATTGTGGAAGCCTTTGTCCAGCAGTGGATATATCGGTACATGATGTTATTTGTTGTGATATTTTTCGTTCTATGCTCCCTATGATATTTCGTCAAATAATCGCTTTACAATGCATTAATATACCTTACTCGTATTGTACACCAATAACTAAGGAAAAAAAACTTATTATTAACGTATAAAAATCTCATCCACATTTTGGGTAGGTCATGAAAAATTAAACTTAATATGGAATAGGTGGTGCAGAAGGCAAAGGGAACCGCTTTAATAGGTTCCTTACACCTCTCGAATGTAGAATATCTTTAAAAACAGTTATGAATGCTTCAGAACCGCGTGGCGACGGCGGCCCCTATTCCTAATTGACCTGTTGGTAAAGCTGCTTAGAGAAATATTCGCCGAACGGTTTGTTTCTCTTGGTTAACTCGGTAAACAATTGAGGGAGACCGAGGAGTGTAGAAACATAGGTAAGTTGAAGTAACGTCAATTTCTTGGTAGACACCAAGCGTTGTTGCCGATAACTAATTTAGATACCTAAGTAAGTTATCGAGTCGCCAACAACGCTATTTGGACGCGCCCTATAAAAGTTTGCCTTATTTTTGACGATCATGATATGAATTCGTATAATTTTGACACTAAGCTAATTTTGGCCATGCCAAAGAGGTCCGATTTTTTAAGTCTTTTAAATATTAAATTAACTCCTTCGTAAATATTTTACTTACTTGTTCTTAGTTGCTTTGGAGCCAGCCGTTACTGTTCCGACGGCGCTCCCATACATACAGTACCTATTCTTCCACGAATGTTCTTATTCTCCTACAGAAAGATAGGACATCTTAAAGGTTGATTTTCTTCATCTCCTCTTCTCCTAGTTCATCTTTTCCGAAGATACCGTTTTGCCGCATACATGCAACATTCTGCTATAAAATGCTTACTTATGGATTACCGGTACAGCGTGTTAACCTCTCCATCTTTATAAATAAATATAAATAAAATAAAATAACATTTATTTACCATTTAAATTTGTACAAACTATGACTTTCCTGTGACCACCACACTAGGCAAAGCCTGTCTTGTGGAGTCATTTTCGACAGTTACCAATTTCATATTAAATTAACAACACGTTGCGAGTATTTACAAAAAAAATGGTGATTAACATTTCCTTAAACCATTCTAAGGTCTTAAAAGAGAAATATACGAGTATATATATATATATATCTTAATTAATTTGCTTATTATATTATCATGCCAGTTTAACAGAGTGCGCTCACATTGTGTGTGTGTGTGTGTGTGTGTGTGTGTGTGTGTGTGTGTGTGTGTGTGTGTGTGTGTGTGTGTGTGTGTGTGTGTGTGTGTGTGTGTGTGTGTGTGTGTGTGTATGTGTGTGAGTGTGAGTGAGAGAGAGTGTGGCTGTGTGCCCGAATAGTATGGGTGAATATTCATGAAGAAGCCTTAAGAAGTTGCTCTGTGGCACTGTAATCAAGAGACTGGAGCCACAGTGATACCCTCTTTTTTGCTTCAGGAACAGTGATGTCCCTGATAGGACATATTTTATTTACTGTGTTGTAAACGTGTGGGGAGAGGTAATCAGCAAATCTCTTGGCAAATGAGGTATTAGTGCGGGGGACAGGTAGTTTAAAAATTCGTTTACCGAACAGATCACTGAAGGCTTGTGTCTTGGTAACTTTGTGGTGCATGAATACAATCATTTTTATGATAGCAAGCTGACGCACGGTGAGCACTCCCATCTCTGTATACAACATAGCTGTCGAGTAATAGCGTGGTTTTCTGAGAATCACCTTAAGTAAGAACCCTTGAGCTCTTTCCAGAACCATCATTACTGAGCTGGTCGCACCCCCCCACACAGTTAAGCAATATGTTAGTATTGGTTGACAAAGAGCAATATATATGATTTTCAGCAAGCCTCTATCAACAGAATTCCTGAGTATTTTCATTGAAAATACCAGCTTCCTGATTCGTGCTGAGACTGCGTCAATGTGTTTAGCAAAGTTAAGATTTTCGTCCAATATAACCCCTAAGTATTTGATATATGTTGCTCTTTCGACTGAGCAGCAATTGCACGAAAGCCCTCCACCACAGTTAGGTATATGAATCTTTAATTTCGGGTTTCCCATTGGTGCTGACGCTTTAGTTTTGTGAAAGCACAAGAATTTTGTTTTGTCGGCATTTAAAGTTAGCAGGTTGTTTTTTAACCAGTTCGAGACCAACATTATACCGGTTTGAGCGGACTCTAAGCATCGCGACCACGTGTTTTCATGGAATAGTATTACGGTGTCATCAGCATAACATATCATCTCCCCATTTTTTATAGGTAGGTATGCCAAGTCATTTAGATACATTATGAAAAGGGTAGGTCCGAGAATACTTCCCTGTGGGACACCGAATACCACTGGTTTTGCTGCACTAACTGTATTGCCGAGCTTGGTACATTGACGTCTATTAGTTAAGTAACTGCAGAACCAGTCATGCGCTATTCCTCTTATTCCGAGCAGTTCTAATTTTTGTAGTAAGATGGGCACTGACACAGTGTCGACGGCCTTGGCCAGGTCTAGAAATGCACCAACGCATGTATTACCCTTGTCCAGGTGTGTACTAGCTAATTTAGTAAATAAAGAGACTGCTTCTTCAGTCGACTTGCCTTGCCGAAAGCCAAACTGTCGGTCTGTTAACAAGCCTTCTGAATTGAGGAAATCTATAAGCCTCTTGTTTACCAGATTTTCAAGCACCTTTGAGCAGCTGGACAGAAGAGAGATCGGCCTGTAGTTCGAAGCATCGTCTTTGGCTCCTGCTTTATAGATTGGGACCACGGCAGCTGTTTTCCATGGTTCTGGAAAGGTACCTGTCTCGAGACTCTTGTTGCAAATGGCAGTAATAGGTTCAACAATGTTACAAATTGCAAGCTTTAGCAGGCGATTACTTATTCTATCCAATCCCGGGGAACTGTCGGTTTTAAGGTTCCGAATTATGCTTTCAACTTCATAACAATCAGTGGGGGCCATGAAAAAAGAATTTTGTGGAGATAAAGGCACCTGAACTTTGGACACTAAGGAGGCTTCAGTTTCCCCAGTTTGCGCCAATAATTTATTAGAAAGGGTCTGCCCTACCGTTGAAAAATAATCATTCACATGATCTAGAGACGCAGCTACTGTTGGTTTTATGGTGGCAAAGTCTGGGCTTCCGTTCTCACGTGGGACTTGCATTAGGTTCTTGATAGTCGACCACAACTTTTTTGAATCGTTTTTATTTTCCAGAATTTCTTTGCGTTCGTATTCAGTTTTAAGTTTGCGAATAAGAGATATGTAGAAGTTCCTATAGCGAGTAAATATCAATTTTGCATTGAGATCGTTAGGTCTTTTACGGCTTTTTGCGTGCAACCGATCTTTATGTTTGGAACATCTTATTAACCCTGGTGTGATCCACGGTTTGAGATTAAATTTCGAGCGGCTGATGACCCTTGTAGTTGAATGCTTTTCTATTATATTTGAAACCATCTCGGTAAACGCATTTGCGGCTTCAGTCGCAGACGTCTTGGCAGTAACATCAGTCCATTTCACGTTAGCCAGATCAGAGCAAATACCTTTATAGTCTACACTATCAAAGGTTCTTACTATTGGGGCTGTTTTAGTTTTGGATGCAATGCCTAGGGCTACCACATCATGATCCGTTATATCTGTAGCGCAAACTAATGCTTTTAAGGTTAGTTTAGATCTGACAAAAAAATGGTCCAAACACGCAGTTTTCCTCGTTGGCTTGTCTACAGCAATTTTTAGTCCTAGGCTGGCCATTGTGCATAGATAATCTGCCGACTGGGGGGTTGTTTTCATTATATCTATATTCATATCACCAGTAACAATAAGATCTCAATCTTTGTGTGTTGTATTTATAAAGGACTCAAGTGAATTTAAAAAGGAATCTATATTTGTCACAGACGGAGAACGGTACATTCCTAAAATGGCAAAGCATTTGAGTACGTCAATAAAAAGGCAATCAGCGTCTCGAATTAGTGGTTCACTTACCTGAGCATTCCAGATGTTCCTTACATACACTACTACCCCACTCGCCTGATTTCCTATGTTTTCAGTTCGGTAGGAGACGTAGTTATCTATTTGTTCGACAACTGAGCCATCCCTGAGCCAGCATTCCGTGAGGACTATAACATCATACTCAGTGTTTAAGCGTTTAAGAAAGATTAAAAAAGCGGAAAAATTATGTTGAAGGCTCCTTATGTTAAATGTTAAAAATTTTATGTTATATTTGTGTGTAAAATCATTTTGGCACTGCTCTGGGGTCCCTACTGTATGGCATGTTACAGTTAAAGATTGATCAATGTCCTCGTTTGAATCTAGGTCGGGGACGGTGGTTGCAAATAGGATTTTATCTGATCATGCCAGGCAGCAGGGGACACTCCAGAGTGTGATGACTCTTTAATATATAGGTATGTATTTTGTATTGGCAGTGAAGGTGTGTAAATGTATGTTTTAATGTGAGTGAACGCACAGATAAATAAATATACTATATTTTCATCAAACACTTTAAGATAATATACGCAGGGAAGACAAGAAACACGTACAAAAAGACCAGAAACAGACAAAGAAAATTCGGTCACAATTTCATGAACAAGCTTCTGCGTCGTCGACAGGGTCTGGAGAGTCCACGGGTGCATCTTCTGCTGCGAGCCCAAAAACACGGTCCATGCAGTCATTGTCGGTGATTTGAATAGCATCTGCGCCGTCCCGACGTCGGGTGTAGATGAACCCACTTTTTGTCCAGCAGTGTTTGAATCTTGCCTGACTGGCCCGCTCCCGAGCCGATCGAAATAACCGTCGGTTATCTCGGGTCAGGCGTTCATTAATGTATAATTTTTGTGGGGCACAATTCTCAATAATACCGGTGGTATCGATAGCACGACGGGTCCTGGACTTTGCCAAGAAATCGTCACGAGTCTTTCTTCGAGTGAAGCGAACGATCACTGGTCGGGGCGATGGGTTGGGATTGCTGCTTGTGGGTGTCCTTTTAGGTCCAGCTCTCGTGACGTAGTCAATATCGGTGTCGGAAACGGTGGCGCCTATTTTTGTGGCAGTGATCATCACTATATGATGTAGATTTTCGTTTTTGGATTCTGGGCACCCAATTATCTCTATGGCATTTCTTAGCGCTAATTGCGCTTGAATGTTGAACCTGTTTTCCAGATCCTGTACCGCGGCTTTCAAGAGAACGTGTTCGGCCTGTTGATCTTCTAGTGCCTGCACCCTGGACTCCGTATCAGACAGTCTACGTGTGATCACGTCCATATCGTCATGACATTTAGCAAGCGAAGACATTGCAGTTGCTAATTTCGGCGGTTAGTTCGGCAATGTCCCCTTTACTCGTGGATGAAGGCGCCGACGGTGCCGATATCAGCTCAGCTCCCGATTTTGGCTGCTGCGTTTGTTGGACTGTCTTCTTACGCATTGTAACGTTGTCAGTGGTTTGGCTGCGAACAGGAGTGGTGGAGTTATCGCCACCTTTTCTCGACGCCGCTTTGCATTCTGGGCAGGTCCAATTTGCTATTTTCGTAGAAGATAATTTCGCGGCGTTAACACAAAGGTTATGGAAGACCTTTTGGCATGCTTCTGACTTACACCGCATAGCATTTTTGGGGTCCGACACCACTCCGTTGCAACCAGAGCAAGATTTCGTATTTGGAGATTTCGTCATGTTCATTTTGTAAACAACCTGTACCACTATATCACGTACTTGCAGCGAAACTCGCGCGGTGGTGTCAGATTAGTATGGCGAGCGATAAGAAACGTAGGCTCGCAGCGCTATCGTGGTACGGGGTCCAGCGACGACACTATGATTTGACGTTGCGCTGCGTTATGGGTGATTATTGTTCTACCGCACACTGCACTTTATTATGAACACAGGCTTTTTAAGTTTTTACACTTGTGTAGTTATTAAAGGTCCGGGGCAATAGGGAATCACTTTTATAAGGCGATTGTTAATAAGTTTTACAGTTCAATTAGATGGTTTTTACACTTATATCACACGGGAATTAATATTGTGGTTTAAAGAATCGCGGAGCCGATCACAACGGTGGCAATTCAGTGTTGTCAATCTTTGTTTTAATATAAAAGTTGTTGTGTATCGATTAAAAAATAATGAGACATCACAATGTTTCATAAAATTATTAATAGCAGCACCCTCTCTCGCTTGCTCGATCACTGCTGTAAAATAGTGCAGTAAGATGTGAATATTAACTAATTCACTTAGAGGTTGCTAAAGTGTAGAGCCTTTCAAATAAACAATGCAAAGATCGACATATGCTTACTTGTCTCCTCCTGGCCACATAGTGAGCAAGATGGACCTACTAAACCCACAATGTTCAGGTATATGTTAAGGCTATTTATGTCCCGTGACTATGCCTGTTAAATAATATATCTATCCATCGTACTTAACAATTGTGAGCTAAGTGAAAATAAACAAACTAAGCAGATTAAGAAGATTATCATAATCATGATGTTCCGACGATTTTACGGGGTTTGGGAATTTAATTATCCTCAGTAGGTAAATTCATTCCAGCAAGAATAACGGACGTAACACTCGATACAGGCTCTGGTTAATTTTATACTTAAGGATTATTAATTGTACTCAGTTTTGATGGTAAAGTTTATCTCATTAACGAAGGGGTCCTTGAGGTCAAAATTCATAATCATAGAAGCTTAATGGGTCTTTTCCGGTTTTTTTAGGTTTCACGATTAACGCACTGAATTATTTATATGTGTTAGTTATAATCTGTCATCATCATCATCATCATCATATCAGCCGATAGACGTCTACTGCCGGACAAAGGGCTTCCCCAAAGTTCTCCACAACGATCAATCTTGCGCCGCCCTCATCCAATGTCTGCCCGCGATCCTAACCAGATCGTCGGTCCACCTTGTGGGCCTTCCACGCTGCGTCTTTCGGTCCGCGGTCGCAACCTTTCCGCCCCAACGGCCATCGATTCTACGAGCAACATGCCCCGCCCACTGTCGCTTAAGTTTGCCGACTGTCTAAGCTATATTTACAACCTTGGTTCTCTTTTACTTATAATCTGTACTATTGTAAAATTCCTAACTTATATTGAAAATCATCAGTTCTTTTTGGATAGGGGGTCATTATTTTAAGGAAATATCTAAACAGCGGAATGCGCCAGCCGTACAACATGTTGGTAAAAAATTGTTTGTCCTCTCATCACACTGAAACGACGAGACGGATTTTAACCAATTTTGGTACAGATATAGTTGGACATCCAAAGACGGAACAAGGATACTTTTAACCAGGCAGACTATGGTAAAGAAAATAATACACCGACGAACTTGCGTACACTTTCTAGGCGCTAATTCCTAAAGCTAAAGAATAAATCCGTATTACGTTACCAGGACATAAAATTTTCCGCGCGTGTACTGCCCGTCCAGCACAACTACGCTTTGCGACTTGTCCCGCGAAATAGCATCGTCCGTCACACTCTCACAGTACTATCAAGAAAGAGATAGGTAATATTTCTCGCGCGAGAAAAAGTCGCGTGTCACAGTTGTGCTAGAGGTGCAGGATTAGATAAGCGGCTAGCAGTGCCTTAGTTTTAATCTGGGAGTAAATCCTAATATAGTGGGAAACAAGTTGTTATAAACGTAATAAAGGTAGACTCAGTAAAAAAATATCAAAGGCAAGAAAGTAAATCATAGACAATGGATGTAGCAATGTGATAAAGATTTTATCGCTAAATTATCATTTATGATTAAAATTATAGAAATAAATTTACTTGACCGAGCGAGCGAAGCATCTCGGTTTCAGCTTGGCCCAACTTTTTTTCATAATAGAATTCCAGTTTTCGGCCGTTATCTCCTACAACAGGTCTATTTCTTAACCTCATCATCCTCCTAGCCTTTGTCCCATATCTTTGTAGAGAGTGAATTCTCAATCGGGGTCGGCTACCTAAATCCCAAGATGTGGCGTAGGCACTAGTTTTTACGCAAGCGACTGCCATCAGACCTTCCAACCCAGAGGGGAAACTAGGCCTTATTGGGCTTAGGTGGTTTCCTCACGATGTTTTCCTTCACCGAAAAGCGAGTGGTAAATATCAAATGACATTCCGTACATAAGCTCCGAAAAACTCATTGGTACGGGCCGGGTTCGAACCGCAACCTCCGGATTGACAGTCGCATGCCCTAACCACTAGGCTATCACCGCTTATTATAGGTCTATTTCTTAACCTATTCTTCCGAAATTTAAGTCGACAAAGTTTTATGGAAATTTGACACTAGGCAGCGAAAGCCCCGGGGTATGCAAACACATCCGAACCTTTTCTCTAAACAAAAGCAATTCTCTTAGGAACTGAATTATTTTGATTAAACTATAAAGAAAGCCCTGTGATCGGCCGCTGATAAATATCGCGATGCCCCGACTCAAAGGGAACTTATGGCTCTACTAAGTAAGAATTTAGTCCACACTGCGGGATCCAAGAGCTAAGTTAGAGAGATTATTCTAGCTGAAGTTCCAGATTGTAACTAAGACTAGACTGACTAGTGAGACTAGGCGCTAATTTAGTGTACTTTCAGATATTGCCAAATAAGCGATATCTCGGGTGTAACTCCTCTACATCCTTCTATTGTCATTTAAACGCGATGTTTGCGATTCTAGCTGCATACAGTATCATTATATGTTATCATTACCCGCTAGTTAAGTTTTCACCTGGTATCTATGGCGTCGCATATAAATAAGGTGCAAACTTAACGCGAATGGATTGGTGAACTTCAGGGTTCTTTCCAAGAGATTAGGGCCCTGGATGTTGGTTTGACGTTTGAAGCTAACAGTTATTCGACTTCTTGAAAATCGTACATCCTAACCTTTTCTCTAAACAAAAGCAATTCTGTTAGGAACGAAATGATTTTGATTAAACTATAAACGAAGCCCCGACTCAAAGGTAATAATTTAATCCACACTGAGGGATCCAAGAGCTAGATTGTAACTAAGACTAGCGCGACCAGGGTGGTAATTAGTCTACCTTGAGATATCATCAAGTAAACGGCATCTGAAACGTCAAAAAACTTAAAAACGCGATGTTTGCTGCGTAAAGTGACATTCCAACGGATACGATGAGGCGCACACTTAACGCGCCCGGGTTGGCAGTCGCGATATACCTTAAAAAACCCCTACGTAGTGATTACCGCAATATTCGTGTTTTAAACTTGCCGAAAAAGTACATACCGGCATTCCTTGCGGCGGAGCTGAGTTGATGACGATTTCCAATTGAATACTGTTTGTACCCATTTATACTTCATTAACAACGTTAAACAATGTAAAAAAACAGGCTGGCCGGCCGGCATTTCTCTCAAAAATAATTAGAATAAAAGAAGAGGCCTTAATTAAAGGATGAAATGTTTCGAATTACTAATGAATGATTAAAACCCGACTGAAAATAACATTGAAAACGTTGATTAAACCTAAATCTTTGACCCGTGTGATCACAGCATAACATTGCATACAAACTCAGCGCGATTTTCAGTCACCCTACATTATATATAGTTTTTAAGTTATTTGTTTTGAATATATATAAAAAACTCCACTAACTGATAATGAGATCATCAATTCCATCCTATTTCACACGCAGATGGTCCTACGAAAAACTCTTTTATGAAATAAACTCAATTATACAAATCAATATCCTCAATTTTACTTCCTTGATATTTCCTATACACGAAAGAGCGTAACTGCTCAAACTTTCCTACATAAACCAGTCTTTTGTATACGCAGGGCAGGTACTATTTAAAAGGACAAAATGTTTGAGCTTCGGGAATAAGCAATGGCTTCATGCCTCACCAGCCACCCCGGCGCAAGAGTAGCGTGAACATATTGGATAATAAAATTCATGCTTTGCCGTTCAAACGCTGTGAAAGAAAATCCTCTTTTGATTTCGCTCGTACTTTCGTGAAATTAATTTCGAAATCAACTGCCGGAATGTTTTGAAAGCGAACACGGAGGTGCAATAAAAAATTAAACGCAGCGCTAGCTACTTATTTGAGAGTTCTGTGAATATTAATGTTCAACGTTTTTGCATCAAAAGTTCTCGAAAACAGGTCAGCGTCAGTTAAATATTTATAATTGTTTTTAGTTTCGTCAGGCAGGCTATTTGGAATTCGAGGGTTATTTGGTAGTAAGCAAAGTGTAGGTTTTAAACTCCAAAATAAATGTTCCAACCTTAACACAACGTACAGTCCACACAAGATCGCACAACCTTAACAGTTTAAGTGGTAAAAAATGTTCGGGTTTAAGACCTTTTATACTTTATTTATTTTATTCATAAATGTGCCCCATGCGTCCTATGCTCAAACATTGCTGGTAGAACCAACGGCCGTTCCCCGAGATCTGATGAAAGAGGTCGGGTGGCCGGTGGCCTTGTAAAGGTCAAGGTGGATTCTGCTAGATACAGGCTGTGCAGTGGACGTCTTTTTGCAGCTGTTATTTCAGAGTCTTCTTTTCGGCTTAGGCTGCATCTGTCATCTATCAGAAATTTGCGAGGAAGCGAAGGGAGGGAAGATGCATAGCGAAGTCTTTTTCAAAGAACCACGAAACCTATCGGCACTAGTCTCGGAGAAAGCAAGTAAAAATGGCATTGGGGTAAGCTAAACATGAAGAACCGAATGGTCAACGGGTATGATTCTTACGAACTGATAGACGAATCGAAGATCGGCCTCTGGCAAAATGGACTGACGACTGACCTAAAGCCGCCTGAAGTCGATAGATCGGATCTGGCAACCCTAGCCATGTAAACATCTACGTGTTCAAGTTATTGTCGATTAATCAAAACATTTTTCTTTTTTTATTCGGGAAAAGTATGTAAATCTTACGAACACTGTGGTACAACGACTGCAACTCCAACGCAAAATGCAACAAGTTCAAATCCGGTCTTCTCTCCATTTGTATATTTATTTCACGGATTCTGCATCCCGCCTCAGTAATTAAATTAAATCTTTGAAGGAATAATATCTTCGTTTGGAGCGCGTCAAAATTCCAGTGCTACATCCAGGCAGCGAGCAATTTCATTAGATTTAAGTCTCTGGGTGGGACAATTTTGAAGCGACAGTTGTCATTTACGTGGACGTGGAAATAGTAACTCGCAGTTTGTTTTGAAGAGAAGTAACGCCTTTTTATTCCTTACTACATGTTGACGTTGACGATGAGTTGGCGCTGTGGTAAAGCAGCTGCCTACTGAGCCGACGGCCCAGGGTTCGAATCCCGGCAGTGGCAAATATTTGTGTGACGAACTCGAATATTAATGCCTGGGCTATGGATGTTATTTGTATTTAAGTATGTATGTATTTATCTATATAAGTATGTTTATCGTCGTCTAGTGTTCGTAACACAAGCCTACTAGAGCTTACTGGGAGATTAGATCGATTTGTGTGACATTTATTTATTTCTTTATTATTCCTCATTTCCTTTTTAAGTGCCATATCCTCCACGGTATGTCGGAAACTGCAGTCCGAAAGTCTTTCCCGGAATTCCACACTGTTGAACTTAAAACCTATATAAGTATAGCGGATAGCTTATAAGTCTTATAAAAAGGATGGTTCCAAATTTTAGACATTTTGATTGAGCCATGGCAACCTCTACAATAAAAATATTCAATTGCGTAATAGTAAAAAATATTTTTAAATGTGATAAAGATACCCTCTGATGGTGTCTCATACGTGTATCGTTCGGGAATATTTCCCGAACATGATAAATCGTTTCTACACCATTGATATAAAGTACAAAATTGTGAAACGTAATCATCAATCCCACAAAGCTCCTCTATTTGGGGATGTAGGTCGAATAGTTCTGCGGTTTGCTCCCTTTTTGGTTACAGGGTTTTCGATGCGATTTCGCAATGTTGGAGGTCTTATCATTAAAATTCCTACTTTATAAGAGTAAACACGTTTTGCATGAAAATAATTTACAGCTTGGTGCCGTGACCAGGATAAAATTATTTTATATTAGTTTTTTTTTTATATAGATCGAGCGCAGTGATTTTTTTCTACAAAAACTTTTATTTTTGTTTTTATTGTATTTTTATAATAATAGTTAGTAGTAGATTTAGTTATGTTTTTCTACTGGCCGAAATTATCAAAAATGAGGTAATAATTTTCATTTACATAACGTTTTTACTAAGTCAAAATATATATATTTATATAGGGACAACAAATCAAATAAACGTAAACAAAACGTAACAATCTTACACAAATCCACCTAGTCGCAAACTAAGTAATGCTTGTATTATGGGATGGGTAGTCCATGATCCAGGAACAAATATTCGAGTTCATCACACAAATATTTGCCCTTGCTGGTATTCGAACCAGCTCAGTAGACAGCTGTACTACAAACTGCACCAACCGCATCGTCAAAATACATAATCTTCATTAACTGTGAAATATAAAAGGAACCAGTGTATTTTTAGGGTTCCGTACCTCAAAAGGAAAAAACGGAACCCTTATAGGATCACTTTGTTGTCCGTCTGTCCGTCCGTCCGTCCGTCTGTCAAGACCCTTTTTCTCAGGAACGCGTGGAGGTATGAAGCTGAAATTTATATCAATTACTCAGGTCTACTGTCCCTTGAAGCTGTGAAAAAATCAAACTTCTAAGCCAACGCAATCAAAAGATACAGCCGTTTATGCCGCAAATTTTCGACACTTGCAAGGGAATCAAAACCTACAGGGTGCTTCCCGTGAACTCAGAATCTTGAAATTTGGTACGAAGCAACGTCTTATAGCATAGATAAAGGAAAAATTACGAAAACCATAATTTTTTTTTTAATACCTAACTTTGCACCTAATTTATATGGGGCGCTATACATACCAGGTGCAAACTTAACTTAACCACTTAGGGATGGAAAGTGTTTGTACGGAACCCTCGGTGCGCGAGTCCGACTCGCACTTGGCCGGTTTTTTCTATGAATACAATACACGGATTAAATACCTACTAATGCATCGTTTTGTTGGCATAATACAGAAAAATATGAACTAAGTAAAACGCTTTGTTACACTCATGCTAGAAGTCCGTAATCTTTTTAAATAAAGTTCCGCTTTTCAACTTTTCAGTCTAACGAGCTGACTGCACATCTGCCATTGCAAATGTCAGGGCGCTAATTAGAGTGTATTTTGAGATATCACCAAATAAGCGCTTTTTCAGGTATATGCCAAGTATAACGTATTTAACAGTCTTAAAACGCCTTCTTCTCGTCCGACGTCTTGTCGTTAAACTTATATGCTTTTCCCAATTTGTATTACATTTGTGCTATAAAGATTAAATAAATTAATTAAACGCGATGTTTGCCATTCGAGCTGCATAAAGTGACGTTTCACGTTACTACCCAGTCAAGTTAAATTTGCGTTTGATACCTAGGGCGTCGCATATAAATGAGGCACAAACTTAATGCGACCAAGTTGCCGAAGCGGCGATATAGGTATATCGCCGCTTCGAAGATCTCTCCGAGATATTCAAGAGATATATATGGAATTGGGGCCCAGTACATATTTTATTTTTCAAGAAACGTAAACAAAGGCAATGAGGATTTATTAAGTCTGAGGGCGGTAAAAAGTTCAACAATAAATTCAAAAGAGCAGACGGTTCGAGCATAAAATGTACTTATACACTGAGAAATACTGCTGGTAAGAGAAAAAAGTCTACGAGAGCATTACGCGAACTTAGTTGTTGTTTCAGCTACAGTAAGTAACCCTTACCATGAGTTAACGTGAACGCACTTGCTAGTGACAGCGTAAACGATTTCCATGGAGAATAGTTCAGCCTACCTAGCGGTCACTTTGTAGATCTACAACTCAATAGTGTACTGAAGTTCATGACAAGATATACCATTGCGACTAGTTTATCCCTGATATATTTGGGTTGGGATATACCAAAAAAAAAACACCTTTTTTTTTTGTTGTAACCGTAAAATATAGGCCAATATTACATACTAATTTCATCCGTTTGTTAATTAGATACGTTGAATTATTCCTCAGTAAGCATACTGTGATGACGTCGTGATTTACTGGAATTGTACTGCATAGGTAAAACGGCAATGGAAGTAAAAAAATAAAAATGAATAATTTTTCACAGGTGTCATATTGTCACAATCAAATTGTTTATTGCGGTATAAGAATTCCATTCCATTTGGTCGTTAAAAAATGGCATATATCCAAGTTAGTGGTACGTATTTTAGTTCACAAGTCAAGCTTATACATGCAATGTACCTATTTGAGATGAGAAAACGAAACTAAGGACAAAATCTAGAACTAAAAATATGGAATATGTATCATGTCGAGGAGTCATCTAGACTATTATAAAATTCTAGATTTGTATTGCAAATCAGTTTTATATGGAGAGAAGTCATGATTTTAGGAAAAGTCGTAATAGCGCGATGTAGGATCGTCTTTAAGCAACATTCAATTTGATTCGAAATTGGTACCCATCGCTTCATACAAAAGTAAAAATTACATTCAACTTTTAATAATTTGGAAAACCCTCGACATCTATATACTAAAAGCTTTTCTAATTCTGAGACCTGAAATAATTCAGGTCATAATGGGTTAAGTAAAACCATTAAATGCATTGGATTGATACCCCCAAAAAATTAATCTTAGTTTCTGTTGGCGTCTCTTAAAATATCGTATACAACAAAAAATCACCAAAATGCAAAACTAACCGGGATATTATTTCATTCGCTTGACACTTATTACTTGACATTATGGAAATACGTGCAAACTAACGGATTTTGCTGGAATCTGTTTCGGTGCAAAACTGCAGGTTTCTTTGAAAATGCTTTATATTTTAATGTCTAAATTATCACATTAAGAACTTCAAAACTTGGTGTGAAATATAGCTGCTGGCACTAATTGTGTAATAAAGTATCAATTGATAGTAAGTTAAATTTAGGATTACATAACTATCGACCTAATCTGATAGACCTCAGAGAGAAAATTCCATCTAAATGTCCAGGTCTTTATGACTTTTAATATGAAAAGTAAATTATTCAACTCTTTTGCGAGTTTTGTAAATTAATTTACTTTCTTTATTTAAGCGTTATTAAAGGTGAAAAACGAAGGTGATCTTCAAACTTATATAGACTTTTTTGAAGACAAAGATGTCAAATATAATTAAAGTACACGTAAAATTTGAAAAATCTAATTAATTTAATCTGAACATCTGTCATCTGGATGTTGTTTTAGCAGCTAGTTGAAATATATTTTTCTCAAACATGCAATGAAATTTTCTCATAGTGTGCGTTATAATAGGCTTCGAAGTATCGCGTTTCGGGCGGAACAACTCGAGAGAACTGTAAAGGAATTTCATACAAAATCAAAAGCCTAGACCGGGAAGTATTTTTTTTTTAAATGGCGTCTGTGTTCATGAACAGGCTAAACAGCTGAATTATATTTTATTGAGTGGTGCTTTTTTTTTATTTCATTGCATATGTTTGAGAAAAGCATTATCCATGCCTTAGCCGTGAAAAGGGTTTGCCGGTTTCGTATCACTATTCGGCCTCCCTACGGTCGGCCGTCTATACCTACTCACCCGGCAAGCCCTTCTTTCCCTGCGTCTGCAGTAATGTACTATTACGGCCCGCGGCACCAATAACTGAGTGATGCTGATGGTCTGGCCGGTTTTGATAAACCTTTGACACAGACATTCCATAGAGTGGTGACAATGCAATTGAGTTTTACTGTAAACTCTGAAAAGATACTGAATCAGAGAGCTCATAAAAAGGAAATGCAAACACACGGAACTAAAACTGGGGCCATGTCACTGTCAAGAGATAATTCCCGAGAGAGGTTCTTCAGCTGTTTTTAATTGACAACATTTACGAATAAATCGACGCTAAGATCGTTAATTCATTATCAAGGGACCTAGGTAGTAGGTACTATAAAAGCTTTTCTTTATGATCAAAGCAGTTTGACTTAAATAACATCCCATGATATTTAAAGGGTGGTAACTCGCCTCAACGCAAATAAAAATCTACCTAATCTAGTAATAATTTACCTACGATGATTTCAATGGATGATTTTTTACACAGTTACATACTCCATTTTAGATTTGTTTTCAATTAATTTGGTAATATTTCTGGTATCATAATACTGATAATGCAGGAACGATACGTGGAAATCGGGAAAACAAATGTGTAGGTAGGTACGTGTTCGGTTTCGGTTCGTCGGTTTTAATTTTGCGATATATGTGCGTACAAGACAATTATTATTATAATATGAGTCTCAAGTTACAAACAGCACGTTTTTTCTTGTGTAACCTACCGAAAAAACAGAATACATGATGTAGTGTTGCTATCCTTATCTCGTGCGCATACGTCAGAACCAACGGAGTGGGGTTAGTTCCTACCCGACCCTTGCCGAGACTGGTGGTGCTGGTGGTGCGTTGTCGAGCTAAGTTCTAGCATAGTGACCTATATAAACAGCTGTACTGTGCCTGGCATAGGGTTAGGTATACTACAAGTGGCGACGAGGACAAAAGTGATTAGAAATCTAATTATGCCTTCGAAAAAAAGAGAATAGACGGGAACACGACAAAAGCAGTCTAACGTGTACTTGCACAGTAAATGTATAATAAATACAGGGCAAGCTCGATAGTGATATGATACATTGTCATTGAAGTTAATTTATCCAAGTTATAGTTTCACTAATAACTGTGGAACAAAAGACATCTACCTAGTGGGTAGCGGTGCACTGCTCAACTATTCCAGTACAGGGATCGACTCGTAAACAAGTTTTAGTTTGTAATGGGTCATTCGTTTAAAACATAACGGTTATTGCACATTTGCAAATAACTCCTGGCCAATCATGCAGTTTTACTTACTTATAGATATTATTTTTGTCCGATATTTACTAACGGTATTAATGTCTAATATTTTTACCGGAAATGCGTCGATACCGCGACTCGTATATAATGAAAGATTTGTAAACCAAAAAAATTATGTTACCTACCTAGGCACAATAAGGAGGTATTGTTTAATAAGCGCAACGTATCTAAGTACCTATCTACTCGCGCCTACAACGTAAAATTAATGCAATTGTACAGTTTAAAACCATTGGAAAACATATAATAAATAATAATAATAATAAAGTGTGATAAAATGTTATATTAGTTATGAAATAACGATCTGGGGCCCAATTCGAGAATGCCGTTGGAGATATCTCCAAACGTCAAATCTCCATTAGATAACAGTTATATCGCCATTGAACTGTCATTTAAATGCGATGAGCTTAAAAGTGACATATCTCATCTCAATTTTGGAAATACGAAGGCGATAATGATTGTCAAAAATGTTATTCATGTATATAAATTTCTGTTTTTAACGAAACGTAACGGACCAATTTCACGTACTATGCGGTCAATTTAAAGTATGCGCCTGTTATTTATGCCGTCACATACAAAGGAAACGAAAATTTTGCGCGTCCGAATTGACGAAGTTGCGATATCGCCACTTGTCAAGTAGGCACACGTCAAAAGTGACGGATGGCGATGAAAATGAGAGATCTCCATTATATCTCTAAAATTGGTCGAATACCCCCCCTGACTTAGAAGCGCAAGTTTATAGTCATTTATAATAACGGCTTGTAGGTAGATATATCTGAAAGTTTGCGATAGCAAAATTACTCAAGTAAACTAGCTTTAGTAAACAGTTCAGTTGTCAGAAATATTATCATTAATTATAAATAGACTTCGGTTGCTTCTAACGGCATTTGAGGCAGATTAGATCGGGTGCAGTATAAATTGTTTACGGGGTTGATAAATAGGTAACTAAGTAACTAGTAACTACATTGTAATAATACCTTGCGCTGCGGTGTCAATATGTATGAAAGTAAACATTGAAGTGTTTAATGTTTATTTCACTTAGTTATTCACGGACCCGTAATATGTATGATGAAATATCCGTGTAGGTATATGTGTTTATGAGTGGTTAAACTGTATGATTGGTGTTGTAAATAAACTTGTAAGCAGAGTATATTGTACCTGGTCATTTAATTGGCAAGAAAAAGAAATGTTTACTAGTCATTATGGTATACTGATCATTCAATTGATAAATAAGACAAAGGTCTTGTACACCTAGCAACTGAAATCAAATATGTTGTGTCATTTAATTGACATATTGTTTTAACACTTCTAACATTGACCAAGGTCATGGTATAGCAGTAGTTAAGCGGTCGTTAAAACGACTAATGGCTAAAGGGCCAGTGCGAACATTAAATTGTTTAGCAAGCGGTTAGATGAATGCTCCGCTTGAATCATTTGATTGATTGGTTCCGGGACACCCCAAAAGTACCCATGGCAGCCATAACTTTGGAAAAAATCCATTGCGAAGACGAGACCTCTTCGATCGGTCTGAGATGGGAGCGTTCGAAACGAGCACTCCATGTATATTTGGAGGTGTCAGCTATCACAGATAGCCAAAAGAAGAGAGCAAGCCTCTTGCATTTCGGAGGAATTGAGCTCTAAGAAATATATTACAATACCCCTGGAGCGGATGCGGAGCCAGGTGTCGGCATAGAGGTATTTGCGATAGCCTTAGCAAAATTCGATGATTACTTTGCTCCTGCAAACAAAGTACGGTATATGAACGCCACGTATTCCGTTTGATGAAACAGGAACAGGATGAAAAGTTCGAGAAATTCCTTGTACGGCTGCGACAAGCCGATAAATGCAATTATAAAGATGAATATGAACACATCATTGATCACGGAAAAATGCCTAACAATAGTTACGTTAAAATAAAAAAAACTATTAAAACACAAGTTTTTGGTTGCTAAATGTAAGATAATTTTATTTTGTCACGGGGTTCGTGCTGAGGCCTACCCACGACATGAGGCTGAGGCCTACCCACAATGCACCACTGGGTGGAAAGTTGCTTACATAAATAAGAAAACGGACAAAATGTATTATTTTGAATATTAATTAGTAGTTGTGCTCTCGAGGAATATGAATATTTAGCAGTTTAGCGTTATTCTCGAATGGGTCGTGTTACTAATCTTCGACTGCGCAGTGGCGCAGTGGATCACAATATAATAATTATGAACAAATTAGGAAAACGATTGGACTGCCTAGGCGTCTATTTAATTTACACGACTGTTCATTTGTGCGTGCGTAATTGAATACGCTACTTAATACTTTCCTATGGAGTGGGCTTGATCGTTCTGAATTTCCAAATATATTGACGGGTTAAATATTATAGTGTGATAAGCTTAATTTGTCTTTATGTTGAAAATGTATTTTTTGGAATAATTATCTAGAGTATCTTGTATAGTTGATAAGCAGTATGAACATCCAGCTTAAGGGTTGTGCATTAATAGGTACATATGACACGTATAGGTGCATATGTCACATGTAGTCAATTTGGTATAACAAAATCAGTAATTAAATAACAGCAGATACGTCTTGTAAGGTATAGTATAATATAGGTATAGTATTTGATAGGCCAAACGGGTTTAAAAGTGATATGGAAGACTCCTAAGTGCAAAGTCATTAGTCAATATGATAAGCTCTGACTGTATTGTTACTGGAAACTAATAGCTTTATGTCAGGGGTCAATTTGATTTATTTATTTATTTCAAATAATTACACAGCTTAACAGTTAGTACTAATGCACTGTGAATTACAAGAATAATTCATCATAACATGCTACATATGAGGTAGATTCAATTACTGAAAAATTACATCCATGTATCGCCTTACAGTACCTTAAACATTCATGACACACAATTATCCAGCTACTTCCAAAAAACGTCCAAATCCGATGCTGATGCGAGAAGCGCATTAAGTTCTCGTAAGGCTCGAACTACAGGAGAGTTTTTCACGCTATAGTTCGCGCCTCAGGAGCAGCCAACAGTAGCCGGCAGCGTGGACGAAAATTGAACCTCGATTTATAAGGGACGAACAATCGGATAACCTGACTGACCAGCTCTGGACAGCCAGAACATCCTCGCAAGATTTTACAAGCACTAGTCAGCACATAATTTCGTCTAACCTCGAGGGAATAGATTGATAGACCACGCTGAATTGCCCATATGATAGGCTAAGACTTTATGAGAGGTCAATTTGATAGACCACGCTGGATTGCCGATATAAGAGGCTAAGCGGATTGTTAAAGTAAGCGAAAGGCATTATGAAACGTCTATTTAGTAGACCGCGGGAACCAAACTATTCGTAAGAAAGATAGTAAGGCTTAACGGCTAAGCAAATACAATTGCATGGAAGGTCAATTGGATAGACTATAGATATATTATAAGCGGTATGTTAAGTGCCGCGTTCGTGCTGGAAGGTCAATTTGAAATACCATATGTATTAAACCTTCCTTTAAATTTATATTAAATAACTCAAAGCGTTCATAAACTGGAGTATTTGCTTTTGAGACTTCCATTAAAACTTGAATATCAATGGCTTCGACGCGTCGATTAAATTGAAATATACTGTGCTTTAAAGCTTTCATTCAATTGGAAAAGGCTGTTGTTTTAAGACTTCCATTAAATTGGAATATCTGAAGTATCAGAAAGCCGGTAACATGGGAATATGACGTGTTCTTGACTCACATTCAATTGGGATACTCGAGGTCTGTGTGTCCAGTGAATTGGAATTGATTGACAACCTTAATTGAATTGACAATAGTTTGGCACTTCAAATGAATGCCTGGATAAAACTGTAATAGTTTGACATTTTAAATTGACAAAAGTGGCATTTAAAATGAATGCCTATATTAGGTGGGATTGTTTAACTACCTCCATTATATTGACAAAAGTTTAGTATTTCGAATAAGAGCTTCCATTAAGTTCGAATCGTTTGAAAACATTAAGTAAATTGACAATAGTCCGGTATTTCAAACGAATACCTCCCTCAGATAGGAATTGTTTATCAACCTTCAATTGAGAATGGTCTGGTATTACACCTAAATGCCGGAATTAAATTGGTATTGGTATATCACTGATTTAAAACCTTGATCCAATTAGAAATGTGGTGGTTTAAAAACCTCAATTCAATTGGATTTGCAATTTAGTTTAGTATTTCAAATAAGTGCCTTCATTAAATAGGAATCGTTTCACAACATTAATTAAATTGCCAATGATGGTCCTGTATTTCAAATGAATGGCTCCATTAAACTGGAATTATTTATCAACCTTATATTGAGAATGATCTGGTATTCTAAATTATCTGTAATTTGTTTATCTGTGATTTCAAATCTAGATCGAATAGGAAAAGACGCGGTTTCAAAATCTCAATTCAATTGGACTATAGTTGCAATTTCGAAAATTTATTTGGATTCTCATATTCTTTTGAATGGTATATATCGTAATTTCAGATGACAAATTATAATGATGACCTTAGTGAGAATATTGAACAAGAGAACATGATGACGTGTAAATTAAGTTAGCTACTTAGAATGGAATAGAATAGAACAGAATAATTTTTATTTTACCAAGAGAAACATTTCTACATTTAACATAATTTAACAGTGACTTCCACACTAGGCACAGCCTGTATCGTGGAAGTCGTATCATACACATCAGGTTCGTTAACAATGCGGCTATAGACATGCCTTAAACAAGAAATTAAAACTAACAAATGAACAGTACTACGATAAATACATATACACTATCAGTTTGTTTCAAAAAAAAAAAAATGAAAATGGTAAAAGGGGGAAAAGAGCAAGCAATAGTCCTTAAGCGCTTGACAAAGTGGTTGTTGTGAAATAATTATCCAGATAGGCTACATGTCACAATTCTTAAAAATTCTAGAATGAAGTGTATAACCCTTGTTTTGTATAATTCATTTATTTTTCAAATAAGTTACACAATATTACAGTAATATAACCTACATGCTTTGGAACTACAAAACTACATGCAGACCAAACTTAAAACTAGTTAGATTTAATTCAATAAGCGCCTTAATGGTTTAAGCGACATAATGGCGTGGCTCCTTTGCTTTGTTCGACCTCTGGAATAGCTGTCATGTGCGACTATTTCTCGAGCGAGATATTTGCCTATCTCTTGCAGCTGTGCAGTGGTGTGAGGGAATGACGGCTAGCGCTGTCGCGCGACGGGAACCGCGAGGCGTGGTTATGCTAGACAGGCTGGCGTAGGATTAGGCAGATAGTAGCAGCCTGTAGCGGCTGGGACACGCGTAGCTCAAACGAGCTGAATTGAACGTAGAGACAGGTCTGAAGTGGTACACCTTCATGTCCTGGTTGGACACGGTGTCGCAATCCCAAGAACTGAATTAACCGGCTCGCCTGTGCCACTTAGTCTTGCGGGGCACCATGCGCGCCTTGCTCTTCCTTTCCACCAGTGTGACTCCCTCCCTATCCACATTGGTGTGGGAGAACTTTTCCTGATCGCGAACCCGTACGGGGCCGGTTAGCTGCGACAGACTAACCGGCGACTACAGCATATTGCACGCTGAAGCGACTTCGAATCGGTATCCTTTGTGTATCCTCGATGTATCCTCTATATTGTTGGGTCAACAAGGTTCGCGGCAAGTTTATATTGCAAAGCTAGTTCTAAATCAAATGAGATCACAAATTAAACTATTAACCGGTCTAGATAACATAAAACAAGACTGATTAAATACTTTATGGGTTTTGAGTGAAACAACCTTTTTATTTAAATATATAAACATTCACATATTATTATTTATACGATCACCAATTAATCTAATTTTAATTAAAATAAAAAAGGGATGTAGTGTTGCTATCCTTATCTCGTGCGCATACGTCAGAACCAACGGAGTGGGGTTAGTTCCTACCCGACCCTTGCCGAGACTGGTGGTGCTGGTGGTGCGTTGTCGAGCTAAGTTCTAGCATAGTGACCTATATAAACAGCTGTACTGTGCCTGGCATAGGGTTAGGTATACTACACATACATAGAATACAAAACCTGGGACCTAATTCGAGAATGCCGTTTGAGAGATCGCAAAACGTCAATACTCTATTGGATAACAGTGAAGCCTTAGAACTGTCATTAAAATGCGATGAGCTTCAAGTTACATAATCTCATCTCAATTTTGGAAATACGAAGGCAAATAATTGTCAAAAATGCTATTTGTGCATATGAATTTCTGTTTTGAACGAAACGTTACTGACTAATTTCACAATATGCGCCTGTTATTTATGCAGTCACATACAAAGGAAACGCAAATTAAGCGCGACCGGATTGACGAAGTTGCGATGTTCTAGGGATATCGCCACTTGTCAAGTAGGGACACGTCAAAAGTGACGGATGGCGATGAAAAATGGAGATATCTCTATCATCTCACTAAAATTGGTTGAATTACCCCCCTAATTAGTTAAAAATGTGACGCTTAACTGTTCTTTGGTTTGAAAAACGTCGAAAGGTCGTAATGAAATGTAGGGTTACCCGTTAATGAAATCCATATACCTACGCTGTGCGACCGGAAAATATGCATTATATAGAATTGTGTGCGATTGACTAATATAATAATTCTATATAATTTTTTTCTTACGATCAAAATATTTAAGACGAAACAAAAATCTGTGCTTATTACGACAAAACGGATCGACGAATATTACAAAATTTTGATATTTACAATGGCAGTAAACGGAGACAGGACTGTTTTACGACGACACCGAAAAAAAAGAGCTTTGCTATTTCCTCCTGTACCTCAAACCGAACTCTCTCACTCTCTGTCCTAGCTTGAAGAACCCGACACGATCAAAGGTTCGGGAGCCATTATCTTTTTATGTCCGTCCTCTATTTTGGCAAGACAAAAAGGGTGGTGGCCACCGACCTTAATAAAACCGCTCTCTAAATATGCCCTATTTGCCTGGGTCTTGTGGTTAAAGACAAAATACATATTTAGTAGTTTTGTTGGGAGGTTTATTGTGCACTATACTTTCGCAAACAATGCCCAGGGGTTCCACTCGACGTTTCTAATTAAATGGTTGATATACAGGATGGAACAAAATGAGGGACTTTCCTGCTAACAATTGGAATTGTACAGACTAAGTACTACTTACTATATTTTTGCTGTCGGGTCACCCTCATCTGGCAGAATATTGTTTTACCGGACCTAATGTTTGGCAATAATGCTCCATGTCGCAGAAATTTTCTCTAGCTGCTACATTAAAAAATGATTTGGATTTAAGTGCCATACTGCATTAAAACATTCCACTCAATCTGGCGCGTGTAATCGATAACTTCCAGAAGGTAATAAGTAATTACAGTTACTTTGGCGTTTACGACCTTTTTTATAGAGCTTGAAATCTTTCTCGTAATTTAAACCTCGGGCTGAAAACATCGGTTTCGGTCAGCGATCTATTGTGAAGGATGGGTAACTACGGAACCTTACACTGAGGGTGGCTCGGCATGCTCTTGGCCGGTTTTGTCAAATAAGCTATAGCCGTAAAATCGTTATTGGCCTCCAAAAAATCACTCAAATAACTATGTTCTTTAAAAATAATGTTATATTCGTTTCAATTTCACGTCAACGAATAGTTACGAGTAGTAGAAACGCTTCTTGTTTTTGATCAAATAGTAACACTTAATTTTAGGAAAGTCCCTCGTCTTGTACCATCCTGCTTAATATGCTTTCTTTGACTATTCGGCATTAAATTAATATTAAATAATATTGACAAATTGTCTTTTAACGATACATAATGGTTATTGCAAAAGTAGACATATAATAATAATAATAATTGTCGTTTCGGAGAACGGTCTTATAGCAAAGAGTCTCGACAAACACCTCAAGAGACTCTCGCTAGATGGCTGGATCAAGGGTCAGATTCAGAAGGCGGTACTCCTGGACACGGCGCGCATCGTCAGGTTCCTCTCTCTGCAGCCCTAACCACCGGTAGCCTGGGCCCTGCCCCGCTGCCGGCGGCACCCTAGGTTAGGTTTTTTAGAATGTACTTATATTTTGTAACTTCTTTATTGTATTTTACTTTTGATATAAATTTATTGTAAAAAACCTAATCTAAGCTTTAAAATGAATAAAGGAGATAATAATTTAAATAATAATAATTTATTTCCAAACACATCTTACAAAAGTTTCCTTATAAATAGAAGTTCTACTTCCTAAATAGGTAACACCTGTGCTTTAGGATAAGCAGCGCTCCTCTCCGTAAAAAGGCTTGATGTTATACATTAATACAATTAAAAAAGGTAAAATAATTTACAAGTAAGACCAAATAATGTTGCTGCTATGTCGAACATTTGTCATTAGAAATATAAAATTTTACTAACAAAAGCCCCCAAAAATAGCATAGTAGTCCAATTTTCGCCACACGTGTTAAATGCACGATTTATCATTTCCCCCAACCGGCAATTAGGCACTTTTGTCTGAGTACAATTAGTGCAGAATTGCTGGTCACCATGCCCCAAGAAGGAAATAATTCAACGGAGCATTGCGATATCTCAAATTGAGCAATATCTCGGATTCACTATGGTACAATATCGATATTTTTGTGAAATTGATAAGTTCTTGTTTAGGAGATAATTAAATGGTAAAATTTAAAACATTGCTCGCTGATGTCATGTATTTTTGCATAATTATATGTCTCACAATTTTGTTATTTACGCCCATAGATAGAGTACGGTGTACTAGGCAGAATGATGAATTCTTAGGAAGTTTTGCTAGCGCAAATAATGATGCCGCATTCAGTGGATGTTTATTAGTAATTGCCGATATGTCATTTACGTAACGGCGTAACGGTGAATGCCCACTACTTCGCGGCTACAGATTTTTATTATGCCATATGACTCACCATTTACTACTTTACGCTTATCAAAGTAGTATATTTTACCTTAATCATAAAATAAAAAAACAATAAAGTAGAAATATAGTGGCGATATCTCTGATAAACGTCAGTGTCATATTGAATTAGGGCCAAAGCAACTTTTTGCTTTTCACACTAAATTTACTTCTGATAGTCACGCTTGTAATTTCCCGACCAAAGATGTTTTGTTTTCAAGGCGGAGGGGAATGATTTTGTTTTTCGCCAAATGTATTGTCTACATGCTTAATGGTGTTTAATGGGGTGGAAAAATCTTCCATTATGCTTGGTGTGGAAATGTGTTCTTTACCACCTAATGGCTTTTTGACTCCTAATTATTATTTTTTGACGAATGTTCCATTTCGCCGAAAAATCTTTCCGTAGAAAGCATTTTTCTTTGCAATCGTAAACTGTTTGAGATTGTTATAAAACAAACCTAACCTAACCTAATAAATAGGATGATATTTCGATGAATTATAAAAATGTAGATAATGACTACCTATGTTTATTTCAAAATGGCTGAAATTTGTTATTATTTGCTTTAGCAACCACGTCGTCGCCATTTTGAAAAAACTCGACTTGAATTATTTAACCTGCTCACAAAATTTCACGAGAATCGATTGAGAAATGTGGCCTGTAGGCGAGAACAGCGTAAAATCCGGACATACGAAAGACTTCTCGGCCATTAAAATATTGTCAAATTAGGTGAATGTGTGCAGTATTCAACTAAGGAGAATGTGTTTTCACCAAAACAAATTGAATTATATTGGAACAGTTGAGCATCTAGCTTCCATCACCTCACAGAATCCTGCGCACAGCCACCCATCGCCACGCAAACAAGTCGCGCTCAGTGCATCTAGGCTTCGCGACTCTTGTCGCGCGACATAGCACTACCCGTCACTCTCTCACATTACTGCACAGAAAGAGACGGGTAACTATCTCGCGCGAGAAATAGTCACGTATATGACAGTTATGCTAGAGCTGCAGGGCAGGAGTCGTTGCTATAGGAGCGCATTGAGAAATGAGAGGGCTCTGGGGTATGTAATGGTATGGGCAGAAGCCGATTTTATAATAGTTTTTTGTTATCTAGCGATCAAATATTTCCAGTAAACTAATAAATATGCAACAGTAACCAACCAACGTTTCGATGTTTACTATTCTAACAACTCAAAAATGGATCGAAACAACATGGATGTCGATGCTTTCGAGCCTTCACATTTTCCCATGTCCCGATATTAAAACAGCTTCAGAGTGGTGAAAAAATAATATTCTGCATAGACTTTTTAGAAATGCTCGTAAAAAATACCACGCAAACCCAGATTTGTTAAAATCATCTTAATACCTATAGGATCATTATGAAATCGGCGCTTAAAGTAATAATAAAAGAGGGGTGTGATCATTTTAACCTAGGTATGTCTCGGTTTTTTGCATAGTTACCCCTGGACAGATGACTGTCTTTTAATCGATCTATTTATTTCAAAGGTATTTTGATATTACTTTAATTTACTTTGCATTTTAATAACCAATTAAGGTATACCATTTGTACGTCTACTCGGAAACAAAATAAACCAAGCTTGTATTCGAAACGGTCTAATGACGTCACTAGGATCAAATATCACACTAATAGGGTACCAAAGTCTTCAGGGAAATTTCATGTTCTGTATTAGCTGATTAAATGCATTAGCGTGCCGTACGCACGTCGGAAAATGTCCACAGGGTGGTAATAAATGTTTTGAGAGCTGAAAAAAAATATGTTTACTAGAAATTCCCCTTTTAAAACGCGCTTTTAGTTAACATTAAATTCTTATAATAATACTAGAAGTGCCCGCAACTTCGTTCGCGTAAAGCTTTTTTTAGGGTTCCGTACCCAAAGGGTAAAAACGCTGTCCGTCTGTCTGTCTGACCGTCTGTCACCAGGCTGTATCTCATGAACCGTGATAGCTGGATAGGTGAAATTTTCACAGATGATATATTTGTCTTGCCGCTATAACAAAAAATAATGTATACAGAATAAAATAAATATTTAAGCGGGGCTCCCATACAACAAACGTGGCAAAAGCCTTTTTTTGTTTGAAGGTACAGAACCCTTCGTGCACGAGTCGTGTAAAAAGTATCCTATAACTATCTTTGGAAGTCTAGCTATCCCTGTAGGTATAGCTGTATGAGTGGGCAAATAAATGTTCACCAACAGATCGCGCGCCCATACATTTTTTGCATCGCGCTGTTAAGATCTTCCCTGAAATAACTGAACTGACTGAAATGTTTAGAATCCTACTAAAGTATAGATATGTAAAATTGAAATGTCCATGAAATGCAATATTGTAGGACACTAAATTAAAGAGTATATTTTTTATTTTTTAGTATATGTTTGTGTGAAGTCACGGTTTGACATATAAATATTTAATTACTTACGATTTTTTTTGCACAGAGGTTGTACTTGAAGTTCAGAAAGTGAAAAATAGCATATTTTATCCCAAGAATTGTCAGTTACAGAATAATGGAAAAATAACTTTTGCCACGCATTTCAGAATAGTTGTTACTTTATTTACAGGACACCCTATGAAGGGTAGCTAATAAATTGCCATTGATTGTAGCATAAAAGTCCACTTAATAGCCGTTTCAAGGACATCATTTCAGCATTAAAGAACTTCTGCTTATAGGGCATAGACCTAAATTCGACGTTTATCATAAATCTTTCCGAAATCGCACCACGATATATTAAGACATTCATAAAATTTCTGTTTATGAATGACAATCCACACTTTTTGGGTTTAAGGTCAGGTGGGGTATGAATCTTTCAACAAATGATTTTACGCATAACTTTTTAATGCTGAAAACCTTTAAAGGCGAAAGTTTGTGAGTGTGTCTGTATGTTAGTTACTTCTTACTTAAACGGCTGGACCAATTCTGATAAATTTTGGCATAAAGGTTACTGACACCCTGGATCAACACAAAAGATATTTTATATCCCGAAAAAAAAAATTGTGTTCCCGTAGGAAGAGTGGGTAACACCGCGCGGTGCAGCTAGTAATATTATAAAGGCGAATGTTTGTGCGCCTTCCGGCGACCTTTATAAGGTCATCTGTCCATCTTGTAGGTGGACGTCCAACGCTGCGCTTGCTGGTCCGAGGTCTCCACTCGAGCACTTTTCGGCCCCATCGGCCATCTGCTCTGCGTGCTATGTGGCCTGCCCATTGCCACTTCAACTTGCTAATCCGGTGAGCTATATCGGTCACTTTAGTTCGTCTACGGATTCAGGTCGCTTCCAACCGGTATATATGGAAGTCCAGAGGTAGGCCTATGTTCAGCAGTGGACGTCCTGTGGCTGAGATGATGATGATGATGAATGTTTGTGAGTGTATTTGGATGTTACTTACTTCGTCACGCTCAAACGTCTAGATCAAGATGGATAAACATTTGTATGGAGGTGGTGGACACCCTTATTTAAAACAAAGGCCACTTTTTATCAAAAAATCACACTGTTCTCAACTCATACTGAATTGGAGGTAACATCCGCTCAGCAGACTGGCGTCTCAAGGCATAATACCTAAACGCAACTTAATAACTTAGTAATTAGCAAGGAACTTCACGAAGTACTCCAGAAACTTGTGAACTTACGTCTTTGGATTGAGAGGCAGTGCCTAACATCTGCTGCATAGTGAAAACCACAGATCTATGTATACAGTCTATGTTTATCTTTGTATATTTTTTTAAATAATATTGTTTTAGAAGTCCTCGTCACTAAATTTCTGTGTCAAGTGCTTTGGTTTTATCTTCGCTCCAGCTATAGAAGATTCCTGTACAATCACATGATGGAAGAAAATGTGACACTGACGACGTATCGCAGCGTATTTGTCGCTAAAGTATGAAATTACCAGGAATATAGTAATGATTGGAATTTTGAGAGGCAGCCGTCGCAGCCGCTTTGCGAGCCTTCTATGTAGGAAAGCAAGGTACTAACAAACCTAACCAGCGGGCCTATGACGGTTGCCTTTAGCACGCAATTTGCTTCTGTCACTCACACTCACATTTTGTTAAAACGTGATGGATGCTTGGTCACCTATATATCGCGTGATAAAAGCAACCATCATCAATAGGTAATTTATAAAGATTTTTTTTTCAGAGAATCGCTAGGCAAATTTCAGTTTTTTTCCGATACCTATGCCTAGGAATTTCATAATCTGGTAAATTACACAAATGGGTAACGATATAATACGCAACATCTAGTTTCGGTGTGAACAGTATATTGTGTTAAAAACGTAATGCATACGACTCGTCACTGCGTAGACGCCCCTTTAAGCACGCCTTCTAGTGAGAAAATTATTATAATTATAAGTTACTCACGTTTGCATGGCAGTGTGACGTAATTACTCTTTGAATTATTCGCAAAATGGCCGCTTTGCGGCGAGGAGCCCACGCGTCGTGAGGTTACCTAGTAGTTAAATAAATGTCACAATTCTTACTTATCATAGGATCATATATATTTACAGATAGTTACGTGCGCTCCGCGTTAGTTACGTGTCGTGGGATGACCGGCCTTAGAATTGTCCCCCACCATATCGTCCCGTGGTTGCAGTAGAAGCCTGCTAAGGGAATAATAATAATAATATACCGGGAGATGGGCAGCAGCGTCTTCCAGAGACCTTAAAAAAAAACTGCGCGCGCCAACCCGCCTGCCAAGCGTGGCGCGTATGGCAAAACCCCCTTTATGATTAGTCACACAAATACCAGGCCCCCAGTCTCCGGCAGCTCCGCTATCCCTGGCGCGGGTAGCGGCCAAGGTAATGGCGGAGCAGGGGGTGCTAAGAATCCCCGGACGAAATCCGGCTACCCATCCCCACGACGACTGGCCCTGGTAACACATAACATACGCACAATGAGGACTGATGAAAAGATTTGCGAGTTGGAAGAGGAACTGAGCAGGTTACACTGTGACATTGTAGGATTATGCGAAGTCCGTAGAGAGGGGGAGGACACCGTAACCCTGAAGTCTGATAACCTGCTCTACTACCGGGAGGGCGCCCAACAGTCCCAAGGCGGTGTCGGATTTCTCGTTCACAGGTCCCTCGTTAACAACATAACTACCATCGACAGTGTTTCGAGCAGGGTGGTGTACCTAATACTCAGAATATCCAAAAGATATTCGTTGAAGGTCATTCAGGTATACGCACCGACCTCGTCACATTCTCATGAGGAAGTAGAGGCTATGTATGAGGACGTAAGTAGGGCCATACATACTTCCAAAACCTACTTCACTGTTGTTATGGGGGACTTCAATGCAAAGTTGGGCAAGAACAGCGGTGATGAGTTGAGAGTGGGGCAATTTGGATACGGGCAACGGAACCCTAGGGGACAGAGGCTGGCCGACTTTCTAGAGAAAGAGGAACTCTTCATGATGAACTCTTTCTTCCAGAAGCCGCCTCACATTAAATAGACCTGGATAAGTCCCGATGGTTCCACGAGAAACGAGATTGACTTCATCATGACTGACAAGAAAAGGATTTTCAGTGATGTGTCTGTGATCAATAGGGTAAAGGCCGGCAGTGATCATCGAATCGTAAGAGGCACACTGAATATCAATGTTAAACTGGAAAGGCCCAGTCTGATGAAGTCTAAGCTCCGACCTACTCGGGCCCATATTCAAAACTCCGAGAGCTTTCAACTCGAGCTCTCCAACCGCTTCGCTTGTCTGGAGAACTTTGTCTCAGTGGACGAGATCAACGATGGGCTAGTGTAAACTATCCACACGTCTAAGTTTTTCAGACCCTTCCGTACCTCCCGAACCTCAGAAATTGTCTGATCGAACCTTAAACTTCATGGCTGAACGACGCTCGCTACAGTTGCAGTCTCCCGATGACGCGAGGTCATATAGGCAGCTTAATAGACGTATATCGAAGTCCTTGCGACATGATCTGCGGCTCTTTAATACGAACCGTGTTAAAGAGACCATTGAGCAGAACAAAGGCTCCAAAGTGTTCGCAAAGGACAAGTCTATTGGACAAAGCCAGCTGATCAAGCTGAAACGGGAAGATGGCAGCATAGCGTCGACCAAAGCAGAGGTTCTAGGCGAGATCGAGAGGTTCTATGGTCAGTTATACACTTCAGTCGCAAAGCCCGTTGACAGCCTGGTAGGCAATCCAAGAGCCAAGTTGTCCCGACATTATACCGAAGACATCCCGGACATCAGTCTGTACGAGATTATGATGGCCCTGAAACAGCTTAAGAACAACAAGGCGCCGGGCGAAGACGGAATCACCTCAGAGCTTCTAAGAGCGGGTGGAACACCGGTACTTAAGGTCCTCCAGAAGCTCTTTAATTCCGTCTTGTCCGAGGGCAAAACGCCTGAAGCATGGAATAGAGGCGAGGTGGTACTGTTCTTCCAGAAAGGTGATAACAGCCTATTGAAGAACTACAGGCCCATCACGCTTCTAAGCCATGTTGATAAGCTGTTTTCAAGGGTCATCACGAACCGTCTCGAACATAGACTTGATGACTTCCAGCCTCCCGAACTAGCCGGTTTCCGAAAAAGCTATAGTTCCATAGACCACATACATACGCTGCGGCAAGTTATACAGAAGACTGAAGAGTATAACTTGCCATTATGCTTAGCGTTTGTGGACTATGAGAAAGCCTTCGATTCGGTGGAAACATGGGTGGTGCTCGAGTCACTTCAGCGATGCCATATTGACTATCGGTACATTGAAGTGTTGAAGTGTTTGTATAGTAACGCCACCATGTCGGTCCGAGCTCAGGAGCAGAGCACAAAGGCCATTCCATTGAGAAGAGGCGTAAGACAGGGGGACGTTGTGTCCCCGAAACTGTTTACGGCCGTTATGGAAGACGCCTTCAAGCTCCTGGAATGGCAAGGACTTGGCATCAACATCAATGGCGAATACATCACTCACCTTCGGTTTGCCGACGACATCGTAGTCATAGCAAAGTCGATGGAGGAACTCAGCATGATGCTCGATGACCTCAATCGAGTTTCTCAACGGGTGGGCTTAAAAATGAACATGGACAAGACGAAACTCATGTCAAATGCCAAGGTTGTGCCCATCACAGTCTCTGTTGAAAACTCGGTACTCGAAGTTGTTGACTCATACATCTACCTAGGACAAGTGGTCCAATTAGGTAGGTCCAACTTCGAGAAAAAGGTCAACCGCCGAATCCAACTCGGCTGGGCAGCGTTCGGGAAACTACGCAATGTCTTTTCGTCCGACATACCTCAGTGCCGCAAGACGAAAGTCTTCAATCAATGTGTGTTACCAGTGATGATTTACGGCACCGAAACGTGGTCTTTCACTATCAGCCTCATCTCAAAGCTCAAAGTCGCTCAACGAGCAATGGAGAGGGCTATGCTCGGGGTGTCTACGTGATCGAATCAGAAATGAGGAAATCCGTAGACGAACTAAAGTGACCGATATAGCTCACCGGATTAGCAAGTTGAAGTGGCAATGGGCAGGCCACATAACACGCAGAGCAGATGGCCGATGGAGCTGAAAAGTGCTCGAGTGGAGACCTCGGACCAGCATGCTCAGCGTAGGACGTCCACCTACAAGATGGACAGATGACCTTATAAAGGTCACCGGAAGGCGCTGGATGCAGGTCGCTTCCAACCGCTATATATGGAAGTCCAAAGGGGAGGCCTATGTTCAGCAGTGGACGTCCTATGGCTGAGATGATGATGATGATGATGATGATGACGTGCGCTCACTAAGCCAATATTAACTTTTTACAGATCCTATTCGTTTTTGATCCCTTGTAGGTATGAAGGTTGCACATTTGTTCTAAGGCTCCTTATCCGTTCAAAAATGCTGATTGTTTTAGACATTTCTCTCTATGATACAACGTGTCTTGACATAATTATCATCAATATTATACTACTTAGAACAGGGGCAATGCGATTTATTGGTATATATTTGAAACCGTTTGAGTCTTTCATTGATATTTTTTAACTACTCGAATTTGACAAAATTCTCGCAGGAAACTTATTTTTTAATTTATTTTCCGACTGCACGCAATGAAAGCATGAAATAGCTATGTTACTTTTTAGAACTCAGGGAAAAGTATTATTCACTTTAAAAATTGGTTGATAATGAGAATTTATGTGTCATAATACGAAAAAATAAATTAAAAAAGAATAAGGTCTTAAGACTTTATTACATCCCTTGTGTGTGATACCTGTCGTATGCAACGTCACAAATGTGCTAATCAAATTGAAATTAACTGATATTTTAACGTAAGGTTTAAACGTCCCGCACAGATCAGAACTGTACATAAACATACAAGTTAGGGATTAATGTACACTTTTTTTAAGCTATCTAGACTAATTTACGTTTTTAAAAGTTAACGCTTTAGAAAAGGGAAAACAAATTATGACACAAAAAATATACAGGTAACAAATTGTGATAAATATTGTACGGTTAAGCAAAAATAGGGTGAGCAAAGTTGTACTTCGCAAACGAGTTGCGAAACTCAACAGATACCTCAAACTCGAGTCTTAGTAAAGATTAAAATTTTAAGTATGATGCAAATCTCAGTAAACAAACACAAAACCCAGGAAGCAATCCAAAGACTCTCAGCAAATTTGCTCAGCGAAATGATTTCTGCAAATGAGAATTTTATTTGCCACAGCATCTTGAAAAAAGGAAATTTTAATAATAGACGATTACTCTCCATTATTTATCTTTTTTCCGATTTGTCTTCTGCTCTAATTGGGACATTGGCGTATAAAATGAAGGTTAATTTACATTTCTTGCGACCTCCGTACCTAACAGAAAATTTAGCCGCTCTTTATGATGATGTATTTATTCTTTTTTAAATAGAACTTATAAGAAATTAACTTACGCTTGTGTAGATTAAATTTTACACGGATATAAGTATTGAAATTAGTGCATGTGGGTGGATCAACTTTTTCTTGCAGTTATTCTGTCCCGTGACCCAAGGGACAATTGTGATTAAACATCTAAGAAGTGTTGAAAATTTATTTTACTGGTATTATCAGGAGATCAGTCTACATAATAATGGGCTTATAACTGCTTAAATTACAAAGCTTTTGCTAAATATAACCACGGAAAATCGTAGTTTTAAAAAGTGACCAGGGGACTTCACCATTATAACGAATGGCAGAAATTAGTTGATTGACCCATGTACCAGATTATACTATACACGTTACTGAACATATGGTTCAACATATGTTGATACGTTAGTTAGTACAAAATTATGTAATTTTTCTCTGGTTTTATGCAAAATTTCATAAGTTAACTAATTAATCTGTGTTTATTATTGTCCTGGGTTTTGTAGCTAGTAATCTAGGCCTCTTCATTGCTCACATTACAACGAAGAGTTTATGCTGAGTTAGCAGCATCAGAACTCTATTTTATTGGTTATTCTTGTAAAATGCCACTCTACTATTGTGGTGTTGCGATTGATCAAGGCTATGAACATGTTGTCTTGGCACTTGAATTGTAAAAAAAATACCTTTGGTGAATATAATGAATCGTTTTCTTTTCCTAATCTAATTTAGTCAAGAATCAGAAATATTATACTTGTTTAAAAAATATGTTATCTTAGTTGCTTCAGTATATTTTGTTTCTCTCTTAAGTTGATTGGTAATAGCTATTTTGTAAGACACCTACATATTTCTTTTACAATAAATATGTTATATCCAATTCAAGGTCATTCGCAATAATAAAATCACGCATATTGGCATTGGCACAAACCATTTCATAGTTAACCACTTTTATGCTCCCTTCCGCATAATTTTGGCCTCTATAAATTTACATGTTGAATATTCGGGTCTTATAACACTTTATGTGTGTGTAAAGGTGGGTGAAACGGTGAGCAATTACTTAACACCTCGTAAAATTGACGCACAAGGGAGTAAAGTGACGGAATGTGCACAAGATGACTTACAAAGCTCTTTGTGGACGAGAATGGATTTTGTATGGGTTTTGTTATGTATTAAGTTGGGTACTTCTTGGATTTGTATTGTTATGACAGTTGTAGGTAGTTCGAAAATAAATGAGTTTTGCTTCTGATCTCAATGGCGTTGTATCTTTTATTGGCGACTGCGGTAAATTAATGTGTTTTACGCGAAAATGAACAGTAATTTTTCAAACGTGGTGTTTCCTGGACACTTTAATCCAAAAACTGACAAGTGGTGTGATTATAAGGAGCAGTTATTATGTGCATTGGACGTGGCGGGCGCCGCGGCGGACACGTCGCGGGCGCGTTCTTTGTTTCTGTCTCAGTGCGGGAAGGACACTTACGCACTAATTGCGTCACTTCTGGTCCCGATGCGGCCTACTGGTGCTTCATTTGAGGACATTATCGGTGTTTTGGACAAGTTTTTTGAACCGGAAGTTAACGAAATTTTACAAGCTGGAAAGTTTCACAAACGCGTACAATCACAACAAGAGAGCGTGCAGGAGTATATCGGCGCAATTAGCTTGCTTGGTGCAAAATGAAATTTCGCCGATCTTAAGCGTCAGTTGAGAGACAGACTAGTGCTCGGGGTGCGCGACGAGCGCCTGCGGCGCGAGCTGTTGAAGACCAAAGACCTCACATATGCGTGTGCCGTCCAGTACTGTCTCAACTATCAGGCGACGTTCCCAGACTTGTACCCTGAGCCTAGTACGTCCAGGCAAACTCCGCGTAATGAAAAAGAACCAATGGAAATTGATAAAATCCAATCATTGAACTGTAAACATTGTGCCAGAGTTCATAAATCTAATGAGCGGTGTCCATTTGTTAAGGCTCAGTGCTACTATTGTAAAAAACATGGGCATATAGCCTCTGCCTGTAGCAAGAAACAAGGCAGGGTTCATCAGACCGAAGACAAGTGTTCATGTGACTCTGAATCGGAAAATGAAAATATGAATGGCATTTATATCTGCGCTGAAAACTATCATGCACCGATAAAAGCAGATGTGGTGATGAATGGAGCTAGATTATCCATGGAAATTGATTCAGGAGCCTCGAGAACCATCATATCCGAACAGACATTTAAGAAATTGTGGGTGAATCCGCCAATTTTGAATTCTACTAATCTGAAACTAGTAACATGGACCCGGACTCCGTTGAAAATATTAGGGCTGACACATGTTCGAGCAGTTTTGGGAGCTAAAGAGGCCCAATGTGAACTCGTTGTGGTTGCGGGCACTGGACCAAGCTTGCTTGGTAGAAACTGGTTCGACAAGTTGGGAATACAGTTGGTTGGGGTGTGTTGGTCAGAGGATGAAATAACAACATGGAAGAATCAGTACCCGAATGTATTTAAAGAAGGCTTGGGTGAATATACAGGGCCACAAGTGTCGCTGCATGTGCGCCCCGGAACAGTACCGCGATTCATGAAAGCGCGCCCTGTACCTTTTCCTCTGAAGAAGCAAGTGGAAGACGAGCTGCGCCAAATGGTTAAGGATGAAGTTATGACACCAATCAAGTATTCCGAATGGGCCACTCCTTTGAGGATTGTTAAGAAGGACGACGGATCTTTGCGTATTTGTGGAGATTACCGTTCGACAGTAAACGCAGCAATTGATGTCGACACATACCCGCTCCCTACATCGACAGAGGCATTTGTGAAGCTCAGTGGAGGAAGTGTATTTAGTAAACTGGACTTGAGGAAGGCGTACACCCAGCTTAAAGTAGATGAAGGGACGGCTATGCTGCTGACACTAAATACACCCATCGGGCTCATGAAGGTGAATCGCTTGGCATATGGAATTAGTGCGGCGCCTGGTATATTTCAAAGGGTGATGTCCACGGCGCTGGCGGATATGGAGGGGGTCGCGTGTCTCCTTGATGATGTAGCGGTCATGGGAAGAAATATGGAGGAGCATAATAAGCGATTGGACACAGTATTGCGTAAACTGCAAGATATGGGATTTAGACTTAACATAAAGAAATGCATCTTTGCTTCACGCAGCATCACCTTTTTAGGTCATATGCTGGATGCTGAAGGACTCCACCCATCTCCGGATAAAGTAGAAGAAATTCGAGGCAAACCAGCACCCACTAATAAAGAGACATTGAGAGCATTTTTGGGGCTGTACAATTTTTATGAGAAATTCTTACCGGACAAGGCATCGTTGCTTGAACCTTTGTACCGTTTGCTGGAAGCAAAGGCACCATGGACATGGGGTGAAAAAGAACAAACAGCGTTCAACAAGGCTAAGAACCTGCTGTCATCGGACTGCACTTTGGTGGGATATGACTTAAATAAAGAGTTGTTATTGATTTGCGACTCGTCAGATTATGGCTTGGGAGCAATCTTGGCTCACGTTATGGAAGATGGATCTGAACGACCGGTGATGATGGCATCGCGGACACTACAACCCCATGAAAGACGTTATGGCCAAATTGATAAGGAGGCGCTGGCCATAATTTTCGGGCTATCTAAGTATCATCAGTTTTTAGCCGGACGGAAGTTTTGCATCATCACCGACCACCGGCCATTGGTCGGCTTGTTTAACCCGGAAAAACCCATTCCTGACCAAATATCACCTAGAATGTTACGATGGTCGCTAAAACTCAATGGGTACAGTTATGCCATAAAATATCGGCCAGGCAAATCGATCGGAAATGCTGATGCTTTAAGCCGATGGACAGAGCCACAGACTTCTTCCGTGGTGCGGGATGCAGACCGTTTAGGTGAAATACTCCTGCTGGAAGAGCAACCGCTGGGATGGAACCTGGACGTAAAAACAATTGCCGAAGAAACGAAGAAAGATAGGGTGCTACAAAAGGTACAATTTCACGTGCTTCATGGCTGGCCGAGCACAAATACAGACCCTGAACTGCAACCATATTGGATCCGCAGAGAGGCTCTTTCACACAATAAAGAATGTTTATTGTGGTGTAACAGAGTCATTATACCGGCCTCTCTTCACCAAAAGGTACTCAAATTATTGCATGCTCCACACGCAGGCATTGTACAGACAAAAGCATATGCGAGAGGGTACGTTTGGTGGGTCGGTATGGATAAGGAAATCGAGAAAGTAGTGGCTGAATGTGAAGACTGTCAGTCAGTAAAGAATAACCCACCTAAAGATCTGCAGACGTGGGTGACACCAGATAAAGCATGGAGTCGTTTGCACATTGACTTCGCCGGTCCATTCCAGGGAAAAACTTTTCTACTACTCATCGACTCCTACAGCAAATGGATAGAAGCAGAAATTGTTCCATCGATGAGCTCAGAGTCAATAATCAAGATTTTACGACGAATATTTGCCGCCCAAGGTTTACCTGAGGTTTTGGTCTCAGATAATGGAAGGACGTTTACGTCAGAAGAATTTAATTTATATTTGTCAAAGAACCATATCAGACACTTATACACTCCGCCCTACCATCCGGCGTCAAATGGCCAAATTGAAAGAGCCGTACAGACGTTTAAAAATAAGCTAAAGAAACTGGCAACAACGAACATGCCTTGGGGTGAAAAATTGGCAAAAACCTTATACTATTTGCGCACAGTCCCTAACAGTCCTACTAATAAGACACCAGCGGAAATGTTAAATGGACGCAAGTATAGAACAGCTATATCATATTTACACCCGGACAGCGCGCCAAGCCGCGCCAACAAGCAGCTTGAGCGAGCAGCGCAGCAGCCGTGCGCGCGCGCTTTCAGCGTGGGGCAGCCTGTGCTCGTGCGCATGTATGGGCTAGGAGTGAAGTGGATGAAGGGCGTGGTAGAGACTGTAGAGGGGCCCAGCACTTATGTGGTGAGGACGGAAGATGGAGAGTTGCACCGTCGCCACACAGACCAGATCATAGTTCGAGCATTAAACCAATCGACGGCTGAGAATGAGGACCAGCCACCACTCGACTATGGGTCTCAGTCATCAACAACATCGGATCCTCCAATTGAAATACCACCCCCAGAGTTATGGCCGGATATTATTGGAATCCCTAATCAGTGCTAATAAGAAAATCATTGTAATATTCAGAGTGTTAATTTTGTCTTGTTGATTATGGTGGAAAGATATGTTATGTATTAAGTTGGGTACTTCTTGGATTTGTATTGTTATGACAGTTGTAGGTAGTTCGAAAATAAATGAGTTTTGCTTCTGATCTCAATGGCGTTGTATCTTTTAGGTTTCATCCCAAGTGTGCGGTGGAAACTTACAGTGAAATGTAAGTCGTTTTATAGATTACAAATTTTCACGCTTCTTAGCAAGGTATATTTATTTATAAAGTCACAACCCTTTTTTCTGTAAACTGCAGAATGCCGTTTTTAGTCGGGGTATTTTTAAGTGACTGAATCTAGCGAAAGACTTAGATTTTTTTTCATGATAACAATAAATAAATATCGGAAAACCTCACTTACATCGATTTAGTCCTAGAGTAAGCTCTCGTATGCTTGTGTTACGGACACTACTGCAAATAACTTCAGATGTTTCTGGGTGAATCAAAATTTGACTGTCTCCGGCGTTACTCGAAATATCTCTGGAGTTACCAAGAAATCGGACTTCCATATACCTATTTTTTGTTTATTAGGTTTATCAGTTAGGACATTGAACGGTTTAACGTGTCCCATAAAAAACACAGAGAAACCTTTATTTAGGTACAGGTGCCTTTTTACAATGAAGTTTAAAAGTTGTGGACAGATTTGTTTCAGTCAAAAAGTTTATCCGACCTTCTACGAAAATATTACAATGAAAGTGAAGCGGTTAAAATCCGTAAATATAAACGTCGCTTAAATACATATATTTAAATATTCATGTGCTATCAAAATACATACGAGTGGGGTTTACTCACATCGTAGAAGTCGATTTCGCTCGACATATTTAGAATCGGTTTGATTCCCCGCTAACTTCACGAGGTCCATCTAGTCGAGGGCCGGACCCACGCTACGCTTTCCCATTCGTGACCCTATGATCCTAATAATCAAATACAATGTTTAGCGTTCCATGGTCATGATGTAATTATTTACTGCCCAAACTGTGCAGAGTGCATAGTGGACGGTAATCCAGTTTGGTCGAAAGCCAATCGAGCCAATAGGCGGTCACTGGCCAGCTGGCTCTGTTGCGCTATAATATTCCACGTTGTTGCTATTTCCATATGTAAAAGTAAGTAACGAAATGGACAGAATAGACAGAATTAAGCCATATTATTACCCACCAACATTCCACTTTGTTACTAAGTACTTAATATGATAACTAAATACAATGTTGAGTGTCCCATGGTCGCGATGTAATTATTTACCGTCCAAACTGTCTGCAAAGTGCAGTAAAGCGGGCGGTAATCCAGTTTGGCCGAAAGCCAATCAAGCCAATAGGCGGTCACTGGCCAGCTGGCTCGGTTGCGCTAAACTGGGTTACAGCTGTTTTGTAAACGAAATTTAGCGTGTTGTCTTTGGGCCAACTCATTTCGATCGTTAATGGAAAAATCACATTTTCATAAAAATTGCCGATGTCAAAAATAAATCGTATTTTGCGGAGCAACTTAACGAACTGGGAATTTTTCACGAAAAGTAATGCAATGATTAACTCTGACATAATTGGCATACATTAAGAAATGGTTATAACATTCCTCATTGTTGCTATTTCTAAGACACTATTATGTAAAAGTTAGTAACAAAATAGACAGACTAGACATAATTAAGTCATATTATTACCTAACAACATTCCACTTTGTTACTAAGTACTTAATATAAAAATGTTTATTTATTTCTTAATTTCATCTTACGCGCATCCAACATCAGTTACTTAGCACTGCTTATAATTGAGTAATAAGTAAATCACAGTACAAAACCGCCAACCGCAGAACTTGCTACAAGTTGGAGATTAACGTGCCAACTTGCTGCGTCTAATTAATTAACAATCAGATATTCTAACTAACTAACTAACTAACTAGGGACGCTGCTGACAAGAAATTATGCAGTCTGCGAGGCAAGAAAAGAGAACCAATGGGATTTTCGTGTCGACATTAAAAAGTTTAAAGATTATTTAAAAAGTATATTATATATTTACAATGAAGCGAAATAATGGTTCAGGGCTTAGGGTGGCATCTAAGGGATGCAGAAGCAACTGGTTGAAAAATTCAATTGTTCTCGCATCAGGTTCAGTGGTCCAATAGGTAGAACGCCCGTGTTGGCCCGAGGTTGAGACGCAGGTTCGAATCCTGTCTGAACTATTAAATTTTTCGGTTCATTGTAAACATAAAGCCCCTGGAGTTATAGGCACTCCATAGTTTACAGTAAATGAAAGGGTTGTGACTTGGTAAATAATTATCACGCGTGGTAAAAGCGTAGAATTATAACCCTTTTATCTAACCAAATATCATAAACCCTCCATGATGCGTTCAAGAACCGGACATTATGAACACCATAAAAATACTTTTGTTAGCACAAATTTCTTATCTGTAAAAAAATTATTATTGCTAAAGACTAACATTGATTTCTATAATATTTATTATTCAAATTGCGAACATCTCTGAAAAACAAAAAAAAATATTTGACCTCTATCATCAGTCGAGATGACACTTAGTTCGAAATGACTTGTCAATTTGCAATTAAATTTGACAAATGTCGCACGTAAGTAAGATATCGAACGCTATGATAGTTGGGGCTGACTCTAGTTTGTCTCTGAATTAAAAATAAAAACTATGACAGCCGCCAGAAAACTTCATTACCGCCATTACCGGATAATATTTGTTATAATGTGCGACTCCTGAATGCATCATGGAGGCTTATGATATGTGGCTAGATAAAGTGGATCTGATAAAGTAGTGTATGTAACTGTACATAATTAGGCATTAGAACAATCGTGTGATGTTATTATGAAACTTGCCTTCGGCTCGTTTCATAAACCCACACTCGTGTTTAATACCCCTCATTATGTACAGTCACATAAACTACTATAAAATGACATACATTTCAACTGAACACTTGGGACGAAACCCGCACTAAACCCGGTCTTGGAAATTCTTGTCCATAAATCTAGAGAGTTTTGTAAGTCATCTCGTACACTTTCTGTCACTTTAAGGCTACTTATCCGTTTAAAAAATGCTGATTGTTGTAGACATTTTTCCCTATGATCAAACAGGTTTCTTAACATATTATCAATGTTGCTTACTTAGAACGGTATTGCGATTTATTGGTAAATATTTGAAACCTAGAGTTTTATCATTTTCATTGATAATTAATATTTCAAAAACTACTCGAAATTGACAAAATTCACGGAGCAAACTTTTTTTTTCTACTTATTTTTGACTGCACGTGCATTATCAGCATAAAAAAGCTACGAGTATGTTACTAGAATTATCTAGAACTCAGGGAAAAGTATTAGTCACTTTCAATAGTTGGTTGAAATTTATCTAATTTTTTATTTTATTTTTATACTATGACGGTGACAAACAAGCATGCGGCCCGCCTGATGTTAGCCAGTTACCGCCGCCTATGGACGTTTGCGACGCCAGGAGCATCACACGCGCGTTGCCGACCCTTTAAGAACCTATTTACTCCCAATTTGCTTTCAACACTTGAGAACTACGATTATTTATCTAAAGTGCAACACGGAATCCCTCTCGATAGTAAATTTCCAAGTTTTAAACCAGTTATTGCGCGGGTCGGAGCTGGGAGGAAGGTAAATTTTAATCTATAATAACAGTGGAGTGGGTTGGTAATTAAAGTTAACTAAACAGCTCAGGCGCGCAAACGCCAGGGAATATAGCGCAGGTGAAATATCGACATCGTATATGTATGTATACTTAATTATACTATATCTACACACATGAGACACAAATATTATTTTAGCAATATTTCGACACACGCGAAATACCATTGTTAAAAAGCCGATAGGTATTTGTAATTACCAACTCATCAAGGCGAAATTAATTTCATTTTACACGCTTCTGATCATGACGTAACTTGTTCCTGAAAATTATATTTTAAACGAGTGGCAATTTGAAAACTCGGTAACTGGAACTTTTAATTATTATGTGATCGGAAATTAATTATAATTACGATACTGGGGTAAGACGGTGGAAAGGATGAGTTTTAATTCGATGGATAAGGAATAGTGATATCTCTAATTTATTTCATTATCTTTGCAATTGGACCAGGGTGCTAATTCAACTGTACTTAAATTAAGCAATGTCGCAAATATAACTCACGTATATCGTTTTTAACTGTCATTCAAACGCGATGTTTTTGCAATTCTAGCTGCATAAAGTGTCATTGCAAATTTGCGCATGATATCTATAGCGTCGCATATATACGTAAATAAGGCTTAAAATTAATGCGACCGCGTTCTTCGAGACTTCGAGATCTTATATCTCAGAGTTATATATGGAATTAGGGCCCAGCATTACCTACGTGGCATTATTATATTATCATCAAAGTTATGGAAGTATTCTTAATTCCTATTACAAATACAAACACGGGGACAGTTGAAACTACAGAAAAGCTTGTAAGTTGTATTGTATAAATAACCTAACAAGTTTTGGTTTAGCCCTGGGATAGTGACGGACAAACAGTTTAAATATGACAATATTAACGTGCATACGTCATATACATATACGCATTATAAAATGTCTGTGGCGAAATGTGAACAATCAATCTCAAAACATTATACACCGGAATGATGCTTAAATCTTCGTTTTTATTCTGTAATAAATATTGAATCATATTGAAAAAACTTGTCTAGCATCACTGTGAATACAGTTATCAAAAACAAAAAGTTTATTCTGAAAGTAGGCCACAAGGGCACTTTTCCAAGTCTGAATCTGAGGCTACCGGCATTTCACAAGAGGAGACCAATGTTCAAAAGCAAATTAGTTTCAGAAAAAGTCGTCCTTGCCAGAAAACTAAATTAGTACCTATCACTAAAAATCCACATTATGGTGTAGGCCAGAAAGCAAATTGTTGGTCTAAAACGGTTATAATAAACAACTTACTTAAAAACATACTACTTACACCAGTCACATGAAGGGCCTTATTACCCTTGCGATTTACGAGCGAGTTTTCTATACATTTAAGCGCCGCGGCGAATTCGCTGCGTGATCGTCTTCGTACAAAGTTCGTGTCTCACAAAATGTAATAAGGTCTTTAGGGTACTTACATACTCAAATACTTTCCGATACATTCAATTAGGTAATCTTATTGAAGGCCCTGGACCTTTTACAGGATCTCAGCATTAAGTCGCATTACTAAATACCCTTACTTTGCCCTTCGGGTTCGTTCTTGCCAGAAAACTAAATTAGTACCTATCACTAAAAATCCACATTATGGTGTAGGCCAGAAAGCAAATTGTTGGTCTAAAACGGTTATAATAAACAAGTTACTTAAAAACATACTACTTACACCAGTCACATGAAGGGCCTTATTACCCTTGCGATTTACGAGCGAGTTTTCTATACATTTAAGCGCCGCGGCGAATTCGCTGCGTGATCGTCTTCGTACAAAGTTCGTGTCTCACAAAATGTAATAAGGTCTTTAGGGTACTTACATACTCAAATACTTTCCGATACATTCAATTAGGTAATCTTATTGAAGGCCCTGGACCTTTTACAGGATCTCAGCATTAAGTCGCATTACTAAATACCCTTACTTTGCCCTTCGGGTTCGTTCTTGCCAGAAAACTAAATTAGTACCTATCACTAAAAATCCACATTATGGTGTAGGCCAGAAAGCAAATTGTTGGTCTAAAACGGTTATAATAAACAAGTTACTTAAAAACATACTACTTACACCAGTCACATGAAGGGCCTTATTACCCTTGCGATTTACGAGCGAGTTTTCTATACATTTAAGCGCCGCGGCGAATTCGCTGCGTGATCGTCTTCGTACAAAGTTCGTGTCTCACAAAATGTAATAAGGTCTTTAGGGTACTTACATACTCAAATACTTTCCGATACATTCAATTAGGTAATCTTATTGAAGGCCCTGGACCTTTTACAGGATCTCAGCATTAAGTCGCATTACTAAATACCCTTACTTTGCCCTTCGGGTTCGTTACTAATGCATTTTATTCACTCAAGGTTTCTTGAATGAGTTTGTAACACAAAAGAAATTGCTGACGTACGTTTTTCGTGGCGCAGTTTGTTAAAGTCTCAGCAGAAATATTAATAGAAATGCAAGAATTCTGTGTAATAAACGTAATTTATTATATAAAACGTAACTGGTAATTCTAAGATTGACAGGATCTCAAACTAAACTTGACGTCTGCCTAAACATATGTTTTAAACAATAATAACAAGGAGTCTTAATGCAAAATAACTATCTAACACAGTTACTCCAATAAATAAATAAAAACTGATTGCTTCAAAGGAATATAAGACAGATTTACATTTAACTAGAAGATACGAACTAAGTTTTTTTTGATACGAACATAATAAAAACATTTTCGCAGGTTTATTATTCTTTATAAAGTTATCATTATTAAAAACTGTCATTGGCAAAAGCTGCCATTCCTGGATTAATATTACTAGCACTACTAGTCAGTTAACTTCGAGTGAAAGAAAGATTATAACTTATTTAAATCTCCGTATATATAGTCTAATAAAACCCTCTGCACCCACTTTGAAGTATTTCTGTTTGGCCCTATGGTAGACCTGAAATTCACTATTTTTTTCTGCAATATTACTATAAAATAAAGGTTTGCCTTAACAATTTTTGCATACCCAGCTATATTTGTAGCAAAATTGCTTGAAATCCGTGTAAATTCCGTAAGAAATATCTACCACCAGATGGCACTGTACATCTGGCACCGCTCGCTTATAGAAAATAGACGTCAACCTGAATCGCGCTATTGAAATTTTTTCCAGTATCACTCGAACATAGAAAACTTATTATGAATACAATTTTAGAATTTTAGATTGAATCATAATAATTTCTGTCACAGTAACTTTTGACATGAAAATAAAATGTCTGTCTGTCATTATCGGCGTCGTTATCTACTAACAAAGCTGTATTGCCACCTGTTTGTGATTTATTCCCAACTTCTGTTACACGGAGTCATCACAAACTTCATATCTTGACTTGTTTGTTTTGGTAAGTCGCTTTCAAACCACGACTGCCATACAAATATTACATTACGGAATATGCTAACCAAAATTACCCAAAGTATATATGAATGCTGAAATAATGGTCATGGTTTGATTTTCCCGTCAGTCAAATCGAGCTGGATGGACTGCTGGAGTTAAAGTATGCTGGTGTGCTTTTGATTAGTGGAAAAAAAATACTTTAATTTTCCTTTTAAAAAAAATGTCATATAATGACAATGTATTGATAATTCCAACGGATTTTTTATATTGAATAATACTTCTACCATGAGTTCTCGAAAATAACAGCTATTTCACTCTTTCATTGCGTCCAGTCGAAAATTAGTTAAGTTATTAGTTAGAAAAAAACGGTTGTCTGCGTGATTTTTGTCAATTTTCAGTAGTTTTTTAAACAAACAAGTTGTACGGTCCACATACCGCACATTGCCATCTCAGCGAAATAACCAACAATCGCGTAAAGCATTGACATACGCGCCAGTACACGTTCACATTAGACAACAACCACACGTGTCCTCATTAGCATTATCATTCATAATATCGCGCTTTTATAGTTTACTTTGACATTATAATTAAAGTGTGTATTTTCGACTATATTAGTGAGTTATTATTAAATCCAGCAAATAACATTTCATAATTGGTGTATGTGACACTAGCAGCCCGTACATCAATTTGGTCCTTCGAGCAGAAAAGTAGTGTCCTTGAGTGTCCAAAGTGCAGTATCGCATCGGTTTGACTGGCCTCCCACAAGCGGGTCTCACCAGTCAGATTGAGAAGGCGTCTACACTGTACATAGGAAACAGGAACATTGCTTTACCAGCATCGCAGCACTAGCAGCTGCATCAAAGAGCATAACAGCAACTATACAGCAGATCATCAGCAACTTGTGCAGTTAAGTATATTTTTACTATCAAAATGGGATCTATTCAGGAGATATTGGATACCCAATCTCAGCTTATGGAAGCTATGAGAAAGTTTCATAAAAACTTTAAAAAAGACGGAGCAGACCGCAAGACGCCTGAAAGGATCCCAAGAAGGTTACAAATTCTTGACCAGTATTGGGCCGAATTTCAAGCAAACCACGAGAAGCTTTGTGAAGGGAAACACTTTGATCATCCTTACTTCTCCGAAAATCAATACGGCGTCACGGAGCAATTTTACCTGGCCACAAGGCAGCATGTTAGCGCCTTTATGAAGGCGGAACGTAAGCCAGTAGTTACACTAGCAGACCCAACAACATCAAAAATAGGACTATCGCCCCAGCCTAGTCCTCGCGACCGTGCGGATCCACCCCGCCAAGATCAACCCCCGGTACAACCAACAGAAACGCTTTTGTCGGGAACTACAAGCAATGATGATGTTGCCCCTACCAACACAGGAGCAATAGAAACAGCAACCCGCGGATCGCTCAGCAAAACTGACGAGATGTTACGTAAGCAAGCCAGCAACTTTAGAGCATTTGTCAGAACTGTATCTAACATAACCTTGGAACATATCAACGAAAAGTGGGAGTTTGAGGATGCCCTCAAGGCTCTACAAGCACGATGGACTGCCATAGATGCCCTTCACTGGGAAATCGACAGCATTCTAGAAACAAAAAACGTAACATACGAGATGAGCTACAACACTTACGAAATACAGTTTAACAAAATCAAAAAAGAAATCAATACCAAGATGTGGTCGGTCACCCACAGAGAAAAATCAACCCCTAAAATGGATATTCCCATTTTTAGCGGCAGTTATCAGCATTGGACGTCCTTCAAGGGCTTATTTACAGAAGCAATCCATGCTAACCCATCTCTCCCAAACGCTCAGAAAATGCAATTTCTCAAGAGCAAACTAAAAGGAGAAGCAGAAAAACTGATCCAGCATTTACTTATCAGTTCAGAAAACTATCAGACATGTTGGGATATTTTAAATCATAGATACAACAACAAAAAGATGATTTTTTCATCTTATATCAACACTTTACTAAGCCTTCCCAACACACAGCAACATTCAGCAGCATCTATCAAAAAAATTCACGACACAACCAATGAATGTCTACACGCCATCAAAAATCTTGGAGTAGACACAGCGACGTGGGATCCAATCATAGTGCATCTGCTCACTCAAAAACTGGACGCGGAAACGCACAACGATTACGTGGAGTCCTTGAAAACACCACGTGAATTACCAACTCTTGAAGACTTTTTAGAGTTCTTAGAAAACAAATTTACATCATTGGAATCATCCCGTCGCAGACCAGATTTATCAAAATCATATCAGAATCATCAGCATCAAAATGAACCTTCAACAAGCAACAAGAAGTTTCATTCTTACAAAGCATATAGCACTAATCAGAACATGAATGCCAAATCATATTCATTTACAAAAACATCAAACAATTATAATGAACATTATAAATGTCCACATTGTCAGAATGACCATAAGTTATTTGCCTGTAAGGCATTTCTCGGATTACAAACTGGCAACAAGCGGGAAGTAATTGCGAAATACAATTTATGTAGAAATTGCTTATACGATCATAAAGGCAAAGAGTGTCATTCGCTCAAACGATGCCGCGTTTGTAGCGGAAATCACAACACGTTACTTCACGATGCCTATGGTTACCCGAGCCCGAGCACATCAAATCACAAAGCAATTGCCGTCGAAAACAAGAAACCTAACAATAGCAATAGCAAGAATTACCAGAAATTCTTCTAGCAACAACATTAATCAAGGTCAAAGCAATGGACCAATCAATGGTGACTTTGAGAGCTCTAATTGATCAAGGCTCTCAAACAAGTTTGATTTCTGAAAAAGCAGCACAAATTTTGAGATTACCGCGTGAACAATGCAAAGGTGTAATTTTCGGCATCGGCTCAAAAGAAAACAATTGCAAAGGCATCATTAACATAACTTGTAAATCACTACACAATGAGTATACTTTTAACACAGATGTATGTATTATGCGAAACCTCATCAATAATTTGCCCAACAAATCATTCAAGAAACCGTCATGGGATTTCTTAGAAAACATTAATCTAGCGGACCCAGAGTTTTACACAAGCCGCCCGGTAGACATCTTATTTGGAGCCGACATTTATTCTGATATCATACAAGAAGGTATCATCAGACACGGAAAAAGCCATCCTCTGGTACAAAAAACACGCCTAGGTTGGATTTTGACTGGAAATGTGCAGACGCTGCAATGTAACGTTGTTCTCAACAACGTAGAAGATATTCACAAATTTTGGTCGGTGGAAGATATATCAGAAACATCAAACATGTCACAAGAAGACCTCGACTGTTTACATCATTATCAGAAAACAACAACTCGCAACGAAAAAGGCCGTTATATCGTGAGCATGCCTTTTAAACCAGATTTTAAAGAAAAACTAGGAGCTACGAAACCTATGGCCGTGGCACAATTTCGTCAACTCGAAAACAAATTTATCAGACAGCCGAAATTAGCAGAAGCATACAAAGAATTTATAACTGAATATCAATCACTAAATCATATGGTTGAGTGTACTAGCAACGAGACACCCAGTTGCTACTTACCTCACCATAGCGTCGAGCGCGCGGAATCAACGACGTCGGCATTACGCGTTGTTTTCAATGCATCGGCAAAAATGACAACTGGCTACACTTTGAATGATTTAATGCACCGAGGCCCGAATTAACAACAGGACCTCATGAGCCTCATCCTGCGATGGCGACAATATCAATACGCATATACCGCCGACATAGCAAAAATGTTCAGACAAATATTGATGACCCCTGAACATCAGCAATTTCAAAAAATAGTATGGAGATTATCATCAAATGAGCCGTTGCAGGAATTCAAATTAGCAACTATCACGTATGGGACCAAGGCAGCTCCCTTCCTCGCCATGATGATATTGAGGCAGCTAGCCATAGACGAAGGTCATAAGTACCCAAATAGCAGAGCAGCACAAGCATTACAAGAAGAATTTTATATGGACGACCTTGTTAGTGGAAGTTTCACTTTAGAATCAGCAAAACAGCTACAATCAGATTTAATACAGCTTCTTAAATCAGGAGGCTTTAATCTACGAAAATGGTCATCGAATAAGGCCGAACTCTTACAAGATGTCAGCATAACACAAAACAAAGAAGAAGAATTCAACTTCAAGCATTTAGAATCAACAACAAAAACCCTCGGTATCAAGTGGAACCCAATCGAAGATCAATTTACATTTCAGTTGAAAAAGCAACTTCACAGGGACACCGAAGACATTGACCAAAAGGTCACTATTATCGGAAATTTCAAAAATATTTGACCGCGTTGGCTGGTATACGCCCTTAACCACTAAATGCAAACTCCTGTTTAAGCAAGTCTGGCTATCTAACATACAATGGGATGATGAACTTCCCGGAAGCATCAGAACAGAATGGGAGAAAATTCGATGTGACCTTCAGTACATCAACGACTTCAAAATTCCAAGATGGTACCAGACCGGCGAGTCCGACAGCATTGAATTGCATGGATTTTGCGATTCGTCAATGAAAGCATTTGCCTGTGTTGTATACTGTAAAGTTAACAACAAGATAACACTGGTAGCAGGAAAATTACGATTAATTCCCGAAAACAAAAATCTAAGCCTGCCGAAATTAGAATTATCAGGGGGCCTATTATTGGCCAAACTAATGAACAAAATACAGCAAGCATTGACGGGTCATCATATCAAGGTCTTTGGGTGGACCGACTCGACCGCTGTCCTTGGATGGCTTCAAGGAGATAGCGGAAGATGGAAACCATTTGTAGCCAATCGAGTTGAGCAGATAAAGCAAGTTATCCCGTCGAGCAACTGGCGATATATCAAATCAGGTGATAACTAAGCCGACAGCGCCAGCCGTGGCATGTCCGGAGCGCAGTTAAAGCAGCATTTGTTATGGTGGAATGGACCCGCTTTCCTACCATCATTCAACGAAAAACATGAAATAGATCACCCGGCCTACGTCACAGACCAGGAAGTACGCAAAACAAAGCTTACTAACGTCACGACGGCACGTCACAGCGATGACGACATAATACAATACATATTAAACAAATTCAGAACAATGACGCGAGCAGTACGCGTACTCGCTTGGATACTACGAGCGATAACACCGAACACAGAGCAAAACGCTTACTTGACTGTAACAGAGCTAGATCGAGCCAGAATAAAAATCATTAAATATGTGCAGGAACGTGACTATCAAGACGAAATCAGTAAACTTAAATCACATAAACAAATACACAAATTTCTCGACGATCAAGGACTACTACGGGTTGGAAAATAAAAAACATCCGTACATCATTCCGCATCAAGGCCGTCTGACCGAGCTTATCATAGATCACGCGCACCGCACTATGTTGCACGGGGGCGCACGCCTAACATTATCAGAAATCCGTAACACTTTCTGGATAATAGGCGGAAACAGAGCAGTAAAAAAAAGGTTACAGCCTTGCGTGAAATGCAAGAAGATCAAAGCAAAACGCCTGCACCAACTTATGGGTGATTTACCCGAGGCCAGAATCAACCCCTCGCGACCCTTTGAGCATACAGGCGTCGATTTTACTGGGTATATCGATATAAAACTTAATAAAGGTCGCGGAGTGAAGACCACAAAGGGGTACGCGTGTGCATGGCAACCAAGGCCGTGCACTTTGAACTCGTGTCAGATCTGAGTACATCTGCATTTATCTCAGCATAAAAGAGGATGTCTTCTCGCCGTGGAAAGCCTAGTCACGTTTATAGTGATAATGGTACTAATCTGACAGGAGGGAACAACGTACTTCAGCAAGAACTAGCAGAGATTCAACAAATTTTCACTGACGAATTACTCGCTGAAGTAAATGAGATGTCCATACAGTGGCATTTCAACGCTCCCGCATGGCCTAGCGCTGGAGGGGAGTGGGAAGCCCAAGTAAAAGGGCTAAAGTATCATTTACGTCGTGTGATCGGCGAGCAGAAACTCACATATGAAGAGTTTTACACAATACTAACGCAAATAGAAGGATGCATGAACAGCCGACCACTTTGCGCAGTATCAGAAGACCCCGATGATTTAGATTACCTAACACCATCTCACTTCCTCAGTAGTGGCCCTGTTCTGACCATATTGGACACGGAACAGGACGAGCGAACAAGATGGCACAGAACACAAAAGATACATCAAGACCTGTGGAAGCGATGGCAGTCAGAGTATCTGTGTCAACTATCAATTCGAAGCAAATGGAAACAACAGCAAGCAAATCTTAAAATCAACGACATAGTCATCATACATGAACCTAATCTTCCATCGGGAAAGTGGGCCTTGGGCAGAGTAGTGCAGTTACACCCGGGGGCTGATGGCCTAGTCCGTGTTGTAACTCTAAAGACAAAAGGCGGCCTTATCAAACGCCCCATAGTTAAATTGTCGCTACTCTCAACCGACACGTCATTAAACTCAGCATACAAATCATTGAAGATATCACAATCAGAAGCAAGCACTGACAACGTAGCCGGCGAACAGAAAACACAGCAATCAAATGTCGGAACTACGGGACAGAAGAAATTTTCGAAAAAAGGCTCAAGGACATCAATTTTCACATCAATGGCCTTACTCGTATCATTATTTTTATTCATGGTCGTCCCAACCGGGAACTGCTACTACAACATCACTAAACTGAGCAAATCACTTTATTTGGACCGAGTATCAAGCATGCAAGTCATACATGATGAATGGAAGCTGGTCGTATATTATGACATGGACCCATATTGGGACGGCTCAGCAACATTTGAAAAATACCTGAAGCAAATCGAAAATGTTTGTTCTAAAACAAATATCAAACATCTTTGTGACATAATAATGTTACAATTACATCACAGCGATAGCGAGCTACGATACTATAATAGCATGCTACTGGGTCAGCATTTTGAGTCACACATACGAGAACGCCGCGGCCTTGTGGATGGCGTAGGCTACATCGCTAATAGCCTCTTCGGGGTCCTAGACCAACGATTTGCTGACCAGTACGAAAAAGACATCACTATTATCAACAACAACCAGAAACACCTGGCTTTGCTATGGAAAAATCAAACATCGGTAGTTGAAGCAGAGTACAATTTGCTCAAACGAACAGAAGCGGCAATCAATAAACAACACAAAGTCATCAACCAACATTTGAACAATTTAATAAACGCCACCAATACGCTGAACACAGAAGTTCAAAATACAGAAATAATGAATTATGAATTAGCACTGTCAACAATCATCGCCAACAATATGCTTATCAAACTAAAATCAATTCAAGACACATTATTAGATACAATAACGGATATTCACCACGGCATGTTTAACATTCACCTACTGTCACCCGAGCAACTACGCAGCGAACTAAGCATCATCTCAGGACAGTTACCTCAAGACTTATCCTTGCCCATCAACAACATACAAACAGGGATGGCGAACATTTATCATTTACTAAAAGTTAAAGCAAGAGTTACGCAGCGATATGTAATTTTCGAAATTAAAATCCCACTGGTCAATAGAGAGAGCTTTGACTTATACAAGATTATATTAATCCCGCAACAATACAAGAATAAATCAATCAGCGTGGTACCAGTGTCCAGCCACGTAGCTATCAATTTACGCAAGGATACCTATCTCATTATGTCAGAAAAAGACATACAACAGTGTCTCCGATATGAAGAATCTATTCGACTTTGCCGCACAAAAAAGCCAGTCTTTCATTTCAAGTCAAATGAAAGTCTTTGCATCAAGGATCAGATGACAAACCAATGTCTTACTACTATCGCAACATGCCGAAATAGTTGGACGGAATTAAACAATATAAACACGTACCTATACTACTGTTGTGATAAATGCACACTACGAATCATATGCGAGGATCGAGTTACGGCAACGCAGACAGAGAGTGCCGGGGTTATCGTACTCGGTCAGAGCTGCGTCATCAAGGGCGAAGACTTCACGGTATTCTCCCATAAGGATCACAGGAGTGAAATTAAAACTACATCGGACATTTACACACCAGAAATCGCGCAGATAAATCACATAATAAATATTTCACTCCCACTATCAGAAATCAACATCACTGATAACAGAATTGAACTCGAACAAATTAAAAATCAAATTCAACAAATGAAGACTGAGACACCTTTAAAAGAAAACATTTCATATCACGACGTGCACCAGTACTCCATCATTTACATCTTACTTGTTGGTGCACTCATAGCAATTGGAGCAGCCATCCTTCGCCGCTTGCGCAGTCGCCGCAGCGGGAGCGCCGACATTCGTTCGGAACTACAGGAACAGCAGCTATCATCCGTCGCAACCCACGCTCCACAAATTCAACCTAGAATCCTGGGGCATTCGTCAAGACAAACTTCGATCGTTCAATTGGAATTAGAAACATTACCCAGCAATCCTAGTATTCGCAAGACGACGAAGCAAAACAAAGCTACCTCACCTATTTTGCACTAAGACTAGTTTCCAGGACAGCGGCAGTTTATAATTTAGAAATTTATAAGTTTTAATGTTTTATTTTGTATCAATTGCTTTTATCATTCAACTTGTATCATTTTTCATCTCACGCTTCTCTCGCGGGGCAGCATGTACGGTCCACATACCGCACATTGCCATCTCAGCGAAATAACCAACAATCGCGTAAAGCATTGACATACGCGCCAGTACACGTTCACATTAGACAACAACCACACGTGTCCTCATTAGCATTATCATTCATAATATCGCGCTTTTATAGTTTACTTTGACATTATAATTAAAGTGTGTATTTTCGACTATATTAGTGAGTTATTATTAAATCCAGCAAATAACATTTCATAATTGGTGTATGTGACACTAGCAGCCCGTACACAAGTTTTAAAATATATACCAATAAATCTATTGAGAGCCATGTTCTTGGTAATTGTTATGAAACATGCTTCATGATAGGAAAATGTCTAAAACAATCAGCATTTTTGAACGGATAAGGAGCCATAATGTTAAAGTCATTTGGGGTAAGCGCACCTACCATTAAGTACAGACTTTGTTTGTACTACTAACGCCATCTTACTTTTGCTTTTTTTTTTACATTGGCACAACGTGACTTCACTTCGCCTAATGATAAGCAAAAAGGGGATCCCAAGTCGCAATGGCTAATATAAGAAAACCAACTGTACCTTGTCAGAGAGATGCTTCTGCATGGTGATAGTCCGGATGGCGTTTTGTACGATATTTTGAGCAATAACGACACACTGATTTTTTTTTTAACAGTAATAAATAAATTGTAAGACTGATAAACTGAGGACTACTAGTAACCCAAATAAGTTATGTAGAACTAGCTTTTCTAATAATTACATTTCCTACAGGGTCACCGCACCCCAACAGAAATGTTCACTCACTTTTCAATCTTTTTAGGTATAATTTCCAGGATAAAAACTATCCTATGTCCTTCCTCGGATGTTAAACTATCTCTATGGCAAATTTCATCAAAATCGATTCAGCGGTTTAAGCGTGAAGAGGTAACAGACAGACATACACACTTTCGCATTTATAATATTAGTATGGATTAGCATAATTTTGGTTATCTACTGCTATTTTTTTTTTCAGTGTATTTGTGTGAGCCGACGGAGTTGAGAGTCGCTTCCGTGACTTATCTGAGAGCGATTCGAGGCAGGAAATTATCGCAAACGTCGCTGCGAACGGTTTAATTACTTTTCAATATTGCTGTACGGATGGCAACGAAGCTTGAGCCTAGGGACCGGTACACAACGTTGCTGACTGTACAAAGTGGTCCGTACGACGAAAACTAGAAGTGTCGCAACACAAGTAATTATATGATAATTTTTAAATGATTTGGACGTTGGTCAATTTTATTTTGGGGTCGGTGTTTTTTAATATGAATTAATAACTGGTATATATTTATTCTGTGTAAGACGATAATAAAACAGGCTCCGAGTAAGTTGGCATTTAAAAGGGCCGTGCGAAAATTCTTTGCTGGCATAACTGAAGTCTCATAGTATACTCGTATCTGCTTGGTTTGTTTCATCGTCGTATATATTTATGTATGTATCTATTTATATATGTATATTATATATATGTATGTACCTAATATGAGTATTTTAATTATATGTAATTATGTTGTCTGATGCACCGCCTACAATTTCTCTGCTTTGCCCTAAGGTTGACTGGTAGAGAATGCCTCATGGCATTAAGTCCGCCTTTTGTACGTTAAGTTTTTCTTTTGTGCAATAAAATTTAAATAAATAAATAACGTACATCGCAAAATTTTTACAAATATTTTCATATTTTTTAGGTTAGAGGTTTTCGACAAACATTTTAGTGTCCATAGAAATGAAAAAATAAACAAACAGAAATATGACAATCCGGGATGGAAAATATTTAACACCTTTCGAATTCGAAAAATGGATTTCGAGCAAGATAAGCCAGAAAAAATTAAATAGTTACGAAAAAAAACGTTTATGTACTCACACTTTTTAATAAAAACCCCAATATAATTACAATAAAACATTCACAGGAATAACTAAATTAGCAAGAAATATCCGGAAAGCAACAACGATGGTTGTTCAACAGTTTCTAAAGCCAATCCAAACCCTCTGGGAAATCAATATGGCGTTTTTTTGTGAATAAAACGGAATCGAAAACCGATTGAATACTTGTTTATTTGCAAGTTGGTTGTTGACGAAGTATAGATACAATGTTTTGTCAAATATTATTTGTTATTTCCCAAGAGCATTTCTTTGTGAATTAGGTTTGATATTATTTAAGTCCATTACATGAGTAAGCTACTAATTAGAATTGTAGGTATACTGATGTTGAATTATACAATATACTATAGTTCCGTAATGAAATAACGTAAATAAAAATAAATAACAACCCTCGATTCATTCAAACGTAGCTACGAACCATCCCGACAGGCAAGGCTTACGGATTAAAAAACCTGCGACAGATAAACCATGTGAGTCCTGTAACAAGAGCAAAAAATTAAAAAATACATTTTACTCGTCAAACTGAACGACAACTGTTCAGAAACTTAAAAAAAAAACTGTTTTCATATGTTCATTACTTCAAACAAAGTAAATAGCATTTTCAATGTACGCCGTCCAACATTGATATCGCCTTAGCATTGACATGGACATAGCTGTCAATTTACTAAATCAAATATAACTCAATACATTGCTTCTTTGAATAAACTTTATTTTACAGGTTTACTTTATAAATGAGTTATTTTTAAAAGTTGTTTAGTAAATGTTGTTCAGTTTGAGGGGTAGAATCTATGTGTTAATCTATTGCTCCTGTTACAGGGCCTACCCGGTACAGTTATTAGGTATATAGATAGTCAATACACATGTTATACTTATGACACCCTTTTTTTTGGTAGAGGGTTAAAAAGTTCAATAAAATAAAGAAAAAAAAATTGCTTTCAAATATGTGACTTCAAACGTAAGTACGCATTTTTTTTTTCTTTTTTATCGAAAGGCTTTGGAAGTAAAAAAAAACAATCGTTTTCAGAATCCTCATACTCATTATCAAACACACTGGTTTAAAAAATGTTTGGTATGGTTTATTACGACTTATTTGATTTCAATAATCAATTTCAGGAATAGGGCTCTTATACCGCAATAAAAAATTAGATTGTGATAATATGACTCCTGTGATTTTTTTTTCGAAGGAGTATATAACTCACAAAATGCTTATATAGCTACTAAACAGAAAAATACCTAATTAGCAAATTATTATTATCTTAAATTTGGCTTATTTTGCAATTTTATCAGAAAAGGGGGTATTTTTTTATGACCATGGAAAAGGTATCTTTTAGTGGAAAACTTAATAATATCATTCATTAAACATTAAAAACATACAAAAATAATGAATTTCTACTTTGACAATAACAAATGAGCATCATTTAAATATAATTTTCATACTTTTTCCAGTATACAGCACACATAATATATTATATATATATATAAATATAAAACAGACACATTACTCATCCTCTTAGCCTTTGTCCCATTTTTTGAGAATGAATTCTCAATCGGGGTCGGCTACCTAAATCCCAAGATGTGGCGTAGGCACTAGTTTTTACGCAAGCGACTGCCATCTGACCTTCCAACCCAGAGGGGAAACTAGGCCTTATTGGGCTTATTAGGTGGTTTCCTCACGATGTTTTCCGTCACCGAAAAGCGAGTGGTAAATATCAAATGACATTCCGTACATAAGTTCCGAAAAACTCATTGGTATGGGCCGGGTTCGAACCCGCGACCTCCGGATTGAAAGTCGCACGCCCTAACCACTAGGCTCCCACCGCTCTAACAAAAACAAACACATTACCTACTATATACATTAACAAACAAACACATATCCAAACAAACACATTACTATATACATTAAAATTTAAAAAACTATTTACAATAAATTTAAAGTGACAAAAATAATCTTTTTTTTCATGTGCATAAAACCTGCAATATTCTAGATACAACGATTTTAATGGAAATCTTTATCTTTTTATTTTCCACTATTTTAAATCTGCATATTATGAAACGAGATTGCAGCAAGCCTTTGTTTGGCCAATTTAGAATGAATAGAGATTGAATTAGCATTTAACAAACGTGGAGCTATTTTGTTTTGCATATTCCTACAGGGCTTCATTTAAATGTCATTTCAAGAATAATTTTCCGGTTTATAATAGCGATGAGACTTAATAATTAATCCTTCTATATCTGAGGTTGTTTATTATTGTGGCAATAACAGGATGGAACATTGTAATAAGCGAGTAAAGGCACCTACTAAATAGAATATTAATGACCTTACAACACTTTCCATGTAGTATCTAGATTTGAATCTCGTTGAATATGTTATGCTCGTAGAACCGGAGACCGTTGGGGCGACCGCATACGGGAAGACGCAGCGTGGGGAGGCCACCAATTACTTACACCGACGACCTGCGGGCCTGGTTGCGTTTATCACGCGACAAATAAGTGACAAAGCACCTATCACTTTTTGATGAACTGCGAGTGTGAGTGACACATGCTTTATCACTTAATTTATCAACCCCCTGACTAGAATCGCGTGAAGCAAGAGACGAGGGCGGCAAACGACTGATTGTTGTGGAGAACTTTGGAAGACCCTTTGTCAACGCCTAATGGGAATATTTTTGACGGAACATGCAAATTGCATTTTTGTACATGTTTCTTGTTTTAAAATGTATTTCTTGTTTTTGTGTACAATAAAGTGTTTGATGATTTGGTGTGTGATGAAATTACAATATTGTTTCTTTATATATTAAGCTTTTAATTTGAATTTATCATAACTACATACTGAACCAGTGCTCCATAGATGAAATGAAAATTTATAGATACTGAATTACTCGTACGCGCAGCTAATACATTTTGAATAAATATAATAAAATAATAAGTTTCTGTCAAAAATGACATTTTAGTGGCAAGCTTTTATAGCCGACTGTACTTTTCTTTGGATATCCATCAAATGCTCACTGAGACGATACTAAAGAGCCCAAGCTCGGTAGGATTGCTTTTTCTATTATAGAGTTCCTATGGCCACCTTCCGGCTCCATCATCAGATCAGCCCTATGGTACCCTATTATTGTATTGTCATCAAAGTTAAGTAGGTAAGTATGCAAAATTTCAGCTCAATCGGTTGACGATATCTGCTTCAAAATTGAGTTGCAAGATTTCACCCGAACAAACATACTTACATACAATGCAAGTTAAACTAGGTCGATGCAGAGTCAGCCACCGGCTAAGCTTGCACCATAGATTGGAGCGGAGTTTTTTTTTTTTTTTTTTCGAAATTTTCTCTTCGTCACGACCTAGCGAAATTTAATTTGTGCATTTTAAAACAAAAATTTCTAAAATCGGTTGAGAATTCGCTGAGATCTGCGCATTGTTACAAAGTCCATTCGAGTCGATCCATGGGAGCTTCGCTCGCTTCGCTCGCTCCGCTCCAACTAGGTCGATGCAGAGTCAGCCACCGGCTAAGCTTGCACCATAAATTGGAGCGGAGTTTTTTTTTTTTTTTGAAATTTTCTCTTCGTCATGACCTAGCGAAATTTAATTTTTGCATTTTAAAACAAAAATTTCTAAAATCGGTTGAGAACTCGCTGAGATCTGCGCATTGTTACAAAGTCCATTCGAGTCGATCCATGGGAGCTTCGCTCGCTCCGCTCCAATAAAAGCTTTTAATAATACAATGTATTTATTCATAAAACCATCAAACACTTATTATGTAAATATTATCCCCCTTTATAAGCATTTATTTATCTGTGCTAGGGGCATCGCCATTCCTTAGATAGTAAATTATAGGTCTCGCGATACAGTTAAATAATAATATTAGAATACAATTTATATTGAATATTAACAGTGAATGAGATTCAACAAGCTTAAATTAATTTTAACTTAACATTTTCTTCTAACTATAGTCACAACTAAAAGTTAAAATTACTCTTTATATAAATTCCGATATTCGGAAGTGATAAATTAGTTAACAGTAAATTAAGTTACGAAAATCGCTTACTGTAATTAACAGCATGACAAGCGAATACTAAAGAAATCACTTTCAAAATGTATGCCCTACAAATTGTGTTTAGTAGATGACTGGCATATTTTTCGTTATTTTTTTACTAAAATACACTAATCACTAATCAATGTGTAAAACAGATACTAGGTTTAGTAGGTGCCTGTAAAAGCAGTCGCAGTCGTAAGTGTGGCTCATAAATAAAATATTACTTACTTACAATATTCTTATTTAAGCTACTGTATCTGTAAATTGGTCGGATTTCGTATACTTATTGAAGATAAAGTTATCACCATCGTGCACTAAAACTAATTTACAAACTGTTCTAAGTTAAAATGTTGTTTGTAATGGCAGTTGCAATTGACGTCAAGTGCGACCCGCTTCAGTGGCGCTAACAGTCAAACTCAAAACTCTGTTGTATTAGACTGTCGCCTACAGCTCTTGGCACAGTGTAATGTTTATTTACAGTGGTATTAATAATAAACAAATATTTAATAATATTCATCGCATACAAAGATTCATCGAAGAAAACTCAAATTTCTACAATTACTCTTTATTTCGGCATTCAATTCATGTGTATGAAATGCATAAGTATGCAAACATTATTCATTTAACACAGCTGAAATTTATCAGGATCACGTGAAATGCATAAGTATGCAAACATTTCGTTTAACACAGCTGAAATTTATCAGGAACATAGATTAAGCATGGGTCTCCCTCGAAATTCCTAACAACGTTTGTCCTAAAATCATTTGCCCTAACATCTTTGTCCTAAAAACTTTTTACCTAACGTCAATTTACCATATTGCTCTTTTCCCTGAGTGCTCTTTGTCCTAAAATTAAAAAAAAAAACATAATATAAAACGATGTAATAATCTTATGCCCTAATCTATTATTTTATCGTAATATTGGAAAACCTGATGTTTGTTTGTCAAACAAGTTATAATTCCTAAATACTAATATAATAGGTACGTGATTTAGGTGTTCGTTAGGTACGACGACGAGCAAAGCGAGGAAGAGTGTTAGGAAGAACTGCGACCCTACGCACGCGAGCCCACCCAAAGCGTACGAAGAGAGCGAGTGCAGCGCCAGCTTAACCGAGATTTTTATCCCTCGCGTTAAAAGAATCGTAGTGCATAAAGAATTGAGGCAATGTATTTAAGACATTTGACACTTATGTTTTTGTCATATAAAATTAGGATATGCAATCGTTAGGATGAATGAGTATTAGTACATAAAATATTAGGGCATATAATAAGTATTAAGTATTAGGACATTAAAATTAAAGTAGATACGAGTACTCACAATACTCCAGTAGAGTGCCTAAATGAAACATCTGCTCTGCCATTGCTGCGGCCTTCGACTAACTTTCTCACTTGACGTTTAATCTGTTGAACCCTACACCGGCCCAGTATCGATTCTGCTTATTAATTCCCTTTGAGTTTTTACGCAATACCGATAAGTTTAATTGGATGTCTCCGACATCCGCATCGTTTGTCAACAGTCGATGAGATCAGAGTGAAGTTAAAATTTAGTCAGCTGTAAATACATGTATTTATTTATTAAAATAAACCTTTATATCCGCCTGTTAGTATCTTTTGCATGGTTTTAAGTCCTTTCTAGCGTCACTTCCAAAACTTGTAAAAGTTTTTATTTTTGGTCCACTTAGAGGACATGTAAAGAAAGTAGAAATTATATGTTACATATGTTCGTTTGGATACGGTCCTTAGTCACATGTGGAAACAATGCACATAATTATGTAATAGTAGTCGTTTTTGCAACTTCCACTATGTACATAATGATGGACATTAAAATACAAATAATGGGACAGTAAAGTATTGTCATTAATTCACCGATATCGATAAGATATTGTCTTTGCTGCCCATAAATAATAGCGCACATCGTTACATTATAGATACTAACACGGCAAGTTAAATAAAAGCGTATACCATATATTGGGGTGCGACATGACGTTTGACTTTACACTGAAAAAAAAAATAGATCAACAACATTGTTTAACGACTTAAGTAATAGCCAAATTATGCTTAGTAGTATCCAAAAGTATGCTAATTTTACACAACTTAATTTGGTTCGTATAGTAACTGTCATTTTGACAGTCCTCCGATTAACATTCGGGTGCGACATGTTTGACTATACACTGAAAAAAAACAATAGATTAACGACTTAAGTAATAACCAAATTATGCTTAATAGTATCCAAAAGTATGCTAATTTTACACAACTTAATTTGGTTAGTAGTAGCTCTCATTTTGTCAGTCTTCCGATTTATGTAATTACTCAGCAGCTTACATTTCAGCTACTGTTAAAAAAGAGTAAGCATTAAATCACACCTGCACCAAAAACCCCAATACAACAACTAAAAACAAAAGATTAATCATGCCTTACAGTCTGTTTGCCATTTTGTTCATCATTGCAGCAAGTTGCAACGGAAATTAAATGGCCTCTAGCGTTGGTTATTTTCTTTTCTTGCTATATACTAGTAGCTATTGAATCAAAATTTAAGTATGAATAAGTATACGTACTACCAAGAGGTGCAAAATTGTTGTTGATGGCAAAAACATTTTTTAATACTACACGATTTAAATATTGATATTTTTTACGATGAAAATATTAATTAAAAACAAAACATAATAATTATTAAGTATCTCCTGAATTAGAGATATTATATTTAATAAACAACAATACAACAAGCCATCTATATTACATTTTTGCTTTATGTCGTGTCGTCGGGGCGACATCAAACAATTTGCATTTGACCGAGCGTTTAATATCGTCGAAATCTCGCTTACTTCATAACTCAGACGAGATGGCAACTGGGATTGAATATTAAACGTGGCTATTTATACTCGGAATCCTTTACATTGACGGGTTGTTAATTTCGTGACAGCTTGTCTTTGTCTTCTATAAGAGACACGTTTCGGTAGCCAGCCATTTATTAACAATGTTACAAAATAAAAAATAAATGGAGGTTATTTCTTTTGATCTCAATGTCACCAGGCGAGGTGACATGACTTACAAACGCGCGTTATACGTGCGACTATCCAAATATAGGTAAATAAGTTTATTTATTATTCTCAAAATTTGTTTTGGTGCCGTGACCAGGATGATGATTTGTGAACAATTTTTTTTTGAAAACAGTACAAAAATCTCTTATTGGTGCAAATTCTTGGTAATTACTCTCCTCCTCCCTCCGGCTCCTTCAGTTTTTTGCTATATAATATGAAAACCCAAGCAAAACAGTTACAATTAAACATTCCCAGCGGTGCTCAATTAGTGACCGGTCAAGCCAGATAGCGGGCCCAAAACAAATTGGGCGTAACTAACAAATAGGCGCGGATTCGTCGCATCGCCGAGTGAAGTGAATTTATTTCTTTCCTTAACAAATGATTTTCATTAGCGCGTTTGTTTATAAGGCACTTGCTAGAGATGTGCCGTTCTCGTGCATATAACTGATTTGTATGGGGAGGGAAAATAATCCGTACAAAATGAGGAAAGTTTGTGGAAGCTCAAGGAACACTCCGAGGATTCACCGTTTTTATTCAAGTATAGTCGAAATATCTCTAGTGTATGTGTATGTCTAGCTATGTGCTCTATTCGAAGTAACCTCACTGAGTATAATAGTCACTTAACATAAAATCTAAATTATAAGTTGTTCAACATTCAATTTTAAGTGACGTGTGGAGTTGAATCGTTCTTGCATAACTATGTCCAAATATAATTATATTATACTCTATGTTATTATGGCTATATGGCCATTTCTCAATCATTGGATGGATGCATCTAATCGGGAGTCGTAGAAATCTGGAAGAGGATGATCCTTTACTCAAGACAAAAATATTTTTTGGATTTTTTAGCTATTTGTACAAACGTTACGACATCGTTACAACATCGGACTAGTATCGTCATCGTCAGCCATAAACTGCCCGTCGCTAAAGAGATATCTGTCTCCTTAAAAACCTAATTGCTGCTCTGTTCTTTAATACTCTTCTTTACTGAGAAATAAACACAAATTCAATCAAATTCGCTTATTTTGTGCAGCATTTTAGAATAGTGTCTGTTAAACGGCTTAGTGGGTAATCTTTGCGAGAAAATTGCACGTTTCGCTTTAAAAGTTTATGAGATTATTTTGAGAGACAAATTAGGTAATACAAAATTCATCCAGAAAATAAGTTATTTTCATCTGCCAGATAGCTTTTGTGGAAAGAAAATAGTATTCGCTTTCAGATCAGACAGGTGCTTTGTTAATAAAAACGCCAAATAAGTTCCGTGAAAAAAAATAAAAACATTGATACAGCAGTACCACAAGGGCATTTTTGCAAGTCAGATTGTGAATCTGCCGCCATTTCGTAAGAGGAGACCGCTGTTAAGAAGAAAGCCGAAAGAAACTCAAGAGTAAGTAATTTTATAATAGTAGTAATAGTTAATAGTTTAGTTTAGTTTATAGTTTTGGCTTTCTTATACAAGAATGAGATGAAAATTGCGGAATCTTTAATGCTATTTCCTTTATGTTTACATCAGTGACAATTCACTAACTTTTAACGTCAATTGCCAAAAATTTGTCGTTGCCAAATAAATTTGTATAAATCTGTTGGATAAAGTACCTAGTCCAGTTTTTATTTGATAGGTAACTGTTTCTTTTTTTAAGGAGGAGTTTTAGGAGGGTTAGTATTCTTACCTATGAATCAGGAAAATCAGTGCAAGAAGATTATTAGCTTGTTTCTGACCTACTCGTATGTGTTAGTTAGATTCATCGTTTTATTGCATATCTAGGTACAGTTTCTTTCCAGTTTTAGCTGGGTTGTGAGGGTCGCATATAAATGATGAAGAAGCTCTGTGAGCTTTAAACTTCGCGAGTTCGTTTCAAAATGGTTGCAATTTGATATTTTTGCGTTATCAACTCCTATATAATTATATATCCGCCATGTTGAATTATTCGAAAAACAAAATTGAGAATAAGAAAATATAATACTTATAAGCCAATACTCATAAAATTTCATGAGAATCTGGTGAGAAAGACGACCTCTAAGCGAGAACATTTGAGTAACCAAGTTAAATAACGGTGATTTTTCTACGGATTTCCTCATTTCTGTACTTACTGAACTTTTTGATGTTGAGATAAAGCACGTCTTTGATACAAAAACATTCATTCAAGCAAAAACAATGGCCGTTTTCTTTGTATCCACGTCCATGATCCAATCAAGGTTTGCTAGTTTATCGTACAAACTTTGTTTTGTACCTTTTATTTTGAGGGCAGGCCGATCAAGGGAATCACTATGATATACGACTGTTAGCCGTAGCACACAGGCTACGTAAGAGTTTATACAACCGTTATACGCCTTTCAGGGATCTATATCTGAATCCCTAACGTTTTTTAACCTATTTTTGCATTCCCTAACGTTTTATGTCATAATGATCACTTCTCCTAACACTCATATGCCCTAATTTTGGTTTCCCTAATATCTTATTTCCTTATGTCACTTGCTATATTGATAATTTATCCTAATGTCATTTGTCATAATGATCATTTGTCCTAACACTCATATGCCCTAAATTTGGTTTTAATGGCTTGGGTCGAGCACTGCTGTGGTTGCAGTAATATTTTTATAGAATCTTTTTAACGATTATTTTTTTGTGGAAAACCACATTATTTATACTAATTATTTAAATTCAATCAGGGTTCGAACCTGCATCTCCAACGGGTTTCTGGGCTAACACAAGCGTCCTAACTATTGATCCACTGAACCTGATGCGACAGCCATTTAATTTTGACGTCCGTGTTGGCCCGGAAAGCCACTCGAGATGCAGGTTCGAACCCTGCCTAAACCTTTTTTTATTTCAATATTTCGCTTCATTGTAAATATTTGGTTTACGTTAGCACACGTTACTGCTTTCGTTGTTGCTTGTGAAGTGTGAAAACCGCCCACTGCATAGTCTAAGTCCATTTTTATCTCAAGGGAATAAAGCTATTATCAGATTATCCTCCCTTTAGTTAATGTACGTCCAACGGGATTTCTTAGCGTTTTAATAAGCTTTTAAGTGCATAGTTAAATAGGTGAAAGGTCATAGAAGGCAGCGTCACTTTCAACTTTACTGAAAAAAAAAAACAAAAAGATTTGTTAACAGTAGCCCAAATGTGCTGCTAGTTACATAAATAGGAGGAATTACAAACTGAGGGCTGCTAGTAACCAAAATAAGTTATGTAATATTACCATAATTTTGGTTACTACTCAAGTAAGTAAACTAGTTGAGCTATTATTTTTATTTTCAGCGAATTGGCAGCAATTCGACAGTCCTTTGCGAAATCTCCAATTTCGTGATATCTCACCGTTTTATCGCGGTATGATATCGAAAATATAACTATACTTTTTTGCCATTCAAGCTCTAGCTAGCTCAATGTGACTGTGACTCAGTACTCACATTAACAAGTTGTGTTGTAAAATTGGAGAAACTGACTTGACTCGTTCTCGTGACACTTTATTTGTAGTTTAGCGATATACCTAAGATTCGCCATTTTGAATTTTGTGCTTATCAAAGTTAAGTACCTTAGTGTCATCTATCCGTATGGAATAAGTATAAATTGGTATAGTTTATGAAACTGTTTTTCGTCACGTTTGCTTCTGACTGTATTGCAGTGCGTTACATAATAGTACCTATTTTATGCAACCGTTGTATAAGAGGGGGCAAAAAACGCGAGTGGCATGGGTTTTCGCTACGCTCACATCGTAAGAAAGATGCCACGAGCGTTTTTTGACCTACTTATACAACGTTGCATACAATAGTTTTTCTACGACTCGACATTTCATAAATAAAATGCAAATAAACAACAAAGAAAATAATGACATGTTCCCGCTCGGAATCAACAAAATAAAAAAAAAAATAGTCTGTGATAAACTTTTTTTTTATTGACGTCCATCTGTCAAATAAATATAAACTTATACATAAAGGTATACGTTCAATATACTGAACATCTGTAAAAAATATGATCTTATACATAAAGGTATACGCTCACTATTACTAAACATCCATGCACTGAAGATATTTATTTTTCAAGTTGGCAGCAATGCCTTAGTACAATAAGTTTTTTTTTTTAATTGCTAATTGTGTGAATGCAGCTGTTTATCTTGTAATCTGTGGTACTAAGTGATGCTTTTTTGGCGACATTATAACATCGTAAAGCAGTGTTTTTTTGGGAAATAGAGTATAGACTTTTACAGACTTTCATAATTTATGTCTTTATATTAGAGTTAGTAACTATATAAATGACAGAAAATAGTACTGGAGTAGAAAAAGATCCTTATGTATCTATACACCTCATCGGTATCTATATATATATATTGTTAGTATTTGATTTCTGTTCTTATCTAATTATGTGTTTCCTTCGCCTTCTGCAGCACCTAATCTTTATTTAGTTAAATTTTTCATGAATTTAATACCGAAAGATTGTCTAGAATAGATCGCTTTTTAGCGATAAGACCGCCTGTCGTCTACCGTTGTTAAAAAAATGTATTCGCTTTGTTTCTTTTTGTAAACTTTTATTGGTGTGCAATAAAATATTGTTGTATTGTATTCTATGAGGAAGAAAATTGTATTACGATAAAGGTTTCATAATGCATAACTCAAAAGTAGAATTAAGAGATCTGGGATAGATGTCAGTATCAAACTTCGAATTGAGGTACAGTTAAAGATGTGTCGTTTTCGAGGAAAGAACGTTCTGGAGAACATTTCCCATACAAATAGGAAAAACGTTTCGAGAACGGCACATATAGCTACAGTCCGACCAAAAAGAGTAGAAATTAAAAAGTGGCAATACTGTAGTGTCGTCGCTGTCTTCTTATATTGATTAGAAAGGGAGGACACTATAGTATTGCCACTTTTTAATTTCTACTCTTTTTGGTCGTACTGTAGATACAGTCAACCAAACAAATCGACCGTTGCAACAAAATAGACGGATCAAGGTAGGTATTTGTTTTGGCATCATTAAATCTCACCATGAAATTACTATTTCCATCATACGGCGAGCATAAGCCCTAATCGGAACGGCCTATGTATCACAGACTTACTAGAGACTTAATACAGTTTCAAATGGGACTGTATCGTGAGCTCGTATGTTCATTACAGCGATCCAATGGACCCGCCTATGGGCTTAATTACTTTACGACAACGTATGTTCACTATTCTAACTACAAATAGGCGTATTTTAACAAGACATCAACGGCACTTACGCCCTTTTTAATGCAACAGTACTTAACTCCAAACACTAAACGCAGTAAAATTGGAGGAGTTCAAAGACTTTTGTGACCTTTTTCTTATGAACCGGCCGTGGGGTATCATGACGGGCGAAATTTTATACCTTAATGCTTTGTCAGAAAGTTTGTCAGATTCAGGTACTCCGAGGTCACCTCTAATAGTGTTTCGAGCGAATTTATTTAATGAAATGAAAAATAAGTAAACAAATGAATCGCGTGTGTAGGTAAAGTTAAGTTTCGGTTGCATCGGTATCGTCAATTTTCTATTCGGAACATGACATTTTGGAGTAAAGCAATGCCATATGGTACGGGTATTATACACGTCCACCTGAGCCCAAAACGCCTGGTAGCCAGTTTGAACTTCGCGAAAAGAATCTGGCTGATTCTTTTCGCGAAGTTATCAGGTAACTAGATGATGCCCAAATCATTCTCCATACCAGTTTTTAATATGACGCATTACTTAAAATAATAAACGTAACGAAAAAGCACTCTTAACTACCTGACACATAGCCTTAGAGTATATACGTTGACAAACAATATACTTTCATTAGACGACGTTATTTTGCCGGCTCTGTCGGCCCAGCGGGTCACCGAAGCCTTCATAGTAAGCTTCATTGTAAAGGCTAAGGGCGCAAACTGGATATTTTCGGCCCGGGTGAATTCATTAGTAAAATGTAAGTAGCTGTATGATATTAAATTGTTTGAATAGAAGGCAGACTAAGGCAGAGGGTTCTATTTCATGAAAAGTATGGCGCTTATCGTTGTTTTCAATCTTCTTCAGTCTTTTAAGTTATAAACAAGCTGGCGACAATTCCACAAAACTCTGTGATATCTTTAATTTGGCGATTATATAATAATCAGAATGCATCTGTTTTAGAGGTAAGTTCAGTTCGGGACAAACGCGCCAATGGCGTAAGTCAAGCCATAAATAATCGAAAAGTACCGATGTTATACTACAGTACCGTCACCTGACAACTACGCAACTAAGTTAATGATTATCATTTTGGAAATAAGTTCAGTAAAACAATCATTGTATGGCAACCGTGTATTTAATTAAACGCATTCTTTCACTGTCAAAATGGCTAACATTTTGCTTGCCGACGACGTCACCGCATCGTAGCGATTTGCATGGAGCGTTTTCAGTGTTCAATAGGAACGTCAAAATGTATCTGTCGAGCACATTAAACGTAGTTAGTCCTCTATAGACATTTGATCCCAATTAAAAATAGGACCGATTGACATCTTCAAAAAACATCTTTGTAGCTCTTGGTACACAATATCATATTACCTACAGCCTGTTGTTTACCTCTGTTTATTATTTTACTGTAAATCTCTCATTTTTTTGTATCCCTGTGTATCTGAGGTGTGCAAAAAAGAGGATTTCGTCGCTGGGCCTGCAAAAGTCGCTATGTGCATTTTTTCCATTTTCGTTTTTGACACCATTTTGAACCTTACGTCAATACTCCTATGGTCCAAAAACAGCGATAAGCTGACATTATTATTTCTGGCCATGCTAAAAATAAGTATGTGAAGTTCGTACATTAAAAGTGCCTTAGAAAATAGCTAAGTGTCACTAATCACATAAATGTGCCATCGGTATATATACTATTAAAGCAAAATTGTAGCCGATATGTGCTTTGACGCACATAGCGAATTATTCGTACTAGTTTGATCGAGTCGTTTGCGCCCACGATGTGATTTTCAGCACATAGCGACGTTTTAGTACAAGTTATGACCTGTCGCACTGTGCGTTAGGATACGATGAACTGACACATGCGTATTTATTAAAGTAAAGTGCTCATTGATGTTTTGACGGTGCTTGTGGAAACATCGTTTTAGTTAAGATCGTGACTATTTAATAGGTTAATGCGAGTAAAGTGTTAGGAGGTAAGTAATATAACTATTTATTTAAGTAAAACCAAGTGCTGTTAATATTAAATATTACCGATTAGAGTTAAAAGGGTGTCTATCACTTTATCGAAATTTCTTTCATCGATTTTCATTTCATCGAAAACTATTCCACGAATGTCTTTTCATTTTTTTTTCTATTCACATAATCATCAATTCATCGCTTTTCGAATCATCGACCAACTATTCAACGTAAATTGTTTCGAATTTGTCTCAAATCGCAGCTTAACTATTCATCGAATTTACCTTTCATCGAAACATGATTCACAGATGGCACGTCCCATTTATACAAAAAAATAACCTAAACCTAACCCAACCAGGTCGGATCTAGCCAAGTCGGGTTTCAGGTCATAAAAAAAAAATAACCTAAACCTAACCCAACCAGGTCGGATCTAGCCAAGTCGGGTTTCAGGTCATAAAAAAAAATAACCTAAACCTAACCCAACCAGGTCGGATCTAGCCAAGTCGGGTTTCAGGTCATAAAAAAAAAATAACCTAAACCTAACCCAACCAGGTCGGATCTAGCCAAGTCGGGTTTCAGGTCATAAAAAAAAAATAACCTAAACCTAACCCAACCAAAAAATTATAGTAAAAGCGATTCGATGAACGACTACGTCGATGAACAGATAAAATAATGAAGTGAAATTCGATGAATCGATTCTTGTGTGAAAGGTAATTCGAGCAAATGTACAAGCGATGTAACGAAGTTCGATCAATGATTCCTAAGTTGTAACAAAATTCTGCGAATAGTGTTATGGGAAACGATAATCGATGAAACGTTTTTCGATAAAGTGATGGATTACCGAGTTAAAAATGACTGCTGGTGGAAATGTTTGGTTTGGTACTGAGTTTTTTTCTTTAATTCTCGCTTAATACGGTTACCACCGTTTTTCATAAATACGTTTCAATAATAAAAGTTATTTCCGCGGCCGCACATGCTTGTCAAAGAATATAAGAAAACAACTTGTGATATTATCATCAATAAACCTGATAGCTATTCATTTAGAAGATGAATCTTCTCTGCTATTTCCGTTATCTACGATTTCGGACCAGAGTAGCGAGTGTTAGCAGTTAAACTATCCGATTATTACAACCACTAATCTCCCTAGAAGTTCTTCAATACCAAATGAGGTCATGTCTGCAAGAAATACAAGTTCAACTCATACATTAACCACAACTTCTGCTGGCATGGCAACCCGCATGGAGGACCTACAAGTAGTCACTTCGAAACACAAGATAGCTTTGAGTCACCTAGTTTTAAGGGTCTCATTAGGTATATTTCTTTTACTTATTAAGAACTTCAAATTCAGATATTTTAGTAAATTTTATATAGCCTCGATAATGAACATACAGTTCAAGATTATTTTTTGTAGAGTGCCTTTGATAAATTTATTTTAAGCAATGTTGAGAAGATCGTTTTAATTTCAACAATTTTTTTTCCCATTTTATATTCTGTTTTATTGACCGAGCGTCCTCTTTGCAAAAATAACTACGTACAATTTGAAGCACAATTTGGAGTTCCTCAGCAACCATTTGAAGTCGCTATGTACTTATTATTACACATGGAGGTTATTTTGGAACCCAAATATTTGTCGCAATGTGCAAAATTAAAGTTTTTTTTTAAATATAAAATTTACTTTCCCTTATGTAATTTTAAAAGTATTCTTAAGTTACGTAAAAAATAAAACTCTTTTACCCATATTTTTCTTTTTTACTTGCTTTCAATGCATACTGAGAAAACTTGTTTTTTGTTTCTCCTGAAAAATTGGTCTAAAACACATAGCGACTTTTGCAGGCCCAGTGACGATTTGTATCGTACTGTAGATATTACGCCTTCTCTAAGATTTAGTAATTACTTTTCATGTTTATGAATAAGAAATGAGCTTATTTTAAAGCAACAGCTGTCGAGTACCGTTCTAATTGCAACTGATATCAAGCAAGGATATTTCATTCGTAAAAAACATAACCGACTTAAATTTCGTACTAACATAAGCCATTTTGCTTACTGGCAATATTACACCGCTGGCTGCATTTAATAAACTCCGCTTTTGCAAGCGATTTACTGCTAGAATAAGTTCAAAATGAGATTTTAACTAATATTTTAAAGGAACATATTTCAAGTGCACCTTTATTAAACCCCGACAAAAAAGAGGGGTGTTATAAGTTTAACATGTGTATGTGTTTGTCTGTCTGTGCCATCGTAACTCCCAAACCAATGAACCTATTTGAATGCGGTTATTTGGGTTTATTTTAATCGAAAGACTAAACTTGTCCTTCGAGATGGTTCTTCTATGTTTAGAAATAAGACCAGTAGTTTCTAAGAAATTCATCGTTAATTGGGATAAGTGTGAATTTATTGTTAGATAGGTACTCGTATTCTTTTTATGAGGGTCTGTAATGTTTTGTATAATAATTATTTTTCGTCTATAGTGATGGTTGGCCTAGTGTAATTTTCAGTTTAAGACATTTTCTGAATCTATTCCAGTGTCTAACCTTAACGACGGCACGTTTGGCGCTGTTTGTAGTGCACCTGCCTACTGGCCTACTGAGCCAGTGGTCCCGGGTTGAATCCTAGCCAGGACATACCTAAGTGATGAACTCGAATATTTGTGTTTGTCTCTTTTTGTTTTATGTATTTACGTACCTATAAGTATATTCAAGTGAAACTTCTAATGCGACTTCCAACAAGGTTGCATTTAACGTTTAACGCTCCTGGGGGTGGGGGGGGGGGGGGAGATAGAAAGAGACGAGAGTGAGACGAGAGAGAGAGAGAGAGCGAGAGTGAATGCTATGCAGCGAAGTAAACAGTGTGAGCGTCGTGAAATTAGCTGAAATACGTACTTGTTGTTCTATTTTAATTTATAATTTTAATATTTTATTTTCATTTGCGCGGTTGGCGCAGTTTGCGGACACCTGCCTACTGAGGCGGCGGTCCCGGGTTCGAATCCCGGCCGGGGCAAATATTTGTGCGATGAACTCGAATATTTGTTCCTGGGTCATGGATGTTATCTTTATATGTATTTATATATTACATAAATTACGTATACCGTCGTGTAGTACCCATAGTACAAGCTTTGCTTAGTTTGGGACTAGGTCGATTTGTGTATGATTGTCCCATAATATTTATTTATTTATTTCCACATTACGAAATTTCACATATTCCGTGCGGAGGGACTTCACGCACTATTTTTTTATCTATATATCATCGTCTAGTACCCATAACACACATTGTCTGATATTTATTTAAATCAATTGACAATTTACAAGTTGATAGATTTGTTTTTTGCAATTAATCCCAGGAAAACGGGAAACTTTCATACAAAGAAGTAATGGGCACGAGACTCTAGTGCCCATTACCTTACAAAGTTTAGTGTGATTTTGACAAGATCGATTGGTGACTTCGTAGTATCACATCCGAAACGTTGAGGTAGTTAAATAAGCGCTTTAAACGCGGACTTAGTCAGTCCCGTTTAGTTATTTATTTAAAAAAATTCAAGAACATTTGAATTCCTGCCAATTTATATTTTTTTTATTGTACATATTTAAACATATAAATACATATAATTTTTTACCTACAGTCATGTTTAATCAAATTCGATCTAAAAACAATTATTGGTATTATACGAGGTCAGGTAACGCAATTTTATTGCAATTCAGGAACTGAGTAATCAAACCCGAACTACGTAGAATACAAAAGTAACTTTAATTTACTGCATCTGCATTAGGTAAAATGATTACATTTTTATCCAATTGTTTTCAAATATTGAAATTTACGGAGCTATGCGCGAAGTAACTACCCAAGCAGCACATTAGTGAATTTTGCAGCTTATCTTATAGCTTTAAGTTCTAAATGAGTGGTTTAACAGTGTGATACAACTTATAGCTTTAAACACAACTCAAAACTGTATATGAGTTCATCCTATCACTTGTAGTTGCATAGGAGCGTTTTTTGTTTCTACTTTATTACTTATGGTGGGATAAAGTCGATTTTGCTACTTAAAGTTGCATGCAGGTTCAAATTGTCACTCAATAAGAAGCAATAGTGCTATATAAGGCCTTAAAATCACTTATTAGCAACTTTTACATATAAGTGGGAACATACCCTTATTTGGAACTAAAAGTTCCAAATGACTAGTACAATAGCGAATTATATCACCAATAATGGCTAAAGGGATACTTTTACGGATCTTTTGGAACCAAAAAATATTGCAACTTTAAGGCCTAAGAAGTACCTTATTGCCACTCCAACGCATAAATAGGTCTCAGTAGGAGGTTCTTGGAACCAAAAGCAGTTATTTTCACTTATTTCAAACCACTAACGAACTAAAAGTTCTATTATTGTTCCTATTTGCGCCTTGTCAAAATATATTTAATAGTCTTGCTTGTTTAATAGTCTACAAAAGAGCAAATAATTACGATTGGTAATATCATTCACTGCTTTGCCACTCGCAAGATACAAATAAGTGATTATTAGACTTGATAGTTCCAAATAAGGAACAAATAAGTGAAAATAAACACTGTAGGATCTTTTTTGTTTCGCCATGTTTACAAATGGAAGCCTATGAAAATTGATTATTTTAACCAGAATTTTATCACACTCACGCATAATCACAGACTTTTGATAGTTGTGACGATGTTACTTTAACATTGTACGTAACCTACAATCATTAGGTCAGGTTTTTAACAGTTTTATTTCTTATCAGTATCTATTCCTTATTTAATTTAGCACTCTCTTTTTTAATATTCCTGATCAAATGAAGGGCGCGTCGAAATTTACAAAGAAAACATACTATAGTTTCACAGTAAAAAAAAAATCGCAAGAATTTCGTGCTTATTTCAATGCTTGTATAACGTAAAGTTTTAATCACAATCAAACAGACATAAATCCAAAATGAATATGGCAGATCACGTATTACTTTTAATAAAACACAATTTGACAGTTGCCTCGCCACTCAAAGATAATTTTGGCGACTCATTTATCACTCATTGACCGAACTGAAATGTTTTCATTCGTTCACTGCGCATAACTTTCACCCATAGTTCTAATTACCACTTAAGGTAATTGTGAGATCTCTTATGGATTCTATTTAGCACCAAAAATAGGCTGCAATTTTTCTCCTTTTGGTTCTATACTGGTGGCATAAGGGTTCTTGCCACCTATATAGCACTTAGTCATGGTGGTAAATTTCACTTAAGCATCTAATTAGATATGATATACGAGCTATTTAGACCCAGTTGTGCTACTTGGGTAGTTACATTATTTGCTATGGGAAATAATGTAACTTATTACATAATATATAAATAAATAAATAAATATTAAGGGACACTCTTACACAAATCGCCTACGTCTATGGCTTGCCTCGGAATGTGTATCCAATCAAACACTGAGATAGCAGGCAACATATACAATTTTAAGATCAGAAAAATGCCTAAGAACAGCGAACGATTAGATTGTAAAAACAGACCGGAAAGTGCGAGCCGGACTCGTCCACCAATGGTTCCGTACAAATGTATACCGTTGCTTAACCTCGATGATTGATGACGTATTTTAAATAACGACTATTTAATTTTCAAGATTCAATTACAAACATATAGTCTACAGTTTTTGCCTGCACTTTTAGTATAATACTAGCTTTTGCCCGCGGCTTCGCACGCGTAAACACAATATCATACGTTCACTACACTTATTGCGAGGCCAAAGGCCGAGCTCCGCGTAGCACCGAAGGTTCGGAGCTTCTTCAAATTTTTCCCAGACATTAGGTACTCGTATAAAATTAAAGGATGCCATTTCTGAGAAAAAAACATAGGTAAAATTTTCATTATAAAAAGTGCTGTCCAAATAAATAATTAGTAACGTGTGGATAATCCTTAACCGAGTGACGCTCGGGGTTAGCAGTGTGGGGGGAGGGGCGCGCTCGCCTATCTTATCTGGACCAATACAATACAAAAAGCGTTATTGCCGCCTTCCGCACAGCGCGCTCGCCGTATCCACGAAAGCATGGTTTCATAGGATCTTTCAGCTGTTTAATCTCAATATTTTAGTACTGAAAGATGCTGAAAGTAAAAACACGTATTTTTGATTTTTTGCCAAGGAATCTACTGTCAAAATTTGAACGGTCAATATTATTCCACGTTATATAGTTGGAGCTGAAGAATTAAAAAAATAAATGTAGCATAGTGCCGTTCAATTTATCTTCTATAAATATATAAAAGAAGAAACTGACTGACTGACTGACTGACTGACTGATTGACTGACTGACATATCAACGCACAGCCCAAACCGCTGGTTCTAGAGAGTTCAAATTTGGCACGTAGGTTCCTTATAAGGTGTAGGGGTGCACTAAGAAAGGATTTTTCAAAACTCACCCCCTAAAGGGGTGAAATGGGGTTCCAAAGTTTGTATGGGGAAACAAGATTAGTTAGACCATTTTATTCGAAACTTTACAGGAGTATTTCTAACGATAAATGAGTAAACACGTGTTTCAGGTTTTTTGAAAATTCAACCCTTAAAATGGAGAAATGTGGTGACAAAGTCTGAAAATCAACATGGGTATTGTTTTTATGGTTTATCGGGTCGCTGATTACGAAAACCACAATGATTTTAAAATCCAACGAGGCGGACGTGAGTTACCATCTCCCCTGTTGGGGTGAAATGGGGTTGAATTGTCAAAACACTAAACCGCTGGTTCTAGAGAAATCAAATTTGGCACGTAGATTTCTTATAAGGTGTAAGGGTGCACTGAGAAATGATTTTTCAAAACTCACCCCCTAAAGGGTGAAATGGGGTTCCAAAGTTTGTATGGGGAAATTAAGATTAGTTTGACCATTTTATTCGAAACTTCACAGGAGTATTTCTAACGATAAATAAGTAAATACGTGTTTCAGGTTTTTTGAAAATTCATCCCCTATAAGGGAGAAATGTAACAAAGTCTGAAAATCAGCATGGGTATTGTTTTTATGGTTTATCGGGTCGCTGATTACGAAAACCGCAACGATTTTAAATTCCGACGAGGCGGACGTGAGTAACCATCTCCCCTGTTGGGGTGAAATGGGGTTGAAATGTCTAAATACTCAACCGCTGGTTCTAAAGAGTTCAAATTTGGCACGTAGGTTCCTTATAAGGTGTAGGGGTGTACTAAGAAAGGATTCTTCAAAAATCACCCCCTGAAGGGGTGAAATGGGGTTCCAAAGTTTGTATGGGGAAACAAGATTAGTTAGACTATTTTATTCGAAACTTCACAGGAGTAATTCTAACGATAAATGAGTAAATACGTGTTTCCGGTTTTTTAAAAATTCGACACCTATAAGGGAGAAAAAATGTGGTGACAAAGTCTGAAAATCAACATGGGTATTGTTTTTATGGTTTATCGGGTCGCTGATTACGAAAACCGCAACGATTTTAAAATCCAACGTGGCGGATGTGAATTAAAATCTCCCCTGTTGGGGTTGAAATGTCTAAATGCTAAACCGCTGGTCTAGAGACTTCAATTTGGCACGTAGGTTCCTTATAAGGTGTAGGGGTGCACTAAGAGAGAATTTTTCAAAAGTCGTCCCCCAAAGGGGTGAAATGGGGGTCCAAAGTTTGTATGGGGAAACAAGATCAGTTAAACTGGAGGAAATGGAGTTGAAATGTCTAAATACTAAACCGCTGGTTCTAGAGAGTCCAATTTGGCACGTAGGTTCCTTATAAGGTGTAGGGGTGCACTAAAAGAGAATTTTTCAAAAGTCACCCCCGAAAGGAGTGAAATGTGGGTCCAAAGTTTGTATGGGGAAACAAGATTAGTTAAACTATTTTATTCGAAACTTCACAGGAGTAGTTTTAACGATAAATGAAAAAACACGTGTTTCAGTTTTTTTTTAAATTCAACCCCTAAAAGGGAGAAATGTGGTGACAAATTCTGAAAATCAACATTGGTAATGCTTTTATGGTTTAACGGATCGCTGATTACGAAAACCGCAACGATTTTAAAATCCAACGTGGCGGAAGTGAATTAACATCCCTGTTGGGGTGAAGTGGGGTTGAAATGTCTAAATATGAGTATGGGTGTAATTTTTTGGTTTCTTGGGACGTTAATTACGAAAATACCACCGATTTTGAAATTTTATATTGTGGACATGAAAATTCTTGAAAGCATTTGCGCCAAATTGCAGCATTTGACCGATTAAATGGTCCAGTAGTTTTGCAGCAAATCGGTTGTAACAGACGGACTGACAGACAGCTACACGTGATCCTATAAGGGGGTTCTATTTTTGCTTTTGAGGTATGGATAGAGACCCGCGGTATCCTAATAGATTAAAAAAATAGTATTTGGTGGCATCTCGATCGTCAATCGGTACCTAGGCGGGCGGCGCGTTGGGACGGGAGGAGTTATGATCGGGAAACTTCCTGCATCCGTAATAAATACATTCAAGCTTTTCAATAGTTATGTTAAGTCATTTCAGAATTTGGAATTACGTTTATCTGGCTCGGAGTAATACATTTTTCATTCATCAACATAGAACATGACGTAACTTAGAACATGGCTTAGAATCATTAAACCAATCTCGAATATCCCAAGTCGATAAGCGGAGGCTCGGGACATTATAAAAGCTTTATACAAATAAAATGCACACATATCCCGGTGTCATAGCTTCAGTTCGAGTTATGAATTTCGAAGTGAACTTTATTTGGATACAGTAAAAGCTGAGATCGCTTGATTTGAGTGCTTGAGTTTTCGGTTTGATTTGTTAAAGTGGAGTTGTGATAACATAAAAAGTATTTCCCAGTAATATTAGAAAAGCGAAAGTCTGTGTATGTTTGTTACTTCTTCACTCTAAAACGGCTGGACGGATATGCATGAGGGAAATGCAGATTGCAGATTATACCCCAACTTAACAATTAAGCCTACTTTCAATCCTGAAAAAAAAAGAGCATTGTTCCCGTAGGATGATGTGTATTATATAGGCACGCGAGCGAAGCCGCGGTTTAATGCTGCTTTAATTATAATAATGCTGTCTCAATATTTGTCTAAAAATTGTGAACTATTTTATAATATTCTGATCATACTCGTAAAGCATTTAGTATCGTTTCAGCTGTTCAAGCTAACCATGAATATTTTGTACTGTTTTATATTATTGTTAGTCGTTTTTTTCTGTCAAAACTAAGGTAAAGTGGTGTGATAAACTACATTATTATAAATATAATATAGTCCTAAAAATGTTTTTGTTGGTCCATGAAAGATCATCTTAAAACTATCAGTGTAATATTCGTCATCCGATGTTGTATATTGTGTTGTATAATAATATGAAGATGTGATGTTTGTGGATACGATTTTAGATCTGCACAATAAAAATTAAACATTTTCTGCAGACTATTTTTAAAGTTAATCTTATTTTTTAACATTAGCAATATTATTTTATTTAATAATATTTACAATATTTAACTGAGCGAACACAGCGGCAGTTAAATCTTTTATGGCTTTGTCCGCTGTTATGTCAACAAATGTATATTTTTTTAATTAAGTATAATATGTGTAAATAAAAAAAAGGAAGTACATACAAAATCATCAGTTTTTAACAGAAAATAACCACATTAATGAAGCGAAATGATGCTTTCCGAAAACTAAGTAATCATAAAAAGACATTTAATAATTGTATTAAGCGGTTTACACTCACGTGACGAAGTTACCGCGCTGCTGTACGGGTGGGTCCTTGATGAAGAGCTCCATACGAGTTACGAGTTCGAAATACGTCCGGCAATTCCTGACAATTTCACGTGAGGTACACTCACCGCTTAAACAATAATTAAATAATAAAGGAAATTGTAACATTGATACAAAGATTAAAACACAAAGAAAATTGAAATGCGTAACCTGGCGAATTTTCTTTGTACTTTGATCTTCGTATCAATAATACAAAAAAAAAGATTCCACCCGAACAAACATACTTGACATACATACATTGCAAGTTAAATAAAAGCTGTAAAAAAAAAGAGTTCGATCAAGAATCTTCAGCATACCATCATCAGCTCAATAATAATAAAGGGACCAATATAAATAGTAGATTTGCACACTCTACTTTTCACTTCGATTGCGAGAAAATTAAACTACATGATGTAAATTTTATACTTAAAAACAAATTAAATTAAAATTTAAATACATTTAGTGTTTTATGTCCACGATAAATTATTGTTGTAGTTTCAATATATAGTATATTGATTTACTAAAATAGAAATAAATTTAAAAAGTAGAATAGAATAGAATAGAATAGAATATTCTTTATTGCACACCTCAACAGGAAATAAATACAAACAAAATCAGATTACAAGTAACATTCAATAGAGGTAAACAACAGGCGGTCTTATCGCTAAAGAGCGATCTCTTCCAGACAAATGATAGTAAATAAAAATTACAAATTTATTTCAAGAAGTTTTATTGTGTACTTTGGCTGTTGGTATTTTTCCTTGGTCTTAGAATACTAACGAAACGAAAAAAATAAAGAGTTTATTCTATAAAGTTTTATGTTCTTCGTGTGGCTGTTGGACCGATCGCCTTGGTCTTCGACGACGATTTTACTTTATGCTCTAGAGCATAAAAATCAACTTTATGTCGCCTACGCACAGCATAAAATCGAACTTTTAGAGCATGAGAAGTGAAAAGTATATAATTAAAAAAACAACTCGGTTAGCTCTGAGTAATCGGGGAACATATATAAAAAAAATATACCGACTAATTTAACATGCTCCATTTTTTACATTGGTTAAGACGCCTTATTCCTTTTAAACTTTATTTTTTTTATATTATGATTATGAAAAATAATATATTGATAATTTCAACCAAATTTTTAAAGTGAATAATACTTTTCCCCGAGTTCTAGAAAAAAACATAGTTATTTCGTATTTTAATTACGTGCAGTAAAAAAAAAAAGGTGTGTGTGTCAGCTCCGACGCACGACTGGAGTTTACTCTTCAGGCCAGGCGCGCACCACTTTTTTGTCGCAGAAATAAGCGTACTTATGGGTTTATGAAAATCGTGGTGCGCGCACTCTCATATAAACCCATATCTTGCATTTATGCGACAAAATTATCGTGCGACTAAAATCTTGGTGCGCGCCTGGCCTATAGAACGTTTATAAAATATATACTCAATACTCAATACGTTTATTGCACATAATGATTATACAGGTGAAAGTAAATAGTTTAAGTATCACATTATGTACCCTGTTGGGCGCTGCAAACAAGAACGAAAAGGTAGGCACACTTTTTGTGCAACCTGAATTCGAGCGCTGCGAGGAATTCGTTTGACCACTGGAATTGAATGTTTAAGCTCACTGATTTTTTCAGAAAAAGGCCTGATCTGACTTGGTTGTGAATTGTTTGCCTGTAAAGAGGCAGGTGGCGACGTAATTGCGCCAGCACGAATGCCATGGGTTCTACTGATGTGTATATTAAGTCCTTTCTGACCTTTAAAGAAACGAATCTGGGAGCAATGTGGGCACTGTACGGAATTCTCCAGCGACAGCGACACAGACCTGGAAGCGACATTCTGAGAGGAGCCCGTGCTATTAGGATTCATCAAGTAAACTATTAAAAAACGCAATAGATAAAAACTTACGGCTACGATAACAAATAAAGTATTTAAAAAAACCGCTCCAAGTTTCGGCATACAAATTGCCCCATAAAGTTCCTGGGGGAAGCGGTGGTTTATAATTGCACATATAACTCACATCACACTCGTAACATGATAGAGATTCACGCAAAATATTAGCAAAAACTTGAAAACAAAAACACATTTCTCAGCTGTTGTAGATTGACAACTGTCAGTCAAGCTGCCCGATGCGCACTTGCGCAGCAACGCGCCGTGTAGGCCGCCGGCCGCCGCCGCAGTCTCCGCGGAGAAATTATGAATATGTTTCTTGTCTATGTTATTTGTTAAGCCTCTTGTGGTAATTTAAAATAAATAAATGGCAGAGAACAATTAATATTAATTTTCTCTAACGGGAGCCATGTTTTCCCGTTGCTAAGTACATTTAAAATACATTTCATGAAATAAACATCTCGGTGAAGGTCATTATATATAGGGATCTTAGTCTATAACGCTTAACGTAACGCATAACCTGCTAAATTAAGAAGTCGTATTTTTACCCCGATCGTATACTGAGATACGATTTTTTAAATTAGCACGGCAGATACGTTCGATTTTATACCCCATAATTTTCATACCCCGGGCTTATATATGAAAATCGATTCTTAAGGAGTAAACTCCAAAAATTATAAAGAATAATAATAATAAATATCGGACAACCTCACACAAATCAATCTAGTCCCACAGTAATAAGTTGAGAAAATATGTTTTCTGCGTGAGTTCTGTCAATTTACACTAGTCTTTGAAACAAAAATTATCGATGAAATATTCAAACTGTAGGTTTCAAATATATACCAATAGTTCGCAATGGCCCTGTTCTAAGTATCAACATTGATAATATGTTAAGAAACATGTTAGTACATAGAGATAAATATCTAAAACAACCAGCGTGTTTGAACCTTGAAAAGTATCCAAACGGACAGTGGAGTCTTAATAATAGAGTCCCGTTTTTTACCCTTTGAGTATGGAACCCTAAAAAACATACCGACTAATTGGGAACATGCTCCACGTCGGTCAAAAATAATACTAGTTTGTTATTACAGGTAACGAACTACATCATAACAGAGCGACCCACAGTGATAAACGTCAATCCGAAATACCTGTCATACGTGAATATTACATCAGTGAGGAAGAACCGTCGAAGCCCCATGTACTAAGTGTACATACATTACGAGCAGGTGGTGCCATTTGACGACACTTTCAAAGTAAGTAACCATTTTTCGAGTTTCGTACTCAAATCGGACTGAGCTGGAGTGAGGCCAGAAAAGTTTCTGATGATAGAAAGGCGTGGCGCGAGCTGATGAAGGCCCTCTGCATCTCCTCGCTTAGGACAACAACAACCCAATGGGCAAAAACAGGAACCTATTACAAAAACTCCACTGTCCGTCCGTCTGTTACCAACCTGTCTAGCACAACTATGCTTCGCGACTCTTATCGCGCGATATAGCTCTGTCATCCTCTTATATTACTGCACTGAAAGAGCAATTATCTCGCGCGAGAAAAAGTCACAGTTGTGCTAGAGGTGCAGCTGTATCTCATGAACCGTGACAGTTGAAATTGTCATAGAAGATGTTTCTAGAGTGTTGTTTCCGCTGGAACAACAAAATATACTAAACACAGAATGTGAAAGTGGGACTCCCATACAACATTTTTTTGATCCCGTCCTTTCTCCCGTTTTTCTTGTTTTGTGAATAGCTGCATTTACGTATTTTTATTATTTTCAGACGGACTTCTGGTTCTACCAGTTCTTAAGCAACGTGTACAAACGCAGCTTTGTAGAAATGCACTTCAAATGGTGCAGCCTGATCCCCAACGACCCGTTCTATGGCGCTGCGATGAAGCAAGGAAAGTTGGCAGAGCCGTGTCCATACCCGCCGCCCAACTAGCACACAAGCGCTATAAGAAGCCGTATAGTAGCCGGATAAAGGATTTTGATAACTCCTTAGGCTCCTAAATAAGCGCTATAGTGGTTCTATATCCAGATATAGATCTCTTGTAGCGCCAATTAGGCCCCAAATTATACAGCTTATAGTTCTACAATAGCTCTACAGTGGTCGGATATTTATGTTATAATGGCTCTACAGAAGTGGTTTAAAAGCGATCATCAGCGCTATGAGATTTCGAAAAAGTGCTTGTAGCGCCGTAACGCCACCTTTACCTAAATTTGTACCGCTAATACCGCTTTATTAAATCTCTGGGTTCTAAGTTAGTAATTTAGTAGGTCTACTGTAGGCAACACAAAATATATTTTCATAAAATCAAAGAAAGTGAAGTGCAGTGACAATTGAAGTGAAAGGAACGATACGAATGGGATCTGTGGATGATGCAATAACAAAGTTTAGCATTGTTTTACTTCATCGTGCCGTTAAATATCCATGCGAGTGCCAGTTTACTGTCAATGTATACGTATATTCTAGTCAAAATTTTCATGCGCCCTCGTAATATTCAGTTTTTAATGCATACAATATATTTCTGCGTTGTTTACAAAATTGTGTTTTAACAAAAAGAAGAGTTTAAAGGCTACAAACGGTTTTGTACGGTTTGATGTGTGAAAATTACTGACTTTAATTACATTTATAGTTACAAATTACGCATATATACGATGTCCAAAACTTCATCATAACCTTAAAAAAACACATTTACTAAAAAAATAATAGCGTCTCAATCATGCAGCTTTCAGTGTTGGTTATATCTATTATGCAGGTTTGAGTCGTACAATGGCTGTAGTGCTTGCTGTTGTAGACTTATAGGTTTAATAGTAGTGTTATAGGTGTGCTATTCAACTATTTAGGTGGCACAACAGGTTCTTGCGATTAATATTAAGAACTTAAAGTTGTATAATGGTGTTCAATCCATCGTTGAATATTGAAAAAGTTTGAAAGTCAATTGAAGTATGAATTCAATGATAAAATTACCGAGTGAGTTACCACTCCAAATTGGCTCACTCACTAAACTTTAAGACAAAACTGATACAATAGTAAGACTCAACTGAGAGATCAGTTACTGGCAGTATAATGGCTCTACTATACGTCTGTAAACCACATAAAAGCGGCAGTAATGTTCATTCCTCCGCCTTGGGCTGCATAAAGCAACATATACCTAACGTTTTACAGCTTTACGTCACAATTCCGTGCTAAATCTCTAATATAGCGCTTCGAGCTCTAATATGAAGCTATGTTTCTCCGTTGTAGATACGTAGTTACAAGAGCGCTAATGGATTTTATTAAAACACTTAAGGTGCCATAAGACTATTCTGTAACTCCCACGCCTGTATAAAATACTTCCTATGGTTCTTTATACAACTGCAAGCCGTACAGTAGCCATATAATTCTCACAAATAGCGCTTAAGGCGCTATTCTAGCGCTACTTAACTCTGTTATAGATAAGTGTTACAACAGCCGAACATAACTCCGTTTAAGAACCTCTGGCTTTGTAAAATGTCTCTGTACGCTCTTAAGCGCCATAAAAGTGACTCATAACTCTTTTTAAACTCTTTTGCCTACTAAAGCACTCCTTTACATCTTATGGTGGCACAATGGTTTACATGAACTCCATAATACTTCTCATGGCTGCACATGCTGCGGTAGTGAATGCTCTTATACCACCATAAGCTATTCCATTGCTATTAATCGGCTACAGTACCACCTACTGTTAAAGGGTTTTCCAAAATGCTACTATACGTCTTAAGGAATATTGAACAGCACTTGAACGACTCCTATACAACTACCAGGCTGCACAATGGCTGTATAATTCGCTTGTGTGCTAGTTGGGCGGTACTTACCTTTTTTAAACATGTCGTCTACGTGAAGATGCACTTCAGATGATGCAGCTCCATCCACAACGACGCGTTCTTTGGCGCTGCAATGAAGCAAGGAAATTTGGCGGAGCCGTGTCCCTGCCCACCGACCTTCATCTATTAAAATGTATAACTTCTTCGTGAAGATGTACTTCAGATGGTGCTGTCACATTCACTAAGACCCGTTTTTTGGCCATGTGTTGAAGCAAGGACTGGTGCTAGAGCCTAGCCGCAACCCACCTGTAAATTGTACCTTTATTGTAACTTTTTCGTAGAGATGCACTTCAGGATAGTGCAGAGGCTCCCTCACACCCACGACCCCCTCAAAACAGGACATCTCAAAACCACGGAAGAACTCTATGATCACTTTCTGATTAATAAAAAAGTTGATTCTTGTTACCAGGGTGATTACCACCTGTACAACATGTCGATCCCTCCCGCCGCCATCCCGCCAGGCTTCCCGTTCGAGAAGGGCCGGATATACGGAAACATTACGCACCGTGGACAAAACGTGGTCGCTGGTTACATCGACGTGTAGCTGAAGGAGAAGAGAACCAGAGACAGATTATAATTACAATAATACTACTTTACTAGCTTTAATTTAATGTACTTAGCTGCTTTGTTGATGTCACTTTTAACATGTACTCTACATGTGTGGGTGTGTTGTGTGCACGCACATACATGCATGTATACCTTGGTCGCACCCGCAAGTATGGCAATGTGGTTCAGAGTGACAAAAGGGACGGCCTGAAAAACAGCGTTGCGCAGACGCCTGGGTGTCGCAGCACATGCGGAGTCCGCTCCTTTTTTCACCCGGAATAATTTGGGTGAACAATTTACTGACAATGCTGTTCTTGTTCAATCCATGTACCTATTTTAGTTGTTTAGTGTGGCAATGAATGTTTCTTTCTTTCTTTTATTTAATAAAAAAGGTCCCAGAGGCTGTCTTTGTAACCAAATCTTGCAAGGTCTCATATATGGTCTTATCTAGTGATGTGTGGTTTCCAATAGTTTCCGATTTTTCCTTTTGTATGATGACGATAAGCGATAATTCAGACGTAACTAAAACAGAAATTTTTATAGGTAGATTTGTTCATTCTTCATATCTTTTATTTGTCTTGTCAGCTAGTAGCTTAAATAAAATAGATTTATCAAAATCATGCTAATAATAGGAACGAAGTGTGTTTTAAATAAGATAACGCTATATTCGACATGAATAAATAGAATGGATTAAACAAAACTGAATCACGCCCGAGGGAGCCATCAACAGGGGGCACCGCGGAACTACGCCGATTGATCGAGTGTACAATTAGTGTAGATCATTTTGTATTCGTTTGAGAAAGAGGCAGATAAGGATAGAAAGAGACAGATAAGAATAGAAAGAGTCAAATAAAAAAATATGGAAATACACAGATACTTAGATAAATATATAGACTGGAGGTTTGTGAAATGGTCATTACTTTCTTGTGATAAATCAATGTGTTACGGAGATGCCACGACTTTGCGCGGGAATTATATTAACTACTAGATTTTTTTCTCTAAGATTATTTCGTAAAAATATTGTTTCTTGGCAAATAAAAAGTATTTGCGATCGTTATAAAACAAACCTAAGCTAAACCATTAATACAAAGATCAAAGATTAAAGAAAAATTGAAAAAGGAGCTACCTGGTGGAAGAGACCGGGAATCGAGGTACCTCTGGATTATCGAGGTATCTCCGGTCCAGCGCGTTAACCACTTCGCTACCCTAGCTCCAGGTAGACCTGACGAATTTTTCCTTATGCTATTGTATGTCGATCTTTGTATTGTTTTATTTGAAAGGTTTTTACACCTTTGCGACCTCTATGTGAATACGTTAATATTCACATCTTACTGCACCACTTTACAGTGGTGAACGAGCCAACGAGAGAGGGCGCTGTTGCCACTGTTAGGTTTTAAAAATTTATGAAACATGTAATGTCTAATTTTTTTTAAATGTCGGTACAACACAATTATTTTGCAACATTAAAAAAAATGAGACAGTACATGTTTCGTAAATTTATTAAAACCTAAGCTAACTCAATCAATAGGATGTGATATCTCTAAGATCGTGAAAAATGTCAAGTAATCTTTTCTTAAGCGATATAAGTACCTGCTTTATTGAAAAATTAGCAACACGTATGCGGCGGTAAAATGTTAATTAATCTAATTTTAGACGATTTATTAAATTTCGGTGATGCAGTAATTTTGTATAATTATAATCTTTATTGTGGAAGAACGAGCGGGGCCCTAATTGAATAGACATTGATATAAATAGTGCTTACAAAATAAGTACTAGTGCTTTTGAGCTTCCGGTTCGTGGCTCAAGATGGCCGCATGCCTTTAAGTTTCGTTGTTCGTTATTTATTCATTTTGGGTGTTCAATGTGTAGTATTGATAGCGTTTTGTGCAGTGAACTAACGAATGAGTGAATGGTTAATAATTCAGTGAATAAAGGATTTTGACTTGAATGTGGATATCTCCGTAACTATCTGTCCTAGAAAAAAAATATAAAATGGAGAATGTAGTAAATTTAACTCTCTATAATATAACATTGTTGAAGCATTCTTCTAGCTAAAATGCGCCTAAAGGAAGATATGAGCAAAAATATGAAAAAAGTGCCGGTTTTTTCAATATGGCGGTGGGCGCGGAGGGGGGGAATTGTGCATTTTGCATTTTAAACACTGACTAACCATCCTAGACAACATATCAAAAATTCAAAACTACCGGACGGTTTGTAAGGTCACACATAGTACTTTAGTCTCTATTCACCGTATTATAATGAAGAATTCAACTTGAAGCGTACATAGCCCTTCTTGGGTTAAGGCCCGATAGACCGCGCGGTTTTTTTGTAAATGGCTATCACTTTACAAAAAGCACCTCACCGTACAACGTGAGAAACGAGTCATTGGCAAAATACCAAGAAGGTGAAAGCCACAATAAAAAATAAAAAGAAACTAGTACTTTTAGGGACGTTACATTAAGAGATGTCCCGTTCTCGAGAACTATTCCCGATTTGTATGGAAAATGTTCTCGAGAACGGACGGCACGCCTCTTGTTGCATTACAGGGCATTTTGCAATCCCGAATCCCTGAGAATTTTATGTTTTTGGGTTCATTTTATTCCGAATCGATACCATTTTTAATGTTTCAAAAAGTTGTTAGCGATCAGAGAGGGAGCAGGATAATATTCTTCAAACAACGGGTAAATTATATATATTTATTGGAGCGGAGTGAGCGAAGCGAGCGAAGCTCCCATGGATCGACTCGAATGGAATTTGTGACAATGCGCAGATCTCAGCGAGTTCTCAACCGATTTTAGAATTTTTTGTTTTAAAATGCAAAAATTAAATTTCGCTAGGTCGTGACGAAGAGAAAATTTCGAAAAAAAAAAAAAACTCCGCTCCAATCTATGGTGCAAGCTTAGCCGGTGGCTGACTCTGCATCGACCTAGTTATAAAAATAATATGAAACAAACAAAGGAACACACCATAACTACAATTATGCACACACACGCCACACCTCATGTTATCACTGCAAGGAACACCAGCCGAAAGAGGGCCTGGCTCTCTGGCGCAGCCCTTTTATTGATTCTCAATCCCCGCTGTTGGGACCCCGACTTCATCCTTGACGAGTAGATGGCGCCACTGGCGGCGCTGCAATGCTGATGATATACTTGCGCCCGCCGCCAACAAAATGTTCTTTATTTGTTCGTTCCACTACGTCACGTTTGGATATGAACTTGTTATATATTTGCACAAACGTTACGTAGTAAAAGCTGAAATTCCCATAATAAGTTTGGGACACTTTTTTATATTCATTACATTTAAAATGCTATTGATTCTGATTATAATGAACTTCCTATAAAGTAGAACAACTTTTACAATCATTATATCATATGGATTATCTCTACTTTTCCAGTGTGAACTACGAAGAGAAATACATTATTTTTAGCCATAAACTCAGTGCCAGACGACCATTCATATTTAAGTAGTTCGCGAACTTCCAAAGTGGTCACCTACGGAATGCCCGTACAATTTGCAATATATTTCCTCTTTAAATATAGAATGGAAGTTAGTTCCATTAGTAGAAGTAATTAAGATGGAATAGTTATTTGTTATGCAAGACTGCAAAGTTGTTGTTGAAATTCAAAGCTGAGCGAGTAAAGGCTCTAAGATTGAACCACGAAGCGAATGGTTCAAAGAAACGTTCCTGAGCGTAGCCGGGTTTTAAAGACACGAAAAGTGAAATTATTCTGCAGCCGTGCCGAACTCATTACTTTTTACCTCACGACGACAGCGAAAATGCGATATGCAAGAAAAACAACTAAAGTATAAAAATAATCATATTTAATTTTGCCCTCTATTTAACATATTATCTAATTTAAGACATAACACACTCAAATCCAAACCAAATAAATAAGTGAAAAACTTACAAATTATAAATAAATAAATAAAGTACATCCATCACAGAGAATCACAATCATCGTGTTCGAAATTCAAATGACTTTTGCACGTGAATTTATAAAATATAGTTACATAAAAATAACCAAAATATGTTTCGGAGTCTTTATAATTATGTTTGGATAGTACATAATAGGAATGTTTACAAATGAAGCGAAAATTGAAAAATTTAATGATTCGGACAGGATTCGAACCTGCGTTTCCAACCCTGTCCGAATCATTAAATTTTTCAATTTTCGCTTCATTTGTAAACATTTTAGTTTACGTTAGCAGACGTTACTGCTTTAATAAAAAAATACATAATAGGAATCCTTTCTTGAGGTGAATTCAGTCACAAATAATAAATCCCTTTAAACAACTTTTCACATAATTTCAATAGATATAACAACATTTGATATAATGTTTCATTTGATATAACAACATTAGGCATAAATTTATTGTATAAGTATAATTTCAATTAGTATAAAAGTCATTTGATATAACGTTTATATTCGCAAGATAACCTAACACTCCTCGCTTCGCTCGTCGTCGTACCTAACCATGACTCAATTACAGTTTAACTTTCATGTTTGAGCAGTTTGAGTTTGTATTGAGCTTTTCAAATGATCATTATACTATATGATATTACGACATATGAAATTATAACAAACGTTATTATATTATTCGTTAATTATACCACTTGATCGTTATATTGGCCAATATTATATCATAAGTTGTTATAGCAACCGTTACGTACCTAGAACGGGTTAGTTCCATTCTATATTTAAAGAGCAAAGAGTACGGGCATTCCGTAGGTGACCACTATGGAAGTTCACAACCAACTTAAATATGAATGGTCGTCTAGCACAGAGTTTATCGCCAATAATAATGTATTTCTCTTCGTGGTTCAAACTGAAAAAGTAGAGATAATTCCAAACGATATAATGATTGTTGTTCAACTTTATAGGTAGTTCATCCTAATTTTCAATGTAATGAATATAAAAAAGTGCCAACCTTTTTATGGGAATTTCAGCTTCCACCACGTAACGCAAATCAAGTTCATATTCACACGTGACGTAATGGAACGGACAAATTTAGAAAACTTTTTGAAACATTGAGAATGGTATCGATTCTGAGTAAGAAAAAACCCAAAAACATCAAATTCAAAAAAAAGACAGTAATGCAACAAGAGGCAGAAATTTTTTCATACAAATCGGAAATAGTTCTCGAGAACGGGACATCTCTAAATGTAACATTCCTAAAGGTACTAGTACTTATTTAAACCATTAATACAAAGATCAAAGCTCAAAGAAAAATTGAAGCTAGGGTAGCGAAGTGGTTAATGCGCTGGATCGGTAATCCAGAGGTACCGGGTTCGATTCCCGGTCTCTTCCACCAGGTAGCTCCTTTTTCATTTTTTCTTGATCTTTGATTTTTGTATTGATGGTTTAAATAAAAATTGTGGTACACCCACACAAAAAAATTAGACATTACATGTTTCATAATAGTAACTACTTATTTTGTAAGCACGTGGCACTTTTTATATCAATGTCTCAATGTCAATTAAATTAAGGCTCCGCTCGTTCTTCCGCCATAAAGATTATAATTATACAAAGATGCTGCATCACCGAAATTTAAGAAATCCCGAAGCATTCACGTCTAAAATTAGATTAATTAACATTTTACTGCCGCATACGTGTTGCTATATTCAATAAAGCAGCAGGTACTTAAGTCGCTTAAGAAAAGATTACTTGAGAGGGAGGGATAATTAATACAAATATCATCATATTCATTAAGTTAGCTGAGGTTTGTTTTATAACGATCTCAAATACTTTATGGTTGTAAAGAAAAATGCTTTCTATGAAATGATCTTAGAGAAAATAATTCTAGGAGTTAATATAGACCCCGCGCAAAGTCGTGACACATTGATTAGTGATTAGCGCGTTCATCACAACACGCAAGAAAGTAATGACAACTTCACAAACCTACCTATTTTCTATTCAGTCTTTTTATTTATCTAAGTATCTGTGTCTTTTTATAATTTTTTATTTGTCTCTTTCTATCCTTATCTGCCTCTTTCTCAAAGAAATACAAAACGAGCTAGACTAATTGTACACTCGATCAATCCACGTAGTTCCACGGTGCCCCCTGTTGATGCATTGCTCCTTGGGGCGTGATTCAGTTTTCCGAAATCCATTTTATTTATTCTAGTCGAATGCAGCATTGTCTTGTTTAGATCTATAAATACTCAATAATTTGTTCCTATTATATTAGCGTTATTTTGGTAAACCTATTTTATTTAAGCAACTAGCTGACAAGAGCCTTTGGTCTTGGCTTAGGTTGAGACCATTAACCCGGCTCCAGGGGAGATAGAGGCACCTTCTCTATCTTCCACTGTTGCAATACCTGTCTGACGCATCCACGTCGCGGGGGTGGGCACCTCCCAGTCCAGTAGGCCGGATTGGGTAGGTGGCGAAGTTCAGATGGGGACCCAGTGCTGCGGGGTATAACGCGGTTCCCGTGCCCAGGGTTATGGGTGAAGACCTTAACGGCTGTGAAGGCGGAGATGGAGACCATCGGAACGGCGGAACAGGCGGAAGAGGCAAGACCCAACATCGAGCCAACTCTAAATAATGGGGTGGAAGGGTCATGTTGGAGTTGCAACTCCAGGCACGGTGTTGCAAAAGAGTGGCGAATGAATCCGTATAGGGTCAACAACAGCACTCACAGTCCTAGTAAAGGTGGATCAGTGCCTTGGCGTCAGGTGGCAACCGGCCGTAAAACTTCATAGCCACTCAATTCTCCTCGTCCAAAATATGAAAATGAGCACACAAAGAAAGAGTATAAAAGCTAGGGCGTCCCCCTTAAGCGACGATCAGAGTATACATAAGGCTAGGGCGTACCCCTTAAGCGACGGTCAACGCAGCACATGCACTCAATTGCGATTAGCGACATGGAACATTGGTTCATTGACAGGCAGATGTGCTGAGCTATCTACTACTCTGCAAAAAAGACAGATAGATGCATGCTGCTTGCAAAAGACTAAGTGGAAGGGTGCGAAATCCAGGGTTATAGGTAACGGCTTCAAACTTATTTATAATGGTACCACGTCGGGTAAAAACGGTGTAGGGATTGTACTTTCCGAAAATCTAACAAACAGGCTCATAAACGTTGAGAGAACTAGCGACAGACTCATAACAACAAAAATAGCACTGGATAACCAGCCATGCTTGAACATCATATCAGCATATGCGCCTCAAACCGGTACAACAGACAATGAGAAGGAAGCATTCTGGGATGAGCTAAATGCACTCATGCGAAGGATCCCGCCTGAGGCGACCATACATATAGGCGGAGACTTAAACGGACATGTAGGCGCAAGTAACACCAGCGTAGAAAGATGGCACGGTGGCTTCGGCTATGGCACGCAAAATAGCGAAGGAGGCACTATTGTGCAATTCGCCTCCAGCTGCGATATGGCTATAATTAATACATTCTTTAAAAAGAAAGCAGTGCATCAAATCACCTACCAAAGTGGAGGCCACTCAACCCAAATCGACTACTTTATGGCAAGGCGAAAACACTTAGGCAACTACAAAGATTGCAAAGTGATCCCAGGAGAGCAACTCACTACTCAACATAGATTATTGGTGACGGTTTATAAGCTTCCCAGACCTATTAAAATTTGCAGAAAATTGACACCTAAAATAAAGTGGAAATCACTCAGTCAACCGACGGGTCAATCTTTTATCCAAGAACTAAAAAATCATCTTAGTACTACGGATGCTACAAATATGACACCCAACGAAATGTGGGTGAATTTCGAAAGAGCTTGTATAACCAAGGCTGAACAACATCTAGGTCGAACAAGGAACAAGAAGGGCCCGAACAGGGAAACAGTCTGGTGGAACGCCGAAGTAAAAGAGGCTGTATCCCGGAAAAGAGAGCTTTTCAAAGAATGGCAACACACTAAAGACCAAGCAGACTTTGACAAGTATAAGCAGCAGAAAAGGTTGACCAAGAAAAAGGTGGCAATTTCGATGGCACAGGCGAACCAAGAGTTTTATAATAATTTAGAATCAGCAAAGTCTGAAATAGACATACACAAAATTGCTAAGACTCGGCACGATAACACTAAAGATATAAAAACAGTTAAATACATAAATGACCAAAATTCTAAACTTCTAACTCAAGATAGAGATATTAATAGCAGATGGACCGAGTACTATAAAAACCTACTAAACATAACACACCCCCGAAAAAGAAATTATATGCAACCTGAACCAGTGCTGGGACCCATTCCTGACATAAGCCCAGAGGAAATAAAAAGTGCCATAAGACAAATGAAGAACAACAAGTCACCAGGGCCAGACGAAATACCAGTCGAGGTCTGGAAACTACTGGATGTCCAGGGACAGGCATGGCTGCATCAACTGTTAAATAAGCTCATTCAAGGACAACCGATGCCCGACGCGTGGCGAAATAGCCACCTGATACCATTTTATAAGGGTAAAGGAGACGTCAGAGATTGTAGCAATTACCGAGCTATAAAATTGATGCCACACACACTGAAGATCTGGGAGCGAATAATAAATAACAGACTAAAACACCTCATTACACTCACACCAAACCAATGTGGCTTCGTGCCAGGGAGGAGCACATCAGATGCAATTCAAACTGTCCGTATTCTGCTGGAAAAAGCAAAAATAAATAAGCAAAATCTGCATATGATCTTCATAGATTTAGAAAAGGCATTTGATCATGTCCCCCGAGATCTCGTATGGGAATCGCTCAGGCGGCAAAACGTACCAGAATACTACATCTATCTGATACAGGACATGTATGGAGCCATCACCACACAAGTTGTTAGTCCAGCAGGTAAAGGTGACAAGTTCGAAATAGAAGTAGGAGTCCATCAAGGTTCCACATTAAGTCCAATACAACCATGGATCACCTGACAAAACACTGTCAAAAGCCATTGCCTTGGAATCTTCTTTACGCAAACGATGTGGCCCTAATCTCGGACAACATAGACAACCTCCAACAAGATTTGAAGACCTGGGTAGAAGCGCTCGAAATCAATGGTTTAAAGATAAGTAGGAACAAAACAGAACACATGTCTTGCATCTTCGATGGCATAACAAATCCTGAAACTATCAATATCTTAATAGGAGACACATTGGTACCCAGAGTGTCAGATTTTAAGTATTTAGGTTCGATTGTCACCAGTGATGGCAAGGTTGATAGCGATGTTGCTCACAGGACCACCGCAGGCTGGATGAAGTGGAGACAGCTCACTGGCGTCATGTGCGACAAAAGAATGCCCCTCAAGACCAAAGGCATTTTGTATAAAACAGCAATCCGACCTACTGTTTTATACGGATCGGAATGCTGGGCAACAAATAAGCACCACCTCAACAAATTGCACACAATGCGCATGTTACGCTGGTCAGCGGGCGTCACACTCTTAGATTAGATCCGGAATGAGTACATCAGGGGAAGTTTCGGAGTCGCGCCAATAATCGACAAAGCCAAAGAAAAACGCCTTAGATGGTACGGCCACGTCCAGAGACGCGAAGAAGATCACGCAGTAAGACTGGCACTGAACCTACCCGTAACCCAACCACGTGCCCGTGGACGACCACCCGCCACTTGGCTGACGACGGTCAAAAAAGACCTCAACGAAGCTCAAATCGACACCAACGCCGCACAAAATCGTGCTCAGTGGAGGATGCGGACGAGGAGGGCCGACCCTAAGTAAATGGGACTACCGGTCTAGGAGAAAGAAGAAGAAGAAGAACTAGCTGACAAGACAAGTATAAGAAATGATGATTCAACAAACCTACTTATATAAATCTCTCTTTCTATATTTCTTTCAATACCTCTCCATTAGGGTGTTGCTTATTTTCTAACCCCGTACTCTCACTCCCTCATTCTGTTCTAGGACCCGAAAAAACGTCATTGTTTTTTTTTATTCAATATTAAGGGTCGCTACCGGCAAGTAAAAAATCTGAAAAAGTAAAATAAAAAGTTTTTTTTCTTTGTATCTTAAATACTTACAGAAGGTACATGATTGTATTGTATAAAATTAAAAAAAAAAATTACTAGGTACATTAAGAACTACCTAGATTTTTTCTGATACACAGAATAATTCACTTGATCTATCTATATTCTATATTTATTATGATTATGTAGGTATCGCCTTATCTAAGAGTATGTGTGTCTCTTGCTGTCTTTTACAATATTATTCTGTATCTGTCTCTTTCTATCCACTACTATTCTACATTTTTCAAATTTAAACGAACCGACAAAACGAGCTAGACTAATTGTACACTCGATCAATCCGCGTAGTTCCGTGCCCCCTTGTTGATACATTGCTCCCTGGGGCGTGATACAGTTTTCTTAAATCCATTCTATTTATTCAGGTCAAATCTAGCGTTGTCTAATATAGATAAAAATATGAAATGAAACACACTTCGTTCCTATTATTAGCATGATTTTGGTAAATCTATTTTAAACTACTAGCTGACAAGACAAATAAAAGAATATGAAGAATCAACAAATCTACCTATAAAATCTCTCTTTCAGTACCTCTGAATTATCTCTCATCGTCATCATACAAAAGGAGAAAATTAGGTAGGACCACATACATATATGGCCAAGATTTGGTTACAAACTTTTAAGAGAAAATTTATTTATAACTTATAACCTGTTTCTGTGCATGTCAAAGTGTTGGACCTGTTTTTATGAATAAAAGCTAGTATTAGCATAATTATAATCGGTCTCTGGTTCTCTTCTCCTTCAGCTCCATGTCGATGTAACCAGCGACCACGTTCTGTCCTCGGTGCGTCAAGTTTGCATATATACGACCCTTCTCGAACGGGAAGCCTGGTGGGATGGCGGCGGGAGGGATCGACATGTTGTACATGTGGTAATCACCCTGGTAACAAGAATCAGCTTTATTATTAATCAGAAAGTGATCCTAGTTCTTCCGTGGTTTTGAATTGTTTATGATTAGAGTTTGTAGTATAGGATAGGCGTTAATTTTACTATATGCGGACATCTGCCTAACCCTAGTCGGCGTTGAACAAATGGATGAGGTTGCAGAATCGGAAGTGCATCTCCTCGAAGAAGTCACAGTCAAGGTAGCTATGGCGGGTTAAGGGAGGGCTCTGTCACCTTCCCCTGCTTCTTCGTTTTGGATGCCTCCACACCATCCTGGAGTGCATCTGAACGGGAAAGTTATAGTAAGGGTACGTTTTAACGCTGGGTAGGGTCAGGTCTCCGTCAACTTTCCTTGCTTCATCGGAACGCCCGCTCTTTGGCTGTGAATTTGGATGCACCATCTGAAGTACATCTTCACGAAAAAGTAACAATAATGGTATAATTTACCGGTGGGTAGTGGCAAGGCTCCACCAACAATCCTTGCTTCATTGCAACGCCAAAGAACAGGCCGTTATGGATGAAGCTGCACCATCTGAAGTGCATCTTTGCGTAGAAGATTATATTTAAATGAAGGTAAGTACCGGCGGATAGGGACACGGCTCTGCCAACTTCCCTTGTTTCATCGCAGCGCCAAAGAACGGGTCATTGTGGATCAGGCTGCACCATCTAAAGTGCATCTCTACAAAGCTGCGTTTGTACTCGTTGCTCAAGAACTGGTGGAACCAGAAGTCCACCTGTAAATAATAAAAATAACACGAAAAATAGCAGAAAGGACGGGAAAGATCTAAAATAATACGCGACTTCGATAGATAAATAGAAAGATTGCCGGCAAACGGATCTGTAGGTACTTCACTCAGTAAAAACCGACCAAGTGCGACTCGGACTCGCGCACCAAGGGTTCCCTACAAATACTCCCATTTTAACTGGCCGGGATAATTTAAGCTTACACCTGGTATGTATGTATGTTGCCGCTTGCCGCATACAAATGAGGTGCAAAGTCAACGCAACCGATTAAGTTCATTAAAGTGGAGCCCCACTTAAATATGATTTTATTCTGTTTTAGTATTTGTCATTATAGTGGCAACAGAAATACATCATCTGTGAAAATTTCAACTGTCTAGCTATCAGGGCTCCTGAGATACAGCCTGATAGAGGTATCGAGCAAAAAAACGGAATATAAAAAGATTATTTTGTATGGGAGCCTCACTTGCATATTGTTTTTTTTTCTGTTATAGAATTTCTTCTTACTTATTACTGCGGCAACAGAAATACATCATCTGTGAAAATTTCAACTGTCTGCACCTCTAGCACAACTGTTACAAGTGACTATTTCTCGCGCGAGATAATTGCCTGTCTCTTTCCTGTGCAGTAAAGTGAGTATGTCGCGCGACAAGAGTCGCTAGACGGGCTGGTGACAGACGGACGGACAGCGGAGTCTTAGTAACTAATACGTTACGTACTTTGATAGTGTCGTCGAACGGAACCACCTGCTCGTAATGTATGTCCACGTAGTACATGGGGCTTCGACGGTTCTTCCTCACTGATGTGAAATTCACGAATGACAGATATTTCGCATTGACGTTAGTCAATGTGGGTCGCTCTGTTATGATGTAGTAAGTTATCTGTAATAACAAACTGGTATTATTTTGAACAGAGGAAAAACATGGAGCATGTTCCCAATTAGTCGCTATCTTTTTAACCGACTTCAAAAAAAGGAGGAGGTTCTCTATTCGAACTAATTTTTTTTTTTTTTGTATGTTTGTTACTCGATATCTCCGAGAACCGTGAACCGATTTTAATTTTTTTTTTTTAATCGAAAGGGTATAACTCCGAGTTGGTCCCGTTGGCACTAAGTCGGGATCTGATGATGGAATCTTGGAGAAATCGAGGGAACTCTTCAAATGTTATAGGGACATGTACGGCGCTTTCGGTAATTTATTGATAAAGTCAAGAATTTACATTCAGTAATAGGATTTGGTGTAAGGAAACTGATGATGAACACCACAGATGGCCACTAGAACTTTTATATGAATTAGACGTGCGCGCCGCCGCGGCGCGCTGCCGCCATTTGTTGTTGTTGTCCTAAGGCACCCCGGAGGTGCAGAAGGCCTTCATCAGCTCGCGCCACGCCCTTTCAAAAAAATGCATTTCTCCTCATCCTCAGCAACTTTTCTGGCCTCGCTCCAGCTCATTCCAACGGCTCGCAGCTCGCTCTCCACGGAGCGCCACCATGAGTGTATGGGACGTCCCGTGCGTGGCTGCGCCTTCCGTCCGGCGGCTTCCACTCGAAACCAATGCTTGCGCAGTTCGCTCCTCCCCGTCAATAGGCCTATCCATCTCCATTTTCGTGTCGCGATGTCCATATTTATGGGTGAGTGGTGGCATATCCTCCACAGGTCATCGTTATGTATCGTCATTGGCCAGAATACGCGGAGAAAAGACCTTAGGGACTTGTTTACGAAGACTTGCAGCTTGTTCGTCAGGCCTTTAGTCACCGTCCACGTCTCACAGCCAAACAACAATACCGACTTGCCGATCGACTCGAAAAGGGAGACTTTAACACGACGAGTGAGGACGTTGGACTCCCAAACAGGCTTTAGTTGGGGAAATGCAGCCCTGGCTTTCTTTTTTCTGCTGTCGACGTCATCGCTTGATCCTCGTTGGCATGTTAATACGCTGCCTAGGTACACAAATTTGGGAACAGAGTCTAGGCTTTCTCCTCTCAACGTCAGTGGACTTGTTGTGCTGGACTTAATACGCATGTCGACCGTTTTGCGTCTTTTAATACGCAGCCCCATAGCTTCAGCTTCATCTTGAAGGCTCTCAAGCTTAGCTTCCAGATGGGCAAGAGTAGGCAAGATCAACACGATGTCATCCGCGTAGTCCAGGTCCTCAAGATCATTTGTGCTCCATTGTATACCCCTTGGTGTAGCGATGACCTTCCTCATGACGTCGTCCAGCAGAATCACAAACAAAAATAGCGATAGGAGGCAGCCTTGCTTAACACCTGCAATTATTTTTATCGGCGTTCCAAGCTTCTTTTCGTGCACCACCCTGCACGTACTACCCTCGTACAGCGAACGAACGATGCGGATGATACACGTCGGGATTTCTCTCTGCTTCAGACATGACCACAGCGCGCTCCATTTTACGGTATCGAAGGCTTTTTCGAAATCCACATAGGACACAACAGTTCCGACTACCATTCGACACATTGTTCGATCAGGACGCGTAAGGTATTAGTGTGGTCGTGCAAGAGCGACCGGGAAGCTACTGACGCCGCAATGCGATTGAGTAGGATTTTCGTACGAACTTTTGCGGCAGTCGGTAACAGTTTTATGCCGCGCCAGTTATCGCACCGAGACAGATCACCCTTCTTGAGTCCATTTAGGGTGAACAAAATATTTTTTGTGCACGACAACTATAAAAGTTGCAAACAAAATATTTCTGTCAAGAAAAGTGATTGAGTCATGTTTTCAGTTTAATTAATAAAGTTCTTTCGTTTAACCGTGGTTTTTCATTATACGTCTTAATATGCAAAGTTGAAAAATCCCACGCCGCCGGCGTTACGCCGCCGCCGTGGATTTTTTCGTGGCGTGCCGCCGCCCGTATTTTTTCGACCGGCGCGCACGTCTAATATGAATCACTAAAAAGCAAAAAAAAAAAAAAATTTTAACAAAAAAAAGAACCGACTTCAGTAAAACTAAAAAACCAAAAATAACCCGTTCAAGTACAGTTTACATTTGACTCACCCTTCGAAGTCGGTGCCAAACCTCGCGTAAACTATAATATAACTATAAATATAAGAACTGAGTGGTTTGGGATCGACTTCGAAGGGTGAGTCAAATGTAAACTGTACCTACTTGAACGGGTTATTTCTGGTTTTTTAGTTTTACTGAAGTCGGTTCTTTTTTTTGTTAAATTTTTTTTTTATATATGTTCCCCGATTACTCGGAGTAGACCTAGATGATTTTTTTACTTACATACTTTTATGTTGGTCCTCCTGGTGATTATTGAACGAACTCTTTTAGAATTATCACGATTTGGTGAAAAATTACACCAATTATTTATAAATTTGTGAAACATCTAATGAGGTAGGCTCAGACATGTAAAAGTGCCCTTGTGGCCTACTTGTAGAATAAAGTTCATTATTTCATTATTATACAAGCCAACGTATTGCCACTACACACAACCGCTCCAGTCGTGCGCCATAGCTAGATTGATTCTCTGAAGTGCGCGGGAGACGTGGGGGCGTACTTTATCAAATTGGTGTTCTAAATTTGGCGCACATTCACTATTTATGGTCGCAAAAAGTTACTTTTTTGCCAATCAATTTTACTCTATTTGGTGATCAGTAACACAACTTTTTGTTATCATTTTTAAATTAATATGGGGATCAATTTTGGTGCTCATTTACTATTTGTGATACTAAAAGAGATTTTTTTGCCGTTACATTTTCTGCTCTACATCTTGTGCTCCATTAAACATAAGCCTTTTTTAATTATTGAATGTATTAATGTTTTAATTTTAGCTGTTAACCGATGTAGACAATGCCGAAAATGGTTTCCGAAAGAAAAAAATGGTACTTTATTATTTAAACTTTCTGCACCTGCATTTTCATGCATTGCCATGAAAAAATACTGCTTGGGAAGTTGACCCGGGTACACCTCATTTTTTTATATTTTACCATTGATACAAAGATGATTTGATGATTTGTGTTTTGATTTTTGTAACAAATTGTAAATTTCATTAATTTATTGAATTAAGCGGTTTACATATACGTGAAATCATCAGGAACGGGCCGACATGTTTCGAACTCGTATGGAGCTCTTCATTAGGGACTGCTACCCGTGCAGCGGCGCGGTAACTTCGTCACGTGAGTTTAACCGTTTAGTACAATAATTAAATATGTCTCCTTATTAAGGTCATTAATTGTTTTCGGAAAATTTTCGCTCCATTGATGTCGGTTATTTCCTGTTAAAAACTGATTATTTTGTATCCTAACTTGAACTTTCTATAAAAATAGTCTGCAGAAAAAGTTTCATTTCAATCGTGCATATCAATTATCGTATCCACAATATATATAACAACATCACATGTCGAATATATCACTGATAATGTTAAGATTAAGTACATTATCAATGAAATATTATTATTATGGACAAACAAAAATTAAAATATATAGGACTAAATTATATTATTAATTTAATAACATAATAAAGTAATTTATCACACCACTTTACCTTAGTTCTGACAGAAATAACGACTAACAATAATATAATACAGTACAAAATATTCATGGTTAGTTTGAAGAGCCGAAACGATACTAAATGCTTTACGAGTATGATCATAATGTTATATAATAGTTCAGTAAACATTAACAGTAAACATTATTCTATAAATTGAACGGCATTATGCTTAATTTTTTTTATCAATTATTCTGGTCCAAAATAATTAATATTATTTTAGTTTTGCGAAACCGACGATATGAGTCTAAAATACAAGCCTTTGTCCGCGACTTGGTCTGCATAGGAAGATGAAAAGTATCCAGTATGTCCTTCACCGGGACTCAAACTATCTCCATACCAAATTACATCTTAATTGTTTCAGCGGTTTAAGCGGTGAAGAGGTAATAGACTTTCACATCTAGATACTATTATAAAATTATAAAAAATAATAATAATAATATTAATATAAAGATATTACATATACATATACAGTGGAAACTGACCGGCTGTTTAGTTCCGCTTATCCAGGTTTTCCATTTATCCAGTTTTCCACTTAACCAGGTTCAAATAAAACGTTTTTTCACTTACAGAGGCTCTCGCTAACAGAGGTTGTGGATGCTAGTAATGTCGCTTATAGAGGTCACGTATAAATATATATGGTCAATAAAATATCAAGAATTAAGGAATCCTCTTTTATTAAATATGTATGTAGAGGTGTTGGTGTCTACTGCACTACTCTCTCTGCACATTTAAAAAAAAAACAATTCTATACGTTTTTTAATCCATCTAACCATCCATTACTCTTAGAAAAATTATGAGTATTAGCCTTTTTGCAAATTCTTCAGCTTTTTCTTTTATCATTGGTCCATTAACTGGTAATTTTTTTTCTTATACAAAATACGTAGTTAAAACACGAAACATAATGTTAACGAAACAAACTACCGTCCTTCTGACGGTTTATTAAAAATACAAATTTTATAACGCGGAGCTATTCCACTCATAGAGGTTTCGGAGACGGCTGCTTCCAGTTACAGAGGTAAAAATAAGAAATTTTCGAAAAAATGGATTCCGCTTATAGAGTTCCCAAAATTCCACTTATAGAGGTAATTCGTTGCCAAGGGACTGGAACCGAGAACTTGGGTCCACTTACAGAGGTTTTCCACTAACCCAGGTTCCAGTTATCCAGTTTCCACTGTATATTAAATATATATATATATATATACACTATTATAAACTTCTAGATTTGTATTGAAAATAATTTTTCTGTGGAGGGGGGTCATGATTTCAGGAAAAATCTTAATAACGTGATGCAGGATCGTCATTTGTTTTGTATGGGCGCGCGGCGGCATGCCAGTCAGGCGCCATCTGTCGGTCATAATTTCCAATTGTCCTCTCATCACGCCGAAACGGCTGGACAAATTATAACCAAATTTGGCACAGATACTTTTTATCCGTCCTCGGTAAATACAAAAATACGCGGACGGAGTTGCGGGCACCTCCTCAGATATATGAAAATAAAAGCTACATATTTAGGTCCAGACAATTAAAAATATACCAATCTGATCAGATCTTCGCAACTTTCTGATCATCTGGTGTCCATTAATATAAAGATGGAAAAACGCCTAAGGAAACGGTGAGCACAATGTGATGTTTTTCACTCACTCTGTTGTCCGCCGTCCGTCTGTCTGACCCTTTATCTCAGGAACGCGACGAGGTATCGGGTTGAAATCAAAACTATATACTCTTGTTAAAAAACCAAACATGTAACATTTATATGCCGTAAAAATTGTTTATTTAGACACTGTCAAGGGAATCAAAATGTATAAGGTATTTTCCGTTGACATAGAATTATGAAATGTGGCAAGTAATATTCATATTCATATTCATTTATTCATAATCATTATATTACATGTCATATCATATCATAATCATTTAATCAGTTACAATGTACCGAAAATAAAAAATAGGGTTACATTAAACAATAAAAAATAAAAAATTAGCAATATTCATATATCAATGAACAACGATCGTGTTGCTATACAATTAATACCCATATAATGTAAAGTGCCTATTTGGTACTCCGTAAATTAAAATAATACTACATACATAAGTACAATTAAAATAATAATCCTTTAATTACCTATTTGGTACTCAGTTAATAAAATTCGTTATAGCTATAGAAAGTGTGTTCGATAAGCCAGCTTTTAATACTGTCTTATACTACAAGTATAGGAAAAATTCTGAAAATTATGTTTATAAATTTAATCATAAAAGTACTTACTTACTAAGCTGGCTCGATAACCCTAAGAGGTTCTTGGCCTCCGACACGAGAGAACGCCATTTTCATAAAAATAAATAGTCTTTATTTAAAGGACGTAATCAATCATCGAGGTTACGCAACGGTATACATTTGTACGGAACCCTCGGTGGACGAGTCCGACTCGCACTTTCCGGTTATCTTTTTATAATTTCAACGTTCCTAGTTCTTAGGCATTTTTCTGATCTTAGAATTATATATGTCAGTGTATAAACAATTATTGAAATATCCCATTGAGAGCCTTCACTTTTGAGCTAATTTAAACATGTAGTTGCATCAGGTTTAGTGGTCCAATAGGTAGGACGCCCTTGTTGGCCCGGAAAGCCGTTGGCGACGCAGGTTTGAACCCTGCATGAACCATTAAATTTTACAATGTTTTCGCTACATTGTAATTTACAATTTGTAAACAGTGAAGTTTTCAACCCCACTTTGTCACTTGTTTAAGATTCGAATTTTGTTTGCATCTTTATACCAATAACCTGTCAATACGTCCTTATTGGAGCGGAGCGAGCGAAGCGAGCGAAGCTCCCATGGTTCTACATCTGCGCAATGCGCAGATCTCAGCGAGTTCTCAACCGATTTTAGAATTTTTTGTTTTAAAATGCACAAATTAAATTTCGCTAGGTCAAGACGAAGAGAAAATTTCGAAAAAAAAAAAAACTCCGCTCCAATCTATGGTGCAAGCTTAGCCGGTGGCTGACTCTGCATCGACCTAGTAGTGAGCGACCAAGCGGGCCCTTTTGATTGAAAACGTCACATGTAGTTGTATGTTTAACTATTATTTTAATAGCTACTTAAATAATAATTATTACTTAATATCGCACAAAAAATATAATAAGATTAGCAAATAATGTTACTGGTTACTTTGCGCATAGTTCCGTAAACTTCAATATCTGAAAACAATTGGATAAAAATATAATCATCATACCTAATTCAGATGCAGTAAATGAGTTACTTTTGTGTTATACGTAATTCTGGTTTGATTACTCACTTGCTGAATTACATTAAAATTGCGTTACCTAACCTCGTATAATACTTATACTATTTTTTTAAACGAATTTAATTTGATATGACTGTAGGTAAAAATAAAAACGTTGGCATGAATTAGAAAGTTCTTGAATTTTTTTTATAGAAATGTTATTTCTTAAAACAAAACGGGACTGAATAAGTCAGAGTTCAAAGGTTTTTAATTACCTCGACGTTTCGATCGTGATGCAACGACCACACCAATCGATTTTGTCAAGGTCACAGTAAACTGTAATAGGCTTATGTTATGAGTATATCTCGGGGTTTTTGGTGAGACTAGGCCGTCGTCTTCTTCTTCTTCTTAAGCCTTTCACTCTTTACAGAGCGGTCATGATCAATTGCTAGTACCGTAAAACGGAGTTACTTCAAAATGCAGTGGCTACTTTGGAAAAGTGTTTTTACGCCATATCCTTATTTTTTTTACTAACTGTGGCAATGCAATACATACCTTGAACAATGACCTAACCTTTTACTTCATTTGCTTAATCACACTATGAATAGGTATTTGCGTTTTTATAACCGTTTTAAATCTATCAAAGTCTTTGATAAATACTCAAAGATCAAAGTAGCCCTAAATTTTTCTAAAGTAACCCCGTTTTACGGTACTATTATTAGAGGCAGATATTGTTCGCTGTATGATATTACGCCATTTCTCGCGATTCACAGACATTCTGGTGCACTCATGAATAGGTCCGCCCACAGCCGATTTGGTCTGGTCGGTCCATCGCATGGGTGAACTTCCACGTGATCTGGTTCCCTCCACTTTGCCTTGGACGACGAGACGCTCTATGGAGTCTATGTTTGGCCTTGAAACGTGGTCGAAAAATTTGAGAATACGTGACTGGACCAAAGCGGACAGATGCTGCTTGACGTGGAGTTCTTCACAGATGGAGACATTGGTCCGAAATTCTGTCCACGATATTCCCAGCGTTCGTCTCGAACACCACATTTCTAAAGCATCTATTTTTTTCTTCTCAATGTCTTGAAGCGTCCACGTCTCTGGAGCGTATAAAAATATGGGGAATATAAGGGTTTGCAACGAGCCGGATTGTCGTGGTCCTTGTGATGTATCTGTTCCTCCATACTTTCTTCAGGACTAGGCCGTCAGTACCCGTCAAATCATCCTTTCATCGAAAACCCTGGGTTTGGTTATGGGCACTAGACTGATTGAACCATTGATACAAAGATCACAGTACAAAGAAAAAAATAAATACGTAGCCTGGCTGAAAAGATCGGCAATCAAACCCGGTATCTCTGGATTACCATTCAACTACTCTACCACCCTAACGCCGGGAGAGCTCTGGAGTTTTTCTTATGTGTGGTGATTATTTATTAGACAAAACACACTTTAATAATAAACTAAAACTAATTATAAAACTCAGGTCCCTAGAATACTATCGGAGTTGCCGCCTAGATCCTTTCTCATGTTTTTTGAAAGGCTTTTTTGGCGTTGGAGTAATGGACTGGTTGACACGTTGGACTGGAAATTCAAGGGTACCGGGTTCGGTTCCCGGTTTGTTCCGATAGGTTAAAACTTTTTCTCAATGATTCAATATTCGGTTCTGGTTTAAAAAAAAACATCCAGTTATATTTAACTATTCAGGTCAGACTCTATCCGAGTTCCTGACAGGCAGCCGGCATGCCGTATTCCTGGAGGCCCGCAGCCTGTATGGCATTAAGGGTAGCTGGACGAGCGATGGGCGCGTTGTGGTGCAGTGCCACGATGGAGTGCGGCGGAAGGTAACGACGTTGGCAGAACTGCGGGCGTTGCCTGCACCGGCTGCTGTTGCTGCATCCTCAACGCCGGAGGCAAGGACGGATATTTTGGATCCTAGCATCGCACCGCTTCCAGAATCATCACGTCGGGCCAAGTCCACCCGTTCTGGCACATCCGGTGGAGGCAAAAACCCGAAAACGAAGACGTAGTCGATGCCGACTGCATAACTTTTGTTGTTGTGACTGTGATAATGTAATTGTGTAGTTTTCTAACCCAAAATGTATTGTACATCGTTTACTTTCTTTTCCTCCGTCCATTATTTATGTCATATTAACAGCGGTAATCCAACATTATTGCAAGTACGTCACATCACATTCTGTCACTTGCTTGTCATGTCATAATATCTGAGTTGACGTTTGACGTACGCTGCGTTTAGTTTTTGCTGTGTTTGAGTTGTATTTTCCTGTCTAATTTTAGCTTAAAACAGTTTTAAGTTTATTTTTGATATTTTCGTGTGTCATTTAAATGATAATTGTCTCCAATTTTATAAATTCATGTTTTCTCTTTTTTTACTAGCTACTGGCGAGCAAATGAGGAGGTTAGTGTGCTTTTTTTAACTGTTATTCATTATTCGTATTTTATATATTAGAGAGTCCATATTATACAGTATTTATATTGTTATATATTATTTTATATTTTTATATTATAAGTTATAGTATTCAATTGTACTCACAATGTCTGATGTTTTCAATGCAAGTATAGACAGTGAGTTCTTCTCACTTTCTTCTTCGAGCCTTTATGATTCTCTGAGTGATGCATCAGATATGCCTGACCTCAGTGATCGGTTGCAACTTTCATTCAATTCGTCCGTTAAAAATTTCAACGTCGTCCACATCAATGCGCAGAGTATACCGGCACATTACTCGGAATTAATTACGACTTTCAGCACTAATAAAAATATTCACGCTATTCTTATTTCAGAGTCATGGCTAAAGCCTACTCTTCCATCTACTCTGTATCCTTTACCCGGGTTTCGTCTAATTCGCAATGACAGGACAGGCACTAAAGATGGCGGAACGGAAACCGTTCGTGGCGGAGGTGTTGCCATTTACATAAGAAGCAATATTGCTTGTCAAGTAGTTTCTCAGTCACCGACAGTGTACTCAAACGCTCCCGAGTATCTTTTTTTAGATGTCACTTTGCATCATTCTAAGGTTCTTCTTGGCGTTTTTTACAGCCCGTCCTCTAATGTTAATTATTTTGATTCGCTGTACAGCACTTTCTCTGATTTAGGCCCACAGTTTGACCATAGTATTATCATGGGCGATTTCAACACATGTCTCCTCAAAAATGATTTTCGTTCCTCAAAACTCCACTCTCTAGCTACTTCTTTAAACCTGAGTGTTTTATCTCTTAGCCCCACACATTTTCCGCATAATGGCCCTCCCTCGCTCTTAGATCTCATTTTAACTTCTTCTCCGGATTTAGTTTCATTCCATGGTCAATTTAATGCTGCTGGTTTCTCCAACCATGACCTTATTTACGCTTCTTTTAATATTCGTCCCCCGAAAAGGAGACATAAGGTCATTATGCGTAGGAACCTTCATGATGTCGATACCCAGGCGCTTTTTGATGATATTTCTAGTGCTGATTGGCATAGCGTTGAGCTTCTGGATGACATTGACCTGAAGGTGCAGGCTTTCAATGGCATATTGCTTGCGATTTTTGACAAACACGCTCCTTTGAAACCGACGCGTGTAAAGCACCTCCCTGCTCCGTGGCTTACAACGGATATTAAACAACTTATGGCTAAAAGGGACCGGGCGCGTGTAAAATCACGGCAAAACGCTGATTACCAACAGGCATACATTTCTTTACGAAACCGCTGCAATAAGATCTGTAGGGATGCCAGACGCCGCCATATCCACAATTGTATCGAAGATTGTCCTCCTGCTAAGCTGTGGAAATTTCTGAAGTCATTGGGAGTAGGCAAAGCTCAACATAATTCTTCTTGCGTTCTCGACCTAGACGCCATCAATATGCACTTTAGTACTTCTCCGGTTACTCTCCACCCTTCCATTAAACAATCAACACTATCACTTCTTGCCAATACTACACTCCCCGATTCTCCTCCCTTTGAACTTGGTAAAATTTCTCCGCAAGAGACACTTGCCTTTCTGAAAGCTATTAAGACGAAGGCCGTTGGTGAGGATAGCATCAGTGTGGACATGCTTATGCTCGTAGCGGATTCCATTGCCCCGATCCTTTCTAGTATTATAAATTTTTCATTTTCCTCGGGCACGTTTCCTTCCTCTTGGAAGCTTGCTCATGTAATTCCTCTCCCGAAAAAGCCCAATCCTACTGAATTTTCGCAATATCGCCCTATTTCCATACTCCCAGTTTTGTCCAAAATAATTGAACACTTTGTCAATCGCCGTCTCCTGTCTCATCTTAATAGGTATACATTATTCAATCCCTTCCAATCTGGTTTTCGCCCCGGGCATAGCACAGTTACTGCTTTGGTTAAAGTCACTGATGACATTCGTTTTAATATTGAACACAAAAAACTTACAGTTCTCGTTCTTCTTGACTTCAGTAGCGCTTTTAATACGGTAGATTTTGATATCCTTCTTGGCATACTTCGCTCACTAAATGTGTCTCACTCATCTTTATCTTGGTTTCACGACTACCTCTTTGGTCGACGCCAGCGGGTTAGGGTCGACGACAAAATGTCGGATTGGCGTGAACTTTCCGCTGGTGTCCCTCAAGGGGGGGTCCTTTCTCCTCTTCTCTTTTCGATTTTCATTAGTGGGATCACAGAGTGCCTAAGATCTTCGTTCCATCTTTATGCAGATGACCTGCAGATCTATGCGGCGGCTAGTATTGAGGATTTGCCATCGCTTATTGATCAAATCAATGCAGATTTAGAATACATTCACAGCTGGGCTAATAATTTTGGTTTAAACGTAAACGCACAAAAATCGCAAGCGATTGTCATCGGTAGTCCTCACTTTGTGAACAAGCTGGCGGAAATGGTGGTGCCTGATATTCTTTTTGGTGGGATTCCTATCCCTTTTTCCTCTACTGTTAGGAATTTAGGTATCACCATGGACCAGACATTGTCTTGGTCTCCGCATATCTCGGAGGTCAGCCGGAAGCTCTTCGCATCTCTTCACTCACTTAGGCGCCTGCAGAACTTCCTTCCAATGTCCACCAAGCTTACTCTTGCCAGATCACTCTTGCTGCCCCTTCTGGATTATGGTGACATTGCTATGACGAATCTCAAAGAGGAACTGCTTGACAAGCTCGAGCGCTTACAAAATGTGTGCATAAAATATGTTTTCGGACTGCGCAAATACGATCACGTGTCCGCCTTTAGAGCGCAGCTGGGTTGGCTGCCAATACGTCAGCGTAGAGACCTGCATGTCCTGTCATTGCTTTTTAATGTTCTCTACAACCCTGCTTCACCTCCTTACCTCAGTGAAAGGTTTAAATATATGGCCGATGGGAGTGGTCACCGCTTGCGGTCGTCTGCCAATCTCACTCTGGCTGTACCGTCAAACAAGACGCGTACGTACGCTAAATCTTTCACAGTGAGCGCTGTGAAGTTGTGGAACGAATTGCCACTGTCCCTTAGGAAGTCTCCATCTGTAGCATCGCTCAAGACGAATCTTAAGAAGTTATGGCTTTCCAATGACTTGTGAATTGGATCTACAATGTATTTATATTTATGTGTATATTTGTATTACATTATATATATATATGTATGTATGTATGTATGTATGTATGTGTATGTGTATGTATTCATAGTTTATATGTGTAATTATTAGTAGTCTTATTATTTTTAATACCTTTTTGTACACGGTGTTAGTTTGTCTATCTTCTTCTCGTACTCACTCAATTGCTCAAAGGTTAACTGGAAGAGATCCCTTATAGGGATAAGTTCGCCTTTGTACCTATATGTTATTTGTAATAGATGTATTTTGTAACTGTTTTTGTGTACAATAAAGTGTTTACTTACTTACTTACTATTTACTGCATTTGAAAATCGTATTAGAATTGCTAAGCCGCAAATTTGTGCGCATAGGGATACAACATGAAATTTCTACCACAGTAGAGCGTTCCGCGGTGATTATTTTCAGATGTGGAGGGAAGTCAGATTCGTCTCCTGTGTGGCGGGAGAGCGGGGTGAATAGGACCAAGTAGTCCTCTTTTACTTTTTTATGGTTCCGTACCCATAGTTTAAAAAAACGGAACCCTATTACTAAGACTCTGCTATCTGTCCGTCCGTCTGTCTGTCTGTTCGTCTGTCACTAGGCTGTATCTCATGAATCGTGATAGTTATACAGTTGAAATTTTCACAGATGATGCATTTCTATTGCCGCTATAACAACAAATAATAAAAAAACATAATGAAATAAATATTTATTGTATCCATACAAACCAGGTGCAAACTTAACTTAACCCGGCCAGTTACGTTGGGATAAGTGTTTGTATGGAACCCTCGGTGCGCGAATCCGACTCGCACGTAGCCGGTTTTAGGGTTCCGTAGCCAAATGGCAAAAAACGGAACCCTTATAGATTCGTCATGTCTGTCTGTCCGTCTGTCTCTCCGTCTGTCCGTCCGTATGTCACAGCCATTTTTTTCCGAAACTATAAGAGCTATACTGTTGAAACTTGGTAGGTAGATGTATTCTGTGAACCGCATTAAGATTTTGATGCAAAAATAAAAAAAATAATAGTAAAATATTGGGGGCTCCCCATACTTAGAACTAAAACTCAAAAATTTTTTTTTCATCAAACACATACGTGTGGGGTATCTATGGATAGATCTTCAAAAATGATATCGATGTTTTAAAAATATTTTTTTTCTAAACCGAATAGTTTGCGTGACAGACTCTTCCAAAGTGGAAAAAAGTGGGTCCCCCCCCTCTAACTTCTAAAATAAGAAATGAAAAATCTAAAAAAAAACATATGATGTACATTACTATAAAAACTACCAACGAAAATTGTTTTGAACGAGATCTAGTCAGTAGTTTTTTTTTAATACCTAACTTTGCACCTAATTTATATGGGGCGCTATACATACCAGGTGCAAACTTAACTTAACCACTTAGGGATGGAAAGTGTTTGTACGGAACCCTCGGTGCGCGAGTCCGACTCGCACTTGGCTGGTTTTTTTTTTATTAGTTAAGGCTATCCCGAAACAGTTTCTAGAAACAATATTTCGGTATATGTGAAAGCACTTTTAACTATTCTTAAAGCATAGTAAAAGAATAGGTACAGTCGAGTTCACTTACATCTACACACTTTCGAGAACAAAAATATCTGAACACGACCCTATTTTCAGGAGCATAAAGTCGTGTTCAGATATTTTTGGTCTCGAAAGTGTGTAGATGTAAGTGAACTCGACTGTACCCGCTTAACATTGAGATAGGACCATTCTCCGTATTTAAATGACCTGTATAAATAAAGTTTGCTCTGTATCTGTTTCAAGAAAATTGCATTTGAATTTGCTTTGAACCGGTTTCCAGTGGATTGCAGTGGCTCTAACTGGTTCATTGATTTCATTTGTTTCCCCGAGGGTTGTTTGAGGTGGATTTTTATCTAGTTTTCAGTTACAGAAAGATGGAATCCCACCAAAAACATTTCATGTAAAATTGACGGCCAAGACTCACATTCTCATAACGCTTTCGCTGTAAAAAAGTTATCAGATCCCAGAAAAAGCCAAGCCCCTAAGCCCCGACTTTACTAACCCCACCACCTTGGTTTAAAAAGTATGGCATCAACTGGCTTCAAGCCCCTAAACCCGGAGTTTACTAACCCTACACCTTTGTTTCAAAAGTATGGCTTGGCCGTTTCATAGAGTACCGTAAATAAGTCCAACGGACCGTCTGGCCCATATGGTATCAAGAAACTAAGTTTATGTCTTTGATAATATATACTTATAAACTTAATTCCTTACGATATAGGCCGGACAGTCCGCTAGACTTATTTACGGTAGTCTATGAAACGGCCAAGCCATACTTTTGAAACAAAGGTGTAGGGTTAGTAAACTCCGGGTTTAGGGGCTTGAAGCCAGTTGATGCCATACTTTTTAAACCAAGGTGGTGGGGTTAGTAAAGTCGGGGCTTAGGGGCTTGGCTTTTTCTGGGATCTGATAACTTTTTTACAGCGAAAGCGTTATGAGAATGTGAGTCTTGGCCGTCAATTTTACATGAAATGTTTTTGGTGGGATCTCATTTCTTTTTGTAAGGTGCTTTAGTTTTTTTTATTTTTTTGGGCTGTGGGGTTTCTTGAGCGTCAACTGAAGTAGACAATTGTGTATTTAAGAAATACTTAAGTTTAGCCCCATATATATATACACTTTTATCCCCTATTATGGGAAACCCATACAAACTTCCATCCCCTTATTTAAAGGGTGGGGGGTGATTTTTTAAAAGTCCTACAATATGTATTTGATTTATAACAATGAGTCCCTATAGGTTTCAATTTTCAGACCTCTAGTATCAAAATTTGCGGAAGTTTCATACAAACTTCCATCCCCTAGTTTAAGGGGTTGGGGGGTAAAAGTTCCAAGTTTTAGAATTATTTTGTTGTTTGTGTACTAATACTAGCTTACATACCAAATTTCAGCTTTCTAGGTCATCGGGAAGTACCCCAGAGGTTTTGATACGTCAGTGAGTGAGTGGCAAAATCGGCGTATTTTAGGTACCTATAAAACCTAAAGTATAAAAGCTAGATCAATTAAATTTTGTACATTTTATATGTTTGCTAACTGCATCTTAACCTGAGAATTTGGGCGCTCTAGTGTTAACTGGGACGAAACTATGAGGGTATGAATATGAGACGAAACGGTTCGAGAAAAGGTAGGTAGTGCCCCCTTCTTTTTTGTTCGTCTTGGCGGGGGCACTACCGTGCCCCCAGATTTGATTGCCAAGTTTTTTAATTGGTATCAAGCGTTCATATTTAGGTAGCTTCTGTAGCCAAATTACAAGTTCATCATAATTATGTTCATTTGTCTATTCGTCTGCGACTTAGTCAAAACTTTTTTTGGTGAATGTTGTTATTTGGCATGGCTATTTCTATGACTGATATGTATTATAGGGTCAAATCTAAAGAGCTGGATAGATCTTGAGTTCATAGTTTCTATAAATAGAATATTTTTGAGATAAGAGTTAAACTGCAACCGAGGACAATTTCTAAGATATTTTTTTTCCAACTGCAGGAAAGCAGGGTTAAAATTTATGGAATCTAATATCTATGTCATAAGAAGGCTCAAAGTTACTCAAAGGGCAATAGAGCTAGCTATGCTCGGGGTTTCCTTGCGAATTGAATCCGAAATGATGATTTACGCAAGCAAACCAAGGTTATAGATATAGGTCATACAGTTGCCAAACTTCATCGGGGCGCAATCTACCAGCAATGTGCCCACATTGCTCGTAGAACCGATGGCCGTTGGGCAGAAAGGTTCTTGAGTGGTGACCGCGAACCGGAAGACGCAGCGTGAGAAGGCCCCCAACAAGGTGGACCGGCGACCTGGGTAGGATCACGGGCAGAAATTGATGAGGGCGGCGCAAGACCGATCGCTGTGGAGAACTTTGCGGGAGTCCACGTCCGCTGCTGGACAGTATCTGCTGATACAAAAAAAAAGCATTTATTGCCACCAGAACAGCAGAAATACATGACAGAATTATAATATACTACATTCTCGAAGACACTGATAACTGTACCTACATTTGTAAACAAATATAAACCTTATATGATAACGGCTGAATAGTTATGTTTCATATGCCAATAACAAAAGTTAATTATATACCAAAAAGTTGGCATATTGTAACAAGGTAGGTAGTTCTGTGTTGCAAAAACGTCCAATTACAAAATGTCCAGTAACCATCGATTTACCTGTTAAGAGCTTAAACCCCAAGATTAAACGATTGGCCAACCCCCACTAAGGCTTAGTGTACATAGGGCTCAGTGTAACTTTGCGATATCTCAATTTATGGAAAAATTATATGGAAAATCAGTTTTCTATGCAGAGCATTATTTCAGGAAAACCTTAACAGCGCGATGCAGTATTTGAATGAGCACGTGGCACTAATTAGCACGTAAGGTTCAGCTGTTAGTGCTAATTCTGTATAATAAATAAATAATAATAATAATAATAATAATTGTACAGCGCCATCTGATGGTAAAAAATGATTTGTCCGTTTTACATGTCGAAACGGCGGGACGGATTTTACCTAATTTTGGTACAGGGATAGCTGGACATTCATCTATGTCAAAGCAAACAGTTTTACGCGGATGAAGTTTTTTTTTTAATTTATTTTCCAAATAAGGTGTACATAACTGCATGCAACTGTAATTAACTCGCCAAACTGCTAAGACAGTTTGTTGGCGAGATCGCGCTCATCTACATTATTTGCGGGCACCTAGTCGGGAATATATTATTTTTCGCTACGCGAGCTGTATTAAAATTAACGTAGTGTAGTAGCGATAATACTGGCCAATTTGAATTATGGCGTATAATTCAAATTGGCCAGTATTATCGCTCGACAACAACAACATATTCATCTCTATAAGAAAGACTAAAAATGCCGTGAGCAGAGCCCCTCAAACCGGTTAACCTGTCTTAATCACACTAACCTCCAAATAAATAAGTTAGCGGGAAAATGGTCAGCGAGCGCGCTAAAATAATTTCATGGGACAGAGTTCTCGCTACAACGGGTCAGAATGTGACGTTGTAATGGCATTAGCTCCAGTCTCGTTGCTTTTAATACGCGACAAATAAGTGACAAAGCATCCGTCACGTTTTGATAAAATGCGAGTGTGAGTGACAGATGCTTTGTCGCTTATTTATCATGTTATATACACAACCATCATAGGCCTGGAATGATAAATTTTCCATGCCTCTCGTGAGTCCAGGGCTTAAGAGTTTGTAAGCTGACCGCTCGGCCGACATCAAATAGGCAATAATCGGGAATGCCCGACTCGCGCTTAACCGGAATTTATCGGGGTCCGTATTACCCCCAAATTGGAATAATCTGGAAAGGTCAATGAACTGGAAAGTTTCAATTTATCGCCATGTGTATGAGGTAATAAATGTCATAAATTTTCGTTTATTACATGTTAGAAGAATGGGATGGAATTGGATTTTGTCAAGCGTTAAAGGACGCCAGACGTTTTTAATGTTCATCGATAAGGCATCCAAACGACAAATTGTCCTTAGGTGTCTCTTTCTTCATGGCAAATATGGGCTTACTACGCTGCGAGAAACGCTAATAGCCAGAGATCTAGAGCGCTCCATTGCGCTCGACTCAGTCTTCCACCTTGGTCGGGAAACACAGCACGCGTTCGCTCGCATCGATCGCGTTGCCACACCAATCAAACAAACAATTGCATCGTATTTTAGACGAATCACTACATAGTATAAAACAAAGTCGCTTCCTGCCGTCTATCTGTCTGTCCCTATGTATGCTTAGATCTTTAAAACTGCGCAACGGATTTTGATGCGGTTTTTTTTTTATAGATAGTGTTTCTAGAGGAAGGTTTATATGTATTACAAGCATTTTTTATCAGCATTGCACCCGTGCGAAGCTGGGGCGGGTCGCTACTAACCAATAAAATACGGTTTTCAGGCAGCTTTTGTAAAAATTGAAATATCTTTTTAATTTCACACATTTTTTCGAATGTTATTAAATAAAGAAATAGATTTTCGTTATAGATATAGATCTTTGGAATTAGCCCACTATAATATAAAAATGAGTAATAATAAGCGATAAACAGAAATTGAATAACGGTATTTTGTATGGAACCAAACCGGTATCCGATCCGTGGCTTTTGTGAAGATCATTATAGATTAAAAACAATAATTTATTGCTTCGCAAATCCGCGGTATAATAACGTGCCAGTTACTTCGTACTAACCCGTTATATCCGTCCTGCAAACTGTCCGGGTTTCCCCGGATTTGTCCTAGTATAGTGGCCGTCCGGGATATGTCCAGGGCCGTCCGGGGCCGTCCGGGACGGTTTCCAAAAAGTGTCCCGAAAACCTAGACACTTTTTGGTGAGTGAAAAATAAAGCGATTATTTTCGGACAGGTCCGGGGAACAATGCGATTCACGCCATATGTCCGAGTGTTTTAAGTCTTTGTCCGGGTTCGGTGAATTTAGAGATGGCCTACTCTTGCCTGAATGCATGAAAAAAATACGCACATACCTAAGTATAACGGTTTAACTCTAATTAACTGGCACGTACTTATATCGCGGATTAGCAAAGCAACATTATTGTTTTAATTAATATGGATTTTTGCAAAGTAGCGCTTGATACAATTAATTATTTGATCAAACTAGAATAATTTTTTCACGTATATCATACAATTTTGCATGTAAGATTTTTAATTTATTACTAGAAGAAGGTACCAACTGCTAACATCGTCCACGTAAATTTTCCTTGCTGTAGTCGTGCAAAAGACGATCCTACATCGCGGTATAAAAATAATGGCCGGAAATCTGAACTGAACATCCGCACATACGAAATAATTTTTACCCAAGCTGAAAGTCGCTCGCTGCTCTCACTCAGTCAATAAAGAGAGGTCATGATTTTAGATAAAATGTTAAGATCGCAAAGCGAGTTGACGTTCTGTTTGTGTTACAAATAATTGTAAGCAGATTTTCTTCGGCAATGTAAACATCTTTCTTTGATCTCTGATCAAAAGCGGAGCGTTTTTTCCTAAAGTCTGTACCTAGCAGCTTTGAATTTTCTTGATATTTACCTGGAGAAGACACCCTTCCTGAATTCCTCCTTTTTAAATTGTAACAAAAGCCGTGAGATTTAATTAACACATATTTAGATGACAACTATCGATTGTTTTTATTGAGATCGGTCGGAAATCTAAGCAACTGGACATGCAAATATACGAACATAGAAAAGAATTTATGGCCAAGATGAAACCGAGACGCTTCGCTCGCTTTGCTCGCTCAGTCAACAAAGAAAAGAAAAATTGCGCAATGTGGTTTACGTCTGTTTCGTATAGTCATTGATTACAACGCCATCTATTGACCCATTATGCTACACGGATAACTGGATATCCAAAGATGAATATTGGTTACATTTTATCCGAATACGATAAAGAAAACACAGACAAAGTTACCGGAATATTCTAGTTAAAAGCATAAAAGGTATAAATTAATTTATGCGCGCCTAGGGTTGTCAATCAACCGGTTCAATCAGCAAAATCGATCAGTTTGTATTAGACTAGGAAAACAAAACGGCGACTACCCTTTGAATAGGATTTTTCAATTAAACTAAGTCTCCAATCCCCCACGAAAATAGAAAAGTAATTAAGGTGTACAGTTCTAATTAAAATTTGAGCCTATATTTTTTGTTAATCAGATTCTTTATGAAGGGAACAGAAGTTTACGATCTTATTTGTTTTAAGTTGGACAAGTTACTAAATCACTTATTATAGCTGAAGAATTCATCTCTAAAAAAGTCAGTGACCACCAAATACTCTAATTGTTCTTTGTTTGAAAAATATCTTGATTTTAATTTTACGATTTTATACGTGTAAAAAAGATCATCGTAACATAAAAATAACGTTTTAATGCGAATGTAAATATTTATGACGACGCGGTTGGCTCAGTTTGTAAGCACTTGCCTACTGAGCCGGTGGTCCCGGGTTCGAATCCTGGCCAGGGCAAATATTTGTGTGATGAACTCGAATATTTGTGTTTGGTCATGGTTGTTCTAACTATGTATTTTTAAGTATAACTATATGTATGTATATCGTCTTCTAGTACCCATAACAGAAGCCTTCTTGAGCTTAATTTGGGACTAGATCGATTTGTATGAGGTTGTCTGGTATTTACTTATTTTATAATGTGTATTATTTGAAAGCGATTCTTGCTTTCGGCTTGGCCTGATAAACTTGTGGAACCGCGAGCAGTGTTGCTGAATTTATTATTTTAACTATTTCCATATTTAAGTGTTTAACTAAGCTTCTTAAATTGATTCTGTTTAAAATAAGTGTTGTGAATAACATGTTACTTATCGTCGGGGATAGTGCAATACCGCGTAAATAACAGCTGTCAATAAAGTTCTCATTTCAATAAAATACTTTGCATTTGTTTGAATATTGATTCGTATCTACACTTGTTACTTACGCGGTATGACGTTATGTTATTTCATAGTAATTTTCTACGAGTCCTTTACATTTACGTCGGACCCACTCCCGATAAATATAAATGTATTTTTTTATTTCCACAAAGCCTACCCTAAATAAATAAACACATACAAACATTTCCCTGTGTGAGTTTGGCGCATAATTAATAGCTGCGCTAATCATAGGGTTGCCAAGCTCATCCATCCTAATGTTTTTCCGTATCAAGTGAACTATCCCCATTAGTCCCTGTCAGGGTCATCACGCACAGTTCTCATTCTACGCACGTACCACGATCTTGGGCACAGATATACCCACGTTTACAAATTACCCCCATAACGATACGGGTTTTTGGCAACCCTAGTTTTTATTCGTTAATAGGGTTGGCTAACAGTTAATTAATGTGTGATTAGGGGTATTGTGAATGTGACGATAGCGAACGTCGATATGTTTTGGTAATTGATATGTTGCTCCCAGTAATTAAATTATGAAATTAGTAATTTGTGTATGTATGTAGCAATATTATATTGTGATTATAAAGGGCAAATTATAACTTAGTATAGACTAATTAATTTGTTTTGGTAATTAATCGACAGTTCGATTTATCTCAGACACAGTTCAATTTCATGATTGTCATAAAACACACTTAACCTAACTTAACATCCTAACGAGTTCTCCTGATTAGAAAAAAATCATGAGTAACGACATTTCAAGTAAACCATTTAGATTATAATTTTCAATATTTACGGCTAAAACAGGGGTCTGATTCATAAAACACACTTTGAGTTTTTAAACAACTGTCTGAATAAACCGTACTTACAAAAAAGTTATCTAAGAATATATTAATAGTAAACGTTTTTGCCAACACTCAGACAGCCATACTTCACTTTTGTTTCAATGCGCACGTCCCAACGCTTTTTCCCCGTGTCCTAAACAAATCTCTTATCCAAATGAACATCTTTTAAAGGTACCCACGACAATTAACTCAAATCAAGTAATTAGATCTCGTAATCCCAGTATTTGCCAGGTCCAATAAAATGCAAGCCTTGACCCAAATCTTTTGCCAACCCTGATTTAGATGACGCGTTTTTATAGGTACTTAGTATTATTTAAACCACAGATTGAAATAATACAGAGGACTTTCTCTTTAGATCTTTACAAAAACCGCTTAAGAACTTTTATTTTACTGGTTCTTCGAGTAAAATGCGACGTAATTGGTTGTGGGTTGTAGCAATTTGACCTTACTGAAGGTATTTCTCTTCTCCTGTTCACAAAGTATATTTTAGCTTCGCGAAGCGAGCCTAACCTAAATGATACTTTTAGCCCCTAGGGCTTAAATGGAAACCGTATAATCCCATATAAATTTATATGGAACTGAAGAAAAAACTTGCGGCCAGCTACATATTACTTACAGATAATTAAAAACAAGCAAACCAACCCGGTCAGATAATTCAGTGAATAAAGGATTTTGACCTTACAAACGGTCCGGTAGTTTTGAATTTTTGATATGTTGTCTAGGATGGTTAGTCAGTGCTTAAAATGCAAAATGCACAATTCCCCCCCCTCCGCGCCCGCCTCCATATTGAAAAAACCGGCACTCTCTTCATATTTTTGCTCATATCTTCCTTTAGGAGCATTTTAGCTAAAAGAAAGCTTCGACAATATTATAGAGAGTTAAATTTACTACATTTTCAATTTTATATTTTGTTTCTAGGACAGATAGTTACGGAGATATGCACATTGAAAAAAACTTAAGAAATTGCAATTTCCAACTCAAAAACAAACTTCTGGATTATATCTTCGTTTATGAGCATTTTAGCTAGAACAGTGCTTGGGCAATTATGTAGAGAATTAAATTAACTATAATTTACATTTCAAATTTTGTTTCTAGGACAGATAATTACGGAGATATGTAAAAAATAAAGTCACGTTTTCCGAAAATGTATGTAAAAATGGACATGAGTTTTATAAGCAATTATATTTCCTACATGTTTTAATCTGTCCTAGACTAGTCCATAACTGAATGACAGCGTTCTAAACCAATAATTTTGAGAAATTTTCGGAAAATTCGACTTTTCCCGTTTTTTAAATGTGCATATCTCCGTAACTAACCGTCCTTGAAACAAAATTTGAAGTGTAAATTATAGTAAATTTAATTCTCTACAACATTGCCCAAGCTTTGTTGTAGCTAAAATGCTCCTAAACGAAGATATAACCCAGAAAGTTGGTTTTTCAGTAGGAAATTGCGATTTTTTACGTTTTTTTAAATGTGGATATCTCCGTAACTATCTGTCCTAGAAAAAAAATATAAAATGGAGAATGTAGTAAATTTAACTCTCTATAACATTGTCGAAGCTTTCTTCTAGCTAAAGTGCTCCTAAAGGAAGAAATGAGCAAAAGTATGAAGAGAGTGCCGGTTTTTTCAAAATGGCGGCGGGCGCGGAGGGGGGGGAATTGTGTATTTTGCATTTTAAGCACTGACTAACCATCCTAGACAACATATCAAAAATTCAGAACTACCGGACCGTTTTTAAGGTCACACATAGTACTTTAGTCTCTATTCACCGTATTAAGATCTTGCTTACTTCGTTCGCTCGTCCAAATAATCACATCGTGTCATTATGGCTTATTTAAGTCCCTTGTAAAATTTTAGAATATAATAAGTGCAAAAATTAGAAGCCATACAATCGATGATAAGAAAAACAAAGTTATTACGTCTTCACGTCACACACATACAAATACGGTCACGTTCTCAGTATTTACCGAGTATTTTCCCCACTCAAACCCGGAAGCCTCAAGTGATCTTCGTTATTTGTACTAACAGCTAGATCGAATGTCACCGACATATATTTTGTCTCTATCTACCACAGCTGCGGGACAGAGACACGTGATGTGAATTAAAGTCAGCGAAGTGTGAGGAAGAGCACTGTTCACGTCGCGCGTCGTCGTAGAATGTGGATGGTAGAAGGAATTTTTTAATGTTTTGAAAAATCCTGTGAGGTTTGTGATAAATAAATAAAATATAAAATAAAATAAATATTAAGGGACAATCCACGACAACTCGACCTAGTTCCCAAACTAAACAAAGCTTGTATTATAGGTACTAGACGACGATATACATAATATATATAAATATATATAGATAACACATCCATGACCCAAGCACAAATATTCGTGTTCATCACACAAATATTTACCCTGGTTGGGATTCGAACCCCACTCCGGACAGGCACGGCGGGTTAGCCACGCCCCCTGCCAGTTACAGACAAACAGATGCAGCCATATTAGGCTTCCGGCTTCTCAAGATAGGAAAAAAAAAAGGATTCGAACCCGGGACCGCCGGCTCAGTAGGCAAGTGCTTACAAATAGAGCCAACCGCGTCGTCAAATGTCGATAAATGTGAGTGTCTTTGCAGGGGAGTAATTCTACCCATTTTAGAGAGATGATGGAGATCTTTCCATTTCATCGCCATCCGTCACTTTTTACGTGTCCCTACTTGACAAGTGGCGATATCCCTAGAACATCGCAACTTCGTCAATCCGGTCGCGCTTAATTTGCTATTCCTTTGTTTGTGACGGCATAAACAACAGGCGCATACTTTAACTTGGCCGTGCAGTGCGTGAAATTAGTCAGTTACGTTTCGTTCAAAACAGAAATTCATATGCATGAATAGCATTTTTGACAATCTGATCATTATCGCCTTCGTATTTTCAAAATTGAGATGAGATATGTCACTTGAAGCTCATCGCATTTTAATGACAGTTCAAAGGCGATATCACTGTTATCTAAAAGAGTTTTGGCATTTTGCGATCTCTCAAACGGCATTCCCGAGTTAGGTCCCTGGTATTTATGTCATTGTTTATTCGTTGTTTGCGAATGCACACATAGACATTGCTCACGGACGCGATATCTCGGACCAGGGGGGGGTATTCGACCAATTTTAGAGATATAATGGCGATCTCTCCTTTTCATCGCCATCCGTCACTTTTGACGTGTACCTACTTGACAAGTGGCGATATCCCTAGAACATCGCAACTTCGTCAATTCGGACGCGCAAAATTTTCGCTTTCTTTGTGTGTGACGGCATAAATAACAGGCGCATACTTCAAATTGACCGCGTAGTACGTTAAATTAGTCCGTTACGTTTCGTTCAAAACAGAAATTTATATACATGAATAACATTTTTGACAATCATTATCGCCTTCGTATTTCCAAAATTGAGATGAGATATGTCACTTTTAAGCTCATCGCATTTAAATGACAGTTCAATGGCGATATAACTGTTATCTAATGGAGATTTGACGTTTGGCGATATCTCAAACGGCATTCTCGAATTGGGCCCCAGTTCAGACCAGTGCGAGTGCGAGTGCCATCCGCTTGCCGTGTCCGTGAGCAATGTCTATGTGTTGCTTTGCTTGAGCGCGTTTGTATGTAGATTGACTTCTGTACCTATCTGTTTTGTGTCGCTAATGAAAACGCATCCTTAGAGACTGGCCGTACTTCGTTTTCTGAACGTCGGTGTCCTTCCAGCGCAACAACTTTCCAACGGCTTTACGGACCAACACGGGTACTTACCTATTGGACCACTGAACCTGATACTATATTTATTTATGTATTTATTTTATTTATTAGGTCTGCCAACAGTGGTAACAATCTTACATATCCATGTATAATATACTTAGACTTATTGCACAGCTAATTACAGGCAAACACAGCATGCGTACAGTTTTAGTTAAGTAAATTTGGTTTACGAAAAGGAAAAAAAACTAGTTACATAAAGATAATAATCACTATAAAAAGAGGAAAATTATAAAAAAGTATTTAGTTGGACAAGGAGTTTAAATTCTGTTACAAATACAGTAGTAGGGCTAGCAGCTAGGCTGAAGGAATACAAAAACAATAATCAATCTATATTCAACATAATTTGAGACGATGGTGAATCTTTAGACTATTTTTAATCTTCTTTGGCTACGATGCCACCCTAAGGCGTACAAGAATCAACTTATTGTATGCTATTTATCGTGATTACTCCTGTAATAGGACAGTGAAATAAGACCCTTATAAGTAGGTACTATAATGTAAACACATTGATGCGGGTAGCAATCAAACGATTGTTGGCATTGGCCAATTAAATGATTGGCAACAAGTGTGCTCAGCTTAATGAACGAACCAAACGCTTCGGCAAATTTGGGATTCATTTTGCGTTATTAATTACTGCTATAAATAATTACATCCGAATATTTATGGATATTTGTTTGTTTTGGCATTTTGTGTAATAAAATATAAATGGCGTTTCATGCTGGTTATTGCATTCCCAGTTAAGGGACAAAATAATGACATTTTCAATTACCTTAACTTGATGCCTGGGTCGTAATTGCATAACTCTCTGATATCTCGAAGAGATGTCCAAAATGGCGGTATAACATGTTATAATGATTGTTATATATAAGTCACTAGATGAGGGGAATACTAATTTTTTTGGTACAAAATGTAGCCCATGTGTTAATTCAGGGGGTCGGCTACCTTCATGCTAAAATGTATCAATATTGGTACAGCTGTATGGGCGTGAAGAAGTAACAAACATACATGTAAACACACACAAACTTCCGTCTTTATAAATAGTGTGTGATAAGATACTTTTACTAGACTACTCTACACTAAGTCCTTTTTAGGGTTCCGTACCCAAAGGGTAAAAACGGGACCCTATTACTGAGACTTCGCTGTCCGTCCGTCCGTCTGTCACCAGGCTGTATCTCAAGAACGGTGATAGCTAGACAGTTGAAATTTTCACAGATGATGTATTTCTATTGCCGCTATAACAATAAATACTAAAAATAAAATAAAATAAATATTTATGGGGGGCTCCCATACAACAAACGGGTTGGTTGCGTTAACTTTGCACCTCATTTGTATGGGGCGGTATACATACCAAGTGCAAACTTAACTTAACCACTTAAGGATGAAAAGTGTTTGTACGGAACCCTCGGTGCGCGAGTCCGACTCGCACTTGCCCAATTTTTTCCTCCTACGCGAAATGTGGTGGCGTTTTCTATTTATGGATACAATCTGAGTGTCTACCGATATACAGGAAGACTCACGTGGAATACGAATGGAGTATTGCTTAGAAAATAAAAATATAGTCAACTATGTATAGAACATATCACATTGCATGAGACTCGGTAGCTTTGTGAAAAGAGCCCGTCTTGGCCCGGAGGACCGTTGGAGTCGCGTGCGGGTTTAAATCCCGCTCGAGTTATTAAGAGGATATTATCACTGCCCATTTTTCCACACAAGTCGAGTTTCACGTTTTGTTCTCGACTATTTGCTCCTCTAAAACTTGACCAATCGTAACTTGTCAACTGAATGGGAAGGCAATGTTGTGTCCTTCTTCTTCTTCGTCGTTCCCTCACTGATGAGGATCGCGACCACATATCTGTTTCCACTCAGTGCGGGTTTATTCTGTGTGAACCGCCCGGTACATGCTGCCGCCCACTGCCTTCTTCACTGTGTCAGACCATCTAGTAGGTGCCCTACCTTGCGCACGTCTGCCATCAATTTGCCCTATGATAATCTGCCTCTCTAGACAATGCTTTGAGGACCGCATAATATGTCTGAAGAAGTTCAGGGCTCGTTTTTGGCATAGCGCGGAGAATCGCGTCGAGATGTTGAGTTCTTTTAATATCGACTCGTTTGTTCGCATCGCAGTCCAAGGTATACGTAGCAACCTGCGCAAACACCATATCTCGAAAGCCCACCACATAAAGAAAATAAATTAGTATAAGAATAATAGGTTTCTAAGTTATTAGGTACAGTTCTAATCTTGAACATGTAGGTATCAAAGTAATGAATGAAGCAAAGTTGTCTACAAGATGTCATGTAAACCAGGTTATTTATCGATACAACGGCCATAACCGGTTTTATTTAACTTTACTGACAAAATAAGTGGGTTTGCTTGCATTCCCTAATGTCTATCAGCTATTGACTTTAGGTTTTAATTTCTAGGGAAAAAGTACGTGAGTTCATCAATTAACACTTTTTTACTCTAAAATTAATGTGAGTTTTCCATGTGACGATCAACTCCACTACCCAAAGGTTGTCTGGAAGAGATCGCTCTTTAGCGATAAGACCGCCTGTTGTCTACCGTTATTAAAATGATTGTTTCTGTGTTTAATTTGTAAACTTCTTTTGGTGTGCAATAAAGCATTTTGTATTATATTGTATTGTAAAACCTAACATTAGTCAGAGAGAGCGGTCCAAACGCTCATGATCCTCCCCTTTTTCTATTTATGCCTAAGAATATTGGAAATAATATCGCAAAAGAGCAAAATCGCTTTTGTAGTATCAAAATGAATGCCGAAAAATGAAATGCGAATAATAAAAAACCTACAATGAAGAAACGGCAGCTAAAGACGTGACCGAAATCTTTCCACCGTCACGCTTATGCCTTAAAAACATTCGAGTTAAGGATCGTCAGGCGACGATTTGAGACGCACTTCGTATTTTACATCGCTTCCATAACGTCGTAACACACACCAATTATCTATCAATATATGTCTTTATGTAGCTAGGGAAGCTGACGCACTTGGTATTTAACGTTACATTCGAAAAGTCGTAACATCCACCAATTACCTATTAAGGCATGTCGCTGTGTAGCTGGGGAGTCCCAATGTTTACCTATTACGACATCCCGTGTTACGACACTCGTTTAAGGTCGCTGAGCAAAAGTATTTGCACCCTATTTCTTGGTTCCTCTTCAGGGACATAGGTCTCTCAAATGGGGTCTGAAACTGAAACTGAAATGTATGAATTAAACTCGCAATTAAATTAATGCTGTTTATTACTAAGTATACGGCATACACAATTACAATGCATCAAGCGTTCCTACGCCATTTTGGTAGCAGGAGGGAGAAAGATATATGAAATGAAATTTATTTGCTTGAGACATGATAGGGTGCCAAAGAGAGAGAGAGAGGGATACCACAATCCACCTCGGCAACCTCCAGCCCGTCTAGCTAAACTAGGCTTGGCGACTTTTGTAGTGCGACATAGCATCGCCAGTCACTCTCTCACAGTACTACGCAAAAAGAGATAGGTTATATTTCTCGCGTGGGAAATAGACGCGTGTCACAGTTGTGCTAGAGGTACTGACTCAAAAGGAAGAGAATAATCTCTTAGCGGGAGAAAGGTAAATCTGGCGAATGATTCTGGTGCCAATAAGTGATGAGGATGGCAGTTGGAGGCGAAGAAAGAATTAGTTAGAACTGGTGGGCATACCCAACAAAATTGGCGAGACTAAAGCCACAGGACTCTGCTGGCTGGGTCACTTGGAGAGGATGGGAAAAACGATCGTGCGGTAAATCAGATCAAATCCATTTACTTTACGTATCAAAGGCCCATACATATACCTTACAATCTAACATTAGCCTAACAAGAGCCGATCCTGCCCAAGGATAGTGACGCTACAAACAGCTTTCATATGACAAAAGTTAGCATATGTTATAATATTTGCATTATTAAACGCCAGTAGCGATGTATCATTACCGAAATTCAAAACATTGTTTACCGGAATGCTGCGCAATCCTTCGTTCTTCTTGCGAAATAAACTCTGAATCCTATTGAAAAAGACTTGACTTTCATCACTGTGGAGAGTTTTGGCTTTATTATGCAAAAATTACTTGAAATTTGGAGAATATTAAACCCTGTTTCCTCTTTGTTTACATCAGTGACATTCACTGACTTTCAACGTCAGTTATCAAGAATTTGTCGTAACTAGTAAAATAAATAAGTACCACTAAATATCCGCAATATGGCGTGGGATGAAAACCACCCTGTTGCTGTGCTGTTGGGCTACAATTTAGATCGTCGACGTGGACTTAACTTCTGAGTGTCGACTGTCGGGCCGTGAAAACGACGAAACACGACACCTTTCGACTACAATTCCTCTTAAATGAAGGTCGACAACTTGACAATTAGCATTGGCACCATCACCACAAATGAAACAAAAGAGCGTACAATGAGAGGCTACCCAGTGGAAAAGGTCCAGTCAGCTGTCCTAAATACTGCTAGATAGACCAGACGCAGAAAGATGCAAAAAGGCGCACAAATCGAATTCTTCTTCTTCTTAGTCGTACACTCTTGTCAGAGTGGTCGTGGTTATGCATTATCCTCTTCCACGTTAATGACAACTTTCACAATTTTTCTCAATCTCTCTGTTTGTGGCACTCCGGAACAGGATGCAACGTGCAAGTTCTGCCAAGAGTCAGAGGAGACAGCTATGCATATTATCCTCTGCTCCTGTGGACCACTTATGCACAAAAGAAGTATCCACTTAGGGCAACACTTTGTGCCCCCAGAGGAGATACAACAACTCACTGCCCAAAGAATCTGGGAATTCCTGGACTCAACGGGCCTCAGCAGTGATCTTTAAGACAGGGCTGCCACAATAGATCAATTATGGTCAATGCGGCACACAAACGGCCCAATTGATATGCAATAATAATAATAATTGTGGCACTCCGTGCACACTCCGTTAGGGAACATTTCGTCGTGGAGTACGAGATCCGTCCACCTACTAGGAGATCGACTGCGACAACTTTGACAATTCACTTTCCCCTGCACTACCAATCAAAAGTGTATCCAATTGGTGGAAAGCGAGGCAGAAAAGACTAGCGTGTTTTTCATGTCAGAGGCCACCCTCTTTAGGCAACTGAGCCAGAGTAAGTAACGAGGAGAAACAAAATCCAAAGTACCGAACCCTAAAAGTGTTTCGATCGTCAACTTTGATTACACCCTGTATGCGATGGGGTCACGTTCAAATAATGGTGCACGTAATGCTTCCGATCGTTTTCCACACGTGATAATTTTCCTTATACACAAAAGGAAGTATTTTAATGGGAAAATTTGCTGATTTAAGCCTTTTTGAAAGAGGGAAATGGAAAATCAGTTAAGTGTGTGTGAACGGGAATGAGTAAATAAGAAATGTTTTGGATTAAAGGATTGAATATATATGTTTAATTCAATATAATTAATACAATTGATACATTTATAAATAAACTAGCGACCCGCCCCGTCTTCGCACGGGTGCAATGCTGATCAATCATGCATATTATACATCAGACAACCTCACACAAATCGATCTAGTCCCACATTAAGCTCAAGAAGGCTTGTGTTATGGCTACTAGACGGCGATATACACACTTATATAGATGTTCTTTAAACATATCTCCCGCAGTGATTGATTGGTTTCGTAGCTATTTGGTTGGTCGTCGGCAGCGTATAAAGGTAGAAGCTTCACGTTCTTCTTGGTGTAACACACTAGCTGGCGTTCCGCAAGGTGGTGTGTTATCGCCTCTCCTATTTTCAATTTTTATCAACTCCATTACAAATAGTATTTCGTCTTCTTATCACCTTTATGCCGACGATCTACAAATTTAATCGCAAGGTTTGCTTAGTGATCTGAATTCTGTTATTAATACAATTAACAAAGACTTGGAGAATATATCGAATTGGAGTTGCCGCTTTGGACTGAAAGTTAATCCTACCAAGTCACAGGTCATTATTATTGGTAGCTCTAAACTCTTTCCGCGAATCAATTTTGAAAATCTTCCTGCCATTATGTTTGACGGTATTCAGATCTCTTACTCACAGAAAGTAAAAAATCTTGGTGTGATCTTGGATTCTACTTTGTCGTGGGTTCCCCAGGTCAGTGAGGTTAGTAGGAAGATGTTTGCTGCGGTAGGAGCCCTTAGGCGACTACGTAATTTTTTGCCACTTCCTACAAAAATTGCTCTTGCTCAATCTCTTCTGCTCCCTATTTTAGACTATGCCGATGTGTGCTATTTAGATCTTTCCAGTGTACAGCTTGACAAACTTGAGCGCCTTCAAAACCTTTGTATTCGGTTTATATTTGGCTTGCGCAAATATGACCATGTCTCCGATTTCCGTTCTCAGCTCAAGTGGCTTCCAATTCGTCTTCGCCGCAACTCCCACATTCTTGCACTTCTATATAGTATATTATTCAACCCCGCTACCCCTCACTACCTTAAGGAGCGATTTAAGTATCTGTCTTCTATTAGGTGTTCTCAAAATTTTATTCTTACTCCAGCTGTTTCATCTTCGAAATATTACAATGACTCATTTACCTCTCACGCAATCCACCTGTGGAACGACGCTTTGCCGCTAGATTTAAGACGCGCAAAATCTCTTCCAATTTTCAAAAGTCATTTTAAACAGTATTATTTGTCACTTCCCTAGGCCGCTTTTATGTACGTCGTCGTATTTATGTATATGTTTATGTATTTATACTATTTAAAAGTATATATTTTATTTTTTATTTTTGGATTTAAGTTTAAGTATCTTGTAAGGGTGTATGTGTCAATCAGTCGTTTTCAACAACTATTTGCACTACCATTTTCATAACTATTTTTTGTTTACTCTCTACCCTAAGGTTGTCTGGAAGAGATCGCTTTTTAGCGATAAGACCGCCTGTTGTTACCAACTGTATTGTATTTTTATTTCTTTTGTTTTCTGTCTGTTATTTTGTGGTGCACAATAAAGAGTATTATTATTATTATTTCCTTTATTTATTTTAATTCTTAGGCTAGGCTTTTACAATATCTGTATATAAAAAGTAAAATACAATAAAGAAATTACAAAATATATAAACATATTATAAAAAACCTAACCTAGGGTGCCGCCGGCAGCGGGGCAAGGCCCAGGCTACCGGTGGTTAGGGCTGCAGAGAGAGGAACCTCCTGACAATGCGCGCCGTGTCCAGGAGTACCGCCTTCTGTATCTGGCCCTTGATCCAGCCATCTAGCGAGAGTCTCTTAAGATGTTTGTCGAGACTCTTCGCTATAAGACCGTTCGCCGAAACGACTATCGGGACAATGATCGTCGAGTCAACATCCCACATGGCGGTCACCTCGTGAGCCAAGTCAAGGTACTTGCTGAGTTTGTCCTTCTCGGCCTTCACGAGGTTCTCGTCATGCGGGATGGTGATGTCGATGAGCACTGCCTGGCGCTTGGATCGATCTACCAACACGATATCAGGCTTATTGGCTACAATAGTCCTGTCCGTGATGATAGATCGATCCCAATAGAGCGTGGCACGACCATTCTCAAGAACTGGCAACGGTGCGTACTTATAGTACGGCACCTCAGACCCCACAAGACCGTATCGAAGAGCAAGTTGCTGGTGAATAATCCTGGCTACTTGGTTATGTCTGTGCAAGTACTCGCCGTTAGCAAGATGAGAACAACCGGAGATTATATGCCTGAGTGACTCACCGGGACGGCGGCATGCCCGACAAATGTCGACCGTACCGTCCTTCAGGATATATCTCCGGTAATTGTTCGTCATCATAACTTCGTCCGCAATTGCACAGACAAAACCTTCGGTTTCCCCGAAGAGATCCCCGAAGCGTAGCCAGTTCACTGACGCGAGCAGATCTACATCGGGCCCCGTAAGGGCCTTGTAGAACCGCCCGTGTAGCTCCTTGCTCTTCCATACAGCCCTGCGGTCATCGGTGCTAAGCACCTTTGGTCTGCGCCAGTTCTCGTTTGCTAAGGAGAGAGAGGTGAGGCCTTTGTCAACTGCTACTACATCGCGATGAATCCCACACTCGTTGTTTAGGAAATACTCCCTAAGACTGCACACCTCGCGGTTATGGAGGTCCTTGGCGTTTAAAAAGCCACGGCCCCCACACTTACGCGGGATGTACATTCTCATAACTGACGAGCGTGGGTGCCTCATGCGATGTGTATTGAGCAGCTGACGGACCCTCGTATCCTGGGCGTCCAGCTCAGTCTGAGTCCACCTTAGTATGCCAAAGGAGTAAGTGAGCAGAGGCATCACCCAAGCGTTGAAGGCGCGCGCCTTATTACCGCCGGACAAAAGACTGTTAAGCACTTTTGTCAAGCGACAAAAGAAACGCTCCTTCAACGCCTGCTTAATGTCTCCGTCCGCAATACCCAATGACTGTGACATACCAAGGTACTTGTAGGTTTCAGCTTCGGAGATAGACCTGAGGGACATTGTCTCAGAAAGTTGTAAGTTCGCGGAATTTACGACTTTCCCCCGCTGTACATGCATGACCGCACATTTGTCTACACCAAACTCCATTTTGATGGCGCTACTGAAGGTTTCTGTTACTTCCAGTAGTTCCACCAGATCCTGGCGTTTTGGTGCATACAGCTTAAGATCATCCATGTACAGAAGATGAGAAATGACCTCACCTCCTCTTCGAAGCCGGCAACCTAGTCCTGAATCCTTCAGCAGAGTGCTGAGGGGATTCAGGGCTAGGCAGAACCACAGAGGACTCAAACTGTCACCCTGGAAAATACCTCTCTCAATCCTTATCAAGTCCTGCGGGCCAAGGGGGCCGCCTCCGCCACCTGGTTGACGAAGGACTGTGGTCCACTGCCTCATACACGCACCTAAGAGGGATCTTAGAGCCGTATCGATTTTATACAGCTCTAAGACCCTCTCCAGCCATGAATGAGGCACCGAATCATAGGCCTTCTTATAGTCAATCCAGGCGGCCGAAAGAGACCCCCTGTTCCGCCGGACTTGTTGGCATATGGTCGTGTCAATGAGGAGGAGCTCTTTAGTACCACGGGACCCAACCCTACATCCATTCTGAGAAAAGGCCAAAACGTTGTTCGCAACAATGTGCGTGTTAATTTTTGTTCTCAGAATGGACGCAAGGAGCTTGTATAAAGTGGGCAAGCACGTGATGGGTCTATAGTTTTTCGCTTCCGTGGTACTACCGGACTTATGGAGCAGGAAGGTAACACCAGTAGTCATGAAAGATGGCAGGGAACCAAGCTCGAGGGCGTCTTGAAATTATTATTATTATTATTATTATTATTATAAATAAATACTTAAATACATAGAACAACCATGACCCAAGCACAAAACATTCGAGTTCATCACACAAATATTTGCCCTGGCCGGGATTCGAACCCGGGACCGCCGGCTTAGTAGGCAGGTGTCTACAAACCGAGCCAAACGCGTCGTCAAATACCAGTCTTAAATATTGCAGGTAAAGTCTTTTACGTCTAAGCGACTAAACAATGTGAAAATTTCCAAGAGTCGTAAATTTAGTAAAATAATGCCTGGAAATATTAAATTGTTAGACTCAACTGTCTGAAAATATGCTTTGAAGATACAATATATTATAATATATGTATTTATAGTCTTAAAGTTGGAGTGAATGATTTGCCCATCTAGTCCGGTCCATTATTTCCCTTACAACCGAGAAAACTTGGCGGAATCCCTTGATCGGTTTATCTGAGGACCTTTGGTGGCTGCGTTTAAGGAATGAATAAGTGGAAGAGCATCTGTCACTCACACTTGCATATTGTCAGAACGCGACGGATGCTTTGTCACTTATTTATCGCGTGATAAAAGCAATCATGATAGGCCAGCTTGGTTGGGAATCAGCCACGAGCTCAATAACTATATCTGTTATATTTTCTTCGGTTTTCGCGACTGTCACACAAAAGAATGTCCAAATACCTAGTACCAAAAATATTTAATAAAATAGATTTGCTAAGACATGAACCAAAATTAAGAAAAACACTGTTAAAATCAAAGCTTACGGATTTTATTGTCAATAACATGCTGTCAGCAGGGTGGAAGAACTCATCCTACCCTATATTACAATCGGACACCTCAACTTTGAAAGTTGTTGTCGAGAAGGAGATATCTCGTCATTGCTTATTCTGTTGATAAGATACGCTAAGTTGTTTTATTAAAATTGAGCGCGTCTCGCCAATAAACGTTACAGTTTGGCGAGAAATTACTTAAATTTGTATTTTATGTATGTTTTTTGTTGATATATAAATAAAAATAAAAAAAGATTAAAACGGATTATAATAATTATTTTGAGCCTCAGACGTTTCGGTAACATTCCTTACTTCGGTAAGTTTTTAACCCTTGTTAAAGGTTGATTCAGAAAACCCTTTTTCCCTGCCAAAGTTACATTTGTGCTAACTACCAATTTTATAAATATGAACTTTTAATAAAGGCCATATGCCTTTTAGACTGTAACATATATGCCAGAAGGGCATTAATTAGTTTATTGATAATCATAATCATTCATAATCATTTATTTATTTGTGTAAAAAAGAGTACCTACAATTAGATCTTATAATTAATAAAATAGTCCATTTCTTGTTTTACCATTATATGGCGTACAAATATTTGATTTGAATACCAAAATATGTCCTTAAACTAATGAAACAATACAAGAAAATAATAACAATAATAATACAATTCATTCTAAATAATTAAATATACATGATGTCAATAATATTTAAAAACATCTAGCAGCGGTTCACTAAAAGGCCTGCTGAGAAGAAAGAACCGCTAAAAGAAAATCCCAGACTGCCTTATTATTAGGAATAGTTAATAAGTATACGCGATATAATCAGTTTAAATCGTTTTATTTAAAGCCTGACCAGAAATATATGAGGATGCGCCATATTGCGGAATTTCACTAGAACTATTTTCTTACACTGGCAATGATTTTATGACGGTTTGTCAACATTGTCAATGTCATTCGTGGTGCTTTCTTTAAAAGACAAATATTTAAAAATATCCAAAGAAAATAAAACTATTCACAATCGTGAACCTAATATTATAAATAAAGTGTAAGTACATGTGTTTACTACACGAAAAACAGCCAGGTACATTTCATAACTTGAAGCTTTCTTGACAAAATATAACGTAAGTCGTTGCCAGTCATTAGTAAATTGATTCCAAATATTTGAGTTGTTTGTGTAAATATAGGGTTGACCTATTTTTACAACGTTTCTTGTACTAACTTGTGGATTATAGTGCGTGTCAATCAGTTAAGATTATAAATATTTTCATTATTCCTGACATTTTAGAGATACATTTTGATAATAGAAAAATGTTTCTTTTATTCGACTTTCATTAAAAGTAGCTGATTTGATCCGTCACGAACAGGAAACTAGTCTTGCTTTCTCGCAACACTATTAGCGCCACCAATTTAACGCCTTTCAGAGGACACTTTTGGATATAATATTATGAAGATGCTGATCCTCCCATTTACAGTTTATACCCAAGTAGTTAGCAATGCTGTATAAAGAGCCTATACAACCATTATAACTCTAACCTCAGCTGTATAACGGCTGTATACGTGCTTTTTGCAGCCTATAATGCTAATTGGGTACTCAGGGCGGCGTCTCAGCGCCATCTACAGTAAAGGTTCCGACTTTTTCGGCACTATCGTCTCAAATTATGTTCAGAATTGATAGTAACGATGTGCTCAAACTAGTTATCTTTGATAAAATCTGTAACAGATGCTAGCATAAATCAAAGGTTTATTATTAAATAAATAATAAATAAATATCAGACAACCTCACACAAATCGATCTAGTCCCAAATTAAGCTCAAGAAGGCTTGTGTTATGGGTACTAGACGACGATATACATACTTAAATACATAGAAAAACCACGGCCCAAGCACAAATATTCGAGTTCATCATACAAATATTTGCCCTGGTCGAGATTCGATCCGGGGACCGCCGACTCAGTAGGCAAGTGCTTACAAACTGCGCCAAACGTGTCGTCAAATTATAAGAATAATCAGCGTAAATACTTGGTAAATACCGCCTAAGCTAGGTAGCTATAATACACCTATTTCTACCAAGGTCGGGTGGAACGCACCCCTCTGCCGATTACTGCACGCGTATGCTCCTCGGGGTTCCATATATCGTTACGAAACTCCTAGGGGTCCGTAAGATTCTACGTTTTTAATCATTTCAATGCCAAAGTTTTCCCAGCTTAGTATACAGTTCATAAAAAAGTAAATGAATTAGTTTTTAAGTGTAGGAAAGTACTTAAACTTACACTGATTCACCAAGTGCGTAAATAGATTATTATTTACTAAATATACCTAGAGCCCTAAATAGAACACCAATGAAGTGGAACATCACTGAAGTGAATTACGGACTGATACGACCTTCAAACCTTCAAGAGAACTCCAAAAGAGTTGCGACTCCTCTGGTGTTGCAGATATTTCTGGGTGACGGTAATCGCTTTTCATCAGGCGATTCGTTTGCTCGTTTTCACCCTTTGGCATAAAACAAGAATTCAAACAGCATAATTTAAAATTACAAATTTATTTTATGACTTGATCCCTGCTCGAATAGAGTTGCACGCTTGTTTATTATATTATTGCCGAGCGGGCGAAGCGATCTGTTTACACTTGGTCTAAAATGTTCGGTTGTCCGTATTTCCTGCTGTTTTTCGTGAAATTTTGTGAATAGGTTCGTTAGACTTTTTTCTCGATTAAACTTTGTTTTTTTTTCATAATGGCGCATACGTTTTCAACCCCCATATCTCGGGAGTTGAAAACGTAAAAAATCAACTATTTCGATACAAACTCGCAAAGTGGTAGTTCAAACTGCCAGTTAATTATACAGGGTGATCAATCCAAATGGGTCAGTAGGGAGAAGTTAGAATCTATAAGAGATAGGGAAATCTATTCTTAGGAACCATGGCGTCGATTTTAGATTTAATAAAAATTGCATTTTTATTTTTTTATAAATGTCATACATAAACATAACCGGGAATTGAACCTGGTTAAAATTCTGTAAGTAATCGCATGTCGTATTGTAACATTCTTTACAGCGGTTTTGGACGGGTTATGTATATATGAAATGATATATAACATTTATAAAAAACTAGCTGTGCCCCGTGGTGTTACCCGCTCATCCCACGGGAACACTAAATTTATTCGGTATGAAAAGTATCATATGTCCTTTCCCGGGTCTCAAACTATCTCCATACCAAATTTCATCTAAGTCGGTTCAGCGGTTTAAGCGCGAAGAGGTAACAGACAGACAGACACACTTTCGCATTTATAATATTAGTATGGATAATAATGCAATTTTATTAATTCTAAAATCGACGCCAAGGTTCGTAAGTACAGATTTCACTACCTCTTATAGTGTCTAACTTCTGTCTACTGACCCATTTGCATTGATCACCCGGTATACATCATGCAAGCTTTCCTAATTTAACAGGTGTTAAAACCGTTACTCCTCCCTTAAAGTTTACTTCATCAAGATAATTCAGTAATTACTTACTAGTAATTAATCGTTAACCACTCTAAACACACTTAAGCAAATGAAGCACCAGTCGTAAAAGGAACTTGACACTAAAGTTAGACGGTTAGCCACTTTATACTCGTATAAGTAGGCCAACACATTAACAACATAATATCTATAGTCTTAAAATATTCGTGACATATCTCTAATCTTTAATAAAAATCTTTATTTAAATAAATAATACGACGAAAGAGCATGATATTGATATATTTAATTGTGTAATTCCTTCCGTGAGGCGAAATTTAGCTAATGTGTTTTTTGATTGAGCGATTTCTATAACATCGTCGTTCCAATGCTAAACTAACATAACTGCCATTTTGTCAAAATTGAGTTTTTGATGTAAATCTGAACCAATTATAACCCCGCACAATGTCACAAATTTATAGAGCTCTAGTTTTTAAGGTTTCAGAGTTACAATATTGTGAATCTGCACTTTTATTTTTTTCCCCCATGGTAAACTTACAAAATGTAGGTCAACTAACGAATCTGACATTTTCGTTAACTTTTTATGGTGATAATTATCACTTACCGGTTAGATAACCAATAGCAAATTTGCGAATCTGCCAGATTCGTTAGATTTCTACGGTGGCTATTATGATCTGCTCATATAACAATCCTATAGTAAATGTGCGAATCTGCCAGATTCGGTGGTTTACTATGGTGGTTATTATGACCTGCTCACATAAGTAGCTATAGCGAACTTGCAAATCTGCCAGATTCGTTAATTTACTATGGTGGCGATTATGATATACACCCGCTGTAGCCTATAGACATTTACGAATTAAGCATTTTCGCGAGTTTGTCATTGTGACTAATGCATTTGAAATAGGTGAAACTAGAAGTAAATGTGCGAATCAGGCATTTTCTCAAATTAAGTTTTGTCAATTTAGTATAAAAAATAAAATTCATACGATTTGCGTTTGAACAAAGGGATAAACATATCAGAGGGGAAGCATATAAAAGCCTAAATGGTAAAGACGTTGAAGCAAGACCGATGAAAGAACCTAAATGTGTGACAAAACTCATCCATTAAAAGGGTAAAATGGGAGGTGAAAGTTTGTATGAAGAACTTGAAATTCTTCGAGTAACATTTCGAGCTCTTCATTAAAAACTAAGAAAACAAGTTTCAGCATTTTTTTAAATACATCCCTGCAATCGATTAAGGCGACTCCGTACGTGGAATGGTGATTTTTAAAGTCCTAAGGCTCGTAATCTAGCCAACGGAAAAATCTGAAAAAAATATAAGTTATTTTTGACTATTTCTTCTAAAAAATTATAGTTGGATTTTTTTTTAAAGCAATAATTTTATTACTATGGAAAAAATAATGTTGAAACAGGGTCGTTTTCAATTTTCAATTCCCTAAGGCTTCTAAACTACAAGTGATATTTACACGGCTCTTTCGCAAGAACATTGACAATTCATTGATCTTTAATCGTATTGTTTAAAAGTTGGTAAAATGGAAATTCGGTCTAATAAAGCATCAAAAAAACTGAATTTCCGCGAGCGCGGCCGTGCCCAGGCTGCGAGCTCAGTGTAAATCTAACCGTCGAAGGGGAAGGCTGTGTCACTTGCTCTCGCGATCCATCTAGTTACGGAAAATTGTTATAGTACCGGATCCCGCGGAGGTTCGATCTGTCTTCGTGCGTTTGAAGTGTATTTTAAGAGAGTGTAGTTCGTTTTTTCACACGACTACGCTATGCGACAACAAAAAGCACTCATTTTCATATAGAATTAAATTCAACTGTTTTTTTTTCGTATTTAGGTGTCTATTAATTTTAAGTACTTATAAAAAAAATTGTCATTGCTTAGCATTCCCGGACACATTTGGATACTTAGATATTCTCAGTCATGGGCCCACACCAGACAGGATTCCCAGAAAATAACACTTTTGGTGTGGGTTTTAGGGCCCTTCTCTGTGTAATATTAGAGTACCTTAGGTATTTCGGTTGGTAAAAAAATCTGATAATACAGATATTTAAGTATGATAACGTCTAATGATCTTTATTAATTCAACCCTAAGAGATATGAATATCGTAATGCAGAACAAGTATTGTTCGTTTGAATACCATTGTAATATTCGGTAAAACGCTAATTTACGAATACGAATATTTATTGTAAGTATTCACATTCGTTGCGTCACTAGTACAGTACATGACATATGATATAAAAATACATTATCAAAAATTACAATAATTTTCTAGTCCAAGAAGGCAAGTGACAATTTTGGCATGAGGGCTTATTTATGTAAATATAGTCAGAATACATATTTGCATCAATAAATTTCCCACTTCATATTTAAATCTAAATGAGCGTTAGTAATTATTGACATATCCGCCGGGCCTAGCTAGACATACCTAGCCTGGCCATAAGTTCTGTTCCAATTGTTTACCGTTTATAAAATAAAAACCTGATTTTTATTACATATCGTTTAAAAGCCATATATTAATGATCGGATTACAGTTGAATTAATGAAAAAATATATAACTTTATTTAGACTCATCGTAATGCCCGGACTTGATTTTTGACTAATGCAAATGCTCAGAATTTTTCACTAAGTTTGCCAGAGGGCAATGAAACGATCTTGGATCAAATTAATCGATCGCGGAAGGAACGCCAAAACCCAAATAGCTTAAGTAACTCAGACAACCGTTAAACTAAAGTAGGGCTGACACGTTTGCCGCATGTCAACCGATCTGCAGATCAAGAAATCTACACCCACCCATTAAAATTCGGAACTTCTAAGTTAACGTAAAAAAAAGATACGGCTCTTTATGCCGCAAAAAAACGTATCTACGCTGGAAAGGAAAATTATCCAAGAGACACGGAGCTAACTTTACAGGAGATCTAAAAAACTACGAACTTTTTCAAAAAAATAAAAAGTTATAAAATATTCTGTGGACCTACTTTTTAAATGAAGCATTTTATAATGTCGCTTTTGTTATTTTGTCTATTAATGGAATAATTTAAAATTTAGCATCGCTTACGCAAAATGGCTGTCAAAATAGAATTAGGTAAAATTATCTAAACGACACGTTTCCCGAGATATTAGTCAGGTAAAATAGTATAATCTACATTTTACACAACAATCAACACAGTAAACAATATATATGTGCATACGATGCTCATTTTATATAAACAATATCATGTTTTTTACACGTTGCTTTTGTTATTTTGTCTATTAATGGAATATTTTAGGATTTAGCGTCGCTTACGCAAAATAGCCGTAAAATAGAATTAGGTAAAATTATCTAAACGACACGTTTCCCGAGAAATTAGTCAGGTAAAATAGTATAATCTATTACACAACAATCAACACAGTTAACAATATATATGTGCATGCTTATTTTATAGTCAGGTAAATATATAAATGTGCATAAACCAGCATGAAATAAATCAAGAAAAATTATCTAATCGCCTTTGTAGGAAATATTTCAGACATGAAAAGCTATTTATCGTACAATAAAACCTCACGATTATTGTTTTAATTAGAGGAAAATATTTATTTTCAAACATTAAAATTAATGAAGTGACATTTAAAGTTCTCTAAGACAAAAACTTATGGTCCAATTACGCAAATACAAAAAAAGATATCACGTGAAATTTCAATTTTATCAATTTTTATGTGTGATCTGCTGAAAGATTTCCAGTAGTTCTAGACCAATGTATGGTAGCAAACGATAGCTATGACTAATGAGAACAGCACAAGAGTTCTGAAGACTGCAGTCACTCGGTACTCATTAAGGAATTTTAAATCACGAACTTCGTGAAATTTCAAGTTTTACAATTGCAATGAGATAAGGTCCTATCCTAACAAGAATAACAAAACTACCTACAACTCTGTGTGGTATAAGTGACGTCTCGTAAGACACTGTTTGAGTGAGATGGCGTTTGGGTCCATCAAGCGAGTCCAAAGTAGTGCCTTAGCGCCACAGACACAGATTTACACCGCAGGTGGGCCTAACGGCCTTTATAGTTAAATATATTGAATTACTACTAAATGTGTGATATTTTATAAAACAGAACCGGTAAAGTTGTCTAACTACCAATTTAACGAAAATATTTGTTTTTTAGTACATTCTATGTGACAAATACGACTCAATTATCATTCAAGCAATTCAAGATAAGCGACAGTAGTCGATCAAAGTCATATCAGGTAAAAAAGGATAAGCGACAATGGTTTCATAGTATCAAAGCAGGTAAATTTGGATAAACGCCAATAGTTAAGATAATCAGGTAATTTAATGTATGTTTTTTTTTGGAGTTTACTCCTTAAGAATCGATTTTCATATATAAGCCCGGGGTATGAAAATTATGGGGTATAAAATCGAATGTATCTGCCGTGCTAATTTAAAAAGTCGTATCTCAGTATACGATCGGGGTAAAAATACGACTTCTTAATTTAGCAGGTTATGCGTTACGTTAAGCGTTATAGACTAAGATCCCTATATAAAATGACCTTCACCGAGATGTTTATTTCATGAAATGTATTTTAAATGTACTTAGCAACGGGAAAACATGGCTCCCGTTAGAAAAAAATAATATTAATTGTTCTCTGCCATTTATTTATTTTAAATTACCACAAGAGGCTTAACAAATAACATAGACAAGAAACATATTCATAATTTCTCCGCGGAGACTGCGGCGGCGGCCGGCGGCCTACACGGCGCGTTGTTGCGCAAGTGCGCATCGGGCAGCTTGACTGACAGTTGTCAATCTACAACAGCTGAGAAATGTGTTTTTGTTTTCAAGTTTTTGCTAATATTTTGCGTGAATCTCTATCATGTCACGAGTGTGATTGCTATCAGTGCATGAGTACTATCTAGTTATATGTGCAATTATAAACCACCGCTTCCCCCAGGAACTTTATGGGGCAATTTGTATGCCGAAACTAGGAGCGGTTTTTTTAAATACTTTATTTGTTATCGTAGCCGTAAGTTTTTATCTATTGCATTTTTTAATAGTTTACTTGATGAATCCTAATAGCACGGGCTCCTCTCAGAATGTCGCTTCCAGGTCTGTGTCGCTGTCGCTGGAGAATTCCGTACAGTGCCCACATTGCTCCCAGATTCGTTTCTTTAAGGGTCAGAAAGGACTTAATATACACATCAGTAGAACCCATGGCATTCGTGCTGGCGCAATTACGTCGCCACCAGGCAAACAATTCACAACCAAGTCAGATCAGGCCTTTTTCTGAAAAAATCAGTGAGCTTAAACATTCAATTCCAGTGGTCAAACGAATTCCTCGCAGCGCTCGAATTCAGGTTGAACAAAAAGTGTGCCTACCTTTTCGTTCTTGTTTGCAGCAGGGTACATAATGTGATACTTAAACTATTTACTTTCACCTGTATAATCATTATGTGCAATAAACGTATTGAGTATTGAGTATATATTTAATAAACGTTCTTAAGGCCAGGCGCGCACCAAGATTCTAGTCGCACGATAATTTTGTCGCACAAATGCAAGATATGGGTTTATATGAGAGTGCGCGCACCACGATATTCATAAACCCATAAGTACGCTTATTTCTGCGACAAAAAAGTGGTGCGCGCCTGGCCTGAAGAGTAAACTCCAGTCGTGCGTCGGAGCTGACACACACACTTTTTTTTTATAGAATCTTATATCGATTCTGTTTAATAATGTGAAAATACCACATTTTTACTTTTTGGCTAATGCGCATAAGCATTTTAAACACACGTGACACAGAGGGCGCTCCAGTAGCGAAGAATTATGGAATCAAAGATTTAGTGTGATTGACGTAACGATATGATAGCTCAGTTGGTAGAGCACTACGCCGGAAACTTAGGGTCGCAGGTTCGAGTCCTGCTTACATTGCAGTGGATCACAGTCAATTTTTCTTTCATAATTTACCTTTATGTTGAAGAGCGGTGGTAGCCTAGTGGTTAGGGCATGCGACTTTCAATCCGGAGGTCGCGGGTTCGAACCCGGCCCGTACCAATGAGTTTTTCAGAACTTATGTACGGAATGTCATTTCGACGCTTAAGAATCAATACCATCTAACTAACTAAATGTTAGTTAGACGGTATTGATTCTTAAGCGTCGATTTGATATTTACCACTCGCTTTTCGGTGAAGGAAAACATCGTGAGGAAACCACCTAAGCCCAAATAAGGCCTAGTTTCCCCTCTGGGTTGGAAGGTCAGATGGCAGTCGCTTGCGTAAAAACTAGTGCCTACGCCACATCTTGGGATTTTAGGTAGCCGACCCCAATTGAGAATTCATTCTCAAAAAAAAAAAATGGGACAAAGGCTAGGAGGATGATGATGAATTTACCTTTATGTTAATTTTATCATAAAGCCATAGGTAAAATGCCTCAAACGACATTAAAATATATTTTACGATCAGGTAAAAACAGTTAACCAACAAGTGCAAGGTTAGTTGCAATAAAGAAAAATTATCCAAGTTGTTTGATCTGTTTTGACAAATAAGATTGTAAAAGATTGCAGAGGGATATAGACAGAGTGGTCCACTGGAGCAAAAACAATCTTTTGGAGTTTAACACCGCGAAGTGTATGGCAATAACCTTCTCGCGGGCACGTTCTCCGATTACACACAAGTATACTTTAGACGGGAGACCTATGGTTAGGGTTACCGAAGTTAGAGTTCTGGGGGTTCTTTTTACAACTGCAGCTAGCGTTTCGAAATCATGTCACAAATGTTTGCAAAAAAGCATTTCGAAACCTCGGTTTTGTGCTTAGAATGGCAAAGGGATTCACAAACATGAAGGCGATAACTGCGTTGTATAATGCATTAGTGAGGAGTCAGCTGGAATGCAATGCCGAAATATGGGCTCCGTACGAAGCAAAGTATAGTCTCATGCTAGAACGGATTCAAAATAAATTTATAAGGTACATGTACATGAGGCAATACGGTGTCTATCCCTTTTATCCGCTCATGTATCCCACATTGTTTGTTTTAGGCATGGTCGGATATGAGGAGCTGAAAGTCAGAAGAGAACTCTCACTCGTGACGTATGTTTTTAAGGTGATAAGGGGTAAGATACACAATCCGGATATACTGGGTGCAGTGGGTCTGTGTGTCCCCCCCGCGCTCGTGACGCGCCGGCGGCGGCCGGGGCTGCTGGCTCTGCCGCGCGCGCGCACCAAGCTGCTGCGGGAGGCGCCGCTGACGCGTGCACTGCGCACCCTGAACGTCATCGCGATAGATCTAGACTTGTTTTCTTGTGCTCTGAGTGAATTCAAAAAAACTGCTTTATGGAAGATTGCCTATCCTAGTTAGGTAATCTTGAAATGATACCTACCTGTATTTATTTAGACGTAAGATTGTTTTTATGTTATGTTTGTAACAATATCGCATTGGGTATAGCCTGTAATGATAATTGTATGTGTGGAAAAATAAATAAATAAATAAGTAAAAAAGCTCTAAGGTTCATTATTATGCAAAAAACTTTTTATGTAATCTCCATTTTGCTAAAAAAACCTCAAAAATCCAGTCGTTTAGTAGAAAAAAAGTAGAGATTCTCTAAATGACCGACGGGATAAGCGACACAAAAGTCGTCAGACAGATGTATACGAGACCCAACCCATTCGATGCAGAAAAATCTGCCGATCCCAACAGTGTGTATAACTCAATATCCCCAAAAATGTCGCTTAGATAAGTTCTCCTTTCCCGCATCGGCATATTTTGACACTCAAGTAAATTAACATTTATAGGGTATCCATTGACCTTGAATATTGAAATTAGCCAAAAAATTCGTTTAGTAAAATATCGTCAATATCAACAAGTATAGGGGAAAATCTGAGAACATTACTAATGTAGTCATAAAAAACTATCACTGTTTATAAGTAGGTAAAGGACGTAAATCCGTTTTCCAACGGTAAATTTGAGTTTGTCGCTCTATTATTTATAGTTTATCTTTTCATTAGAGCAACATGACCCGGGGGATAAAGCTGTGCCTCCACTACTATGTTAAAATATCGGTTCATCCGCTGGGTCACGATATGATTTATTTATTAAAAAACTATATTTTTTATTTCTGCATGATTTTACACGTATAATCAAGAATCTTGTCGGCATTTTAACTGTTTTTGGTAGGTACCTACACATACAAAAGAAACTAAAAAGTATTTTTCGATGCGAGACTTCCAAATGGCCAATTTCACTTATTTTTTTGGAAAATAGCTTTAACGCATTTTATTTTTAATATTCTACTGTAGTGGGTAAATAGATATTTAGTAATCCGCAATAATTATATCATTGTTTAAATGATTTATTTTACTTCGAGATTTTTCAATGCCTTTAAATATTATGAGGTTTATTCATCTTCAACTCTCGGACTATGCGAGTGTATGAAGCTGCATGGACGCCACTCAACGAGATTATGAGCGAAGTAATGTTCCGGGGGCGCACGATCGGCGGGGGGAATAACGTTAGGCTCCGCCCAGATCCTCAAGGACGTTGGGATTAGGAGTCGCCTTAAATAGAAGGTGGGCTTGTATAAGAAACGTGGCCTTCTTTGTGTAGTGTCGTGTAGACTTCGTCAAATAAAGATACCTAATACTTCTTTATACTTTAATAAGATTTTAAAATTTTTTGAAACCCCCTGTCGTAAAATGGGATAAAATTCGAGTTAAAAGTTTGTTAAACAATTTTTAAGAACTATACTGAGCATGTATACCCGGTATTTCGAACAAAAATAGATGCATATTTTCGTATCTCTCACCCATTACACTGGTAAGTAGAAATCGAAATGTTTATTTGCCAGAATACGTTACAACAAATTAGATCTTACGATACTTATAGAATCAGTATTCAGTCGACATGCAAGTGAACATGCAAAATAATTAAATTTTAATACCACATTTAAGGTAAAATCGTTATTATCAAATTAAATCTAAAAAATAACTACACATTAAGACAAATGATAGCAATAACTAACTACCAATTTAACGAAAATATTTGTTTTTTAGTACATTCTATGTGACAAATACGACTCAATTATCATTCAAGCAATTCAAGATAAGCGACAGTAGTCGATCAAAGTCATATCAGGTAAAAAAGGATAAGCGACAATGGTTTCATAGTATCAAAGCAGGTAAATTTGGATAAACGCCAATAGTTAAGATAATCAGGTAATTTAATGTATGTTTTTTTTTGGAGTTTACTCCTTAAGAATCGATTTTCATATATAAGCCCGGGGTATGAAAATTATGGGGTATAAAATCGAATGTATCTGCCGTGCTAATTTAAAAAGTCGTATCTCAGTATACGATCGGGGTAAAAATACGACTTCTTAATTTAGCAGGTTATGCGTTACGTTAAGCGTTATAGACTAAGATCCCTATATAAAATGACCTTCACCGAGATGTTTATTTCATGAAATGTATTTTAAATGTACTTAGCAACGGGAAAACATGGCTCCCGTTAGAAAAAAATAATATTAATTGTTCTCTGCCATTTATTTATTTTAAATTACCACAAGAGGCTTAACAAATAACATAGACAAGAAACATATTCATAATTTCTCCGCGGAGACTGCGGCGGCGGCCGGCGGCCTACACGGCGCGTTGTTGCGCAAGTGCGCATCGGGCAGCTTGACTGACAGTTGTCAATCTACAACAGCTGAGAAATGTGTTTTTGTTTTCAAGTTTTTGCTAATATTTTGCGTGAATCTCTATCATGTCACGAGTGTGATTGCTATCAGTGCATGAGTACTATCTAGTTATATGTGCAATTATAAACCACCGCTTCCCCCAGGAACTTTATGGGGCAATTTGTATGCCGAAACTAGGAGCGGTTTTTTTAAATACTTTATTTGTTATCGTAGCCGTAAGTTTTTATCTATTGCATTTTTTAATAGTTTACTTGATGAATCCTAATAGCACGGGCTCCTCTCAGAATGTCGCTTCCAGGTCTGTGTCGCTGTCGCTGGAGAATTCCGTACAGTGCCCACATTGCTCCCAGATTCGTTTCTTTAAGGGTCAGAAAGGACTTAATATACACATCAGTAGAACCCATGGCATTCGTGCTGGCGCAATTACGTCGCCACCAGGCAAACAATTCACAACCAAGTCAGATCAGGCCTTTTTCTGAAAAAATCAGTGAGCTTAAACATTCAATTCCAGTGGTCAAACGAATTCCTCGCAGCGCTCGAATTCAGGTTGAACAAAAAGTGTGCCTACCTTTTCGTTCTTGTTTGCAGCAGGGTACATAATGTGATACTTAAACTATTTACTTTCACCTGTATAATCATTATGTGCAATAAACGTATTGAGTATTGAGTATATATTTAATAAACGTTCTTAAGGCCAGGCGCGCACCAAGATTCTAGTCGCACGATAATTTTGTCGCACAAATGCAAGATATGGGTTTATATGAGAGTGCGCGCACCACGATATTCATAAACCCATAAGTACGCTTATTTCTGCGACAAAAAAGTGGTGCGCGCCTGGCCTGAAGAGTAAACTCCAGTCGTGCGTCGGAGCTGACACACACACTTTTTTTTTATAGAATCTTATATCGATTCTGTTTAATAATGTGAAAATACCACATTTTTACTTTTTGGCTAATGCGCATAAGCATTTTAAACACACGTGACACAGAGGGCGCTCCAGTAGCGAAGAATTATGGAATCAAAGATTTAGTGTGATTGACGTAACGATATGATAGCTCAGTTGGTAGAGCACTACGCCGGAAACTTAGGGTCGCAGGTTCGAGTCCTGCTTACATTGCAGTGGATCACAGTCAATTTTTCTTTCATAATTTACCTTTATGTTGAAGAGCGGTGGTAGCCTAGTGGTTAGGGCATGCGACTTTCAATCCGGAGGTCGCGGGTTCGAACCCGGCCCGTACCAATGAGTTTTTCAGAACTTATGTACGGAATGTCATTTCGACGCTTAAGAATCAATACCATCTAACTAACTAAATGTTAGTTAGACGGTATTGATTCTTAAGCGTCGATTTGATATTTACCACTCGCTTTTCGGTGAAGGAAAACATCGTGAGGAAACCACCTAAGCCCAAATAAGGCCTAGTTTCCCCTCTGGGTTGGAAGGTCAGATGGCAGTCGCTTGCGTAAAAACTAGTGCCTACGCCACATCTTGGGATTTTAGGTAGCCGACCCCAATTGAGAATTCATTCTCAAAAAAAAAAAATGGGACAAAGGCTAGGAGGATGATGATGAATTTACCTTTATGTTAATTTTATCATAAAGCCATAGGTAAAATGCCTCAAACGACATTAAAATATATTTTACGATCAGGTAAAAACAGTTAACCAACAAGTGCAAGGTTAGTTGCAATAAAGAAAAATTATCCAAGTTGTTTGATCTGTTTTGACAAATAAGATTGTAAAAGATTGCAGAGGGATATAGACAGAGTGGTCCACTGGAGCAAAAACAATCTTTTGGAGTTTAACACCGCGAAGTGTATGGCAATAACCTTCTCGCGGGCACGTTCTCCGATTACACACAAGTATACTTTAGACGGGAGACCTATGGTTAGGGTTACCGAAGTTAGAGTTCTGGGGGTTCTTTTTACAACTGCAGCTAGCGTTTCGAAATCATGTCACAAATGTTTGCAAAAAAGCATTTCGAAACCTCGGTTTTGTGCTTAGAATGGCAAAGGGATTCACAAACATGAAGGCGATAACTGCGTTGTATAATGCATTAGTGAGGAGTCAGCTGGAATGCAATGCCGAAATATGGGCTCCGTACGAAGCAAAGTATAGTCTCATGCTAGAACGGATTCAAAATAAATTTATAAGGTACATGTACATGAGGCAATACGGTGTCTATCCCTTTTATCCGCTCATGTATCCCACATTGTTTGTTTTAGGCATGGTCGGATATGAGGAGCTGAAAGTCAGAAGAGAACTCTCACTCGTGACGTATGTTTTTAAGGTGATAAGGGGTAAGATACACAATCCGGATATACTGGGTGCAGTGGGTCTGTGTGTCCCCCCCGCGCTCGTGACGCGCCGGCGGCGGCCGGGGCTGCTGGCTCTGCCGCGCGCGCGCACCAAGCTGCTGCGGGAGGCGCCGCTGACGCGTGCACTGCGCACCCTGAACGTCATCGCGATAGATCTAGACTTGTTTTCTTGTGCTCTGAGTGAATTCAAAAAAACTGCTTTATGGAAGATTGCCTATCCTAGTTAGGTAATCTTGAAATGATACCTACCTGTATTTATTTAGACGTAAGATTGTTTTTATGTTATGTTTGTAACAATATCGCATTGGGTATAGCCTGTAATGATAATTGTATGTGTGGAAAAATAAATAAATAAATAAGTAAAAAAGCTCTAAGGTTCATTATTATGCAAAAAACTTTTTATGTAATCTCCATTTTGCTAAAAAAACCTCAAAAATCCAGTCGTTTAGTAGAAAAAAAGTAGAGATTCTCTAAATGACCGACGGGATAAGCGACACAAAAGTCGTCAGACAGATGTATACGAGACCCAACCCATTCGATGCAGAAAAATCTGCCGATCCCAACAGTGTGTATAACTCAATATCCCCAAAAATGTCGCTTAGATAAGTTCTCCTTTCCCGCATCGGCATATTTTGACACTCAAGTAAATTAACATTTATAGGGTATCCATTGACCTTGAATATTGAAATTAGCCAAAAAATTCGTTTAGTAAAATATCGTCAATATCAACAAGTATAGGGGAAAATCTGAGAACATTACTAATGTAGTCATAAAAAACTATCACTGTTTATAAGTAGGTAAAGGACGTAAATCCGTTTTCCAACGGTAAATTTGAGTTTGTCGCTCTATTATTTATAGTTTATCTTTTCATTAGAGCAACATGACCCGGGGGATAAAGCTGTGCCTCCACTACTATGTTAAAATATCGGTTCATCCGCTGGGTCACGATATGATTTATTTATTAAAAAACTATATTTTTTATTTCTGCATGATTTTACACGTATAATCAAGAATCTTGTCGGCATTTTAACTGTTTTTGGTAGGTACCTACACATACAAAAGAAACTAAAAAGTATTTTTCGATGCGAGACTTCCAAATGGCCAATTTCACTTATTTTTTTGGAAAATAGCTTTAACGCATTTTATTTTTAATATTCTACTGTAGTGGGTAAATAGATATTTAGTAATCCGCAATAATTATATCATTGTTTAAATGATTTATTTTACTTCGAGATTTTTCAATGCCTTTAAATATTATGAGGTTTATTCATCTTCAACTCTCGGACTATGCGAGTGTATGAAGCTGCATGGACGCCACTCAACGAGATTATGAGCGAAGTAATGTTCCGGGGGCGCACGATCGGCGGGGGGAATAACGTTAGGCTCCGCCCAGATCCTCAAGGACGTTGGGATTAGGAGTCGCCTTAAATAGAAGGTGGGCTTGTATAAGAAACGTGGCCTTCTTTGTGTAGTGTCGTGTAGACTTCGTCAAATAAAGATACCTAATACTTCTTTATACTTTAATAAGATTTTAAAATTTTTTGAAACCCCCTGTCGTAAAATGGGATAAAATTCGAGTTAAAAGTTTGTTAAACAATTTTTAAGAACTATACTGAGCATGTATACCCGGTATTTCGAACAAAAATAGATGCATATTTTCGTATCTCTCACCCATTACACTGGTAAGTAGAAATCGAAATGTTTATTTGCCAGAATACGTTACAACAAATTAGATCTTACGATACTTATAGAATCAGTATTCAGTCGACATGCAAGTGAACATGCAAAATAATTAAATTTTAATACCACATTTAAGGTAAAATCGTTATTATCAAATTAAATCTAAAAAATAACTACACATTAAGACAAATGATAGCAATAACAGTTACCACTATAAATATGAGTAGTAGGGATTCGCCGATACTACGATACGGGGCGGACGGGCCTGATGGGCGGCATCCAGGGCGGATTTGGCGGACCACCAAACCTAAAAAAAAAAAAAAAAAAAAAAAAAAAAAAAAAAAAAAAAAAAAAAAAAAAAAATAGCCCCCTACTTAGAGCGTTTGGAATAGGTCCCAGGACGCTCAGACAGCTCTGTCAAGACTTACAGAACGCCCTACGCTAACAATGCAACACCTTCCCCGACCCATCGACCCTTTTCTATTGTCTATCCGAGCTCGGGTTTTATTGCCCTCTCGGACGCCGAGCTCACTTTTATTACGGTCTACTATTGTTTCCCTCTTTTATATTTCTCTTTGGCTACAACTGTCTACAACTTCCTTTGCAAACGGTATACATCTTTTAAGAACATTCTTTAGGTAAAGCTGGACAAATACCTAAACATCTCATACCTAAACTATCAGACTAGGTCCGTCACCTTGGTTCTTATTGGAATCGCTGTTTCAACCCAGCCTGTCTCACATCGTCTCTTTACTCCAAGGTTTCTTACTACGTGATGTGTGCTACGGTGTACGTATCACTAATCTAAGCTAACCTATGCTAGATCACAATTCTAACCTAACCTAACCTAAGCTACAGGACTACGCCCAGCTAACGCAGGATACGTTAACTGACTACTTAACTTCAGGTAGCCTTACTTCAAAGTATGTATTTTGTTACTCACTACATATGCTGCATTTGGAACGTTGTTCTATTTATATATTTTATCTTGTTCAACTTAACATTACTTCTAACTTAACTATCACTTAACTTCAAAAACTAATTTTGAAGAACTGCTTTATATACTTACCTACTTAAAACCAGCTACGAGCACAGCACAGTTGTTTTGGTCTTAAGAACGCTGTTCTAACCTAACCTAACCTTGCATAAATTTGACTACGTACTCAATGTTACTTTCATTTCTTTTTTGTAATAACCGACTTCAAAAAGGAGAAAGTTCTATGTAAAAATATTGCATGTAGCATAAGGATAATACGAATCTAATCTTACAATAGTAATGCGGTATTTTATACAGTAATAACTGCTTCAAAACTATACTAACTTATTTAAGCTGTAAGTTAAAAATACGAGTTCTATTTTTGCATATTTATTTATTTCGCCAAATATTATGTTCTTGAATAGATGCTTAAGAAAATACCTGAATAAACTTTGTAACTTGTACTAACGTGTATTTGTAGTGGGCTGAACTAAACTCGTTGATTTTTTAATTTGTTTGTTGGGTCCATATTGTTTGTAAAGATTTATGACAGGTTTCTTCTCCGAATCATCAAAAGATTCGAAAGTCTATTATAAATTTTATTACTGTTTGTTGGTGGCTGTTGGGCGCGGTACAAACTAGTCGAAACGTGATTTTAACGGTAATCTATTGTCACATCCTTATAAAAGCCGATGGACAGTGACGATCTATAAGTATTCAGAACCGAGTCGTGCTTGTTACCAGAGCTCTCTCAGTGTACAGTGACATAGTGTTGAATCGTGCTACAGTGCTTATAAAAAATGGCAAATGTAAGTATGTACTATTTTTTATAAAATATGTATGTAGTATTTTTATGTACTATTTGTTTAACAGTGTTTTTTTTTCTGTAACTTGTGTTCATCGTGTTACTTGTTAAGTGTGTTAATCGGATGTATAACTTATTGTTGAATATTGTTACAGTTCACGGAAAACACTTTCAAGAATTTTTATTACCCTGAACCTGAACATGATGATTCAGGGAGTGATGAAGAAGGCACACTCGGTTTTAAAGTGAAACAAGCCATAGCGAAGAAACGTCCTGCAAATAGTATCGAGAGTTTCTTTGAAAAACCGCAGAAAAAAGTGAAACCAGTGAAGAGATCTTCCAGTGTGTCGCAAAGTTCCCATACCGGTGTTGCTTACCTATCTTCGGGTAAAGACGATGCTGCGTATGCATCACACCTTATTAAAATAGAAATATACGATCTTGAAAAAGTTAGGAACATCGCACCAGAAGAGCACTGGAAGCACGCCGATGTGAGATTAAAATCTTACATCTCAACTGAGCAAGATCCACAGCTTGAGACTGTCCGTGATGTTATATACAACATGACGAAAGACATAGCTTCGAAGGACACGTGCGTGAAATATTTTATAAACAATACGAAAAAGTAAACTAAGTGTTTGTGTAGTTTTAATACTAGGTTAAAACTGTATTTATTATATAAGACATTAGATAATATTTTATAACATACCCTTGTGTACTACTAGTATTATATATTTCTTACTGCTTAAACAACAACTTTTTGTTATTCAAAATTGTTAAGACTCGTTTTATAACCACATGTTGTAATTTGTTTTGTAGCCTAATCATATTGATCTATTTCCCTTTGCAAATGTATAAAACTCTCCACCCTTTAATATAAAATCACTAAGCTACGTTTGTTATTTTAAGGAAAAAATTTGTTGTAATGTAATCACTATTTTCTTAGACACATCTCACGATGGACTTTTTAAGCTGTGATGTTTACGATTCCGAGCTCGTCACGCTATGCGAAGAAATTGAAAGTGATCAAGAAATGTATGAGATCGGGGAATTACTAAGCCAGCTGCATAGTCAAGGGTGAGTACTCTTGTTCCAACCTGTTATATTGTTTATTGATATTGTACTTGTATATTTAGACATGCAATTTAAACAGTTTATTCTTGTTCAAACTTGTACAAAACCATTGACCAGTGTCATTGAGTTGTTGCCTTTTTATGGCTCAGTTTCATTGTTCTCTGTTGGGTGGGGATCCTGGAAGGTTCTTTATAAGCGACGTCTCTGGTGTAGAAATCATTCATTATTCCAGTTACTGTGTTTGTGCTAGTACTGTGTCTGTGTATTGTACAAAATACTGTTTTAAAAATGGTGCTTGGATACTTTCATATGGGAACTAGTTTAACCCACGACAAAATTGCAGTTTTAAGCAAAGGATTCATTTTAAAAGTATTTCATAGAAACATAAGATTGTGGTATATTGACAATCAATTACCTCAGGCGCTTTTGGAAGATGAAGATATTATACCCTATTACACACCATGTGATGGGCATATCAATAAGTCGATGCATAACTTGTCATCAGATGTCATTGATGGGGTTTTAACAATGCAGGCATATTGCCAGCAATGTCGAAAAAACTTAAGTTAGTATAATGATAATAATTTAATCATTGTTTTGAAGTTTTAAATCTTGTATTAAATACTAACGTTTCACTTTTTCTATTACAGATCTAACCAAGTAGGACGGGGGAGAAAAAGGACAGCTACAAGTACGGGTGCAGAAGTACCAGTGAAGAGAAACTACCCTTCCAACAGTCGTGATATGTCTACATCCTCAAGCGAAGAACCATTATCCGATGTCAATGTAAGTACAAAAAATAATTCTGAAATTGAATGTTCGGTGTGTAAAAAGTTCGTGTCAAAAAGATATTTTGGTAACCATTTAAATAGTAATATTCACAAAAATAATGTGTTGAGATCCGATAGTGAATATGTTAATGTCCAATTAATTGAAAATGCATTCAAAAACAGAGTCGCTACTTACAGAATATTATTTAATGAAATGGATCACCAACCTCTTGATCCCGAAACTATTTTACAAAAACACAAGGATAAGATCTTTACATTATTAGATCGTTCACTTAACAAACATCACGCTTTAAAAGTAAATTTTATTCTTAATGCAAATTTTACACAAGATACCAAACAATTAAATAATACATTTGATTTCCAATTAAGTAATAGTATTGTTGATATCAGCACTGATAAAGCTGCTGTTTTTACGTCCCTAGTAAATGAAATTGTGATAAGGTTGTCAAACTTTGAAAGAAAAGATAGTGGGTGGAGTTTAGTAACATTTAATCATATCGATCTCAATATTAACAAATATAATCCATTACGCGGCTCTTCTTTTATCGAATTACCTCGTGATATAAAGAATAAAAAAGCGGTTATTAATGTAAAAAACAATGACCATGAGTGTTTTCGATGGGCTGTATTGTCTGGTTTATACGAACCCAAAAGTCATTCAAATATGGTCAGTTCATACATATTACATAAGAATAAATTGAACTTTGAAAATTTAACTTTTCCATTTAAATTGGGAGATATCCATAAATTTGAAAAAAATAATGATATTAGCATTAATGTATTTGGTCTCGAGTACAACTCTCAAAACAAGAAACACGATGTTATAGGCCCACTACATTTAACTAAATTAAAAAAGTCTAATCACTTAAACTTGTTGTACATAACTAAAGATAACCAAGGACATTATTGTTTTATCAAAAATTTATCGAGGTTAGTGTCTAAGCAATTGTCAAATGCACAACATGCTGTTCATATTTGCGATGGTTGCTTAATTAAATTTACATCACACGAGAGACTAAACCAACATCAAAAAAACGACTGCTTCCACGTATGCACAAACTTACCATCCGAAAAAGAAGACACAAGAAATTGGTTTAACGAATATGTTCCATCGAATCAAGTTAATTTTAATAATTATGAACGACAATTAAGAGTACCTTTTGTTGTATACGCTGATTTTGAGGCATTTTTAAATCCAATTCAATCCTGTTCTAACAACCCCAGTACATCTTCTACTACCAATATTCAAAAACATGAAGTTTATAGCTTCGGTTACTATATTAAGTGTTCTTATAATGACAAGTTATCTGTGTACAGAACATATACAGGTGAAGACTGTGCAAAAACATTTATGAAAGTCATAAAAGAAGATTTAGAAACTATTTGTAAAAGTAATGCGTTTGCTAAAACTTCTTTCCCTCTAACAGATGCTAATAAGGTAGACATTATGCAAAGCCATGCTTGTTATATTTGTGATAGAAATTTGAATGATGACTCAACCGTTTCTTATAATTATCATACTGGACTTTACGAAGGCGTTGCACATAAATTTTGTTCTGAAAAATACAAACCACCCAATTTTGTACCTGTATTTTTCCATAATTTGAGCAATTACGATAGTCATTTTATTGTACATGGACTTGGTCTTGAAGATGGTGACATAGAACTAATCCCACAAAATAAAGAAAAGTATATTTCGTTTTCTAAGTCTTTACAAGTGAATAATCGTGTTGTAAAATTGAGATTTGTCGATTCTCTTAAATTTATGTCGAGTAGCTTGGATAAATTAGCTAAAAACTTGACTACTGACCAATTTTACGAATTGAAATTGAACTTTCCTCGTGAAGAAGACTTTAAACGTCTAATACGGAAGGGTGTCTATCCATATGAGTACATGACTTCGTATGATTCACTGAAATTAACTTCGCTTCCTACACAGGATCAATTCTATAGTTCTCTTACTGACAGTCACATTTCCGAAAACGATTTCCTACATGCTCAAGATATTTGGTCTCATTTCCAATGCAAAAATATGGGGGATTATTCCAATCTTTATCTGAAAACAGATGTTTTATTACTAACTGACATATTTGAAAATTTTAGAAATGTGTGTCTTAAGACATATGGTTTAGATCCCGCCCATTATTATACCGCGCCTGGAATTTCCTTTGATTCGATGTTGAGGACTACCAAAATAAGTTTAGAACTTTTAACAGATGTCGACAAAATAGCTTTTATAGCGAAAAACATTCGAGGAGGGATTTCCCAATGTAGCAACAGACATGCAAAAGCAAATAATACATTTATGGAAGACTATGATCCAAATATTCCTTCATCTTTTCTCATGTACTTAGACGCAAATAATCTCTATGGGTGGGCTATGTCACAATGTCTTCCGTCTGGCAAATTTGAATGGGTAAATAAAGATACCGATTTCAATGTTTCAGACGATGCTGAATATGGGTTTATATTAGAAGTTGATCTAGAGTACCCCAAGGAATTACATGACTCTCATTCAGATTTGCCGTTCTGTCCAGAAAATGTATGTCTAGGTGATTCTAAAGAAAAAAAATTGATTCCCAATTTAAACAATAAATATAATTATGTATTACATTACAGAAATCTTAAACAATGTTTAAAAAATGGGTTGCGTTTAGTGAAAATCCATCGTGTGTTGAAGTTCAAACAATCTACTTGGTTAAAAAGTTACATAGATTTGAATACCCGAATGCGTTCGCTGGCGACATCTGATTTTGAAAAAGATTTCTTTAAACTTATGAATAATTCTGTTTTTGGTAAAACAATGGAAAATGTCACGAAACGTGTGAATGTTAAATTATTAAGTCACTGGGAAAATCGCGGAAAATCCCAAGGGGTACAGTCCTTAATATCTAAACCTGAATTTCATAGTTTATCAATATTTTCTGAGAATTTAGCTGCTGTGCAATTGAAAAAAACAAAAATCTTTTATAACAAACCAATTTACCTTGGATTCTGCATTTTAGATCTATCGAAAACTTTAATGTACGAATTCCACTACAATTATATGAAATACAAATATACGGAAAATCTCAAGCTCCTTTACACGGATACTGATAGCTTAATATATGAAATAAACACTGCTAACTTTTATGAGGACATTAAATCTGACCTGAACTTGTATTATGATACATCTGATTACCCACCCAACAATGCATATGGTTTACCATTACTAAATAAAAAGAGGTTAGGTTTTTTTAAAGACGAAAATAATGGCAAAATTTTGAAAGAGTTTGTTGGTCTTAGATCAAAAATGTATGCCTTAGATGTTCAAAATAGTGGTATTATATCCAAAGCTAAAGGAATAAACAAGTGTGTTACCAAAAAATTAACCCTTAACGACTATAAAAGTTGTTTATTTGATAGAAATATACAACATGCTCAAATGTTACGATTCCGATCAATAAAGCATGTTTTATTTACGCAAAATGTCAATAAAATATCATTATCTTACAACGACACAAAACGATATTTATTGAAAAACACTTCGGATACTCTTGCGTGGGGTCATTATAGAATACCTCATAATTCTTAAAAAAAAAAAAAAAAAATACACGGAACATTCAATTTTCATATTTATTTTTTGTACATAATATTGTATTTTAGGATGTTTTTTTTTTTTATTTTTTAAGTTTTGGCAGTAAAATTATTGGCGAAAAATATGTTTTTGTAAATTTTTATGTGATTTATCTAGAATAATATAAATATTAAAAAATATTTAGCAAAATTTTTGTTTTTTTTTTTATTTGTTACCCCATTTTTTTTTATTTAAAATTTATTTAAAAAGCTATGGTCTAGAAATTTTCTCATTTGAAGTCAATCCGTTAACATATGAACACACATATTTAAAAATTTATAATGATTCATTTTAACCACCCTTTCACTACAATAGTAGCGGGTCCAAGTGGGTGTGGTAAAACTCAGTTTGTTACCAATTTTTTAAACAATGCAAAAGAAGTATGTAATGTTGAATTTGATGAAATTATTTGGTGTTATGATGAAATGCAACCTTTGTACAATCTGGAAAATGTAAATTATAGCCAAGGAATACCAGATTTTTCTTTATTTGATGGAAAAAAGCCCAAGCTTCTCATAATTGATGACTTGATGAGAGAATCGGATGGACGAATCGTTGATATTTTTACAAAAGGAAGTCACCATAGAAACTTAAGTGTTTTTTATATTACTCAAAACATATTTCATCAAGGCAAAGGACAACGTGATATTTCATTGAATACCAGCTATATTGTATACTTCAAAAACCCGAGGGATAAAACACAAATTCGCTACTTGTCACGACAAGTTTATCCGGAGAACCCAAAATTTGTAGATGAAGCCTACAAAGATGCCACTAAAGATGCTCATGGTTACCTTATGATTGATCTGAAGCAAAATACCGATGACATATGCCGTTTTAAAACTAAAATATTTCCTTTTGATGGGCATTGTACCGTATATGTTCCCAAGAAAGGGTTTAAATACGACAAGAATCAACACGTTTTAATCAGTTCCAAATAATGCATCCAAGAGTACACACATATAAACATTTACTTGAAGCACTGCAGTTACTTAAACCAAAGTATCGCACAGCGTTGCTAAAATCTTGTGAAGATGAAGAAATTAATATTATTTGTGAGTGTATTTATAACGTTTTAAAAGGGAAAATACCACTGGAATCAAAAGATAAATCAAAACTAAACAAATATAAAGACACATTACGAAAACTAGTTTCGAAAGGGAAACACAAATTGAGGAAAACTGTTATTATTCAAAAAGGAGGTGCATTTCTACCTATTATATTAGGTGCAGTTTTAAGTGCCTTAGTAAGCTCCGTAACATAAAATAAAATGGAAAACACAAAAAAAATGTTGTTAGTTGAACCAGACTTTATTGAAAGACTCAAACGAAATGATAGCCAACCCGAAAATGTATCATCTCGCCTAGACGGAGAGATGCAAAAAATCCTGAAGAGTAAAATTAATGATCGTGAAAAGTGGGCATTATATTCTCAAGCACTACAACGATTTTTGCACTTTATTGAATCAGATCGAAAACCATTTAAAATACCAATAGTGATGGAGGGGTTTGATCAACTCAACGATGAAAGTAAGGATTTAAACTTAAAAGTAAACAAAAAGGAGGAGGATGAAAATTATGAATCAGTTGCAAATAAAACACTACCAGATGGTGATGTTTCTGCAGTTACTGCAGCTACACCGTCTGGTACAAAAAATCCAGAAACTGTACTATTCAGTCCATCTCGTATTATAGATAATTTACCAAAATCATATGAGAAAAAAACCAGAACATTATTGACTTGTATTGTGTCAAGCAGACCAAAAATATGGTGGAAAACAAATGGTGAAGTTGTAATAAACAATCGAACTATTCCAAACAGCAATATTCTCGATCTGGTAAGCGATACGGTTAGATCTCTTAAACGCCCTAAGCCAACAGGATGGGAAGAGTTTGCTTTATTTTTAAGAGATATAAAAGTTCCTACGTCTTGTATAGGTAATCCTACTAATCTAGAATTTATAAATAAACCTCAATCGAGTGAACCTCACGCATCATCTGCTCCATCAAGTGCTCGATCGTCATCGTCATTTAAAGACACAAGCGCCAGTACACCTCTTTCAAGTGTACTGCTCAAGGCAAACAAAAAGAAACTAGATTGGGAAAGATGGAGCCCTTATTAGACATTCATGCAATATACTACGATGTATCTAATCCAGCAGGCTACAGTAGTTTAAATAAATTAAGTAAACAAATGAAAGGACGAATGAACAAAGACGAAGTAAAGAACTGGTTACAATCTCAAGAAACGTACACACTGCATAAACCGGTTCAAAGGCGATTCACAAGAAATAAATACGTCTTATCTAACTTTAATGAACTCTGGCAAGCTGATCTGAGTGATATGGGTACTTACAGTCAATATAATGATGGATACAAATATATTCTGTGTGTTATTGATGTGTTCAGTAAATATGCTTTTGCGAGAGCTATGAAAAAGAAAGATGCCACAACCGTTATAAATTGTTTTGAAAGCATATTTACTGAAGCCAATTCTACTCCTCGTCACATCCAATCTGATAAAGGCACCGAATTTGTTTCAAAGGCAGCAAGGGATTACTTTAGGAGCAAAAACATTAACTACTATACTACTAACAATCCTGACATTAAAGCAAGTATAGTAGAAAGGTTTCAAAGAACTCTTAAAATGAAAATGTGGCGTTACTTTACTCATAAGAATACATACAAATATATAGATATTTTGCAAGAACTTCTTTATTCTTATAATCACAGTTATCATTCTAGTATTAAAATGCGCCCTATCGATGTAAATTTTGATAATATCATGACTGTTTGGTGTAATTTGTATAACAGAAAAAAGGATAGACAACTTACTTTGGAAATCACAAAACTAAATGTTGGTGATCATGTTAGAATTACTAAATATAAACATATATTTCAAAAGGGTTACGAAACTAATTGGAGTGACGAAATATTTAGAATTGATTCAATAATAAACCGCTTTCCACGAGTTGTGTATACGTTAAGAGATTTAGAAGGTGAGCCTATCGTTGGTACATTTTATTCTAAGGAATTACAAAAAGTGACTTATCTCCCCTCCATTGATTATAAAATTGATAAAATAATACGCTCACGTGGGGTTGGTGCCAGAAAAGAAGTACTAGTGAAGTGGCGAGGTTATCCTAACAAATTTAATTCTTGGATACTCGCTTCAAGCTTAAAAAAAATATGAGTGAAAACAGCTTTTATATTACATTGTTAAGTAACAGTTCCTCGGACTACTATACCGATAATACGACTGCACACTTCTTAACCAAATTACCCAGGAGTATAAAGTTGGAAGGAGAATGGGTAGTTGGCTTAGTAGAATTTCAATACCCTTGTTCAATGTACAATGTTCAAGATCATGAAAATATGATTTATTTAAAAAAGAAAGTAGTGTCACCCACTGACAAGATAGCCAAAATTGTAGATATAAAAACTCATATACCAGCAACTACATATGACAACGTTGACCATTTTATTCAAGCTTTTAATGACAACCCACAACTGAAAAATAATGTAAAGTTTAGATATGATAATCTAACCAAAATGGTTGGGGTAGCAACAATTAATAACGATATAACTTCTCTTATAACAACCCCAATACTAAGTCTACAGTTAGGTTTTAAACCGAAAACAAATTTACGGCAAGTTTCATTTGGTAAAAATCCTGTTAATTTGTATTTGGGCTTACCATCACAATTATTTGTTTATACAGACATCATACAACCACAGGTAGTTGGTGATGTTATAACTACGTTGCTTAGAATAATACCATTAGATCCAACAGAATTCCATTATGGAGCATATAAAACACACATTTTCTCACCCGCTCATTATGTACCTGTTTTACGTAGAGAATTTGATACTATGGAAATAGATATAAGAACAACTACCGGTGCAAGAGTGCCATTTCAATTCGGAATTTCCTGTGTGAAACTACACTTTCAACGGCTAAGATGAATTATAAAAGATCATCTCACTCTTGTCCCTACGATCATTATTATACCCATCAAGCTGGTTCTGGTATAGGAATTGTCTATAAAGGTGTTCCGTTTCAGCGAGGGCATGGGATTGGAAGTTTTTTGGGGGGACTGTTTAGGTCAGTAATTCCTTTGTTGTCTAGTGGTTTTAAAACTGTTGGAAAAGAAGCGTTAGATGCGGGGGTTGGTTTGTTATCTGATATGGTAAATTCGCGCCCTATAGATAGTTCAGTTAGGTCTCGATTTAAAGAAGCTAGTGCTAACTTAAAAAGAAAAGCTGATGAAAAGATCGATTCTCTGATGTCGGGATCTGGGTATAAAATGTCAACTAAGAGACGGGAACCTCTCATTACCTTGAAAGCATCGCGCCGAAGAGGAGCTAAGAGAAATAAATATAGTGACGATATATTTTCAAAGTAAATCATGTCATTCCTACACAATCATTCGTGTGAATGTGCAAAATCTGAGTTAGATATATTTGCCCTGCCTTCGACACAGACAAGTATTGAGAGTGGACAGTGGGTTCATTATAAACCAATCTCATCTTTAAGTGATGATGGTCCTATTGAGTTTCAAGTCCCCGGTTCAGGTGATGACTACATTGACTTATCACATACATTATTACATATAAACGCCAAAATATTAAACCAGGATGGTACAAAGTTAAAGCCTGATACTCAAGTTGCCCCCGTTAATAATTGGTTGCACTCCCTTTTTAATCAACTTGACGTATATTTAAATCAAAAACTAATCTCGCCACCAAACAACACATATGCTTACCGTGCTTACATGGAAAATCTACTTAACTATGGACCAGCCGCTAAAAAAACTCACCTTACTTGTGGGTTATGGTATGAAGATACAGCACATTATATGGACACCGTTGACGCAAATAACAAAGGATTTCACAAAAGGATGGAATTTGTTACAGATAGTAAACAAGTTGAAATGATTGGACATTTACATGGTGATATGTTTAACCAAGAGAAGTTTCTAGTGAATGGTGTAGAAATGCGTGTTAAGTTAGTGCGATCAAAAGAATCGTTTAATCTTATTTGTCACCAAGATAAGAAATTTAAGGTACAAATAATGGACGCTAGTCTCATAATAAGAAGAGCTAGAATCAGTCCAAGTGTTTTGTTAGCTCATCAGAAAGTGCTAGCATCAACAACTGCAAAATACCCTATCACAAGAGCAGAAGTAAAGGTACTTACAATACCGTCAGGAATACAGGGTAAAACTTTAGATAACATATTTCTTGGACAAGTACCTAAAAGATGTATAATTGGTTTTGTATCAAATTCATCGTTTAATGGTAATTTTGCATTGAACCCTTTCAATTTTCAAAATTATAATATGAACTCTTTTAGTTTATTTGTAGATGGTCATGAAATTCCTTCTAGAACATTACAACCATCATTTAGTTCTGGTTTAATAGCATCAACATATCATACTCTATTTTCTGGGACTGGTATTCACTTCCACAATGAAGGTAATGCAATAAGCAGAACCGATTACGGGGAAGGTTACTGTTTGTTATGTTTCGATTTGACGCCTGACCTGTCAGCCAGTTCTACCTCACACTGGAACCTTGTAAGACACGGAAGTGTTCGGATAGAAGTTCGTTTTGATAATGCCTTGAGCACTACTATTAACTGTATTGTGTACGCTGAATTTGATAATGTTATTGAAATAAACAAAAATCGTGATGTATCTGTAGATTACAACAGTTAAAATAAATATAAATACAGTGAAATTAACAATTAATCTCATTTCTTCTTAATCTGTGTTTGTAACATCATCGATGAATGTATACATATTTTATTTATTATGGATACTAATGAAATTCAATATTGTATGAAAAAAATTAACCCTAGATTTAAATCAAATGTTTTTGCTGCTAACCGAATCCCTATTTGGGTTGCTCGTCCAGTTTTTATTGTAAGCAATTTGGACCCTGATTCGAAACCAGGTTCCCATTGGGTTGCAATGCATATTGATGCTAAAGGTGTAGGGGAATACTTTGACTCATTTGGTCGGAAACCTACTGGTTATCATAAGTTATTTTTGAATAGAAATGCAAAACGGTGGTTTTATAACCAAAGACCACTTCAAAATCATTTTACTTCAGTTTGTGGCGAATATTGTTTAGTTTATTTATATTTTAAGTATCAAGGAAAAACTATGAGCGATTTATTGAGTTTGTTTTCTGAGAATTCTCTTTGTAACGATTTAATTTTAAGAAATATGTTTAAGTCAATTTTTGTGAAATAAAACAATATATATATACTAAACTGATTTTTTTATTTATAAATAATACCTTAATTATACCTTATTTACCTAAAAATAGTGATTACATTACAACAAATTTTTTCCTTAAAATAACAAACGTAGCTTAGTGATTTTATATTAAAAGGTGGAGAGTTTTATACATTTGCAAAGGGAAATAGATCAATATGATTAGGCTACAAAACAAATTACAACATGTGGTTATAAAACGAGTCTTAACAATTTTGAATAACAAAAAGTTGTTGTTTAAGCAGTAAGAAATATATAATACTAGTAGTACACAAGGGTATGTTATAAAATATTATCTAATGTCTTATATAATAAATACAGTTTTAACCTAGTATTAAAACTACACAAACACTTAGTTTACTTTTTCGTATTGTTTATAAAATATTTCACGCAAGTGTCCTTTGAAGCTATGTCTTTCGTTATGTTGTATATCACATCACGGACAGTCTCAAGCTGTGGATCTTGCTCAGTTGAGATGTAAGATTTTAATCTCACATCGGCGTGCTTCCAGTGCTCTTCTGGTGCGATGTTCCTAACTTTTTCAAGATCGTATATTTCTATCTTAATAAGGTGTGATGCATACGCAGCATCGTCTTTACCCGAAGATAGGTAAGCAACACCGGTATGGGAACTTTGTGACACACTGGAAGATCTCTTCACTGGTTTCACTTTTTTCTGCGGTTTTTCAAAGAAACTCTCGATACTATTTGCAGGACGTTTCTTCGCTATGGCTTGTTTCACTTTAAAACCGAGTGTGCCTTCTTCATCACTCCCTGAATCATCATGTTCAGGTTCAGGGTAATAAAAATTCTTGAAAGTGTTTTCCGTGAACTGTAACAATATTCAACAATAAGTTATACATCCGATTAACACACTTAACAAGTAACACGATGAACACAAGTTACAGAAAAAACAAACACTGTTAAACAAATAGTACATAAAAATACTACATACATATTTTATAAAAAATAGTACATACTTACATTTGCCATTTTTTATAAGCACTGTAGCACGATTCAACACTATGTCACTGTACACTGAGAGAGCTCTGGTAACAAGCACGACTCGGTTCTGAATACTTATAGATCGTCACTGTCCATCGGCTTTTATAAGGATGTGACAATAGATTACCGTTAAAATCACGTTTCGACTAGTTTGTACCGCGCCCAACAGCCACCAACAAACAGTAATAAAATATATAATAGACTTTCGAATCTTTTGATGATTCGGAGAAGAAACCTATCATAAATCTTTACAAACAATATGGACCCAACAAACAAATTAAAAAATCAACGAGTTTAGTTCAGCCTACTACAAATACACGTTAGTACAAGTTACAAAGTTTATTCAGGTATTTTCTTAAGCATCTATTCAAGAACATAATATTTGACGAAATAAATAAATATGCAAAACTAGAACTCTTATTTTTAACTTACAGCTTAAATAAGTTAGTATAGTTTTGAAGCAGTTATTACTGTATAAAATACCGCATTACTATTGTAAGATTAGATTCGTATTATCCTTATGCTACAGGCAATATTTTTACATAGAACTTCCTCCTTTTTGAAGTCGGTTATTACAAAAAAGAGATGAAAGTAACATTGAGTACGTACTCAAATTTATGCAAGGTTAGGTTAGGTTAGAACAGCGTTCTTAAGACCAAAACAACTGTACTGTGCTCGTAGCTAGTTTTAAGTAGGTAAGTAAATAAAGCAGTTCTTCAAAATTAAGTTTTCGAAGTTAGGTGATAAGTTAGAAGTAATGTTAAGTTGAACAAGATAAAATATATAAATAGAACAACGTTCGAAATGCAGCATATGTAGTGAGTAACAAAATACATACTTTGAAGTAAGGCTACCTGAAGTTAAGTAGTCAGTTAACGTATCCTGCGTTAGCTGGGCGTAGTCCTGTAGCTTAGGTTAGGTTAGGTTAGAATTGTGATCTAGCATAGGTTAGCTTAGATTAGTGATACGTACACCGTAGCACACATCACGTAGTAAGAAACCTTGGAGTAAAGAGACGATGTGAGACAGGCTGGGTTGAAACAGCGATTCCAATAAGAACCAAGGTGGCGGACCTAGTCTGATAGTTTAGGTATGAGATGTTTAGGTATTTGTCCAGCTTTACCTAAAGAATGTTCTTAAAAGATGTATACCGTTTGGAAAGGAAGTTGTAGGCAGTTGAAGCCAAAGAGAAATATAAAAGAGGGAAACAATAGTAGACCGTAATAAAAGTGAGCTCGGCGTCCGAGAGGGCAATAAAACCCGAGCTCGGGTAGACAATAGAAAAGGGTCGATGGGTCGGGGAAGGTGTTGCATTGTTAGCGTAGGGCGTTCTGTAAGTCCTGACAGAGCTGTCTGAGCGTCCTGGGACCTATTCCAAACGCTCCAAGTAGGGGGCTATTTGTTTTTTTTTTTTTTTTTTTTTTTTTTTTTTTTTTTTTTTTTTTTTTTTTTTTAGGTTTCGTGGTCCGCCAAATCCGCCCTGGATGCCGGCCATCAGGCCCGTCCGCCCCGTATCGTAGTATCGGCGAATCCCTACTACTAATATGGTATTGCATATTAGTGACATATTATCTAGTTTGGTAGCAGAAAATATTGTTTCCGAATATTATCACTCTTACGAAAGTATCCCCAACTCGGAAGTGTAGTTGGACCACATTAACTCTACCAAGCAAATGAACTGTCAAACACAAAAAAACTAAGTATGGCAATATTAAGCAAAGAGTAACCAACAATCTTAGTACTGGCATATGTTTATTTCGAATTCACCCATACAAATTTTTATCTTGTTTTAATCCCCTTTGAGCCCTTAGAGTAAAAATATCAATAAACTGCAGTAAAAGGGAAATAGAAATACAGTATGTAAACTTACTTAATACAACGTAAAAGTCCTCCGAAACTTCATACATATTTTTATAATTACAATATTGATCAAAGCATAACTTACCAAGATCTTTTTTTATTTATATTAAATTTGATAGAATCTAATACTAACGTTCTAATACTAAAGTCTAAAACTTAAAGATTAAGAGTAATACACAAGTATCAAGACTAATTAGTGGCCTATCTTCAGTGTTGTCACATACCGATTTACAGATAAAAAACTTAAATTGCTGGGGGAAAGATATTTTAGCCAGACTATACGTAATAGATAGCATACCAGAGTTTATATTGTAAAGCTGCCTAATACGTAAATAAAAACTATTATTTTCGTTTAATTACTGAATATCGGTAAGTTAACGCTTGTAAGTAGTTCATAAAAACATGAAAAGCCATGTCATTATTAAGTTTACTAAACATAAGTTGAACGTAAATCATATATTAATATTGACAGTCAGATACAATTTAACTGCATTTATTGACTGACAGGTATAAAAACAAATATACTTATGAGACGTTTTCAGTTAAAAGAGTCCACTGTGCGGCTTACATGAGCGCGAAATTTGTTTGCATGTTTAAACAAATAACTTGTCAACGCGCCCTTATGTAAGTGACCAAGTGGTATCTTTTGCTTGAACCGTCACATTTTAGCATTTGAACATTATTTATTGGTCGAATGCGATAAGTTTTAGACTATATACAATAGTATTATGTTATTGGCAACAAAAATAAGTGCAGATTCGCACTCTATTATGATAGCAAATGAATGGGAAAGCATTAACATTCCCCAAACGAAAACGAAGAATGTGGCATTTTCGTAACTTTACTTTGGCTTAAAAATAAAAAATGTATTGTGAATTTGCGAAAGTGGCACTTTCGTAAATTTATTATGGTGAATAATCTTACCTTTTTGTTCCTTTCTATGGAGTAGCCAAATTGCGAATGTGCCGTAATTTCTAAACCCAATGAATTAATACATATCTGACACATTGAAAATATAAAACATGCCATTTAAAAACACTGTGTGAAAACAGTTCTATTATAACTATAAAAACAACCGCGAAAAAAAATATATAAATTTTTTACGAACTTAAAATTGCTCCCCTGTAAAATTAGTTTTTTGCAGTTATGTTAGTTTAGCATTGGAACGACGACATGCTTGTGCAGTAATGTTATTGTGTATTAGGTAGGTACTTAGGTTGTCAGCCCATCAAGGCTCTAAAAGTTAAGGTTTATAAGTTTAAGTTTGTAGATTAACGAATGTTCATAGTTTTTACATATATTTGCTGCAAGTGCGCGTCGGTACATCGATGTGCGCTGTTTACTTAAGTTTATGTTTTATGTACAGCAACTATTTGTGAGTTCCTGTAATTGGCTCTGTATTTCTATTTAAGTTTCTATGTTTAGTGTATTAGCTGTTGGTTCTCCTAAAATAAATAAATAAATAAATAAATAAAAATAAAATAAAAACCACGTCAAATGAAAATACAATAAAAAATATCTAACTTAAGACTAGCGCTTAGTCAAAAAGTCCCCCTCAAAGATTATTATTTTATACCCCTTGCGTTCGAGACTACTGGCTGCTGTGGGTCGGTGGCTATTGCCTTCATTAGGGAAGTCGGACGTCGTATTAGTGAAAGGGGGTGTGACGCCCGCGCGAGTTCGTACCCGCACCTTTAAGAGCCTTATCACACTTGCGATTTGCGAGCGAGTTTTCTATACAAATAAGCGACGCGGCGAGCTCGCTGCGTGATAGCCTTCATACAAAAGTCGCTCGCAAATCGCAAGTGTGATAAGGCCGTAACATAACTGTCTTACGCGACTATTTCTCGCGCGAGATAATTACCCGCCTCTTTCTATGCAGTAATGTGAGAGAGTGACGGGTAGAGCTATGTGGCGCGACAAGAGTCGCGAAGCATAGTTGTGCTAGACGGGCTGGTGCAAAGCCTGTCCATCGCCATTTAACGCGGTAACGCGGCTAGTGTGATGTGTACTTTTGCGCCGGGGATAACTCCAGGGGGAATTTTTGATCTTTAATATATAAATTCCAAATTTCATTGAAGATCAGACATTTTTACCAGGAGACGGCATTGTACAGTTGGCTGAACATTTTTACGTCACCCTAGGCCGTAAGTGGGATTTTCTGCCCGCTACGCGAGGAGATAATCTCACTGTCTGGCCAATGCAAGACCTAAAACTTCAGACTAACCACGGGCGGTAATTCTTAAAGCCCCAGATGCCTATTTATGGCCCTAAACACCAGCGATCTGGGACCCTCACGAATTCACAGCCCTAGGTATAGATAACTTTCCTGAAATAATGACGCCTCTCTATAAATATGAACCAGTAATTCGAGCAATATGAGAGAGATGATGGAGATCTCTCCATTTCATCGCCATCCGTCAGTTTTGACGTGTCCCTACTTGATAAGTAGCGATATCCCTAGAACATCGCAACTTCGTCAATCCGGTCGCGCTTAATTTGCGTTTCCTTTGTATGTGGCGGCATAAATAACAGGCGCATACTTTAACTTGATCATGTAGTGCTTGAAATTAGTCAGTTACGTTTCGTTCAAAACAGAAATTCATATGCATGAATTGCATGAATAGCATTTTTGACAGTCATTATCGCCTTTGTATTTCCAAAATAGAGATGAGATACTTGAAAAATATACTTAAAATATACTTTTATACTTGAAGCTCATCGGATTTTAATGACAGTTCAAAGGCGATATCACTGTGAGCTAATAGAGTTTTAACGTTTTGCGATCTCTCAAACGGCATTCTCTAATTAGGTCCCTGATCTGCAATCAAAATTTATAACGGAATTGATAAAAGTGCACAGCACCATCTCTTATAATGGTAGGCAAGTTTTCTTACGTATACTGAAAACTAGGGGTTACCCATTGTACCGTTATATTTCATAACATTAACAACAATAATTTCACAAAAAATAACCGAAGTTTACGAAACGAAGTTATTTTGTATGACCAGGTTTCAAACAAAAATATTTGTGAATACTAGGTAATTAAAAATAAACCGGCCAAGTGCGAGTCGGACTCGCGCACCGAGGGTTCCGTACAAACACTTTCCATCCCTAAGTGTTTAAGTTAAGTTTGCACCTGGTATGTATAGCGCCCCATATAAATTAGGTGCAAACTTGCAAAGTTAGGTATTAAAAAAAAACTACTTACTAGATCTCGTTCAAAACAATTTTCGTTGGTAGTTTTTATAGTAATGTACATCATATGTTTTTTTTAGATTTTTCATTTCCTTATTTTAGAAGTTAGAGGGGGGGGGACCAACTTTTTTCCACTTTGGAAGCGTCTGTCACGCAAACTATTCGGTTTAGAAAAAAAATATTTTAGAAACCTCGACATCATTTTTGAAGACCTATCCATAGATACCCCACACGTATGTGTTTGATGAAAAAAAAATTTTTGAGTTTCAGTTCTAAGTATGGGGAGCCCCCATTATTTATTATTATTTTTTTATTTTTGCATCAAAATCTTAATGCGGTTCACAGAATACATCTACCTACCAAGTTTCAACAGTATAGCTCTTATAGTTTCGGAAAAAAATGGCTGTGACATACGGACGGACAGACAGACAGACAGACAGACAGACATGACGAATCTATAAGGGTTCCGTTTTTTGCCATTTGGCTACGGAACCCTAAAAAAACAAACTAAAAAAACTTATCTGACCAACTGAACTGAAAATCTGCTCCGTCTGACGTCGGTTAAAAAGAGGTAACACAACTCCCGCAATAAACAACTTGATTTTAGAAACAAATTTGGATAAACATTTTGTAATAAAAGCTACGGTTACAAAGGAATTGCCGGAACAAAACTAAACACACCACAGACGAAAACCGAATTGATTGCACCATTTTGTACAATTTGCCAACTTTTTCCTCGGAGGAGTTAATGTCACTCCCGTTACTGACAAACCATTCTCCCCAGGCATATGCAGCTATTCAAAGTTTGTGTAGTGTCGAATGAGGTTAGCCCAACGAGCGCCGCTCGCGGCAGTAGACTCAAAGGCGTCGGCGTGATCGCCCACCAGTTGAGCGCTAAGTTCAAGTTCGAACACAAAATTCGAATCCCGAATTCCAAATTCAAATAGAACTGACAGTTTTAGTTTTTATTTTTATTTTAAGTGCGTGTTGTGCCAGGATTGAAGGTGCTAAATTAAACTTTGAAAGAAGTTTGTTTGCTGTTGCCGGATTATTCTCAGGTAAATTAATTTTTAGCTCTTGGACGGTTAATATTAATTTTGAGTTGTGAATTTTAAATGAGCCGGATGGGTTGGGGAGCGACGAGCGACAATGGGCAACAGTTTGTTTGGCGATTTAAATTAAATTTCAGCTGGCGTGGCGTTGCAATTTGCCGCCGGGTATTACGATTTTTGTTATTATTAGTAATTTTGTTAAGGAATAATTGTTTGATCTTTACCTATTATAACACAAATAATTTTAAGATTCATGTTATTTTGAATTATATGTATAAATACATTGTAATCTCACATCGTTTTATAATTTATATTTTCAACTGTTTACAAAAAAGAAAATACATTTTACTCCCACAGCTGTTCTATAATATATTTTTCGTTCATTACTTTCTAAAATATCATACAAAAGTAATAATTACAATTTTAATACTTTTACCTTTCATTTATTTTTTGTTTTTTGTCCTTAAATAAAAATATTTACATAACTTTAATTTCAACTAAACATTAATCAATACTTAATAATACGAATTTGCGAAACACATAAAACGTGTTGTTCAAACGTGTTGTAAAGGCGAAGAGCAATAGAAATTGTACCTATATGAATTGTGAAATTTCGGCATTTCAAATTTGAGCGTTGTTCAAAAACTTTGAACTTTTTTATTCAGAAAATTGTTTTTAAGGCTCATCTTAATCAGAATCGTTTGTAAATTCGGACTTACACGAAAAAAATTACCCAAAATGTTATATGAAACATATTTCCTTGACACTTGTCTTTTATGAGCCCGAATGCACAAAACGATGCAAGAGGAGCCTAAAATATATACTAAATAAAAAAATAGGTAAACACTATTTTTTTCAAGAACGCTAATGCATCTATTTACTGGTACTGCTCATCACACAAACATAAACGAAGAGATATACTACTTACAACACTCCAAGCAAGAAGGGTATTCCTTAAGTATTTTTACTTTACTTTGATCAAGGAAAGAAAGTAAGTAGGTAAGTAATTTATTCATAACAACGTACAGTCGTGCTTCAAATCATTTAAATACATTTTAATTAGTAGTTCATACAAAGAAACTAATAATTATAACCGCCCAGTCATCGTTTGTGGAGTAAACTTGATCAAAATTTTAAAGATGCCTATTGTTTTATTTTTTTGTATCATTTCTGTCACACCTTTATGTAATTATGTTTTATGGTCAATTGGTCACGTTACGAATAAAATGTAAGTACTTCTTTCTTTTTTTCCTTTAAAAATAAACCACACATTGAGGTGATGTAAAGGCGATGGAAACACAGAATATAAATACCATCACCATCAGAAAAATAATTACTTAAGCATAATACTTATTCGCAAATGTAAAGTTTGTACTACTTTATGTGACTGTCTTGCAAATGTAAAGTTTTTACTACCAATAATCAATAGTTTCACTAAAATGAACATAAACATGAATATAAAATGGGGAACATTACAATGTTCCCCATTTTATTTTGGACGCCATTTCAACCTATGTATTCTCTGTGTACTTTTATACAGTCGCCATCAGATATATCGCAGCATATTATGTACTGAACGCCCAGTCAATAAGAGTCGTGTAAGTCGTGTTCAGATATTTATGAACGCCTTATATGCTGCGATATATCTGATGTCGACTATACGTTTCTGAATTTACGCAGTTTTCTCGCGCAAAGGCTTTCCATGGCCATACAGCGTGGGAATGCTGCCTGCGTCATGGGCACCCTACGAGAGGTCTTAGTTTTATAAATACATTTTAATCTTAGTTTAATTTTTAGTTTTAATCCCATAATTTTTTATATTTTCATGTTTTTGACTCATAATAAATGTTAATTTAGCTTAAAATATTTAAATTGCATATGGGATCAATCAAAGGGTTATGTATTAAAAAAACTCAAAAACGGTGTAATAATTTCTGAATTTTATCTTTCTAATATTAAGATGTAATTAGTTTTGCCCGATTTTTTTTCTTGCTGTCATTATTTATTTAATCGTATGGCATACATAAAACTAAGATATGAAAACAGCGCGAGGAGTAGGTAAAACAACAGTTGTGGACCGTTTGTCGTGCAGCATGGACAGCTGTCCCTGTACCCCTAGCACAACTTTGAGACTCGACTACGTCGCGACAAATACTACCTGTCACTTTCCTTTCAGAACCGTGCGAGCAAGACGGTAGGTAGTTGCGAAGTCGCGGCAAGTTGCCCTTCTGATGACGAGTTACAAACATATCGGGCTGTTCCTGACAATTCGTGCGCGAGTTTAAACCGTTTTTAGGGTTCCGTACCCAAAGGGTAAATTGGTCCCTTTTACTATGACTCCACTGTCCGTCTGTCTGTTACCAGAGGTCTGTCATATCTGATGAACCGTGATCTAGCTAATCACTGTTGAAATTTGACAGATGATGTATTTCTGTTGCCGCTTTAACAACAAATACTAAAAAAGGAAATAAAACAAATATTTAAGTGGAGAGCCCTACTTAAATATTTGTTTTATTTCCTAGAACAAACGTGATCGGTTGCGTTAACTTTGCACTCATTTGTATCCGGTGCCTTATATACCAGATGCAAACTTAACCCGGCCAGTTATTTTATTTGATGGTAAGGAACTCTTCGTGCACGAGTCCAAACCGCACTTGGCTGGTTTTCAATGATTATTAAATATGTCTCACGATAGTTTTAATAAGATTATTAAATAAATTTATGAAACATGTAATGTTTCATTTTCTTAATGTGGGTACACACCCAATACAAATATCGACACACGAAGCATACCTAAGCAAAAAATAGAAAGGGTTGGTTGGAGTTCGGGTTGCCAAGTGGTTAACGCACTGGACTGGCAATCCAGAGGTACTGGGTTCGATTCCCGGTCTCGTCCCCTAGGTAACTTATTTCAATTTTTCGTTGAGCTTTGATATCTTTGTATCAATAGTTTAAGATTATAAAAAAAATAAAACCTTAAAATTCCTACGCATTTGGACACTCCCTCCTGTGACGCAGATTCATTCCCGTTAATGGGTTAACTCCTACAATAAATCCGACTTACAGTTACGAAGGGCTTGCCAGCTCTGTTCCAGTTAAAGTTATACTCAAAAAAATGGCTACGCATTTAAGGGTTATGTTTATGTTACGTAACATTAACTAAAAGTGCGTAGGTTAAGCCACAAAAAGCCAAATAAAGTTAATGGTTTAATTTCATGAAACATGACAATGTAATGTCTAATTTTATTTGTTATTTGTTGGTGTGTAGATACACACCAACATTTTTATATAAAACCATTGATAGGTACAAAGATAACAGCTCAAAGGAAAAATTGAAATGCGTAATCAGGTGAAAAAGACCGGGAATTACCATTTACATTCACCAGGTTACGCTTTTCATTTTTTCTTTGAGCTTTGGTTTGTATCAATGGTTTAATAATCTAATTTTAAAACTAAATTGTTAGTACGAGGGTAAATCAAAAAGTTCTGAGAATAAGGGTGAAAACCAAAAGATTTTTTTTTTTTTTATTTTTTTTTTTTCTACATTGTCTCCTTGTTATTCTATGCACTTTAAGTATTCTTTTAATTATTTTTTATTCCATCAAAAAAAAAAAGATTTTCCTTGGGACTCGAAAAATTCCTCTACAGCACCGACTATGGCATTATCATCTCGAAATTTAATTCGGCGGATATGTTCCTTTAATTTCGGGAATAGGTGAAAATCACTAGGAGCTTAGTCCGGAGAATATGGCGGGTGGTCGAGCAGCTTGAAGCCAGCTTGGCTGATCGCAGTGAGTGCCAATTGTGAGCGATGAGCTGGGGCGTTGTCGTGGTGAAACAGTACGCCTGTAGACCATTTTCCCAGGCGATTTTCTATGATCGCTTACCGCACTTTCGGGATTAATTCTTTATAATAGGAACCTGTAATAGTTTTTCCTTTCGGCAGGTTATCAATAAACAGGATTCCTTCCGCATCCTAGAATATAGAGGCCCTAATTTTGCCCGCCGTCGGAAAAACTCGATTTTTTTTAACAGGTGGAGAAAATGGTCGTTTCCAGGACATGCTTTGGTTTTTTGCTTCGGGATCAAAATGGTGGACCCATGTTTTGTCCAGGGTTACAAATCGGCGAAAAAACGTATCCGGGTCACGTTTCATGATTTCGAGATTCTGCTTCGAAATCTCCACACGCTGTTCTTTGTTTACCTCAGTTAACATTCGCGGAACCCATATTGGCGAAACTTTTTTAAACCCCAAAACGTCCGTCAATATTGATTGCACGCTGTTAAAAGAAATGTGTAGGATCTATGCTAACTGTTGGATGCTAATTCTTCTATCTTCCAATACCAATTTTTTTATTCTCGCCACGTTGTCATCAGTAACAGAGGTCGAAGGCCGGACGGGGCGAGGGTCATCTTCGCAGTTGGGCCTACCTCTCTTAAATTCGGCAACCCAGTAAGCAACCGTGGAATATGGTACTGCATTAGTACCTATATTCTGCTGAATATCTAAATGAATTTCCTTAGAGGACATTTTTTTCAAACACAGATACTTAATCACGGCACGTAGCTCATTTTTGTCCATTATGACAGATTTTGAGCGATTTGCTTCACAAAATAATTAATTATGTGTAATTGGTACGCGTAATCAAATAAAATTTGTCGTCATATTATGTCATAAGGACAGCTAAAATAAAATAAAAATAAACTACATTTAAAATGGTTTTACCACCATGCAGTTCTAAGAACTTTTTATGCTGTGTGTTTTGCATAATAGGATTACGCGAGTGTTTAAGGCCTAATTATGTACAGTTGCATATGCTTCTTTTTCATCATCATATTATACATTTTATTTTACGTAGAGATAATGTAGTTCTCAGTACAACCAGTAACTCCCTGGAATAAAACAGGCGGTGGTGGCCGCGAGCGGAGTCGCCATAACATTATAGGTATCGTAATGTTATGAGTTATGAAATTACCTCACAAATTCTCTGCCTCCATTCCCCACCACCATCGCTGCAGAGTACTCTAGGCATTTCTTTGCCGATGTTTTTTTTTTATATCAGCACAACATAGTGGCTCCACTTCGCCTGCTATAAGTAAAAATTGGGCAAGTGCGAGTCCGACTCGCGCATGAAGGGTTCCGTACCTATATATATGTATATATAGGTATAACAAGTTTGTTGTATGGGAGCCCCCCTTAAATATTTATTTTATTTAATTTTTAGTATTTGTTGTTATAGCGGCAATAGAAATACATCATCTGTGAAAATTTCAAGTGTCTAGCTATCACCGTTCTTGAGATACAGCCTGGTGACAGACGGACGGACGGACGGACGGACAGCGAAGTCTCAGTAATAGGGTCCCGTTTTTACCCTTTGGGTACGGAACCCTAAAAAGGGGAGCCCAAGTCGCAATGGCAACTGACAGGACACGACAGGATGTGTCAGTTGACACTGCCATACTAGCCCGAGAGATGCTTCTTCACCCTTCTCTTGAAGGGTCCCAAGTTATAAGAACGAACAAACACATAAGACGGCAGGGTTCCATTTTTAGGGTTCCGTACCCAAAGGGTAAAAACGGGACCCTATTACTGAGACTTCGCTGTCCGTCCGTCCGTCCGTCCGTCCGTCCGTCCGTCTGTCACCAGGCTGTATCTCAAGAACGGTGATAGCTAGACAGTTGAAATTTTCACAGATGATGTATTTCTATTGCCACTATAACAACAAATACTAAAAATAAAATAAAATAAATATTTAAGGGGGGCTCCCATACAACAAACTTGTTATAGATTATATATATGTATAGGTACGGAACCCTTCATGCGCGAGTCGGGCTCGCACTTGCCCAATTTTTTTATAGTTCGGCACAAATGAAGAATGGAATAGAATAGAATAGAATAGAATAGAATGTTTTTATTTGCCAGAACACGTAAGGTACAAGATGGAACAGGATGTTTGAATGTATCAGTATTCAGTCGAAAACACGACATGCAAATCATTCGGAAATTAAAATTTTCATAATACCTAAAAATTATACTTGGTCATAATAGTTAATGTTTTCAATAAATTATAATTTAACATGTACAAAAAAGGGAAAACTAAAATTAACAAGTTACAATAAAATTCGCATTATGGGGATTGCCCAACTTCTTAGCACGTGTGGAAATATTTTCCACGGTGAAGCGATAACGTCGCAAACCGGGACGTGGGGTTCTACGACGGAAAGCGGAGGGTGGGATAAAAGAAAATATCTGATTTTGTTATAGTCCTGCAGATGAAGGATTTGCGTAACTTATTGGTACGTGTGGGAATATTTTCCATGGTGAAGCGATGACATCGGAAACCGGCACGTATGACGGAAAGGGGAGGGTGGAATAAGAGAAAATATCTGAACTTGTTATAGTAATTTAACAATAAGGGATAAAGGATTTAAAGGTAAAAACAAAACAAGCTGTCGGTTGTCTAAGGAGTTCTCCACCGCGGAAGTTTATTGTTTAACTTTAGAGTTAAAATAATAAAGGGGGAGACCGAAATTTCCTATCACTTGTAAATATTTAATGGCCGACTTTGGGTTCAAACCCTGTGTTATAAACTTTTCATTTCGGTTATAATTTATAGACTAACGTTTAAATTATTGGTTAAATAAGAGTCTAAGATAACCGCAGTATACATAGCATGACAAACACTTAAAAAGTTTTTTAACAGTAGCCCGTTAGCTGCTAATTACAAAATCGGAGGACTGACAGACTGAGGGCTACTAGTAACCAAAATAAATTATGTAAAATTAGCATAACTTATGTTACTAATAAGCACAATTTGGCTATTTCTCAAGTAGTTTAACTAGCTGATTTTTTTTTCAGCGTGTCCAAGAGAATGCTAGTATATGTCTAATTAAAAGGCCCGCGGATTTTGTTCTTTACCGTAGGCAGATAAAAATTAGCCTGTCATCCATCACATCTTTGGATGTCCAACTATCCCCGTACCAAAATTGGTTAAAATCTGGGCAGACGTTTCAAAGTTTTTTTTTCGCCAAAAGATGGTGCTTGATACAAAACCTGCAACGCGCTTTTAAGTTTTTTTCTGAAATTAATGACCTCCATAAAAAACTACAGCTTGCACCCTCAGTGCTAGAAATTTTAAGTTTAATTCGGACCTAGTTCTTCCCTGATCTAATTTATCACGTATTTCAAATTAACCAAATAATTATCTTAATAGGAACGAATTTTAATTTTGAATTTGATAATTATGGCTATTTACTTTCCTTTTAGTCTTTTCATTAAAAGAAATTAACGCTAATGCTAACCCCGAAAAAAGAAATACGCGATAAAATATTCGGCATTTCATTTATTTGCCAAACGATTAGAATTCCTTTGATGCCTCTTATTACGTATTCCGAAGTATTAATTCCGATGAAAAAAAATTAAAGACGTGCCGATTAAAAATCGAGCTAATCACGATTAAAAAGAATTTCTGAGAAAAGTAAAACCACGAATGATATTAGGTATCTACTACATGTTATTATTATTTATGTTGTCACTGCAGTTCTCTCCAGTCCTTTTATAAGAGGAAAGTATCACTTCTAATTTGCTATACAAATCTAGGTTTCGTTTTCCTCTATTTCCTACTCCACAACTTAACCAATCTATGAACTGAATGGAAAGGAAATGTCCTGTGTCGGACCATTCAAATTTTGCGTTACTTGTTATAAAAATTGTCTGTTTAGGGCGGTCGCCCACGGCGACTTTTTGTAGCGATGCAGTAGGGATGCTGTCGCGCGTTCGCATAGATACAGTCGCAATGCGGTCGCTAGCTGTGTGCTCTCGCCCACATAACACGATTCAGTCGCGATGCAAACGCGATACCGTCGCGCTTCTGTCGCGAAGCAAACGCGATTCAGTTCTCCATTTCCACTATCGCGCCACCCTCCCTCCGTTCCCTCCCCGTTGTCGTCCGACACGGTCGCGCGTTTGCATCGATACAGTCGCGATGCTGTAGCGCGTTAGTAGTGTGTTGGCATCGCTTCCGTAGCGCGTTGCAAATGCGACTAACGCGTGTTAGTAGCGATGCTTACGAAACGCGCGACAGCATCGCTACAAAAAGTCGCCGTGGGTGACCGCCCTTAATCGTCTGTTTTTGGTCAAAATTTCGCTGCGAACGGACACGTAGTACAAATTCTAATTCATGGTATGGCATAAATGGCATGTATATTTCTCTGTTGCTCTACCCCTTCCTGATTTGGAGACATTTTCTCCCAGGTTATTCCATCCATCCCTTGGCAGCTCCAGCACAACTGTGCGTATATCTTGTGATAAATAAATGATAAAGTATCTGCCTCTCACATTCGCATCTTGTCAAAACGTGGATACTTTGTCACTTATTTTTCGTGTGATAAAAGCAACCATCATAGGCCCCCAGATCTCAGATGCCTCAAGCTTTTCTCTGTCCCGTTGTGTCATGCTCCACGTTTCGCAGCTACACAGGGCAATATTAACGTTGAGTGGAATTTGACGATCTGATTGGCGCAGTTTGTAGTACACCTGCCTTCTGAGCCGGTGGTCCTGGGTTCGAATCCCGGCCAGGGCAAATACTTCTGTGATGAACTCGAAAATTTGTTCTTGAGTCATGAATGCTATCTATATAGTGTGTATTTATATATAAATATATATATATATATCGCTTCGCTTAGTTTTTAACTAGGTTGGTTTGTGTACATTACGATTAAAATCAGTTAAGGATTCGGATTGTATATCTATCTTGCTCGTACTTATGCGATTTTAATAAGAGCGTGCGAGAGAGGGGTAAAAGCCGAATCGGTAACTGATTTTAATCGTACTGTAAGACTGTCCTCCTTTTAATACTCCAAAGTTTTAATCATTTTAGTTATTTCTCGAGTCGCTATAAAGCCTTTATTTTTACTGATCGAACACATGGACAATGGCATATGATTATATACATATATTCTATTATTACATTCAACTTCTTGCACACTATTTGAGCTGCCCGGGAAAACGTAAGCCACTCCGTTGATAGGAAATTAAGGAGCTGTATCTTCTAGATTTACTGCGGAACCCTTATCCTATCCCGATACAGTCTCGTGTGGCATCGCGTTGCGATAAAGCCGTATCGTACAATGAAACCCATATAAACATAAGACCTTTCATCCTTGGACAACAGTGGCCCTTAAGTATCTCGAGACTACTGTATGAAATTGGACTGCAAACAAAGGTCACTTGAAAACACGTACGAAAAAGAAAAGCTAAAATAAATGAAGAACTATTTTCTATAAATATTGTATTAAAAATTAATGTGAAGAATTTTAATAAATACTAGCGACCCGCCCCGGTCTTCGCACGGGTGCAAAGCTGATAAATTATGCATGATTATACACATAAACCTTCCTCGTGAATCACTCTATCTATAAAAAAATACCGCATCAAAATCCGTTGCGTAGTTTTAAAGATCTAAGAATACATAGGGACAGACAGACATACAGTAGGAAGCGACTTTGTTTCATACTATGTAGTGACTGACACGAAGGTTACGTAATTATAGAAGTTTTTTTTTTAATGTCATGTGGGGGGCAAAAGAGAAAACGGATCGCCTGATGGAAAGCGATTACCGTCGCCCATAGACACCTGCGTCACCAGAGGAGTGACAAGAGCGTTGCCGGCTTGTTCAGGTAGGAGTAAAGCTCTTTTCTTGAAGGTCGTATCGGTTCGGAAATACCGCAAGTGACAATTCATTCCATAATGCAGCCGTGCGAGGAAGTTTCTAGAAAAACGCACAGTTGTGGAGAATAATTTAATCGAAAAGCAGGACTCAAACACATGTCATTAAAACATCGAATGGTTTCCCTTATTTCACGATAATTGAATCGAACCTGGCGCGTCTTTATTTTTCTTTTCTCAATGCATATATGGGAGACACAGCGTTATTTTATTAGAGTTAATGATAATTTAGGTAATACAGCCTTAAGTCATGGGTACTAAACGAAAATTGCGAACATAAAATACTGGGCAATGATCATGTTTTGAATTGAATTGGATCTATTTGACATTGTAGTGAGTTCAAGTAGGTACTTGAACTAATTGTATTACATCGGCCGCAATTCAGCGATAATCTAAAGTCAACACAACAAGGCAAACTTTATTATTATTGGGATCTTGGTTATATTATACAAACTTAGTAAGGTACATATTTATACAGATAACTACCTATAGATGCCACTAGGGTCGTAAACAAAAATAATAAGGTAAAGGCCTGAGTCGAGGCAATCATTGGACAATCATTGTTTACCTTTTCTATACTAAATTATATATATTTTTAGGGTTACGTACCCAAAGGGTAAAAAACGGGACCCTATTACTAAGACTCTGCTGTCCGTCCGTCTGTCTGTCTGTCCGTCTGTCACCAGGCTGTATCTCCAGAACCGTGATAGCTAGGCAGTTGAAATTTTCACAGATGATGATTTCTATTGCCGCTATAACAACAAGTACTAAAAATAAAATATAATAAATAGTTAAGTGGGGCTCCCATAGCGCATAGGGTGATAGCTAGTTACGGTTCATGAGATACAGTTTGGTGACAGACGGACAGACAGACAGACAGACGGGCGGACAGCGGAGTCTTAGTAAAAGGGTTCCGTTTTCTACCCTTTGGGTACGAAACTCTAAAAAACCAGCCAAGTACGAGTCAAACTCGCGCACCGAGGGTTCCACACAACTAAATATTTTGTTTTTGTTTTCTGTATTTGTTATTATCGTGGAAACAGAAATACATAATCAGTAAAAAAATCAACTGTCTAAATAGCCATCATTCAGCTCAACGGACATTCTCTCTTTTTGGATTAGAAAGAACCACACTCAAATTCGTCCATACGTTTGGGAGCCACAATACCACAGAAATACACACGAAAATAAATAAATAAATACCTATCAGACAACCTCACACAAATCGATCTAGTCCCAAATTAAGCTCAAGAAGGCTTGTGTTATAGGTACTAGACGACGATATACATACTTATATAGACAAATATATACTTAAATACATAGAACAACCATGACCCAAGCACAAATATTCGAGTTTTTCACACAAATATTTGCCTTGGCCAGGATTCGAACCCGGGACCGCCGGCTCAGTAGGCAAGTGCTTACAAACTGAGCCAACCGCGTAGTCATATACACATGTTAAACTCTTAACACTCATCTTTTTTCGTCAGGGCTTAAAAACAAACTCATGGTGAAGAACGCAACAAAACATTTGACCAACCCTTACCTCGAGTTTACAGTGACAGTACTCGCGACTGCGTATAGGATTTGTATGGAGAATTGTAGTTCTACAAAGTAACCGATAGGGCGAACTATTCTCCATACAAATGGTTTACGCTGTCGCTGGCGAGTACGGTCACGTTAACTCATGGTAAAGGCTTGTTTTGACTAGGCTAGTATTTTAGTCTAGTAGCGAGTAATGTAGTAGCTAAACTATTCGCTACTGCCTAAAAATCGTTCGCATTACAGTCGAGTAAATTTCACAAGTCAGTAGTATTCTGCAATTTTAAAGTGGTTTCCTCGCTCCAGCGAAACGACATTTTCACGCCAACTAATGAACTCAACTAAATCGACAGGTTCGGACTTGTTTAGCCGGCGGCCGAGTAAGCACGGACGCGTGGCAGGGGGTGCTACTCACTACTAAACTACTAAACTACTAAAAAAAATAGAATAAAATGGATTGACTCGACTAAATTACTTACTAATCTACTCGACAAATTTTTTGGTGTTCAGACACGTTTAGCTACTAAATTACTCGCTACTAGACTAAAATACTCGCCTAGTCCGAACAAGGCTTTAGGGTACACCTCTCAACGTTTCCGTTCAAATGGAGAGAGCGAATCGAGGAAAGGCTCAAGAAAACTATTTGATGGAGTGTAGGTGAAATAAAATTCAGACCGTGAAATTATAGCCCAATATTTCATGTGTTATGAGGGACGATTGTAACCAATTGGCTTTGACTTGGGCAGTGAGGGTTTTTGGTCAAGTGGAAAAATGTTAGTTAGATGAAGCAAATTAGATGGAAACAATTGGCTTTGACGCGCAATGACCGTGACAGCGCTTTTTTTACATGAATTGATTCGTGCCTACTTTATAAATATAGGTAGTTTTAAAATACGTTTTTATGTGGAAGAAAATTAGAGAATAAATTTGGTAGTGACAATTACCTACGCACCACCAGGTTACGTATTTCAATTTTTCTTTGAGCTTACGAAATGTGAAATGGTTAACGCGCTGGACCGGCAATCCAGAGGTACCGGGTTCGATTCCCGGTCTATTCCACCAGGTAACTCATTTCAATTTTTCTTTAAGCTTTGATCTTTGTATCAATGGTTTAAGACTAAAGAAGGTAGGTAAACACTTTTGCAAAAGTCGTCTGTGTCTGTTTTATTGGCTGTTTGGGAAAATGCCATAATTGAACGTCGGACATGGGGTCGCGGCCAACCGACGCGTAAGCACACTACGACTGGTAACAAATTGAAAGAAAGAAAGAAAGAAAGAAAGAGAAACATTTATTCGGGGACAAAACATAATTGCGTAGAAAAGTGACAAACAAAGAAAAAAAGAAAAATTATAACTAAGTACTTAAGCTAATTATGAGTGCCTCGAAACGGTCCCACCTCAGCATAATGCTAGCTCCCGAGAGAGCCAGCGCTGATCTTCCGGTGGGACCATAGGTGGCGCCACGGTACGGCACACACGAAATACTGATCGCGCTCAGATTGCATTTAACCTGAACGCGACGTCCGACAAGCAAATGCTGTCAGTCAGCCTGTCACTGTCAATAATAAAATTGCAGTAACTCAGGTTACTTTCCATATGGCTTCCGGTTCGTGTCCCAAGATGGCCGCATGCGTTTAAGTTTAGTTGTTCATTATTTATTCATTTTAGTTGTTCAATGTGTAGTATTGATAGCGTATTGTGCAGTGATCTAACGTATGAGTGAATAGCTAATGAAGAATTCAACTTGAAGCGTTCATAGCCCTTCCTGGGTCAAGGCCCGATAGTCCGCGTGGTTTTTTGTAAATCGCTATCACTTAACAAAAAGCACGATTTTTTCAACTCACCGTACAACGTGGTATCAATCCTCTATCTAGTCGCCTAGTGCGATTGGCAACGAACGAGACATTGGCAGTAATGGTCGCTTAACTGTGACCGGTTGCCATTTAAAAAAAAATAGAATAGAATAGAATACTTTCCTTATAACTTTAAACAGCCCAGAAATCTTTATTATAATGAAAATTATTATTAATACTTACACGAAAAATAGACATACACATGGACAAAAGAAACAAGCGATACCATAAAGTAATACAGTGAATAACAGAACAACAAAGAAAAAATTAAACTAACACACAAAATATGGGACATAAAAGTAAGTACATTTACCTACAACTACTTAAGGAGCTATTTAGAAACAGCTTGTATCCAGTCTCAAAGTTTCCTGTTTAAGTTGATGTTCATATATGAAGTTTGTAAGTTTTGTTTTAAAAATTGAATAATGTTGCAGGTTCCTAACTGGCGGTGGAATATTATTCCAACATTTCGTGGCGACATATCGGAAACTTCCTCTGAAAGCAGCTGAAGCGTGTTGCGGAGTCATTAGCTGTAAGCTGCACTGGCGGGTTCCACGAGTTCTGTGATTGGAGAACCATGACAACTTCTCATACAGATAAGATGGTGCTTTGTGCTGTATTACTCCAAAGAGCAAACATGCCAAGTGGAGTTTACGACGGTGCTGCATTTTAAGAATTTTGTGATCATTCAGAAATGGTGTAACATGGGCCCTCAATGGAATATTAAAACAGTATCGAGAGCAAGCGTTTTGAACGCGCTGGATGAGCCTCTTTGTTTTAGCAAGAAGACGTGGACCAAACACAGTATCCATATAATTTAATTTAGATAGAACAAGTGCCTCAACCAGTTGAACACGTAACTTTTCATTTATAAAAGGCCTGATTCTGTATAGTAATTTAAGTTTATAGAAACAGCTTCTAACAGAACTTGCAACATGCTTCTCGTATCTTAAATGACGGTCCATTATGAGACCTAGGTTCCGTGCTTCATATACCCGTTCTATTTGCTCATCCATCAGTTTTACATCATAAGATGGACTAAGCCCCTTCAACATAGGATTGCTGCCAAAAATTAGATATTTTGTTTTAGCAGGGTTAAGTAGTAAACTGTTATTTGTGGCCCAGGTAGATATGTTGGACAGATCACAGTTAAGTTTATGTATAGCTTGTTCAATTTCAGAAGGTTTGCAAGAGATGTAGACTTGAATATCATCTGCATAGATATGGTACTTGCAGTGTGCAATGTGTGATATAATGTCGGCTGAGTATAAAATAAAAAGGATTGGGCCGAGGATCGATCCCTGGGGTACCCCTCTAGTGACTTCCATCTTCTCTGAAACCTGACTGGACATCGGGCAAAATATTGTTGTTCTCAAGATACTGTGTTAATTGTAAGCATACTGCTTTCTCCAGTATCTTGGACAAACATGGCAATATGCTTATTGGTCTAAGATCCTTTAATTCAGATGGATTTGTTTTTTTAGGTAGCGGTCGCACAATAGCCAGCTTCCAAAGGTCAGGAAATGTGGAGGTTGTAATTGACGTGTTTATTAAATCCAAAATTATGTCCAAAGTTTGTGGAAGAGTCATTATTAACATACCTAAATTAATACCATCACCACCTTCAGCATTTGATTTTAGACTTTTAATAAGTTTAAACATTGTATCTAGACCAATTGGCTCAATATGAAAAATAGAATTGCCAAACCTGTGAAATTCGAAATAAGTTAGTTGAGAAATGGTGACTTGTGAATTAATTGGTAAGCTTAAAAAGTGCTTGTTGATAACATTGGGATCATTAAAACTGGCAGGTAATTCTGTGTTATTGTCAGGCAACAGAGTAGATTTAAGATTTTTCCATAATAATTTGGGATTGTTTACTTTATTATTTATGTTATGTTTGAAATAAGCAGATTTTTCGTTGTATATAGCTTTATTTACCATGGATTTTAAGTCTTTATAATAAAGTTTTTTACTATCTGACCCGGTTTTGTGATAATCTGAAGCAGCCTTGTCGCGCAACCTCATCATTAGCCTGATGGTGTCTGTTATCCAAGGATAGGATGGGCCTCTGACTACAGTTGTTTGTATTGGGGCATGCAAGTCAAATAAATTGACTAAGTGCCTAGTAAACGCTTCAACCTCATCATTAACGCTTGACAACGGTGTTAGTAGATCCCAGCGTACATTCTACAAGTCCGTGTCAAAAACTGAAAGTTCAATTTTTGCGATGGGTCTGTGTGTTATGGTGTAAGGCTTTGGTTTTTCCCTTCTAATATTGTACTCGCACACAACTAGACAGTGTCCATAAAGAGTGCCCACGGGAACAATACATGTTTTTTTAGCTTGCGTGTCAGTACAAACTACGTCAAGTAATGTCTTACTATTGTTTGTGAAATGTGTAGGCTCCGTTATTAATTGTGACAACTTAAAGGTAAATAAAAACTGGTTAAATGTTTCTACTTTTGAGCCAGTTGTCTGTAACAAGTCAATGTTTAGGTCACCCAACAGAATCAAGTGGTCGTAAATAGGTATTGAACTGATTGAGCCGGAAATAGCGTCAAAAAACAAATCAACATCCATCCAAGGCGGCCTGTACGCAACTCCTATCACTATTTTCCTCCCATTGAGGTTTAAATTTACCCACATTTGTTCGACCGACTTATGCAGAGGATCTACGGGGTGTGGCCAAGTGTGTGCATTCAAATGTCGTTTGATATAAAACCCGACGCCTCCTCCAAGCAAGCGTGTGCCCGGTGGTCGGGGATTGTGACGGAGCTTGAAACCAGGTAAGACAGGAGCCCGCCCTTCTTCCCCTTCCCTTAACCAGGTTTCATTTATTGCCAAAACATCCAGGTCTTGACGTATGCATGCTGTTATGAAATTGTCATGATCCGTGCCCAATGAACCTGCGTTATACAAACCTACCCTTAACTGTTTACAAGCCATGATCCGTGTGTAAGCGCAGAGCGTTGCAAACCGGTTTAGCGTTTGTAGTAAACAAAGTGATTAGGCGTGCTACAGTATATAGGTTATTCGCGTCTGAGTGTAGTGTGCGGTAAAAAGTCAAGAAAAGAATTGATTTTAAAATATGATTTTGTGTGTTTTTGCGTGGCGTTTTATAATAATTAAGTGACAAGAGTTCTATTATAAGATATACGAAACAATAGTGCAATAAGTTCAACAAATCAGTAACTTCGAGACTGGATTGAGTATTTTGGCTGCTAAGAAACAAACAGGACAGAACAAAAAGTATAGATGAAAACCAGGCAATCAAACATGTCGTGTGCCAAAAACCCGTTCCAGATCATGCTCTGTGCGAATGCGATGACGAGGTGCATCCGTACCCGGCTGTTGTCGCACGTAGATCCTACCGTCCCTGGTCCAAACATATCGCCAGCCAAATTGCTGCTTCAGTTCTCGAGCCGGTTGGCGGTTTGACCACATTTCATAGCCATAAATTGGTAAATGGAAACAATAATCCTAATTCGAAGACGACTACGAAACGAGAAGCTATAAATTTTGCAGCCAACTACTATTTTTTTCCAAAAATGAAAAATTTCAGTCCTTTTGATCCAGACTGACTGGGCAGGCCATATAGCCCGGAGAACGGATGGCCGTTGGGGCAGCAAAGTGGCGACTACGTATAGCAAAGCGCAGCGTGGGACGGCTCCCGACTAGATGACCACGTGAGGGTAGCGGGGAGTCAATGGATGCAGTCTGCACGGGATCGTACATTGTGGCTGACTATGGGGAGGCCTATGTTCAGCAATGGGCGTCCGTGGCTGATAGATAGACAGATACAGACTCGTGAGGTATACAACTTACAGGGCCACAAGTCTTATTGACGAAAGTGAGGCGCTGCCGGGCTAAACCTCGGCAAGCCTACAGGACGCAGTTATATGTTGAAGTTAGCACGATATAGTTCCGTCTCACTCTAACATATAACTGCGTCCTGTAAGCTTACCGAGGCTTGGCATGCGTGCGGACGCGGCATTTACAATACTGTACTGTTGACATAGGTGTGACGTTGCTGATAGTGAACTTGGAGTAATGCCAAACAGTCAGTTCATTCATCAGCCTGGCTTATGAGGTGGGAAAATATTTCCCATTATAAAACTGGCTGCGAATTGGCAATTCACCTTTACCATTTCGAAGCTGGCTTCCAAATCTGGCTACAAAATAGAATAAAAGGTACCACGCACGTCGATTTTGCCCGAATAAATAGGTGAAGGTGGAGCCAATCCTCCTGCTAAGCACTTTTCGAGGTGTGTAGCAAACCTGACCTGGTATGATATACATGGATGCTAACGCTAACGTAACAAGCGAGCTAAACATACTTTTGTTCAGTTATTGCGGCAATAGAAAAATTGCTGAACGTCTTGGGCACTTGTGTCCGACCCAAGATTTATGGTTCTTTATGTATGTAACGAGTGCACAGAATAGACAATAATAAAACGCCATCTGTAACGGTCAGCATCCAAAGTAGCTAACAGTTTTACTTTTACTGCGCGGTGTTACCCGCCCATTTTACGGGAACACTAATTTTTCTGGATAAAAAAGTAGCCTATCCGTTAATCCAGGGCTACCTTCCACTACATTCATACCAAAATTGGTCCAGCCGTGAAGAAGTAACAAACATAAACATAAACACACTCACAAACTTTCGATTTTATGATATTAGCATATTAGTATGATTGTCATCTACTTTTGATGTTGTCTGTACAAATAAGGTTCTCCGTTTTTATCTAAAGGATAATGCTCACCTAACCGCTCGGCACCGCACCATCGCCGCCTCAACTCATTCGTTCGTCGTCCACTCGGCATCAAGCGAACGAAAGCACTGTAACGACACCATACCAGCACCTCTTAGAGCGCGCGGCGACAGCGAGGCAACGCGCTTGTGACAAGGCGTCTACTTTGTGATTGTTTTTATAAGCGCGCTTTCAAAAAACCTGACACATGCTGTAAAACAGTACTCTGATACACTGTAATCTGAGGAATGTGACTAGTCTATTTTATGGCCTAGCAAGCGTCGGTTCGGCACAGATTTCATAGGGCAATAATGTGCATACGTCATACATTTGCATTATTAAAGGTCAGTCAAGGATTTGTCATTAACCAAATTCAAAACATTGCTTATCGGAATGCTGCTCAATTCTTCGTTCTTCTTGCGAAATAAATACTGAATCCTATTGAAAAAACTTGACTTTCATCACTGGATAGTAGAATAGAATAGAATAGATTATTGCACACCTCAAGAAGAAAGAAATACAAATAAAAATGACACTTAACATTACAATAGAGGCAAACAATTGGCGATCTTATCGCTAAAAAGCGATCTCTTCCAGACAACCAACCAGATAGTTTTGGCTTTGTTATGCAAAGATTACATGTGCGGACTATTTAGTCCTGTCTCCTCTTTGTTCACATCAGTGACTCACCGACTTTCAACGTCAGTTCCCGAAAATTTGTCGTTGCCAGTAAAATAAATTATTACCACTAAAAATCTGCAAAATGGCGTGGGTTGTAAAACCCCTGGTCTATACACTGTTCCGCTCCGACCCGGTCTAGTGGACAACCAGCCCAATGCCTGTCAATAGTTTACGTCTTCCTACTCGAACGAAGCGTAACAAGCGACATTAACTGCAGCGTACACAATGCCCTATTGTGCTCGAACATCGTTATCGGCCATCTTTGAGTTGAGTGCGATTTGCATGGATTTTGTAAGGACCAAAGCTTTTAACATATTGTGTCCACAGAGAAAGTGGAATGGCGATATTATAGACAGGTCGCGGGAATAACATAGCTTGGAGGAGGCTTTTGCCACCTATCATTCGGACAGACCTTCAAAGATAAAAATATGGAGAAGAAAGAAATATATTAGTGAATAAATTAATAATTTTGATATGTAAAAACCCTTACTCCAATAGAATTCGACTAAAAGCTTATAATTATATAAAATAAATATTAAATCAAAATGAGTGTAACAATGATTCGTTTTAGCACAGTCTTTACTAACCTAGGTACCTAGTTCCACAGTTTTTTCTCGACTACACAGCCAGACAGAGCTTTATAGAACCAGCAAAGTTACACTTTCTGATAATTGTATAGATACGTAACATTTCTTCTTCCTAAGTTTATTTATCGTCAGGGAACACAACTAGGTCCCTCAATTAATCACAATTCCATGACAAAATCTCAGGTCCTTACAAAATTGCCGATGCCCGATTAGATTTCCATCCGCGAAGCGACCATTTGTCAAAAGGGCCATAGATTTTAATATTTCGCTACAATTCTGTATAAAGCGCACGTTCGAAAGAGCGCCCATTTTAAGCGGTTAGGGTGTGAATTGTGACGTTGTTATGCACTTATGCTGTGTTTAAAATTACGCTAGCTAAAAAAAAAAAAAAATTAAACTGTTTATTTCAGGAAAAAATAAGTACTAATTACATATTTACTTAGCTAATCTTATTATTTAAAGATTGTATGCTAAGTACAGGGAAAGTTATCTATTAATGTTAACTACATCCCACCAAAAACATTCTGTAAAAAACTAGCCAAGTCTCGATGGAGCTGCTTGTTTATCTCTAAAAAGTAATGAAATCTAGACAAAGTCGTACCAAGTCTAAGGTTCCTTACTGCGATTTCTTTATTATTATAGTTAATGTTGTGTGACTAGGCCGTTGAAGGGTACACCAGTATGGGCTATTATCTCGCTTAACAAACATAGGTAGTTACAACAGATATAACATTACGTGTAAACAAAATTGACTTGTAGCGGTTCTGGCGACAGATTGGTGCAATGGTGTCATGGAGCACCTGGTTTTGTACCCTTGTGTACCCATCAACGGCCAAGTCACACAACATTAACTATAATAATAAAGAAATCGCAGTAAGGAACCTTAGACTTGGTACGACTTTGTCTAGATTTCATTACTTTTTAGAGATAAACAAGCAGCTCCATCGAGACTTGGCTAGTTTTTTACAGAATGTTTTTGGTGGGATTTCACTTCTTTTTGTAGAAACGTGGGCATATTGTTTTATAACAACCTGCTAATTCACTTTAGCAAACCTCACGAAATAATAAGCGAAATCAACGAAATGCAAATAATCCCTCCTAATCCCTAGCGAACGTTTCCAAGCGCAGTAGACGAATTTCGTAAACGACTGTAACGCGGCCGATTGCCACTTCGCCATATAAGATTATCGGAAAAACAAACGACGGCGCGTTTTCAAAAACAGTCAGCGCCATCTAGCGACGTATGCGGGTATCACCGCCACTCTTAGTCCAACGCATTATATTTTGACCAAATTTTGAGCGAAATTAATATTTTGGTATAATTTGTTTATTTAATTTGTGTAATGTTCGAGTAGAATAAAGTTTTTTTTTATTATTTATTGAAAGGGCTTTGTCGCTGAGCGACCACATCGCCCTGTAAAATCACTTTACAAACAATATACAAAAAGGAAAACAAATAAATCTCTACTTAGGAACAACAAACGCTAAATCGGTTAGATTGTACAGCATTTCAGCTTCATCCGACATAGGCGAAGCCAAAATAAAGAATAAAGTTAATCGTTCGACTATTTCTTCTTGTAGACTTGTAAGTATAAGTATAAAAGCCAGTCTAGTCTTGTCGAGAGTTTTCGTATGTGCGTATTAAAAGCAGAAGGGGAGGCATTCGCCCAGCGGGTATGTATTACAATGCCGAAGTTCAAAATACCGAATATCATAAGACCTATAGACGGAAGGCCGAAAATTTAAATGTCGAATGTTTATTTGACCGAAAGCTTAAAATCCCGAAAGAACGTTTGATCGAAAGGATGAAATACCGAATATTATAATCCCGAAGACTGTAATCCCGAAGAATGTAATCCCGAAGACTGTAATCCCGAAGATTAAAATCCCGAAGACTATGATCCTGCCTGAAGGTTGTAATCCGGAATATTATTTAAACTCTCGAGAATTATCTCGTATTTCTGTAATCTTACAGATTCTAATGTTTATTTTATACAAAGAATATTAACCTAAATTACGTAACCTACTTGCCTACTACTATACTTACTATTTATAAGTGAACTCTTCTGTGGTACCGATCTGCTCCGGCGCTGCGGGATGTGCAGCCCCTCCGCCCTAGTACGTTAGTACTCTTTATAATACTGTGGCCCTAGCGTAAGAAAGTGCGGGCATCAAGCGAGTCGTAGCGGCTGAGGCTGGTCGCCGAAGGTGACTAAAAAGCCGAAGCTGCGGAGGCGAGCGTTGACAGCTTCGGTTCCAGACAAGTTCGGTTCGGTTGGCAGTCCATGACAGAATACTTTATCATAATATCGAATATTTAGTGTCACACTTAATTTCCCACTTTCCCGGACTCTTTCCTTTTCTTAATCGACTTGCCACAGAACCGAAGCTGTTAGAGTGTATATAAAAGCCCGGAGGCGCGGAGGGAGGGCAGCCCACGGCCGCCGTAAGAAAGTTCGGGCATCAAGCAGTCGCCTTTTAAAGTGCTCATTGAGTTTCGGAATTATAAAATTTCGAGATTTTGAACTTTCGATTTTCTGAAAATAGGTAATTTGAGCTTCGGTTTATCGAATATCGGCTTTTTGAACTTTCGGTATTTTGACCATCGGTATTTCAACTGTAGGGTAGGTATTATGAACTTTCGGGATTGTAATACGACGTAACCCGCCCAGCTGTGGGACTAGATTAAATTAGAAGATGTATCCCACTACGCTGGATTTTTGCAATGACAGTCGATTTTTTTATGTACCAATAGTAGAAGGGGGCATTGCCATATCTCTAATACAGCTGAGACCAGCTGAGGGTTCTTCATCCAATAAATAATAAATAAATAAATATCGGACAACCTCAAACAAATCGATCTAGTCCCAAATTAAGCTCTAGAAGGCTTGTGTTATGGGTACTAGACGACGATATACATACTTATATAGATAAATATATACTTAAATACATAGAACAACCATGACCCAAGCACAAATATTCGAGTCCATCACACAAATATTTGCCCTGGCCGGGACTTGAACCCGGGACCGCCGGCTCAGTAGGCAGGTGTTTACAAACCGAGCCAAACGCGTCGTCAAAATACTTCAGACCTTTGATTTTTGACATCAAATGAAGCGGCCCACCAAGTTGAATATTAAAATACTTAACGGGTTTACTCACGTCGTAGAAATCGAATAACACTCGACATGTTTCGAATCGGTACGCGATCCATCATCAGGAGAGACGATCCAGTCGCGACGGCGGCCAACCGAACACAACAAGTTGAATATTTTTTGTAAAGGCGGTTGTCGATCTCTAATAGTTTGGTTGGGCTCTTGTGTTTTCTAATCAGAGTACTCCAGATCTTCGATTATCCTAGTTTTTAGGGTTCCGTACCCAAAGGGTAAAAACGAGACCCTATTACTGAGACTTCGCTGTCCGTCCGTCCGTCCGTCCGTCCGTCCGTCCGTCTGTCACCAGGCTGTATGTCAAAAACGGTGATAGCTAGACACTTGAAATTTTCACAGATGATCTATTTCTATTGCCGCTATAACAACAAATACTAAAAATAAAATAAAAAAATAAATATTTAAGGGCTCCCATACAACAAACTTGTTTTATGGTACGGAACCCTTCATGCGCGAGTCGGACTCGCACTTGGCCAATTTTTATAGTTTTCGCTTTATGTGGCCATTAAACCCTAACTCTGTACCAAATTTCAGCTCTCTGAATTTATGGGAAGTACTAGTTCTTTACTGATGATCATGAGTGAGTGAGTGTCGTAAATGCGAAACTTTGCTTTCGCTTAACTTCGGAACTAAAATGACCTACAGACTTGAAATTTTGGATTTTGAGTGTGTGATTATAGCTTACTGGATGACGAAAATTTCTGCGTTCTGGTCTTATCCAGAGGTGCTCAAATAGGGGCCTGAAAATGCGGCGAAATGGTTCCAGTAAAGGATGGTACGGCAGTGTTTGCTTCGCGCTCGACTTGGCGGGGGCACTGCCGTGCCCCCCGATTTATTTATGTTTACCCATTAGGGTAAACATAAATATGTACAGTATGTTTCTTTAGCATTGTACAGTTATAACAAGTATTTACCAAGACAGGACAATTCTGGAGGAAATGTGTCCATTAGATACATATAATGATACCGTAATCAATAATTACTTCATAACGTTGACAACGATGGTAATATTCAGATCCCGCAGGCACACCAATAACGTAGCTAATTGAAATGTCAACTTTCACGTTTGACGTGTTTTCACTATCAACACATTCGATGTACCTTAATTAACGCCAGAGGTCAATTTGTCCAATAATCAGGGACCTAATTCGAGAATGCCGTTTGAGAGATCGCAAAACATCAAAACTCTATTAGATAACAGTGATATCGCCTTTGAACTGTCATTAAAATGCGATGAGCTTCAAGTGACCATATCTCATCTCAATTTTGAAAATACGAAGACGATAATAATGGTCAAAAATGCTATTCATGCATTATGAATTTCTGTTTTGAACGAAACGTAACTGACTAATTTCACGCACTACACGGTCAAGGTAAAATATGTGCCTGTTATTTATGCCGTCACATACAAATAAAACGCAAATTAAGTGCAACTGGATTGAAGAAGTTGCGATGCTCTATATCGCTACTTGTCAAGTAGGGACACGTCAAAAGTGACGGATGGCGGTGAAATGGAGAGATCTCCATCATATCTCTAAAATTGGTCGAATTACCCCCCAGGCTGTGTTATGGTGTCGCTTGTAGCAACACGTCTAACACAGCAACCGCAGGTGCAATAACATCTGAAGCCACAACCGCAGCTAATTTGGAACTAGATTCGGCGTTTCTAAACATATTACCATGTCAGAGATCTGATCATCATCAGGCCTCCCCCAAAGTTCTCCACAACGATCGGTCTTGGGATGCCCTCATCCAATTTCTGCTCGCGATCCTAACCAGGTCGTCGATCCGCCTTCCCACGCTGCGTCTTCCGGTACGCAGTCGCACGTTATGACAACGTTCCATTGCATGTTTGAGACTTGAGGATTATGTCTTAAAGTAAAAACCGGCCAATTGCGAGTCGGACTCGCGCACCGAGGGTTCCGTACACACACTTTCCATCCCTAAGTGGTTAAGTTAAGTTTGCACCTGGTATGTATAGCGCCCCATATAAATTAGGTGCAAAGTTAGGTATTAAAATATTAAAAAAAACTACTTACTAGATCTCGTTCAAAACAATTTTCTTTGGTAGTTTTTATAGTAATGTACATCATATGTTTTTTTTAGATTTTTCATTTTCTTATTTTAGAAGTTAGAGGGAGGGGGACCAACTTTTTTCCACTTTGGAAGCGTCTGTCACGCAAACTATTCGGTTTAGAAAAAAAATATTTTAAAAACCTCGATATCATTTTTGAAGACCTATCCCTAGATACCCCACACGTATGTGTTTGATGAAAAAAAAAATTTTGAGTTTCAGTTCTAAGTATGGGGAGCCCCCAATATTTATTATAATTTTTTTATTTTTGCATTAAAACCTTAATGCGGTTTACAGAATACATCTACCTACCAAGTTTCAACAGTATAGCTCTTATAGTTTCGGAAAAAAATGGCTGTGACATACGGACGGACAGACGGACAGACGGACAGACGGACAGACGGACAGACGGACAGACGGACAGACGGACAGACGGACAGACGGACAGACATGACGAATCTATAAGGGTTCCGTTTTTTGCCATTTGGCTACGGAACCCTAAAAATGCTCCTAGACGAAGATATAAGCAAAAATCTGGAGAAAATTCCGGTTTTTTCAAAATGGCGGCAGGCGCGTAGGGGGGGGGGGAATTGTACATTTTGCATTTTAAACACTCACTAATCATCCTAAACACCATTATTCACTGGATTACTTGCCGACTTCGTATCACGATTCGGCCTCCCTACGTTCGGCCGTCTATACCTACTCACCCCTCTTTCTCGGTGTTTGCAGTAATGTACTATTTCTCCCACTTCGGACAGATTGGTATCAATACATGGTAATATGATAAATATAGTAAGTAAAGGTGTATTATAACGTGGCTTATAACAACACGCCCGAAACAGCCAACGCAAGCACCGTGTAATAACAGCTGCAGCCACAACCGCAGACAAACATATTTATACTAGAATTATATATAATACATGCTCCAAACATGGATATTATGTATATGTATGTATGTAAACACTTTATTGTACACAAAAACAGAAATACATTAAAACAAAAGAAATACATGTACAAAGGCGAACTTATCCCTTTAAGGGATCTCTTCCAGTTAACCTTTGAGTAAATGAGTGCTAAACACAAATGTAAACGGTAGAAAACCAAAGCAACATGTACAATACGAAGGAGGGTAATTTAACAATAATACTTACACATGAAAATGCAAAAAACCAAAATAGAGAGAGGTTATGGTAATGGTTATGGTTATGGGCTCCGTTTTCCGCACTTAGCCCGAAAATAGAGAGAGATAGGCAAACAGTCAATATAATACATAATACGTAATAAATAAATATATATATTATTAGCCGTGCGAGCGAATTTGGTTGTCTACCGTTTACATTTGAGTTTAGCACTCATTTACTCAAAGGTTAACTGGAAGAGATCCCTTAAAGGGATAAGTTCGCCTTTGTACATGTATTTCATTTGTTTTAATGTATTGTTATATGTATAAGCAAAGCTTGTACTATGAGTACTAGACGACGATATACATATATAGATAACATCCATGACCCCAGAACAAATATTCGAGTTCATCACACAAATATTTGCCCCGGCTGGGATTCGAACCCGGGACCGCCGGCTCAGTAGGCAGGTGTCTGCAAACTGCGCCAAACGTGTCGTCAAATTATGGGTGTTGAAAATGCAAAACTAATTTATCTACATCTCTCGACGTACTGTCCATGAAAGTGTTAAGATTATGCCGCGTTGTAAAAACACGTCCAACACAGCCGCCGCACCACAATAACATCTGCGGGCAACCGCAGTCGAGTGCTACAGCTACATTTGTGACATTTGTGCATTTATACAGGGTGATCAATCCAAATGGGTCAGGGATGATCACACGACAAATGATACCTGTCGCTTTCCTGACAATACCGTGCGAACAGGACGGGTGACGCTAAGTTGCACGACAAGCGTAGTTGCGACAAGATATACTACGAGTAGCTCTGATGAAACAATACTGGGTGATCAATTCAAATGGATTCAGTAGGAAGAAAACGAAAACTATAAGAGATAGGGAAATCTATTTTTAAGAGCCATGCCGTTAATTTTAAACTTAATACAATTTGCATTCCAGCTTTATTTTATAAATATCATAGGTACATGACCGGGAATAATAAACTGATAACTGATAAAACTGAATTGAACCTGGTTAAAATTCCGTAATTAATCGCATGTCATATTGTAACATTCTTTACAGCGGTTTTGACCGGGTTATGTTTCAATACATCATTATGGTCAATATGGTTATGGTCAATATTATGTGTGAGATTAATAAAAAAATAATAATGCAGTTTTACAATAAATAAAATAAAAATCATTTATTTCGAGCAACATAAACTCATATACAGTAAGGATAAAATGTCAGTATAAGATTATTAAAAATTAAAATTTTGATTAAATCTAAACTCGACACCATGGTTCCTAAGAACAGATTTCCCTATCTCTTATAGCTTATTGTGACTTCTCCCTACTGACCCATTTGGATTGATCACCCGGTATTGTTTCATCAGCGCTAGCATGTCTTGCCCCGACTTCGCTTGTCGCGCGACTCGGCGTCACCTGTCCTGATCGCACGGTATTGACAGAAAAGTAACAGGTATCATTTGTCGTGTGATCATCCTGTATAATGCTACACAAGGTTTCTACATTGCGACAGCCAGCATAACCTAGACCGAGAAAAGTAGGTTGCTTCCGTCCAACTTTGCCAATACGATTTACCGTGCCACTAACTGACTATTGAAAATTAAAGTTAAGTAGTAAGTTAGACAATAATACTAGTAGTTTTATGAGCTATAGAATTTTAATTTCATGAAAATTGGTTGAAAAATGGGACCTCTAGGCGAGATCAGCCTCAATGAGTGAAGTGGAGTGAGGTGGTATGGAGCAGAGCGGAGTGAAGTAGAATGGAATGGAACCCACACTCAACAGGAAATGAATACCACATATTGCATGTGAAATTCAGTAGAGGTAAACAACAGGCATCCAGTCATAACACTGTCAACAATTAACATGCAACAAAGAATATTCTTTTATACTCATCGACATCTCGAGATTTTTTCCATCCATCATTGGACATATGCCACCCCTAACATCTTCCACTCCTAGGTGATGTTTCACTCCTTATTCTTTCCGGCTATTGCCATTAAGTCATTATGTACATATATACTGTTTCTCATCTGCCTTTCTTAAGGGCATTTTTTGAGAAGGGATGCACTTAATTATAACTTAATCAACAAAATGGATGATTAGTTGCGCCGCGCGGTGTTACCCGCTCATCCTACGGGAACACTATATGTGTGCGGGATAAAAAGTAGTCCATTTATTTATCCAGGGTGTCAACTGCCTTTATACCCAAATTTATCAAAATTGGTCTAGCCGTTTGAGCGAGAAGAAGTAATATACATACACATAAACACACAAATAGACAAACTTTCGCCTTTATGTTATTAATGTTATGTTCCATTTTATAACCAACATTTTCATGTTAAGTACTTAGAAACAAAGTGAAATGTTGTTAGGTAAATATGATTTGATTCAAAAATTTCATATCCTTAATTCTGTTTATTCTGTTCATTTTCTCACTAACTAGTAATAAAGTGGAATGTTATTAACATTTCTTAATGTATGCAAATTATGTCACCGTTAAGTACATCCCTCACGAAAATGCCTTTAAAATATTACACAGAAAGTAAAACTTCACCCTCTGAATCGCGTAAATGTAACAATTGGTTCTAATGTCGTCCCAAAAAACGTCAAAGACGAAAATCCGATAATGCGATGAAAATGTCTCTCGAGGTATTAAAAAATTTCCAAATGTTCGAAATAACTTGGGAATTCGAAAAAATCAATCGGTCAAAATAATCAACCTTATGGTTGGAAATGGATGATATCCCTCGAGAATTCGTCGTATTACTGCTTCGAGTTATAAGTAGGTATTTTGTAGGAAAATGTCGAGGGAATATAATGTCTTTGAGTTAAAATAAGCTTCTGTTACAATTTGTGGCATGAGAAGAATTAATCTTCTTGTTTTATGTGAGATATTTTTAAAGATTCTTAGGGTTATAAGATTTTAATTGTAGGATTACCAAGAATTAAGCTTCGGAAAGTTTTATACAAACATTTCAGTCGTGGTTTACGCTTTAAAACTCGTATTAGAAGCGATTTATTCTTTAAATTTAATTAATTATTCAATATGTTATACAGTTAAGTAATATTATAAGAATGTTTTTTTTTTCTGGGTCACCGATGATTTTTTCAATTTAGTGACCTCTAAACAGCTTAATTATTTCATTAAGCGGATTACACTCACGTGAAATTGTCAGGAACGGCCCGACATGTTTCGAACTCGTATGGAGTTCTTCATCAGGGACTGCTACTCCTACAGCGGCGCGGTAACTTCGTCACAACAGTCTAAACAGCTCCTTTATAAATTTATGAAACATGTAGGTAATGTGTCATTTTTTATGTGGGTACACCACAATTTTTATTTAAACCATTATACAAATATCAAAGTTTAAATAAAAATTGAATAAAAACCGGCCAAGTGCGAGTCGGACTCGCGCACCGAGGGTTCCGTACAAACACTTTCCATCCCTAAGTGGTTAAGTTAAGTTTGCACCTGGTATGTATAGCGCCCCATATAAATTAGGTGCAAAGTTAGGTATTAAAATATAAAAAAAAACTACTTACTAGATCTCGTTCAAAACAATTTTCGTTGGTAGTTTTTATAGTAATGTACATCATATGTTTTTTTTAGATTTTTCATAATCTTATTTTAGAAGTTAGAGGGGGGGGACCAACTTTTTTCCACTTTGGAAGCGTCTGTCACGCAAACTATTCGGTTTAGAAAAAAATATTTTAGAAACCTCGATATCATTTTTGAAGACCTATCCATAGATACCCCACACGTACCTATATGTTTGATGAAAAAAAAAAATTTGAGTTTCAGTTCTAAGTATAGGGAGCCCCCAATATTTATTATTATTTTTTTATTTTTGCATCAAAATATTAATGCGGTTCACAGAATACATCTACTTACCAAGTTTCAACAGTATAGCTCTTATAGTTTCGGAAAAAAATGGCTGTGACATACGGACGGACAGACAGACGGACAGACGGACAGACGGACAGACGGACAGACAGACATGTCGAATCTATAAGGGTTCAGTTTTTTGCCATTTGGCTACGGAAACCTAAAAAGGAGCTACCTGGTGGAAGGGACCGGGAATCGAACCCGGTACCTCTGGATTACCCCGTCCAGCGCGTTAGCCACTTCGCTACCCTCGCTCCACAGCTCCTTTATTTTTTGTATGTTATCTTCGATGTACAGGTAAGAAAATTATGGAAATCTAGTCCTCCAGTAGCGCAAAATTATGGAATCAAAGATTTGGTGTGATTGACGTAACGATGACTTGTGATAGGTTCGACATAACATTTCTCTTTCATAATTTACCTTTGATTCAAAATTTATGGAAATCTATTTTCTATTTGGCAAAATTTATATTATTTATTATCTTCCTCATCTCAATACTTTAATCTTAATCCGATTATGACTGCTGTTAAGCTCGGCAGCTAGCAGAGGCGATAATCGCAGGCATTAGTCCAACTTGTCCCACTAATCTTTGCGATTAGGGAAACTGCAGCGCTTTATATTAATGATAATCGTATAACAGGGGTAAGATCGGGTATTATTCAATTACAGAACGGCAATCGAAATGGGTCAGTAGGGCAAAGTCCGAATCGAGGTAAAGCTCCTTATCCGTTAAAAAATGCTGATTGTTTTAGACAATATTACTAATTAGAACAGGGCTATTGCAATTTATTGTTATACAGCGTGTATATTTGATACAACCGCATATTGTAGCCAGACGGAGATTTTAGTGCTATAATCTGATATTTATAACAATTATTACCTTAGCGTTAACTGCCATGGCGTAATTAATTTTTGAAAAATTTCTGAGCAGTAATGTATGGCGCAGTTATTACTAGTGACAGTTGTGACATCACGATGTTATGTGACAACAAACAACAACAAACAAGTACATTGTTTGCTGATTTATTTTGTATGGGAAAAAAAATGTTTGTTTTTTTATAATTTACGGATAAATATATTAATAAGTGCCTATACTAAGCCCCCGTAAAGTATGCGGTTATATCAAATATACACACTGTATATTTGAAACCTACAATTTGAATTTGTTATTGATAATTTTTGTTTCAAAAACCACTCGAAATTGACAAAATTCACGCAGAAAACTGTTTTTTTTTTTCAACTTATTAATTAAATTTTTCAATTTTCGCTTCATTTGTAAACATTTAGTTTACGTGAGCAGACGTTACTGCTTTAATAAAAATATTCAAAAAGTTGGTTGAAATTATCAATATATATTTGTCTTAATATGAAAAAAAATGCTTTTAAAAGGAATAAGGCCTCTTAAGGCAAGGTATTTTGTATATAGGTAGGTACCTACAGAGGATAAACGAGAAGCTTGGTGAATGCGCTTAGCATTTCAAACATAAAAATACAGAGGGCGCTGTAAAAAATCGGAATAAGAAGGCATTTCATACGGTCTGCATAGCGGTTCTGTAGCTCAGTTGGAAGAGCACTGTTCCGGTTAAAGGGTGGTCGTTGGTTGGAGTCCCAGTAAGATTTCAGGAGATAGCATAACGTTTTGTCTTTATATATATCCTATGTATTTAAATACAAAATAAGAAATGTGATATCACAACAAAAATAGGGTCAAAATTGATTCTGTGTAATAAGGCAAGATATTGATTTAAAGTTACCTAATTTTCGCACATTATTTTAACAAAATGGAATTGGTATTTTAAGAGATCTTCAATATATTGCTTAGGTAGGTACCTATTATATAAATTGGGCGTAAAGATTTATTACCTTTTTAATTGTTAAGCCAAGCTTTGATATATTCGCCTGGGAAAATCCCGATTCGACGTGCTTAGACTTAAAGTCTGAAATCATTATTTCAGGCTCCTTATCCGTTCAAAAATGCTGATTGTTGTACATTTTTCTCAATGATCTAACATGATCCTTAACATATTATCAATGTTACTACTTAGAACAGAGCTTTTGCGATTAATTGGTACATTTTTCATTCAGAATTTTTTTTCAAACACATCTCGAAATTGACAAAATCACACAGAAAACTGTTTTCTTTTTACTTATTTTCGACTGCACGCAAAGCATAAAATAGCTATGTTTACTATCTAGAACTCAGGAAGAAGTATTATTCACTTTGATTTGAAAAATTGGTTGAAATTATCATAATACGAAAATAATACATTTTAAAATGTATAAAGCCTCTTAAGATGGTTCGTCACTTTTATTTATTTTTAATCAAAGCCGACATCTCGCTAAAACACAATCTCTCGACACGCGTAAAGTGAATTAATGACCTTAAGCTTGGTATTTTGATCCTGATTTAATCCGTCATTGTGAACTCAATATTGTCATATTTAATTAAGTTTAAAACCGAATCGTAACGAACAATGGATTTCAATCTTCTACGTACGCTGGGATGTACTAAATTCTCATTAAAATCGTGTTTGACTTTAATTATCTGTCTCGTATAGTGTTTCCTTTGTAAACGATCTATTTCGCATTTCATTGTGAGAAATTGACAATACAGTAATAGAGGTATATTGTTTCTAATACTAATTGTTAAGCCCTAGTGACTCAATTTGGAATTTAAATACACTGTATAATATACGAGTAGACATATCCAAATCAATTAGCTAAATTTCTTTCCATTATACCTTAAACCTAGCTCTACACTACTCCCGAAGTTGACCGAGTCTGGACGATAATGATAGTGTGGAAAGGTAAGTACTTCGCAGCTTGACCTTTGATTAGGTACTACACTACTGGCCGTTGGGGCAGAAAGGTTCTTGAGTGGCGACCGCGGACCGGACGACGCAGTGTTGGAAGGCCTCCAACAAGGTGGACCGACGACTCGCTAAGATCGCGGGTAGAAATTGGATGATGGCGGCGCAAGATCGATCGTCGTGGAGAACTTTGGGGGAGGCCTTTGTCCAGCAGTGGACGTCTATCGGCTGATATGATGATGATGACTACTCGCAAAGTTCATCGAAGGTCAAGTAAGCTAGGTTTAGGGTATAATACCGCTAAGACAAAGAACAACTTGCGCTGAATTTACTTTTGATTTTTTTTGAATATAAAGAATTCTCTAAGTATCTAGTTTAAGTACAATAGTTACAATCACAGAAATATAATATCAAGATAGAAGGAAAGAGTTCAGCAATTTTTAGGGAGACCGAGCGTGTAACATTTTGCGTAGGTACTTTGACGTCACGAGTGTAATTTAGTGATGGGAAACATAAGCCGCGCGAAAACGATTCAAAAGCATCGATAAGAACACGGCACCGATTCTATGCATCGCCACCCCCACCGCATCGCACCGCGGCCCAGCCACCGTCACAAACAAAAACAGTAGGTAGGATAACAAAATTAGAAATGACTTACTGTTGAGTTTCTTTCGGCGTTTCTTCTCAACAGTGGTCTCCTCTTGTGAAATGCCGGTAGACTCAGACATGTAAAAGTGCCCTTGTGGCCTACTTGCAGAATAAGGTTCATTATTTCTTTATTTCATTATTTCAGAAGCGGGAGGTTGCGTACGCGCTACGTGGCGACGCAAAGTCCAAAACATCGCTCCACAGAAATATATCTGGCATCGGACGTTCGTCTTCCTTTATTCATGTGATGACAAACATAGAAGTAACCATAACCTGTTTGTTAATAATATTTGCTTTGCACTATGTACTTTCATTTTATAGCTGCATAATAATATAAGAACGTAATGATCATTTCCTCTGTTTTCAAAATCGATTTAAACCGAGTAAGAGAATCGCAGTGGGCTGCAGCACTATTCTTACTTTTGACAGAAAAAATGAGAAATCGACCTTGAACGTGACTCGACAATTTGAATAGCATATTTTTGCATCGCTGGTTATGAACGCACGCCGAGTCTGGCTCGTCAAATTAAAGCCACAATGGAAACTAGCGTTGGACACACAATCGCCCGCTACTGTTTTGATGAAAATAATAAAATATATTGTTTTGTAATTATTAACAGATATTTAAGGACAAACTGTACATACCAAAGAAAGGAAATACCTCGATTAACAGATCCAACATTATTGGAAGTGTTTGAACAATTAATTATTGCGCAACAAGCCATTTTGTTTTTAAGACCTGACGTCGCACACAGACTGCGGTCGGGAGCTGACTAATGTTCGCGGCGAGCAATGTTGACATTGTGTCAACATTTCGCCACGCGAGGTACATACACTCTTTCCTTCTATCTTGATATATTTCTGTGGTTACAATAGCTACAAGAGTTAAATAAATAAATAAATATCAGAAGACCTCACACAAATCAATCTAGTCCCAAATTAAGCTCATAAAGGCTTGTGTTATGGGTACTAGACGACAATATACATACTTATATAGATAAATATAGCTATACTTATATACATAGAACAGCCATGACCCAAGCACAAATATTCGAGTTCATCACACAAATATTTGCCCTGGCTGGGATTCGAACCCGGGACCGCTGTCTCAGTAGGTAGGTCTCTACAAACTGAACCAACCGCGTCGTTAAACTCCAATGATATTATTAATGTGGACTTTTTAATAATATGTCATCATAAATTTAATAGTCAAACTCTTGTCGGTGCAGCTGATGTAGTATGTAGCTGTCTCCATCTATCCCCATCCCCTACATGACGTTTACTTTATCCTTTCTTTTATTTGGTTTATGTAGCTTATTCTTGGTCTTCCCCTACCTGGCTTTCCTTCAACTTTTCTTACGATGATGTTGTTTATAAAAGCGTCATGTCATATAAGGTGACCAATTGAAGAACCTTACGATCGATCCGATATAAATGAAATACGCATATATACGGATGGGTCAAAGACACAAACAGGTACAGGAGCTGGAATATACTCACCTGAAATAAACGTAAACATATCAATAGCCTTAGGAAAATATAGCTCCATCTTCCAATGTGAATGTCTTGCCATCACACAGGCTGCCAAGGCAGTTGCTACGCGAGGTATCAAAGACCAAAAGATACGTATTGTTTCCGACAGCGCAGCAATTTTAGGAGCTCTGGGGAATAAAACAATCAAATTCGGGCTCATACTAGAGTGTCACTCAGCATTGCAAACGATCGGCATGAATAATCGGATCACGTTGCAATGGATTAAAGGGCACAGTGGCTCTCTAGGTAACGATGCAGCCGACCAGCTGGCTAGGAGAGGATCCGATGACTTGGCAATTGGCCCAGATCCTAGGCTCCCCTTGGCGTTTAATCACCTGCGTACATGGCTTCGTCACAGAACACGATCACAACACGCCGATCAATGGGCAGAAACCAGTACATGCAGGCAGTCCCGGGAAACAGTCCCATACCCAGACACACGCCTGACAAAGCGCCTGTTATAGCTAAGCAGGCCCGCCCTGCGAGTAGTAGTAGGCACTATCACTGGACACTGCACACTTAACAAGCATTTATATGTTCTAGGAATGACCGATAGCCCCCTGTGTAGGGGATGCCTGTCGGCCGAAGAAACAGCTACCCACGTGATCCTGGAATGCGCTGCCGTAGCTAAGCAACGGGCTGAAATCCTCAAAGCACCGAGGTCACTTCGTGAAGCCTGTGGAGACACCAGGAGAATCCTGCGCGTCTGGACGGAGTTAGGCTGGCTAGAGTATTAGCTGGCAAATCTGTACGCACAATGGCCCGAACATACACGGGCTAAGTGCGGAAAGCGGAGCCCATAACCATAACCATACCATAACCATAAGGTGACCAAACATCTACCTCCCTACTACTCCCTACTATCCTCTTCTCTGTGGTGTTCAACAAATTCCTTTTTTCTGTCGCTCTTCTAAGTACATCTTCATTCGTGACTGTTTCTGTCCAACAAATTTTCTCCATCCTACACTAACACCACATTTCGAGGCCTACAAATAGGTACTTAATTATTTATTTACAAGAAAACATTAAAATAACATATAAACATACTAATAAAAGGTGGCTAAATCTATAAGACAATGTTATAAAAACATGGCCCTTTTGGCAGCGTGCCCATCACATAGGCAGCAATCCCGCGCTGTATTGCGATGGCAATTCTACTAGGCCTACAATAATATGTGAAATATACAAAATTCTAAGCTTCATACTAATAATACCAACTAAACCTCTGAAACCTCAAGTATCGTAGGTCAAAAGGATTATGAAATCCTAACCGAATCAACGCCGATAGATTTCCAATTTCAAACCTGAAACATAACTCCTTCATAGCCGTTGGTAAAATATTGAAATCCATCCTCGATCCGATTCGTCATTCAATTGGATTTATTCGATACATTTTATTCTAAAGGCTGCAACACACTTTCACCTCACTCGCTCGGAAAACCTTCGTTTATAGCGCGAAATCTGCGTGCAAAAGTCTATTTTATTCGTTAGCGTGCAAAAGTCATTTGAATTTCGAACACGACGATTGTGATTCTTTGTGATGCATGTAACTTTTTTTTTATACGTGTATTTTTCCTCTTGTTTATTTGGTTTGGGTTTGAGTGTTTGTTTTACTTTTGATTTGTTAAATAGAAGGCAATATTTATAATTTTATACATTTTAATAGCTTTTTATAGACATATACAAAACTGAATTTTCACTTGTTTTTTTTTTAATATATACTTCAATATACAGACATTTAAATTTTATAAAAGTATAATTATATTATTACAACAAGCTATTGTGCAGTATCCCTTACAAACAATTTGGGTATTATTATCGGATAATCTGGGCTTAGCCGAGTGAAATGTTGATTTGTAAGGCAAATGTAATTTATTGGGCATTTATCATTTCGGCCGAAATTATGTTTCGGTATAAAGCTGTTTGCTAATTCATATTTGGGCTTTATCGGATTATTCTAATATCTACGCAAAATATTATTTTGATGTTATGAAAGGTGTCTCAGTATTTTTATGTGTTTATAACACATTTTTTTATATTGAGCGATTTATAGATATATTAAAGCACAAAGAAAAATAGAAATGTTTAACCTACCGGAAGAGACCGGGAATCAAACCCGGTACCTCTGGATTACTGGTCCAATACGTGTTAACCTCTCTTAAATAAAAGCACTGACATAGGAAGAGCACATAAGTTAAACCCGGTACCTCTGGATTACTGGTCCAATATGTGTTAACCTCTCTTAAATAAAAGCACTGACATAGGAAGAGCACATAAGTTAAACCCGGTACCTCTGGATTACTGGTCCAATATGTGTCAACCTCTCTTAAATAAAAGCACTGACATAGGAAGAGCACATAAGTTAAACCCGGTACCTCTGGATTACTGGTCCAATACGTGTTAACCTCTCTTAAATAAAAGCACTGACATAGGAAGAGCACATAAGTTAAACCCGGTACCTCTGGATTACTGGGTCCAATATGTGTTAACCTCTCTTAAATAAAAGCACTGACATAGGAAGAGCACATAAGTTAAACCCGGTACCTCTGGATTACTGGTCCAATACGTGTTAACCTCTCTTAAATAAAAGCACTGACATAGGAAGAGCACATAAGTTTCACACAGGAACTGAACTCAACAGTCACAAAATACTTTGATAATGTTGGCTAATTATTTTAAATTATGCAGCGCCGTGGTCCCATTGGATAAAACTTTCCTCATAAAAGTTCCAGTACAAACCTAGCGGACCTTTTTAAACGGGTATTTAAGCACCTACTTAATGAAGGGGGTTTCGTATCCTAGATAAAATAAACAGGCACGGTAGAATCTAGAATCTACCGTGCTTGTTCCCTTCCGGGTAGATTCCTTGATTAGTACGTTGCAATAAGTACCTTAATGTCAATTTCAATTCATTTCATGACCATTATGAAAAATCATCATGCAAAGCATTTTAAATTACAAATATACACAACCGAAAATAAAATTAAAATACCCCAATCAAAAAAACATAGGTAAGTACAATAATCAAATTCCATAATAAAATATAATCAAATAATAAGAATACAATAATAAAATCAATACCTAAGCCTAAAAACAACCTATACCGCGTGCCCGCGTTTCTTTAGGTTTTTCTTCTCAAGAGTAGACACCTCTTGTGAAATACCGGTAGACTCAGAAATGTAAAAGTACCATTGTGACCTACTTACAAGATAAAGTTAATAAACTTAATAAACTTTATCTTGTAAGTAGGTCACAATGGTACTTTTACTTTTTATTTCATTTCTTTATTGATTATTATTAGTACGTATTCGTATATCACGGAGGACGTTTACATTTTGAGCGCCGCGATGGTTTCAAAAACTGATTGCTATCTTGCTCGCAGGTAGCTAAAATCAAAAGAGATACCATTCCGTGCTTGTAATACACTATAAGTATATTATGTATTTTGTACCCAGATTTATGAAATCAGAGTTACCCACTATTCAGAATTTTTAGTATTAGTAAAAACCTAATTTAGTTGGTTGACAATAAGTTGGTACATAATTCCTTTTATTGTAAACAATAAATAACGGTGTATTCTACATAAATGTAGAATATACCAGAGCTTGGTGATTATTCCTGCAATGTTCCATTAACAGTTTTTTTTTACTAATTTTGTTTATTTCAATTTTTTTGTAAATTTAATTGTATCGCTTGCTATAAAAAAGTAAAATACAAAGTATGAATAGGTTCCTCACTTTATTATCCCACGGCTCTAACAACAGTCCTGAAGGATAAAAGTATGCTAAATTCATATTTAAACCACAGGTACATTTCACTTACACACACTAAAATTTCCATCAAAATTAATCCAATACCAAAGTATATACTTAAGTATAACATCCCACAAAACATAAAAACGATAGCCTTTATTGTACCATAAAATAAAACATATCTAATGGATTTTTGAGTAAGATATCACACACGTTGCATTATTAAGATTTAGAGTGTTTCCTATATTATGTTTCATGTTTTCTGTACCTTCAAATGGAAAAATCATTTTGTTTTAATAGCCCGTTAGATATAACAAGGCGACAGCCGCATCTTCTAAAGCCTTATATTTCTGAGTCTTTTGAAACTAGAGTAATAATAAAATTCCATGCGAATGGAAAATGCTTTGAGGTGCTTCGAGGCTTCATTTCGGTTATGAGCGGTTATTGATAGTATTATGATAAAACCGTAGGATAAAATATTACATTACTGCAGACGCCGGAAAAGAAGGGCTTGCCGGGTAAGTAGGAATAGACTGCCGACCGTAGGGAGTGATACGAAGCCGGCAAGCCCTTTTCACAGCTAAGGCATGTATAGTGCTTTTCTCAAACATATGCAATGAAATAAAAAAAAAACACTCAGAAAAATATAATTCAGCTGTTTAGCCTGTTCAGGAACACAGACGCCACGTTTAAAAAAAATTCTTCCCGACCTAGGCCTTCAATTTTGTATGAAATTCCTTTACAGTTCTCTCGAGTTGTTCCGCCCGAAACGTGATACTTCGAAGCCTGTTATAACGCACGTTATGACGATATTTCATTGCATGTTTTTTTGAGATATATAAATTTAGAATTATACTAAACTAACCCGAACGACTTAGATACATTCCTAGTCAACTGACAGGAAGCAACGGTCAATAGGGAGTTGTGGAGGTCTAACTGAAAGGCCTTTGCACAGCAGTGGGACACTTAAACAGGCTAACTAAAATATGAAGTCAATACCGAAACCCGTCCACTTGGAACATTTTATAACCTACACCCATTTTAGATTATAAAAAAAATTACTTACTGATATCTTCGAACTGACTGACACTTACAAATTGTTAAGTAAGTAAGTAAGTAAGTAAGTAAGTAAGTAAGTAAACACTTTATTGTACACAAAAACAGTTAAAAAATATATCTATTAAAACAACATATAGGTACAAAGGCGAACTTATCCCTATAAGGGATCTCTTCCAGTTATCCTTTAATTGTTAAAAACATAAATATAAAAAAAAAGTTAAATAATTGAAAATTTAAAGGCGCCGGAAGTACAAGCCGCTAACATAAAAAAAAACTCAGGTTGGTTTGAAGTATGTATTCTACATGTATTATGTTGAGGAAAATTAAAGACTCCCTATTTCGTCATGTTTCATAAACACTTAAGTACTTATGTATTTTTTGGAAAAACAAGTTTATTTAAAATCATAACTAAATGTACGTACATAATCTAAAAAAATCAAAAATATATTACCTATAAAAATAACTAACTGAAATATAGTCTATAACGGTAAACTACAAAAAAGTATTCCATACTAACGGTGTATCTTGTAGTAAATTAAATAATTTAAATAGGCTAAAGTCAACCGAAATTTTTGATATGTTTAAGTAATAAAGCTAAAGCACTATTATCTTTCGGGAAATATTGTTGTTATAAGACTTAATTTATATGAAACTAAACTCAAACTCGTATGATGATATGTTCCATTTGTAGAACCAGTGAATAAATAATTAGCAACTCTGGAACATCAACGCGTTGGGACCAAAATAACTACCCAGAACTAGTTTCAGTAATTGTCATGTTTATAATTAAGCACTCAATACTAAATAACAAATAACTAAATTAACGGAGAAACTTTGAATAGGACGCGTAGATACACAAGTAAATACATAGATAGGATAGTTAACAGATTTAGACGTGTATAAAGTAACGTAAATTACTTAAATGTTCAAAGACCACTGACATTCTTACGGAGCGCTGAAAACGCTCCATGTAATTGGTGAACGTGTGACGTCTTCACCCCCGCCATGCCACAATATAATGTATGGAAAAATAACTACATTGCCAGACCGTGAAAAAGTGCGTTCAAGTTCATAAATTGTTTTGTTGAATTATGAGGTTTCTGATAACAATTCAAAGTAGCTTTTGGATTTAAATAAAACTTAAAATTTGTGTAATAAATAAATAAAAGGGCTTTGAATTACGTGACTTCTTGAAGTAACATAATTCAAAATAAAAAAATAGGACTTCGAATTATGTGACTTCTTGAAAAAAATAATAATAAAGGGCTTTGAATTTTGTGACTGAAATGAAATGAAATGAAATAATTTATTCAGTAAGTACAGGGGCACTTTTACAAGTCAGATTATGAATCTACCGGCATTTCACAAGAGGAGACCGCTGTTGAGAAGAAAGCCGAAAGAAACTCAACAGTTAGTAATTTTTTCGTAAATATTACCTATTTAAAACAATTACATTACATTACATAATGTGTTATAATTACATGGGTACATGGGTATAGATACTCCAAATCAATGTCAAGTAAGACTAGAACCTTTCCCGGGGAACCCTAACCAGAACAATTGGACGTGCCGGCTGCGACACCTCGGAATTATGACGTAATTGCGTTTTTACCGGAATTACCAACTGACAGAGGGAAATGCGGAAAACTCAAATAAAGCCTCTAACGGACGAATTGCTTATTAAGTTTCGGTACAATTTCTCCGTGTAGAATTGTAAAAGATTATTTTGTTTTTTGTCATTTTATCTGCTAATCTTTAGAGCAGTTTTTTGTATCATTTTGGTTTTTCTCCAATCATTTGTTAAATATATTAGACGACGCGGTTGGCTTTCGCGGTCCTGGGTTCGAATCCCGGCCGCGGCAAATATTTGTGTGTGTGATGAGCTCGAATATTTTGTTCCTGGGTCATGGATGTTATCTTTACCTATTTATGTATTTATATATATTATTTATATCGTCGTCTACCCATAGTACAAGCTTTGCTTAGTTTGGGACTAGGTCGATTTGTGTATGATTGTCCCTTAATATTTCTTTATTTATTTATTAACCTAATTAGATACTGGACAGTGTGATTGTATGCTGTTTGTTTCCCATTACAATCAAAATAAAATAAAATAATTTCCATCTGAATTCGATGCATAAACCAGAGTGTCACAAAATTAATACTCCGAATTGCATAGTCAAAGTTTCTTGAGAAGTCTCGAGAACTTCAGGAACTAAATTTACTACAAGACTAACTTAATATGTGAAAGTTTAGGGCACGAGTTTAAGTTTAGATAACTTGAAGCTTCATTATAACAACCAGTTGTGTACTAACTACCTAGGTGTCATAAAAACAAATAAGTACAATTTTGTATATTGAAGATAAAAATAAAAATAATACAAAACAAAAATATATTTTGAGGTCACGGTTTTTTTTTTATATTAAGTAAGCGCGTTCACACATCCCGATCATGCCTAACCGGCTGGATCAATTTCACTTATTTTTAGTACCTACATATGGGATGTTAAGAATCTAAAGATGTTTTTTTTATAGAATATTTATCGATTCTATTTTTTTTTCGTAATTTAGCTTTGTGTCATTATTTATAAAAAAATCTAAAGATGGTCAAGTGTTATACTTTTTATCAATTTTCTCTTCGTGTGAACGAAGTTCACAACGATCACGGTAATTTCCTAGTAATAATATTCCTGAGGTCCCATTTGCTATTGTTATATAGGCAAGCATTTAATGCCAATCATCATTCTCACCGTTTTGTAAGTGATATTGAAGCCGACCCTGAAGCATAATTTTATCAAGGTAATTAATTTTACGTTTTCCTAGGCCGTAAGTGTGATTTACGCTATGCGGGGAGAAAATCACACTTTCTGGCCAAGGTAAGACTTAAGAGAAAACGCGGGTGGTTTATTCATAAAGCCTCAGATCGCATATTAATAGCTCGATCTGGGACATTTACTAATTCACCGCCCAAGGTATATGTTATTTACAACTTATTATGATAATATTGTTTTTTTTTTCTTTGAGTGGGATTTTAACCCACGTCTCCACGGCTTTGTTCTACCAAAGTCGCCCTTTTTTAGCTGCTCAAAGCGATGAAAAAAATTGGTTCGATAAATAAACATTTTATTTGTTATCTTCTTGCATAAATTCAATATAAACATTGTTTGACTTGAGGTTTGCTGGAAGAGAGTTTTACTTTTCAACAGACCCATTGAAAATGTAGAGGTATATCGCGGCACTGTCTCGAGAGAGCATAAATACTTAAAAAGTCAAAAAACAAAAGTTTTAGTGATGCCGACAGACATCTAATTGCCATCCCCATATCTTTTCATCAAGCCCAACTTACTTATACAAGCTCTCAAACAAAACAAACATCAGGTAAATTTAAAATGCTAACTTTTCCACTGTATTCACCAGCAAAATTTTACCTTACCTAACTAGGGAACTAAGTTGAGTTTGCGTTGTTGTACCACCGTTTGTTGGATGGAAAACAATAATAAAAACAAACAAAGTCGAAGTTTTTTAATCCCTTTGGCTTAGTCGCTAGAGGACCGTTTGGAAATAAACTTTTAAATATTCACCATTGCTTTGATTTTCGTTTTTCAACTGCTCGTTACTAGCTAATTGATGATGTTTTTTTTTAAACCTGCAATAGTGCATTACTTTAGACGCCGGGAAAGAAGGGCTTGCCCTTTTCACGCCTTCGGCATGTATAGTGCCTTTCTTAAACATATGCAATGAAGAAAAAAAAACCCACTCAAAAAAATACAATTCAGCTGCTTAGCCTGTTCATGAACACAGAAAAAATACTTTCCGGCCTAGGCCTTCAATTGTGTATGAAATTCCTTTACAGTTCTCTCGAGTTGCTCCGCCCGAAACGTGATACTTCGAAGCCAGTTATAACGCACGTTATGACGACATTTGATTTGTTTGAGAAAAATCATTTATTCCTTTCCTCGTATCAGTTGACGAAACTGTTATGTACTTTCGTACTAAGGTATTCGTCACAATGCAATGACGGTGGAGTAACAACCATCCGTTTTCACAAAACTTGACTATTCTATTCGCTAAGTTTACTGGACTATGGTCTCGCTGGTCTACACCATTACTATTAGCTAGGTACGTAAAAAACGGGCTTACTGTGGACGCGTGTTCTTAGGCAAACATCGCGGAAAACACGCGTCGATCGATCGGGACGCCACTCTTCGACTAATTGCGTCACATTTTACACAAACAACCAATAGAATACAGTCCAGGCAGCTTTTGCAAATATCAATGATTTTCTGCATTGCTTTATTCTGGGGTATTTTTTAATGCTAACTTAATATACGTTTTTAGTAAATGACGTAGTGAGTGTTGTGTGCAACCCGACAATTGGCATTATGCGTGATGATGAGGGTAGTTTTGCGCCCCCGCCGGTGACACCCGCGTCGAGCAGCCGCGCGGACAGGGCGCGTGCCCGCAGTGTTCGGTTGGCCGCCGCCGCGACTGATCGTCTCTCCTGATGATGAATCGCGTACCGATTCGAAACATGTCGAGCGTTATTCGACTTCTACGACGTGAGTAAATCCGTTTAAGTATTTTAATTATGTCTGAGACTCACGATAGTTTTCTATGTAAAACACCAGGAAAACATACGATTACATACGACGCGCATATCAAAATAACAAGAATCCCAGCAATTTCTCGCTAATATTCTCGCGAATGATATAATCCTTCAGTTTGTTGAATAATAACTGAATTAGGCTTACAAATGCCACGACACGCGGCAAATGGGTCGGCATGATGTGTGCTCACCGTGTGATGGAATAGCGTAATCTGTTTATTTATGCTCATTTTCAGTTGAAACTGTTTGGAATACAGGGTGGCTCAATTTTATTACCTATTTACTAGTTGCGCCACACTGTGCTGCTACCCGCTCATTTTACGGGAACACTACATTTTCCGGAATAAAATATGCCTATGTGATAATCCAGGGTGTCAGCTAGCTTCATACCAAAATTAATCAAAGTGGTCCAGCCGCACACTCACAATTTTTCGCCTTTTGAAATTAGTGTGATGAAACTATTTGATTAAACTGAATAAAAGTGTCACTAGACGACAGATTAACGAAATGACAAAATAGTACCATGGCCATCCATGATCCATCATGATTCATGATCCATGGCGGTCCATGGTCGATATATTGGCCGGCCGGGAACTTGTAGGGCAGAAATCGGCGCGAAACGTGAGAATCTTGTCGTTGAACTGGACCAGGTTCTGGACCTCATTAGCAAATGGGGATCTGTTAACCTGGTTGAGTTCAACGCCAAGAAAACCCAGGTGTGTGCGTTCACTACCAAGACGTCTTCGTTTCTCCCTACTCCTAGTCTCCAGAGCACTCCTCTTGGTTTGCGTGATAGCCTGAATATGCTAGGCATGGACATCCGCTGCAATCTTAACCAAAACGAATACATCGAGTCACTGATTACCACAGCTTCCAAAAAACTGGGGATCCTGAACAGGGTGCGACGGTTCTTCACGCCGGACCAGCTTTGCCTTCTTTATAAGACTCTAGTTCGGTCGTGCGTTGAGTACTGCTCGCATCTGTGGGATGGCTCCGCCCAATATCTACTCGATGCTCTTGACAGATTGCAGCGTCGGGCGGTCCGCATCATAGGTGACGAGAAAAGTACCAGATTCCTCGAACCCCTTCAATTACGTAGGGACATTGGGTCGCTGAGCGTTTTCTATCGCCTATACCATGGCGAGTGTTCTGAAGAGTTATTTTCTCTTATCCCACCCTCCCCTTTCCGTCATAGAACCACACGTGCCAGCTTGCGATGTCATCGCCTCACCGTGGAGAATATTCCCACCCGTACCAAGAAGTTTGGCAATTCCTTCATCTGCCGAACTATTAAAGTATGGAACTCCTTGCCGGCTCATGTGGTTCCTCCTTCTTATAACTTGGGACCCTTCAAACGAAGCGTGAAGAAGCATCTCTCGGGCCAGCATGGCAGTGTCAACTGACTTGGCACCGTTGGTTTCTCGTCAGTTGCCATTGCGACTTGGGCTCCCCTTTTTGCTTACCATCAGGCGAAGTGAAGCCACTATGTTGTGCCGTTATAAAAAAAAAAAGTACCATACATTGCTAAAAAACTTGCAAATGAAATTTCCGGTTTTCGTAAATAATATTTTGCAACTAACAACTGGTTGAAAAACGTAGAACAAAGCAATGGTGAATATTTGAAAGTTTATTTCCAAACGGTGCTCCAGCGACAAAGGAATAAAAAACTTCGACTTTGTTTGTTTTCATTTTTGTTTTCCATCGAACAAACGGCGGTGTAGCAACGGAAACTTGATTTTGCTCCCTAGGTAGGTAAAGTACAATTTTGCTAGTGAATAGGGTGAAATAGTTAGCATTTTAAATTTACCTGATGTTTGCTTCGTTTAAGAACTTCCATAACTAAGTTGGGCTTGATGAAATGACATGACGCGGACAATTAGATGTCTGTCAGAGCGTTAGAATCACGGAAACTTCTATTTTTGCGATTAAGCTCTTTAGAAACTGATTTACTATATTCATTATCTTTCGATCGGCTTGCAAAAAGCAAACTTTCTTTTACATTCTCCATTATAATGGGTAAGAGTGGAAGTGGAAATTCTTTCAAACCTTTATTATAACAGCACTATGATCTGACCTCGCTACTCGGATGCTTTTGACCAAAAATATATATCTGTCGTAGGAGGTCATGACATGAACATGAGTATGGAAGCTCAACAAAACCGGCGCGCCACCGGAAAGCGACAGTAGCGCCCCCTTGAACCAGTTTTGGCGCGCTAGGCAGAGTCTTGGCGGTTTACTCGGAGAACTCACGACACTTCACTTTGGGTCACCATTGAGTGCACTACTGCGTTGTACCTGTCCCGTTCGTTTTGCTATTCCAAGATGTTTAGAGTAATTTAATAAATACTATAATAAATTTATGAAATATGTAATGTCTCATTTTTTAATGTGGGTAGGTACACCACAATTTTTATTTAAGCCAATTATTATACAAAGATCAAAGCTTGAAGAAAAATTGAAAAAGGAGCTACCTGGGGGAAGAAGCGGGAATCGAACCCGGTACCTCGATTGCCGGTCCAGCGCGTTAACCATTTCGCTACTCTAGGTCCTAGGTCTCTTCCCCCAGGTAGCTCCTTTTTCAATTTTTTTTAAGCTTTGATCTTTGTATTTAAGGCTTAAATACTATAACGTTCGAGATTTTGAGTAGCTCTTCTAGCGTGCAGACCTGAGTGGCAGGAACGGTTATTTTATGTTTCGTTGTTTAAGGAATAAATCAAGTTGATTGTGTCTTAAAGTATTTCATCTTGCTCACAACCACCTCTTCGTCTACAAATTTGTTCGATAGTGCATCACAATAATGTGCCACACGCCGCTCTGCCCATCCATCTATCTCTGTCATATCTATAATTTATCTTTTTAACGAAAGAACGTCGGTTGACCAAGTAACGGTAACTTAATTACACAGATTGGAAAATTACAGACAATATTAAATATGTTCGAAAACGCTAGATCTAGGCAGTAGAAGCACATTTATAATTTATTTTGATATCAATTTAAAGCCTGACCAGAAATATATGAGGATTGTCAAGAGGGCGCAATTTACAAGATTTATATGGCAACAATTTTGCAACCAATAGCAAAGTCAAAGTCAAAGTCAAAGTCATTTATTCTGCTTAAAACGTGGTACATAAGATGTTCAGACAGCTAGATAGAGAAACACACATTTCACCAGTAACTGGCATGCAAAATGGACACATGAAACAATAGACTACATATAGTCATCATCTCAAATTACAATATTACTTACAATGTCAATATTCAATATATAATATTCATTATTCAAAATTAAAGTAAGACAATTTATTATATACAACACTCAAGCTTTATAATAATCAAAAAAATCATTTACGCAGTAAAAACATTCTTGAATAAGCCATTTTTTAAATCTAGTTTTAAATAAAGTAAGCGGCAATTCCTTAATGTCATCATGCAGCCGATTGTAAATATCAATTGACATACAATATGCATTTTTACCATATAATTTCGTTCTTTTAGATGGAATAGCAAGTTGGTTAGGGTATCTTGTATTGAACTTACATACGTCCCTTTTTTACTGAAGAACTCTGGATGAAGTTTAACAAATAAACACACTTCATATATGTATATGCTGGGTACAGTCAGTAATTTTAGGTCTTTAAAGAACGGCTTACAAGACGTTAAAACATCTACATTACATATAGCTCTTATACACTGTTTCTGAGCTATCAGTACTCTGGAGTGGAGCTAGCAACACACTGTACCAAATGACCTCAGTTTAAATACCTGTCAGTTCCTATGGTAACCTCGTAATATTATTTTAATGGAATGCACTCTATTGCCGACTGTTTTTTGTGTAGTAGACACGTGTACACTTTATTTATAATGTCACATTCACGACTGTGAATGGTTTTCGGCATTTTCTTTGGGTATTTTTAAATATTTGTCTTTTAAAGAAACCAGCACGAATGACATTGACATTGTTGACAACCATCATAAAATCATTGCCAGTGTAAGAAATTAGTTCCAGTGAAATTCCGCAATATGGCGCATCCTCATATATTTCTGGTCAGGCTTTAACATCATCTACTAACCTTCTATCCACAAGCATGTAGTGCTATTATGTATTCTGTGCCACAAGTAAACATACAACGAAAACCCGCATCAGTTTCCTAAGTATAACATTTCACGACATCACATACAAATGATGTCCAAATAACCTGTGGTTACTACGCAAACCTCGTAACACGCTCGTAAACGTCCTTGCACTGTCGACCTTCCGACAAATACCGAATGGTATAAAACCGGAGCAATTTTTTATCCGTCATAAACACTCAGTTAACATGAAATGTATGCACATATTTAGTCTGGTATCGTCTGGAATCGGCGTGTCTCATAGTGAAATGGATGTGGAAAAAAACAGATGTACTTTATCATTCTGTGAGGTTTTGCCCATAAATTACCATGATTTTGTTCGGTTTGTTTGAGTATAGAAATATTTTGGAGAGGGATATTGTCGAACAATAAAATAAGAATTCGAGGAAGAATAATGATTTGGTTACTTAAGCATTCAAGTGCCAACTGTCAGGCAGCTTTTACAAAGATCTAAAAGGAGAACGCACTAACAGTGCTTCATTTTGTGTAATTAAACAATTTAATATAGAAACAAACTTAATAAAAATATAAAAATACTTTTACCGGTTTGAATTTCGAAATTTTTGATTATTGACAATGTACTTTAATATAAACGTGACGTATAATAATGCCTATAAAATGGTTAGTCTGTAATATTAATATAAAAGCGTTTTATTCATGTTTTATTACAGTTAGGCAAACGAACTAGTCCCCTGGCGTGAGAATTGCTTAATTGATGGACGCATTTGTAATTTAACCTATTGTTCTCGTCCTGATATCTATTAGAGTCTAGGGGAGCATTAAATTGATATCCCGTTGATTATTGTTTATTCGGTCCTTCGCTAATTTTGGTTCGGGTCCGTTTTAGAGTTGATCAACATAATTATACAGGATGAAATTGGTGTCGTGATAATTGTTTGAAGCATCTTATTTGTGTTTTTCTTCTTCATTGGTGTTGATAGCCCCGATATATTTATATTTGTCTATTTCCAGATCTACACCTCTACATTACCAATTTCAGTTATCTTTATCAAATAATATATGTGGTCTGTGACAACAGCAATAAATCAAAACATAAATTCTACTCTTTAAACTAAACATCATTTGTTTAGAAACTTTAAAAAAATGTTGTATTACTTAATAACTTAAAAAAATATATATTTATTTATTGATTTATTTATTGAAAAACAGGTTACATAACATTACAGTTTACACCAATGCGTCATGAACCGAACAATGTTTTGACGGTGAAACGGCGTGGCCCCGTTGTTCCGACATGTCGGGTGTCATTATGAGAATGTATCGCAAAATATTTGCTAATTAAATAGTAGAGTGACAGCCAGTGATAGCGACGTCAATGTTAGAAATAACGAGCATCAGAAACTAATAATTTTTTCAGAAGTTGGTGTAACAATGTTGTTCAGTTTGAGGAGTAAAATCTATGTTTTAATTTACTGCTTCTGTTATAAGCCACACTCGGTAGTACTGATAATCATTCCTTTTAGTAGACCAAGTTTTGCTAAACTTGGTATAGGTACCGAAGTTCTCTTGTAAAACATACTAGGTATGTAGATAAGATTTTGCATGCAATTTAAATTCTCGCTATAGTTATTGGCTAGTGTTCCAAACGCTAACTTCGCCGAACTAAGCAAGATCGAGTACCAGCTCTAGTCGAGTTTCAGCAAGACTAGATTTCTGGAATGTTCCCGTAGTTTCTAGGCCACTGAGCATTGTCGAGAGGACTTACCAGTTGTGTGCCTATGGATGTATCGTAATACTATATTACGATACATCCATATACAAGATTTGTAGTGAACTTGATATATTTCATTAAGTCTCAATCAGTTCAAATTTTCTATTAATAAACTATCTCATTAGTTAAGTCAAAACGAAGAATTCAATTACAATTTAAGTTAGATAAGTGTAAAAATACACATGTTTATTGTTATTTCTTTATTAAGTATAATTTTTAATCTTAGTATTATGTATTCCTCTTAGATAAGTTTAATATTTAAATTTAGTATGTACCCATTAAATGAAAGTTGTGCATGGTAGTCATAGAAATGTAAATTCAGTACAGTCTAACTATAACTACATCCTATTATGTTAATGACAATTTACATTTTGTAACCTTGCCGAATAAATAAATAAATATATAGGAAAACACGTTTCAAATGAAACGTAAGTGTTCTATTATGACGACGCGATTGGCTCTGGGGCAGTGAAGCTGCCTAGGAAGCTGACGGTCCTGGCAATGGCAAATGCTTGTGTGACAAGCACGGAATATGTTCCTGGGTCATAGATAGTTTCTGTATATAAGTATGAATACACATAACACGAGTTTACGCTCTCTTGCATGAGAACATCGAACCTAGTCATTAATTTTGAGACAAGATTCATATGAGTGATATTACCTTATATTAGCTAAAGAAAGCCAGATATAGTGAATTTGTAAACATAACTTTTTTTTTTTACAGATATAAAAATCATTTATTAAAAGATACACGATAGGAAAAATTACAATAAGTTCTGATCAAACATAACTACCTAAAGCACCTCCGAGCATGCCACAAAATAGACTTCCTAAGTACATAACCGCAAGCAAACTTTGCCTCGTGGATTTAGTTCAAACTTCAAGTATTTCGCACCTTATGCCGCACTCATGTGCTGTGTAAGACGCGACTTAGCTATATATGAAATTCAAGTTTAAATTCTAGTTACAATATCACCGTAGAAGCTTTCAAAAGTAACATGTTTGAAACTTAAAGAAGTAAAAAGGTTACTAAGAGAAGTTGTTCAGCCGCAGTGATCAGACGGGAATAATTTCAGTTTTATTACACAACTATTTACCCCAGCACACTGGCTCAAGGTCATTAAGGTCAAAGTGTCCTCTTGGTTTACTTTTGTCCGACAGTGGACGTTTCTCGGTTGATATGATGACTTTGTGGTGACTCGAAAGGTTGTTACAGACTGATGCCATAACCAGGATTAACGAACGAAGGTCGTAGAACTGCCTAATTCTAAGACGGTATATTTAATATACGAGCATATTTAATAGGAGGAACATGTGCTGCTGATGGGAACGACGAGTTTTTCAGTGGCGACCACGTATCAGAACATGCAAAAAGAAGTGTAATGTGTTTGAAATATAATGTGGTTATTCCTATCTATAGAATCACCGGTGTATCGCGTGGACAGATTTCAATGAAACCCTCTTCTTACATTAACCAACTCATAGATATTATTTTATTAAATGTATCTTAAACAGCCGCATGCATGTTCAACCCCAGTGTACGCTGTTTGTGTTATCTTCGGATCGATCCCCATGTATTAATAGCGTTATTCATGCCGGTTGGTTGCTCATCACATCGGCTACGTCAGTAGGTTACTTGGATGCTGCAAGAGTAAATAATATTTGTTCAGATAATGAACGAGTATACGGACTTTGCAAAAAAATTTATCCCTGTGTTCAAAAGAGACCTTTGATCCTTAACTACAATGACAATCATGTCTTTAGCTGGGGTTGGAGCACGTTTTCGTAGAAAATTAATGATGTTAGAAAAATCCAAAGAGCACGATGGTTTTAGGAAAAACCTTAAAAATGCCGCTAACTCTGGTTTTGTACAAATACACAACGCCATATCTTATAAAACTAATTTGTGGCCTCATCGCCTTAAAACGGCTGGACATATTTTCATTTCGGTACATATCCAAAAATCGTTACGGGATGCTTTTTATCCAGCTCAACCCGGCTTGACTCCTTTTACTCCGAACGAAATAACTCCTTTTTACTCAGATGAAGTTGTGGCCTAATTCTAGTAGTAAATAAATATAACTCGAATTTGTCCTGTAAAAAGTGAATCGTCTTCATTTCTCAGCAAATGTACCTTTGACAGTAATATTCAATTTAATGAACACTACAACAGCCATCCAGAGTGACAGTATAGTGGAAGCTTTACTTTTACTACGACTTTATGACCTGATTGGTCTTGGAGATTATCTAATAAAGTTTCTTTCATTACAGGTAATTAAGGCGTATTTTTCAAATTGGTGAAGTTATACAAAGGTAAATATTTATCAAAATTCTGCAGCAAGTATGACTACAAAATAACATAATATGTCTACATTGTTATAACAATACGAAATCCGAAAAATGGGACTTCGTCGGTTTGTTGTCGTTTTGCTATCGTTATATATGTGAAAATCGGGCATACAACTAAAATACCATATTCCCAGTTCAATGTATGTCGCGAAACTGCAATAAGAATGTAAGTGTCATAATTTGTATTCAGTCTCAGACCTCTATTCAGCTCGAGAATCGGTAAGTGATGTAAGCAAATATTGAATTGGTTTTAAATTCTCCTTAAATAATGATTTCAAGTCAATTATACGATTTAAAATTACGGTTTTACTCTCGGTTATAGGTCAGAAACGGTTCGATAAGTGTCGAACTGTTCTTCTTCTGGTAGTTCGATAGGGTCCTTATTAAATAATGCGTATTGTAGAGGGCTCTTAAGATAACCTTAAGAAAACACATAGCTAATAGGACAACAGTGTTCACAATGTCTCACGAAAGTTTTAAAAAGACTATCCGAAGTCAAGTTACGACTTAGCAAATAAATCAACGTCATTAAACATATTGGTTTATATCACCATAAAGAAATACACAGAAACAATACGCACGAAAAGATATAAAAACTCTTCACAATAAAAGTAAGTATGCTCACATTAGTACCGAGTCTCACGGTCACGTCTGAAAGAAGACGTAATGGAAATAAAATTTTACGCACGCTGCGACTCATGCAACTCATACAAGGCTAATCTAACTTGAAAAGATGTTTCATAACCGTATGTAGCTTTTTTAGTACAGTTGAATTTGGTTCGTGGTATACTTTACTCTGTAATAACAATCTCACTTTTACTCCCGACGCAAAAACGTGACTTGAAGAATTTTTCATTTAATTATTTATGAAATGCTGGATGGGAATATGTGGATAAAAGAAATAAGAGATTATTAAGAAAACGTGATACATGTAAATTTACTTGCAAGCTTATATCGTTTAAGTATTTCTCGTTTTTTTAAATATTTATGGAGAACACAAATGTACACGCTTTCTTTTGAATGACAGATCAGCAAAATAAACATGATTGTATTTTTTGGGTTTGCCACACAATACGCCTTTGTTGTGTGTATGTAATACTAACTGTTTTACATTGACATAATAATATGCTAACTTTTGCAATGGCTGCCTTTAAATTTATTTTCTTAACACACAATAGTGTTTAATTAATTACTATACAATATATACGAATATCAACACGCAAAGAAAAATTAAATTTCCACACATTTCCATACGAGAACTGGAACCCGGTACCTTTGGATTACTGGTGCAACGTCTTAATGTTTTGACCAGAGACTGTACGATACTACGCTTTAAACCCTTTTGCTTACATATTGAAAGACATAATTGTATAAAAAAATGAACATCATCAATATTATTTGTACTTGTCGTTAAAGATATTCATTCAGAAAATTCAGTATAGACGTGTTTCCGGTCTTTAGTGAGAATTTCTTTACAAAGGCGTGTCAAGTGAGATATGCATGTTTAAGAAATTCCAATCCAATGGCTATTAGGCTTATCTCCGACTTTATCCACCAGTCAGGACAGCATCATAAATATCTTGCGTAAATCATCGCTCGGTTTAGAGAACACTTAAATATTTATTTATTTGATGGGCACTAGCAGCTATATCACTGATCAAGTTGTCCATGTATATGAATTCAAACAATTTTAAAAGACAGGACTGGTAAAGCGATTTTCCACTCAGATCGGCTGGCAAAAGTAACATGAAAATAATCTGTTCGTCACTGTACTATAATTTTACTAATGAGACACATTGACAAATTTCATATATAGTAGTAATGCTAAATGTTAAGGTTAATTTCAAATTAAGATTAACTTTTTTCTCTCCACTTGTCGATTTGCTCCTATTCTGTCAAGCTGTCCAGTGAAGAGCATTCGTACTTTTTAGGGTTCGTACCCAAAGGGTAAAAACGGGACCCTATTACTGAGACTTCGCTGTCCGTCCGTCCGTCCGTCTGTCACCGGGCTGTATCTCAAGAACGGTGATAGCTAGACTGTTGAAATTTTCACAGATGATGTATTTCTATTGCCGCTATAACAACAAGTACTAAAAATAAAATAAAATAAATATTTAAGGGGGGCTCCCATACAACAAACTTGTTATAGATTATGGTACGGAATCCTTCATGCGCGAGTCGGACTCGTACTAGTCGTACTTGCCCAATTTTTGGTTAATTCATGTGGCAAAATCCCGAAACACTCACTATCGAAAGTCAAATTAAGGCTCAACCATGTATTCGTTCTCCACCTCGCCCAAGTGGGTAACTACGGTTTTCATGACTTCTGCGTACTGACTTTCTATTTCGCTAAATAAACGATTCCTTTCTTTCACTTTGTTAGAATCTCTTAAATTATATCAAAGAGCAACAATTTGATTTGGAAGCTACTGCCCGGAAACCCTAATAAATGTAAAGTGCTTTCAAGTTTATAGAAGCTCCAGACAATTTAGAGAAGGCGTTATATCAAATATTTAAACTTCTGATTTCTTAACGAGCAAGCGAATTATTAAATCAGTAAGCTCTGTTGCCTCCGTGGATTATAGGTGATGTGAATTTTCAATCAGTTTGTAAGCTATATTTCCTTCAGTTTCAGATTTTCGGATCCTTTATTTCAGTCTGGTACTATTTTGGCTTGAATTTACTTCTCTACTCCGGACTACATGGCCACCTATTTCCAATCCATTCAAATCCTGCTAGCTTTGACGATTATGTTGGTTATTTTGTATTATTTTGATTCTCCCGATGACCGCTGGGGGAGGAAATTGTTTGAGTGGCGACCATGTACGAGAAATCGCAACTTTTTTTTAACGTGACTTGAGCTGTATCAGGGCTGTTTAGCTCTCACTAACAGTGAGTCGCACTTTGTGTGGAAGTATGTATATATATGAAGTATATATGAAGAGTATAATCATATCGGAGGACTTAATTTTTTACTAATACAGGCTTACGCAGTTGTTTTTAAATGCCGTAAAAAAACTAGTAAGGGTGGGTTTTGTATCAAAGTTTTTATTTATCCGTGATTCAGCTTAGAAAAATGTTACGTATCCTATTTAGACTTTATTTCCCATTGCCACCTGACCAAACATTTCTTGTCGCTTTTCAGCTGTGATTATTTAGGCCCAGCCCGGTCAGAATTAAAAACTTTTTCATACAACATTTGACGACTTTCGTTATTAAAATTGTTACAGGCACTTTTTGTTTGTTCTGTATTCCTTTTTGGCTTTTAATCATATTTGTATAAGTAAACGTTTTAATAAATACTTCAAATGTTTAATATAAGAGTTCTACACTGACTGAGGTCTGTGAAAGACTTTGTAAACACGTGTCCTAAACTAAGTAAATACCTTCATGTACCATGTTTCAGTAGTGGTAAATTAGATAATCATGGTATCTAATAATATTTTTAAACTTCGACTTTGAAAAATTACTCCATGGATTTTAGAACCACGGTAGGTACCTATGCTATGTTCTAACCCTACTCATAACATAAATATTTCCCCTTATCCAAATTCGAACCCAGGACTGCTCGCTTCTAGGGTTACTGTGTCAAATTTTCCAATTAATACATCAACCTGTCGACCATCCCAACTATGTTTTACCTGGAACCAATTCGTGGTCGAATTGGTGGCACGACACAACTTAATCCTGTCTACCCTCGTTCACCGCGCGACAGATTGACGCGGCGTTCCAATCACTTCAATTTAAATGCTCCTTAGACGACGATTTACCGTACAAAGATTCCTGTCAGACCTGTATTGTGTGGGCAATCAAATTTGAGTAAGTATGTAAGCTATTCGCCGTATTTAATAATATTCTATCCTAAAAATATGACGTTTTTTGCTAACCAACGCTTTTGTTGTCCGTGTTTAGCAGCTGATCGACGTAATTGTACATTGATAGTCTCATCATCATTCTTATTAAAGATTTACTCTTGTCGAAAATATGTTAATATTTTTATAGATTTCAGAAGATTTTAATAAATATTTAAATATGTATATAGCCTACTCATCATTAAATTTATTAATCCGCTACACAAAGGTTATCTGGAAGAGATCGCTTTTTAGCGATAAGATTGTCTATTGTTTACCTCTATTGTAATATTTATCTGTTTTCTGTATTTCTTTCTTGTTGAGGTGTGCAATAAAGAGTATTATATTTTATTCTATTCTATTCTATTTCATCCCATCCCATCCCATCCCACCCCATCCCATCCCATCCCATTCCATTCTATTCTATTCTATTCTTTTCTTGTCGGTGCAGCTCTCCCCAGTCCGTTTTACGACGCGACGTTTACCATTTTCTTTATCTGGTCTAAATAAGAAATCCTCAGCCTTCTCTCTTCCTGTCCTTTCCTCAATTTTTCCTTCCCTTAGAGCGTCGTTTCGTATTAAATGGCCTATAATTATCAAATAGTCTAGATACGTAGAAACGTTTGATAAGTTATTTAAATAGATTTAAGCAAACAGTTGTTTTATTGTGTACCTATGAATTTTGATTAATTCGGAGCGGAGTTCATCTAACGACTTTGTAGCTCGTCTTAAATTATATAAAAACAGGACACACTAACACCAAACAACGATCATCGAACACGAAATCGTTTGAACCGTCCGTGTTGTGTTTGATGTTCATTAGCTGTACGCACGTGCGAACATTTTGCAACTGGTCCCAAATCTAATGTTTGTACAGTCGGACCAGGAATCTAATCACTGCCGAAATTGGGCGCTACATGCATTGGAGCCGAGCTGGGATTTGCAGGCTTGGGGCTGGATTAATTTGGAAATAGAGCAGCGCAGTCGACAAAAGTTTGTGTACAACTAGGTACAATAAGATCAGATAGGCGCTTTTTTTAACCTTTCACAAATTGTTCTTCTTACCGTTTACAATTCAAAAAAGTTTTAAGTATTTATGATAACGCGTTTGGCGCATTTTGTAGATACCTGCCTACTGAGCCGGCGGTCCCAGGTTCGAATCCCGGCCAGGGCTTATATTTGTGAGATGAACTTGAATATTGTTCTTGGGTCATGGTTATTCTATGTATTTAAGTATTTTATCTATATAAGTATATTAAGTATATATATCGTCGTCTAGTGCCCATAACACAAGCCTTCTTGAGCTTAATTTGGGACTAAATCGATTTGTATGAGGTATTCCGATATTTATTTATTTAATTTTTATTTATGTACATAAATGTTATATTGATATGTTCGGAGACGGTCATGAGTATGGAAGCTTAATGAAACTAGTACACGTGTCCCCCACTTGCTGGATATGTGCCAGCCTTAGAGCAATTACCGCCTGGCCAAAACGAACCATGGCCAATCTGGAGGACACTAAACAGGCTCAGGTCCCAGGTTGGCCGCTGTAGGGAAAGCATGGCTTGATGGGGTCTGCTTCGGGACCAGTCAACTCAATGCGTCTGTAACTCAGCACCACAAACGATGGCGCATCTGCTGGTTTGTCCGGCATGCCCACATTCCTGTTCGCTCCTTGACCTGAGGGATGCGATGGTCACAGGGCTGTCGACGCCGCTGTCTTTTGGGCATCACATATTTGAGGAACCTCGACACGAAAGAAGAAGAAGAAGAATGAAACTAGTACCTCTAGCACAACTGTAACTGTAAGACGCGACTCTTTTTCACATATCTCTTTCTTCGCTGTATCGTAAGAGAGTGACGGGCGATGCTATGTCGCGCGACAATAGTTGCGAAGCGTAGTTGTGCTAGACGGGCAGCGGGCTATCGGAAGGCGACAGTTGAACCAGTTTAGGCGCACTAGACAATCTTGGTGGTTTGCTCGGAGAGAACGGCCACACTTGACTTTGGGTCACCATCGAGTACACTACTGCCTTGGAATTATCCCGTTTCGTCGTGAATGAAGACCATTCCGTTGGAGAAATCGGCCATCATGCAGACCTCTGTTATGTTATGTTTCGTTATTTAAGGAATACAAGTCAAGTTGATTGTGTTTCATCTTGCTCACAACTACCTCCTCGTTGGCAAAATTATGTCCGGCAGTACATCTAATGTGCCACACACCGATCCCCGACAGATGTATTGTATAGACAGAGGTTCATCTTTTTTTATACATTAATTTCTTCCTCTCCCTCTGTGTAACCACCTGGAGCGGTAAAAGCTTCCAAAGGCTTTCATTTTTTTACGTTTTGATTATTCTAGTCCAGCGCTTTATAGCATTTTTAGGGTTCCGTACCCAAAGGGTAAAAACGGGACGCTGTTACTGAGACTTCGCTGTTCGTCCGTCCGTCCGTCTGTCACCAGGCTGTATCTCAAGAACGATGATAGCTAGACAGTGAAAATTTTTACAGATGATGTATTTCTATTGCCGCTATAACAACAAATACTAAAAATAAAATAAAATAAATATTTAAGGGGGGCTCCAGTACAACAAACTTATTATAGATAATAGTACGGAACCCTTCATGCGCGAGTCGGACTCGCACTTGCCCAATTTTTTTTGTATGTTTTCACTCCAATTGGAAGTGGTCTTCCAGTAAAGTACTGGCTAATATTATATCAACATCACCTTACAAATTCTTTTCCAACCTTATTCCATTACATAAAAAAATAAAATAAATAAGCATGTGTAAAATTTTATAACTGCATAGTCATCATCATCACCATTTCAGCCACAGGACATCCACTGCTGAACATAGGCCTCCCCCAGAGACATCCAGATCGGCCGGTTGGAAGCGACCTGCATCCAGCGGCTTCCTGCAACTTTTACCAACTTAACCTTTAACTGCATAGTGAAGAGGCATTATTCAACTTAATATTAACAAAGTAAAAAGTATGTAAGTATTTAATCCCGAATAAAATGTTAGCCTATGAATGCCGTATTACCTATAGAGTAGTCTAGAGTCACGCACTGTGCGTCTTTAACATGCGCACGAAACGGCTAGATACGAACACTAGGCCCACGAGAATTTAGTACTACACGTGTACGCACAGCCATTTTCACGAGCAGGTATAACACTTAAAACTACCCTAGAAAGTGACCGAGGACTAGAATGCACGAGTCTTTAAATAGTGCTTTTTTTTCGACAAAAAAAATCTGGAACTATAAACCGGGTGAAGATGGAACTTGGTTGAGGTTGAGGTCAGCAAAAGGCTATCTCGTCAGAAAAGGCGTAACGTGTCTATATGCTCGTACTTTAGCTTTTTAACTATATTCCTATAAATATAATAATAATAAAAATCTCCTGTAAGGTAACTTAGTTTAACGCTGTCATTTTAACAAATGAACACTATAAGTCCAGTACTTTAAAGGCCGGCAACGCACTTGTAACTCCTCTGGTGTTGCAGGTGTCTATGGGCGACAGTAATCGCTTTCCATCAGGCGATCCGTTTGCTGGTTTGCCCCTTATAATATAAAAAAATATATGTATATAAAACTATAACAAATTTTTGAACTTTAAGCTTCTTATTCAGTCGGCAATAACACCCTTCAACAGTATTTCTATACGTGCCTCTAAGCCACTCTGAGGCCAGAACTCTAATTTCCGTGAACACTCAAAATCACATAAACCGAGCCACACGTGATTTTATGGCCTATTGCGTTATATTAACGACCGCTTCGCTTTGAACAATCAGCTAAGGTTTGTTCTGTCATGAACCATATCAAAAAATTCTATCTCCACAAACCAAGTTCAAGCAAAAAGAGATTTGTAAAGTAAGGAATAGGATCCAATTTTACAAGAAACGAGAGGAGGACTTACGGGTTTAATATTATGTTGTTTACACTCATAAGTTTCACGATTTCTTATGTATTTAGTAGAAGCTTGAAATTTTATTACCTGTAAGATTTCTTAATAAATAATAAGAGCTTTTCCAAGAAATATACGTATGATGAAGTGATTTAGTAATAAAATGAATCGTAACTAATTTGTGAATAAATAGTTAGTGGAAACAAAGTTCACAACACAACACACACATTCACAACACTGAAAATTTGTTGGTGGAGAATATTTTAAATTGTAAAACTATAATGTATGTTGTTCAGGAGTATTGACTCGTGAGCGTTTAACATCTCAAAATAATCTAAATATATCAAATAAATATCGGAAAACATTACCCAAACCGATCTTGTTCCATTGTGATATGGGCACCAGACGACGATATACATACTTATAAATATAGATATACTTAAAATCCATAGAAAAACCATGACCCACGATTAAATATCCGAATTTATCACACTAACCATTAGCCTTTGCTGGGATTTGAACCCAGGACCGCCGGCTCGGTAGGCCAACCGCATCGTCATCGTAATATAATAATAAAGAACGTAGGCATCAGATCATCTGATATTCTCGAGTTAACTGTACGCGATATCCGTCATTCTGCCACATGAATATTAAATAAAGTAATCCCGAAAACGGACACAAATCCGGGTTGTTATTCCATTATCGTCATGATACTTCATATTACGTTTTACCAACAAAGGTGCGTTAAAGAAAAACGTTTGGCAAGAAAATAGCTGAGCGGAAAAGCGGAAAATAAGTTCAAAGCCAGCGTGCCTGGGTGAGAAAATCCATTGGAATGGAAGGATTTTCCACGCGAGCGGCGGCCGTGCCTCGACCATTCAGTGGGTCATTCATACCCAGCGTTTGAACATTTCGGTGTGCACTGCGTAGTTTCAGGCTTAGGGGAGTTTAATTTATTCAAAACATGTTCCAAATTGAATAGGTAAGGAATGTTAGGACGGCTTGTTTTTGAAATGTTGTCTGACACTCTGTTTACCTCTGACAGGTAAACATAGCGTAGGTGGGTGTTTCTTTTCTTAAAGTGTATTCCTTTTTTTTGCATATACCTTAGTTCTTTAGTTAAGTTTATCACCTTTAACCCTTTCCATAATTAAATAAAAAGATACTTAACAAATTTCTTTGTTAAATTTTTTTTATGTCAGAAGTTAAAATCCGTCGATGCGATCTGGCTTGATGGCGTTCTTACGAAACAAAAGGAACGTGCATCGCACTGTTAATTTTTTTTATGGTTCTAAATGCAACTTTAACGTTTTTATTATAGTGTAACTGAATATAAATAAAACATCGTGTGACCAAGTGGAAAAACAAGGACGATCTCCGATGTAGGACAAACTACTTAATCCTCTTATTCGTGACTCGGGTTAATTCCAAGTTAACTATAATATATCTGTACTATTTATTATAAATATACGGCCGCAACTTCGCCGCGTAACCATTAAAAAGGTACCATCTTTTGATGGCCTTGTGGAAAAGTTTATTAAAGATGAGCGAAACGTCTTAACTTGGCCAAAAATTCTGTCGTATCTTCAAATTCCGAATTCCAGGTGTCTTGTTCTCGCCTAGTAACATGCAACCACGTTTCTAGACAGATTCCCTGACTGATTGATTTATTTCTCGATAAGGCTTCTGTAATTTTTCAAAATGGCGGAGACTTAAAGGTTGAAAACACAAAAAATTACATAATTTTAGCCATTTCAAAAAAAAAGGAGTGGTTTACTGACCACGGGGCCACTAGTTAGTAGTAGTAGTAGTAAATAAAATTGCAAACTGGAAAATAAATAAAACACCGTGTGACCAACCACTGGAACAAGCTGTCTCGGATGTAGAACAAACTACTTAATCTTCTCATTCGTGACTGGAGTTTATAGTGACTGTTGCCGATATTTATATCTGCGTGCTTTTAAGAGGCCTTATTCCTTTAAAAAAAAACTTTTTTCATATTATGACAAATATATTGATAATTTCAACCAACTTTTTGAGGGGAATAATACTTTTCCCTGAGTTCTAGGTAGTAACATAGCTATTTCATGCTTTCATTGCATGCAGTCGAAAATAAGTTGAAAAAACTAATTTTCCGCGTGAATTTTGTTAATTTCGAGTAGTTTTTGAAACAAAAATTATCAATGAAAAATTCAAACTGTACGTTTCAAAATAATATACCAATAAATCCTAATACCTAGCCCTGTTCTAGGTAGTAACATCAATAATATGTTAAGAAACATGTTTGATCATAGAGAAAAATGTCTAAAACAATAAGCATTTTAAAAGGAATAAGGCCTTTTAACGATGTGCTTTGTTTACATTTTGATGCAAAATAGAACCGGATCGTGGTCGCATATTTTGGGTTAATTCCATTTATTTACGTGGCTGGCGCAGTTTGTAGCGTTGCCTACTGATCCGACGGTACTGGGTTCGAATCCCGGCAAGGAAATATGGGTGGTGAACTGATTGTTCCTTTTGTCATAAATTGTATTACCTATCTGTATAATATATTTAATATATTATGTATATCGTCGTCTGATACCCATAGTACAAGCATTGCTTAGTTTCGGAACAGGTCGATTGGTGGAAGATTTTTCTTTAAAATTCATTTATTTGTTTACATTTCTATGATGCACGTCAAATTTGGGAACAAGTACATTGTTGTAGATGAACGAGTTTAGGATCAAACACAGCGCTGCTCAAAATGGTGACAGTGCGTCAACGCGGTCAAATTTAAATTAAAACGCGTCTTGACGCACTGTCACCGATTTTAAGTGTAGTCGATGCTTTCGACTACACTAAAAATACTACTACAAGCAGCAACTATATATTTCGCTTTATATACAACTATAGGCAGTTTTGTGTACTGGATATATATAGATTATATATATATATCCAGTACACAAAATATATATCTAGATTTTTGACCAGTGTCGTGAAAATATTATTATTCAAATAACATGTTCCTATTTGAATGTTTGTTACTATATTTAATATCCTCGAATGGATTTAAATTATATTCAAAAACTTTCATATATTTTTATATGTTTTAGAAAACAATATAACTTAAAAAATTATAAAAACTTAAATGTCTCAAGATAGATTTTGAGCATTCATTACGGCATTCCAATAAAAACACAAGAAAACCTATATTTCCAGCACACTACGATTGTTATAAAAATGCCTTTATAGCTCGCAGTAGCCAGGGATCGTAAACCTCACATCAAAAGCCACTACACATAAATCTGTCATTAATTGGTATAGTAAATGGTTTTCCGAACACTAGAGGAAGTTTTAGTGCGACATTCTGAATGTACGAGATGACACATTTTAGTGTTTTCTTTATTTTCTGACATAACTTTTGACCTAGAAACTATCTTGAGTCGCAGCATATATGTACAACACATACATTCATAATCGGATAAAGTCGAATATAGGGAACGTGTGGGAACACATACATCACAATTGACAGCACTGTAAATGCCAATTTAATGTGATGATAAGCTTATCACCCTGCCAAGTTTATAGCATTCGTATTCCAAAACTTAACCAATATTTACAAAATTTTAGAAACTAAATGAGAAGAAAATGTTCTAAATATTGGATTTGTGTGCTAATTAAATAAACAAACATTAAATTAAAACCCACGCCAACTAAATTGACAACAATATTAATAAATTACCAGTTTGTTAATAAATCAATTTCAATTAACACACTCCCTGTTCCACCTCCATCATAAAACCGATTCTAATTTAATCACTTACTAAATTATTCAGATCATATCACTTGTCATGTCCCGTACCACGTTTTCCATTACTCGATAACCGACCGTATCAATGTACCTAAGCCTCTACAGGCTTAGAACGTTAATTGATTCAGGCCCTTAGCGTTTCCATTACGTGGAATCAATTGGAAAATTTACCTTCTATGTCGGTACGCTGTATGAGATTCGCGGTGTACAGTGGAGATGTAGTTTTTGATGTGTTACTTGGCGCAATAGCGAACGCAAAAGAAGTGCGAGAATATCATTGCTTTGTTTCCAGGCCTTATGACACTTGCGAGTTGCGAGCGAATTTAGCATGAAGGCCACCCAGCGAGTTCGCTGCGACTGATATTGCATAGGAAATATTATGCTCGCAACTCGCAAGTCTGATAGGGCCCTTAAGATTTGCCTGGAGCAGGACAAAGGACTGTTTTAAATCAACCATCAAAACTGGGAAGAACTCGAAGAAAGGCGCACAGATTGGCATAAGTGTGTGAAGAAATGTTGACGACGTGGTTGGGGCAGTGGTAGTGCCGATGCCTACCCTGTGTTCAAATCTCAAGGGATAATATTTGTGTAATGAACTTGAATATTTGTTCCTGGGTCATGGTTGTTTTCTATGTACGTATATTTAATTATTTAAGTATGTACGTATCTATATAAGTATGTATTTCGTCGTCTAGTGCCCATCACACAAGCCTAACAGAGCTTATGAACTTACGATCTTTTGTGTGAGGTTGTCGGATATTTATTTAACTTGACTGGACACGCTGCCGCGTGTCTAGATTATTTCATTGCATTGACTGACAAGACGGTAGAAATTACATTAAGGTAACTCTGCATCAAACTAATTGTTAATATGTTTAGCGTTTCTCGCCATAAGAAGAGAAAATAAACGAATCCAAGGTTCAAATAAATTGACTACTAAATACCTACTCATTTGTTATGCAAATACATTTTTTGTTTAGTTTTATTTTAACTCAGCCAATGTAATTATTGTGAGAAGTATCGGTTTTCATAATTATTTTTGTAAAACCGCTCGTAAAATTTTGTAACGTCGTAATGTAAAAGAGTGTTCATTTTATTTATAATCCAATGAGGATTACAGAAAAATATTTTTAGCGTTGAAATTGTCGTATCATGTTACCTTTGTTATAATTTCTGGAACATTTGGGGGCAGCTAAAATAATGTTTTCCCCAACATATTCCTTACTTGTAGATACTTAGTCATGTATTTATTGTATGATATACCTATTTCAGTCACTGGATTGTACATATATAATGATGATTAAATTATCTCAACAAAACGTTATTTAAAAATAAATGCTCACCATTTGGAAGTCGGGTCGGGTCGGGTCGGGTTCAGTACGGTGAAACTATTTTCAATCCGAATTTCATCCGCAATGAAGGAAAAATGGGTTATGACATTTTGTTCCCCCGCAGTCGGCTAAAAAGTATCCTATGACCATTATGGAATGGATGCCTAGCTATCCGTGTACTTTTTTTTTATAGGTCCGTTGGTTTAGGCGTGATGAAGTCACGTACACATAAAATCATACATAAATCATACATACAAACAAACACAAAAAAGAAAATAACAAACAACTACTTTTTCCTAAAAAGTTTTAATCCTACAGACATTTTTATCATAAATTTTAAAAAATTACGAATAAAATATACCTAATAGTGGGTTTATGGCGGCCGGCAAACAATTCAGGAAAATTATGAAATATATAAATAGGTAGTAGTTCAAAAGATCACAGCCCAGTGACCGACAGACTGACCGAAATCCGGAGATAGGCTCCCGTTGACACTTTGACCACGGAACCCTAAAAACAAACCCCCACGTTTGCAAGTCGAGTTTCGCGACTCTTAACGCAAATTGATGCTCCGTAAAGATATATTAACGTTTGCTAATGGTTTTTGCAAATCGAGTTACTTTTATGAGCATCTGCGATGCCTTCCTCTACTTTTATCACACGTATCGTATGTAGCAGCTGGTGGCCTCCTTTCTGTCTCCCTTGTGTTTTTTTTTTTCATGGAAAGTCGGTCATATTAATACAGTGCGTGAGGTGAAAGAATGTGATTCAAGTTTTATTTCTGTCGCGCTTGTTTTTACATGATCCAGATAGAAACCTCTCAGTTTTCACGCGAACCTGAATCCCAATCTGAGAGCTCACTGTACATTTCTCTCTTCTTCTTTCTGTGCCTCTTCTCTCTTCGCATTAGTTGGGGACGGCTCTCGTTCTAATGCTTCAGTTATTATCATTTTAGGTATTTTCTACTCAGAATCACGAGCTCTTTCGATCTTATTTGGAGAAAAAAGTGTCCCAATATTGTTTCGTTTCATTTCGTTTTCATTTCCATATAACCTCCTGTAGCGGTAACGGAATGGAAAAACACAAAATACATGAACATGTAGAAACACTTTTTTTCTCGTAATTAGATCGAAAGTGCTCGTGATTCTGAGTATAAAATACTTAAAATACTTATCTGAAATTTAAAAAAGGGAGGTGAACAACAAAACATTAAAAATGGCCGTTCTTGGGTCGTCTCTTCGCTCAGCTAGGTGTGTTTCGAATCCTTCATATCACGGCTGTAAAATCAATACAGTAAATTGTGTCAATCAAGCTTTACTTTAGTTTGAACTGTCCCGATGTATGTCTGTGTGCCTGTCTAATCAAATCTAGCAAGTTAAATTTTACCCAATTACCGGGTACCAATTGATCTAGAATTAGGTATATCTACGTAACTTTGATGACAATACAGTACTATGTCACTATGAAGCTGGTCAGATGATGGGGCCGGATGGTAGTCATAAGAACTTTGTAATAAAATAACGATAACTTATCGAGTTTGGGCTCGATCGTCTTTAGATTCAAATACATCTTTAAACATCCATCATTTACGGAAAAGTTAATGTTTGATGATCACAGAAAAGTACGGTCAACAGCTTTTCTCAAAAAATATTCTTTTTTTACATTCCTTAATTTTATATACCTATTAACTAGACTAGCTTTAACCACACAAATATCATACCTCCTACACTACTATTATATATGTATATGTATATAGGTACTAGTTTTCCATCAAAGAGCGAAATGAAAAAGAGAGCTCTCGCCGTTTTCATTACCGTAATTATTCCAATTAGCAATGGAACTACTTCATAAGAGGATTAAAATTTTCTTTCCATTTCCTCTTTTATGAGGACAATTGGTTCGAAAGTACAAGTTTAAACTATAACTTGCTATTATGTTAACCGATTTATTAAGCTTTGCTCACGTATATTCTACGGGATTTGAGTTGAGTATTTTGTGAATAAAGTTTGACATTACTAGATCGTTAATTAAATAAATAATAAAATAAATATCGGACAACCTCACACAAATCAATCTAGTACCACAGTAAACTTTACGTAGTAGGCTTGTGTAATGGGCACTAGACGACGATAAACATACTTAAATACAAATAACATCCATGACCCAGACACAAATATTCGAGTTCATCACATTAATTATTATGATTAATGGAAGTAAATAAATAATATTGCCCTTCACACATGAGTACATAAAGTACATAGAAAACGTCTTTGACCCAGAAGCAAATATTCGAGAGAATTATACAAATATGCCAATTTCGAGTTCGAACCCAGGACCGCCTGCTTATAGGTGTTGCACTATCTCTGTCCCAACCGCGTCGTAGGCGTCGCAGGAAGTTTTCAATATCTAATTATAACACTCTTGGTAGAGCTGAGCTTTCGAATTTTCTGTAAAACAAAACGTAACCGTTTCACAAAAAAAGAGCTTTGCAACTACGGCGCGACGGCGTTTATCAGTTTCGTTAAATTTTTACAAGTTTCTCAGAAATTGTAACTCGCTTAACGATTGGGAATTGAGTATTTTTCATGTGATGTATGTACCATATAATTGAAAACGTTCCGCTCATCAATAATTAATTGTTACAGTTTTTTAATAACAGTTTTTAGTTCTGGTCGGTTTTTCCGTTTCTCTAAAAAAAAAATTCTCAAAACGGTAAAAGAAAAAACGCCCAGCTCTGACACTTGGCATAATCAAAAGCTTGAAACTTATTATTTCGTAAGCAAATTTACAATTTATGGAGAACTCCAAAGTTGGTTAACCATCTGAAACTATTATTTTGCAGACGTATCTTTCATATTACACTGTGATATTTCATATTATTGTCGTTTAAATAATTTGTATGCCAGTCATCTGGAACAATTCCCAAAATGTGTAATATTAAAGATTGTCGAATTCAATGCGAGTATTAAAATGTTCAGCCTCAATGATTATCGTATCCGCACGGATGATTCTTGATTAATGTGAACGTAATGTTTTTGTTTCAACTGTTTCAATTTTAACCATCAACATTCACCATTTTTGGTGAATATAATTTGTGAAACGTTTTGATACGGAATCTCACGCAAAATATACTTAGCCGAGCCGCGTCGAGGTAATTTTAAGTAACCAGATCTCCGCCAATCACAAAATAAAATGTTTCACAAACTGTTCATTACACAAATTATTTACTTGACAAATCATCATATTACAAATCATCACTTGACAAATTATTCAATTGGCAAATTAATGTACTTATGGCAAAGTAACGTTTATTAAAATGCATTGTTTGATAAAAATCTTACTTCATAAATCATCAAAAACGAGAACGAGAACATACTCGTAAATAGGCAATTATTTATGTAATCTATTATTTCAATTACATTTTAATGAAGCAAAATCTATTCATATCGCGTTGCGTTTCGTTACGCAAATAGTTATTTTAGTTCAGAAACTTAGACATACATATATTTGTTTTGCATGATGATACTTGGCAGAAGTAACGTTTGGCAGAAGCACCTTTGGCATACTTCATTTCGCAATTTTTATAATTCCGAATCTTATGCTGGCGTAATTTTGATGACCATAACTGTACTCGATAGCGATAGCGATAACGTTTCGTATGGAGAATAGTACAGCGTGCCTAGCGGATACTTTTGGATCATCCACATATTACGTAACACCGTAAGGGGGAGGGGGGGTCATACCAAACGTGACAGTACATGTTAAAGGTTGACATAGGGGGGGGGGGTTCAAAAAGTCGACATTTTGCATGACGTAATATGTGGACGACCCCTTTGTACTGTCGCTAGCAAGTACCTACAGTCACTTTAACTCATGGTAAGGGTAGGTACATACTACCGAGTGAGGTAATCAGCCCGCCAGACGCCCTCTACGCAGTATAAATTATTATTTGTTGCTTACAATTCAAGAGCTTTTTACTAGAAGTTTTTATTTAAAAGTAGGTACAGTCGCCATCAGATATATCGCAACATATAAGGCGTTCATAAATATGTGAACACAACTCTTATTGACTGGGCGTTACAGTACATGTTCATATATTTGTGAACGCCTTATATGCTGCGATATGTCTGATGGCGACTGTACCTACGTTGTATTGTTGAGAAGAGTAATCTATGAATGATATTCTTTCTTCCTAGTTGACTTTGCAGGGCACACTGAGAAGTTTTGAAACACATAAAATACAGCTTTCTATTACAGATTACATCACATATTTTCAAGATATATTCAATATCGTTACAATCTTGAATTCGGATTGATAAAACAGCATACATCATGATATATTATCAACAATATAAGATTAAATTACCTACATATAATGCACAGAATTCCCCATTCCTCCTAGGTTCCTTAGACAATAATAAACTGTTTAGCAGCATTGACTAATTTGACTGTATCAAATCGACATTGAAGAAGCGTATATTCGTTCTTTAATGCTAAGTTTAGATGCCTGATAGTTAATTCAATATCCCTTTTCCGTATACACTGATCGAGCATACCATAATGTATGTTTAATTTCTCTTGTAACTAGTTCTACTTACTGTATTTTTGTGGACACCTTTTATCTGCTTTTGATGTAGTACTATATTGTTATTTGTTAAGAATTGTATTGCTGTTGATGCCCCAAAGAAATAAAATAAAAATAAAATGTCAATCGGTCACATTAGGTATATGACATGCATCAAAAACGCTAGTAATCTTACAAATGAAAACTGACATTTTGTTATTGTTCTCCTAATAACTTTTCTAACCTTGGCCATTTCGTTTCGCTTTGTGTTGGATTTGGGTCGGTAGTAATGGCGTATAACAAAAGCGTGATGTCACTGTTTAATCGTAGTCAAATCACTTTTTGTACGTAAATAAACTTTGACCTAGACCTTAGACGAAATAATATTGACATATCCAAGACAATATGATGTCTTCAAAGTGGAATATATATGTAACATCGAATAATTATCTACACAATTACATTGTATTGAAAATATTTGCTCTATGAGAAGCGGTAATTTTTTTCAGGAAAAATCTTAACAGTGCGTTGCAGGATTAGCATGTCTACTTTAACGAACTTATTTACCATTCAATACAACCTATTCACCCCTACTATAAGGCCATACAACACTACTCGAATTAGGTCCCTATCACAAAAGTTACGATTTTGCAGTAAATCTCAAGTGGCATGCCGGAGTGGTTATCATACCGGAATCCCTTTTAATTATGCAAACTGGTTCAAACTCTATCCAACTGAATGAACACAAGAGTAACAGCAAAACTAAAAGGAAAACATTCCAAGCCGTAACTACAAAACGACACAAACATCACAGATTGAGATTTTAATGTCAGAAATTGCGATTCAAAATTGAACTGAACTACAAGAATACATATTCTACTCACTGGCTATGAAACATCAGTATTTTTCCCCTGCGATATGGCTCAAATTCCTCTGAGTTACTTGGGCTTAGTGCGTTTTAATATTGATGTTCTTTTGCGTGACTAAACATGCAAAAAAAAAGCGTTAGTGTTCCGTTGCACTCTGGAACAGCACCCTTATTATGAGTTAACGCGACCGGTTTACTAATTTTTCGCAGAAAATTATTTTACTGGCTTACGGATTTTATATGTACAATAAAACAATAAAAACCCTTACAACTAATTACAACTTTTAAGCCTAATACGAAGCATACTAGCACACGTACACGTTTCTAAACGAAACAATTTTCTGAGCCAAATAATTTGAAAATTACAGGGGACAGACGTGTAGTTAAGAACTTTCATGGAATAGCGTTTCGAGAACTATAACAAAGGACCTAATTCGAGAATGCCGTTTGAGAGATCGCAAAACGCCAAACTATATTAGATAACAGTGATATCGCCTTTGAACTGTCATTAAAATGCGATGAGCTTCAGTGAAGTGACATATCTTATCTCAATTTTGGAAATATGAAGGCGATAATGACTGTCAAGAATGCTATTCATGCATATGAATTTCTGTTTTGAACGAAACGTAACTGACCTGATGTATATTAATAAAACCTCGTAATTAATTAATACTTGGAATTTATTCTTAGACGTTAAGTCACCGTGTGTCGTACATTGCAAGAGAGAGCAAGACGTCGCAGTGAGCGAGATAGCTGAGGAACGTTCCGTTTCTCACACTCTCCCTCACTGTTTAAATCTTACCCTTAAGATTTTCCCTTAATGGGCCCTTAATTTAAATTACAGCTATCCAATTCCTGTGAACAGGACAACATTTGATTCACGTGTCTTTTCCATTTAATCCCATCTACATCTACTACATAGGTCAGACCTGGTACAGCTTCTTCTATAACCAATCCCTGAACCCATGGCCTGGCTCCTTTCCTGAAATCCTTAACCATTACTTTTTGTCCAATCTCAAACTGAATCCGCCTATTCCCTTGGTCCCGTTTCTCTACCTTCTCTCTAACTATGTCTACCAATGGGGGTGGTCGCAACAGGCTAAATCTATTCCGGATTTCTCTACCTAACATTAGTCTAGCCGGTGTCACTCCCGTAGTTCGTTGTATTGTACTTCTGTAGTCGAACAGGAATAGATGCACCGCTGACTGTAAGTTAAAACCGCTTTCTTTAATTTTAGTTACAGCTGTTTTAAAAGTTTCCACGAATCTCTCTGCTGCACCATTTGTGGCAGGGTGGTATGGCGGAGAAAAAGTGTGTTTAATTTGGTTTTCCTTACAAAATTCTTGGAACTCTACACTGGTAAAGGTTCTACCGTTATCCGTCACTAAGTGTACTGGTAACCCGAATCTTGAAAACACTGTTTTGAATACTTCTATAGTGCGCAGTGATGTAATATTTGCCATTTCAAAAGCTTCTGGCCATTTTGAATAGCTATCGACTACCACTAAAAACATTTTATTGTAGAACGGTCCAAGGAAATCCGCGTGAATTCTATGCCAGGGTGATGGGGGCATAGGCCATGGTTTCTGTATTTTCGTTGGAGTTTTACTATTTTGAAGACACACCATACAGTTTTTTGTAATGTTCTCTATCTCTACATCTAGGTTTGGCCACCAAAAATATGACCGTGCTATTTCTTTCATACGTATGGTTCCGAAATGGCTCTTATGTAGTTCTGTAAGTGTGCGTTGACGCAAGCTGTTTGGAACTATAATGCGGTAGCCCCATAATAAACAACCTCGATCACTCGAAAGTTCGTCTTTTCTATTGTAAAACGGCATAATTTCTTTTGTTATCATTTTCTTTTCTGGCCACCCATCTGAAAGATATCTTATTAGTTTCGCGAGTATTAAATCTATACTAGTCTCTTTCTGTATTCTTTTCCAGTCTAAAGTGCCGATTTCGGAATCATTTACGTAACAATCATAGTTAAAGTTATCTTTTACATTTAATAAACTATTTTCTACTCTTTCCTCGCTTGACATTCTAGACAAAAAATCAGCTGGGTTTTCTGTGGTTTTGATATGTCGTATTTTATAATTAAAAGCTGACATGAAAATCGCGTAGTGCTGTAGTCGCCTAGCCGCCATCTTTGGGATGCTTTTTGTCGGACCAAATATTCTCATTAGTGCTGCGTTATCCGTTTCTAATTCAAATAATCTGCCATATACATAATTATAAAACTTGGTGATCCCAAAAATGATAGCCATGGCCTCTTTATCTATAATGGTATACTTTTGTTCAACATCATTTAATTTTTTGCTAGCATATGCTATCGGTTTTACTACGCCATTTTCCTCTCTATTTGATAATACGGCCGCTACCCCAACATCAGACGCGTCACAAGTCAATATCAATGGCAATTTTGGATCATAGTGGCGCAAATTATCAGCATTCGCTAACCTATGTTTAATGCTTATAAAAGCGTTTTCACATTTCTCAGTCCATAGAAATCTATCTTTTTTGGTGCATTCATACAATGGCGCAATTACAGTTGCCATGTCTTTCAAAAAACGACTGTAATAATTTATTTTGCCCAAGAATGATTTCAACATAGTTAGGTTGGAAGGTGATTTAGTCTTGAGCAATGGTTCTATATTTGATTTTACTATGCTGATACCATTCTTGTTCACCTTATAGCCAAAAACTTCTAATTCTTTTGTAAAGAATTTACATTTATTTATCTTAAGTTTAAATTCACTCTCATTTAATTTTTTTAATACCTTACACAGGGTGTTGTAAGTATCCTCCAAGCTGGAACCTTTAATGTAAATGTTATCTATGAAGACTATAGTATTTGGAATATTTTGAATCTTTTTGCTCATTAACCGCTGAAATGCACCAGGTCCAGAACTTACACCATATGGAAGGTACTGATATTTATATGTGCCTACTTCTGTTACAATAGTAGTACAATTTTGGCTATCAGCACTCAGCCGAGCCTGCAAATATGCTTCCTTGAGGTCGAGTTCGCAGTAATATTCTCCCTGTTGTAATGTATTCAGAATATCCTCTACATGGGGCAGTGGAAAATGATCAATTTCTAGGCATTTATTTACCGTTAGTTTATAGTCCCCACATAGCCGTACCGACCCGTCTGGTTTTAGGACTGGTACTACGGGGGTACCCCATTCGCTTTGCTCGACTGGTATAATACGACCATTATCTAAGAGTCTTTGGACTTCAGAGTTTACCTTTTCACGCAGGGCAAACGGAACCCGTCGAGCTGGAAGACATACCGGTTTAGCTCCAGGTTTTAATTTTAAAGTGATTTCTTCCCCTTTGAAGTTTCCCCAACCCGGGCTGAATACTTCTGCGAACTGGCTCATTACAAGTTGTTTTGTCTCTGAAACAGATTTCAATACGTTAACACCCAAACATAAATTGTTTTCAATTAGGGGGGGCCACAAGTTCAATTCATTTAACCAGTCTCGTCCAATTACCCTAGGACAGTGATTTTCTACTATATATATTTTTAAATGTTTCTTTTGTTCATTAAATTCTATTGGTATGTTTTTTATGATACCTAACGGTTGGGTAATACTTTGGTCAAAGTTTTTAAAGAAAATCTTACATTCTTCTATTACATACTTATCTAAATATTTGTTCTTATCACTCAACGACATGACGGTAACCTCTGAACCAGTATCTAACTGAAATGAAATTTCCTGGTTGTGAATATTTAGAATCAAAAAATGAGGTGGTATTCTACTCACGCTATTATAAGAGTATGTTTCATATTCTTCATATAATTGTTTAATAGAGTCAACTACCTCCTCACTATCTTCATTTGTCTCTGCTTGAACCTCCACAACATTAGCACTTCGTTGTTTTCTTGGACACATCCTGAAGATGTGTCCCTGTTGTCCGCACTCTGAGCAATATTTCTTAACCAAGGAACACTGGCCCTTTAAGTGATTATTTTTCCCGCAGCAAAAACATTGCATATCCTGTCGCTGAACGTTTTTCTATTGTTTTGGTATTTGTTTAGGTGCTGACTTGACTTTTTTCTGGCTGTAAAATATTTCTGTGATCTCATGTGCGTTATCATCCTGCATTAAAGCTGCTTCCACGTTCCTGGCAATTTTTACACATTCCTCTAATGAATTATTATCTGCATTCTTCATTAACTCGAATTTGATTACTTTCGAACTTACGCCGTCTATGAACTTTTCTTTAATTTGATCATCCATGTCTTTGAAGCTGCACTTAATTGCTGATCTTCGTAATTGTAACACATAATCCTGGATTTTTTCGTTGGGTAATTGATTTCGGCGCCGGAATTCTGTTCTTTCAATAGCAGTTGATATAGGTTTTGCATATTTATCTTTTAATTTGGAGCATATTTCCGCATAAGACACTTTGATGGGTTTAGTGGGGCTACAGAGGTATTGGAGTATTTCAAATACCTCCGGTGTTAACTTAGTTATCAACAACGGAACTTTTTTCTCTTCTTCGATGTCATTAACTTGCATAAAACAGTCCAGTTGTTCAACAAAAACATCCCACTTTTCACCATTAAATGGTTTGATTTCGCCACACATGGACATTTTCTTTTGCTTCGTTGGGCGCGTTACTCCTTTATTCTTGTAGAAGTTACTGAGAACCTTCCTCAACTCGTCCACACTTGCAGCTGCGGAGCACCTCAAACCCTCCTCCCTACACACTTGTTCCAATTCACTTTTATTGCATTTATAGATAAGGGTCCGATTTCCTTTTTTTACTTGTTCAAGTTTAGTATTGTTGGCTTGTTCCCCGCTATCCAAATCCACTAAATTCCGAGCAGGTTCTAGGTATTCGCTGTCTGAATCTGAAGATGACATGTAAACCGATGTGAAGTTGACCGAATCAATAATCTATTATCACTATCAGCAGTGACACAACATGGCGGCCCTTAGGAATGCGCCGGCTATTCCGCCACCGCAGCTATGTTCACATGCAAGCGCTCCTTTTTATTTTAGATTTCCACTTTTAACTTTGTTTGTTTCTTCTTTTATATTATTTCACCGTTGCACTCTGGGTTCTGTTAATCGTCGCCAATGATGTATATTAATAAAACCTCGTAATTAATTAATACTTGGAATTTATTCTTAGACGTTAAGTCACCGTGTGTCGTACATTGCAAGAGAGAGCAAGACGTCGCAGTGAGCGAGATAGCTGAGGAACGTTCCGTTTCTCACGCACTCACTACACGGTCAAGTTAAAGTATGCGCCTGTTATTTATGCCGTTACATACATACACACATAAAGGAAACTCAAATCAAGCAGGACCGGATTGACGAAGTTGCGATGTTCTAGGGATATCGTCACACGTTAAAAGTGACGGATGGCGATGAAATGGAGAGATCTCCATCATCTCTCTAAAATTGGTCGAATTACCCCCAGAGTATTAAAATGCACACGAAACGGTTTCACTCACTTCGTACTCGCAGAAGTTGAATATCGTTAGAAGTGGAATATCGCACGACATGTTTCGAATCGGTACGCGATTCATCTTCAGGAGCTACGATCAGGCATAACGGTATAATATGTCCGTTGCTTTTTGAGATTCGTGGTCTACTGCTTGTGTTTATAGTTTCACACTCATCCTTCAATAGTAAACTTGAGATAAGCTGCGCCAGGTGTTCGAGTATATTTTGGACACCTGACCTACTTATTTTACCTGTCGTTTGTGAGTCGTGTTCTAGATTAAATTTTTTGTTAGAATCCAAGAGGATACCATAGTTGGGCCATTTTTTCTAGTTGTACCTACACCCCACTTTTTTTTTAATTTTCGATATTTTGGGTATTTTCTACTCAGAATCACGAGCTCTTTCGATCTAATTAGGAGAAAAAAACTGTCCCAAAATATATATTCATTTTTTGTTTTTCTATTCCGTTACCGCTGTATTCAGTTATATGGAAATAGTAACGGAATGGGACGAAAAAACATAGGGATACTTTTTCTTTTTTCTCTCTTTTCTTCTTTAGAAAAAATGGCCCAGTTATACGCATGTCAAGGCTCAGAAGATTGTTGAATTGCCTTACTCTACTGTTGTATTAAGGCTGCACCACAGACGTATGTAGGGGTCATTATTATTATGTTGGTGTTGTAGTAGACGCGCGGAGAGAGCGTTAGCGCGCAGTTTTCGATTGGCCGCCGCTGCGACTGATAGCTCCTGAGCATGAATCGCCTACCGATTTGAAACATGTAGAGCGATATTCGACTTCTACAACTTCTATTTTAATATGTCTGAGACTTGCGGGAGTTCTATACAAAATATAGCAAAGTAAATAAAACTAAAAGTGGTTATTTTTACCAGCGATGTTTTTAAAACTGGTGGCTCTGGGAACTGAAGACTCCGCGATATTTATTTTTGAAAGACTGAAATATTCTATTTTTTACGACTTTATCCCCCATCTCCACCATTTTGAAAAACCTCGGTAAAGTAAAAAAATATTTTTAGTATCGAACCTGCTAACAACATTTCACAAGAATCTGTTGAGAAATGCGAGCTCTAGGCGAGAACAGCCGGAAAACAGGACATCCGAAGATTCTAACATCAGGACATCAAAACAATTTCGGAACAGGCTGAAACGAAGAAGCTTTGCTTAGTAAATAAATACGCGATGGTCGCGTTTTGAATAATGTATGTACGTATGTACATATGTCGTATGTATGTATGTATGTAAACACTTTATTGTACACAACAACAAAATAAGTACATTGATAGGTAACAAATCCCTATTAGGGATCATTAAAACCTCATGAAATACTCACTTCATTAGTATTTCCTACTAAATGGTGTCTATCATTTCTACGTTCAATTTCAAATGTACATTTTAAATTCCGATTACAATATTCATATTCGCTCCACGTTACTTGTGGTTACTATTGCTTCAAAAACTTCCAGCCATTTCAATTTCACTACATTATTTCCTTAAAATGTTTATCTTATGAAAATGAATTTCAAATAGAGAATTTCCATTACCGGTTGGCAAATTCATCTGTTAGTTAAGCAAAATGAAAGCGGTTTTATAATATCAGTTTATGACTCGCATATCTTACGCCCTATTTTAAAATTTAATTTATTTCATGTTGAAATAAATGCTTTTTATTATTTTACACAACCATAATTTGTCACAAAGGACCAGTCGCGTGTAAGGCCAGTCGTAGCGGTGCGTACTTCTCAGTTGGTAGTGTACTTACATGAAATTATTTTCCTAGAAATTATATGTTAATTAGAATCGTTTGTAAATTCGAACCTCATACAAAAAAAAAGTGTCACAAAATGTTGTAAGTATGAAAATAACATTTTACCGTTTCAATGCATGTACAAACAATTCTGAATACGATTCAAAGGTACGCGGAATCAAATAAAATACCACAAATATTTGGACATATACTATTTTTATTTGAGCCTAAACTTTAAAGAAGACGTGTTTGACCACTGATCTTTATGACGTCACAAGTCACCAGCCACAAACAGATCGTTTTTGACATTTCATAAAGAGTTGCTGATTTGAGCTGTCATCAAAAACCGTATTATGATCGGTGGTTTCGGCGTTTTGCTGTAGACATGAATATGAGTGAAAAGAACGGAAAACGGAATTCGAATTATAAACTTAGGAACATTTACTTAAAAACAAATGAAGTTCTTGATAGGTATATGTATATTATCTCAAAAACAATGTTCTCCTGACAATAAAGTTTCTTATCAGGCTTTAAAATACTCCGAATCACCCAACATTTGTGTAAAATCGAACCAAACCGAACCGTCACAATGGCATTGATGTATGAAGACAGATCGACATCATTGCATGCGAAAGGCCTAAGAAACGCGTGGATCTTATTTATAGCGTTAAATGTAGCCCTTATCAGAGAATAAAACACTACAGAAGGTTTTCTTTTGGAGTTTGTAAAAACCACCTAGGAACTGTATTTTACTGGTTGTTTGTGTAAATTTGAAAGCAATGATTGTCCAGCGTGGTGACGCCACCAGCCGATGCGTGCGCACATATTATAAGAGTGAACTTAAGAGGCCTTATTCCTTTTAAAATGCAGATTGTTTTCGACATTTTTCTCTATGACCAAACATGTTTCTTAACATAGTATTGATGTTACTACCTAGAACAGGACTATTGGGATTTATTGATATGTATTTGAAACCTACAGTTTGAATTTTTCATTGATAATTTTTGTTTCAAAAACTACTCGAAATTGACAAAATTCACGCGGAAAATTAGTTTTTTCAACTTATTTTCGACTGTACGCAATGAAAGTATGAAATAGCTATGTTACTACCTAGAACTCGGGAAAAAGTAGGTACTATTCACTTCAAAAAGTTGGTTGAAATTATCAATATATTTGATATATGATGATGATGACAAATATATTTTCATATTATATTTGTCATAATATGAAAAAAAATAATTTTAAAAGGAATAAGGCCTCTTAATTGGGATGAGTGACATCGGCCAATATTGGCTATATATTCCGATTTTTGCTATCCCTATAGCCCTGTTCTAGGTAGTAACATCAATAATATGTTAAGAAACATGTTTGATCATAGAGAAAAATGTCTAAACAATCAGCATTTTAAAAGGAATAGGCTCTTAAAGCAGAATATCTTGGGAACTTCTGGTCCTATTTTCACCAAAAATAGCTAAACAACATCTCGACGGACGACGACGTTTTTCGATTTAAAAAAAGTGCATACAAATTGGTACATCCTTTTGATGATGCCACAGGCAGACACACAGATACACAATCATGCTAAACTTATAACACGTCTCTTTTTTGTCGGGGGTTAAACAATTACTACACTACAGAAGGTTAACTGCTTTAATCTTTGAAAAAGCCGTCTGTAAATCTTTGAAAACAAACGTTATTATATTTTGATTCGTCAATTGTTTGCGAAAGAGCTTTCGAGAATACTTGATATGATCGCAATGATTGTAATTTGAAATTTGTCGGAAAGTATAAGATGGGCAGTAAAATTGGCTAACTTTCGGAAGGTTTCATTTTGGAAATACTTATGGAAACTGCCGATAAACTTGGGGTTAGACAACAGGTTCTTCCTCATTCTACCAATGGTGGTTAAAATTTTGGGTGTTCGATGCATAGCCTGTGTGTATTTTGATTGAGCTATCTTTAAGGTTCCGTACCCGAAGGGCAAAAAACGGGACCCTATTACTAAGACTCCGCTGTCCGTCCGTCTGTTTGTCCGTCTGTCACCAGGCTGTATCTCATGAACCGTGATAGTTACAGTCGAAATTTTCACAGATGATGTGTTTCTATTACACTATATTAACAAATACTAAAAAACAGAATACAATAGATATTTAAGGGGACTCCCATACAGCATACGTGTTCGGATGCGTTAACTGTGCACCTCATTTGTATCCGGCGCTATACATACCAGGTGCAAACTTAACTTAACCCGGCCAGTTAAGATGGGAGAAGTATTTGTATGGAACCCTCGGTGCGCGAGTCAGACTCGCACTTGGCCGGTTTTCATAAAATCATTTTGTGCAGTAATGTTATTGTGTATTAGGTACAGCTGTCAGAATACGATTCGCGTTTTATACCTGCCTCGACCGCTCTCATGTGATCCAGGGGGGGTATTTGGTATTATGTTTACACAAAACAGATGTATCTTAAAATTAACTAATTTGTTAGAATTAATATATAATTTAAGAATCGACCCTATGGACGTAACATAAGGATTAGTTTAAATCTTTTTGTGCGGTTCTTACCTACTAGACTTGTTGGAATGGGCAATTAAACGATACTATTAAACAGTATATCGGTTCGAAAGTGATGATTTGTACATAAGTGATGCATATATTTATTATAAACGTAATGCAATGTAAACAAGATAAAAGTTTATCCTATAATACTTTAATTATAATATATATTATGTATATAAGTTTAATTAATTTCAATTTTAATTCCTATTTTACAATTATCTGGATTCCATTTTTTGTCGCTATCAATAACTCGCGTTCAGATAAAATGCCAGCAAAAAACATTTCAACTTGTTTTTAAGTAAAAGTAAACAGGATCAGAACTAAATTAAAACAGGCTCGCCGACACTGAAGTGTCATCAAGTTTTTGCTCTTGTAAAGTTTATTCTTTCAAACGCTCGTAAAAAGTTAAACATTAATTGAACAGACGGACATTCTTGCCACAGAGAAATCACAAATTAGAAATTAGGTACTAACTCCGAAACTTCCATATTGCGGTCAAGATGAGTTTACACATTAGGAATATTTGGGATATACCTAAAAAATAAAAACAAAATAATGGCAACATAATGTTAGCCGCCAATTAGATACGTTTAATTGTTTTTTTCCTAAGCAATTTGGGCATAAACGGCCGTAGGTACCGTTTTTTGGCGTTAACTTTGATGTTTCATTTTTTTCTCAGTTTCAAGAGATTGTAGACCTGATTATACAGTTTTAATTTCAACTCGATACCTTCACGCGCTCCTGAAATAAAAAAGAAATAAAATAAAATAAAAATCATTTATTTCGACCAACTGGGATAAATTAGATCACATAGGTATGGAAAAACAAAACTCTTATAACAACAAAGTGATCTTATAAGAGTTTCGTATTTCCATATGAGGTACGGAACCCTAATAAACGCAACCTTAGGGCTGATACAGACGGATAACATTAGAACTGCAACCTAACTAGCTGTCAAATGGTACTTCTGATGCAGTTAACGTACCTATATGCATCCAAACTAAACCAACTGCGCAAAGTGCGCAGTCCATATGCAGCTCGCGTTCTGTCAATCATTATCTGCTAAACTAAACTACCTGTATCGGACTTTGATCATTGCGTGTGGTCAAAGAATATATATACTAACATAAAAAGAAACAACAGTGACACTTGTGTGCAGTAACAAAACTCGCCGCTATGTGTGCGTGTCGAGGGGCGAGCGCGGGGGAGTTCGGGACACGCGCGGGGGTGAAGGGCATTCACGTGAATTCCTCATCGAAGGATTCGGCATTACAAGGTCACCGACGCCCGAGTTAAGGTGGTTTTCCACCGGCGAGGCGAGGCGGGCGTGGATGGGCGAGAATTGAAATTAGTACGGCAAATTTTCAATCCTCGCCTAGCGCATCTTCGGTGGAAATAGTAGCGCGAGGCGGGGATGTGCGTGGCTTGAATTGAAATATTTGTTTGTGTAAAAATGAACCTTATTGCTTTGAATATAGGGTAGAGATTAAATCTGATTTTTCCACCGGCGGAGCGGGAAGCGGAGTGGCGAGGCGTGGAGAGACGAGACGGGGCGGGAATTTTAATTTGTATTGCATTTTTTCAATCCTCGCCTAGCGCATCTTCGGTCGGTGGAAATAGTAGGAATTGGAGAGGATGTGCGGTGCGGGAAATGAATTGAAATATTTGTTGGTGTAAATGAACCGTTTTGCTTTCGTCAGATTATAAATTAATTAACAGAAAAACCGCTTCACGCGATCGATAGGCGTTTTGTTGTTCGTTACCGCTGCCGTTTATGTCTTGATTTTCTTTTTACACTGAAAAAAATAGTAGATTTATTTGGTAGTAGGTGGCTTTGTGGTAATAAAAAAATCATTAAGAGTACATTCTCGTTAAAAAAAAGATTGTTTGAAATAAATATTTTAAATTTTAAAAAGTATTTTTTCTTACCTTATACAAACAACTAGTTTTTCCATAGTACTGACAGCTTTTCTGTAGTTAGTATTTTTTTTTAATGTAGGTTTCAATCATGGCATGTACCTCATACAACCTTTGTCTTGACATTCTAAAGGTAGTTTCAAAACTTTGGTCATCTAGAGTCATAAACAAAGTGTGGAACTCCCCATGCTCATTATGATATTTTATATGATTTCGAATCCAGTAACGTTGAGTTCGTTTTTTTGAAAGCACTATGTGATTTTTTCTTGTTGCATTATCCTCATCCGATTCTTCTTCCATTAACATATCTAATAATACTAATTCACGAGGCATGATAAGCAATCACGTGTGTATTTGTATAAAAATTATATTAGTAGTGAACGACGAGTGGACGACGCGTCGTACATTTTATGAAATTAAACCTAGTAAATATGACATAGGGCTTAAATTTCATTATTTGGCATAGAATCGAGTCGCCGTTGAGTTGTTACAATGTGCGAAGACCTTAATGTCAACCGCGAGCTCGGTCAGGCACGCGAGGGCCGGCGCGGGCTCGCGAGGTCCCGCGCGGGCTCGCGATAGCTACGAGTATTAATGCCAATTTTTAGTGGAAAAGGGCCAGCGCGATTTCAATTCTCGCCCATCCACGCCCCGCCTCGCCTCGCCGGTGGAAAACCACCTTTACACCGATAGGCCGCTGTCGCACCTTTGGTATGGTAGCGTGTGCGATGACGTGCCTGTGGTTGGTAAAGTGAACGTTTGTCGCTGCGCTCCATCGCGGCTAGCATGGAAAGCTCCGCCGCTTCGCATAATCGAATATTGATGGCACCAAACGCGCAAACAAGCATTTGTATCAAACCGGTGGAAAGGGGAATTACCCACTTGTGGCGGCACAATTTTCATTATAAACAAGGGTCCTGGGTTCGATTTCCGGCGCGATAAGAGGGTCCGGTCTCAATCACGTATTGTCAATGTTTCCGGTGCCCTCGAAGAGGGTAGTTCCATAGAGAATACGATTATTACATAGGCTGGGTTAAAATCAAGATACTACTTAAGTCCTTAAGTGGGGTTCAGTTTCATATTATCTCTAGTGACATATCTGAGTTATATTATTATCTGGGATATAATATGTCAAAGTTATTTTATAAATATGAATTAAAAAATAAAATCACTTTGACAGCGTAAAATCGTGTTTATTCTTAGTCAACCTTTAACAACGCTAAAACGTTGCCGAAACGTAAGTTAAGATCAAATAATTTTAAAAACGGTTTAAACTCACGTAAAAAATGTCAACAACGGCCCGACATGTTTCGAACTCATATGGAGCTCTTCATCAGGGACAGCTATCCGTGCTGCTAGTCCTCCGGCTCCAAATGAGTTCGAAACATGTCGGAACGTTGTTGACAATTTTTACGTGAGTTTAAACCGTTTTTATAATTATTAAAGATGTCTTACGATACTTTTAACAATAATGAATACTTGCGATATAATCCAATTAAATTATTTTATTTAAAAGGAAACCAAATAAAATATAACGCACACCCTGTATCCTGTCCATATAATGCTTACTCGAGCCACTCATCGTTTAATACTAGATTACTTTGAGCGTTCGTTTCAACTTAGTTGAAAATCGGATTAGGTTTCGGTTAATTAATTTAATTCGCGTGAAAATACTTTGGCGTTAACCGGATTAGAATTAACATATATATACCTACCTCTTCACGAATTTATTTGGGTAACTAACAAAATTTTGTTCGTGCAGGAAGGGCTTAACCTTTTTTTCTACTAGCTGCGCCTCGCGGCCTTCATTCCACGGGAACACAACATTATTTCGGGATAAAAAGTAGCCTATGTGTTAATCCACGGTGTCAAATATATCCATACCATTTTTTTTATTACCACTATTGACTAATGATTGCTTTAGGCCAAATAACAAGGAGCTAGAACAAGAATAGAGTCACTATAAGTGTTACACACTGACAAATTGGTAGAATGGGGATAGAATGAACATCGTCTGTTCTAAAACCACCGTGAAAACGACGAATGCTAGGCTCTGATCGCAATTTTCAACCAACTTCATAAAGGATGAAGTTCCTAATACGACTGTAAGTATGTTGTTTTTTTATGTTTGTTACGCGATTTTATTTTTCCAGTCGCGGACCGATTCTCAATTTTTATTTTTTTATTTGTAAGAGTATTGTCCTATTGTCACCAGTTCGTGGTCTGATGATGGTATCCCAGGGGAATCGAGGGCAACCCTCTAATATAATAATATTCTTCATGTATTTTATAAAGTTATTCAGGTATCACGTCGTATTTTTTATTTAAAGTGTCTATGTTAAAAGTGAATGCTTAGAGCTATCAGCATAATGTTTTGTTAGGAAATCCATGTAAAAACAAAAAAACTTATCCAAATAAAAACAGCTTCTTATTATTTCAATTTTTATATTACCGAAGAATCGTTAATAATCTCAGTATTTATGCACTTAATTAGTGAACAACGCTCGTCATTAAAACTTTTGTCTTGTTTCGTAACGAACCTCATTAAGCGACTATTAGTGTCTGGCTACAACCTTCTGTTAAACACGTTATAGTGAACATTTTACCATTGTATTATGTCTGCTAATTTACATTTTCTTAGAAAGCTGACTTTTTATATAGAAAACTCCCCTGAGTCGCAAACATATTAGAATACATACGCTACCTAAAGCTACCTAAAGGTTGTCTGGAAGAGATCGCTATTTAGCGATAAGACCGCCTGTTGTTAAGCTCTGTTTATTTTTGAAGTGAAAACTTCTTTAGCGGCGCTTGGCAATTTTTAGATGGGTAAAAAATGTTAAACTCGCGACAAATCCGCGACCGGGCGGAGTCGGCGCGCGCTGAAGCGCTTCTAAATAGTTGCCAAATGAATGTAGAGCTTCTTTACCATATTCGAATGTTTTTGGCGCCGCTGCCGGCCGATCGGGCGCTTGCGGACGCGGACGGAGGTGCTCTGCTGTCGTCGCGCGTAAGCGGCTCCGTTCGGTCACCGCCGCGCGCCATCGGCTCCGTTCGGTTACCGCCGCGCGCCATCGGCTCCGTTCGGTTACCGCCGCGCGCCATCGGCTCCGTTCGGTTAGCACCGCGCGCCATCGGCTCCGCTCGCACGTCCGTCGCCCTAGAATTTAATCGCTCGGACGGACGCAGTCGGCTGCCGCCGGGCGCTCCAGTGTCCGCTGGAACGTGGCGGCAGCCGAACCCGCCCGATTGGTCACTGGACACGGTCGGCCGCTGCCGGCTGCCAGAGCGCCCGTTACGACGTGGCGGCAGCCGACCCGGCCCGGCCCGGTCTATGTGAATCGTACACAGTCAGTCGGTAACCTAGCAACCGTGTCTGTTTCAAAGAAAGAGGGCCTTCGAGCAACAAAATGTTGTAAGTGACAGATGGTGAAGCGTAATCATTAAACATACATTAGTAAGAAATAGAGATTAAAATAGAAATCAAGTGAGATATAATAAAATCGGAGTTTTCACTTCCGCCGGCACTCCCGGAGTGCAACCCGTCCTTTTTTTTTTTTACTGTATATCTTTAAAGTTTTGTATCCCTGTGTATTTGAGATGTGCAATAGTGGATTTGTATTGTATTGTATTGTAAATACGAAACGCGTTTACTCATGTCGAAGTCGAATATCGCTCGTCATGTTTCGAATCGGTACGCGATTCATCATCACAGGGGCTACGATCAGTCGCGTCGGCGGCCAATCGGAGACTGCGCGCTAACGCTCCCTCCCGAGCGTCACTACCGAGGGCGAAAACCTACCCTCATTCATCACACACAATGTCAATTGCCGGGTTGCATGCAATACTCACTACGTCACTTGCTAAAGTCTCGTTCGCTCTCCAGCTGGGGCACCAAACATCAGAAAGTTGCAGTAAAAAAACTAAACTGGTACAAAGGCGAACTTATCCCCATTAGGGATATTTTGCAGTTAACCTGTGTGTATCTTTGTATATGCAGGATTTATAATTATTAAAATAATTGTTTGTACCCTAAACGCTCTCTGTACACTTAAGTTATGTTATGCACCAAATTCTAGTATTTCTGTTTAACCCTATGGTTAACAGGTACAGAATGCTATTTGGCATCAAGTCCGCCTTTGTACTGTCTGTTTTTGGTGCAATGAAATAGGAGCAATAAATTAAAACAAACAGTCTACTCTTGAAACTGAACAACATTTGTTCAGCAACTTTCTAAAAAACTAAATTTTCAAAATTTCATTATTTCAAACAAATTAAATAGTATTTTCAATGTACGTCGTCCAACATTGTCATTCCCTGAGCATTGACACAGCTGTCACTCTACTAATGTCGGACATTTCGCAATACATTGCTTCTTTGTCTAAACATTATTCTACAAAATATCATTTAATAAACGTTATTTTCGAAAGTTGCTTAACAAATGTTGTTCAGTTTTAATTTTTTGCTCCTATTAGGCAACACCCGGTATATACTGGCTCAATCCGTCTTATATCTCTAAAAAGTCACAAAAAAGTCGACATATTATGCGAATTTATTAACCAAACTACCAATTTTTCAACATCAAAAATTTTATAACAGTTAGTTTTTGCCTTATCGGTCGCGATATCTAATAATAAAAAATTCGGCCCGTCCATCGAACCGATTAATGGAAGTTAACTCAACGACCCCGTGCCCATTCGAACAAGAGATAGCTGTAATAAGGTATCGGTCAACGGTATACATGTACATATACGGAATTACTATCGAATTTAAGCGAAAACGCAGCCCAATGGGTGAAGAATAATATTGTATTAAGCGGTTTACATTCACGTGAAATTGACAGTAGGTACCCTTAACTCAGTTTACAGTGACCGTAGGGGGAAAGTGCTAAGAATGGAACAATTTCAATTTACCGCGGCAGGAAACAAGTAGGAGATTTTTGTTTTCTGCATTTTGCCAACATTGACCCATAGACAAATAAGAAAAAAACAAAATTAAAAACAAAATGGCGAAAACAAAAATCCACTACTTGGTTTCTGCCGCGGTAAATTGAATTGGCTCCATTCATAACCAGTCCCTTTCATAGCACTTTCCCCCTACTCGCTAGCGATTGCGTGAACGATTTGTATGGAGAATTGTAGTTCTACAAAGTAACCACTGGGGGCGCAGTAATATTCTCCATACAAATCGTTTACGCTGTTGCTAGCGGACATGGTCACGCTAACTCATCGTAAGGAAGTGCCTGACATGTTTCGAACCCTTATGGAGTTCTTCATCAGGGATTGCTACCAGTGACCTGGCTACCGCGCAACTGTACCGGTAGCAGTCCCTGATGAAGAGCTCCATACGACTTCGAAATATGTCGGGCCGTCCCTGACAATTTCACGTGAGCGTGAGCGTACACCGCTTAATAGGTACATTACATTACATAATTACACACTCAACAAGCCTTGCAGTTTACAGTTATGTCCAAACAATAGTAGAGTACCTAAGAGATAGGAAATATGCAGTGGGACTACTGTTAGATATGTCGAAGGCATATGACAGAGTATCACATAACATTTTACTACATAAATTGAATTCAATCGGCATACGCGGCAAGGCTCTAAACTGGATGAAGTCCTACTTGACATCTCGACGACAATACGTAGAAATAGAACACCTTAATGACCATTTCATACTACAGTCTTTTAAATCTAACATACTGTATTCTGATAACTCAATCCCACAAGGTAGTGTCTTAGGATGTGTCCTATTTCTCATCTATATAAACGACCTCCCAAAAATCACCCCCCATAAAGTTGTAATGTTTGCAGATGACGTATCACTTTTATTTCAATGCCCAAAATGATAACTACAGCAACACACACATAGAACAAACTTTCAATTCAGTAACACGCTGGCTACATGATCACAACCTAATAATCAATAATGATAAAACTAAACTAATACAATTTAGACCGCGACAAAAACAACTACTTAACTTAAATACCGTATCAAACCACCTAAACATTAAAGAAGTTACTGAATGCACTCTTTTGGGTCTTAAATTAGATTCTCATTTAAACTGGAAAGCACACGTCGAATCAGTAAAAAACAAACTGTCCAGATTTGTATACGCACTGAGCATATTGAAGAGCAACACAAGCATGGAGTGCGCGTTGACCGCTTATCACACGCAGGCGGTCGCGTGGCTACGCTACGGGCTCCTGCTGTGGGGCCACAGCACGGATGCGCACCAGCTCTTCATTATGCAAAAGAAGTGTGTACGAATCCTGGCCAATATCCACCAACCAAATAGCTGTAAGCCTGAATTCAAAAACCTGAAACTGTTAACTCTCCCCTCCCTCTATATCCTTGAAGTTGCCACGTTTGTAAGAAAAAATTTACATCTCTTCAAATTCAATCATATAGCACTCGTCGCCACCAAAATCTTGAACTCCCGGAACCTAAACTAGAAATATATAAAAATGGACCATACTACAGAGCAATTAAAATATACAATAAAATCCCTATTAATATAAAAAACACATTAAAAGACTCATCCTTTGTAAGCAACCTAAAACGAAAACTTATAGACAAGTGTTACTACTCAATTAACGAATTTTTGGACGAGAAAAATATTTAAATACCTAATTATGTACTAATTGTCTGCCCAATACAATGTAACACAATCATGCAATGTACGTAATGATAATGATGCTTAGTTAAATTTTTAAACATTAAGTTGTTATTACTAGTATTAAGTTTTTAGAAAGCACTAAGCAGTATTAAGTTTGGTAAACCAGACTACATAAAATGTAAAATTCTTGCTACACCCTGACAGGGTCCTTGTACCTAGTTATAAGTACTTGGATGCAATAAATATATTATTATTATTATTATTATTTGAATATGTCTCACGAAAGTTTTATAAAACTTCACAACTTGACAACTGAAATAATCATTTGTAATACATAAATATTAAACAAATACAAATATATCGAAATATCTACAACATTATTTATTTATCGTATGGCATATATGTGCCACTGGATTATATGTAAAAAGAAAAAGTGATAGAATTTTGTTCTTCCCAGGTACGCGGCTGCTTCTGATAGGATATTAAAATCGTCAAACTACATTTAATGATGGATGGACTATACGAGTTCTTGTTTCAGCAGATTCATACATACAGATGGTATGTAAACACTTTATTATAGGCACCATAAGATATTTACATGCCACAACATTGCATCCACCGATGTAATTCCTTTGCAATCGCACAGCTAAATCTTTTGAATTATTCAGTTCACTTTTATGAGACGTTTAAGGAGTACTCCGAATGTTGTCGCTTCCGTTTAAGTGCTCTTACGGTTTTATTGTACCTTTATTACGATTTTACTGCGCTCGTACAAACGTACAGAGTGTAAGGGCGTGCCAAAGGTTTTTCAACTATGGAAGGTGCTGGCAACTTCGTTCGTGGGGAAAGCAAACACCTTTATATTTCAGCCAAGAGAGAATCAATATTCACGCTGTGAGCTGCGTTGTCGGTATCCTATAACATCAATAAACATTGTTTTTTACTATATAGGTAATTGGCAAACACTAGCCGGGAACTATGCTTGTTCCCGAGTCGGTTTTAATGGCAGTATGATAAAATTTATTTTTTGAGACACGATTTTTTTGCCGACTGTACTTACACAAACATTGAATTGGCCTTGACCAATGTCAAGGCCAATTCAATGAGCCCACACCTCCACACACAGTGGTTGGGTGGTTTATTTTAGGAACGCCTACCGCCACCTTCCAACGTCATTATCTTCAGATCAGCTCCAAGATACTAAATTGTTGTATTGTCACGTAAGCGACATATACAAATACAATACATGTTTCATTACGATACGACAGTTAAAATTTACTCTCGAGGTTTTGTTACAAAGACAGTTTTTTTTATTCCCACTGACCGGCGCGGCGACTGACCTCAGTATCACCTGATAGTAAGTTACGGGATCGAGGATGTAGCTCGCCGGTTCAGTAATAGCCAATTATAGTTAGTAGCATGTTAGTATTAAGAAGTAACAAACAATCAGAATCACAATCAGAAATCGTTTATTGTGTGTAACATTTTTCGGTACCCGTAGGATCGTGTCAGCTAACTTATGTCTAAAAGATCTGTGTAAAAGGCATTAAATCACAATAGACACAAAAATGTTGTTAGTTAATTACATATGTGTTATATTATGTTTTTTTTCTATAACAAACAAGTGAATCTAGTGAAACCGTGTTAAGAGGGCACAACTGTCATATTTTTATTGTAATTAGACAATTAACTTGACGGATGCAACCTTTTCCCTGACTCAAACTAAACTCAGTTTCAAAAATCTCAGTTGTATAATTTGGCTGAATAAAAATCTATGCCTTACGTACACATGTGTGCTATTCAATGCAATGCATTCGACTCTTGACCACCGCTAAGGGCCCGGGGGAGTTGTGTCTGCAATCAGGATTGAGCAGGGTTTAGCTCGTGAATGAGAATCGATGCCCCTTTAAACAATTTATGGCCACTCGGGTCGTCTTATTTGTTTTGTATCGGACTTTACGGACGGATAAAAGACGAGTTTGTTTAAGAATTAAGGTGTGATAAAGGTTGTTTTGGTCGAGCTGAATAGCCTAACAAGCTGCGGTTTTACCCTAGGATAGTAAGTGGCGCTACAAGCCTTTCATACTCATACGGCAATAATGTGCATACGTCATATAAGTATATGCAATTATTAATCCAAATTCAAAACATTGTTTACCGGAATGCTGCTTAATCTTGCGTCCTGCTGAAAGAAATACTGAATCGTATTGAAAAAAAAAGAAAACATTTTATCAGTGTCCATAGTTTTGGCTATACTGTGCGAAAATTACGTGATATTTGTAGAATATTTAATCCTGTTTTTTCTGTTTACATGGGTGTCATTCACTGACTTTCAACGTCAGTTACCAAAACTTTGTCGTTGCCATTAAAATAAGTTTGTACAGTTTGTCCGGCGGCGTAGCCATAGACGTCCACTGCTGAACACAGGCCCCCCCCCATAGCTCATCATAAGGTGCTACCTGTGCAGACCGCATCCGTTGACCCTAACTAGGTCATCTGTCCACCTAATCAGGGGCCACCCTTCGGTTTCCTGTACGTTCCTGCAAAAAGCAGCAAAATTTTGTATTGCTACTAATATAAAGAAAAAGTAAGCAAAATCTACCTCGGCTTTTCCTATTTTTTTGTTTGACGCCACGTCACTGTCACTGATATGTAACATTGATATTACTGACGCAAACTGGCTGCATTGCCAAGCGACTCAGAGAAAAACTTCTCACTTAGAAAAGCAGAATTATGCATTGTTTTAAACTCAGCTGCAAAGTGCTTTCTTTAAGACCCAACCAAGTAAAAGGCAAAATAATGAGGCAAACAACTAAGCGACTTACGAGAAAGAAGCAAGAAGGAGTACTGAGAATAATCCGCTTGTGTGTGACGTATGAAATGCCCGCTTCATATTTTTCGGCTAAGAAGGTAATACGGTACTTTAAGGTACAAGAGAACAGTCGCGGTTTAAAATGAAACTTTCTGTTCAGTGGTGGAGTATTTCAAAAAGGTTTTATGTCCTTTTGTAGGTTTATCAATAAGCTTTATATTTAGTCAAGGTAACAGAAATTTCAACATGCCTAAATCTAAAATCTAAATCAAAACGTTTATTCTGTAAGTAGGCCACAAGGGCACTTTTATGTACCTACATGTCTGAATCTGAATCTATCAGTATTTCACAAAAGGAGACCGCTGTTGAGAAGAAAGCCGAAACAAACTAAAAGTAGGTATTTTTTTCGTTAATTACTTAAAACTATTACAATTATATTATAACTAGATAATTGATACAGATAAAATATTACTAGATATATTAAAACTAGATTTAGCGGAATAGTAATTAACATAGGGTTTGTTATCTTGATACACATCAAGAAACAATATTTTTAACTATTTTGGTATGGTATACAGCCTTTTCGCAGAATTATTTTTTGACAAATTTTTAATTTCGCCGAATTTTCACTTCGCAGAATTCTTATTCCACTATAGTGCTGCATTTTTTCATAATTCTTGCAAATATATCATCCTATTACCTATGTTAGTTAATTTACAATCCCAAATAGTTGACGGTACCAGAGAGCTTTCTATGAAATGACACTTCTGCGCCATCCTTGACCCAGGCACAAACATTCGAGTCCATCACACAAATATTAGCCCTTTCCGGGATTCGAACCCAGGACCACCGGCTTAGCAGGCGGCTGCACTACAACTGCGCTAACCGTGTCGTCACGTTAATAGAATATACTTACAGTATTTATATCTCTTTGTACTGATGATTCGCAGTAATTTTACTGGCATTTTTATTGACAACATTTATTTTTTTAACCAGGCCTTTTTCCTATATGTATAATCCAATAAAGGATAAAAAATGAAATATTACTACATTTTTACATTTTCGAACAAGCAAGTGGTCACAGCGCAGAAAATCTGACTGGCAAAATCTGATTACTATTAATAAGACGGATTTAGTATGGTACTGTTCTTTTTGTAGTTTGCGACTGTAATTTTTCCACAAGGTGACGCCATTTGAGTGCTGATTCTTATACGACTCTGCTTTCTCCTTATTTTTATATTTTCATTTCTCGTCCGTATAATCAAATAAAATTAATGAGGAGGGCATGCAAGAGAATGAATGAGGAGGGAAGACTTCATTGACTAAATAAAATAGACTTAAATAATTATTCTGTAAAATGTATTAAGTTTGTTTGTGGCATCTAGCTGTAAGTTACAAATGTATTTTTAATAATAAATAAATAAATAAATAAAAATAATAGTTTTGGGTTCAGTGAAAATAAAGTAATGTAATTAATTTAAACTTAACACTATTTGAACATTTGAAATGTTGTTCCATTACCCGCAGGGCTTTCTTTTATCAAAACTTTTCGATTCACTCAAACTTGAACAGAAAATTAAATTAATGATGCAAAAGCAATGTGAAAATGAAGTTAATACATTTTTGAAATATCGACTCGCCTGTCACGCTTTGACAGCTAATGAATCTGGTTCGAAATTTAATTAACACTTAATTAACTGGGTGGAGAATTGTATTATTTACTTCATTTGTTGAAATGCCCTTGTCAGGTTTCGATACTATTTAAACTATAATTTTCCGTTCAGTTTAGCTCAACAAATTGCGCTGAAAAACAGAAGTTTTGTTTTTAACACTTAACGAAATAGAGAAGTGTTTTATTAAGTATAATGTGTGCTTATTTATCACTTTTTCGACGCAACTTAAAATCATCTAGACATATCAACGGAAAAGTCCTGACTGACTGACTGATTCACTCATGAACGTAGAGCCGAAACTATTGAACCTAGGAATATCAAATTTCTAGAATAGGTACATCAAGTATACGATGCAGGCAAGCACTAAGAAGGGATATTTCAAAATTCAACCCCTAAAGTTTGTCAAATTGCGGTTGAAAGTGTGTATTCAAATTGAGTACATTTTGAGTGAGAGATATACAACTTGTGTATAGATAATCAATCTAAAAATCTTTTGTAGACACAAGAGGCCAATGATAATGATGTATCATATGCATATCAAAGCTATTTTAAGAGGTCAAACGGTCAATTCATGAGGGAGGACGTAGCGTTTTCAGACAACATCATATCAGTGTTGTTGCCGGCTCGCTAACGGATTTAGATAACGAGAAATTGTTATTTTATAACTCACCTCTGTTTCCTATCTCCTCGGTCTCCCCTACAGACACTGGAGACTTAGTAACAGGGTCCTGTTAGCACCGTTTGGGTACGGAACCTCACTCACAATCAGCGCAAACCAATATTAAAGCAGCACACATAATTTACTCTCGCCTTTGCCAAATCCTCCATATTTCCCAGATATGGACTACATATTTGAGTTTTCTACCCCAATCCAGGACATATTAAAAACGCTCCGCACTTTATGTACTCTTATGACAAATTGCTTGTGCCCCTCAATTTTCTGGAGCGTATGGTGTACACATTAGAGCTGTACCCTTACCATGAGTTAGCGTGACTGTGCTAGTGACAGCGTAAATTTATTTATTTATTTATCATTATTAACCAACTTACACTGTCAGCAAATTGCCACACATGAAAATTATATAGGTCACATTACAAAATAATATGTAATAAAAATTAGTAATAAATTAGAAATAACAAGAATAAACATGGTTGTAATTATACATTTTTTGTCGTACTGTGGTGGGCCTGCTAATTGACTCCAGATAGCAGGTGGCTGTGGACAAAAATCTCGGCTCCGATTCCGTGAACAAGTCCAGAGTTGGGTGATACTTACATGAAAATGTTGTTGATGTGGTTCAAGGGTTACCTATCTGAAACACTAATTTTTGTTTCCCATCTGTAACGATTCGCCAAATTTTCATTTGACCGAAAGACATTTTTTTCAAAAACTGTTAGTTGTTCAGAATAATTATAAAACAAACCTAACCTAACCTAATGGGTTCTTTAAGAAGATGTTTATAAAATCCTGAAAATATTACGGGTTTCAGGAAAAAATCACTTCCGGACAAATTTTAGTTCATTTTCCTGTGCATTTTAGTTCTCTAGTGTTATGCAGAAGGAACCCATAGCTGGTCGAAAATTCAATAAAACACTTTCGGACAAATGAAAATTCGGCGAAACGTAACAGATGGGAAACAAAAAATAGTGTTTCAGATAGGTTACCAATTTTACGATTAAGAATCGAGTATTTTTCATGCGATCTATGTACTATCGTACACACTGTTAACTGTACATTTGTAAACGTATAAACCTTATTGCAACATGTTTAGGTCGATGGGTGTATAGTTAACTGTGTCTTCATTGTACGTAAACGTACCGCTGTCAATGTACCATTGTTACAGTTTTTATCTTCTGCTTCAAATTTCTTAAACTATATATTATTATACTGATGCTAATATGGTATTTTGCCAATCCGTTGTCACTACAGTTTTGAGTTCTAGTGACAAACTGTTTTTCCGTTTCTATATACATAAAGGTTACAAGAAAGATACGCCCATCCCTAGTGTACATGAATGTGGAAAGAAATGCGCTTTCTGGTGGAGGTAATGATGTGTTTACTGGAAAATTGTCAGGGAATTTTGAGGCGCTTCAATTTACGCAACTTGGGGAGTTACTTGAGTTCGTGGCTTGATGAACTTGTCTGGATATGATACTTACGTAAATACTTAACTGTTTTCACAGCGATGTTGGTTGGGAGAAACAAATACACCAGCCACATATTTACTGAAGCTAAAAATCCGTCGTGTAAATACGTAAATTGAAGTTGTTGAAAGGTTTTTGAATAAACTTAGTCCGAGTATAATGTTAATGAATAGTTACTATTTATGATTATTGTTATCCAAGAATATGAGTTAAACATGTAAAAACAATAATAATAAAAACCAGTCAAGTGCGAGTTGGACTCGCGCACCGCGGGTTCCGTACACACACTTGTCCCATCTTAACGGACCGGGTTGAGTTAAGTTGATGTGTGGGTGTGACGCCGGATACAAATGCGGTGCAAAGTTAACGCTACCGATCAAATTTGTTGTATGGGAGCCCCCTTAAATATATATTTTATTCTGTTTTTAGGGTTCCGTAGTCAACTAGGAACTGTTATAGTTTCGCCATGTCCGTCTGTCCGTCTGTCCGTCCGTCCGCGGCTTAGCTCCGTGACCATTAGTACTAGAAAGCTGAAATTTGGTGTGAGTATGTGTATGTATCACGCCGACAAAACGGTAAAATAAAAACTAGAAATAAAACTTTTTTTCGGGTACCTCTGAAGCACCTAAAGTGGGGGTGAATTTTTTTTTTCGTTTCAACACTAGTATGTGGGGTGTCGTTGAATAGGTCTTTTAAAAATAATAGGGGTCTTCAAACATTATTTTTTGATCAAGTCAGCAGTTTTGTAAATATTCGCTCCGAAAAAAAAAATGCGTCCCCCGCCCCTCTAACTTTTCAACCACGGGTCAAAAAATTATGGAAAAATTCATAGAAATGAGGCCTTATAAGTACTTTCAATGAAAACTATATTGAATAAAATCGGTCGAGCCGTTTTTGAGTTATCGCAAAATTTCATAATTTGCTTTAAAATGACGTAAGTGCCGCGCGGTGTCCTTATACTTCAAACGTTACACATATTCGTTAGGTGCCATACTGCATTAAAACATTCCGCTCAATCTGGCACGTATAATCGATAAGTTCCAGAAGGTAATAAGTAATTACAGTTACTTTGGCGTTTACGACCTTTTTATAGAGCTTGAAATCTTTCTCGTAATTTAAACGTCGAAGCCCGTCTATTGTGAAGGATGGGCAACTACGGAACCCTACACTGAGTGTGGCCCGACATGTTCTTGGCCGGTTTTTTGTATTTGTTGTTATAGCGGCAACAGAAATACATCATATGAGAAAATTTCAACTGTCTAGCTATCACGGTTCATGAGATACCGCCTGGTGACAGACGGACAGACAGACAGTAGTCTTAGTGATCGGGTCCCGCTGTTTACCCTTTGGGCAAGGATCACTAAATATGAACATTAGTAAATATGGTTCCGTTGACAGAATCTTGAAAATATACCTACCTATATAATAAATTGGTTTCAAGTCGACAAACCCAAGAAGAGATCCCTTATAGGGATAAGTTCGCCTTTGTACCTATATGTTATTTGTAATAGATGTATTTTGTAACTGTTTTTGTGTACAATAAAGTGTTTACTTACTTACTTACTTACTTACTTACTTACAAACTCGTGCCCCTAGCCGGGTTACTAAACGCTTTATGTGGTCCCGAGTTTTAAACTACTTGAGTTTAAGCTTAAAATATGTCTGAAGTTAAAATTGTAACTCAAACTTATGTTATGGTCACTAGAAGCGTTAGTCTGGACTCACTCAGTCTCCTTGGGGAACTTATGCTAACAAATTAAGACTATTTTGCAGTACGTTCCTTCAGTTTCTAGTTGTTTTCTTTAGATATAAGGCTACTTAACACGTACAATTATTATGATAAGTTTAATTTATTTAAGCGTAATCTCTTTTCTGGATATAACAAGTCAGAATACTTCTGTACAAACTTATGAACGGATTGTAACAATGTTCAATACAAAGATTAATGCATGTCTAAAGAAAGTGACCACGCTTAAATAAAAACGGGCCAAGTCTAACTCGCGCACCACGGGTTCTGTACAAAAACTTATCCCATCCTTACTGTCCCGGTCAAGTTAAGTTTGCACCTAGTGTGTATGGCGCTGGATTCAAATGAGGTGCAAAGTTAATGCAACCGGGTTCTCCAAATGCGATTTTTGAACGTATTTCTTGCCAAATTTTATAGTTCTAAGTCAACGGTTAATACCCTATACAATATACATGTTGACACCTTTGAGAGTGTCGAAATATACGTTATTTGCGGCTTAAACGGCCGTATCTTTAGCCGTAGCTCTAAGAAGTTTGATTTGATTTACAGCTTCACGGGACTGTATATTTGAGTATATGGTTTTAATTTCAACTTGATACCTCCACGCGTTTCCAAGATAAAGGGTCATGTCAGACGGACGGACGAACGGACAACAGTGATCTTATAAGAATTCCGTTTTTTTCTTTAGTCACTAAGTAAGAGTCCTCTAAAGGTAATACGGAATCCTTAAAAAGATGTTTACAAGACGATTTGCATGTCTTCATAAGTTAAGAAGCAGAGAATAGTGCTTAAGAAGGGAAAATAAGAGGATAATCCTAAGAAGATATTTTATTAATAGAAACCAGAAGCAACCCTAAATTACACTAAGACGTCGTCTATCTATACCTACTAAATATAAATAAATAAACAAATATATAAAAATAGCACTAAAAATTTATTTTCTTTCAGGAATAATCTTAGCAGCGCCATGTATTTCTTGTGGTTCTGGAGGATTACGGGAGATGGCTTTAGACTATTTCTATTTTATTTTATAGGAGAAAGGACGGGTTGAGCGAGACACCGCCAAGTTCAGACCATGTATTTCTTGTAGTTCTGGAGGATTTTGGGAGAGGGCTTTAGACTGTTTCTATTTTATTTTATAGGAGAAAGGACGGGTTGAGTCTAGCAGCATGGTGTCAGCTGTACAGCGTCATCTGTAGGTATAATTGTTTTTGACCGCTCATTGTGGTGCCACGGCTTTGCATATACTAACCAATTTCAGTACAGTGGTAGCTGGACATCCTAAAAGGGTCGATTGCAAAAAAAATGCACATAGTTAAAAGCTTAGTTAACATAAAATACGATCCCTTCCTTTGTGTGGCGAAAGTTAGTCATACAAAATGTATGGGTAACTCGTCACCCAAAGGAATCAATTAAATTGTTTTAATTAAAGCCCTTAACTATGTACAATTTTTTGCAATCGACCCAAAATGGTTGGTTATAGCATACTTTTCATCCAATTACGGTAAAGTAAAAAGTTTTCTCAAACATGCAATGAATTATCGTCATAACGTGCATTAAAACAGGCTACGAAGTGTCACGTTTCGGGCGGAACAATTCGAGAGAACTGTAAAGGAATTTCATACAAAATTGAAGGCCTAGGCCGTGAAGTATTTTTATTTAAACATCGCGTCTGTGTTCGTGAACGGGCTCAACAGCTGAATTATGTTTTTTGAGTGGTGTTTTTTATTTCATTGCATATGTTTGAGAAAAGCGCTATACATGCCTTAGCCGTGAAAAAGGGCTTGCCGGCTTCGTATCACTATCCGTCTATACCTACTCAGCCGGCAAGCCTTTATTTCCCGGCGTCTGCAGTAATGTACAGTCGAGTTCATTTACATCTACACGCTTACGAGAACAAAAATATCTGAACACGACCCTATTGTCAGGAGCATAAAGTCGTGTTCAGATATTTTGTTCTGTAGATGTAAATGAACTCGACTGTACTATTACAAGGTCAAAGTTACAGAAGCCTTCTGGTCAATAATAAAACAAATCAATGAGTCAGCATTTCACCAATTTAATCCCAAATTTTAATATATCACTTATAGCCAACCCGGTTCACATATTTAATTACACCAATTACGATTGGAGCGAAACGACTTAATAAAAATCGTGCGTAAAATTTATCACCCAGAAGTAACGACACGATGTTAGCCGTTGTCGACCACTGGATGCCGAATTACGACCCCTGACCCTGGTAATATGTAATTAAAATTTTGATCGCCGCTTTCAGTTTGAGCGGCCGTCAAGAAGGTTTATCGGTCGACTTAATTTGTTGGTATTAAAATGATGAATAACTGCGTTTAACAGAACTTGGATCGGTACCATACAACATACGTTGCGATGACTGCGGGTCACAGATAACCCCTGATCTGTGCTGGGGGTGAATTCTACTAATGCATTTTAAATAATAAATCGAACATTTCACTATTTTCTTCGAACTTGCGTTCACTACAAATGTAGGTCCTTGTCCTTTTTGGTCCCATAAAAAAATTTAATTGCTGTCGTGGTCGCGTATTTTAATTAATCATTATGGATTTCAGTATTTTCAACAATAAGAAACAGCAGATGTTTGTTGGTTAGGTAGCTTGGGCGAAGAATTAATGATAAACCATCAAATTAGTAACTTTTCGACACGTATAAGTATAAAATTATATACTTAATTTATGTTATGGCACGCTTAGGGTTATGATCACTTTTTAATTTTATTTTATTTATTATACTAAAAAAATTACAAACTGTTACACTTTATATGTTTCGCCAAACTGCAATGCAGTTTGTTGGCGAAGACCGCACTCTTTATACATTATTATAATTTAAACTGCTATGATATTTATTTATTGTTATACCTACTCCTACTATTTTAAGTATTTATTACAAACAGTTGCACTACAACTACATAATCTACGTTAACTAACAGTGACAGTTAATATAACGCCGAATTTACGCATTATAGGATGCCTAACCCTAATCACTCAACTAACTACCTACTTTCATTTTCTTTAAGAAAGGTATCCATCAAACACGCCTTTACTTTAGACTTCTAGCAACTATGGAGGTTGTGTTTTATATCTGTGTTTATAGTTATTATTGTATTCACTGCTGATATATCTATACTATTATAAACTCTAGATTTGTACTAAAAATCTGTTTTCTATGGGGAGACGTCATGATTACAGGATTTTCTTTAATAGCATTATGCAGGATCGTCTTTTGTTTTCAATGGGCGCGCAGCGCCATGCCACTCTGGCGCCATCTCTTGGGCATAATCTTCTTTGTCTTCTCATCACGCCGAAACGGCTGGACGGATTTTTAACCAATTTTGGTACAGGGATAGCTAGACATCCAAAGATGGTTACGATACTTTTTCGCCGACCACGTTTAAAAAAAGTTACGCGTAGGAAGACTAGGAAGTTGCGAACATCTTCTAGTTACTTTAAAAATATTTTTTTTCCACAACTGCATTTCTTACTCTTGTGATTTATCTATATCGCGATAAGCGCGGCGTAACGAGTATTAAGCCTGTAGGACACAGGAATTAGAACCTAAATCTCTTTGTGACCCACATGGCGTTACTTGTATGTAAATATCGAACGACTTGCGTAGCGTAACACATGGCTGTTAAAAATGTGACCTAGTTTACTATTTTTGTTGACGATGGATTTAATGTATTTATAGGTCACTTTCGTGGACATGTCCGGGTGATGAAAAAAGTTGGCAACTTTAACTTAATTATTTCCTTTATTTTTATTTGATCTTAGGCTAGGTTTTTCGTGATATGTGTATATAAAAAAGTATAATACTAAAGTAATTACAAAATACATTACAAAAATACCTAACCTAGGGTGCCGCTATATTTTTTTCTTTTGATTGACAATTCGACAGTTCTCAATAATAGCGGCTGAAGGATCTTTGCCTACTAAACTTAATTTAAAAATATTGATTAAAAAGGTAAGAAATTGAGAACTGTCAAATTGTCAAAAATGGTCGATAATGGTAGAGAAAAATGAATGACCTGCAGCTTGTAGATCTTTACAGAAAGGACTAGGCCTCTGATGTAATGTACTAAAAATAGAACATTACATCAGAGGCCGGGAAAATGAGGATTTTCGGCCAAGTAGGTATATACGGCCGAGCGAGCGTGCGAGCGAGGCCGGATAGTGATACGAGGCCGGGAATCCGTTTTCACGACGAGGCATGTATAGTGCTTTTCTCAAACATACAATGAAATAAAAAAATATACTTCAAAGAACAACATTTTATTAATTGACAAATAGGACATTTTAGTCTAACAACCAACCTTTAAAAACAAAACCTGCTTTTTGTCAAACCAGCCAGCTGTGTGAATGACCTTGTTGTTGAAACCAAAAAAAAGTTACTTTGCAGGCTAGGCCTGAAAAGCAGTATGAAATCCCTTTACAGTCCTCTCGAGTTGTTGCGCCCAAAAAGCGATACTTCCGAGCCTATTATAAGGAACGTAAAGACAATATTTCATTGCATGTTTGAGAAAATATAATTACTATAAGTCTTCGAAAAATTGTACTAAGCCTAGTGACATGGAAATATTGCGCCTATCGATGAAGGGGGAAGAGTTGCACACGCATGCATTAGGTTGCGCTTGAGGGACAGAGATACTCGTACAAGGTTTGCTTCACCATGCTTTTTTTTTTAACGGTACAACATAGTGGCTTCACTTCGCCTCATGGTAAGAAAAATGGGAGCCCAATTAGTTGCAATGGCAACAGACAAAAATCAACGGTGCCATGTCAGTTGATACAGCCATGCTCCGAGAGATGCTTCTTCACGCTTTGTTTGAAGGGTCCAGTGAAGGAAATACATGAGCAGCCAAAGAGTTCTTTTTAGGGTTCCGTAGTCAACTAGGAACCCTTATAGTTTCGCCATGTCCGTCTGTCCGTCTGTCGGTCCGCGGCTTAGCTCCGTGATCATTAGTACCAGAAAGCTGACATTTGGTATGAGTATGGGTATGTATCACGCTGACAAAACGGTACAATAAAAACTTTTTTTTTTTCGGGTACCTCTCGAACACCTAAAGTGGGGGTGAATTTTTCTTTTCGTTTTAGCACTAGTGTGTAGTTGAATAGGTCCTATAAAAAATAATAGGGGTCTCCAAACATTATTTTTTACTAAAGTCAGCAGTTTTGTAAATATTAACTCTGACTTTTCAAAAAAAAATATGGAAAAATTCATGAACATGAGGCCTTATAAGTACTTTCAATGAAAACTGTATTGAACAAATTCGGTCGAGCCGTTTTTGAGTTATCGCACTATTTCATAATTTTCTTAAAAGGACGTATGTTGACTTCCAGAAAGTAATAAGTAATTACAGTTACTTTGGCGTTTACGACCTTTTTATAGAGCTTGAAATCTTTCTCGTAACTTAAGTCTATTATGAAGGATGAGCAACTACGGAACCCTACACTGAGCGTGGCCCGACATGCTCTTGGCCGGTTTTTTTTAATAGTTCGGCAGATGAAGGAATTGCCAAACTTCTTAACTCAAACTTGTGCCACTTTTAAGTTTTTATACCCCTACCCTAAAACAAAAGGCAGGCAAACAGAATGGCAGTGTTTCGACCTTGCAAGTACATACTTGATTAAGAAAAACCATAAAGCAAACTCGTTTACTAAGCATTATGTACCTACCCAAGTTTTTGCCCAAGACATTTTCTACTAAGTAGGCTTGTATGTTACTGCCCTTTTACTACATTTTTATGACTGCTCTTCATAAAATACGTCTCGTGATCCTAATTTACATGAAAACATTGGTACTTCTAAAGAATGTATATTTTAATGACTGTGACAAAATTTCGTAATAATATTCATGTTCTGGTCTTAAAATCGGCAAAATATACTCATCTTATCTTTTATTATACGTAATAGAAGTTCGGAAAAATTGTGTCCATCCAGTTTTAGCCGCGACAAGAAAAAGTTACATAAAATAAAATAAATTTAATATGTACAAAAAGGTTTACTTATTATTCACGGAGACTAAAAAAACTAACCTTTGCGATCATACAGTAAATACATCAATATCGGACAACCTTACATAAATCGATCAAACCTAATGATTTCTACATGAATAGTATTAAAACAATCCCAAAATGTTACTTAATATTTAAATTTAATTAAATTAAGGTTATTGAAATACAAGTTTATGGCATAATTTTGGCAACCGATACAATTACGACAAGTGAAATTGCTTAACGTTATCACATGAAGCCACCATCTTTGATACAGATATCCTTTTATAATAAACCCTAAGCCCGACAAGATAACTTAGTCACACTCGGATGTAGGCCAAAGTCAAAACTTACCTCAAAGTTCCTAACTTTAGGGGAGAGAGGCAACTTAGTTAGGGGAACTCCTAAGTATGGCGAAGTTTTAAAAGATATCACCCGCATATTGACACATGTCATCTATTTCACTATAACGTTAAAAGGAAATACTGCTAACTTTTCCATACAAATCGAGGTTACGTTCTATTTCGGTTCCTATTTTAAAACTTAACTAATCGTTTCGAAATTTTAGGACCTGACCATTCAGGTCCCATTTAATTCCCATGAATTAAATATTCTGCGTTCACGGCAGCTTCCCTGCCAAGTAAATTATTACCTCGGTTCAGATTCCGTACGATGCCCGTACATTGCGTACGGTGTAAGTACAAGGCGGGAGATATTTTTATCTTCTTTACTTTAATTTGTCTATGCTACAGAAAAATCTGATGTCTTTTTCTTGGGATGAGGAGATTATTCCTACCTATTAATTATATTCTATATTCAAAATAAAAAAAAATATTCCCCATTGATATCTACCATAATAAGTAGTTCAATTTAATTTGTATTTATGACAATAATAAAATTATAAGTTTTATTTAATTCGACGTAAAATGATAACTTAATTTTTATCAATAAATAAAAAAATATCTACTAGAGATTATTCGAAACAAACTCATAAATCTTTATGAAATCCAAAATTACACTGTTATTATAAAGGCGAAAGTTTGTGTGTGTTTGTGTCTCTGCTTGTTACTTCTTCCCGTTCAAACGGCTGGACCGATTTTGATAAGTTTAGCTATGAAGATAGCTGACACTCCAGAGTATCAACTTGGATTAACACATGACTACTTTTTATCGAGAAAAAAAAAAATATTCCCGTGGGATGTGCGGTTACTTCCTAAATCCTATCTTTAAAACATATTTAAAACCTTTTGACATCAATGACTTAACATAGCTATAAATATTCAACTGATATTATTAATTAAGTCAATTTGGTTACAATATTTTACGGGTTAACACGCGCCCCAATGTGAAATACTACAAAATATTCACTTGTAAATATTTTCCGGCAAACAATGAAAACTGTTATTCGATTGATGCGATCAATTGAAAACTGTAGCAAATACTCCAGAGAGCACGTCCTATCAATTTATTTTGCACTTGATAACTTTTGTTTTGAAAACTAAAGATTCGTTTTTATCTCGTCCGATCTTACTATGTTGAACCGATTGAATGATTAGTTGGATGTGGTTTCAAAAGCATTTAATGTAATTATACTCGTACTATAGTAATGTTGATGTTAAAAGAAATGATCTGGTAATATTAACACCACGTTTTTTTTTTTATATACCACATAATGCTACAAATATAGGGAAAATCTAAAAACTATAAAATAGTACTTTTCAAAAACCATATTTGGAGAACCCGGTTGCGTTAACTTTGCACCTCATTTGTATCCAGCGCCACGCATACCAGATGCAATCTTAACCCGGCCAGTTAAGATGGGATAAGCATTTAGTACGGAACCCGAGTCAGACTTGCACTTGGCCGGTCATTGTATCATTATCTTAGGAAACCTAAATACACTTCTAAGGTGCTATGCTATGCTAACCAATATTTAAATCGCCCGTATTGAAAATACACACTGTATAGTTTAAAACCAAACGAATTAGAATAAGACTTGCTTGAGAATATTGACAGAAACGAACTCTAAAAGGCCTTATCACATTTGCGATTTGCGAGCGAATTTTGTGTGAAAGCGATTAAAGCAGCGAGTTCGCCGCGACGCTTATTTGTATAGAAAACTCGCTCGCAACTCGCAGTGTGAAAGGCCCTTACAGTCCAAGTTATAAATTTTTTTAGACTCGCTTTTATTAGCAGCGCACAAGGAAAATCAATAGGCGTTATTGAAAAACCTTTGATACAGCGGGACGAGAATTTAAATAGGCCGACCACGGAAATATTCAATCGCGAAATTGATCTCAGGTAGCTGCAGAGAAATGGACCTTCTACCAGTTTAGTTTTATATTATGGCAGATGAAAAAACCTTTTTATGATGACTACATTATTACATTCTGATAATTACTTACATTAGCTTGGCTCCACGTTGGGCGCCAATGTGACAAAATCCAAGGTAGCTATAGGATTTAGTTGCAAATAATAAATAAAAAAAGATTTAATTACGAGTTATAAATATTTTAAACTTTTGAACGCTGTTGTCAGCTGTGGCTGACAACTAAACACAGCCGACGATAACTTTTTCATCAATTTTGTGTTTAATATTTTTAAGTCAACCAACCACAACCGTAAAGGTTAACCAACTCTACTACATACATGAAAAAAATCTCAGTCTAGTACACTGACTTACTTAGGCATGACTTTTCAGCTTTTCACTAATTACACTGATTTATATAGATTTTTATTTATAATCAAACTTAATATACGCACTGTAACTGTAATTACCAGGGCTCGAGAATGCGAGCAAAATTCATTTAAGTAATTTCAATCGATTTAGCTCGCATTTTACGATCCCCGATAATGACTTACGTTAGCTTGGCCCCACGTTGGGCGCCAATGTTACATATTTCAACAGAGGTAGTATTCAAATCGGAAGAGAACCTAGATATCTTTACCAAATCTTTCTATGTTGTTGCAAAGCGGACATTTTATTTGCGTATCCTGACGTTGAGTCCTCTCAGAAAAGCGATTATTTTCACCAGTTCTCAGTTTTTATTTGAAGTATCCTGTCAAAGACGTTCAAGGTTTATAAGGTGCTAGAAGCGTTTCACTGTCAGGCGCAGAGCGGAGCGGATATACTTGAGCCGGATATCTATCCAATAAATATCTGGAAAGCTTACTTAATTTAGTAAAAATGGTTCATAGTTTTATGTATGTACAAGTAACTTGAGGTTGTATTCGCGGAGAAGTACAAAGCATAGATTAATGCTCTTTTTTGGTTCAGCTCAGTAAGAAGTATCTCATAATCACCTTTCCGTATAGATTCGGTACTTTTGTATCAAAAACTTTCAAAATCTGTCCCACCGTTTTGACGTGACAAGCGAGACGAATTTCTATACATGTACTTACACAAACATAGTAAAAATCAACTTTGTTTGATAAATCTTATAAGGGTTACATGTTTAATAGGGTAATCCATCACTTTATCGAAAAACGTTTCATCGATTATCGTTTCCCATAACACTATTCGCAGAATTTTGTTACAACTTAGGAATCATTCATCGAACTTCGTTACATCGCTTTTGTACATTTGCTCGAATTTCCTTTCACACAAGAATCAATTCATCGAATTTCACTTCATTATTTTATTTGTTCATCGACGTAGTCGTTCATCGAAACGTGTTTTTTTTTTTTTTTAATGATTCGTCCTTCCGGACAGGCTAAGACCATAGGCCATACTGGCAACCCGACTTGGCTAGATCCGACCTGGTTGGGTTAGGTTTAGGTTATTTTTTTTTATGACCTGAAACCCGACTTGGCTTGATCCGACCGGGTGCGCCAAAGTTCACATAATTTTTCAACCCCGATTATTGGAACTCCGAAAATGTTTTTCATAAAAAATTTCATCATAATAGTCACTACTCATACTTAGTCACTCTTACTACCGATCATAACTCCGAACCATTTAAAATCATAATGTAATTTATCATAAATATCTCTAATACTACTTTTTGTTTTCATACATTTATTCATCATAACTGTTTTTGATCCTATTTTTCACTGTCATAATTTTTTTAAGCAGACTGGTTTCTAATCATAAACTTCACTATCATAATATTTTATAAGTAGACTTTAAACTTCACTATCATATACGAGTAGTTTGTACACTGACTTGTGTTGACTTATAAACTCCGACATAATTATTATTTTTTTATAAATAATGTGACTTATTTGACACTGTCAATGCGGATAAAATTACCTACCGCGGCATCCCGATGACCCCGCCGTCCATAGGCGAAGTAAATGACCATCCTGTTAAATGTTATTACAAAAAACGTACAAATAACATAAACAACGATAGATGTTTAAAACAAAGAAGAATAATTTCATATACAAATCAATTTTAAACGAATTTTACCCTTAACTTTGGATCGTAATAAAGTAGATTATTTTTGCTTAGGTATAGCCTGTCCGATATCTAAGGATAAATGAAGTCACCAGTAATACACTCTAATCTATGGAAGTCACTTTGGGACAAGGTACAACTGTATAGGTGTAAATTTAAGGTCGCTTTTCACTTGTGCCAGTTTGACAGAATTTGATCTTAAAATACCGGATAGACTATACGCGGAGTAGGTAAGTTCGTTGCTGGCATATTATAAAATAATAAATAATAAAAATGCAATTCTTCGGTAACTATTTTTAATCAATAATCAATAAAAAAGAAACAGTATTTAGTAAGTAAGAGTATACTTATGCCGTTAGGAAGAACTGCGCCAAAATGGAACATGTGTCCGAAACCGAAAACTGTAGGTTAGGTTAGGTTTGTATTGTGACCACGTATAGCGGAGCGAGCGAAGCGAGCGGAGCGTCAAAATGTTTGCATGCTTGCTTGTACGTATACTCGTAAATAATCTACTATTATATCAAAATTCAATAAGCAAATGCATAAGGATGGATTAAAAAAGAAACAGTATTTAGTAAGGAAGAGTATGCTAATGCCGTTAGGAAGAACTGCGCCAAAATGGAACATTGTGTCCGAAACCGAAAACTGTAGGTTAGGTTAGGTTTGTATTGTGACCACGTATAGCGCAGCGAGCGAAGCGAGCGGAGCGTCAAAATGCTTCACTGCTTTTTGAGTCATAATGGATTCGGAAAATATGGCTGTACAAAGCGTGGCTTTACAAAACCCCTACTCTTGCAGCCGGCCGAGTTAAGACGTAGCGTCAGTGCAAAACGATAGATACCCTCAATGATGAATTATAGCAACAATACAAATATAATCAAAATGTTTCGACATCAACAATTTTAATATGAGTAGACTCCAAAGTTCTGTTTAATGTTATGATTTACAATGTTTATGAATTTTTATGGTTAACTATTATTGAAAGAAATATGAAAACAAGCATTATGAATAAAAACGTTATGAAGAAAAACTGTATCGATATTTAAATGTTATGATTGACAAGTTTATTGTAATTTATAGTTCTGAATAAAATAAATATGAAAATCAGAATTATGACTACACACATAATCTGAGTGACGACATTATGAATTACAATGTTCTGAAAACTGTATGTTATGAACTCGGTTAGTAGTAGTACAAATTTATGACGGATAAAAGTATGAAGTAAAAAATTCGGAAGAGTGATGATTCTGACTACAAATCGGTAGTAGAAGAAAAATTCGGAGGATCGATTTTATGTGAGCCAATATGGACCCTGATCCGACCTGGTTGGGTTAGGTTTAGGTAATTTTTTTTTTTATGACTTGAAACCCGACTTGGCTAGATCCGACCTGGTTGGGTTAGGTTTAGGTTACTTTTTTTTTATGACCTGAAACCCGACTTGGCTAGATCCGACCTGGTTGGGTTAGGTTTAGGTTATTTTTTTTTATGACCTGAAACCCGACTTGGCTAGATCCGACCTGGTTGGGTTAGGTTTAGGTTATATTTTTTATGACCTGAAACCCGACTTGGCTAGATCCGACCTGGTTGGGTTAGGTTTAGGTTATTTTTTTGTATAAATGGGACGTGCCATCTGTGAATCATGTTTCGATGAAAGGTAAATTCGATGAATAGTTAAGCTACGATTTGAGACAAATTCGAAACAATTTTCGTTTCTGAATAGTTGATCGATGATTCGAAAAGCAATGAATTGATGATTATGTGATTCGAAAAAAAAATGAAAAGACATTCGTGGAATAGTTTTCGATGAAATGAAAATCGATGTAAGAAATTTCGATAAAATGATAGACACCCGTTTAATAGATTATCCTCGAACATTTTAAAATCTAGATTGTTATAATTTAGTTTCGTAACGGAGCTATATGGTTTTAAAGGGGGAAGAGGACTACATATTCAATCAACAATTATTAAGATCGAAAAATACCGTAGGATATATGGACAATTCATGACCTGGAGGCCTATGCTGGTTGCGTTTATCACGTGATAACTTTGTGACAAAGCATCTGTCACTCACACTAGCATCTTGTCAAAACATGACGGATGCCTTGTCTGTTTCTTTGTTTGTTGACCCCTGAGCGAGCCTGTTGTTCTAGAAATATGTGGGGAATTCGTCCATCAGTGGAAGTGTTTTGGCTGATGTGATGATGAATGATTCATTAGAAACATCAATAGTCAGATATTTCCAAAAGTTTAAATGAGTTTTCTTGTTCCAGATATGTGAAGTTGCGACACAATGGCGTCCCTACGCATCGCTTGGCGCATCCAACTGCAGAGGTTTCTCATGAAGGTGGACACGAAGACCTGAGGCTCGCGGCATGAAACCGGAGCGTGGACCCGCTTAAGATGGAGTTCGCCTCTTTGTTACCTACCAATGTAAGTTTTATTATTCTACCCTATTATTTGAAATCAAAATTACTATTATATCTTTTATATCTTAGCTGTTACATTGGCACAGTCTGTCTCATAGGTAACCAAGACATAATTGAATTTGACAAAATAGACGCGGAAAGCAAATATAACTTACAAAATGTATACAATGACATTTAGACCAATTTGAATATTAAATTATTCTAGGATTTGTTACTCTCTGGCCTCTTTTATCTTTTCTAGCCAATTATGCTTTCACTAAAATGCTAATTTTGCTTCGTTTACACTAAAGGTGTAAAGATGTGGTGCTGAAGGGTATTATACAGTATCAGGGTTTTCTACAGTTGAAGTATGGTAAGAAAAAGATGGGCCAAAAATTCTAATTTTGATCTAAACTAGTCAATCAACAAGTCTTCGTGACGTACGTCTTGGATTAGTTTAGAGTGATTATTTGAGCGTTTTAACAGGATCATTAATATGTTTGCAATATGGACAACCTTCGTATAAACTTAGACACCTTTTCGGTTGTCTTGTAGAAGTCGCAAATTTTTACAATTCTTATGAGAATGATGTAGATTGCTAATATGAATTGGCCAATGTTGTGGACATATCAATGAGACGGTTAGAACGCTCAATTGATCTCCAATTTCCTTATTCATATGAATAATACCACTAATCCTCTATATATAATCCAAACTACCCTTTAAAAGGATCGGCATAATGAATACAAGAACTTTCATTTTATCTCCGGAACATCTCCAACATACTCGGAATTGTTCCTGAACAAATTGTATGTAGAAAGTATGTTGTGCGGTTATTTGGAACGCTTGGGTCGCTTTATTAACTTCACCTGGTTGTAAGGTCAACGAATCGATTATATAATGTTGCCGAATACTTAATACATATACAGCCTTTTTTGGATGAGACATGACTTGAACTGTATCAGGAATGGTTAGCCCTCACTACCAGTAGTCGGAGTTTGTGTGGGAGTATAACCCGCTAATGGGATTATCTCCGCGTGTATTGTTGATATAGCCACAAACTGTAACCAGACGTAGATGTTAGTGCCATGAACCGATATGCACGGGCATACTAACAAACACTGCAAAAACTGAAACTGGAATTTGTCCCAGTTATTCCAAACACGTGAAGTCGTCAGCAGACACGTGATGGCTATAAAACTAGCCAAGCAATTGAAGATATCTCCACTGCACATCACGTATCTCTGGAAAAGGAAGTGCTATAAACTGTCAGGCAATACGATGACACGACATTGATGGCTAGCAAAGAAAATGGGTTAACTGTCTTAGTCTAATAAATACACTTACTACCTTTTGTCGCAGACAGTCAGTTAGCAACTTTAGAACGCAACTATGTAGTGAAATAGGTTTCGAATTGTTACTACGTTTGTAGGATAAGTCCCGCTTCGTTGGGATTTCTGTGGCATTGTCTGGACGTAGATGTTTCGCCATAGGTGAAAATGTATGCTATTTATCTACGAAATATTTGCGAATATTTTGGTATTTCAGGTATTCTAGTCTTTTTAAAACCATTTTCGCAATTCAAGAGATATTAGTGCTTTGTAGACAATAAACGCCTCTCTTTCTCCCTGATCAGCTATAAGGACCAAAAAAAAAATCTAAAACTATTGCAAGTCAAATATATGACATTATATTATCATCTTAATTATTGTATTAAAAAGTTTACACTCATGTGAAATTGTCAGGAATGGCCCCACATGTTTTTAACTCGTATGGAGCTCTTCATCTGGGACAGGACCGTACCTACAGCGGCGCGGTAACTCACTGATTTTTTGATCGACGCTCCGCCATAGCGCTCGCCGAGTCGCCGACAGCGCGGGGGCGGGGGGTGCTTGCATGCCTACAACTTGTCCGTCCGGCACTCAATTTTTAAATATGTCTCACGAAAGTTTTAATAAGATTATTTCATTGTCTTGTTCCAACAGGTAGTATTCGAGTTTAATGAGACAGCGACGGTGGAGTACAGCGATGGAGAGGATCCGGATGCTGTCACACTGCTGTCTGTGCTCCTCGTCGGTTAGTTGAATGCCTTTCATCATCATCATCATCGTTACCATTAGCAACAGCATTATCATTCTCGGCATTGGCATCATTAACTTAATCAGCATTATCTTCATCGCAGTCATGATTATTTTCTTCATCATTGACATAATTTTAACTCGCAAACTGCCTACACCTACTCTAGAACTTTTCTAGAACTTTCCACTATTGTGGCATATCTTCTGTTTCTACCGGTGTTCTTAAAATTTGAAACTAAATAATTTCACTTCTCTGAAACTACTTCATTATGGAAATTTGAATATTTATTAATAAACTTGATACCTAAGAAAAGAAAAGATCCGCCACATACTTCGTCATAAAAATAATCAACATAAGACGTGTAATTTTAATACAGAAGTAGGGAAATTTTTATAAGTAGTGAATAGTGACCAATAATCTAGTAAATGACATGTTGAGCTACATAATTATATGAATGGGGAATGGAAGAAGCGCACAGCAGCACCCCTGCCAAATCAGAAATAATTATCATCTCGGCTAGGTTATAGTACGATGCTCGTACAAGGCGGGGAAAAACAAGTTTTTTTTTGTAATTTCTTCTATTCCACTATTTAGTAGACAATGTTCATGTTAAGACTCTCCATGAATTTGGAACTATTTTATGCAACAGAAACAAAAAAAAACAGGAGCTACTGCCTAAGGAGAAAAGTCTTTCATTTTATAACCACCAGCCGTCAAAGACATTCTAACACTTGATTCATTTTATTACCAGCCACATTGTTATAAAATTTATCGTGATTTCTCAATCGCCACGGCTATCGCAAGTAAATATTATATTCCTGTCAAAAATCTTCGCCTCGACTAACGGAAATATTGTTCTTATCATAGCCTATAATTAGCGTATCAGCATAGATGTTCAGCTAGGAAATGCTGCCAGCATTTTCGGTACCATGCCAAAGGGGAGCATTTTTTTGAATTTGTTTTAGTTTAGTTTATTTTAGCTTTTTTGTACATAAGTATTAGTAGTTAGTAGTGTTTAAGTTTTTATTTACTGTTACTTTGTTTTTAATTTTTTTGTTATCTTTAAATGAATGAATAGTTTGCCTATAATATATGTTTTCAAAAGAAGAATACCTAACTCAGAACGTCAGTCCTAATCTCAGAATAACACAATAGACCTTCAGTTGATTTGGGCCGAATATTCAACAAATCCCAACGAAATTAATTTTACCTTTTGCATTCGCCCAAGTTATAATTTTATGGGCAACAATAGAAAGGAAAATTCAATTTATTTTCTACAAAAAGTTGGGCAAAACAACTAAGTCCTACGTGTTCATTCTGAAATCAAAGTATAATATAGCTCGTTATATTGATTTATTTCGTATTTCTCTCAGTGGATTTGAAAAGTAATTATTAGCAATTTACAGATTGAATGTTGTGAATAAATGGTGAATGGTGAGTAGGTAGGTAATTAAAAAAAAAGTTCTGTCTATTCTGAAGATTTATGATTGGTTGTCTTCAAACAGAAAAAAAACGAAAAATACGACTGAATAATCATGAGAGTAGAAGCCTGTGATTTTTTGAGTGATTATATTAAATCCCATCAACTGCAGTTTCTTAGACTTTCAAATTGTTAAGGTTGACAAGACATTTCGCATCAGGTAAACACAAATGTCTTCTACAAACATAAAATCCGGCTATCTACTTTAACAGTAGGTACCTCTTTTTATACAAATAGTGCCAACCTTTAGGATTTACCAGCTTAGGGATTAGTTAGATTTAAATTTTATAGGGCTAGTTTTTATGTTACTAAGTATAAAAAGGGTTTCGTCCATCCTGACGCAATCACCCTGCCTGAACTTATATCTTTTTTTAGGTATATTCCTCTCCCTCCTGATATTCCTGAGCGTGGCGGGGAACATCCTCGTATGCATCGCCATCTACACCGACCGAGGGTTGAGACGCATCGGAAACCTGTTCCTGGCTTCCCTGGCCATCGCTGACATGCTGGTCGCGGCTGCTGTCATGACCTTTGCCGGAGTCAACGATTTATTGGGGTAATTCTTCTCATTTGCTTTCACAATAAGCCTCTGCTTTGTTACCTTGATTATGGCGATAAAGACCTCGTATGCATCGTCATCTATTCCGATAGTGGACTGAGGCGAATTTGGAAGCCTGTTTATGGTTTCCTTGAACATCGCTGTAAGACTCTTTTTTGTCTATGTAGTTGCACAAATTCTTTGGAGTAGTAAAGTGACTATTTTTAAAAATACCCTAAAAATATTTTGAAATTTTTTGGTCATCTTTTATGATTTAACCTCACACGACGAGGATTTTAATGGTATTATGACGTGATGCACTACAGCTGGTCACGACCGGCACGCATGAGGGAACAGCAAAAAATTTACTCGTTTATCCAATCCTGAGCTCGTAGGGTTAGTTCCTCTATCGAAACTACGGTAGTACCAAGTTTATGCGCATCCTATTCAGTGACATAAGCTCAGAGCATATCTAAGCCTACAGTGTAGCTACTAACAGATTCATTTAAAGTTAAGTGGTTCACTGTAAATTTTTCAAGTTTAGGAATGACTACTCAGATGTATTAAGTGTTCCTATTTCCAACAGTTACTGGGTGTTTGGTGAGCAGTTCTGCGACACGTGGGTGGCGTGCGATGTGATGTGTTCCACGGCCTCGATCCTCAATCTGTGCGCCATATCACTGGACCGGTACATCCATATCAAGGATCCACTCAGGTAAGCAAATTGATACACTCCTTAAAATTGTTTCGTTTTCAATCGTGTTCCTTTTGACAATTTGTATAGCCCAATCAGTTGATTTCTAGCCCACGCAATATTGCGGGTTTTTAGTAGAAATAATCATTTTATTGGCAACGAGAAATTTTTGTTAACTGACGGTGAAAGTCAATGAACGTAAACAAAGAGGGAATAGAACTAAATATTCCGTAATTTCCTATTTTTCGCGTTATAAAACCCAAACTATCCACAGTTGCCACAATGTTGAAAGTTAAGTTTTTCAGCAGGATTCAGAATTTATTTCGCAAGAACAAAGGATTGAGCAGCATTCTGGAAAATAATGTTTTTAATTTAGTTGCTGACAAATCGCTATTGACGTTTAATAATGCAAATAATAGGTACCTATATGACGAATGCATAGTATTGCCATATGAAAGCTGTTTGTAGCGCCACTATCCCTGGGCCGGACCGACCCGACCGACACTAGGCTATAAATTTCACTTTAATTTAAGTTTTTTTTTTCAATACGATTCAGTATCATTTATTTCAGAAGAAGAACAAAGACTCACATCTCTAATGTAGACATATAGTGGTTAAATCCATTAAATGTCAGTCACAAACATCGAACTAGCCAATACGCCCTTTTTAGCCCTTGTTGGCTATGAAACACAAAACATTATTCGTAACACCCTAATAAAAGTAAATAAATAAAAAAACACCGGACGTCTTTTTGTGAGCCCACTCCAGAAATGTGACGCTTCCCTCCTTTTTAAGCCGACTTTGATTAAAATAAGAATTAGGTAAGTATCAAATTGTTATCAGATTTAAACTCCTAAAAATCTTCAAAGACAAGCGCTCAACAGGCGTTTCATTTGTACAACAACGCCTTACTTTTACCGCTAAAAACCGTCCATCTTTATAATTGAACAAGATCTGACACAAAAACCTTGGAGCATAAAAATCCAATATTAAAAATATCAGGAATTTTCGAAGCATTGATTGAATTAAGTTCACAAGCTTTCATAAAGTTTGCAAAGAGGCTTCGGAGGAAAAGCTGACAGGAAATTCGCTTTACGTACTTAATTCGTAAACCTGTCAGAAGGCATCGAAGCAGGTTGGGCGAAATATAATACGAAACCATTAGGAATAAATATCAACTTACACCCTGGGAAATTGGGCTTATGATGGCTGCCCATATTAAGGGCGTACTCCGTTTCGATGACCTTGGGTATTCAAACTTTTTTTGTTCCCATTAGCTCGTACAATTTTACGGTTTTTACGGTATGCTCGTACGTCGAAGTGATTAGTGACATCTTACGGATCTTTGCCGTACTATCACAATTCTAGAGGCCGAGATCCCGGCACTAAAAATTATGCGCAAATTCGATTAACATCTTTTACTCAAAGAGTATGAAACCTATTGAAAAACCAGCAAACATGATTAAAGTTAACATCATTACTCACTTACTTGGTATAAGTTTCATGCGTTTGGTATAAGTTTTCATGTAACAAGGGAGACTTTACCGACATAACCTAGAAACCGGCCTTAACGAGTGTTCAGATTTTATATGAGGTATTTGGAAATTCTATTAGACAGAAATAAATACCAAATACTAAGCTTCATTGCGTTTAATTTTCACGAGGATTGCATGAAAAGGAATCACTTAAAAACACTTTGAAAAAGTGAACTTTGTGTGGTTAAATAATTTTACCTCGCGCCTTCCGAAATAATTAAATAATATATTATTTGATCATGACATCTATTTAACCGGGCATCAATAGAACAAAAGAGTCTAACCTAACCTAACCTACAAAAATAATAGCTTGGCAGCTAAATTAATATGTTGCTACCTATTCCACAGGGAATCAAAAGAATAATCAAAGTCTAACCTAACCTACGAAAATAATAGTTGGCAGCTAAATTTATTCATTTTGCTTTTTTTGCTATCTATTCCCTGTGAAAATTATAATTTTAGCTACTAGGAAAAAATTACCCATTTATAATCGTGCGTTGAGCCCGTGATTAAACGGTGGAAACATAAGAAAAAATCCAACGCGGATGAATTAATAATTATTAAATGCTAAGTTTCCTTTTTGTTGTGATAAAATGCAAAAACCGGGCAAGTTTAAATCAATATTTTAATCAGATATCTAAAATAAATACATTTAAAAAGTAGAAAGATAACATAACTCTTTAGTAACGATTTATTTACAAAGATTTTACTACCTCATTTCAAAAATAACTGTTTACCAGATCATTATGAGATTCCCATTCAATTTCCAAGCAATATTGATGCTCTGATTCGATATAATTGGACCTTAGAAATTTCAATGTCTTTGATCGTTCAAACTAAAGCCTTTGAGCAATCAAGCAACTTGTCGCAAATTTGTAAATAAGGCGTATAATGTTTAGATCATCAATCCACGACCTCCTGTGACAATCTTTGTAGATTGACAGATTGGGGTAAATTTAAAGCAGAATTTGCTAAAGGGAAATTTAAATACATTTATTCTCAAGGCATTTTATTTACCATCAGTAAAATTTAAATTTCTGTACATTGAAATTATATTGCAGAAAATAAATGAAATAGGCTATTTGGTCACTGGTTTTTGGTCACTAAATTGCTGGACTGATTTTAACTATTTTTGGTACGCGGGTAGCTGAGCATACCCAGATAGTTACCTGTGTAGGATACATTTTAACGGACTACAGAGAGTCATAAGTCATAAGTATTTATTCAATTAACAATTTACATTGCGTTTGAAATCGCATTGATAAAAATAAAAAAAACACAATAACAATAAATTAAACAACCATAATTAATAAAAACTCACTAAAATTAGATAATCCAATGCAATATGCAATAATTAAAATGTCAATATTTAAATAATTAATCAAATATTAATAATTAATTATAATTAACTAACAGGTATTGATGACTTTATCAAATAATTATTAACAGAACTACTATACATATGTTTCAGTTATTGACATTTTTATGCTGATAAAACTCATCAACCGAATAAAAACACTTCATCAGCAAGAAAGACCTCAGTTTTTAGTTGACACTTGTCACTGTCTTTAATTCTATCGGTAACCTACTCGTATTAAAGAGCGCAATGGACTGATAACCCGAAGAATGCTTAACCACCTGTAGCCCGGCTAGTCGTCGGGAATAATAGACGAGCCGTGGTAGTGTAAAAAATATAATAAAGAATAAAAACTATATACAATTTAAAACAAAATAAAGAAAAACGGTATTCAGTCAGTACGCGGCACTAACGGGAAACACTGGCCTTAATGGAGTGGGGCAGGATGGTAGGAAAGACAGGTTTTCAAGCGTCTGCGTGGTTCCAGCTTCCACGCACATCAGGCAGAAACAACCGCCGGTAGAGGTGCGTTTACCACACCACGCAATCTTCAGCCAAGTAAAAAGGGCTGGAACAACATCTCACTTAGTTGGTGACACCAAACCAATCCATGCCTTATTTCGTATTTGTCAAGACCAGTGAGAACGAAATAAGACTTGGATTGAGTTTAACAATATAAATAAAAAGAAAACAAAGAAAAATAAGCATATACAAATATTACCTGCAAAGCGGCAGCCCTTACAAGTGTTAGAACTATCAGCAATATATGATACAGCGTTATATTTACAGTAATTATGCACAATTACGTAAAACTCGTAACACCACAATACATAAGCAATCTCAGTATTACATTTAATTTTTAAAATATACAAGTAATAGCCATTCAGACTCCAGCTCGTTCAGCACAAGTCCAAGCGTGTCTGAGAAAAAAGACAAAAGCCGAGCGTGGAACGCCTGTCTTTTTTAATGGCGTTTGTAAGCGGCCAGTGCTGCACCATGGAGGTTTGCCGCGTTACAGTACCCCGCGCGCCCAGGAGAATTTTTCAAAAGAGAAAACGCAGGAAAATTCCAACAAAAGAGATTAAGATAAAAAAGGAGAAGACATACAACTAGCTTAAAGTTCTAACCTATATTTACAAATATTTGTATAGAATCTTTTTATCGATTCTATATTATATTTTTTTTTTTATGTGGTAATACCACATTTCTATATTTACAATTTTAAATCTTTGATGTGCCATTTACCAATGGCACGGCCATGGTCATCGGCCAGTTCGTACACGAGAGGTGACAATTTTTTCAATACTGTACACTTTACAAATTTAGGAGCTAGTTTTGCAGTAAAATATTTACCAGCGTCACTTAATTGGTAATTACGACGCCATACAATATCACCTTCATCAAACTCGGCCTGTTTACGCCTTAAGTTATAATATTTACAATTTTTTACATGAGCACCCCAAATTGCAGCCTGCACTTTATCTAAAATAGGCGACAAGTGGCCTAAGTTTTCAGCGTAAATATCACGCGGCGCAAATATAAGGTCGTCATAATCGACATCATTAGAGTCAGCGACACCATAGAACGACCCGCACGGAACCAGTTCTCTGCCAAAAACCAGGAAGGCAGGGCTAAACCCCGTCACTTCATTAACGCTGGTATTTATGGCGAACTGGATCTGCGGAATATTGAGATCCCAATTTCTATGGTCGTTTTCAACAAACGAGCTAATTGCAGTCATAATAGTACGGTTGTAGCGCTCGACAGAGTTTACTTGCGAGCAATATTTGGGAGTAAAATGTACCTGTGGGATCTGGTATTTAGTAAAAAGTTCCTGTAATTCGTTGCTGATAAACTGCGTACCGTTATCCATTATAATAGTTCTTGGAAAGCCATGCACCAAGAATATGAAGTCTTCAAGGATTTTACATATGATATTAGAAGTTGCCTTTTTTATAGGAAATATCAAACAGTACTTTGAGAAACAACAGTTGACGACTAATATATAACGGTTCTGTTTACGTGTCATAGGTAATGTGCCAACGAGATCGATTGAAATACACTGAAATGGACGAGAACATTCCTTAGGTTTACCCATTATTCCTAATGTTTGATGATTTTGGTATTTGTACGCTAAACAGGTCTCGCACTTGGCAATATATTTACAAACGTCCCTATAGATACCCGGCCAAAAATAACGTAAAGCTATTCTTTTGTGAGTTTTAAATATGCCAAAATGACAAGCAGTGGGCTGTGAATGATTGTCATGGATAATATTTTGTCTCATTTCCTTTGGAATTACAAGTTTCCAATCATAATCGGAAGTAAGGAAAGAACTAGTTCTTTTTAGTCTATACAAGTTATTATTTACAATTTTATAGTCAGGAAATGCAGCAGGATTATCCTGACAACCTTTAAAGATGTTGTTAAACCAATCATCATCAGAATCAACATAAATAAGGTCAACTGGTACCGCACGTGACAAAATGTCAGGTACAACGTGGTCCTTGCCTCGTTTATGTCTAATTTCGAAGTTGAACGCGGACAAACGAACACTCCATCGAGCTAATCGACCTGTCGGGTTATCCAAATTTAAAAACCACTTGATGGCCGCGTGGTCGGTATACACAATAAATTTTTGGCCATTATCTAAGTAGCATTGCCAATGTTCCAAGGAGACAATGAGACTTAATAGTTCACGTTCAGTAATCGAGTAATGTTGCTGTTGTTTAGATAAAGAACGGCTGAAATAGGCAATAGGTCGTTCCACACCGTTCTCTTCTTGAGTTAACATAGCCCCGATTCCAAAATTAGATGCATCGCAATGCACTGAAAACGTTTTTGAAAAATCCGCGCAAGTTAATACAGGACTACTTATAAGCGTTTCCTTTATTTTATTAAAGGCAACGTCAGCTTCCTCATTCCACTTGAATGGAGGAGCCTTCTTACCAGTAGACGTTAAAGAATTAAGAGGCGCGGCTAATGTACTAAAGTTAGGTACAAAACGTCTGTACCAGCTAGCTGTACCTAGAAATCTTTTTAGCTCACGTCTAGTAGTTGGCACAGGAATGTCAAGTATCGCTTGCACCTTATCAGGATCTGTGCGCAAGCCTTGGTGATCTACAATATAACCGAGGTACTTTAGTTCGCGTCGGAAAAAAGTTGATTTTTCGAAGTTAATGGTAAGACGCGTGTATTTCAGTTTTTCGAGTACTCTAGATAACAAACTGATATGATCTTCAAACATACTTGATATCACTATTATATCGTCTAAGTACCAAAAAACACGGTTTTCAAATTCAGGTGTAAATAATACGTCCATTAAACGCTGCTGCGTGGCCGGTGAGTTGGTCAAACCAAATGGGGTTACTTTAAATCTTAGCATTCCACGTCCTGGGACGTAAAAAGCGGTTTTGTCCCTATCCTTCTCGCATAAAGGTATTTCCCAAAATGCCTTAGCGATGTCAATACTAGACAAAAACTTTGCATCACGCAAATTGTCAAGGATCTCATTTATGTAAGGTAATTTATAAGCATACTTTTTAGTGACAGAATTAAGCTTCCTACTATCCAAACAGAATCTCCAAGTACCGTCTTTTTTGGGAGTTACAAGAACAGGACTTAACCACGGACTTTCGCAAGGCTCTATGATGTCTAAAGCAAGCATTTTGTCTACCTCTTTCACCAGCACCTTTTGTTTCTCAGGAGAGAGCCTGTAACACCGTTGCCTAATAGGTGTATGGTCACCGGTATCAATTCGATGTTCAACCAAGTATGTGCGACCAAGAGGGCTCGATTCTGTAGAAGCCTCGCGAAACCGAGATATTGGCCTTAGACTGCTGTTCCGCCGACAAGTCCTCAAAGTGAAGAACTTGTTTTAAAGTGTCATTAATAGTTAAGGAAGTACAATTGGAAGGTTTTCTCAGTTCAGCGTTTTTGAGACAATTAGGTAACAGATTGAAGCTTTTCCAAAAGTCTATACCCAGAATTAAATGAGAAGAAATGTCTGGAATGACATGTGCAGTAATGTAAAGACATTTTCCGTTAAATTGTACAGGTAATTCCACATAGCCAATAGAATAAACAGGCTGCCCATTAGCTGCTCGCACAGAAATTTTGTACGACGAGTTAAGTACAAATCCCCGATCTAGTAGAGCCTTATGAGAGTTATTACCAAGTATTGTAATAGAACTACCACTATCGAGTAAGCCACAGAGTGTCAAATTATTTACATTAATATTTACATAAGGACGTTCATAATCATTTTGATCGTCGAAGAGGATCAAAGACGTTTTGGAAGACAGCATAAACAGACGTACTACTGATAGCCAATCATCCCACTCATCACGCGAAAATTTACTATTTTTATTTACAGCAAGTCTTTGATCCTCAGTTACGCGTTTTTTGAAAAAACCTCCGTTTCAGCATTGGCCTTATTGCACTTAGGACAATTCGTGCTACGGTAGCCAAATAAACCGCATTTAAAGCACACTAGAGAGCGTGGCTCTTTGCACATGCGTAATCTGTGTCCATTCACTCTACAGCGAACACAAAATTGTTTACTAGAACTAACTATATTTACAGACTTAGTATTAACAGGCTTATATACAAAATCTTCAGTTAAAAAAGATGAGCTGTGGGTAGGAGGTTCCTTAAAGTTCCGCGACCTATCATGGCACACCTCATACTTCTGACACACAGCCTTCAAACCTTCAATAGACTTAATATCAGCCTGTGCTACCATAATATCGTATTCAGGACGAATACTTTTAAGTAAAATTTGTAATCTATCTGACTCAGACATAGTGTACGTAAGTTTAGCATATAAAAGTAGTATGGAATTGGGAGTTCTGGCCCACTGCTACGTGTTCGCTTCGCTCCACTTCGCGACCGTGGGCCAGTTCTTCCCAATTCCATATTTTTTTCGCGGACTAGAAGTCCCATCCATATATTTGGAAATGAAACCAGGTTACTTCTACTTCGCGAACGTGGTCTAAAACTCTCAATCGCATATTTGAAAACATGATTGACAAGGTTGCTTCCATTTCATGAACGTGGTCTCGTAATCACATATTTAAAAATTTAATCCGAATTATTTAATATAAACTCTTAAGCTTATAAAATGATGTTATTTATAAAAAACATATCAAGTTTGTTGCACGTGTTTATTTTATATCATGAAGTTTGTAAAACAACCTCAAAGATTGCAGTTAGACGTCGTTTGTTCTTCGCCCAATAAACGCTATTACCGTCATGGTGTACTTTTACCTGATACTATTCGCTGTATAATATGCGGTCCATCTAACTGTGGAAAAACTAATTTGATTGTTGGTCTGCTGCTACATGATCAAGGTCTACGCTTCCAAAATGTATATATATATTCTAAAACCTTGTTTCAACCTATGTATCAATATTTAGAGCAAGTTTTAAATCTGGTTCCCTCAGTGTCATTCCAAAAATATAGTGAAAATGAAGAAGTAATAAGTCCTCATACGGCTGATATTAATTCAATTATGATATTTGATGATGTTGCATGTGAAAATCAAAATAATATACGAGATTATTTTGCAATGGGAAGACATAAAAACATAGATAGCTTCTATCTGAACCAAACGTATAGTAAAATACCTAAGCAATTGATAAGAGACAATGCTAATTTAATTATTCTTTTTAAACAAGATGATGTTAATTTACGACATGTTTATGATGAACACGTGGGAAGTGATATGTCATGGTTCCAGTTTCGTGTAATGTGCGGACAAGTATGGAACGAACCTTTTAATTACTTAGTTATAAATAAAGATTGTAATAGAAATTCTGAATGTTATAGAAAAGGCTTTGATACATTTATCACGCTAGAATAACTGTATACATAAAGAATAATGTTAACGTGTAGAACTTATTCGTTAATATGAAATCATCTAGATCGGACATGAATAATAAAATGAACGAGGAGAAAATATTTAAAGAAAAATTACTCCGATCTGCTGCAGCAGTAAGAAAAAAAGTCAAGGTTCTTCGTGATATTAAATCTAACAATAACATGATGTTGGAAACAATGTTAAAACCAGTCACAGATCCCCTTAATGAAATGGTGAAAAAAGATGATAACATCCTAAGTGTTAGTGACACTGATTTTGATAACAATGGGTTTAAATGGAATAAGTCAGTAAAAACATTAAAAAAAATAATCCTTCTGAAGATGGAAAAAAAGAAAGCTTAGCTAATAAAACGCTAATGAGAAAATCATCGGAATCTGATATAGATGATAGCGAATATGAATTAAATGACGACAATTCTAGTCAAGATGATTCTATATCACATGAAAGTATCGAGCAAAATGATTCCGAATCAATAAACAATGCTTCATTTAAATCATCAAATTCGTATGCTTCTCCTCGTGAAGATCCTACCTGGCAAAAACAATATTTACACATGAGCATTCCTTTTGGTGTACGAATGGTGCGTGGTAAACTAACGCTAGGATCTTATCCGATTTCTGCGAATGATAAAGAACTCAAAATAGGAGAAGAAACGTATTGTTTAACGCAAGGATTAAACGATTTATTGTTTAAAAAAATACCTGATTTACGAATAATAACTGAAGACGATATGCGAATATATAAAACATTATTATTAAAAACAAATGCACATAGACGTGACTTTGACCCAAATAAGCCTATAAAAAGCAACAAAGGCATGAAATATTTAAATATCGTAAAACCACTTTTCAAATCAACTAAACATCGTTCAGTAAGCGAAGAAGAACATGTAACCGGTGATGGTTTACCGGTAATGAAAAAAGTGAAAAAAGACATCTCTTATGTGTATTGGGACGACCCGAATGAATTAGTAGAAAGATTGAAACTGCTAATAGCATCAAGGGATGCTGGCAATACAGGATTAGATAATGAAATCATTTCTATTATCGAAGAACTACGCGAAGCAGGCTTAGTAAATGATATATAAATGTAATATAATCGTAAATTTTTATCAGTTGTAGTTTGACTCGCAAGTGGCAACAATACAAAATGAATATTGACAAATTCGGTCATCATATACATAAGCGTTTGCGTGCTAACGAGGTTTCTGATCTCAACTACAAGGCTTTGCTTCGAACAAACGGCGCATGTTTTGAAGGAAGTTTACAATTAAAGGGAGTTGCAGAACCTTTGTCACCCGATGATGCAGTAAACAAGCAATATGTTGATCAATATATTCAAAACATGTACGACAAGAAGTATATAGATTCTTTGTTTAATACTATAAGTAATCAAATTCAACAACTTACGTCTCAGTTGCAAATAAACTTTTATACAAATAAGGAGATAGATGAAATCTTCAAGAATATAAAAAATGGAAAAGCAACAAATAGTGAACGAGATCCATCGATCGGCAAGAAAAAACTTTAAGCGAAGATCGGTTGTACTAAAAGGAATTGACGATTTATGGCAAGCTGATTTGATTGATTTACAGAAACTTCACACGATTAACAAAGGAAATAAATATATATTAACTGTTATTGATACATTTTCGAAGTATGCGTGGTGTATACCTATTAAGTCTAAAACTAAAACATCAGTAAAAAGTGCATTCGAATTAATTATGAAAACAACTAAACGCAGGCCTAAAAACTTACAGACGGATTTAGGTAAAGAATTCTATAATAATGAATTTGAATACTATTTAAAACTTCTGAAAATTCATCATTATTCAACATATTCAATCAAAAAGGCATCAATTGTTGAAAGACTAATAAAAACACTTAAAATCAAACTCTATAAATATTTTAGTTTCATTGGTAACTACAAATGGGTTGGTAAACCGTTAAACGATATAGTGAAAGCATATAATCATACTGTACATAGTACAACAAAATTTAAACCTATTGATGTGGTTTCCAATAATGAAAAAGAGGTAAAAAAGAACATTTTAAACTCTCAATCCAAAGTGAATAATAGTAAGTTGAATAAATTTAATATCGGAGACCGCGTGCGTATAAGCAAATATAAAAGTAACTTTTCTAAGGGTTATACACCTAATTGGTCAACTGAACTTTTTACAATTAAACATGTGAATAACACTCGACCTGTAACATATCATATTGAAGACCAACGGAAAAACATAATATTGGGTACCTTTTATGAAGAAGAACTTCAAAAAACCAAGTATCCAGATATTTATTTAGTAGAAAAGGTGATTAAAAAAAAGGGCAGTAAGCTGTTTGTTAAGTGGTTAGGGCTAAGTGATAGTGAAAATAGTTGGATTGATATAAAAGCCATTGTTTAATGTTTTTAATAAATTGACTTTTTTCAAACGAAATTTGACATTCTCATTCCTGCTATGAAAGGGAGAGGACTTTTAAATAGTGCAATTAATAATTTACCATTTGAATTACACTTACCTGGTTATAACTATTGCGGACCGGGTACAAATTTGCGCAAAAGGTTACAAAGAGGCGATAAAGGAATTAATGCGTTAGATAATGCGTGTATGAAACACGACATAGCTTATGATAGATATTCTGATTTGAACAATAGACACCGTGCTGATTTAGAACTTTATAAAATGGCTAAACAGAGAACAAAGTCAAAAGATGCTGGGAGAGGAGAAAAAATTGCTTCATGGTTAGTTAGTAAGGTGATGAAATCTAAAATAAAGGCTGGTGCAGGTATAAAATCATTCAAACGCTTTGTTTCTAAGATACGCAGTGAAATAAAAAAGTATCCTAAAATAAAAGGTTGTGATTTAGTGAATCGCGCACTTGTTGCTGCAAAAAAAGTTTTTACTGTTAACAAAAAGATACAGATACCGCGTTTAATACCGATTCCAAAAACCGGAGGCATATTACCGCTGATACCTATTTTTGCTGGTCTTTCTGCGTTAGGATCATTAGCAGGAGGAGCTGCTGGAATTGCAAAGGCTGTAGGTGATTACAAAGCAGCAAGAAAGAACTTAGCTGAATCAGAACGTTATAACAAGATGATGGAATCTATTGCATTAGGAAAAGGGTTACATATTAAACCTTATAAAAATGGAAAAGGATTATGTATAAAAAAATCAAAAAACTAAATAAAAGGTTACCCAGGCGCGCTCTTTCAAACATTGACATTTTAAAACACTCATCAGATATCCCACATTTTCGTGGAGTTTATATGAGAGACAGTTTACCAAAGCGACCTAAAAAAGTAGAATGTGGAATTTTGAACTTAGACAGTTCTGAAAACAATGGAAGCCACTGGGTAGCCTATTGTAAAGATAACAATTATTGTGAATATTTTAATAGTTATGGTGACCTTCAACCTCCGCTAGAATTAATGAAGTATTTAAATAATAACAATATTTACTACAATTATCATACGTACCAAAAATTTAATACCGTAAACTGTGGTCATTTGTGTCTCAAATACTTGAAAAATTTTTGGTGTAATCGATAAATACCTTTGTACAATAAACTGCTCATCATTTACACGATGTCTTTCACTTTGTCTATAACTGGAACATCTTCAACTCTGATAACAAACCATTCACCAGCTCTCCAATTGGATGGTGAATATGAATGTGGACTGTTGTATATATCAACTTTTAATTCGATACCCAATATTGACTACAGAAATAATAAATTCTACTATGGTAAAAACGAAGTAATGGAAATTCCTGAAGGTTCATATGAACTTCAAGATATTGAAGATTTCCTTAAAGAGCACCTTCAAGGATGTACACTTTCACTGACTTGCAATAATAATACCTTGAAAACTTCGATTCTGTGCACTAAAAATATTTATTTTAATAAAGAAAATTCTATAGGTAGTTTACTTGGTTTCGGAACAGAATCTATTCAAGCGAATATATTAACCGAGTCACCTTACCCTGTCTCCATTCTGTCTACAACTTTAGTCCGCATTGAATGTGACATAGTGAGCGGATCATTTGTTAACGGAAAACCTAGCCATATTATACACGAGTTTGTGCCTAATGTACCCCCTGGTTATCGGATTATAGAAACACCGAAAAACGTAATTTATTTCCCTGTAACTCAAAACAGTTTAAATTCAATTACAATAAGAATATTAGACGTCAACAATAATTTAGTAAATTTGCGGGGTGAAGAGATTCAGATATATTTACACCTTAAGAAAAAATGATAGACTTCAATAAAACTTCAGTCTCACTTAAAATAAACACTAGTACTCATCAAGCGATCAAGAAAAGAAGACCTAAAGTTCAACTTACAAAACAAATAAACAATTTCTCCAAAGCTTAGGTCTATCAAAATGAGTATATTGAACTTAACTGAATCTCTTACCTTTGACAACTCGATCGAGAGTTTTGAATATCATTCGTATAAGCCATACGTAACAAGTTTTAATTTCAACGATGAAATACGTATACCTATTAACCAGCAAGATCTTTACGTACTACCATCAGCAAGCACTTTATACATAGAGGGTACTATAACTGCATCCAATAGAGAAACGAAAGCAAAGGTAAAAAGTGTTCTTTTTACAAATAACCCCATACTTCATCTATTTCAAGATATTCGGTACGAACTTAATGGGATCGAAATTGATAAGATAAAAAACGCAGGGATTACAACCACAATGAAATCTCTTGTATCTATGAATGAGTTCGAAGCTTCGATGTCTAAGTTATGGGGATGGGATGTTAACGGTACAAAAAACACACATGGAACATTTTCTGTGTCTGTGCCTTTAAACAAAATTCTTGGGTTTGCTGAGGATTATACCAAAATTATCATTAATTGCAAGCATGAACTTATTCTTTTAAGATCCAATACTAATTTAAATAGCGTTATACTAAATGCTAATGAATACATAGAAGATATTACAATATCTAAAATAGCATGGCGTATGCCTCATATTAAGGTGTCTGATCGAGAAAGATTGAGCTTACTTAAATATTTGGAAAGAGATCGTGCTATCCAATTAGCATTTAGAAACTGGGATTTGTATGAATATCCGCTTTTGCCTGAAACATCAAAGCATTCTTGGGCTATCAAAACTTCGTCCCAAATTGAAAAGCCGCGGTACATTATAATTGGATTAAAAACAGGGCGAAAAAATGTAGCTGATAAAGATATAACAGGTTTTGATCACTGTAATTTGCGAGATGTGAAGGTTTTCTTAAATTCAACCTACTTTCCGTACGAAAGTTTTGATGTTAGTTTTACATCTGAGAGGTATGCTATATTATACGAACAGTATGCAAAATTTCAACAGTCTTATTATAACCGTGTTCAAGCACCCTTGTTAAGCCCGCACGATTTTAGGAATATAGCTCCTCTATTTGTTATTGACTGTTCTCGTCAAAACGAAACTTTGAAAACCGGTTCAGTAGATGTGCGGGTTGAATTAGAGTGTGAAACTGATATACCGAAGCAGACTTCAGCTTATTGCCTGATTTTGAACGACAGTGTTGTGGAATATAAGCCTTTAAGTAATATTACGAAAAAAATTTCATAATGGGTGACTTCATATTTGTAGATCTTCAAGGATTTAAAACAGACAAAAACGAATTTATTGTTAAAGAATTTGCATATGGCACTTTAGACTACACCCAACTTTTTTTAATTAAACCCCCCTTTCCATTTTCTATATTAACAGTAAGTGAAAAGAGACAGATAAGGTGGTTAGAAAAACATTTTGGTATTATGTGGCATGAGGGTTATGTGGATTACATAGAATTTAAAAGACTTATCGGTAACCACTTAAAATATAAGACGATCTATGTAAAGGGTACGGAAAAAATTCAATGGGTTAAAAGTTTTTGCTCAAACTGTACTGTTTTAGATTTAGGTGAAAAAGATGTCCCTAATTTACAAGAGCTGAATAAAAACTATTGTTTTCCTGAGTGTAATTTTAATTGTGTATATCATAAAAAAAATTGTGCGTTAAAAAATGTTATATGTATTAAAAAATGGTATATAGAAAACATGGGCGTGGACGTCTGTGGCCGATAGATATATAGGTTTAGAAAAAATTTAAAGGGTGAAAAAATTATGTTCTGATTGTGTAATTATTGATTTAAGTGAAAAATGTGTACCTAATTTACTAGAGCTATCTAAAAAATATTGTATGTTAGAGTGTATGTATAATTGTGTATATCATAAAAAAAAAATGTGCTCTAAAACATGTTCTATGTTTAAAAAAATGGTACTTAGAAAATAATAAATGGTTTTGATCTTAATCTGTATACAAAATGTGTTAAAATAAATGTATTTATAAATTTTAATCGATTTTCTTTTTATTTCCTCCAAAACAACATAAAACCTACTGGGAATAACACAACCCAGTCTGATGTAAAATGTATTATGTCTTGATGGCACTCATTGCTCATGATTTTATGACAGTGTGCTCTCTTGGATATTACCTTAATCATGTTATTGTATTAATAAACTCGTTATTAATTTACTTTAAATACAAAAATAGATTTCTAGTCAAAGTTATTTCATTAGTCTTATTAACTGTTGGATTTGGTTTTAAATTTAGATTTTACAGCAGAAGGAAACCTTTTTAGTTGGAATAAATATTAATAAAACACAAAATTACTGAAAAGATATTTAATAATAAGTAACAGAACAAAGTTAATTATACCTTAATAACTAACGCTATACCCACATAACTTTTTACTGATTTTATTAATGAGACCTTCTGCGTTTTCTATTACTTCATCATACCCGTCACTTGCTACATACTGAGCACTCAAGAGAACACTGTCATCATCTTCTTTGCTTGTATCTGGTCCTAAACAACTTATGTCGATGATTTGGATCCTCACAAGCTTATTCCCCTTACAAGCATCGTTATTAATAACGAACGAAGGGGGGCGTCCTCTTGAACTTCTTTTTACGATTCTATTAGTCACTTTCCCCTTCCTTTTCTTAGGTGTTGGGTTTGTGATCGCATCAACGATTCTTCGTGATAAAGTCGTTTCTTGTTCGAGTTGTTCATCGAATCCCTCTAACGGATCTTGGGCGTACTGAGAAAACATGATAGGGGTGCAATCTGCCGATCCTGACATGTTTAGAAACTCTGTAAAAAGAAAAACAAATATGGGTAAAAATGTCTCACCTACATATTTTCTACGAGCAGGAATTTTCTATCTAATTGAAAGTGATAAAATAAGTTAACCATCGTTAAATATATTTTCTTTAACATTATCAAAAACTAGTTCAAAACTTTAGCTTCTAGCTAATCTAAACTATTTAATTAAGATACAAAAACAAAAAAAAAAAAACGAAAAAAAACTTACTCTTGTTGGTTGTGAGTAATGCTCGCTGACGTTCGATGTTGGCAAAGTGAAAGAAAATTAAATTAAACCCGTTTATAAAGGTTTACTAATCATAACTTAGCAAATTTCGAATGCGTAATAATGTAATATGAAGACTTTACACGTGCTTCAGTGCAATTCTAAAACAAGTCTCAACTTGTTGAAGCTAGCCAGTTCACCTGCTCAATTAAAGAAAGGTGAATCATTAATAACTGGGTGATTATATGTACGTCTTAAGGGTTAGTATGAGATTATAAGTAAAACAACAATATAGAAGAAAATACATTTATTTATTGTATACATGCACATATTTAAACATTATAAAGGTTCTATATGTTCGATTTACAATTGTGCGTAATATATTATAGGTTTGTATCTATACATATGCTAATTATAATAAATTTATCCGTCAAACAGTATTGAGGAATGTCCCCAAGCTTTTGTCAATATTTGGTTGTCAGAAATTAAACGCTTATCGTCATTTGCTGAAAGAGCAACTTTTTTAACACTTTGTGTAAATATTTCGTGCTTAATGGATTTGAATAATATGTTTTTTCGTTTTATTACATCTCTTTCAAAAAGGGTTTTTGCATAATCCAAAATTCCAAAACGTTGTACAATAGGTTTTTTCACTCCCTTAACCTTTTTGATAATATCATCGGTGGTTTTAATGCAATATACTTTTGAACGTAGACCTACAAACTCAATAATCATTTTTCCTTTCATTTCATCCTTAAAAAGTCCTGGTATTTTCTTGTTTTGAATTGGTAACAAATATTTGTTATCAACACTGTAATCACTAGTATCAAAATAAGACAAAAAATTTATTCTTAAATCTTTGAAATAGTCTGAAGTCTGTATATAATACACAAAACTATCTGTATCCGTATAGCACATTTGTAGACGGTTATCATAAAATCTTTTATATACTGAGTAATGAAAATCATACATATGGCTTTTAGACAACTCTAATACTGCAAACCCGATGTATATTGGTTTATCCAAAATTATCATATCTGGTTTCAATTGAACTGCAACTAAATTTTCAGTAAAAACTGAAGCACTATGAAAATTAGGACTTGCGATTAATTTATCGGCTGTTACTTTCTTTTTTGTTTTGTTATTATTGTCAGTCCATTGATTAACTAAACGTACATTAACCCGTTTCTCAGTATTCTCTAAAGTTTTGCCAAATATACTATTATTCATCAATTTACAAAAGTCTTGTTCAAAAACAGACGTAGCTTTTTTACGCAAGTTTGTGTTCATATCAATATATTGTTTCAAATAAGGAGCTTGTTTGAATGTTATAACTCTGTGAATCTTTTTCAATTTTAAACCATGTTTAAGACACGTTTTTAAATGTATGTAATGAATCACATAGAAGTATTTATCATATAAATTAGGTACAAGTTTAGATTGTGTTCCTCCTGGTGGTATACATTTTTCAGGACAAAATGGTAAATCATTATGTTTATCATGTAAATATTTCGGGTAAATAATATCTACTTCAAGAATATATCCATAAGACGAATCATCAGAGATTTGCGTAATGTTTAAAGTTCTGATTTCATGACTTTCTAAAAATCTAAAGTTAGATAAAGGCATGTACTGACACATGCTATAACCGTACAAATTATTACAGTCGATATAAATAAGGTATGAGTCTATATTGGATGGGTCATAATGAGGTAAATATATATTGTTAGCTTTAGCATACCGTTGGGAGGTCATACAGACTCCACCCCTTATTCCGGATTGGATCATCCTCAGAATGTTAAAGTCGTTTATGAGCTCTAATTCGATACCAGTTTTCAAAAGCATGGCGTCAAACGATAAACTAGGTGTTGTTAAATAAAAAGCTGGATCCAAGTCATAATGTTGCTTGCAAGTAGCGCGAAACTTTTCAAAAATATCGGCTAACAGAAGAACATCCGTTTGTAAATAAAGATCGGTATACTCGCCTAAATTACGGATTTTAAACTGATTCCACACTAATTGTGCATGGTTATAGTCTGCTCTAGAAACGGTTTCATTAGCAAGTGAATTATAAAAACAATCGATAGACGGGAGATGCTTTTCTTCAAAACTTTGCCAGTTATTAATATACTCATAGGGAAACACCCCTTTGCGAGTAAGTAATTGAAATTCTTCATCATTACAAAAATGCTTTTGTAAATGAATGAAGTCGCGTTTTTGCATAGTTTTTGTTAGTTTATCTAAACTTGTACCTAAAAATTTGAAGGAGTCTACGAAACGAAGTTGAAAATACTCATTCTCGATTGGGATAAATTTAGTAATAGAAATATAGTTTTCCTTGGTTTTAGGTATAACTTTTACGTCTCCTGGTGCCTCGCCCAGTTTCTTAATAAATAAATGTGAATCATAACCAGATAGATTATGAAAAAACATGGGAACAAAACATGGTTGTTTATACTGTAAATTGCATAGGTTATGTGCTGCTCCACGATATTTTCCTGTAATATGACAGTGGTCTCGAACCCGATCAGAAAATAGAAAATGATCACATATATGGCATCGTTTTGCGTTCAAAAAGTTTATCTCGTCATTCTTGTTTAATATTATTGAAGTGTTTGTGGTTAAAACTTTATAGATTTTAGCAACATCTTTATAGATTTCATCAATAAATCTGTCAACGCAATCAGTACCGCGATAAGACACATAACGATTATGGCTTTCATCTGCATTACTTACAATATAATACGCAAAGGCAGCTGGAATATGATGATGCAAAGTAGTTGTGTTAGGTGTATCGTTAGTATCCGTATCCGTACCAGAATCACTAGTGTCAGGTTGTTGTAGTAACGATTCGAAATCTGCATATATCACGAATGGAACATTCTGTTTACGATTAAAGTTTTTGAATTTAATTACTGTTCCTTTTTCTGGTAAAACAGTCACTACTCCCGTACACAAGTGATTTAATAGTTCCTCCTGTTTTATAAAAAATAACAGACAGGTTTCGCAAAAGTATATCTTACTATTATGACGCGTTACTTGTTTGCGCACAAGGCGGCTCAAATCCTTAATCAGAACATAATGCGGTGGACGGTTGCCATCATCTATTAAAAGCAAATGTATATTTTTCCTACTTTTCTGATTAATAGCTGTTTCAGACTTATAAAGAGGACCTATTACAGTTTTATTGTTTTTCAAACCAAAAATCGTAAATGAAATCAGGGGGTTGTTCTTTTCAAATATTCTTATGTCATCAAATGTTACTGGAAAAGAAATTTGAGAAATATTTAATACATCACGATAGTGGGGATAAGACGAGACTCTTTCAGAATGTTTGTTAGAAGGATACAAAGCTGCTGTTATACACCACAAAAAACAGCATTGATCATTGTTTTGTATATTTATGCATGCTTTCTTGTTTTTAATGCATTTTGGTAGGTCAACATAGCTGGAACCTCGTAATGGTTGATACTTGTTTATGTTAATCTCTAAATGCGAGTTATTAACAAGAGCCCATCCACTATCGCGATCTTGAAATTCCTCAGTTTTTTTCTTCAGACAGTTAACAATCTCACAAAACAGTGCTTCAAAATCATAACTTGAGTATAATATTTTATTTTTAGTTCCAAAAGATTTTATTGATTGATTATTATCTTTGAACATTAAAAACATTGCAAAAAGTTCAAAATTAACTTTTACGCACGTATGTTTCATAAGAGAATCGTCTAAAAGACATTTTATTTTATTTTTAACAGAGTTCATAAATTCATCGACAGATCTCAGACTTTGATCATGTTTTGCTAATATACGATATGTTACGATACGCTTACGAAATGCTGACTCAACTAGTTCAACGCCATCGCATAGTGCTTTGCTAGAATTAATTTTTGTTTTGTGTGCATTGCTTCGAAGATGTCCCACCCATTTAATTTTTTCTACAGATGTGCTACACGGAACACAGAAAGGCATTATGTAATATTGTAAATAAAAACTACTAAACGTACGTCTTAATTAAATTCAGCAACAGAACTCTCAAGATGAACCTACTAATTCATTAAGCCCAGATCTACTTTTGTTATTAAAACCACCGAGATATGTTTATAAGAACGGTTGAAAAAATACAAATTATACTTAATTAATGCAGAACAAGCATATGAATGAACTGTTAACATCTGTTCCAAATAAAACATAGGATTTAATTGTAACAAAAAAAAACAAAAAATATAAAATAAAAAATGAATTGAAAATTTGCAATGATTTAGATTTGTTTACATTTTATAATACAAAATTACAATCCTACCCAATTGATATAAATTTAATGTTTTTTGAAATTCTTAAAATAAACAGGTTCAGAATCTTCAAAGATATTGAAGGCTTGACCTAAGAATTTTTGCATTTGATTCCACTCGGAGGAATTTTCATTGCATTGTAATTTAACTGATGCTAACGTCTTTTTATAGCGTTCTTCAGGATCAGATTTCTGATAGTCCTCGATAGTATACACTTTAAGATCAATTAAAAATTTACCGTCTGTTATCGCAGTACGTCGACAGGAACCCGAAGACACGCGACTGGTAAACGATGACGTTGTTTTGATGGGTTTTGAATGAAGGTCGTCGGTGAGTTTTTCTCTTCTTGTAAAATCTTAAAAATGTTTGTTTCCGCCGATTTTTTGGAAGAACTGAAAGAATAACAATACTTAAGTGATATTTCTATCTATGACATTAAAACGTAACATAAACATTAATTTCACTTCAAACGATAGTAGGATAAGTACCTACTTACCTAGAATTCTTGGTTTTACTGGTTGATGCCCGAGCTTTGCTTGCCGAAGATTTTGTTTTTTTGGCAGCTGGTGATGGTGACGGCGTGCGTTGTTGTCGGCTGGTTGAATCAATATCAAACCTGATGAAACAAAAAAAAAATATATAGATAGAATATCATAAATCACTAATAGTATTATATTAAATTATTTCAATAAAACAATTACCTTGATAACGAGGTTGATGCACGTTTCTTTGTGGTCTTTTTCTTAGGCTCAGGCGAAGGGGTACGTGAATGAACTGAATATTCAGAGTCCGACCTTCAAAACGTAAAAGAAACAATAATTAGTCAACAAAACTTTATACATATTTTTTTATAATAACCTACTTAAAATTTAAAACATCCTCGACACAAGTATCTGATCATCATGAGACCCACATTTAATGAGTCAGATAGCAAATGCTGTCAAAACTGAACATAACAACCAAATTTGGAGTTCCACTAAAAGCTGAATATCATCAAACAAAGCTAGAGAACACTCAGAATAAAATTATCTATGACTAAAAAAAAAAAAAAAAAAAACGAAAATCGGTTCATCCGTTTGGGAGCTACGATACCACAGACAGATTCACAGATACACAGACACGTTAAACTTATAACACCCCTCTTTTTTGGTCGAAGGTTAAAGAGATAATCTTTTAAAGTACTTACTAACATTTTTAATTGAAGGTCACAGCTGCTTCACTTAACACAGAAACAACGAATAAAGTGCTTCGAAGAATTTCAGGAAATAAATGAATAAAACGATGGTTTTGCTCGTTTTATAATGAAATATTTGATGATCTGGTAATTTACCTAAATATTAAATTATATCTAAAGAACCAAATTCGAACATTCAACTTTAGACCTAAACGCAATAATTGTCAACCATTTAATATAAATTATAGATTGCTTACATAATCGAACATAATTAGTCTTCAAAATATGTTTGTTTCAAGTTAAGTACAATGAAATGCCGACAAAGTATCGAATTATCAAATGAAACCGCTGATTGCAAGTATTGCAATACGTTACACGTGCATACCTATTACCTACACTCACGGTCAAATATTTCGGGTTACTACAATTTTTTTAATTAAAATGCATAGGAACGGTTAGTTTGATATTTGTTTTACGTACCTATACGTACGTATTGAAATTTAATTAAGTCTATTAATTTAAAATACAAAACGAGCTTTTTAAAAAAAATCCTCTTACAGCGCAAGTTTACGTCACCAAATACATATCTTAACATATTTTTATTTTTATTACATATAACATCGCTATTGAGATCGTCGGTTAATTAATATACATGTTATTGTTTCGTGTACTCGACAAATAAACCATGCGTTAGCATAAAGAATATCACGCGCTTATTCATCATTTGATTAATAACATGACATGTAATCTGACCTAAGCTACTTTGTACTGACTAACAGTTGAGACACAGAAAACTTTTTTATTTTTTATAACTCATGATCTTGCAAAACATAACTCTCCTATTGAGGTCGTCGGTTAATTAATATAACATGGTATCGTTTTGTGTACTTGACAAATAAACCATACGTCGGCATAAAGAATATCACACGCTTATTCATCATTCGTGCAATAACATGAAATGTAATCCGATCCCAGATACTTTGTACTGACTAACTAAACAGATGCGACTCAGAAAATATGTATTAACTCATATTCCAATATTATGCTAATAAATAGTGTTCTAAAATTGAGTGGTTTTTATTTTACAATTCCTGTCTATTGAGTCAATTTTATATATTATGTTAGTGTTACTATTACTCAAAATTATGGTGCGTATATATTACCGTCTATTTCTGTTATGTACTAATAATGCTGTAATTAATTATATATGTGATTATATTAAACAACGATTACTATTATTAAATTATAGAAACATTTCGGAGGTTTGTCCTACATAGGTACAATAAGATAGATGCAGTAACCACTCCGTTTTATTTTATTCTATGTTGTGTAATGTTATATCATCATATCCGTATCCTCCAAACCTGAGTAGCAAAATGATGCAAGTGTTATGTTAAGTACATTCATTTACAGCGTTATGCTTTTCAGACACGAAGGCACTTAAAATGTTATGCTTCTCAGGATATGTTCACCTGGGCATTTTCTGTTACTTTTTGATTCATATGATATTCTTGAAGTGAGAAGAGGACAAAGCGTATTAGATTATTAACGTTTATCTTACATCGAGTATTTTATTAATAAGTACAATATTTCAACTTGCATACCAATCGTGAATGAATGAAATTTTAGTCATCTTTATTTCACAATCAACAAGATTGATTTTACAATAACTTAACGATTTGAATTTTCAACTCATAAACAAACTGAAATGCATAATTAATCATTTGTTCGTGTTCAAGACATTTACGTCATATGAATCAGCCAATCAAATTGTGAGGTCTACATCGCGCTTGCGAAGTTTTATAATTTGGTTGCATAAATACAAATAAGCTTGATATAGTTCTCGGAGAATCCGTGGCTATGACAACCGATGGTTTCATGGAAACTCTTACCACTTTGATTCAAAGAGTGTGGCCAACTCTGCGATATTAATTTGGTAACGCATGTGGCGTACCACAGTCTCGCTTGGTTTTAATAATCCGACCCATGGACAGGGCGAGCTGTGAGAAACACAACGTGGTGACGGTCAAACACATTACGCATGTGGCGTACCGCAGACTTGCTTGGTTTTAATAATCCGACCCATGGACAGGGCAAGCTGCGAGAAACACAACGTGGTGACGGTTAAACACAACGGTTCTTCTGATGCTATACCGGTTGATAGTATGGAAAACCAGTCCACTTCTCACATCAAAGTGTCTGGCCAACTCTGCGATGTGTTTCGTGTGACAAACGTCGTAACAAACCTCCGGCAAACCCTCAATTCAGGCAAATCCATTAGGAGGTGCGTTACGTGGACTGATTCTCGAGCAGAATCAGACCTGGTGGGTACATGCTAGCTGTACCCGTCGCGTTAAGCCTTTTGTTTTTTGAAATAACATGAGTTGTATTTAAGAAATCATCATCAAACGTTTAATTCAGATATGAGATTCGGATTAAATTTTTAAATATGCGATTACGAGACCACGTTCATGAAATGGAAGCAACCTTGTCAATCATGTTTTCAAATATGCGATTGAGAGTTTTAGACCACGTTCGCGAAGTAGAAGTAACCTGGTTTCATTTCCAAATATATGGATGGGACTTCTAGCCCGCGAAAAAAATATGGAATTGGGAAGAACTGGCCCACGGTCGCGAAGTGGAGCGAAGCGAACACGTAGCAGTGGGCCAGAACTCCCAATTCCATACTACTTATAAACCAGACATAACTGCAAAATACGCTACAATTGACTCTTCCTTGCCTTGTGTGCGGTCTTGTATTTCACGAAGTAATTTATAGTCGTAATCAACAATACCAAAATCATCAAACAGTTTAATTTTTAAGCTATCCCACGTGGTAAAACCGTCTTTATAAGCACGAAACCAATGAAGTGCTGCGTCCGTGAATATCTCATAACAATGAGTTAGCAAGGTGCGTGTTGGCAAATTCCTAGACAAGGCAAACTCCTCAACCTTTTGTACAAAGCTACGCGGACAGCCTTTACCCGAGTATGAGAAATTTCTAAACTCACTGGTAACCGCGCGGTCACACTGTACAACGACTTTATTCTCTGTGCATCTTTCAGAGTTCGCTGTTACAAATGAAGCGGCTGAACTATTAATAGAACTGTTATTTTTCAAATCAAAACGCGTCTTTAACGCGCTAAATTTTGTAACAAGATTTTTGTACATAACACGGTGATCATCATCATCCGAGATATCTATTCGCTGAAGACGTAAGTATATATGTACAAGAAATGATTGAATTTTATTTACAAGTTTCGAGTCATAGGAACTTTCATACAGAACGATTTTATCCTCGACAAAAGAAATTGATTTTTCAGTCCCGGCCAAGTCATCGGCCACTGAAAAGCTAGTTGGCAAATCTTCAGCTACATATTTACCCAATAAGTCGCGCAACTGCTGTCGGAGCTCCACAACCGTATCGCGAGGCTTTTCACGCCTAATACTTACTTCGTAAGTAAGTTAATTTTTATTTAACATAACGTGTGGGGCGGTTCTGCTAAATCCCATTTGTTATCCTTGGAGAGAGCCCAAAGAGCGGTCTTGAAAGTTGCTTTACGGCATCCGCGACAGTTTTCTACTTCCGAACTCTTCAAGGAAACTCAGGTTTTAAGTGTTCGAAGACTGTTCATACTGCGTGCCACTATGTATACCCACATTGAAGCTCTGAGATCATCTGTTCACTCTGCATTAGCAAGTAAGAGAATTTACAAAGTTCCTAAAGCTTCTGTCAGGACCGCCTTTGCAAAAAGGTTCTCCGCATTCCTCTTCCCCCATATCTATAATAAAATTGTGAAATGCTGCGATATTAGGTACTGTCTAGGTAAGGAGGCTAAAGCTAAAATTCTACAACTTTTGCTAACCTGGGACTATAGCACAGCTGAGGAAATCCTTCTTGTGCAATCGTAGTGGACAGTATATTGCCGTCCGATCCCTAGAAATTGAAAGTACATTTCGTAGGGCTACTTCTCACTTTTTGTTTTTCCCCTTTTGCTCTTGCGCTTACACCCACACAGACACACACACAAACACACACACAAACACACACACACACACACACACACACACACATACACGCACACACACAAGCACCCATGCATATTATAGTGAATGTGTAATAGTTAATTTGTTATTATAGGCTGATAATCCTTTTAAATTAGCTCTTTAACTTGTTTGTAAGTACCATTAATCTTAAGCCGCACTGTATGTTAAATTCTATCTGAAATTGAACTCCACGACACAGGCATTGCCTAGTGTGGAGCTCACTGATACCTGTAATATGTAATAACATGTCTTATGGTAAATAAACTATTTTGATTTTTTTGATTTTGATTTTGACATATTTACACTAACAAATGAAAACTCCATATTTACTGCCTACTAGAATCTTTCTAAACCGCAAAGAAAAATATCTATTTTCAAAACATACATACACCTAAACATATTTACATAACACATAACTGTTCAATTAAAAAAAAACGTAAAGTGAAAGCTGCAGCCGGAAACCTATCAAGTAAAACAGATCTAACCTAACATTTACCTATAGGGACACAAGAAAAAATAACACAATAATAACTAAAATAACAGAAAATTTAACAACCTTAGCTATGTACAAACACGTATAATATTTACAAGTATGTACATAACCCAATCCAAGTCCAAAAAAAACCCACGTACTGACTGAATAAACCCTTGGGCGCCAATGTAGCCCGGCTAGTCGTCGGGAATAATAGACGAGCCGTAGTAGTGTAAAAAATATAATAAAGAATAAAAACTATATACAATTTAAAACAAAATAAAGAAAAACGGTATTCAGTCAGTACGCGGCACTAACGGGAAACACTGGCCTTAATGGAGTGGGGCAGGATGGTAGGAAAGACAAGGTTTCAAGCGTCTGCGTGGTTCCAGCTTCCACGCACATCAGGCAGGAACAACCGCCGGTAGAGGTGCGTTTACCACACCACGCAATCTACAGCCAAGTAAAAAGGGCTGGAACAACATCTCACTTAGTTGGTGACATCAAACCAATCCATGCCTTATTTCGTATTTGTCAAGACCAGTGAGAACGAAATAAGACTTGGATTGAGTTTAACAATATAAATAAAAAGAAAACAAAGAAAAATAAGCATATACAAATATTACCTGCAAAGCGGCAGCCCTTACAAGTGTTGACGCAGGTTCTTCTAAATGATGTAGGCGACCACCGAGGATATGTTACAAAAAATGGTTTATTAATCGTAGCGATTAAATTACAAGTTTGAAAATAACTATAGATATAAAATTTGAGCAGCGCATCTTGCGCTGTGGTCTGAGAGGCGAAGGCGAATGGCCGCCCGCCGCCGCCGGGCGCGCGAGGGGCACTGGAGCGGGGCGCGGCGGGCGGCGCGGCGGCGCCGTGCTGTGGTGTGCGTGCGCCTCCTGCGCGCACACATGGACAGGCCTTCCAAGGCCTTAACAGGCTGCCCCCCTTGGATCAGGAGCATCCTGATTCAACGACGATGGTAGTGGGCAGAGCCTGTTGTAAGCTCTGCGAAGAGTCCCCGCTGTGGTGAGGACGTCGGCGACGCGGTTGACGCCGTCGCTGCCCGGGTGGACTGCCACGATACGTCCGAGCAGCCATCGGTTCGGCGGCAGGCGGTCGTCCTTGACGACGACCATCTCTCCCAGCTGTGGGTGTGTTCCGGGTCTGCGCCACTTGCTGCGGGACTGCAGTTCTGAAATATATTCCTTATAGTATCTATTCCAAAAGTGAGCCTTGAGTTGCTGGATTCTGGCATATCTGGAGAGCGTCGATAGCCTAGTGTCTTCCACCTGGGGTGCGGGTGACATTGTGATTGTTCGTCCAAGCAAGAAATGTGCTGGGGTGAGTGGAATAAGATCCGAAGGATCAGACGAGAGGGGAGTGAGGGGTCTAGAATTCAGTATTCCCTCTATTTGAACCAAGACAGTGTACATTTCCTCGTAAGTTAAATTAGTCATAGATAAGACTCGCTTCAAATGGTGTTTCACTGCCTTAACGGATCCCTCTGCCAATCCATTGAATTTTGGGCTGTAAGCCGGGCAAAATTTGAAATCTATTTCGTTTTCAGCCGCATAGGAGATTATATTTTTGCATTCATTTTTTAGAAATCTATATAGTTCATTACATGCTCCCACGTACTGTGTTCCATTATCTGAGATTATGGTTGCCGGCTTACCTCTGCGGGCAATAAATCTGTTTAATACTGAAATGAAGCCTTGAGACGTCAAATCGGTGACGAGCTCCAGGTGTACTGCTCTGACGGTCAAACATACAAACACTACAATGTAAGATTTGATTAAATGAGAACCACGACCCTTTTTGTTTAGTATCATGATTGGCCCTGCGTAGTCTGTCGCTGTGTGTGTATATACAAAGTCAGCATGTAACCTCTGCGCAGGAAGAGGGCTCATTATAGGTTGGTAAGTTTGCCCGGAGAACCGTAAGCATGTTATACAACTATTTGTTGTTTTTCGGCAAATATTGCGACCACGTACAATCCAAAATTTATGGCGTAGCATAGAGTATAGTAACTGTGGTCCTGCGTGTAACAATATTTTATGATAATGTTGTACAATTGTTTTTGTGATATGATGCGCTGCATGTAACAATATTGGATGTTTTGTGTCGTAACTATAATTAGAATTAGATAATCGACCACCAACTCTAATAATATTCTCGGTGTCAACAAAGGGGTTTAATTGTATCAGTTTGTCCTTTGGTGACAGCTTGCCCTTAAGAAGCAATGACTGTTGTTTACTAAAATGGTCCGACTGTACCTTTTTGCATAAAGAGTGTAATGCAGTCCTTAATTCTGCGATACTTAATGGGCCAAATCGTTTATTCGAGTTTTGGCAGTTGTGCTTGAATCTGTACATATAAGCGACAATACGTTGCATTTTACCAAAATTTGAGAATTTTAAAGTAAAGTCTGTTTCATCACTATCATGCAGCACTGAAGCTGCAGAAGTGTGGCATTGATATTTTATTTCAGGCAAGTTAGAAATGTCTACACTTAGAGGCTGTGATGGCCATTGCATAGGGTGTTGGTGTAAAAAATATGGACCTTCCCACCACAAAGTTGAGTGTTGAAGTTGTGAAGCATTTAAACCCCTCGACCCTATGTCTGAAGGATTCATGTTTGTTGGCACATAGTGCCATGCTTCTGGATTAGAAGTGTTTGTGATTTCAGTGATCCTATTATAGACAAACTGTTTCAATTGTTTTTTGCACGATTTAATCCAGCCCAGCACGATAGTCGAGTCGCACCAGTAGTATAATGAATCGATTTTTAAACGTAATGAATTTACAACCTTATTCATTAATTGTGTTGCTAATAAAGCTCCACATAGTTCAAGTCTCGGCATTGTTAATTTGTTTTTAAGTGGCGCCACCTTGCTCTTTGCGGCGAGCAGGTGAACCCTTACATGGCCACTGTTAGATATTGTACGTAAATAGATACAACCCGAAAATGCCTTTGTCGAAGCATCTGAAAGTGCATGTAATTCAATGTGGACATAATTATCGCACACCACTCTACGCGGAATTTCAATTTTAGAAATAGCTGGCAAATATTTGACAAACTGGTCCCATTGCGACTCAACCTCGGCTGGTAGCTGGCCGTCCTACGAGACGTTACTCGCCCACAGAGCCTGAAGTATGAGTTTCGCCTGTAGCATGCAGGGATTTATTAAGCCCAATGGGTCATATACATGTGCAATAGTGGACAAAATAGTTCGCTTTGTTTTTACCCTTTGTTCTGTGTGTGGTAATGAAAACAGTAACGTATCTCTTTTGCAAGCCCAAAGCAAGCCTAATGTTTTCGCGTATTCATCGTTATTTAAATTGAGGAAATCATCATTATTGTTTTCATTAACAATTTGTGTGAGGATAGACGGTTGGTTGGACCGCCATTTTCGCAAATGAAAATGAGCGCTCTCGAGCTCGTTGATGACACCCTTACAAGTATTGATTAGTGTCTGTTCATCATCATTACCAGTTATATAATCATCGACATAAAAGTCGTGTAAAATAGTTTCGCTCACATTTTTGTCTGTGCTATCTATACCTATCTGTTTTAAGCACCGAGTGGCCAAGAATGGCGCTGACGCGGTACCGTAGGTAACTGTATTGAGTGTATATTGTTTTATAGGTTCCGTAGTGTCAGACCGCCACACGATTTGTTGCAAACATCTCTGGTCTTCTTTCACATAAATTTGTCTATACATTTTTGCTATATCAGAGGTCACAACAAATCTGTGCTGCCGAAATCTTATGAGAATACTTAACAAGTCATCTTGAACAACATGACCTATATGTTGTATATCATTAAACGATTTTCCTGAAGTTGTAACAGCTGATCCGTCAAAAACCGTTCTGAGACGAGTGGTCAGGCTATCTTCGCGCAGCACACCATGGTGAGGTAAAAAATAAGAAATTGTGTTATTTTGTGTATCGGTGTTCTCTGACATGTGGCCTAATTGTATGTATTCGTTTAGAAAATTGATGTATTCCTGTTTGAAGTCAGGGTTTCTCTTAAATTTGCGCTCTAATGAATGGAACCTAATCAAAGCTTGTTCTTTTGAATTGCCTAGGCACTCCGGAGACTCCTTCAGAGGTATTGTTACTATGAACTTGCCGTCCGAGTGTCGTTTTGTAGTTTCAGTAAAGATTCGCTCACACTCACTCTCAGCTTTAGTATTATGCATTTGTTGAGTGGCGGGGAGACCTTCAATTTCAAAAAAATGATTTAATTTATCATCTAGCTCAATATCATTGGTGAAATGGCAATGGACTGTATTAGTATAAGATTGCTTTGTTTGAATTGTGTTTGATACTTGAAATGTACCCGAAACCAGCCACCCGAGCTTTGTTTCGACCAGGGTCGGTTTATGCTTTCATTCATTCATTCATATTCTTTATTGCATACCATGGTAATTACAAGAGATCTTAAAAATATACATATGTATCACATGGACCCTGTAAGGGTATTGCAAAATCTTAAAACTAAGCCTGCTTAAGCAGACATCTAAGGGTGTACAAAAATCTATTTAAAATTAACACAGCCGCTGTTAACTAGAATCTAATTAAAGTTAACTAAAATTACAAAAAATAACAAATGATAAATAACATAAATTCAAATTAAAACAAAATCTTTAACGACTGATCTCAAACAGTTCTTGCACAGTGTAAAAACATTTTTGTGCTAAGAATGACTTTAACTTTTTTGCATATGTTTTGTCACTTGCTTCTTTTTTAATATGGTCCGGGATTTGATTATAATATTTAACTGCTGCATAACATGGGCTACTTCTGAAGAGTTCTATTGTTGGTACGGGTAATGTAAGTTTATATTCGAATCTTTTGTTTTGCTGTTTTTTGAACATGTGTATATTTTTACGCACAAACATACATAATTCGTAAATATATAGACATGGTAGCGTAAGGATACCATGCTCCATAAAATGCGGTATGCAACTTTCTCTATTTGGTATACCCACTAATATACGCATACACTTTTTTTGCTTTCCTAAGGGAATCCGGTTATTTGACAGAACTTCCCAGAATAGGTCTGCCCCCAGCAGCATTTGCACCTCTGATGGTACAGAGAAAGATGGATCCGCAAGATGAATGTGCTGAGGTATATCAAACGCTATGCAATTGATTGGTTTGCTAGGTATCAACTGGGTGATACTTGGAACAACAAAACAGTTAACATCAGCTGTGTAAGTGTCGTTGTAGTGTGAGCCTATAGTGACATCACACCTTTTTGTGATTTTGGAGGACTGTTTATTAAGTCCTTGAACTTGAATCGATGTTGAATAACTGGGTATTCCTAGTTTAATTTTTAATGACTCGGTTATAAAACTGGAAGTTGAACCATTATCTAACAGAGTGCGAACATTGTGTGTATAGCCGTTGTGGTCTTGAATAGTAACTATCGCTGTAGATAACAAAACTTGACTGTGGTGCGTCGAAGATAGGGTGACATTGTTGTCTTGTATAGGTTTAGATAGGTCCTGTACGTTCGGTAAAACAACGCAGTCACTTTTAGGTGCATAATTGTTACCCGATGCTTGTGCGGGTTGCGTAGTTGGGTGCAACAAAGTATTGTGACGTTTAGTACAAAAGCGGCATGAGCTCAGCCGACAATGTTGTTCATTGTGCCCTGTGCGTAAGCAATTAGTACACAAATTTAATTGTTTTGCTTTCTCGATACGATTTTCGATTGGCATCGCTTTGAATTTGAAACACTGGTATATCGAGTGAGGCCTATTGCACACAGGACATTTGTATTGTTTTTTATTATATCGCGTTGCGGGTAACGACAACAAATGTCTTAGGACGATTATGTGTGACGTCACTATGCCTCCGAGACTTTGACTGTGCCTGGGACTCTTCCATTGTTTCTAGGAGATCTGCGCGATTTTTTAAGAAATCTGTAAAATTTTGAAGCGTGGGAATGTCTTTTATATTATTGCGCTCAGCTTCCCAGTCGCGCATTGAGACAGAATCGAGTTTAGTTGTCATCATGTGAATAATCAGCATGTCCCAATGTTCAGTAGGTAAATCAAGTGTCTTTAAAGCTCTTAAGTTCTTGTTTACCCAGTCTAGCATAACTGCCGTCATACCGAAATAGGGCGCTTCTACATAAACTTGAAAACGGAGAAAAAAAATATTTTGTAAATTTGAAATTAAAAAATTCGCTGCGTGAAAGAAAATAAAAAATTTGATACTGTTTTAATGCAAAAACGTGTAAAAGCATTTGAGCTATAGGGGTTGATATGCAAAATCCAATTTGGATAACATTTAATAATAAATAAATGATATTTTATCTTTTCTCTTAGTAAAAAAAATACAAATAAATACTTTTATACTACAGTAAAAAGACGTGTCTGGCTAGAAACGTCCTTTCAGCGTAGTAATTTATTAAAACGTCTTTTTTACTTAGTAATAATACGCATAGCGCATTTTAGTTAACGAAATAAAAAGGACGCATTTAGCCATTTACTGCTTTTTAACGTAGGTTGTAAGTAAAACATCGACCTACTTAAAAAGAAAAAAGCAGATACGTCTGTAACGCATTTTGATTTTTGATTTTTGACCAGCCCTAACACTTGGTACATTATTGTTGAAGTGAAGGAAGTAGTCAAATGCTTTTATTTTATAACGTTACCCACACATAAGTTTTAGTTTTACTCCTTTATAAATGTTAAAACGGAATTCTTGCATTGACGACTTTTTATTTGTTTCAATAAAAAAGTACAAGTGTATTTGTTTTCCGAAAACGTCAAATGCCATTTGAAGCAACTGATTTTAGCTTATGCTATGCATTTTCTATATGACCGTTTTTAGGGTTCCGTACCCAAAGGGTAAAAACGGGACCCTATTACTGAGACTTGGCTGCCCGTCCGTTCGTTCGTCCGTCTATCACCAAGCTGTATCTCAAGAACGGTGATAGCTAGACAGTTGAAATTTTCACAGATGATGTATTTCTATTGCCGCTATAACAACAAATACTAAAAATAAAATAAAATAAATATTTAAGGGGGGCTTCCGTACAACAATCTTTTTATAGATTATGGTACGGAACCGTTCATGCGCGAGTCGGACTCGCACTTGCCTATTTTTTTTTAATAATTGTACCTGTCTCCTTTGAAGAACATGTACCTATATTTTAATACGACAACCCTTTAAATTTAAAGAAAAGCAAACCAATATATTTATGTATATTTATTACTTACAGTAGACTCAAAATGTACACCAGACATCAAAGCAAGAATAGGTTTAGCAAACGTGACTGTTAAAAATAAAAATAATTTAATGACTGCAAATATATCCCAGAAAATAAAAAAATAACAAACGAAAACTTTTTATGGGGTGCATAGTTTTCTATGGGTGTGAAAATCGATCATGACGCAAAGGTACAGGAAGGTACTGAAAGCCTTCGAAATGTGGTGTTGGCGAAGCATTTAACAGTAAATGGTTGAACACCATAAGTCCGGTCCGGTCCAGGGATAGTGGCGCTACAAACAGCTTTCATATGGCAATAATGTGCATACGTTATATTATTAAACGTCAGTACCGATTTATCACAGACTAGACTGAAAACATTGTTTACCGGAATGCTGCTCAATCCTTCGTTCTTCTTGCGAAATAATTACTGAATTCTATTGAAAAAAACTTGACTTTTATCACTATGAACAGTTTTGGCTTTATTATTAAAAATACTAAAATGGAATATCTAGTCCTGTTTCCTCTTTGTTTACATCAGTGAAATTCACTGACTTTCAACGTTAGTTACCAAAAATGTGTCGTTGCCAGTAAAGTAGTACCACTAAAAATCCGCATTATGGCGTGGGTTAAAAAACACCCTGTTAGAGTATACATAACATACTATATCAGCTACACCGACAGGAGTTCGAGTCTTAAATTTATGATGATAATTTAAAGAAAACCTTAAAATTTTCTTCTACTGCCTGGACGCATCTGATTGAATTGATATCCAACCGCGAGCCCCCTTTACCCCGCACGCTTAACTATACTACGTAGAAAAGACGGTACTGGCACTTGCGCCTGACTTATTGCGACTTAAATGGTGATTTCACTAAGATGAAAAGGCGCAACTACGCAGAACCGTCTTTTCTTCATATTATCCTGTAGAAGTGCCATTTCTTTTTATGAAAATGACATTTTTTTTCTAAAATAATAAAACGCTTTTGCTCAGATGTGTCTTTTTATTTTAGCATACATCAGAAATGCCTTTTCTCATTCGTTTTATACGCGGTATCCCGCAGATACGTCCTTTTTGATTGTAGGTTTCACAGGGTTCTGTTCATCTTTAGTCAAATTTAAAAATACTGGTAGATCCGTCTTTTTTTGCTGATTCCGAATATGTATAGAACTCATTTTTGACAAAAATGTTAGATGCGCCCTTTTTCGATATGACGGCAGATATTACGCAAGGCCTTGGCAGACTCTTGTGTGACAGGCTGTATATTGAACAATGCCTGAATGTGATTGTTTACTAAAATTCGAGTGTTATTGAATCTATCGCACAGCAATTCCCAAGCAACGTCATAGTTTTGTGTTGAAAATTCTAATGATTTAATGATAAGTGACGCACTGTCCTTTAGAGAACTTCTCAAATAGTGAAACTTGTGTATTTTCGATATGGCAGTGTTATCGTGAATTAGTGATTTGAATGTGTCGTGGTATTCGAGCCAATCATGATACTGACCAGAAAAGGTAGTAGTGCGTAATAATTTGATAATTATGAGAACGAAGTTACATTGATAGGTACTTGGAACGAACTCACACAATATCGTGGCAAACCCTTTCTCCTGGTATTCCTTTTAGGCTAAACGTTCATGGCACAGTAGTGGCAAGTGGCGCAGTAGCTTTGTTTCGATTCCATTCCAGCTATATCCTCGACACGTCGACCGTTGAGTTTTGTTCGATGACCGCGCCCATCTGGTTTCTTTGTTCTTTGTTCTCGAAATCTCGAATGCAGATCCGGCTCGAAACTGTTGACGCAGGTTCTTCTAAATGATGTAGGCGACCACCGAGGATATGATACAAAAAATGGTTTATTAATCGTAGCGATTAAATTACAAGTTTGAAAATAACTATAGATATAAAATTTGAGCAGCGCATCTTGCGCTGTGGTCTGAGAGGCGAACGCGAATGGCCGCCCGCCGCCGCCGGGCGCGCGAGGGGCACTGGAGCGGGGCGCGGCGGGCGGCGCGGCGGCGCCGTGCTGTGGTGTGCGTGCGCCTCCTGCGCGCACACATGGACAGGCCTTCCAAGGCCTTAACAACAAGTGTTAGAACTATCAGCAATATATGATACAGCGTTATATTTACAGTAATTATGCACAATTACGTAAAACTCGTAACACCACAATACATAAGCAATCTCAGTATTACATTTAATTTTTAAAATATACAAGTAATAGCCATTTAGACTCCAGCTCGTTCAGCACAAGTCCAAGCGTGTCTGAGAAAAAAGACAAAAGCCGAGCGTGGAACGCCTGTCTTTTGTCTTTTTTAATGGCGTTTGTAAGCGGCCAGTGCTGCACCATGGAGGTTTGCCGCGTTACACACCTTAAGTCTGGCATCTATCGTTCGAGGCAAGTCTTTTCTCCTCGTGGCTAGGCGCACTTGTCTTTCTTCTGGCGTTTCTATGCAGCTAAGATATTTTACTAAATCGCAAAGAACCACGTGAATATATAAGCTGGGTACCGTAAGGATCTCTAACTCAGAAAAATAGGCCTTACACGACGTTGTCTGAGGTATCCGTACAATGGTTCTAATTGCCCTTTTCTGAGCAACAAAGGCGGAATTGATGTTATACAGATAGCTGTTTCCCCAGAACTTGATGCTATATCGTAACGTGGACTCGACCAAAGCATAGTAAACCATCTTTAATTGGGACAACTTCACTTCATCCCGGAGGTTTCTGAGTGCATAACAAGCGGAACTAATGGAATTTACTATTGAGAACAACTCTTTTTTCCAATTCAAACTTGAGTCAATCCAAACACCCAGAAATTTTACTGAATCTACTTGTTCGATTGCTGTATCATTTGATGAAATTTGTAGACAGTCATTGTTTCTTGCAGTGGTTTTGAATAGCAATGCATTTGTTTTAGTGCAGTTCAGTCTTAGGTTGTTTGAGCTGAACCACGTATTTAAAGCATCTAAGGCGAAATTTACACTGTCATTCAATTGTTTAATGTTCTCTGCAGATACGATGGCATTTGTATCATCAGCGAAAACCACCAGTTTAGTGTTCTGAGTAAGATTACGCATGTACGGTATTAAGTCATTGATAAAAATTATAAAAAATATTGGACCTAGTATGGAACCTTGTGGAACTCCTCTTTCTAATTTGGTAATCTTGAATCTGTGAACAGTTTCTTTATCGTCTTGAACCCATTTTATTTCGACGAACTGCTGTCTGTTTCGAAGATAGGACTGGAAAAGGGATAATACTCTCCCTCTTATACCATAATGTTCCATTTTTTTAAGCAAGATATTGTGATCGACTGTGTCAAAAGCAAGAAGCCAAAAGGGTTATAACGTTTCCTTCCACACGAATGAAATTTCCGGCCACCTAGTCTGATACTGTTATAAAATTCTAAATGTGTATTGAAAAACTGTCTTCTATGGAGGGGTCATGTTTTCAGGAAAATAGAGTAAAAGTGCGATGTGGGATCGGGGATCGTCTTTTGTTTTGTATGGACGCGCGGCACCATGTCAGCCTGGCGCCATCTGTTGGTCATAATTTCTTTTTCCGCTCATCACGCCTAAACGGCTGGACGAATATAAACCAATTTAGGTACGGGGATAGCTGGACCTCCAATGATGGTTATAGGATATTTTTGACCTGACTATGGTTAAGAAAAAAAATAGTGCGTGGAGTCCCTCCGCGCGGAAGAAGTGAAACTTCGTAATGTGGAAATGAAAATACGAAGGGGTAGAAATAGATTTTTAGTGAACTCTTGTTTCTTTAAGACAAACTTCTTCACTCTCGCTCTGTCTCTTTCTATTCCCCTCCCCAGGAGCGTTGAACGTTTAACGCAACAGTGCTTTCCTACCCCTTCCACGGTAGCGTTAAACGTATGACGCAACCGTTATACGTTTAACGCAACCTTGTTGGAAATCGCATTAGAAGTTTCACTTCAAAAATACGCGAACGAAGTTGCGGGTAACGACTATGTACAGGTACATAGTACATAAGTTGTTGTTCATATTTTATTATGTATCGATATTGCCAGCGCAGAAAATAACAACGAATAAACCTTCCAGACTAATAATCGCATAAATATTATGTAGGTATTATTATCGAAAAGCCATTTCGATATCCAGTTTATTAGTTTGACTACGTTATTTTGTTTCCATAAAAGAAAAAGAAATTGTATTCGCCGTATTAGCGTTGAGTGTTTAAGTTATAATTGGATTTTTTATTTGTATGATAGAAGGCAACCTCGTTTGCGTAATACGTTTAATTTACTGTAGCCGGGAAAAATGATCCTTTAACGATCTTTGGATGGATATTCTGCGGGCTTATGATGGTTGCATTTATCACGCGTTAAATAAGTGACAAAGCATCCGTCACGTTTTGTCAAAATGCGAGTGTGGGTGACAAATGCTTTATCATTTATTTATCACGTGATAAACGCAACCATCATAGGCCCGCTGCTATCTCTCTTCTTAAAATCCGTCCAGCTGTTTCGGCGTGATGAGAGGACAAAGAAATGTTTAGTTACAGATGGCGCTGTACAGCTGCTCGAGCAGCGCGCCCAAACAAATCCTGCATCGCGCTATTAAGATCTTTGCTACCTTCTTGTATTTCAATAAAAATCTTGAGTTATTAAAACTATCACTTGTTGCTCAGATATGGCCGCTGGGTGACCCGTCGCGTGGCCGTGGTCACGATCGCGATGATCTGGCTCCTGGCTTCCCTGGTCAGCTTCCTGCCAATCTCTCTGGGCCTCCACCGTCCACACGAGGAGGCCCAGGCTACGCAGAAGCCGCCGCGGTACCCCACATGTGCCCTGGTGCTGACTCCGACGTATGCCGTTGTCTCGAGCTGCATATCCTTCATCCTGCCTTGTATCGTGATGATAAGCATATATTGCAGGTAAGTTAGGGTTGAAGCAATTGAGTTTTTGAGAGGACAGCGTCCCGGAAGACGCCGCGTGGTTAGGCGGTCCACAAGGTGGACTGATGACTTGTTAAGTCGTTGGAGACCCTTTGATAAGGGCAAATACAGGATCGGTTCTTTAGTTGAGGTCTTAAAGAAAAAGTTTAAATGAATAGGTATAGTAGAACCGCATCGTAAATTTTAGGTAATATTTTCTTGTCCCACGATTTATTCCTGTTGCCGTAACAATATTTTGTAGTAGCAAATTCTGTCTTTATATCTCCAAAAATACTAAATGTGCACCAAATTGTTTACTAAAACATTTTAAAATATCAAATGACCTTTACCGTCTCTTTAATCTGTTTTATGTGCTTTATTATTATTCGTCTTCCCCTGCCTCATTTTAGAGATGCGCAAAATGTGTCACTAAAGTGAAAAGAGTGATATGTGTCTTTAGCTCACCGAGATATGTATCAATCATTTAGTTCATTTAGCTCATTAGATCTTTAACTATATCGTTCACGAGTGAGCAGAGAACTAGAGATGTCGATGAATTAGATTCACGGCAGCATGGCAACATTCATTTCATGAGCGAGAGGGAGCGAGTAATACTGAGATGATAGATGATATACTGAGCTACTTAAATCTTCAGTGAGCGAAAGAGCTAGTGAGCTAAACCAAATGATATAGCTCGTTTGAATCACTCACTCGCGAGCTACACATCTCTACCTCATTTCCTTCAACTTTTCCTTCCATAATGTAGCTTATAATAGCGTAATGCGACCAAACATCTTCCCTCTCCTCTTCTGTATGGTGTTCAACAAATTCCTTTTTTCTGTCACTCTTTTAAGTACTTTTTCATTCGTAACTTTTTCTGTCCAACTAATTTTCTCTATTCCACGCCAACACCACATTTCGAAGGCTTCCAGTACCTCCGCGTCCCTTTGCGTTATGATCCTCTACTTACTAACCTGGATAAATTCCGTAATGGGCATTTCTATTTGGTGCACATTTGTACAATATAATTTTATTTGAACGTATAAATGTATAACATTCTTCTACACAAATTAAATATTTAGTTAACGATAAAAGATGCACGTATTAGTATACCCCGGGGATTTTGGAGCATGAATGATTTGACGCCTACACTGTCCGCATACTGTCAAATCAGTTCTTCGTAAAGTTAAGCAGTATTCATAATGAATAAAACGCGAACTTGATACAAACATCCAATTATAACAATATAACCTTAGTTCCCGACGACGTTTACGTGTAACGTTTGTTTGAAATTAGTAAATTTTCTCAACAATATTTACTTTGAAATCACTCCGTTGAAACGAGTCGGTACATGTTGTAAGAGTGCTCGAAACAAAAGTTAAGAACTTGGCAAAAGTTTGACTTGAAATATCATCTTTCGTTTATTGAATGAAACGAGCATTGTCTGAAACTTAATATTATGTTCAAACGTGTTTTGTGTTTAATTTGGTATTTATCCGACTGCGTTAGGAGGGTTTTGTCGTTTAAGTGTATGCATGTCCATTTGACCTAGAATCGCAAAAGTAAATTGAGGTTGATGAATTTCGAAATATAGCAACAGAGATGAAATTGACCAGGTGGAGCGACGATCAGGGACCTAATTCGAGAATGTCGTTTAAGAGATCGCAAAACGTCAAAACTCTATTAGATAACAGTGATTTCGTTTTTGAACTGTCATTAAAATGCAATGAGCTTCAAGTGACATATCTCATCTCAATTTTGGAAATACGAAGGCGATAATGATTGTCAAAAATGCTATTCATGCATATGAATTTCTGTTTTGAACGGAACTGACTAATTTCACACACTACACGGTCCAGTTAAAGTATGCGCCTGTTATTTATGCCGTCACCTACAAAGGAAACGCAAATTAAGTGCGAATGGATTGACGAAGTTGCGATGTTCTAGATCGCCACTTGTCAAGTAGGGACACGTCAAAAGTGACGGATGGCGATGAAACGGAGAGATCTCCATCATCTCTCTAAAATTGGTCGAGTTACTCCTCTGATTGGGATACAACTGGTTGTTGTGGACTTGTGGAGAACGTTGTTGGAAGGCTTTTGTCCAGCATTGGAAGTCATTCAGCTGATATGATGATGTCCAGAGGAAAAATAATGAAAAATTTCACAATACTTTTAGTTCTCTTTCAGCGATTTTTTGTAACTTACAGCAACTATTTAATGCTTATGTGCAGGGTTCGTAAAATGCGAGCAAAATTCATCAAAATGTTAGGGCCGTCACACCCGTCATCGTCGGCCGTTGGTTGCCTTACGTTATTTCAAAGGATTTTGGTCGCATTTTTCGATCCCTGGTTACGTGTTACTCCTCACACGAATTGTTACATCATTATATGTTCCCTTTTCTACAGGCTGTACTGCTACGCCCAGAAGCACGTCAAATCGATCCGAGCCGTGACCCGGACAGTCCAGCTGCCGGACAACCGGACCAAGTCCGTCCGGACCCGAGTCCATACACATGTCCAGTCGTCTCCGTACCACGTCTCCGACCACAAGGCGGCCATCACTGTGGGCATCATCATGGGAGTCTTCCTTCTGTGCTGGGTGCCCTTCTTTTGTGTAAACATCGTCGCCGCCTTCTGCAAGACTTGCATCCCTGGTTAGTTCCTAAACATTTATTTAGTTGTCATGTCTGACCACATATAAAAAAACACGTCACCAATCAATCAACCCATCTTTTTAAATTCGTACTATGCTGTATTTTTTATATTAATATTTTGTTCCCATTTTTCTTGCTAACATCTGAAATAAGGTAAAAAAAACCGTATAAGATTATAAGTAACCGAAAATAAAAACGCGAAATACCTTTTAGGTGACATTTCACGAATCTCTTTGTTTGGTAAGCTGACACTAATCTTATAAATTTTGTTCCAGACCTAGCGTTCAAAATCCTGACTTGGCTCGGATATTCAAACTCAGCTTTTAATCCGATCATCTATTCAATATTTAACACGGAATTTCGCGAGGCATTCAAGAAAATCCTGACATCGAGGTACCCTTTGTGTTGCGGTTACCAGAGCGTCAGGGCGAATACACCAACGCGGAACGAAAACTTTGTGACCGATTACGGCACAAAGACTTTGGTGGTGCGGAGAAGTGGTTCATTAGGATTGTCAGGTGTGGACCCTACTCCCAGGTCCTCAGCAGAATCTGTTCGACCTCTCCGGGATCACCACATCTGACAAGAAGACGGTAGCAACAATCAGCTACTCGATGGAAGCGATGTAGTTTAAGTTGCTCAAAGACTTTGTCCAATGCCCATATCGTATGGAACGAATTGTATTTATCTGGTCTCCAATTGAGCTTCAGCTTTAAAATTGAGTATTAATAGTTTTTAATTATAATTTTCGCTACCTGGTTTTACTTTTATAAGTTGTTAATCTTTATTGTTATTAGTAACTTTGTCAATAGTGCCATTAGTCTGCTTTAATTTATTTTAATGTTTGTGACTTTAATCTGGTTTAAAAATTCCTGTGATACTTTTGTAAATAATCTTAGTCTACTATCAATTAAATATTGTAAATATAAAGAAATATGAGTAAATATTTTGAATAATTTATAGGCAAAATTATTTATAGGAATTAGACACGGAATGTATTTTTAATCGACATCGCTTCAATTAATAGTGGTAAAGCGACACTTATGTTGTTTTACCGTTTTGATTGAAAAAAATAGTGAATATTTATGTTTGTAAATAAATAGGTTCATCATTATCAAAATAGTCAGGTCATTTAAGTACAGTCGAGTTAATTTACATCTACACACTTACGAGAACAAAAATATCTGAACACGACCCTATTGTCAGGAGCATAAAGTCGTGTTCAGATATTTTTGTTCTCGTAAGTGTGTAGATGTAAATGAACTCGACTGTACCATAATCATTAGATAGAAATCACAATCAGTTTAAAAATCAACGCTCCTACTGTGTAATGATAACGACGGTTTTCGGACTAGGGAATGCAAACCGGTAAATGTTTGTATGGAAATTACCGGAATACCGGTAAAATACCGGTAATTTTCATAGAAAACATTACTAGTTTGCATTCCCTATTTGAACTCCTAAAATAACAATATTCCGAAGTTTCATGTGACCGAAAGCGTTGTCATTCCGAATTTTCATAATTCCGTGAACCAAGTTATGGTGAAACATTTTGTATATATTTTTTGTTTATAAAATTACTTGCATATATTGGACTAGCGTTCATTTAAAACAAACTGTTTAAGGTCAGTTAGGACAAGCGCGCCACACGGGGTAGGCGCGTCTACCATAAAAATATCGAAAATTACACATGTTATACTACTACCACCATCTAACAATTTAGTTTATAACATACTCAGAAGTATAACATATCTTCTTCTTTGTCGTCACACTCTTGGCAGAGTGGTCGTGGTCGTCACATCAGGGTTGGTAGCAAACTTTACAATCCGTTGCCATTCCTCCCGTACTGAAGCTCTTCTTGTGCATTCGTGGAGTGGACCATTGAGTGTATTCTTGTCTTGGTCGGTCTAGTGCCTTCGACTTTCTCCTGACATATACAGCGTGTATATTTGATACCGCATATTGTAGCCCGATGGAGATTTTAGTGCTATAATCTGATATTTATAACAATTATTAATTTAGCGTGAACTCCCATAGCGTAATTAATTTATGAAAATGTTCTAAGCAGCAACGTATGGCGTAGCTATTACTAGTGACAGTTGTGACATCACGATGTTAAGTGTCAACAAACAACAACAAACAAATACATTGCGTTCTGAATTATTTTATGAGGAAAAAAAGTTCGTTTTTTTTTTATTGAAAAGTGTCTAAGTATACTAAGACCCCGTAAAGTTTGCGATTATATCAAATATACACGCTGTATATATACTTTTCGATATTTTTAGGTACGCTTACCCCTTATGATGTGCTATGCCCATCGGACATTATTAAATTCTGCATACTATATCGTTCAAACCACATATACCTCCATCTTTCTGCGATTAAGTACCTAAATGACCAGTCATTTTGATACCCATTCTTATTCGAGCCAAAGAATATTATGATTATATTTAGCTGTAATACCATTACCAAAGAAATAATTCAGTGTTTCGAATACGATTTCTAATATTCAATAGCGGTAAGATTCCCTAGTACAAGCAGCCTACGTAGAGTAGCCTACATTGATGTTGTAAATGCACTTACCTAATATCGTGCATAATGAGCTTAATATAAATTAATGTACCTACCAACTCGAATATCCAATACTTATTGATTTACTTCGGGGATGAAATTGTGAGCGTACATAATAATAACTAGTTGCACTGTGAGCTAATACACCTCGCGAGTTTGCTTCCAAACGGTTGAATTTAGTATTTTTTTACGTTTTCAACTCCCCATCTCCGCCTGTTTGAAATATTGACGACACGGTTGGCTCGGTTTGCAGTGCAACTGCCTACCAAGCCGGCGGTCCTGGGTTCGAATCCCGGCCCGGGCAAATATTAACGAACATATTAACGAAGGCAAAGGTTCCTTCACCCAACACTATTGCGAACTATCTAATTGTCAATTTAAAAAAAATTTAGAAAAACCATAGTAAAGAAAAAATGTGAAAAAATGACTGCTGTTCCTTACAGCAAGGATCGAAAAAGTATTAATGGTATTCGAAAAATTGTACCAATTGCCGATCTTTATAAAAAAGCAGTCTTCTACAATAGCATTTCCTAAATCCCAAGCAACATTTCGATATTTTCCTTCTGCTTTATGTGTCGATCTTTGCATTGTTTATTTGAAAAGCTTTACACCTTACAATTTGTAAAAAAATCGGGCCTCAGTTTACCTACTTTTCTTCGTCTTTTTTTGTAACTCGCACAAAATGCGGTCACAAATTCACCCGCAATTATTTTATCCTCAAACTTCTAATTAGATGTTTTAATGATTCAAATGTACGCTTACAATTCAATTACAAGTTCCTAATTGTGTTCTTCTAATTTGCTCACTTGTTCGTTTCTTACTCAAATTTTATTATTGGATCTGTTCTTTACTCCTCGAAATCAAAATGAGTCCTTCATTTTCAAAGGTTTTATTTGATTGTTTTTACTATTAAATTCCTCTGGCAACTAGTCAAATGCGGACACGCTGAAGTCGGCCCTTCAATGGGAATCCTAAATTATGCAAAATTATCATTTCGACTTAAATGTATTTGCGATACATGTTATGTGAAGTGTATTTTGATAAAATAATATTATATCACATGAGTGTAACCCGTCTACAATGACGTAACGTTACAAGTTATCGCAATATTCTACTTCATCATAACGTGAAATTGTGTTGTTCGTCGGCTGGATTTAATTAAACTTTTATTCCAAGAATAAGGTTTACTCTCGGATAGTAATGTCAAACTGGGATAGAGTTTTGACATTAGTATTTGTAATATCAAACTAATTTCAAACTAGTATTTATTTGTTGAAAGAGATGTATACATAGGTAGATTAAAGTACAATAAAAGTTAACCTAAAAATTAAACTAAACAAGAACACACTAAAATCAAACTAAATCTAAAAATGGCCCCTGCGGCATAGTGCCGAAGATGCTGGCGGGATTTCCTCGCTGAATCACCAAACTGATTATTTGAGCGAAGAAAACCGCCAGCTCTCCGGTCACCAGTAACATCAATAAGCCTCTTCGAGATATCTTTGAAGCGGCTTAATGCGCTGGGGCCCCACGGACCCAGGATCTCGACGCCAAAAGGTATGAAATTGTACTCAGCGCCAAGACCACTGCTTATTTCGTTGTATAGTAGTTCTAGTATAGAGTTTTGACATTACTATTCGAGAGTGAGCGTTATTCTTGGAATAAAAGTTTAGTGAAATGCAGCCTTAGTTGCTATGATCGTTATAAAATACCGAGTATCATAAACATCATGGGATGGCACCACTAATGATGATGAATCATTGTATTTCATACGTCGCAGACTAAACCCATGTGAAATAAAGGCGAGCACAATCTTACATTACAATAACAAAAGTAAAATAGTGAGGAAGTTAGTTCCATAGCTTCCCACTCTGCGTTAACGGCATAATAAGCAGATTAAATGCTTAAAGTACAAAGATCTAAAACAGCATCAAGCAGTGATACAATTCGGAGACACTTACCAGACGGGATCACTCAAGAATTCCGAAGTTTCATTTATCCGAAGTAGGTATTCCGAATTTTCATAATTCCGAAAGTGAAATAACGCGAAACGATAATTTTTTCATGGATATTATGTTACGTACCTACTATAATTAGGTTAGGATTGTATGATATCCCGAAAAAAAACAAAATATTTTATCGGTTTTCGGAATTATGAAAATTCGGAATGATGATGCATTCGGACAAATTAAACTTCAGAGTATTATAGTGTACCCTTGGCAGACACCATAAGATACCAGTTAAAATCCGGTCAGGGTCTAAAATTTGTTCGCTGTTTCTATCTCTGTAGTTGTAATAAACAAGAAATAATGATTAATTTCACTTTAAAATTACGAATACAATGATAACATGATTTTCGTAAAAGAATCAAAAGTAAAATGTCCCATTTATCTATAAATAAAGTCAATTCTTACTTAATGCTCCAATTTCCAAATATCGTAAGCTGTGATACATTTTCCATGTAAATACAGACCGCTGTTTCCTATGAGATGTAATCCTGTACGAAATTATTAATATCTTTTAAATGTTTGGTTGATTATTTGAGCGTTTGAACCATCACACTACTTTTTCCACAATATTGGCCTATCTACAAGCTATCATCATCATTTTAACCCCCGGCGAAAAAGAGGGGTGTTATAAGTTCACGTGTATCTGTGTGTCTGTCTGCGGCATCGTAGCTTACATACGGATGGACCGATTCGAAAGCGGTTTTTTAATTGAAGACCTTGTCTTTCGAGATGGTTCTTAACTATGTTTGGTTATAATACCTGCAACTGTTTCCAAGATATTCAGCTTTGATTGGAACTACTTGACAGGATTGCAGCCAATATTGGAGCTAAGAATTCCAAATTTTGTTATGTTCAGGTTTAGTAGCATTTTTATCCTACTCATTAAATGTGGGCCTCATGATGACCAGCTACTTGTTTCTAGGGAATTCAAACCGGTAATTTGTCTATGGAAATTGCCTGTAATGTACCGGTAATCCGGTAACTTACCGGTAACCCAATAATTTTTATAGACAAATTTACCGGTTTGCATTCTCTACTTATATCGGTGTTTTTAAAATTTTGAATTTAGGTTATGGTAATAAAGTTATCGTAAAAGCAGCTACATCTACAAGACAACCGAAAATGGCACTACAATAAATACAGACTTCGTCAATGTTAGGGACAAGAGTAAGAAGACGGTTAAAACGCTGGAATAATCACTTTTTTCCAAATACCCACATTGCACCAATATTTATTATAGCACACAGGGTGATGTTTTAATATAGAAAATATTTTAATGGGGAAAAGCGCTACTGAACTTTATTACTTAAAAATATGTAATTATTAGATTAATAGATAATGTAATATCATTTACAGTATCAAGTATTGTCGATATCGTAGGACATATCAAATTACTCGAGGTAACTCGTATAATACATATTACAAAGGTTACTTTCATTAGTTCCGTAATTAAGGTAAGTTAGGTAATCAAAATTACAGGATTTACCTAGAGGTTATATTAACTGGGAATATAACTATGTAAATCTAGACTAATGTAAGAAAATTATTAAATTACTAATATATTAGAAGCTGACTAAAAGCAATACATAAAAAGAGTTTTATGACTGTTGTATATAATTCGTAAGGAAATCAAAAATATAGCTTGGCTGTAGACATGTGGTTCATGGAATATGTATATTATTATTATCTGTGTGCACAGCGATATTAAAATATAATACACATTTTACCTCAGATGTCATTGATAACAGTAGAATAACGCCCGCTCAGTGTTCCCATCCCATAAGGTTAGTCGGGGCAAGTACAACAGCGGGGCAAATACGACAATGGGACAAATTCGACAGTGGCGCAAGTAAATATCGGGAAGTACCGTGCCCTTACCATGAGTGTGATAAGACCCTAAGGTGACGGGTAACGCTATGTCGCACGACACGAGTCGCGAAGCATAGTTGTGCTAGACGAGCTAGCAAATGGAAATTAAATCATAGGTTCCTTCCAGTTACCAACTCAGACTTATGCTACCGTACTAAGTAACTTCAATTAAGTCAAAACCAGAGAGCCTTACCATGAGTTTACAGTGACCGTATTCGCTAGCGACAGAACGATTTGTATGGATAATTGTAGTTCTACAAAACGCTAAGGGTGCTGTACTACCCTCGATACAAATCGTTTACGCAGTTGCTAGCGAGTACACTCACGTTAACTCATTGTAAGGGTACCGTTATACTACTAACGCCATCTTACTTTTGCCAACTAACTATAGTTGCGTGCTTGTAAGATGACGCTAGTAATATTATAATATAATATTTGTAAATTTCGATATTAGGATATGGTTGCGCTTGCCCCGCTAGCGCACTTAACCCGACTGACCTTACTAAAGAAACTTGGTAAGTAGACTACGTAAGTAGTGCTAGTCGTTAGATTAAAATTGAGTCACCCGTTTTCAAAATTTGCTCACAGTATATATTTCATGATATCTATGAATTCGTTATAATAGCAATTTCGCTTGCTATGTTTTAGCAATTTAGCCAATTATCTACAACTTTTAATCATTAATTTATTGTTTATGCTGCAAAATATCAAAGCAACATAATCACACATTTTTTTTATATTTTTATATACTGTTCATAAGAAATATGGGGACTTGAATGGTACACACTTTCTTTTGAAAGTCGTTATATTCTAATACAAACTTTTAAACACAAGTAAACATGACATAGGGTTAAAACTACATAAGTTAAAATCCCAAATTCATCTTTAATTTTTTTTATCATGGTGTATTTTAAGGAGTGTAAAATTGGCATTAACATTTATGTGGTCTTTATATATATTTTTTAAATAACTATATTATTCTTGTTTTGTATATATATTTTTGTTTTTATCATCAGCCACAGGAATGATTCTATCTGAAATTTTCTGTAGCCACATATGCAAGAGGGGCATTCTGTTTTATTTTTTACGGTACGCTGTAGATTATAAGGCTATTGACATTACTATATCTGCGGGTCAATCAATACAACTTTTTCGGTCTTGTTACCATTGTTATCCCCTGGGTTTCTAACTACTTTTTTCCAGGGTTATATTTACCGAAAACATTGTAATTGTTACAGTCATAAGTGGTCTGAGGGATGTATCCTAACAACACCTATTCTTGTATAAATTATCAACACTTTTCTAAGAAATTCAATCACTATTTCATGGCCCGGGGTCACGGAACAAAATAAAAATAAAGTTCAATACGATTGTTTTCCAATATTCGTTGTCCTTCAGAAAATATTGACACGTGCCACAGATTTCATGGAATTTCTGGAAATCTTTTCCGTTGTTTCCATACGTTCTTAAAACTTGAAACTTTGGTGTTAAATAAAGTCAGAGTACAAAAGTTCTTATTGGGAGCAATATCGTTTTAAATTTATCCTGTTTATTTCAATACAGATGGTTAACTCAACTTTGGTTGGAGAATTTCTCATCAAATATAATGGTTTTTTTCAATCAATACTTGGACAATAAAGTCTTGAACATAAATAATAGTAAGCATATTTTTACGAGTATATCAGATCATTTTAATGTTGCTGACCCAAGTAGTAATATAAATAACCATGTTGTACACATATTAAAATGAAATAGTAGCAAAATGCCAGATCTCTTTGGTATAAGAATTAAAGATAAAATCTCAACCACATTACCATGTTCATGCACATTAAATGTGATTGTTTCCCGATACCAAATGGCTATCGGAAATTGCAGATATGATAGCTGCGGCAATTCCATGAATATTAAACTTATCGAAATGGTGTAACGTTCATATCCATACAATAATAACATACACCAATAATTTAAGACTGCCAATTCCTTTACTGAATCGCTTTTCGCCGACTTTTTTATGTTCACAAGCCTCAATAAAATCACTAATAAATTCTCTAGAATCTCATTCGGTTTTCATAAAAGTACAAAAGAAATTTCTATGTTCCTTTTAATTACATTGAATTATGTTGCTTCTGTAGCATTAATTTCTACGTAACTATTTCTTCAGAATTGATATGACTTTGATTTATGTATACGAGGAGAGTAATTCAATTAACAGCACATCGATTTTTGTTATTCCATTGATATATACCTACTTGAACTTACTTACAAGTAGATAGAGCTAAAGTAGCCATGATATCTCAGAAATATGTCAGTGGAAACGTAGAATTGGGCCCCAAATCACTACTATGCTTCAATTATGCAACTATTGAAATGAAAACTATCCCTTTTGTAATTAGGACATTTTTTGTTGACAATTGTAAAGATTAATTTGTTAGTTAAATATAAGAGTGTTAGTTATACTATTTTCTAATTTTAGGTGTTTAGCAGCTTCTTGCCCTTGAAGGGTCAAACCAAAGCTGGCATTTGGTATATTACTCTTAAGGTTCTAGTCGAAAATAAATATATTTAAAAGACTTCTATAATTGTTTTTATTTCTAATGTCACCATTTTCCCATCTGCACATTAGGGTTACTTAAAGTGGGATCCATGAACCACCAAAAGTGACCAAGGTCTATGATATGATCGCTGAGGGTCTGTAGCTTCTTCAAGGTAAGAATGAATAGGCTGTTGCTGAACCAGCGAGCTACATCTTCGACCCCGTATTTACTTGCCATAAAATGTTACTGAAAAACAGATAATTTAAGGGATAGACATATTTTAACCGTATCGTATCGTTGGCTTTTCTCGCTCGGAAAACCTTCGTAGCGCGAAATCTGCGAGTAATAGTACATTATTGCCGAGGCCCGGAAAGTAGGGGATTGCCTGACGAGGTGGTTTGCAAGCCGAGCATCGCGAGGCTTGCAAAAGATGCGAGTCAGGCAATCCCCGTTTCCGCCGAGGTTTATATAGTGCTTTTCTCAAACTATGTGAGGAAATAATAAAAATACACTTGCAAAATAACAAGTAATTTAATAGGATTAACAAGAAAAACACAAAGTAGAGGTATGTTTGTTTTATTCTTTCCAATAGGCTGCCGCGTACACTTTCCCTCCTTATAAATTAAGAAAAATCGATTTATATACTAGTGTTTGGGGTACGAAGTTCTATGTATATATTTTGGAACGATATTGAGGTATTCACCGCGGATGACAAATACTCCGTAAAGTTTTGTTAGTGTCGCACAATTTGACAATCATAGATTGGTCGTGGCTTTCGATGTCTTCCATGGTAATATTTGTAAATTGTTAACTGCGGCTCGCTCCTCCGTTTAGTCAGGCTATCCCCACGCGTTTCGACCGCGCGAAACATTCCGATCTCTAAGTGGCTACCCCGCGCGACAAAACGTCAGTGGGCTGCCACGCCTTGCGGCGAGCGGACGGCGTACAGTTAACGTTTCCCGCGCAACCTGTGCTGTACGATGTAGAAAAATAAAAGTCGGGCATATTGTTTTTGTGGCAACAAAGACGATTGAAAATGATTTCATTTGTTCCAGAACACATTAAACTCTCCGGAATAAAATATATTGTTTAAGAATTAACGTTTACTGGGGCACTATTGACGCGTAACTATTAAAGTCTGAGTATTTCTCTAAAAATCTTTATGGGGGCGCCTAGCTTTTTTTCGAATTAATTGTGTTGGTTTGATTCCATGCTGTGTTGTTATTACTGAATGTTTAGTTATACAATCAATAAGTAAAATATTTAAAGATTCACTCTATTATTCCTTATGTTTTAGAAACACGATTACTTGTAGTTTCCTCGATAGTTTTTTTTTAAAGTTACCTCAAAAAAGCAACAAAAACCCTTAGTATGTCATAAATACTGCAGGGAAAGTTATCAGTTTTTTTAATAATAACATAACGAGATGTTAACTATAATGTATAACATCTTACATTTTCAAAATCTGTATTATTTTAATAATTAAACCGGAAAAACATGATTTCCGCGCTCCCAGCAGAGATGGGCAAAAGTTAATCGATTAACGATTAAGATTAACTTTTTTAATCTCGATTAACGATTAAAATTGACGATTAGTTAATCTAATCGTACGAGTTCCGATTGATTTAATATCGAAAGATTAAGTTAATGGTCGATTAATTTTTAGCGATTAAATTTTTAATTGATTAATTAATTCGATTAACTTTCTCTCGATTAATATTAGATATTAGGAAAAATAAGAAGACTTTTTGTAAGTCTAAGTCCCTGCCTAGAACATCTTAGAGTACCGCACTATAAAAACCATCTTGTATTACTGTAACAAGAGGGAAGAGCGGAGAGGGAAGAGCGGAGGGCGGAGAGCGGCGATCGGAGAGCGGAGAGCGGCGATCGGAGAGCGGAGAAAGGCGTGCGGAGAGCGGAGAGCGGAGTGCGGCGTGCGGAGAGCGGAGAGCGGTGTGCCGAAAGCGTAGTGCGGCGTGCGGAGAGCAACGTGCGGAGCGCAGAGTGGCGTGCGGAGAGCGTAGTGCAGCGTGTGGAGAGCGGCGTGCGGAAAGCGGAGAGCGGCGTGCGGAGAGCGACGTGCGGAGCGGAGAGTGGCGTGCGGAGAGCGTAGTGCAGCGTGCGGAGAGCGGCGTGCGGAGAGCGTAGAGTGGCGTGCGGAAAGTGGAGAGCGGCGTGCGGAGAGCGGAGGGCGGCGTGCGGAGAGAGGCATGCGAAGAGCTGAGAGCGGCGTGCGGAAAACAGAGAATGGCTTGCGGAGAGCGGAGAGCGGCGTGCGGTGAGCGGAGAGCGGCGTGCGGAAAGCGGCGTGCGAAGAGCGGCGTGCGGAGAGCGGCGTGCGGAGAACGGAAAGCAGAGAAGCGGAAAGAGGGAACGGTCGGATGCAAAGGTAACCGAACGTAGAGAATGGTGTTCAATCGTCCTGAAGTGGGCAACCCAGTGGGAATCGGGTTGTCTGGACGCCACGCCTCTGCTGACTAGACTGGTTGACCAAACGAGCGAAGGCATGAGAAAAAGCTAGCGTTTACATAACGGAGGCAACCCTAGCGCACATTCCAATGACGTTGCGTCATCCGCGGGAGGGGGCATCGATAGCGGTGGCAACGCCTGCCATCCAAACAAGTGGGGTATCTGTTACGTAGTAACTTGTATATAATCTGTGGTTTAGTCCCATGATAAGGGCAACCTGTAAAGAAAATATATTGAATTACAGTAAAACACACATTTAACTAAAACAAAAATAACCAGTTCAAAATAGGTACATTTTATGATAAAACTTTTACCTTAACAGCCAAGTAGCGTCTGGTGCTCCCTTTAAAAAATTGACAACATTTTCTCCAGTCAAAACCTTAAATTTCTTACTTTTATAACCATCGGATTGTCTTTTCAAAATGTTGTCAGGTTCGTGTAGAAAACGAATTTGCATGTTTGCTTACTTTCCATAACATAAATTGGTCGTACACTTGATAATATTTATCTCTTAATTTAGTAGGTAGCATTATTTATTTACTCGAAAATCATTTACGCGCATACGCTCAATAGCAATTAAATAAAATTGTAATTTTACCGCCTAAACTTACTTTTTTCTTCTGACATCTAAAAAAAAACAAAACTTGCACGAACTGTTAAACATACTTTACACGTTCCTGATTCCATCAGCTGACTATTCGCCCGCTCGAATGGCGTTGGATGTAGTCGGGCGCCAATTAGAAACAAAGTCCAATCTGATCAGCTTGCCAAAGTTTGCGAATGTGTGAATGCTACTTAAAGTTAAACGTGTGGTTGTCATGGCTGTATGAGATTTGTTCTACGCCGATTTCAATTTATGTACAGTACCTATGAAATTTTAAAAAGTTATGGAAGCGGGTGAAAATGGGTTTTCATACATTTATTTTTCCCCGAGGGAGCGAATATTCTTTTTTTTTTTTTTTTTTCATTAGTAAAAATGAGGCTCTTTGCGTATTCTATTTTCAAATGGGAAGTGAAACATTTCCGAGCATGTTTGAGAAATAGTCCATTTTATCCGCTAGCGTGTTATAGTACATTACATCAGAGGCCAGGAAAATGAGGATTTCCGGCCAAGTAGGTATATACGGCCGAGCGAGCGTGCGAGCGAGGCCGGATAGTGATACGAGGCCGGGAATCCGTTTTCACGACGAGGCATGTATAGTGCTTTTCTCAAACATACAATGAAATAAAAAAATATACTTCAAAGAATAACACTTAATATTGTTTGTCCGATATTTTCCGAATTTGACCGAATTTTAAAAATCCGATTTCAGATTCTGACTCAGGAGCCCCAAAAAACCCCGTATACCGAATTTCAGCCTCCTAGGACCAATTTGAAATTTTCTCCATACAAATCGTTTTTTTTTTTCGATATTTTCCGAATTTGACCGAATTTTCGGACAAGATTTCAGATTCATATTTTTGAGCCCCGAGAGCCCCCCGATACCGAATTTGACCGAATTTAAAAAATGCGATTTCAGATTCTGACTCAGGAGCCCCAAAAACCCCCGGATACCGAATTTCAGCCTCCTAGGACCAATTTGAAATTTTCTCCATACAAATCGTATTTTTTCGACATTTTCCGAATTTGACCGAATTTTCGGACAAGATTTCAGATTCATATTTTTGAGCCCCGAGAGCCCCTGAATCCGAATTTGACCGAATTTTAAAAATCTGATTTCAGATTCTGACTCAGGAGCCCCAAAAACCCCCGGATACCGAATTTCAGCCTCCTAGGACCAATTTGAAATTTTCTCCATACAAATGGTTTTTTTTTTCGATATTTTCCGAATTTGACCGAATTTTCGGACAAGATTTCAGATTAATATTTTTGAGCCCCGAGAGCCCCCCGATACCGAGTTTTAGCCGCCTAGCACCAATTTGAAATTTCGAAAAAAAAAAAAGTCGCCATCTTGAATTTTTTTTTCCACAAGTGTCTAACAACCAACCTTTAAAAACAAAACCTGCTTTTTGTCAAACCAGCCAGCTGTGTGAATGACCTTGTTTTTGAAACCAAAAAAAAGTTACTTTGCAGGCCTAGGCCTGAAAAGCAGTATGAAATCCCTTTACAGTCCTCTCGAGTTGTTGCGCCCAAAAACCGATACTTCAGAGCCTATTATAAGGAACACAAAGACAATATTTCATTGCATGTTTGAGAAAAAGTCATTTGCATTTCAAATACGATGATTGTGATTCTCTGTGATGCATGTAACTTTTTTTATTTTTAATGTGTGCTTTTCTCTTGTTTATTTTGTTTGAATTTAAGTGTGTTAAATCTTTGATATTATGTTAAATAGAGGGCAAAATGATGATAGAGTATGATTATTTTATTATTTTATTTGTTATTCTTGCATCTCGCATTTTCCTCGCGTAGTGAAAGTAAAAAGTTGTGTGTTCCGCACGGCTGCAAATTTTTTTGTCTTCTCGTGTTCTGAAAGCCTTAGCCAGTTTCAATCTTAGATACCTTCACTCGCTCAGCTCTCAATTACTACACTCGTTCCAAATAACAACTTTGCAGCCTTGCACAACAAGTAACTATATTGTTAACTATTACACAGGCAGGACAGGCAAGTCGCGGGGGGCGTCCTAAGGTTAATAAACGAACCAGAACGATTTTTAACGAACGATTAAGTTTGACTTCAATAGAAAAAGCCAGACCAAAGGCAACCTATTCTAACCTCACCTAACGCTTAGAGTTCGACCGTAATTGTAATACAAGTTGAATATCGAACTTCTAAAATACGTGAGTGGAAAGTTTGTAATGAGATTTTTAGGGATCCGAGGATGGTGGTGGTGGCTAGGGGTCCCTGGGATTTTGTTGTTTGGATAATCTTAGTATTTCGCGATTAAATAAATAAATGAATAAATTGTTAAGGGACAATCTTACACAAATCGACCTAGTCCCAAACTAAGCAAAGCTTGTACTATGTATACTAGACGACGATATATAATATGTAATATAAAAACATATATAGATAACATCTATGACCCAGGAACAAATATTTGAATTCATCACACAGATATTTGCCCTGGCCGGGATCCGAACCCAGCAGTAGGCAGCTGCACTACAAACCGAGCCAACCGCGTCGTCAAACTTATATATATTCCTTCATTGTCCCTACACACTAGGATATTAAAAAAAAATTAGTTGTAAATATGGTTAATGGGAATTAAAAAGGTTTTATTATTATTTTATTATCCCTACAACAAATCCCGGTACTCAGAGATTATCTATAGGTACAACAAACCCTAGGGACCTAATTCGAGAATGCCGTTTGAGAGAACGCAAAACGTCAAAACTCTATTAGATTACAGTGATATCGCCATTAAAATGCGATGAGCTTCAAGTGACATATCTCATCTCAATTTTGAAAATACGAAGGCAATAATGATTGTCAAAAATGTTATTCATGCATATGAATATATGTTTTGAATGAAATATAACTGACTAATTTCACGCACTACACGGTCAAGTTAAAGTATGCGCCTGTTATTTATGCCGTCACAAACAAAGAAAACGCAAATTAAGCGCGACCGGATTGACGAAGTTGCGATGTTCTAGGGATATCGCCATTTGTCAAGTAGGGACACGTCAACAGTGACGGAGGGCGATGAAATGGAGAGATCTCCATCATCTCTCTAAAATTGGTCGAATTACCCCCTGGCTCATTGCTTGTTAGAATTGGAAGCTCTAGTGTACACTACGCCGAAACGTTAGATAATTAAGGTAAATAAAAATCCAAACTGCATAAATGTATTTATTACATAGAAATTAAAGATAAACAAAAGATTATATCTAACTATCTGTCTATCAGCCGCGAACGTACTGCTGATCACAGGCCTCCCCCATGACTCGCCACAAAGTGCGATCCCGTGCAGACCGCATCCATTGATTCCCCGGTACCCTCACGAGGTCATCCGTCCAAAAAAATGGGAAATAGATTAAATAAACCTAACTAATAACTATAAATGAAACACGGGCTCCAGATCTGTGCCGATCAATTAAATACTAAATGTTATGTGTTCTGAAAATGTTAATCCAGTATATTTAATAAAATGTTTAGGTAAACTAAGAAATATCGCCAAAGTCCGTTATAATCTATGCTAGTTATAACTATATTATTTCAACATAATAGTGTACCTTCATTTTATTTTGTTATCTATTTCTAATCATCTTTCTTCATACGTCAATCCATTCATCCCTGAGAAAATAATTATTTTTACAAAGTTATCTAGTGGTAGCCTAGTGGTTAGGGCATGTGATTTTCAATCCGGAGGTCGTGGGTTCGAACCCGGCCCGTACCAATGAGTTTTTCGGAACTTATGTACGGAATGTCATTTGATATTGACCACTCGCTTTTCGGTGAAGGAAAACATCGTGAGGAAACCACCTAAGCCCAATAAGGCCTAATAGTTTCCCCTCTGGGTTGGAAGGTCAGATTCAGATGGTAGTCGCTTGCGTAAAAACTAGTGCCTACGCCACATCTTGGGATTTTAGGTAGCCGACCCCGATTGAGAACTCATTCTCTACAAAGATATGGGACAAAGGCTAGGAGGATGATGATGATGAAAGTTATCTAGTGGGATCCGTTTTTACCAACTGAGGTACGGAACCCTAAAAATAAATTGAGATTTTCCTCCTTATTGATGTCGGTTCATAAAATAAACATAGACGGCATTATTTATACGCTAAGCGCTTATTTATTTTTCTTCATCTTTATTTATTTGTTTGTTTGAAAAGGCAATAAGTAAAGCTCAGAGGCTTCGTGAAAGCATTTCATTGGAAATAATTGCGACTTTGGAATTTTACTGCGTGCAGAAAATGCGTCATTGAGTTTCACAAATACATTCACATTGGTGACATTCACAAAGTCATGTTTTCTTCTTTTATAGAAAAATGCTTCACCGAATAATTCGTTTCATAGAATTTTTGATTTCACAGACAAATTTTTCCTTGGAAGTCAAACATTTTTCAGAAATCTTGTCAACCTATAGATTAGGTTAGGCACAGGGTTGAATAAAATTTCTATGAAATCAAAATTCGATGAAACGTTTGTTTACAAAACAAGGGTAAACCCAATCAGTCATATTATACGATCCAACTAGCTTTTGGAACTTTCGACATTCTCCTAAGTCCCGGGTTCAAATCCCGGCCAGAGCAAATATTTGTGTGATGAACTCGAATATTTGTGTTTGGGCCATGGTTGTTTTATGTATACACGATGATTTTTAATCGGTGATCAGGTACCAACTTTTCTAACTCGGTAATTGATGGCGGTCACGTAGAAGTCGTAATTACATGAAAACAAACTTTGTTTTTCTATGATATTCTTTATTTTGGGGTTATTAGTTTTAATCTTGTTTTAACTTTTAGTTAATTAAACAGACCTCACCTCAATTGCGTGAGACCTCGCCTATTAAGTTAAATTTTAACCGGATATTAATATTTTTCTGTTCATGATCACAGATTAAGAGTCATCGTGTATATTTCTCTATATAATTATGCATACCGGCGTCCAGTACCCTTAACACACGCCTGATTGAGCTTAATTTGGGACTAGATCGATTTGTGTGAGGTTATCTGATATTTATTTATTTAATACTTTATTTTAAAATGCGTAACATGGACTTACGCTTCACGTCATCGCAACGTTCCACACAATGACGTCACATTGAATTGTTTTTTGACCCCTACTACTATGAAGCTTATCCTCCTCTCACGACAGCTAACAGGACAGGACAATTAACAAACAAACCAACCAAAACCAGTTTTAAATTCATGATATACAATCAATCAAAGCAACAAATTGCTTAAACACATTCGAAGTCGCATCCAATTCGTGCAGCGGCTTACAAAGGATTTAGCGCCGTTTGACGCGTCATGCAAGCCGAATCCGGTAGAAAATTGAATTCGGTACATGGAGAGCACTCTGCGGTGAGCAGTCCGCGGCACTAACGGTATTGGTGACCGAAACTGTTTCAGTGCAAGCGTTTTTACTGGGCTTTCGAATGTTCGAATGTTGATGACATCAGGCAAGTCTTTTAGTTACGATGGCTTTGACAATGTTGTGATGGTAGTTTCTGATTCAGATCAGGTCTAAAATTCAATATATTGCATTTTATTAAGTTAGTATTGCAACAAACAACATTACAAAGCTAATCCATGGTGAATATCACGGCCTTCAGCAATAAGGATTACGATGTCCGGAGGGGAAGTTAGCATTCAACAGTAAATAAATATGAAAAACAAAAATAAGCCATGGTCCAAGTTTCCGGCGACCTCAGGTGGCGGCAACGAATCAGAATCGCGGGCCATTGGATGAGAGCTTCGCACATCAAGTCGTTGAGAAAATCCCTCAGTGAGGCGTTGCCTAATAGTGAACGTCTTTCAATTGATAATGAACGAAATAATGATGATGGGCGTGAAAGAAATGATAACAATGATGAAAGAAATGATAATGACGATCATGATACCGATAATGAAATATATAAGAATAATTGTTATAAACCTAATTAGAACCGTTGCATGAAGCCATTGGATGAGGGCAGCGCACGACAGGGTGTCATATAAAATGGGTATTCATTGGTTGACATTTTTCTGTTGGTATAGTGGTGAAGATGATGAAAATGATGATATTGGATTCATCATCATCATTTCTTCATTGCTTAATATAATGGTATTGTTTGAAGTATTGTTTTAATCGCCATGCTTGTATCTAAAATATGAAAATCAAATTAAGTGCCCTGCCATCGGGTTAGAATCTCAGGATGTCGCTGGTGAGGGCAGCGCACGATTGTGGAAAATTTTAAGAAAGGTCTTTATCCAGCAGCAGTAGACGTCCCTCAGTTGATATAGTGGTGAAGATGATAATGGAAGCAATGATAATGGAGAAAGGAGGTTGATGATTAATAAAAGTTGGCACCGTTGACCCGTCATGCAAACAGAATCCGGTAAAAAATTGAATTCGATACATGGAGAGCACTGCATTAACGATATTTGCGACTGAAAATGTTTCCCCATTGGAAAAGCGTTTTTATTGGGCTTTCGATTGCAATTTTTCAATGTAAATGAAATCGCAGTATGTTTGAGCTACGCTGGCTTTAGTCGATGTTATTTTTCTGGTTACTTAGAGACATCAGTAAGCCCATGACGAACAGAAGAAGAATTTCCACATCTGTATTCTATTATTATCATATTTTGGTGCACGAATTTGACGCCCATTATTTAAGCCTAGTGTTCAATCATTCGTGCGCTGAAAATCCCGGGGTATGGTTATTATGGTACAACGATACACTAAAATTTGAATTATAAAATAAAATTAAAGAGACTGATTGACACCACGGGGGACCGAAGAGCTGGCAGCTTCCTCGCTCAACGTATTAGCACTTGCTATTCAGCGAGGAAATGCTGCCAGCGTCTTTGGGACCTTGGCAAAGGGGCTCGATTTTTTTGACTTTTTTAGTTTACTGTTTTAGCCTTTATTTTAGTTTTTAGGTTATAATTTTTTTTTTTTTTTTTACAGAATTATGTAGATGTAGGAATGACAGTGCATGCATTCTGTGTATATAAATTATTGTAAATATATTAGATTCATCATGAAAGTGCATGATATTACACTAAGTCTATAATTGTATATTAATGTGAGAAATAATACTTAGGTAAGTATACTGACAGAATTACATATCATTTAAGAAACGAATCAACTGATTGAAAAAATTCAAGGCACGCATGTGTTGGCCCAGAAATCCGTTAGAAACTCAACTCTCTCAACAAACCATTAAATGTTCAATGCAAATATAAATAAATCTGTAATACGCCGAGAAATTTGTAACCGCAAATTTTCATAAAAAAACGATTATAAAAAAGCAATTTTTTACACAAAAGACAGGCGTTATAGCGAGGCGGTTCATTTTTCTTTGAACCAATTTACAATTTCCGCGGAGCGTGGCAAAATGTCTAATCCATCCCGAATTTCCCTCAGGAATGTATCGGCAACTTTGGTATGCCAATAATAATCGAATGCCAGTATAAGGGAATTCAATACACGCGTCGTTCGCTTATGAAATTGTTTGGAGAACTTGAGTAATTATTTGTTCGGTAGTTTCTACTCAATTTCTGGGCTTGATTGAGTTACGTACTTATAGCGTACTTACATATTATGAACTTTTTTTATGAATCGGAGAAATGTGATTGATGGTTATTTATAAAGAGGCATAAGTAGTAACTATTATGGTCTGCACAGGCTACATTTGTTTTCAAAAACTAAACGTACAGATTTTTGCTCTGAAGCTCAGTAGGGGAATAGGTACCTATTCACAAACACACGCAAAAGATTATACAGACATAGAAGTTACCCTCTCTTTATATTTTAATCCACTATTACCAGCATCTCCGTGAATTCTCGTTATATCAAAATAAAATGTCAAGTGTCTTCCAACATCTATGCAATTTTTCAGCTAGTCCTTTCGTAAACAGCCACACAGACGTTGCAAACCACTAAATAATAAAATACACTATCTTGAGGACACTACCAACCGAAATGCAATATAAATTCCAGCGTTTCAGAAAACCGACATAAGTTTCTAGTATTTTCGTGTACTTACTTCGTTTTGAAGACCGCATATTGCGTTTGGAAAGGCGGGGAATTTTTACGACCCTCGCTTTTGTACTCGGATGATGGCGCGGGTTCCTTACATTCCTTATTCTGATCAATAAAGACATGTTCTCTGTAGTCGCAGCGTACCATAGTCAATAGAAGCGACAATCTATGAACCTTATAAGGTAACTAGCTTTTGCCCGCGACTACGTCCGCGTGGAACTTGGAAGTATGGAAGCAACCTCGGACAACACGATAGATATCCACCTAATCACCTTAATTAATAAAATGGATTATTAAAAGCGCCTAAGCAAATGTAAGAGCAATTGTGCTTTAGGTCTTATCATTACATTTCCTACAGGGTCATCAATGTCATCATGAATTATGTACTCACTTTTCAATCTTTTTAGGGATAATTTCCAGGACGAAAACTATCCTATGTCCTTCCTCGGATCTTAAACTATCTCTATTCCAAATTTCATCGAAATCAATTCAGCGGTTTAAGCGTGAAAAGGTAACAGACAGACAGACACACTTTCGCATTTATAATATTAGTATGGATTATAAAAACGGTTTAAACTCACGTAAAAATGCTGCTAAGGTATAAAGCCGTTCAAATAAACAATAGATCGACACACAAAGCGACGGAAAAGGTTAACGCGCTGGACCGGCAATCCAGAGGTACCGGGTTCGATTCCCGGTCTCTTCTACCAGGTATCTCATTTTAATGTTTCTTTTAGCTTTGATCTTTGTATTAATGGTGAAACTCATGTTATTAATAGAAACCCTACTGGTATAATTTCAAGCGTTTAGCGTAACAATCTGACAGTTGTTGGTAGACCAGGGGGCCTATAATGGTTGCGTTTATCACGTGATAAGTGACAAAGCATCTGTCACTCACACTCGCATTTTGTCAAAACGTGACGGATGCTTTGTCACTTATTTATCGCGTGATAAAAGCAACCATCATAGGCCCGCATGCTCGAGAAATTATTACAGAAAACCATTATTACTTTTCTGGTTATAATGTACTATGTTAAACGTGTGTTGTTTACATAATCGTTGTGTTTTCTTATTATATGTCTTTTAATTTCGTTATAGACTTTAGTGATAATGATAAGTTAACTTTTAGTATTGTACAGTCGCCATCAGATATATCACAGCATATAAGGCGTTCATGAATATCTGAACATGTACTGTAACGCCCAGTCAATAAGAATCTTGTTCAGATATTTATGAACGCCTTATATGCTGCGATATATCTGATGGCGACTGTACTAAAAGCAGCGACCTAAAAACCTTCTGCAAAGTCATTTCACACAAAAACCTTATTGATTAGGGTAAAGGATGAACTGCTAAGATACCTTCGCAGGGACCAAATGACACCTTTAGAAAGTAAAAGGTCAGGCGTTATTAATAACGGGAGCTGTTGCGCAATTCATTGTCATTTATTTGCAAAATGACCAATGTTATCTGAATACATGAAATCATTTTTCTGTTCCCAACTTTAAATTTTAATTCTCAAATATAAATCGGAACCCTTATAATATCACTTTGTTGTCCGTCTGTCAAGACCCTTTACCTCGGGCACGCGTGGAGGTAGAAATAAATGTATTATTTTAAATTACGTAAAATATTACCAACGGTAAAGTTAAGTTTGTCGCTCAGTGAAGTTTATCTTTCCGTTAAAGCAATGTGCAGTGCATTCATAGTTTGTACGAAACCATCAGTCCGCGAGTCCGACTCGTACTTGACCTTGGCTTTTTTTCATTTTTTTTTCAAGCAGTAACGTCTGTTATCGTAAACCAAATGTTTTGAATGAAGCGAAAAAGGTAGTGGTTCAGGCGGAGTTCGAACCGCATCTCCAACGGCTTTCAGGGCCAACACGGGTGTCCTACCAATTGGACCACAGATCCTGATGCGAGAGACCACTGAAATGAAGCGAAAAAAAATGCTTCATTCTAAAAATCCATCTGCTGCGACGACCATTTAATGCAAGAAACGATTACGATAGAAGTAACTTTAAATTTTAATTATCTCATCGGACTTTAGTGATCTATGTAAATAACTGTATTACATTATTACTTGCTTACTACGCTGACCTAGCGACCCGAAGTTGAAACTGAATTTAAAAGTAAGAATACCTAATAGAAATTTAATTTGTTATAAGAATTTATTTTATTTTAATTATGATTTGATGTAATGTGCGTGCACTTAAAATGTTTGCATGCCTGCACGCAGGCTGAATACATGTAACAATTTAGAATATAAGACCTCATTTGTACCTACCTACCTGTATTCTAGCAAACACAGCAATGTTCGCATTGTTGTGTTCCGGTGTGGGGGTAAGATAGCCGGTGAAATTACTAGCATAGAGGCATTCTATCTTCGTCCTCCGGGTAGGCAAGCACTTGTGACTCCTCTGGTGTTGCAGGTGTTTATGGGCGACGGTAATCGCTTTCCATCAGGCGATACGTTTGCTCGTTTGCCCCCTATGACATAAAAAAAAAAAAAAAACGATTTGATTGATTGATTGATCTTGGCCTCCGACTCCAAGCTACGCCATCCTACTCTATCTTGTGCAAGCTACACCCAATTAAAGTCGGCTCCCTGAAGCTGGCACGTGTTGCATAAGTATATAATATGGTAAGACCGCGACTACGCTTGACGCGCGACTCAGTATCACCTTTTCTGCTCGCACGGTATTGAAAGAAAGGAGACAGGTAGTATTTGTCGCGTGAGAAAGAGTCGCGTGTCACATTTATGCTATAGGTGCAGCGATACGGTCGCCCGACCGGACGTCGTCCATTAGGACGTCCAAGGCAAACTTTTTTGGGCGCACGATCCTCTATAAAGGCTGATTTAGACGATGCCAATTTTGGGACGCCTAAATTACGGCGCCATTGATTACCGCACAGCACACCTCCGACCGTTTAGACAATGACTATGTTCAGCCGCCTAAATCTCGCCGCCAGTCGTGTTTACACAGTGCTTTTTTTCAGTACCAGTCATTAGTGGCAGCGAGAGACGCGGAGGGGGGGTCACTGGCGCCAAAAAATAGGCTCGTGTTCTATTCCGCGCCAGCACTGGCATGCGGCGAAAAAATGGCGCGGAAAGTGTTTATACGGTGCCTTTTCGAGGCGCCGTAATTTAGGCGTCTCAAAATTGGCATCGTCTAAATCAGCCTTAACAGCCTAACAAGCGTCGGTCCGGCCCAGGGATAGTGGCGCTTCCAACAGCTTTCATATGGCAATAATGTGCACACGTCATATATTTGCATTATTAAACGTCAATGTCTATTTTTCAAAGATTTGTCATTAACCAATTGCAGACCATTGTTTGTCGGAATGCTGCTCAATCCTTCGTTCTTCTTGCGAAATAAATACTGAATTCTAGATATTGAAAAAAACTTGACTTTCATCACTGTGGATACTTTTGGATTTTTTATGAAAAAATACTTTAAGTTTGCGGAATATTTAGTCCTGTTTCCTCTTTGTTTAAGTAAGCGACATTCGTCGACTTTCAACGTCAGTTACCAAACATTTATCGTTACCAGTAAAATAGTCATCATCATCATCATCATCAGCCAAAAGACGTCCACTGCTGGACATAGGCCTCCCCCAGAGAACGCCACCATGACCAGTCCTGCGCCTCCCGCATCCAGCGGACTCCAGCGACCTTTACCAGGTCATCAGTCCACCTTGTGGGGGGCCTACCCACGCAGTAAAATAGTAAGTACCACTAAAAATCCGCAATAGTAATCATCAATACAAGATGGACAGATGACCTTATAAAGGTCGCCGGAAGGCGCTGGATGCAGGTCGCTTCCAACCGGTATATGTGGAAGTCCAAAGGGGAGGCCTATGTTCAGCAGTGGACGTCCTATGCTGAGATGATGATGATGATGAATCATCAATACATTTATTAATTTCATCTTCATTTCGATGTCTCACTTGCCTAATGTGTAACTTAAATATGTAATGAATAATGTTAAATCTTCTCAAGAAATCTGAGACACTTTAACCCAAGCATTCGTTTGACGTTTTAACACAAACTGTACTCAATTGTTACCTTTATCTAAACATTCCACGGTGCCGGCGCGGAAATCTCAGGTGTGATTCAAGTTAAAGGAGTTTTACCATGTACAGTGCGATAACTGACATAGTGTGATTCGTGTTTAGGGTTGAGTAACCAAGGGGTAAAAAAACGGGACCCTATTACGAAGATTCCGCTGTGCGTCCGTCTGTCACCAGGCTGTATCTCATAAACCGCGATAGATAGACAGTTGAAATTTTCACAGATAATGTATTTTTGTTGCTGCTACAACAGCAAATAAACAGAATAAAATAAAAAAAATATTAAAGTTAGTTTCCCATACAACAAAAATGATCGGTTGCGTTAACTTTGCTCCTCATTTGTATGCGGCGATATACTACTAGTAAGTCGCAAACTTAAACTGAACCGGCCACTTAAGATAGGAAAAGTGTTTGTACGGAGCCCTCGGTGCGCGATTCCGACTCACACTTGGCCGTTTTTTTATACCTGTCTCACTCGCTCTTACGCGATCCAGCTAACCCGGATCCCAATCTGAAAGTTCACGGACAGTACTTAAATGTGCGGATATTGATGTTCAAAATTTAACGCGATTTATTTCAATTTTTTTTAAATTGGAAGCGTGTGAAGGATTTGAACTACAAATATTTATGATTCGTATAAAAATATTATTTATATCTCCCTAGAGTTCTTAAAGCTTATATTTGAGGAAAGCGTTAAATAAACATGCATAACTATTAATGAAGTCAGAACATTATAGAGTAATTAAGGTCATGATGGTCTTAAAAATGTGTGCATCTATCATTGCGTGCATTTATGCGTGGACGAGGCGGTTGGCGCAGTTTGTAATGCCTGCCTCCTGAGCCGGCGGTTCTAGGTTCGAATCCCGGCCAGGGCAAATATTTGCGTTGGTATATTTATAATTATGTATATCGTCGTCTAGTATCCTTAGCTTTGTTTAGTTTGGGACTAGATCGATTTTGTAAGATTGTGTCACTCAATATTTATTTATGATATCATCAAAAGTCGCATTTGCCTCTTATATACGCAGTAGCCTCAGGTGACCTTTCGATTTCTTTGAAATGCTCTGCAGTGCAAAGCCTTTACGTCGCTAAACTTCACCGTTTAAATAGATTTTAACACCGTTTTAGATATCTCTTGATTTTGGTGTGGGAGACATGAGTCAATATGTTTCCACCACTACAAAAAATAAATTCTGAAACAATGAAAACAAAAAACATAACTAATGAATACGGCTCTAACTAACCTGGTAAATCCAGTCGGATACAATAACCAAGAAGGACATTTTTTCATCCTTAATAATGAGGAGCTAGAAGATGCTAGAAGAGTGAATCAGACAGATCAGTTTCAAGTATATTTCAAAAAAAAAAAAAATAGTTTTAAAATATGACGAGAGAATGTACTTAAATCATGTTATGTGTCAACCCTAACACCTAATGCACTCCATATTTTATGAACCATAACTGTCACGATTTACCGCCACCGCCCCAAGTTTGTACCAACACCGGCAATAGGGTTGTCACAGTATCGAGATTTATTCACGGACCATCCGGATTCATGTATGACACGGGTATTTAATGTAGGAGTGTGTTTGGTATTATTTAGTTGTATCCATGCGTGCTTATTGACACTAAAGTCACTCATCAGTTTATAAAAATTATGACTCCATGTAGACTTTATAAAAATACCTACCTGCTATGTGAGCAAAATACTTCAACTGTACTTTTACAAAAAAAGAAATAGCATTATCATCATCATCTTGTGGAAACGGGTCCACATTGGCCCACACAAAATTCCTATTCGTAATTTGTCATTAGTCATAATTTCTACTTTTCTCTGAAACATATAACTTTTCAGGATTGTTATAACACAACCCTAACCTAAGGTAAGGTTTTACTCTCCAAAGTCTTGTAAAGTTAAAAAATCAGAGTTATTGCTAACGATTTTAAGATGACAAACAATACGTTATGACAATCAATCCTTATGTGAAAAAATGCGCTCCCCGTGGAAACAATGGCCGTTGCAACAAAACACTAGCGATTTGCTCAAGATTACTGGACTCTTTCTCACCCAAGTAATGGCTGCGTTTATTGTGTAAGTCTTCGAGGCAGACTTATATTCATTTGATTGTGGTGAACATAGGTCTGCCTCAAAGGCACGCCCCAAGGTAAGCTGTAAGGATTAAATACAGTCTTGCTTAAATAAACTTTAAAACCACTGTGGCAGCCCTGAGAATCCTCTTTTTACGGCAGTTTTATTCTTGTCGTAAAGGAGCAGAACTCGCTTCACTCATTTTCTTGGAAATTCAATGTCGCAGGATCACTGGATCGAGGTAAAAGTGTAATTTGTTACGCGCATGCTTCTCGGATTATGTTCATCCCTGAAGGATTGTCTCTCAGCCTGAGTAATCTTTTAAGAAACAACGGTTGTTTTATGATAAAAGTGTTCGGTGATTCCCGGCTATGTGTTCCTGCACTTAGAGGTTTATGACATGTTTTTAGTTTAGATGCTATTTTGAAATTTATCGACCGAAGTATACTGTATTGGTCGGTCATTAGGAGGCCTTATTCCTTTTAAAATGCTGATAGTTTTAGATTTTTCTCTAAGATCAAACAATGTTTCTTAACATATTATTGATGTTACTATACCTAGAACAGGGCTATTGGGATTTATTGATATATATTTAAAACCTATAGTTTGAGTTTTTCATTGATAATTTTTGTTTCAAAAACTACTCGAAATTGACAAATTCACGCGGAAAATTTGTAACTTATTTTCGACTGCACGCAATGAAAGCATGAAATAGCTATGTACCTAGAACTCGGGGAAATATTCGCTTCAAAAACTTGATTCAAATTATATATCATATTTGTCTTAATATAAAAAAAATACATTTTAAATGGAATAAGGTCTCTTAGAATTGTAAACTGTCATCCATCCTATAATAAAATACGTACGAAACGATTTTACTAAGTTATAGCTGCGATCAGTCGCGGCGGCGGCCAACCGAAAATTTATCGTAGCTGCTAATGATGAATCGCGTATTTTAATCTGTACTATTTCAACTTTAACATTCTAAATTTGTATTGAAAATCAGATTTCTATGGAGATGATTTCTGGAAACATTTTAACAGCGCGGTACAGGATTCGTCTGTAGGTATGTGCGGCGCCAGCGGCACAGTGCTATCTGTTGGTGAAAAACTGTTACAAAGAAAATATACCGCGCTGTTAAGAACTTTCCTGAAATAGTGAATCCATAGAAAAGCGAATTTCAATACAATTTTAAAATAATACACAATAATATTGTGTAAAAATATTTAGATATCGGAAATTCGGTGTCGAATTTAGTCCCAGTGCAGTCCCCGCAGCATGATATTGACGCTCCTAAGAGGTAGTTTTATTGTTAAGTTCTGAGGACGCATCACAACGGTAAGGTACTTAATATTCACTGCATTTAAATGTGCATTTTTCCCACATTTTTTCGACATCATTAGTAACTCGTTAACATATGTTGGGGCTTCTTAATGGGCCTTGTTCCTTTTAAAATGGTGATTGTTTTTGACATTTCCTCTATGATCAAACATGTTTCTTAACATATTATTGATGTTACTACCTAGAACAGGGCTATTGGGATTTATTGGTTTATATTTGAAACCTACAGTTTGAATCTTTCATTGATAATTTTTGTTTCAAAAACTAGTCGAAATTGACGAAATTCACGCGGAAAATTAGTTTTTTTAACTTATTTTCAACTGCATGCAATGAAAGCATGAAATAGCTATTTTACTACCTAGAACTCGGGGAAAAGTGTTATTCAGTTCAAAAAGTTGGTTGAAATTATCAGTATATTTGTCATAATATGAAAAAAAAAAAAAATTTAAAAGGAATAAGGCCTCTTAATGCTGCTCTATAGGGAATCGTATGGAAATTAAATTAAAATGAGGCAAAGAGTTATTGACTTAAATACGACAAGTCTATCGTGATATCGTGTTTGTAAACGCGGTTGGCGCAGTTTCTAGTGCTGCTGCCTACTGAGCCTACGGTCCTGGGTTCGAATCCCGGCAAGGCAAAATATTTGTGTGATGAACTCGAATGTTTGTTCTGGGGTCACGTTCCTTATATATGTATTTTCCCGTATTATTTATTTATTTATTTATATTTTATATTAATATCTTATAATAAGAAAGAGTTGGAACATACCTTAGAAACAATTTTTTGAACTAAAGTAAGTATCCATTACTGAAAAACACTTTATCAATTGTGGTACCTATTTTAGGTTGGATTCCACTCGATACTAGTTACGAAAAGAAAGGAGAGGACAAACTTCTTCGTACATGAGTAGACACAAACATTGCAAAGAAAAAGTTAGCGTCTTGTTGTATCAAATCCTAGTAACTTAACTAAGGACCATATAGAAAGGAGTCTATTTTACTGAGAAAAGCTCTTAAATTAATGATGATTGAAGTACAGAGACTGACTATTCAGTTTCATAGAACAAGTCAGCTCATAAACTTGAAATAGCTGTCATCGCCTTAAACTGAAATGATTTCATTGTCCGTCTATCGGAAACTCATAAAAATTGCAACATAAAACGACTATCAAACAACATCACAAGTGTTAAATTTCTTCCATTGTCATTTAGGCTGCGTTTCCACTGCCAAGGAGCTGACCGGAGTGTTTTATTTGAAAACCAGGCGGCCAATCCCGCTCCGCTCTGTTTACACTGTTTCCACTGGCACTGAGTGAATTTCAAGGTCTACTACTAGTCACTTATCATCACAAATAGAGGCACGTGCGAACCGGAGATTCGCAGACGAATCGGAATGGCCAAAACAGCGATGACCCAACTCGGCAAAGATGGAAAGACAAACATCTCTAACCTGACTAAGATGCACCTCGTCCGTACTTGTCTTCTCCATATTCCTTTATAGGGCTGAGACCTGGACGGTCAAAACCGCAGACAGGCCTGATCGATTCTTTCGAAATGTGGTGCTGGCACCGCTTGCTAAGGGTTCCTTGGACAGCCCACCGCACAAACGCCTCAAGCCTCAAACCTCTGGACGTCTGTCCTCTACTTATCTACACCGTGTTGTGGCTTATTTTGGCCATATTGCACTCAGAAATCCCAACAACCTGGAAAGACGAAAGGTTGAAAGACCCAAGGGTCGAAGCCCGAGGATAGGGCCGGACCAGATCTCCGAACAGCTGAAGTCACCAGCGCCGCACTGCACCAGGCGACGGACCGGATCAGCTGGAGTCAGACCACTAATCGATTAAAAAGGAGTCACGATTCCCAGTAATGGGTGAACGATTAAGAAGAGAGACTATAGCCACTTAACACGCTACATTATCCATCCGTTTATTCAGTATTAGTCATACATTTTCAACAACTGTAATACATGCAGCAATAGTAACTTAATGTAACAAGTAAAATATATAAATTAATATTAGAGTTAGGGATTAGGTACATTATACGAGATACAAGTTATTAAGTAGGGTCAATTTCATCTAAAAGGTCATTAACTGAATAATGGGCCTTTTGGAGTAGCATTAATTTTAATTGGGAGTTAAAACCCTTAGTGGTCTTTATACTTTTAATGTCACATGGGATTTTGTTGTCAATGAAAAGTTGACGGGCAGGAGTATCTGGCGAGACTTTTGCCATAATTCTGTTTTTTTTTTTATATTCAACGGTTCGGCCCTACCCGCAGGCTAGGGTCTTATTGGTAGTCAGCAGAGATACACTATCCACAACCATTGGTTGTACACTGGTGGCCTCAGATTTTTTAAGCTCGAATTGCATAGTTCTCGAACGTTCTACAGTGTTACAAGAACTTCGATGCCTTTAAATAATATGTGTATTTGTATAAGACTCTCTGTTTCTTAAAGCTACTGACTGTACCGTTATCCAGTCCCAACGTGAAACAATTGAAAATAAAACAAACAAAAGAACCTTTTTACCCTTTACATTTATTCATCTGACTGGGTGTATCCCGGCAACATTAGCAACTCACTTATCACTTCATCTAAGTGATTGATGCTCGCTTTTATTGGATTAGAACATAGTTCCGGGTGTAGCAGAAGAAGGATTATACTTTATACTGTTTTATAGGACTTACGCCCTTTTTGATAATGTTTGAAACATTACCAAGTTTCCAATAGGATTAGGATAGTTTTGTGCGTAAAAAATTGGCTCAGCTAAAGAACGTGGCTTAGGAAAATGTAACTTTTTCTGGTAAGCTTACCGTGTTATGTGTAGGGACCACACAAGAATCGTGATTTTCACGTCGGGTTAGTACATACGAAAATGAAAATGAAAATGATTTCCATATGTCTTACAGTTTTTCAATATGTATATACCTACTTATGTTGGTAGTTTCATGATATTGGATTATAAACATAGCATGATATTAATTAAATATACACTAAAAATTAAACAAAAATAAAATTAACGTTAAATACTTTTCGACTGGGTCTGATTTTTTACAAGCATTTATTGAATATTACTTAAATCTACGAAGACATCCCACGTGAAATGGTCAGGAAACTCTGGAACAGCCCGACATGTTTCGAACTCGTATAGAGTTCTTCTTCAGGGATCGCTACCCGTACAGTCGCGCAGTATGCGAAGTGGCCGAGTTACCGCGCGACTGTTCCTATACCCGTCCCCGATGAAGAACTTTATACGAGTTCGAAATATGTCGGACACCGTTCCTGAGTTTTCTGAGTACCTTGTATACTCACATGCATCGCATATTCAAATTTATTTAACTTTCATCACATTTCAATTTCATTCAATCATTTTACATGAATATGTAGCGTTCACGGTAAGTTAGCCATTCATTAGCGGATCATCCACCAACAAACGGCCTTTACTTACCCTAATTGCGACCAATCAGGAAGGATCATTATGGCGGCGGAAATAATCCCGTCCAAAGCAATCCGATTAGTCTCCACCAAAATAGCAACGTGAATGTTCAAATGTGTATAGAAGAAGAGAAAGGTCAATAAATAGGTAACTATAAGATGACAAAAAAGCTAAAACATTTATCTCAAACATGCAATGAAATGTCGACATAACGTGCGTTATAACAAGCTTCGAAGTATCACGTTTCGGGCGGAACAACTCGAGTGAACTGTACAGGAATTTCATACAAATCTGAAGGCGCTGGGAAGTATTTCATTTAAAACAACGTGTTCATGATCAGGCTAAACAGAAATTTATATATTGTTTTGATTGGTGTATTTTTATATTTCATTGCAAATCTTTGAGAAAACCGCTATACATGCCTAGCGTGAAAAGGGCTTGCCGGCTTCGTATCACTATACCTACTCACCCTGCAAACCCTTCTTTCCGTCGGCAGTAATGTACTATGCCACAAAAATGTTTTAAAGAAAACCGTTTGAATTCACTTGGCATAGGACGCATTAAGGTTGGTAAAATCACGAATGTCAACCAAAAAATCTCGACCATACGTTTATAAAGCGTTTGACCTACATCACCGTCCATTCTTTGATAAAACGTCCGCCGAGACAGTTTTTGTACAAGTCGTACGTTAAATCATTCTTCTTGCGGCAAAATTGACATTTGATTACGAGAGCGTTTCTATTTACTTTTTCCGGAAGATTCCGGGATGACCGACCGGAAAATGGATGACAAAATACACACAATGATTGATAACAGTGACGGAAATAAAATAGGATGGGAACATACTCGGAAAATGGCCTGTACGCACAGAAAATAATCTATCACGAATTTCTTGACAGTTGAAAAATTGAAATAAAAAATATTTCGCGCACTGGAAGACATGATTCAGAGCTATCACAAATGACTTCACAAAAGCCCACTAATAATTATCATGAAAACCAAAGTTTGAGTGTGTGTATGCTTGTTACTAAACTTCTTCACGGCGAAACGGCTGGGAGCATTTGTACGAAATTTGATACGGAGGTAGTTTATACCCTAATTTAATACAAAGGCTTTTATCCTGAAAAAATAACGTGGTTCCCGTATATGACTAATTTGTTCATATAATTAGCTGCGCCGCGCGGTGTTACCTGCTAATCCTACGGGAATATTACACTTTTTCGGGATAAAAGGCAGCCTACGAGTATGAATTAATTCAGAGTGTCAGCTACCTTCATACCAAAATTTATCAAAAATGGTCCAGCTGTTTGAGTGTGAAGAAGTAACAAACATACAAACATCATTAACATCTTCTTCAGCTGGTAGTAGTGGTGTTCGATTAGTAGACTGTCTTACGAATCTTTGCAATTTTTTGTTAAGTGGATCACTGAATCCTGCCGTATTTCCTTATTTGTATGGAGCTTCTCTATGTGCCCTATCTAAAAAAGATGGAGGTATACGACCTATTGCCATAGGTAGCACAATTAGACGTCTAACGGCCAAATTGTGTTGTAGCATGGTCAGAGAGACTATGGCCAGTTATCTTCAGCCGGTTCAAGTAGGTTTCGGGACTATCCAGGGTTGCGAGGCAGCTATACATGCCACTAGAACATTTTGCATTTGGAAATGAGGATACATCGACCATTATTTTGAAAATAGATATTAAAAATGCTTTTAATTGTCTTGAGAGGAACGCTATTCTCGGGGAAGTTTTGGAGCAGGTGCCGTCGCTCTACCCATTTCTTCACCAATGTTACTCTACAGCCAGCAATTTATTTTATAACGATCAACCTATAAGTTCACAGGTTGGGGCCCAGCAAGGCGATCCTTTGGGGCCTTTAATATTTTGTTTAGCCATGCAGAAAGTTATTTTGTCGCTGGACTAACCGTTAAATGTGTGGTATTTAGATGATGGAACGATTGGAGGGAATCCACAGATGGTATTACAGGATTTAACAAGGTTAGTTCCAGCTTTGAAGGAGATTGGCTTAGAAATAAACCCCAGCAAATGTGAGCTTTTTTGCTGCAATAATAGTGATGCTAGTGTGTTGTCCGATGTTGAGTTGGTATTACCAGGTGTTCGCCGTCTTGATAAGACAACCTTCAGTTTATTAGGCGCACCTGTTTTTCCGGATGGTGCAAGCTCGGCTCTCGAGGAGAAGAGGTTGGCTTTAGTACGGGCTCAAGAACATTTATCAAATTTATCATCGCACGTCGCACTTGTTTTATTGCGTAACTGTTTTGCGATGCCACGCATGATTTACATTTTAAGAACCTCCCCAACTTGTTTATTTGAGGATGATGTAGAGAGGCTGGATAACGCAATCAAAATGTCACTTGAGTCCATACTGAATATCCATCTCAACGAGTCACAGTGGTGTCAGGCTTCTTTGCCAGTCCGCCATGGTGGTCTAGGTATACGCCGATGTCGTGAAGTCGGTTTGGTAGCATTCTTAGCTTCAGCTCATGGGACTCTGGCTCTTGTCACTCGCATATTGCATTTGAATGGTGACAATATCCAGGTACCATTTGTCGCTGAGGCACTCACCAAATGGTCCACTGTGTGTCAAGGTAACGAACGGCCTGATAATGTCGTCAGCCAAAGGGGCTGGGATGACATTTTATGTAGGGAAGTCTACGGTGGGTTACTTGCCGACGCAACAGGCTTTAATTTGGCGCGTTTGAAAGCTGTTGCTAAGTCTGAATCAGGAGCGTGGCTACATGCTTTGCCTTCTCCTGAGTTGGGTACATTGCTGGACAACGACTCATTAAGAATCGCGGTTGCTCTGCGGGTTGGTTGTAAAGTATGCGAGCCACATCGTTGCATCTGCGGGGTAACAGTTGAGGAGAATGGCCACCATGGCCTCAGCTGTCAGAGATGCGCGGGGCGATTTGCAAGGCATCATGCGATCAATGATTTGGTTCGTCGGGCTTTAAGTGTCTGCCAATATACCTTGTACCTTGGAGCCTCCTGGGTTGAGTCGAACTGATGGCAAGAGGCCTGATGGTCTCACGTTGGTTCCTTGGCAGAAAGGTCGGTGCCTCTTGTGGGACGCAACTTGTGTGAGTACGTTTGCTCCGTCCCACTTGACTCACACCATTAGAACTGCTGGGGCGGCCGCGGAGTGTGCGGCAAGAGTGAAGCACACTAAATACAGTGCCTTGGAGCCAGCGTACGATTTTGTACCTGTTGCAGTGGAGACTGGTGGACCTTGGGGCTCGGAGGCCAAGGATTTTATTAAGGAATTGGGCCGCCGGCTTAGGGACAGGGGCTGTGACCCGCGCTCTGGATCGTACCTGGTGCAACAAATTTCGTTGGCCATTCAGCGTGGTAACGCCGCCAGTGTGATGGGTACGTTTGGGCCAGGTACGATTCGGGGCGTGCCTCATTAACGAAATTGACGAAGCCTGTTGTGGATCATATCATTGGTTTGTATTTGACGAAGCCTGTTGCTGATTTGTTGTTGTATCTCACCTGACGAAGCCTGCGATGCGGATCAGAACTTATTGTAATTTTTCCTTTCGTGTGTTTTTAATAAATAAAATGAGTAAACATATAAACACACTCACAAATTCTTGCTTTATAATATTAGTGTGATATGACGGAGTTTGAAGGTAACAACATTAAAATATACCATACTCGTTGACTTGAGAACCTCCTCTTGTTTAAAATCGATCAAAAAAACTGTAAAGAATAAATCATCATTTGACCTAAAGAAAATGTTTCTAGTTATCACAAAATATAGTTTCGAACAAAACATCCCGCTCTTTTCGTCTAATGTGCAACAATTTACCAAAACATACAAAATAAGTCTCCATCACGCGATGCCCATTGTAGCCCGGATATTATGAGAATTTCCTATACTTTACCCTTGCGATTAGACCCTTTGATCTAATATCTTTTATTTATTCAGTAAATATTGCTTTTGACACTCCAATGATTAAATAACTGGCCGATCTTTCGAGAAAACGCATTATAGCTTCTTCTGAACGCCGGATGAATGGGATGGATTGACTTAATTACATTTGTATCGAGTTGAGAATTATTTTTAGGACCTTTTTATCGTCTCAATATAAAACATTAACGGGTTATGGGAGAAGGACGACAGAGTACTTGATGAATAAGTAAAATTGGTCCAATTCAGGCGCCATATATTTCGCATTTAATTAATTTGTTATGTCTGAAGTTTATTTCACCGTACGCTTTCGAATAATTTGATTCAACTTTCTAAAGGTATTTATCTATCCAACTATCATAAACCCTCCATTATGCGATCAAGAACCACACATTATGACCACCATAAAAATAAAATGTTTTGTTACAACAAATTTATCTGTAAACTAGCTTTTGCCCGCGGCTTCGCACGCGTAGACACAATATCATACGTTCATTACACTTATTGCGAGGCCGAAGGCCGAGCTCCGCGTAGCACCGAAGTTGCGGAGCGTCCTAAGGAAGCCGCCCACCCACTTAATATAAGTCGAAGTAACTTTATGCGAGGCCGAAGGCCGAGCTCCGCGTAGCACCGTAGGTGCGGAGCGTCCCAAGGAATCCGCCCACCCATTTAATATAAGTTGAAGTAACCTAGTGCGAGGCCGAAGGCCGAGCTCCGCGTAGCACCAAAGGTGCGGAGCGTCCCAAGGAAGCCGCCAACCCACTTAATATAAGTTGAAGTAACTTAATGCGAGGCCGAAGGCCGAGCTCCGCGTAGCACCGCTGGTGCGGAGCGTCTCAAGGAATCCGCCCACCCATTTAATATAAGTTGAAGTTACCTAGTGCGAGGCCGAAGGCCGAGCTCCACGTAGCACCGAAGGTGCGGAGCGTCCCAAGGAAGCCGCACCCACTGAATATAAGTTGAAGTAACTTAATGCGACGCCGAAGGCGAAGGTGCGGAGCGTCTCAAGGATTTCGCCCACCCACTTAATATAAGTTGAAGTAACTTAATGTGAGGCCGAAGGCCGAGCTCCGCGTAGCACCGTAGGTGCGGAGCGTCCCAAGGAAGCCGCCCACCCACTTATTATAAGTTGAAGTAACATAATGCGAGGCCGAAGGCCGAGCTCCGCGTAGCACCGAAGGTGCGGAGCGTCTCAAGGAATTCGCCCACCCACTTAATATAAGTTGAAGTAACTTAATGCGAGGCCGCAGGCCGAGCTCCGCGTAGCACCGAAGGTGCGGAGCGTCTCAAGGTAGCCGCCCACCCACTTAATATAAGTTGAAGTAACTTAATGCGAGGCCGAAGGCCGAGCTCCGCGTAGCACCGTAGGTGCGGAGCGTCCCAAAGTATCCACCCACCCATTTAATATAAGTTGAAGTAACGTAGTGCGAGGCCGAAGGCCGAGCTCCGCGTAGCATCGAAGGTGCGGTCCTATTAAGCTACTTAAACATATGTTAAGTGGGTTGGCGTCATGGAACTCGGCCTACGGCCTCGCATTAAATTACTAAGGGTTTATAAAGTAACTTAGCGCCGAAGGTGCGGATCGTCCCAGGGAAGACGCCCACCCACTTAAAATATGTTCAAATGACTTAATGCGAGGCCGCCCACCCACTTCATATAAGTTGAAGTGTGTGAGCGGCTTCCCTGGGACGCTCTGCACCTTCGGTGCTACGCTTGTGAACATGATCTTGGTTTAATTAAAATTGAGGCAAGACTTATGTTTAAAAAATCGTTTTGATTATTAATTGTCTATTGTAGATTTAAATAACTTAATGCGAGACCACCCACCCACTTAATATAAGTTGAAGTGTGTGAGCGGCTTCCCTGGGACGCTCTGCACCTTCGGTGCTACGTGGAGCTCGGCCTACGGCCTCGCATTAAGTTACTACTTATATTAGTGGGTGGGCGACTTCCCTAGAACGCTCCGCACCTTCGGTGCTATGCTTGTGAACATGATCTTGGTTTAATTAAGATGGGTCAAGATTTAGGTATTTTTAAAAGATTGTTTTTAATATTTATTGTCTATTGTAGATTTAAAAAACTTAATGCGAGGCCGCCCACACACTTAATATAAGCTTAAATGTGTGAGCGGCATCCCTGGGACGCTCTGCACCTTCGGTGCTTCGTAGAGCTCGGCCTACGGCCTCGCATTAAGTTACTTCTTAATTTAGTGGGTGGGCGACTACTCTAGATCGCTCTGCACCTTCGGTGCTACCATTGTGAACATCATCTTGGTTTAGTTTAAATTGAGGCTAGACTTATGTTTATATATCGTTTTGAATATTTATTGTTTATTGTAGATAACTATTCAAAGCACCTTGAAAAATAATTAGCTCATAGTCCTACCTGAACATATATATTAATGACATCTATTAACCCATATATGCCCAGTGGGTCGTTTTTGTCCCGAAAATTAGGTATCAAATAACGTGCGAGTTTGTAAGCGTAAGCGCTCATTTACGTCGTCTAGGGCCATCTATGAGATTGTGATAGTGTTTACTTTCAAAATTAATGGTAAATGTAGGTTAGCCGGCAATCTTATGACCTCTAGTGTTATGATTTGATTCGAGACGGCAAAAAAGTGCATCTTTGTTGAGCGAATTGTAAGTAATATTTTATTTTTGGTAAATATACCTGTTATGTTATTGTTATTATAAAGTTAGATAGTTTATTTATCTTAGAATACAAAAAGTAATTGAAAGTAATATTTTTTGGGAAAGTAGTGGTTGTCTAAACTTGGGTGGGTCATTAACGACCCTGTGGGCAAAAGTGTATTTGGTTATTACAATTTTTTTATATTTAGGATCAGACGACTACTTACAACGAATTATATAATAGATTTGTTGGAAAATTTAAACTTTGATGATAAGATATGGTACTGATATTTATATCCTGGCGATAGTATCTGATGGTACAGTGTGCACCACTCTACTTGAAAACTGCCAACTGGAGGACTTCAAAGAATTAAAAAATAAGTAGAGGGTATCTAAGGCTACCAATTTGATGGGACAAAGGGATATGCATTGTTAGGTGGCACAGTAATATCATTGTGACTCTTTTATCGACTGAACACTGTGTACAATCTATGCAAACGGCGAGAAGATTTTCTGCTGCGCTAAAATAGACGATTGATGTACCACAGCGGAATATCACTTCCCAATATGGATTGTGGGGTAGTGGATCGACTGAACTCTGTAACGTCGGCAATGTCGGTATTATATGTAGAATCGAAATGAGAGGCAATAAATGATATAATAGGTATTATATGACCCAAAAAAGAACGTTAGGTACCGTTCTTTTTTTGGGTCATTGACGTCGCAGTTCATTTTCATAAGTAATACTAACACTCCTAACTCGCGAGTTTAGGAGTGACATAGGTACACTGAAGTTACGCCGAAGCATTGCTCGTGTTTTGCTGCAGAATAATAACGCAAGAAATGAACCCGGGCTCTGTAGAAAAATCCAAACCAGCGTCTCTTATTCGATGCGGCAACATAATTCTAAACATATGATTGAAAGAATTCTTTCACGACTTCTGCGTGCTTTGTGTAAAAATAACCTTTAACGGGGTGCAAGAAATTAGGTGTTAATGTCCACGTAAAAGGCTTTTTCGGGTTTCATTCTTCAATTTTGTCTCGAAATAAACAATATAAACAGTGATATGTCAATTTTATCCAACATTGACTTACACGGCACACGATGGGTCGAAAACGACCCTAAGGAACAGATTTGCCCTAGGGGTAATTTTCGACCCATTAAAAAAAACACCCTCCCGCCCCTCTAATCTCAAATCATTAAATGCCGTTTTTATAAGAACCCCTTAGGGCCCCACATATCCAAAAATGAAAGAAATCGGAGACCAAAAATAGTTCTGGGCATATATGGGTTAAGATGACAATAAATTATTTTCGTCTACAATGGTACTATACTAATGTAATAATAATCCCATCAAAAACATAAATGTTAAATTAGAGCCAAGTTCTCGCATGCAACGTTGTCGACTTCGCCGACAAAAGAATTGAGATCTATATGGGCGCCAAGTTCTTTGCCCTAAATTTTTTAGATACAAGGACATGCGACATACTCAATGCATTTATTTTACTTGGGGTGTAATTCAATATCAAGACTGGACTTGGCTAGTTTTTACATATAAATGTATATTACATTTGTCTAATCATTAACCTATTTTCGTAAAGGTATGTACGCAAGTTAGTGTACGTCCTGTTACTTATACTGTTAGCTTGATAATAATACTATGTTACTTTGATAAAATTAAGTCAGTTTGTGAAAACTAGCCAAGTCAAATCTTGATATTGAATTACACCCCAAGTAAGATAAATGCATTGAGTATGTCGCATGTCCTTGTATCTAAAAAATTTAGGGCAAAGAACTTGGCGCCCATATAGATCTCAATTCTTTTGTCGGCGAAGTCGACAACGTTGCATGCGAGAACTTGGCTCTAATTTAACATTTATGTTTTTGATGGGATATCATTACTTTTTGTACAGAAATTTGAATTGACGCCCCACCTGTCTTGACTAGAGTGACGCGGGGTAGAGGGAGGGGCCGGACCGCTCCTCGCCACGCCGCGCTCCCGCGCTTCGCTATCCGTCCCCGCGCCACGGCAATTTATTAACCTTCTCTGTGTGTGTGTGTGTGTGTGTGTGTGTGTGTGTGTGTGTGTGTGGTGTGTGTGTGAGAGAGAGAGTGCCATCTTACAAACAAAGAAAGAACTTTCCAAATCGGTTAATAAATGACGGAGTTCTGAGGCAACAAGCATAAATAATAATAATAATAAAACTAAAAAATATCACTGTTTTTGATTTTTATATGTGTACACACACAATTACCAAGCTGAATGCCAAATTTCATCTTTCTAGGTCACCTGGAAGTGGGTTAGGTTTTTGATTACTAGTGAGTCAGTCAGTCAGTGATAAAAATGCCGTTTTTTGGACGTCAATATCTCAATAACTATTTCATCTACATTTATGAAATTTGTGGTTCTAGTTGTTCTCAGGGACCTAAATACATAAGCCAAATTTCATTTTTTTCTGTTGAATAGATTTGGAGTTATTGAGGGGTCAAAAGTGGCTCCAAACGGTTCGTGTAATATAACACACGGCTGCTGCTCGCCAGTTCCTGCGGTGAACTTGGCTGGACACGCTGCCGCGTGTCTAGATATGACCTGTCATAATAATGTCCTAAGTAACGCCATAAGATTCAGGTGCCAACTTAACTCAATCGAGCGTACGTCAATAATGGCGACAGCACCACTGAACGGATACGTGATGGCCTCACTGTTTTGTTATCCGTGGTATAATGAATAAGGAAGCAAAGGAAAATGCATGAGATAACACGGTTATTATTTCAGTAGGTTCTGGGTTCAAATCCCGGCTAGGTGAAATCCTTTCTACATTGTAAATTTCATAATTTTGTCTTGTCTCGAATCATGGTTGTTTTTCATATAAAATGCATACATATCTAGCGGAAAATTGGTCATTGAGAACAAAATCTCAACACACCGTTAAAAATAAAGAATTACTGATATTTAATGCTTTGAATAAATTTGATATATTAAAAAAACTACATAGATGCAAAATTGTGGCTAAATATATCGTATATTTATCGTTTATTATACATTTCGCTATCTTATTAGTAAGTTAGGCCAAAAACAAACAATACCAAAATTTGCGACTAATGTTCTAAATGTTGGTTGGTAAAACATATTTAAAAATGTATTTAATTTACTTAAATTGATTCGAAATACTTTTATTTCAATTACACTCGATAAAATGGCATTAAAAATCTGTTTTATTAATTAACATTTTTTATTGCGTCTCCGGGCTTTTTTATGGTCAATACTTACAAACTACAGAAGAATATAATTGCATATTCAATAAAAGAGCATTAATTAGTTACTATTGTCGCAAATTGTGTTTTTAAAGAAATGTATGTTTTTTTTTAGCATGAGCCAATTTACAACGAACATTGCACTCATATTTTCGTCTGTGTTGGTCGATAATTGGCGCCATCTTTTATATCTAACTTAGACGGTTTCCGTAACTGAACGCATCAAACAACCTTAACCTTATTGTTAATACCGGTGGGCCGCGAGGAGGTATTATGTCGAATTCATACTTTTTAGTTTTTGTACACGTAAGAGCCACGCGGGGGTCGCGTCGTTCTAAATTCAAAATCACAAACGCTGTCATTATAAGGTTACACATTGTAAGGAAAATATTTCATGGAATTTATGTTTTCAGAGATATTTATTAATCATAATAAAAAGTATCCTATAACCATCTTTGGATGTTCAGCTATTCCTGTACCAAAATTGGTAACTTTTTATCCAGCCGTTTCGGCGTGATGCGAGGACAACGGTTTTTTTGAAAACAGATGGCGCCAGGTTGGCACGGCGAAGCGTGTCCATACAAAACAACTATCCGGCTACATCACGCTATCGAGATTTTTCCTGAAATCATGACCTCCCCCCATAGAAAATTTATTTTCAATACAAATTTAGGATTTTATAATAGTATAGATATGTTATTATTGCTAAATAATAACATCGATTTCGATAGTATTATTTATTCAAATTTCGAACATCGCTGAAAAACAAAAAAAATGATTTGACCTCTATTCTAATATCAGTCGAGATGACGTTTCGTTCGAAATCAATTGTCAATTTGCAATCAAATTTGACAAATGTCGCACGTAAGTATGATATCGAAGGATATATGATAGTTGGGGCCGACTCTAGTTTGTCTCTGAATAAAAAAAAACTATGACAGCTGCCAGAAAACTTCATTACCGCTATTACCGGTTAAAATAAGTTTTGTTGCATAAAATTGATCGATTTGTTGAATTTCAACCATAAAATGAGCGATCAAGATGATTATAGATATTTCGGTGACGCCTCTTGATATCTGATATGATACATATATGAAATTTGTTCTAACAAAACAGTCTTTTTTTATGGTGGTCATAATGTGCGGCTCCTGAATGCATCATGGAAGCTTATGATTTGTGGGTAGATAAAGTAGTGTATGTAACTGTACATATATAGTTAGGCATTAAAACACTCGTGTGATGTTAATTATGAACTCACACTCGTGTTTAGTACCCTTTATTATGTACAGTCACATAAACTACTATTCTATTCGGGAGTATTAGCAAATTACAGCAGTACCATCATCCTTAGTATTACGAATAGTATTCTAAAAATATGCGCTTATGCATTTTTATCAGAGCCACGCAATAAAATTATTAAGCGTTAAAAAATTATTAAGCATAAATTATTGACACTGCCGTATATTTATATATTGCAAGCAGTTTTTTTTTATTCGCGAAAAAAATCCCAAATTTATTTGAAATTAAAAAAGAAGTAGCAAAAGACACTCAGAAAGCAATATAAGAATAAGTTATTGCTACTGCGAATAAAAAATAAAACCTAACATTGTTGAACTGGAGTAGTAGGGCCTCGTGCAGGGTCCGTCCGGATTGTTACTACCGTCTTCCCTGCTAACCCACCGCCAAACAGCAATGTTCGCATTGTTGTGTTCCGGTGTGGGGGTAAGATAGCCGGTGAAATTACTAGCATAGAGGCATTCTATCTTCGTCCTCCGGGTAGGCAAGCACTTGTGACTCCTCTGGTGTTGCAGGTGTTTATGGGCGACGGTAATCGCTTTCCATCAGGCGATACGTTTGCTCGTTTGCCCCTATGACATAAAAAAAAAAAAAGAACTTCGGTGAAAAATACAAAAGTAGGTACTTAAATTTAATGTGATACGGTGTTTTGTTTCATTAGTCTTTACAAGTGAGTCACATAATAACAAAAACAAAACTAGTTCTCCACTACCTAAAGGTTGTCTGGAAGAGGTCGCTCTTTAGCGATAAGACTGCCTGTTGCCTCTAATCATTATTTCTTGCGTCGTATTTCTCCTGTATGTTTTGTGAGGTGTGCCATAAAGAGTATACTTAAACCATTGATAAAAAGATCAAAGCTCAAGGAAAAATTTAAACGAGTTATCTGGTGAAAGAGACCGGTTGCCGGGTGGATTGCCGGTCCAGCGCATTAACCTTTCCGCCACCCTAACTCCCAACCAACCTTTCGAATTTTACCTTTTGCTTTGTGTGTCAATCTGCACTGTTTATTTGAAAGGCTTTTCGCACATTAGTGACCTCTAAACAAAAGAGACACTGCATGTTTCATAAATTGATAAAAGAGTATACTTGTAACAGTTGGGAGTCGGTTTCTTTCCCACTTAATCCCCGGTATGTCTGTCTATGTCTAAACCCATTAGTACTCAGTCGCGGCACATTTTGTCTCGTGTTTCTTTTTCTTTTCTTGTCGGCACTCGTTTTCCAGCCCTTTTCCTTATTTTGACGTGTCCCACGAGAATACATGTCGCGTTGTTCAAGTTCAAACTCGACTTGATGCGTATTAACGCGTAAATTCCAGAATGTAGGTACACAAATAATTACATTTTGTACAAAGTGAATTACCATTACCAATCTACCACTTATCCCGAATCCTGAGCCTAATAAATCTCAAAGATATTATACAATAAAGTGACGGGATAATTCAGGTATTTCAACACGCAAATTTACCTAGATTATGCTAGACCGCAGTCTTTAATCATCCCACTCATATTGTCACGAACACTAACACCAGCCAGCCGCTTGAAGCAAGGGCCAAGTTTTGAATAAACATGACGTAAAACTTTTTTTGAAGATGTCAAGCGGTTTAATTTTGTATTGTGATCAAATGTCTGTATCGGACTAACTACACTTAGACTGATCTCAAACTTAAAACGCTCCATACAAATGGCCACCTAATCGTGACTTATATATTTTTTTTATATCGGACAACCTCACACATCAATTCAATTCCACAGTTAGCTCTAGTAGCCTTGTGTTATGGACACTGGATGACGATAAACATACTTATATAGATAAATACATACTTAAATACAACTAACATCCATGTATTTAACTATCTATTTTTCTATATAATATTTGTCCGTGCCGGGATTCGAACCCAGGACCGTCGGCTCAGTAGGCAGTTGCTTAACCACTGCGCCAACCGCGTCGTCCAATGTCAAATATTATGGGTACCAATATTTGTATGGAGCGATATAAGTAATTTGGCATTTTCACCGTGAAAAAGTGCATGCGACCCAAGCACAAATAATTCCAGTTCGTCACACAAATTTTGCCCTGGCCGGGATTCAAACCCGGGATCGCCGGCTTCGTAGGCAGGTGCTCTACAAACTGTGCCAACCGCGTCGTCGTCGGACTAGGACTAGTGTGTGTGTAAAGTTAAAATCACAAAAAAAATACAAATTTACAGCGACTTTTTGCAACTTGGCCCTACGATCTACGTCAAAGTTTATATAACAGAATTTATATCAGGCACACGCAAATTAAAGTGAAATTATCGTCCTCATTAATCACACACATGTACGGTACGTGTGAGAGGTTATAATAGGTAATGAATTTAACAAGATTTTACACGCATAATTCTTGTACACTTACCACAACAAATTGGTCAGAATCGTGTTGGATGACGGTGGCGCAAGATCGATATGGAACTCTTTGGGGGAAGCCTTCGCCCAGCAGCGAACGATACTTGGCTGATATGGTGATGATGATGAAGATGATAAATCAGTGTTAAGCACGGTGTAGTTGTAACTAGATAGCTCATGATCATGATTAAGGTCCACTGATTGGATCAAAACATGTGAAACTACTTGAATAATGTGCAATAAAAATATCATTTTCTCAAACATGCAATGAAGTGTCGTCATGACGTGCGTTATAACAGGCTTCAAAATATCACGTTTCGGGCGGAGCAACTTGAGACAACTGTAAAGGAATTTCAAACAAAATTGGAGGACTAGGCTGGGAAGTATTTTTTTTAACATGGCGTCTATTGAAAAAAAACTTGTGTCGCCGGGAAAAGGGCTTACCAGCTTCGTTAAGTTTCATTATCCGGCCTCCCTATGGTCGGTCTATACTTAATCACCCGGCAACACCTTCTTTCTCGGCGTCTGCCGTAATGTACTATTTATATAATATAAAATACTGCCGTCATATCGAAAAAGGGCGCATCTAACATTTTTGTCAAAAATGAGTTCTATACATATTCGGAATCAGCAAAAAAAGACGGATCTACCAGTATTTTTAAATTTGACTAAAGATGAACAGAACCCTGTGAAACCTACAATCAAAAAGGACGTATCTGCGGGATACCGCGTATAAAACGAATGAGAAAAGGCATTTCTGATGTATGCTAAAATAAAAAGACACATCTAAGCAAAAGCGTTTTATTATTTTAGAAAAATATGGACATTTTCATAAAAAGAAATGGCACTTCTACACGATAATATGAAGAAAAGACGGTTCTGCGTAGTTGTGCCTTTTCATCTTAGTGAAATCACCATTTAAGTCGCAATAAGTCGGGCGCAAGTGTCAGTACCGTCTTTTCTACGTAGTATAGTTAAGCGTGCGCGGTAAAGGGGCTCGCGGTTGGTATCAATTCAATCAGATGCGTCCAGGTAGTTGAAGGAAATTTTAAGGTTTTCTTTAAATTATCATCATAAATTTAAGACTCAAACTCCTGTCGGTGTAGCTGATATAGTATGTTATGTATACTCTAACAGGGTGTTTTTCAACCCACGCCATAATGCGGATTTTTAGTGGTACTACTTTACTGGCAACGACACATTTTTGGTAACTAAGGTTGAAAGTCAGTGAATGTCACTGATGTAAACAAAAAGGAAACAGGACTAGATATTCCATTTTAGTATTTTTAATAATAAAGCCAAAACTGTTCATAGTGATAAAAGTCAAGTTTTTTCAATAGAGTTCAGTAATTATTTCGCAAGAATAACGAAGGATTGAGCAGCATTCCGGTAAACAATGTTTTCAGTTTAGTCTGTGATAAATCGCTACTGACGTTTAACAATATAACGTATGCACATTATTGGCATATGAAAGCTATTGGTAGCACCACTATCCCTGGACCGGACCGGACTTATGGTGTTCAACCATTTACTGTTAAATGCTTCGCCAACACCACATTTCGAAGGCTTTCAGTACCTTCCTGTACCTTTGCGTCATGATCGATTTTCACACCCATAGAAAACTATGCACCCCATAAAAAGTTTTCGTTTGTTATTTTTTTATTTTCTGGGATATATTTGCAGTCATTAAATTATTTTTATTTTTAACAGCCACGTTTGCTAAACCTATTCTTGCTTTGATGTCTGGTGTACATTTTGAGTCTACTGTAAGTAATAAATATACATAAATATATTAGTTTGATTTTCTTTAAATTTAAAGGGTTGTCGTATTAAAATATAGGTACATTTTCTTCAAAGGAGACAGGTACAATTATTAAAAAATTGGGCAAGTGCGAGTCCAACTCGCGCATGAACGGTTCCGTACCATAATCTATAAAAAGTTTGTTGTATGGAAGCCCCCCTTAAATATTTATTTTATTTTATTTTTAGTATTTGTTGTTATAGCGGCAATAGAAATACATCATCTGTGAAAATTTCAACTGTCTAGCTATCACCGTTCTTGAGATACAGCTTGGTGACAGACGGACGGACGGACGGACAGCCAAGTCTCAGTAATAGGGTCCCGTTTTTACCCTTTGGGTACGGAACCCTAAAAACGGCCATATAGAAAATGCATAGGTACATAAGCTAAAGCTCAGTTGCTTCAAATGACATTTGACGTTTTCGGAAAAAAATACACTTGTACTTTTTTATTAAAACAAATAAAAAGTCGTCAATGCAAGAAATCCGTTTTGACATTTATAAAGCGGTAAAACTAAAACTTAATTGTAGGTAACGTTATAAAAAAAAAAGCAATTGCCTACTTCCTTCACTTCAACAATAATGTACCAAGTGTTAGGGCTGGTCAAAAATCAAAAATCAAAATGCGTTACAGACGTATCTGCTTTTTTCTTTTTAAGTAGGTCGATGTTTTACTTACAACCTACGTTAAAAAGCAGTAAATGGCTAAATGCGTCCTTTTTATTTCGTTAACTAAAATGCGCTATGCGTATTATTACTAAGTAAAAAAGACGTTTTAATAAATTACTACGCTGAAAAGACGTTTCTAGCCAGACACGTCTTTTTACTGTAGTATAAAAGTATTTATTTGTATTTTATTTACTAAGAGAAAAGATAAAATATCATTTATTTATTATTAAATGTTATCCAAATTGGATTTTGCATATCAACCCCTATAGCTCAAATGCTTTTACACGTTTTTGCATTAAAACAGTATCACATTTTTTATTTTCTTTCACGCAGCGAATTTTTTAATTTCAAATTTACAAAATATTTTTTTTCTCCGTTTTCAAGTTTATGTAGAAGCGCCCTATTTCGGTATGACGGCAGAATATATGAATTCATGTGGGAATTTAAAGACAGAAAAGTAAGAGGCGGATGATTAAAATTCTTTGCAGCCGTCATTCATACGGTATCACAGTCTCATCTGGACTGCATCTCCTTGCTTACACAACGACACAACTCCTTAAAAAAATTACGATCACTTACGTCTTTTTGTAATTACAATTCATTGCAATCTGTCGGTGGCAAAATGACTTAAGTTGGTAGAAGATTTAGGGTAGTTAAGGCGCTTTGGTTGTGGAGTGTATTGCAATCTGGTCTGGCTTTTGTCCGATGTGCAATCTAGTCTTTTGTGCGGGTGTAATGGTGGATATATGATGTTCCCGGAGGGTGGTCACTATGAAGGTCTGTGTTTAATAATAACGAATAAAATTACAATAAATGTATAAAACACTTGCGATTGCGACCCACCTCGGTTTCGCACGGGTGCAATGCTGATAAATTATGCATGTATCTATTTAAAAAACTGCATCAAAATCCGTTGCGTAGTTTTAAAGATTTAAGCATACATAGGGACAGACAGACAGCAGGAAGCCTGGAAGAATAAATAAAATACTTATACATATTTTTGTTATTCATAAAAAATATACATATTACTATCATCACTAAATAGTATAAAACAAAGTCGCTTCCTGCTGACTGTCTGTCTGTCTGTCCCTATGTATGCTTAGATCTTTAAAACTACGCAACGGATTTTGATGTGATATATATCTATAATGGTATACCTTCGCTTGCCCGAATTGCATATGCCCGAATTTCGTCTGCCATAATATTCAATTGTCCGAATCTTGTTTCTTATAATTATGTTTCCCATAATCATTGTTTGCCATATTAATCCTATGCCCGAATCTTTGTTTCCCATAATATTAATTCCAATAATCACATTTTCCATAAAGATTGTAATCCATAATTGTCACATGCTATAATTTCATATGCTATCCAAATGGAACATAGGTCGAAAACCGACATCTGTAGGTTAGGTTAGGTTTGTTTTATGACCCCGTATAGCGGAGCGTCAAAATACAAACCCAATCTAATCTAGTTTTAGAAGAACTGCTACCAAATAGTACATGGATCTAAAACCGAAAACTATAGGTTAGGTTAGGTTTGTGTTGTGACCCGTATAGCGGAGCGTCAGAATGTTTGCTTCAAAATACAAATCCTAATCTAATTTACAGTTTCCTAATTTACAATCTAACCTAGTTTTAGAAGAACTGCTACCAAATAGTACATGGATCTAAAACCGAAAACTATAGGTTAGGTTAGGTTTGTTTTGTGACCCGTATAGCGGAGCGAGCGAAGCGAGCGGAGCGTCAGAATGTTTGCTTCAAAATACAAATCCTTATCTAATTTACAGTTTCCTAATTTACAATCTAACCTAGTTTTAGAAGAACTGCTACCAAATAGTACATGGATCTAAACCGAAAACTCTAGGTTAGGTTAGGTTTGTTTTGTGACCCGTATAGCGGAGCGAGCGAAGCGAGCGGAGCGTCAGAGTTTCCTAATTTACAATCTAACCTAGTTTTAGAAGAACTGCTACCAAATAGTACATGGATCTATAACCGAAAACTATAGGTTAGGTTAGGTTTGTTTTGTGACCCGTATAGCGGAGCGAGCGAAGCGAGCGGAGCGTCAGAATGTTTGCTTCAAAATACAAATCCTTATCTAATTTACAGTTTCCTAATTTACAATCTAACCTAGTTTTAGAAGAACTGCTACCAAATAGTACATGGATCTAAACCGAAAACTCTAGGTTAGGTTAGGTTTGTTTTGTGACCCGTATAGCGGAGCGAGCGAAGCGAGCGGAGCGTCAGAGTTTCCTAATTTACAATCTAACCTAGTTTTAGAAGAACTGCTACCAAATAGTACATGGATCTATAACCGAAAACTATAGGTTAGGTTAGGTTTGTGTTGTGACCCGTATAGCGGAGCGAGCTCCGCTATACGGGTCTTCGAAGCAATGCTTCAAAATACAAATCCTAGCCTAATTTACAGTTTTAGAAGAACTACGATAAAAGGACGTACGACATTCAACCAGAACCGAAAACTTTAGGTTAGGTTTGTATTGTGACCATGTAGTACATAGTGTCTATGTACATACGTGGCCACAATATTTATAGTCAAAATGCTTGCTTGCATGTGTACATCGTAAATAGACGATTATTACATCAAAATGCTAGAAATGACTAGAAAAAAAAAACAATTTTAGACAATGTCAAATGCATAGCCAGGGTGGATTCGCACGGAAACAATATTTAGTATGGCGTTTAAATATTCTATCAAACAATATTATGGCACTTAATACTATGGAAAACAATACTTATGGCATACGTATCATTATGGCATATAATATTCGGGTATACAAGAGTATGTCAAATGACTTTTCTAGGAAACGAAACATTCGGGCAAATGAAATTCGGGTAAGTGAAATTCGAGCAAATCAATATTATTGCATATAAATTTCGGTCAAACAACAGACAACCATCTATAATAGAATGAATCAAGAGGAAGGTTTATATGTATAATACATGCATAATTTGTCAGCATTGAACCCGTGCGAAGCCGGGGCGGGTCGCTATAGTATAAATATATACAGCGATGAAGCATACTAAGCAGACTACAAGACTTCATTTCTTCACTGCATTACGCAGTTTTTTTAACTTATACCCACGACCTTATCGCTGACTAAATCCGGCGTAAATGTGAGCGATTTATCACCCTGTCACACTCACAATAAACGGGCCAGTCACGGTTCATGCCTTCATAATTACCAGGGCAAGTGCTTAGACTTGCGTTGTATGAACTACATATTCCTTAATACCAAGGGATCTCTACGAGCCGCAGGCCGCACTAATATTCTACACTTTCATTTGGAATAAAACAGCGTGAATCTGACTCTGCGCCATCCTCATGAATAATTGCGTTTCTAATCAATATAAGAAAACAAGAACGGCACTACAGTATTGCCACTTTTTAATCTCTACTCTTTTTGGTCGGACAGTGGGTAGGTATGTAAACCAACAATATGTCTAACATAATATCAAACTAAATTACCATTTTATTATCCTTAGAAAGAATAAAACTAAATAAAATAAAGATACATTTTTTATTTTATTTAGTTTTAACCTTTCAACAAAAACATATCTATACTATTATAAAATCCTAAATTTGTATTGAAAATAAATTTTCTATGGGGGGAAGTCATGATTTCAGGAAAAATCTCGATAGCGTGATGCAGCCGGATAGTTGTTTTGTATGGACACGCTTCGCCGTGCCAACCTGGCGCCATCTGTTTTCAAAAAAACCGTTGTCCTCGCATCACGCCGAAACGTCTGGATAAAAAGTTACCAATTTTGGTACAGGAATAGCTGAACATCCAAAGATGGTTATAGGATACTTTTTATTATGATTAATATTTATCTCTGAAAACATAAATTCCATGAAAATATTTTCCTTACAATGTGTAACCTTATAATGACAGCGTTTGTGATTTTGAATTTAGAACGACGCGACCCCCGCGTGGCTCTTACGTGTACAAAAACTAAAAAGTATGAATTCGACATAATACCTCCTCGCGGCACACCGGTATTAACAATAAGGTTAAGGTTGTTTGATGCGTTCAGTTACGGAAACCGTCTTAGTTAGATAGAAAAGATGGCGCCAATTATAGACCAACACAGACGAAAATATGAGTGCAATGTTCGTTGTAAATTGGCTCATGCTAAAAAAAAACATACATTTCTTTAAAAACACAATTTGCGACAATAGGAACTAATTAATGCCCTTTTATTGAATATGCAATTATATTCTTCTGTAGTTTGTAAGTATTGACCATAAAAAAGCCCGGAGACGCAATAAAAAATGTTAATGAATAAAACAGATTTTTAATGCCATTTTATCGAGTGTAATTGAAATGAAAGTATTTGGAATCAATTTAAGTAAATTAAATACATTTTTAAATATGTTTTACCAACCAACATTTAGAACATTAGGCGCAAATTTTGGTACTTATTGTTTGTGTTTGGCCTAACTTACTAATAAGGTAGCGAAATGTATAATAAACGATAAATATACGATATATTTAGCCACAATTTTGCATCTATGTAGTTTTTTTAATATATCAAATTTATTCAAAGCATTAAATATCAGTAATTCTTTATTTTTAACGGTATGTTGAGATTTTGTTCTCAATGACCAATTTTCCGCTAGATGGCGTTGTTACTTTGACAAAATCTCCATACTAGCGGCTGCATCGCGCTGTTAAGATTTTTCCTGAGTTAATAACACCAGCTCCATACATGTAAGGTTTTGGAGCCATTGATGAGTCTCCTCGACACCAAGGCCAGGATTCACGTACGTCGTTGCGTGCCCGTGACCACGATTCGGCACAAGCTAGGGTCCAGCTGTGATGGGTTAACCTGGACTTCGAGAATTACTACCGAAGTTGTTGAATATTGATCGCATAAACAGCAGTGTATCAGGTATTGAGAGTTGCTGCTCGACAATGTATGCATTTTATATGAAAAACAACCATGATTCGAGACAAGACAAAATTATGAAATTTACAATGTAGAAAGGATTTCACCTAGCCGGGATTTGAACCCAGAACCTACTGAAATAATAACCGTGTTATCTCATGCATTTTCCTTTGCTTCCTTATTCATTATACCACGGATAACAAAACAGTGAGGCCATCACGTATCCGTTCAGTGGTGCTGTCGCCATTATTGACGTACGCTCGATTGAGTTAAGTTGGCACCTGAATCTTATGGCGTTACTTAGGACATTATTATGACAGGTCATATTATTATTATATTAGTATTAGTACCATTGTAGACGAAAATAATTTATTGTCATCTTAATAGATGTCATTAATATATATGTTCAGGTAGGACTATGAGCTAATTATTTTTCAAGGTGCTTTGAATAGTTATCTACAATAAACAATAAATATTCAAAACGATATATAAGTCTAGCCTCAATTTAAACTAGACCAAGATGATGTTCACAATGGTAGCACCGAAGGTGCGGAGCGATCTAGAGTAGTCGCCCACCCACTAAATTAAGAAGTAACTTAATGCGAGGCCGTAGGCCGAGCTCTACAAAGCACCGAAGGTGCAGAGCGTCCCAGGGATGCCGCTCACACATTTAAGCTTATATTAAGTGTGTGGGCGGCCTCGCATTAAGTTTTTTAAATCTACAATAGACAATAAATATTAAAAACAATATTTTAAACATACCTAAATCTTGACCCATCTTAATTAAACCAAGATCATGTTCACAAGCGTAGCACCGAAGATGCGGAGCGTTCTAGGGAAGGCGCCAACCCACTAATATAAGTAGTAACTTAACGCGAGGCCGTAGGCCGAGCTTCACGTAGCACCGAAGGTGCAGAGCGTCCCAGGGAAGCCGCTCACACACTTCAACTTATATTAAGTGGGTGGGCGGCCTCGCATTAAGTTATTTGAACATACTTTAAGTGGGTGGGCGTCTTCCCTGGGACGCTCCGCACCTTCGGTGCTAAGTAACTTTATAAACCCTTAGTAAGTTAATGCGAGGCCGTAGGCCGAGTTCCACGAGCGTCCCAGGGAAGCCGCCAACCCACTTAACATATGTTTAAGTAGCTTAATAGGCGGCTTACTTGGGACGCTCCGCACCTTCGATGCTACGCGGAGTTCGGCCTGCGGCCTCGCATTAAGTTACTTCAACTTATATTAAGTGGGTGCGGCGTCCTTGGGACGCTCCGCACCTTCCGTGCTACGCGGAGCTCGGCCTTCGGCCTCGCACTAGGTTACTTCAACTTATATTAAGTGGGTGGGCGGATTCCTTGGGACGCTCCGCACCTACGGTGCTACGCGGAGCTCGGCCTTCGGCCTCGCATTAAGTTACTTCAACTTATATTAAGTGGGTGGGCGGCTTCCTTGAGACGCTCCGCACCTTCGGTGCTACGCGGAGCTCGGCCTGCGGCCTCGCATTAAGTTACTTCAACTTATAATAAGTGGGTGGGCGGCTTCCTTGGGACTCTCCGCACCTACGGTGCTACGCGGAGCTCGGCCTTCGGCCTCGCATTAAGTTACTTCAACTTATATTAAGTGGGTGCGGCTTCCTTGGGACGCTCCGCACCTTCGGTGCTACGCGGAGCTCGGCCTTCGGCCTCGCACTAGGTTACTTCAACTTATATTAAATGGGTGGACGGATTCCTTGGGACGCTCCGCACCTACGGTGCTACGCGGAGCTCGGCCTTCGGCCTCGCATTAACTTACTTCAACTTATATTAAGTGGGTTGGCGGCTTCCTTGGGACGCTCCGCACCTTTGGTGCTACGCGGAGCTCGGCCTTCGGCCTCGCACTAGGTTACTTCAACTTATATTAAATGGGTGGGCGGTTTCCTTGGGACGCTCCGCACCTACGGTGCTACGCGGAGCTCGGCCTTCGGCCTCGCATTAAGTTACTTCCACTTATATTAAGTGGGTGGGCGGCTTCCTTAGGACGCTCCGAACCTTCGGTGCTACGCGGAGCTCGGCCTTTGGCCTCGCAATAAGTGTAGTGAACGTATGATATTGTGTTTACGCGCGCGAAGCCGCGGGCAAAAGCTAGTACATATATAAAATTAAAAGGAAATAAAACAATCAAAGACACTAAGCCGTTAACTACCGACGTGTGCCGCAATTTTTGGCTGTCCACGAACCAACCTTTCTCTTTTCACTCACTCGAGGTGATAATATCTAATTTTGACTTCCTAATTCATAGCCCATCAGTTTCGCATGTCCACAACTAAGTATAGCAAAAATTTCGTTTCATTGCACGTGAACAATGCGATACGGTGATTTGCGTGTTTTTTGTACACGGCCTAACGTGGGCGTATTGGCGTGTATTGTGATATTTGCTTCGTCTATGAATCCCGGAAAATTCTGTAAGTCATCACCTGTTCAACCTGAAACCGCCAATGGATAAAATTAGGTTCAACGACCAGCGGACCTGTGATGATTGCATTTATCCCACGATAAATAAGTGACAAAGCATCCGCCACGTTTTGACACAATGCGAGTGTGAGTGATAGATGCCTTACCACAAATACCTCGTGATAAACCAGGTCAGGTGGAGGGGAGCAGTCTCGGAGGAGTATAGGTTGGAGTGCGGGGTGAGACAGGGTGGTCTAACCTCACCCAAGCTTTTCAACCTATACATAAATAGTCTGATCGGAGAGCTCAGCAGCGCCAGAGTCGGCTGTCATATTGGCGGAGTTTGCGTTAACAATATCAGTTACGCTGACGATATGGTGCTCCTGAGCCCTTCGATTGGAGGTTTGTGTAAGTTGTTACACACATGTGAGATGTATGCTGATGCTCAAGGTCTCAGGTACAATGTAAAAAAAACGGTGCTAATGTCTTTTAAGTCTAAGTCCAATAATACTCCTATAAAAACACCCGAAGTCACCCTCTATGGTACTCCTTTGTCTAGGGTTAACAAATTCAAATATCTAGGGCATTGGGTGACGGAAGACTTGAAAGACAATGCAGATATTGAAAGGGAACGTAGGTCGCTGGCTGTACGATGCAATATGATTGCCCGCAGGTTTGCACGGTGCACCGGTAAAGTCAAAGAGACGTTGTTTAAGGCCAACTGTCAGTCTTTCTATACCTGCAGCCTGTGGGTAAACTATACGCAGCGGGCATATAGCGATTTACGTGTTCAATATAATAACGCTTTCAGGATACTGATGGGGCTACCAAGACGATGCAGTGCTTCCGGAATGTTTGCCGAAGCGGGTATTGATGGCTTTGCGGCTATTATAAGAAAGCGCTGTGCATCTATCTTCAGACGCCTACAAAGTAGCCCCAACAGGATCCTGATAGCGTTGGCTGAGAGGTGGGACGACCCGCTGACTCATAGATGGCTGGAGCTGCACGCGTGTGTGCGTGTTGTTTCCAGGTCACTATAATGTTATTTAAAAGAAAATTGTTGACATGTTTATACATTTTGCTTACTAACAATAGGTATAAGAAATTGTTACTAACAAATATATGGATTCAAGTCCGAAATAAAAAGTTTGAATTGAATTGAATTAAACGCAACCATCATACGCCCGCAGTTCCTTGAAGCAAATGGCGACATCTCAACAGAAAAATTACACTATTGTTTATGGGTTCCGCACCCAAAGGGTAAAAAGCAGGACACAATTACTAAGACTCCGCTGTCCGTTTGTCTGTCAGTCCGTCTATCACCAGGCTGTATCTCATGAACGGTGATAGCTAGACAGACGCACTTGGCCGGTTTTATTTGTTATCCATAAGCCGATCAGCGATTGACCTCGATAAAACCTGATGGTAAGTGACTCTGGGGTCGAAGATGGCTCAATGGTTCAGCAACAACCTACAATTACTCCTGCCTTGAAGATTGGTCATTATTTTCAGGAAACACACATGTCAGCTATATATGATTCTAATACTCTTACAGACATTTTATAAAATAAGGATTTGTTATGATTCAACCTTGGCTGTAAACTGCTCGCGCCGTATCCCAATCAAACTCACCAATCACAGCGCTGGCATCCAGCTGATGTAGCGTTGTGATTGGTTGACGTCTGTGACGGGAAACTTGAAAATATAAAGATTTAAAAAATAATATTTTTACGACAGCATCGCTGATACAAATTGTAATATTATTTTTATTATTCTATGGCAATAAAGAAGGTCAACGTTTTATCGACATTATAGATTAACATAATCGAATAAAATGAAAGAAAATTACGATACTTCATTGAAATTATTTGTTTGTTTACTTACTATTCGTAAAGACAGTCAGCCATTTGACATTAAAAAGTCCGCCGTAATTGTATTGTAACCGCTAGTTGACGCTGTCATCGCGCACCCAGCGATTCCAAAGAGAATATAATCACTACGCTACATCATATGAAAACGCCATGAAAACAAACTCCGTTTAATATCCAGAGCAACAATTTTTAAAAAGCGAAAGTTGAACCACAGCGTTTAATTTTCACCCGTGCATTTTCCGCCGTCAATCTGTCAATGTCAGCTGTCAACGGCGGCAAAATTCTGCGAACGTTGCATTTTTGCATTCAGGAATCGGTATGTGTGGTTCAATGACAGAGTTTGTTAGTATTGTGTATATGTCGCAGTGAAATGGCAAAATCAGGGATATGGTCAAATCCCCAAGGGATTTAATAAATCCACGGCAGATGACAAAATTGCAACCGTGTTTTGTTATTTCAGTGAACAAATCTAGGAATTTGATCAAATCGCTAGACTAGTTTAAGGAAATGACGAAATTGAATTGGTAACTAAATTTGTATTGCCATTTTACTGGATTAAGGTGCGCCCAGACCGCCGCTTAAAATACGGTGACGGTACGGAATCGCAGTGACGCATCGTATCCGTACCGTTTTTATCGCATGCCCTCCACACCGCCGCTTAAAATACGGAGACGGTACGGAATCGCAGTGACGCATTGTATCCATTGTATAATAATTCAGTGAATTAAGGAGTTTGACCTTACAAACGGTCCAGAAGTTTAGAATTTTTGATAATATGTTTTGTCTAGGATGGTTAGTGAGTGTTTAAAACACATTTTTTTTTAATAAAAAAAGAACCGACTTCAAAATAACTGAAAAGCCGAAAATAACCCGTTCATGTACAGATTACATTTGAATCACTTTTTGAAGTCGGTGCCAAACCACTCAACTTTTACTATGAAAAATGATGCCGCGCAAATTTTTGTTCGATATTACCTATATATTATTATATTCTAGTTTACGTGAGGTAGACAACATATTATCAAAAATTCAAAACTTCTGGACCGTTTGTAAGGTCAAACTCCTTAATTCACTGAATTATTATACAATGGATACAATGCGTCACTGCGATTCCGTACCGTCACCGTATTTTAAGCGGCGGTCTGGGCGCACCTTTATTTCAGGGATTAGATCAAATCTTCAAACTGTTTTTTCTAAATTTGATTGGCTCCAATTTGATCAAATCTCTAGATAGAAGTAGCAAAGTCACCTAAAAGTATAACCAAATCCCTCATGGGGGCCACTCTTATTAAGTTAGCCTGCTGGACTCTTTAATAAGTATAACACCACTTGTATTTCCATTAGCTATATCCGCTTTCAATTTAAATTTTTGGTAACCACCGATCGATCCGATAACCGGAACCCTTCGTAATAGCCCACCGACCTGACAGAATCGAATCAACGTTACCTAAGGCATCTGACAAGGAAAACCCCACTTTTCCACCTGTGAATAACGTTCCATATTACTTTGACATTGCATCCTGAACTCTACCTTCCAAGACAACTTATACAACAAGCAACAACCGACTTTAACATCAATATTAAGGTTCAAATTCACTTGAACTTTAATATCCTGGATATTTTAGATATTCTCGCACTAGACGTGTAATAACTACCTTTAACCCTCGCTTATAAAGTTAAAATTTACATTGACGTTTCTCGATTGCTCTAAGTGTTCCGAAAATCGAAGTTGCAAGACCGTGTATTGGGAAAATTTCAACTCTGGCTTAGTTTTGATAAAGTATGAAATTAAGAGTTTTTTCGTAAGCGGTTTACGTAAGTTTTTTCCTAAAGTGTCTCCGATATTGCATGTCGAGAGCTGTTGAAGGAAGTAAATTACATATTAATTGGGGTATAAGTAGGGCAGAAAGCTTTAACTTTTAACGCTAAAGCGTTAAGAATATTAATTACTCTTTAGCACGCTCTCTCTTAGAATGCATAAAACGGAAAAAATCTTAACAAGGTACAAGGAAATGGAACTTTTCCATTTAGTGCATGATACCAATTGATGTAATTATGTGATAAGAAACTTTAAAAAACATGGTCACTTCTGATCGTTCGAGCTTTTCTCCGCCTTCCCTATTAGTAAGTATGGGACACCCGGTACGCCTTCGTAAGCAGGTACTCTTACCATGAGTCTACAGTGACCGTACATACTCGAACGACTCCGTAAACGATCTCTATGAAGAATAGTACAAATAGAATAGAATAGAATATTCTTTATTGCACACCTCAACAGGAAATAAATACAAACAAATTCAGATTGCACGTAACATACAATAGAGGCAAACAACAGGCGGTCTTATCGCTATTAAAGAGCTATCTCTTCCAGACAACCTTTGGTTAGCGAAATTAAATAAAAACGTCAGAAATGAGTAGGCGATGCAAAAGTAATCATGGAATCTGTAGAAGAAAAACAAAAAAACTACTAAAATAATACACAAATAAACGTACATAAAATACCAAAAAATTCAATATATATGCACAAATAAACCTACTTAAACATACATAACATAGGCATATACATATAAAATAATATTAGTAACGAACCACTTTCATGTCGGTCACAATACCAAAAAATTAAAGAAGGGACAAATAATGTAATGTATTGGTATCAAACCCATAAATGACGTGCTCTGTAGGAATGTTGAACATTAACGGTAATTTCTGATTTTTAGAGCAGTTTAAATGGATATTATGGGACTATCTCCCATATAGATATTTGATCCCAATAAAAAATAAAATCGATTGACATCCTCAAAAAAAACGTCCGCACGCCTAATTATCGGCAACATCGGCAATCTCAACATGGCATATGAGCTGGACTTGTATTTAGTAATTCGCTCCGCTTATACTAGCATACATCACCAATTCACTCATATTTGTTACTTGCCCAGATATTCGGTATTTGTTCAGGCTTTCAGCGTGGTTATTGGTTGGGAGTGCGCCGCAGATTCGGGTGGCAAATATGCGAGCACACTGTAACTATAAAATGCTTTAACTGCCTAGAATTATCGAAGCACATAGGCTATTTTGTCATTAAGAGCAACGCGGCCCGAATTAAAAATGCCCAAATTGTTTCGTTTTATATAGGCACATAGGCCGCTTTATCACTAATGCCATTGAAATATGGAAATATTAATCGCTTGTTTTATTGCTTTAACAGCTTGTTCGGAATTTTGCGTGTGCGATCACGTATTAAGTGCGTAAAATAAACATTCCATAAATATTGACACAAAGGTAAATTATGAAAGAAAAATGTAATGTGATCTACTACAATCTAAGCAGGACTCGAAGCTGCGAACCTACGTTTCCGGCGTAGTGCTCTCTCAACTGAGTTTAATAGATCTAATGATCGTTACGTCAATCACACCAAATCTTTCCGTAATTCTACGCTACTGGAGCGCCCTTTGCGCCATATGTTTAAAATGCTTATGCGCATTTCATCTTTGCAACAAAACCGTGCTATCTCGAAAGTTGGGACTGAAGCTGCCTGTAGAAGCGGTGCGGAGTAAATGAACGAATTAAGCTGCGTCTTTGTGAAGCCTAAAAGAAGTGCATTCAAATCTGAGGAATGTGATTGGTCCATTTTACACAGCTGTACTCCAGTGGAGAGTAGGGTTGCCAGATCGTCGAGATTTGGCGGGATTCTCCCGAATTTTTGTATGTCCTCCCGACTGCCGACAAAGTGAAAAATCTCCCGAAAACTTCATTTTATGAAAACTATAATTTTAAAAGGAAATACAACTGCTATTTTTTCTATAAGTACTAGGTATAAATAAATTACCGTATTACATTTTTGTAGATTATAGATAAAATTGTAAAATTGAAAAAACCAATTTTTTTTTTGTTAGTAGTAGGTATTTACGTAGATATTTCTATCGGCAGTGTTGTTTCTCCCGACCAATGTCACAAAATCCCGAAAAAAAATGTTCTTTCTCAGGATAATAGAATAGCTGGCAACCCTAGTGGAGAGGCAAGCTTAGCACGGTGTCAGTTTTGTCGCGACGTTTGATGACGCGGTTGGCGCAGTGATGGTGCAGTTGCCTACTGAGCCGAAGGTCCTGGGTTCTAATATTTATGTGACGAATTGGAATATTTGTTCTTGGATCAAGGACATTTTCTGCGCAAGAGAACCAGGGTTTGACAGTTTATACTCTCGCGGGTTGTACGCATAATTAACACAAATTATAATGGGTCTAACGCGATATTTCTTATTTACCTTTATAATCTAACCAGAACCAGGGTTGTAGATATATCTAGCTTAGACATTCGCCAAACTTAAGTGGCAGTGGGCGGCACATTGCTCGTAGGACCATTGGCCGTTGAGGTAGAAAGGTTCTTGAGTGGCGACCACGGACCGGAAAACGAAGCGTGAGAAATCCCCCAATAAGGTGAACTGACGACTTGGTTAGGATCGCGGGCAGTTAATTTTGTAATTCCATTTTAAATTGAGTATAGAAATTTATTTGACGACGCGGTTGGCTCGGTTTGTAGAGACCTGCCTACTGAGCCGGCGGTCCCGGGTTCAAATCCCAGCCAGGGCAAATATTTGTTGAGGTTTTATATTAGTTTTTATATTGTCTATGTTTAATTTGTTTATTTTTTTGAAGAACTATTGTTTTAAGTTGTCAATATATTTCAGTGTCAAGCTGCTGTGTTTTTGTCCTAGCTCCGTAGTTATCGAAGATTCCCGTACAATATTTGTGTGATGAATTTGTGCTTGGGACATAGTTGTTCTATGTTTTAACACAAACCTAACCTAACCTAATCTATATGTTGATATTTCAAGATTTCTGAAAAATGTATGATTTCCGAGGAAATAATTGTCTATGTAATGAAAATTCTATGAACTATAATGAAGCATTCGGTGAATTGTTTTTCTATAAAAGGGGAGGATCCCCTGATTCTATCACCAACAAAACCACGAGCTCTCTCTATAGCATAGTAGTGTGATCCTTCACCTTAATTTCACCAACGTCCAATGTAATAAAGAGCGTAAGTTACTTACGCTCTGCGAGACTTACGTCATTCTGCGGTCAGAGATGAGTCGAGAAACGGTGTACAAAAGAGCGTATGTTACATACACTGACTTGGTAGATATGTCCTTTTGTAGTAGAGAGAACAGTCTCCCTAATCAGTGGTAGTACATAATGAGAGCTTCGACTCAGTAAGTGGTTTCCGCGACACAATGCCCATTGTCTGTGTATCAGCGGCCTACAGGCTCACAGTATATATAAATAATCAGTAAGACAAACAAAAAACAGCAGGTCACTCAGTCAATGGTCAAGATTTGACCCGAACGTACACACATACCAATAAACATTGCAACTTAAAGCTTGTGAAATCAACAGTACCTCACTATGTGCTATGATAATAAACGTATCGTTTTACACAAATTACCAATAAAGTATAGTTCTTAGGCAGTTTTGGAAACATCAAAAACCTACCAGTGCTTTATTCTGTAACTAGAAGGTCCGTGTATCTCTTTTTCAATAAATCCCTGTATTTATTTCGCGTAGTTAAAGTATTCTGTAACCATTTTAGGTGTGCAGCTATCCCAAGCTATCCCCGTGCTAAAATTGGTTAAAATTCGTTCAGCTGTTTCGGCGGGATGAGAGTGGTAAATATGAGGAAACAGTCAAACTCGGTTTAAATTCACTCTGAACCTCATTTAAATCATTTAATTTCAGTCCTGTATAATACAGGACTGACTTCCGAGCTTCTCCAATCTTTTAAGTGGGTCAGGTGCAAAAGAAGTTTAATTTATAAGTTACCTTATGGGACGTTCTGGTGATGAACAATACCTTTTTAATAAATTTCCAATTCCTTTATCCTGATATTTCATATCGGGATAACGTTTTTTTTTCTCAGTAAGATGTTTACAACATCAGGATTTCGTATAAAAAAAATAATGCCAAAGCCTATAGTAATTAGTAGCCTATAGTAGTAGTACATATAGTATATATCTATGTATGAAGGTCATGTGAGTGACACGTGTATGAATAAAACCCATGACACTAAAAACGTCTTGAGAAAGAAAAAGAAAACTGCTGAGGGCGTCGCCCGAGGGACAGAAGTCAATGTGTATTTCAGAGCCCTCGATCGCATTGGCTTAGGGATCTTAGACGACGTTTTTTAGACACCTAGAGGACGCCCGTATCACAGACGTCTGGCTCGAGCACTAAGCGTTCCCTACCGTACCGTCCAATTATTTTTATTTTAGGATTTGTTGTTATAGTAGCCTTAATAGTATAAAGCCTCTGAAAATTTAAAGTGTAAAACTATTGTCATTCAACCGTGAAAGTAAAAAACGGGGGGAAAACACGTTTTTTGTATGGACTCCCCCTTAATTTTTTTTTAATTAATATTTGCTGTTATGGAGGCCATAGTTATACACATTATGCGAACATTTCAAGTCCCTACTAAATAATCAGTCATGGTGCAGAGGGACAGACAGACATCAGCGGAGGTCAGCCTTTGGGTACGGAACCCTAAAGACGTAGTATGGCAATGGCCCTTAAAAACTACCCTGCGTCTCTCTACGGGACGTGAAATACTCCAAAGCTCTGGGTCAAGAGTAGGCAGTAGTGGTAGACCAGAAGTAATTGAATACTCTCGCTCATATTATATAGATTAGAGCGAGATGTACATTTGCCCTCAAACTTCACTGCGATGCTGCTTCCGAAACTTCAAATTTGCAAAACTTCTTAAATTTATGTCACCTCGGAAAAATATACAATACGTGTTCAGAAAAATAGTAACAATCTTTAAATTTCGCACCATAAATATATTTTTTTGTTGATATTCAAGGTGCGTATTCGACATTGAAAGTAAATAAGATAAAGTTCTATATCGAAACAGTTTAACAAAATATACATATGTATTGTCTATACTTCTTCCGTCCTTATAAATAATAACGATAAATAGAAATGTATGTATTAAAAAAATAAAAGGTAATAAAAAAACAGCACTTATTTTGGACAACTTAAAAATCGCCCACGATCTTTTGCAACAACGCCCAATAGGCGTCTTGGGAAAATGTATATATGCATGGAACTCCGTAAGTGATCCGATCAGGGATGCGTCAAAGATAAATTCAGCTAGTTGCCACCGAGGCGCATGATTGCTTCCTGTGTCGAATCAATGTGATTTATTTAATAAACCTACTAAACTCAATGTTTATCTAACAAATACTATTCAAATACAAGAAGAAAATAAGTTAGTAAGTAAGTAAACACTTTAATTGTACACAAGAACAGTTAAAAATACATCTATTACAAATAACATATAGGTACGAAGGCGAACTTATCCCTAAAAAAAACAGTTAAAAATACAGTCTATTAAGAAATTTAATTAATAAGTTACATTAACTTACTGTTGCCTTCAACTGAACTGTGCAAAGCGATGTTTTTGTATGAGTAACAATTACAACGCACCCACCTATATACTCGTACAAATGTATGCCGTGTCAATTATCTAAAAGTACAGATAAGTGCTTTATTTCGGGAATGTTCTGGAATTAATGTGTTGTTCTCGAATGAAATAATATTTACTAACCAACCAATGCAATCCTCTGATATATATGAGTATTATTTAGGTCAGCACTATACAGGGCGTCCCACTCCCACGGCTATGCCACATGGAGGGAAAGTACCTTGAATATTGTAGATGGAACATTTTGCTGAAAGAACACATTATTTTAATTTAAAAAACAATTTAAACTGCATTCATAGATTTTTTAATAATTATAATGGTTGAACCGGCAATCGAACCCGTTTAATACACGAGTAAAATAATTACCCTGTAGCTTTATCATACCGATCGAAAGGCTTAATCATAAAAAATATTTTTTGCTAAGTAACATAGTGTCAGAAATAAAAGGAAGACCATTAGATGTGAAATTTTGTTCAGAAAAATTAAAAGCTGACATTGCCGTAAGGACATACAACTGATATTATCATCCATACTTAATATTATAAATGCGAAAGTGTCTGTCTGTCTGTCTGTCTGTCTGTCTGTCTGTTACCTCTTCACGCTTAAACCGCTGAACCGATTTTGATGAAATTTGGCATGGAGATAGTTTAAGATCCGAGGAAGGACATAGGATAGTTTTCATCCTGGAAATTATACCTAAAAAGATTGAAAAGTCAGTGAACATTTCTGTTGGGATGCGGTGACCCTGTAAGAAAAGTAATTATTCGACCAAAAGCACAATTGCTCTTACATTTGCTTAGGCACTTTTAATAATCCCTTTTATCAAGTTCCACGCGTACGTAAGTCGCGGGCAAAAGCTAGTAATTTATAGTTAAAATTCATGGTCTTCCTTTTATTTCTGGCACTATGTTACTTAGCAAAAAAAATCCTTATGATGAAGCCTTTTCATGGGTATGATAAAGCTACAGGGTAATTATTTTTTTTCGTGTAACGGGTTCGATTCCCGGTTCAAGCATGTAACTATTTAAAAGTCTATGAATGCAGTTTACATTGTTTTTTTAAATTAAAATAATGTCTTCTTTCAGTAAAATGTTCTATCTACAATATTCAAGGTACTTTCCCTCCATGTGGCATAGCCGTGGGACGCCCTGTATAGTGCCCGCAAGTTTGTCTGTATAATTATTTATCGTTACCATTGTCATGGAGCTTGGAATTAAAGAGCGTCTGGTATCAAATGTCGCATCCTCAACTTCTTCGGACACGTGTCTCGGCGAGTCGGAACGTCCATGGAACGCCTCGTTGCTCATGAGAGATTAGAAAGTGTCAGAGCTAGAGTAAGATCGCCGATGAGATGGATCGACCAGATCAGAGCGAGTGTGTCGGCTATCGTCAGTGAAAGCTCACGGAAAGCGGCTCTACGAAATGAGCGGCTACGTGTCGTCAAACGGGTCTCTCTCCACAAATACATGGCCATGACCACTCTGTAAGGAGTGTACCGAAAAAAAACATTGTAGAGTAAAAAGTATCCTCTGACTATCTTTGGATATCCAGCTATCCTCGTACCAAAATTGGTTCTAATTCGTCCGGCCGTTTTGGCGTGATGAGAGGACAAAGAGATTCTGACCAACAGATGGCGCCAGACTGGTATGGCGCACGCTTATACATTCATCACTCCTATGGCGCGGATATAATCCCATTAGCGGGTTATACTCACACACAAATTCCGACTCACTGGTTGTGAGGGCTAAACAGCCCTGATACAGTTCAAGTCACATTTAAAAACACGTATTACTTCGCAAGATTCCTAAACCTTAATGCAATTATACTGATAGTTACGATGAACCATTTAATAAGTCATTAACTTTGCTAGAAAACTGAATCCCCGCTTAAGCCGCACTAAGAACTTGAAAACGATGTAACTTCCGTCATTCACGAAGAACTTGTGAAAATACTTTTAGAACTTCACGAGGTAGATGCACATAATTTTCTGCTAAGCACTTCATAAATGTGTAGTTAAGTAGAGCTCATAAGTGTAATTACAGTAGCTTAGCAGGGGCAGTAGCAGGGGCTAATTTCAAAGTTTTAATGACATAAATAGTGATTGGATCGGATGACCTCGTTAGGGTAGTGGGGAGTCATTGGATGCGGTCTGCACGGGATCGTACTTTGAAGCGAGTTGGGGAAGCCTATGTTCAGCAGTGGACGTCTGTGGCTGATAGATAAATATAAATAATGACATATTTTTGTATTTTATAGAATCTTTCTATCGATTAAATTTTTTATGTTTAAATACCACTTTTTTATTTTGTAAATATTGACACAAAGGTACACCCCAGTATGGTCTAGTGCCCACCCCAGGATTTTGGGTTACCGATAGAAATTCATGGTTTCATCTCATAGGCCATGGCCATCCCCCCCCCCAACGGTATAACTATAATAGTTCCTGAAACGTCAGAAAGGCTTAAATAATCCGATGGCGGCGTCCGCCTTGTCAATGTTTGCGGCTCTTATGTCCGGCATTCTTTCAAGGTGACCCGTCCACCTCAGTCGCTGTGATTTTGCAGTCCTAAACCAATCCACAACAGTGTACAGCCCATCATTTATGATTATGTCAGTGAAGTTGTTTTCATGCCTTTTTATTTAAAAAAGAAGACATGTGTCATGTGCAAATAACACTAAGTCACCTGAGGCTATTGCGACTATGAGACAAATGCAACTTTTGATATCATATTATAGAAACGCAACACTGTGCTCTTTATTTTATTTATATTAATAGTTGACATTTAAGGGTATGGGTGGTCTTTAACTGTTGTGCATTTATGATATCATCAAAAGTCGCATTTACCTCATAGTCGCAATAGCCTCAGGAGACTTATATCTTATTTATCTCGCACAACGTTTGGTAAATCGTTAATATTAGAAAAAGAAAGGGACCCAGAATTGAACCCTGAGGTATTGCGAACCTGACGATGTTCTCGTGCCCAGTGACTGATTTAAGAGGAAGGTTACATGAAAAATTTATCAGCATTGCACCCGTGCGAAGCCTGGGCGGGTCACCAGTAACTTACATAACACAGATTCCAGACTTCAGAAAAAAAATACTCCTAATCAGCTAAGATCAGCCAAGAAGGTTATCGCAAAACGAAATGCGGGTGATGTCTGCGACTTAAACGGTGTATTTTTCGTAATAAGTCGCACTATAGGACATTTAGTTTTCTTTCTTTCGATAACTTCCTTTATTTATTGCACAAAAGAAAAACTTATCGTAGAGAAGGCGGACTTAATGCCGTGAGGCAGTCTCTACTAGTCAACCTTCGGACTAAGTAGATAAATGTATGCACACAAACATTTTTGAAAGCGCACTCGTTTGGAGCTTGTTTGATCCTATATAGATTGTGTGTAAGTTCTATACATATTGAAGAAGGAAAAAGTAGGTAAGGTATTATTGTCCTCTATAACCACTCGCGCTTACTCGTTCTTGAAAAGTTTTACTAAGCAGTACGTTTTACCTACGTTCTTGGTTCCGAGAATATTCCCATAGGTTTGAGTTTAAAATTTCTGACGACGCTACGAATACACTTTGAAATTTCCGTCAAATATCGAATAACAAATCTTTTCGTCTGTTCTCGCAGTAAACTAATAATGTTGCCTGAGTAATAGGATGATCGACGACTTTTTAGGGTTGAATGAATGAGAATGAGAATGAGAATGAGAATGAGAATATTTATTTGTCAAAAGTGGGTATACATAAATGATCTTAACTATGACTAGTTTCTCCACTTTCTGTCTATAAGTCAGACGTACAAATTCAATTAAATTACAGGTTATCATACGTTATTAATTACATTATTTTTTAGTAGACAATTAGAATTAATTAATTACAGCTTCTATTCACACATCGTAATTAAAAAATAGTATTCATTAAATACTAAACATTATTCATTAACATATTATTTCTCATTACATTATTAGGTACTTATATTACATTAAATCACATCACATTATATAATATTATTTGTATAAATTAAATTAATGAAAATTATGTTAATCATATGTCAATTTTCAAAGTGTTCTGAATTAGTATAGTACATATTATCCTTACACCAACTGAATAATTTGCTTTTAAATTGTTGTAAATCTAATTCCTTTATATTGTTGGGGAGGTAATTATAATTTTTTATACACATGAATACGGCATTCTTATTAACCAAAGCTGAAGTTGTCCCTGGATAATGCAAATTTAACCCATGCCGAGTGTTGTGTCTTGAGGTGGACGCATGACTAGTAAAAGAACTTAAATTTTGTTTATTGAAGAGACATGTCTCGTATACATAAAGAGAGGGCAGGGTTAAAATATTGAGTTCTCTGAATATTGGTCGACATGAGTCTGTTTGTTCGACACCATAGATTGCACGAATACATTTTTTTTGCAGTCGAAATACTTTAGGAGCGTATGGGCTGTTGCCCCATAAAATAAGACCGTACCTTAGATTTGACATTACATAGCCGTGGAACGCCATAAGTGCTGTCTTTTGAGATGTCATATCCTTTAGTCGTCTGAGAGCAAACACGAAACGGCTAAGTCTATCTATAAGATTTTCAATATGTTCTTTCCAATTATTATGAGAATCGACAATAACCCCTAAGAATCGAAAAGAAGAAACACGTTCTATTTCTTGATGACCATTGCCGTTATACGTTCATTTTAAGTTTTTAGGTTTACCCTGAGGTGCATAGAATTCCATGAATTTGGTTTTAGATAAGTTAATCTGTAAGTTATTATTTTCTAACCATGTAATGGTATCTCTAAGTAGTGTATTTGCTTCTGACTCATATGTTAATGGATTATCACCTCTTATGACTAGAGAACAATCATCAGCAAAAAGAATAATTTTGTGTTTAGTTATATTGGGCAGGTCATTTATATAGACTAGGAAGAGAAGAGGTCCTAGGATGCTTCCCTGCGGTACACCATATTTTACATTTTACACAGCGAAAACTTGATTTATAAGTTAGGACAGTTTTGGTTTTAAGACAAAAATTTGTTATTTCAGTACGCTGTAACCCATTTTGTAAATAAGATTTAAGCCATTCATATGCATTGCCTCGAATCCCTACACTATACAATTTGGATAGCAGCAGTTCATGTGATACTCGATCAAATGCTTTAGACATATCCATAAAAATTGTCATGGCTGGTACACTTTTGTCTCTACAAGCCATAATCACTTTTAAAACTTCATAAATTGCCATAACTGTACTTTTATTCTTACTAAACCCAAATTGATTCTTTGATAAAATGTCAAATTTTGTAAAGAAAGAGCTCATTCTATTGTAGAGGACTTTTTCAAATATCTTGGCAAATATTGGTATCAAAGCTATCGGTATATAGTCAACTAGGAACCCTTATAGTTTCGCCATGTCCGTCTGTCTGTCTGTCTGTCTGTCTATCCGTCCGCGGCTTAGCTCCGTGATCATTGGTACTAGAAAGCTGAAATTTGGTATGAGTATGGGTATATATCACGCCGACAAAACGGTAAAATAAAAACTAAAAAAAAATTTTTTTTTCGGGTACCTCTCGAGCACCTAAAGTGGGGGTGATTTTTTTTTTTTCGTTTCAACACTAGTGTGTGGGGTGTCGTTGAATAGATCTTTTGAAAATAATAGGGGTCTCCACACATTATTTTTTGATAAAGTCAGTAGATAGTTTTATAAATATTCGCTCCGAAAATAAAAAAAATAGCGTCCCCCCCTCAAACTTTTCAACCACGGGTCAAAAAATTATGGAAAAAATCATGAACATCAGGCCTTATAAGTACTTTCAATGAAAACTATATTGAATAAAATCAGTCGAGCTGTTTTTGAGTTATCACAAAATTTCATAATTTTCTTAAAAGGACGTAAGTTGACTTCCAGAAGGTAATAAGTAATTACAGTTACTTTGGCGTTTAAGACCTTTTTATAGAGCTTGAAAACTTAATTCTATTGTGAAGGATGAGCAACTACGGAACCCTACACTGAGCGTGGCCCAACATGCTCTTGGCCGGTTTTTTTATGGTTTATTTTTCTTTGTTTCATGTTTTTTTTATCTATTTTATTCATATAACACCAGTATGTAGTAGAATTCAACATCAGTTAACATCCCTATTGTCAAATTATTAACCTTTTCTAGCCGTTCTTGCAGTAAATGCGACCATATTGTTTTCTTAACTAATGTGTGCGCCACGGGCCTAATGGAAAATCCCCTCAGCTAGAATAACTTGAACAAAACGAAGTGTTCTTTAACACGCAATCTTAAAACACACCTTCCATTAATGAACTGTTCACTTGCACTTTATTAGTTAAAACCGTTGTAGTCGCAACAAAACAAAGCAACATAAATATCCCGGCTTCGCGACAGTAATGACCGCTTTGCTGTCGTGCAGCCGGGTAAAGTATATTGGTTAGGTATATTGTAGTGTGTCATTTGTTTTACAATATTTTTTCAATACATTTGGCACTATTAGAGACCCGGGAGATTTATGTAGTAGGGTTATTTAGTATGTGTATAATTTGTACATTTATTATCCTTTATCCAAAAAAAAACCCTTTGCGTCTAATTACAGACGATTTATAGTGTAATGTTTGGGAGACACCGTTTCTGGTAGGTAGCTAATAAACTGATATGAAATCGACATGTTCAACTGCAGCCCTTCAAGCACAAAACTAGGCTTCGCGAGTCTTGTCGAGCGACATAGCATCGCCCGGCACTCTCTCACAGTACAGCGAAGAAAGAGATAGCCAATATTTCTCGCGCGAGAAAAAGTCGCGTGTCACAGTTGTTCTAGAGCTGGGCGGTACTTCGAGAGTCTATCGCCAAACGTCAGATCGCCATTGGATATCAGCAAATATCAGTAAGCATCGGACTGCTGATTGCACGGTAGGACTTAAGAAAGCTATGGATCCAATATCTACAATAATATACAACTCATACTCATACTCATGAGTGTATTTAATTCGCAATTTTAATTTTAAAGTCAAGGATATGAAGTCAGAAGAATATACAAAGACCTGATTTGTGTAGGCATTGTTTTTTTCGTCATCATAAAATAGATAAACATTTTCGTATTTTTCCATGTTTTTGGAGTAAATTGGGTTCTACAGTATGTAACAGAACGAAAGGCAAAGAAAGAGACCCACCAATGTTTATGCCATAAGTATGACTATGGTGCCTGGCTTATGGAAAATTTGCATCTTTTTACAGCAGTAGTACTGCAGTAGTGAAAAATAAACCATTATTTTATAACATCCTGTATTAATTATTTACAATCTTATCAATCACAACTAATAAAATGACATAAGTGCCATAAATGCCAGCTGATAATACCAGTAACCAATATCCAATACCTGTAGCTCTACCATGAGTTTACAAATACCGTGCTCGATTGCGACTGCGTAGCGGATTTGTATGAAGAATTTTTACGGCGCCTCTAGCGGATACTTATAGAACTACCAGAAGCGGTCGACACCATGAGTCGTATGAGCACGCTAACGTGAACTCGATTCGAAAGTTCGTGTATCAAAACGTCACGAAACGAAGTCGTCTCTTTCTAACTATATTGCCAAGGCTGAATAAGAATAATATTGGCCAGAAGACATGGAGTTGGAGTACGATTTATTATGCTATCTGCAATGCAAGACATTTTTAGAGTAGAATATTATGTCAGTGAAAGCTATAATAACATGAAAAATAACCACGCAATTCAGAAACGGGAGTGTAAATTGGCACTTAGTTGTGTACAAAGTGTAATTCCGCTGCATGAAAAAATAACTTTTCAGTCAAGGATGTGCCCCGAACCAAACACAAAGTACGAGCCGCGTACGTGACTGATTGTCAACGAAAGTTACGGCCAAATTGTGTTTTGGCTGCAGGATGCAGGTATACAGTTGCTTTTTGGATGTGGGTCCATCTTCGGTCCGAGGACCCTTCATTCAGCCTTCTTCACTTCTATACAATGCTACTGGAAAAGGTCTACTGTCTAAAGTAGGGGCTACTCTGAAGGACATCACTATGCAGCAGCTGTCCAAAAAGGAAGTGCCTGACAGACCAAGTTCATCGGCCTTATATGAATTTATTTCAGAAGCATAAAAGAGGAAATTAGACAACTTACAATTGCTAAAATATCAACATACTGTATTAATACATTACTCATTACACTCTTTTAACATTGATCAACCACCTGAGATTAAGACAAACGTAGACAAAGACAAGCTTGTTGAAACAATGAAAAAAACATTCACAGACTCCGGCAATAAGGGACAGAAGAAGCGATAGGGAAGCAGAAAGAACAGCTTGTGGTGTGAAATGAGAGATGGCCGAATCACAATCAAAGCTTCGAAGGTACATACACCAGATGGTGTGATAAATATATAAAGCGGTGCGACTCTATTGCGACTGTCTGTCCCGGACGTCCCAAGGATAGCCCTCAGACCTCGCCAGCGCGACCTGTTGGCTGTGCCGCCGTCGTCCACCGTGTCGCTCAGGAACTTGCCGCTGCCCCGAGCCCTCTCACTTCTCAATGCGCTCCTGGCATCGACACCTGAGTGCGACTTGTTTGGGTGGTGATGGGTGGCTGTGCGCAGTGAATGCTTGAGATTCTGTGAGGCGATGGATGCTAGGTGCTCAACTGTTCCTATGTAATTTTGTATGTTTCCTTTACTTTTAATCTAAGTTTCATGACGCATTGGTTGTACTGTAATGTCATGTTAATCTTTTTTTTAAATTTAAATAAATTAAAAATAAATAAAATATCATATAATGAAACATGTACATACAAAAGTCTATTTTATCCGCTAGTGTGTAAAATTAATTTGTATTTCAAAACAATGATTGTGATTCTCTTTATATGTATGCTTTTGTCTTATTCATATCATTTAGATTTGAGTGTGTTATCTTAAATTTGTAATGGTAGGCCTTATACATTTTTGAATGTATTATTTTCATATTCTGACAAATATATTGATAATTTCAACCAACTTTTTAAAGTGAATATTACTATTCCCTGAGTTATAGATAGTAACATAGCTATTTCATGCTTTCATGTCAGGAAGGCTCAAACAATGAATATACACAATGTAATCTGTTTAAATTATTTTATTTAAATATTTTTTTATTTCCCTTGCAACATAATAACATCTTGTATGTAATCACAAATTAATAAAACAGCTTCTAATCAATTTTGTTATCTCTACCACCCAAAAAATGAAAATACTTATTTAACTTTCTACCAAAAGAATATTATACATTACATTCAGTCATAATTTACTTATTCTAACAAATACTTCAATAGTTTATATAGATCACTATAAAATTATACTGAACAACAAAAGTTTCGGTAATTGTTCAACGGAGTCCGTAATGCTTAATGATGAAATAGCTATGAACGGTGACAAATGAACAGTATTTCTCTCAGCCGTTTTGACAATGCCTGACTTTATTAGCAATGGCTTTTTATGCAGGTATTTGAGGACCTGTAATAGTTTCTTCATCTGCTTTTTTGTAATTCTGAAAAAATAAATATTCAAAATAAGTAAGTACCTAAGATAGCTTAAGTGTAAAAAATTATATAGATAATATCATGATTTTTTTAATAAACTGATATCATACCTCAAGTCTGAATTATTTGTAGTATTAGGTATAACATCATCTTTCAGTGTGCCGCGTCTTCGTCTAGCATTCTTTTAGACAGTGAAATTTTGTTGACACATCCAATCATGAAAAGTATCTTCTAAAGCCCATTTTGTACCTCATGTAGTTGTGTATTTTTCCATCTGAAATTTAACATCATAGCTGATATACCAACAATCTAATATTATATTTAACAAAACAGCACAGAAACTATACTTAAAGAATATTTTTTTGTAATCCTAGAGTGCAGAACATCCAGGAGGTTAGGAATTAAAGATATTATTTTGCTTTGTTCTATGTAAACTTATAGTAAGTAATAGCTGGTATGTACCTTCTATGATCTACACACATAATTCATTTTAATGTGATAAAATGGCATTTGGATCTCTCCGAGCCAAGTATCGCCTCATTTTTCGCCTTGTGCGTGTTAAACAAACAGATTCTGTGGACTATTTATAGATTACACATTGCGGCACCAGTTAGGTATACAGCATACACCATTTTATCCAATAATTTTGAAGAAAGTCGATGATTGTACTTATGTTAAGTAAGACAAAACAAGTATTTATTTTTTATTTATTACATTACATGTGACTTGATATGACGTCTAGTCTAGTGTTGCCAACTCCAAACAAAATTAACCCTAAATCTGAAGCTGAAACTAAAATCCGCTCCAGACCTTCGATCCGATCCGATTTATGAAGCAATCGGATACTGTGTAGTACAATTGTCCGATTTATTGGAAGAAATCGGATAATGTGTAGTACAAATTTGTTAGGATATTTTTTCCGATAAATCGGATCAAATCGAAGGTCTGGGGCGAACGGACGGGCGATGCTATGACGTGCGTTAAGTTTTTAGTTTTTAAAATATATGCTGTCATCTGTCTTGTTGTGGTCTTAATATAAAACTCAAATAGAAAATCATCAATTTATCTTGTTTGTGTTTATTTTATTGCCATTCCAATGGTTAACTGAGTACTTACAACTTCCAAATTCCACTGCTGGGTCCAGGGATCGATACCGTTATCCGAATACTGGTTAATATTGTTCGATAACTGTTAAAAATTTCGTTTGTTGAAATAACGTTTCCTTAGAGTAACGTTTAAAAAAGTAGCAAAATAATTTCGATTATCGTTATTCAAGAAAAACGAATGTATAACGTTACGTTGAACAGTATTAACCGGTATTACTCAGTTTCACTGCGCGTTTTCCTTTGTAGGCGCCGACGCATCGCTATCTTGTTTACGCATAAGGATATTTTGTGTATTTGTCTCTGTTTGACTCGTGCCGGCCGGCTAAGGATTGTTTGTTTATTGTTATTGTGGTGGAGACTTTTGCATTACGATGTCAATTTGACAACATTTCATATTTTTAAGACTATCATTTTATTACTTTTCTGAATTCTGCTTAAAAAGATGAAGTAATCTCTGTTTTTATTTATTTTCTGAGATGATTATTTATTTTATTATTAATTTATAGAAACATACTCATTTTAAAATGTGGCAACACCAAAACCAGAACTTAATGGAACGGTTACTTTAGTCGGTTTTCTGATTAAAAAAAAACTTCATAAAACTTGGTATGCATCTGTCATCTGTCAACGTCAAATAAAAAAAATCTATGTTTTCGCTCTTTGGTTTAGACAACAACCCTATTCAGCCCGTATTGTCTTAGATTGCAGTTATTTGATGTATTTTCTTATATTTCTTTAAATACAGAAGAATAAATTCCAAGATTTTTTTTTAAGGTACACGACATAAAGCCCTGTCGATCTCTATATTAATTTCCACCTGTTATAAATATGAAATGTTGTCAATTCCGGCGCGATCACTTAAGGTGCTATTTCCCAGTAGACGCCGAACTCGCTCACTTTTTAATGAGTCGTAAACATATTAAACAGTGGTTAAAGATTATGAAAAAAATATATGTCATATTTAAGCATCTTGCAATTATAAAATCGCTTTCGACAACATGACTAGTAAAACTTCGAACGATCGAAAAAAAAAACAGTTACCTCTATTTGTAATATTTTTTTAATGTTGGTAAGTATGGACTTTTTTTACCCGTTTTTTTGTGTCAATCTATAATTATCTAGATAAATTCGGTGGGTTTGTCAGTGCCATACCACAGTTTAAGAAACAATACAGTCGGTCGACGAAGGCGTCTAGACAGGGCAATCGTGCGAGGTGACAGAGGCGGCGGCGGGAGGGGCGCACCCCATGTGTCATACGACGAAATTGTTAGTAATGAGGGTGCTGACTTTGAGGGCTGACGCGTCTTACAACTTGCAATACACAATTAAAATAGTGCATACGACATGTGCTGTGCGAAATTTTATAGCGCCTAAGTTTTAAATTTTTCCATGTCATGCTAACGAGCATGCTAAAATGGCGGATGTAAAAGCGTTACGCCTGCCAGTAAAATTCAAATACTATTATCCATAAGTACTAATATTATAAATGCGAAAGTGTGTCTGTCTGTCTGTTACCTCTTCACGCTTAAACCGCTGAACCGATTTAGATGAAAGAGTCTAGCCGCAATCCTATAGTGAAACTGCCCCTGGCTGAAATGTATAGCTTTCTTAGGAGCTTTTATTTGCCTTATTAAAAGATATCATTTCACCAAATTTCAAGCCTGGAATCCTCTTGGTTTGGACAAAAATTAAAAAAAATTGAAAAAAGTTTGTATTTATTTTTAGCTAAACCTATAGTTCAATTTCTTTGAAATTTGGATGTAATATGTACCTAATAATAACTCATTTTCAAAAAAATAACCAAGGTTCTAGCTTATTTATAAAACCTTAAAAATGTTTTTTTTTATTTTTAAGATTTTTTTTTTAAATACTTATGAGACAGGGACAACCTCAATTTTTTGTTATATAACGTAACATATATTATTGCACAAAATATATTTTTTCAAAAAAAATCCATTTAGGGAAACAGGGCAAAAATCTCATAATAATGCATATAGGGGAAATCCTTCATTCAATATTGGGTAGCATAATATACTAGGTACTCTTAGTCAAGGTGGCTAAAAAATAGTTGACGACCGCTTAGGGCAGTGGTTCTTAACCTTTTAGTGATGAGGGAACATTTGACAAAATCTGTCTTGCCACGGACCACCAACTGTTTGGAGGCAATAGAAAGTATCTAGGGCGGTAAGGCAGGAATTACAAACGAGGTTTAGAAGTAATATCATATTTTTTTCGGATGGCTTCACGGACCACTTCGTGTGCTTCTAGGGACCACCCGTGGTCCGCGAACCACTGGCTTGGGGGGTCAATCAGTAGCCACTATTATGTTTGAGCGATTGTATCAAAATAAACTAAAATGTTAGCTCAACATATTAAAAATTTTCACTTTAGACCTAAACAGAAGTTGACTATGATAAGACTATGACTTAATAAATTAATTATAATTACTCATCCTCGTCACTATCGGTATGAATAGTTACATTAATGCCTTCGTCTTTGAACAATGTACAGAGTTTATGGCTAGGACGCGGTATTCTGGATAAAAATCTGCCAAACGACAAGTAATATATGACTGCCGCTACATGGGAACAACAACCTAATGTTCTTAACCCATTTGCACATTCACAACAATAATGAATGATAGCATGTATTCCGTTTTTTTCGCCATCATACTTTATAAAGCATCTACATGTCTTCTTAGACAAATGTTGAGAATGTATTTGTATTTTAAGGATATTTGTGTTATCCTTGACGTAGGCCATATTCATATTTCCATCTTCGTCTAGAACCTCGGCTAAATACGAAATAGCCTGACGGAATTGGTAACTTCCTGTAAATAATAGCTTCAATTCATACTCTGTGAGTTGAGGGAAATCAGAAATACAGTTTTTCGCAGAAAAGATCTGAAACGGGAGTTTTTTCCGCAGCCAACCCTTGTCTTCTACCATTTCTGCTAAAATATTTTTTTCATCGCTATATGGCCTACGTCAAGGATAACACAAATATCCTTAAAATACAAATACATTCTCAACATTTGTCTAAGAAGACACGTAGATGCTTTTTAAAGTATGATGGCGAAAAAAACGGAATACATGTCATGCTATCATTCATTATTGTTGTGAATGTGCAAATGGGTTAAGAACATTAGGTTGTTGTTCCCATGTAGCGGCAGTCATATATTAATTGTCGTTTGGCAGATTTTTATCCAGAATACCGCGTCCTAGCCATAAACTCTGTACATTGTTCAAAGACGAAGGCATTAATGTAACTATTCATACCGATAGTGACGAGGATGAGTAATTATAATTAATTTATTAAGTCATAGTCTTATCATAGTCAACTTCTGTTTAGGTCTAAAGTGTACAATTTTAATAAAATATGTTGAACTAACATTTTAGTTTCTTTTGATACAATCGCTCAAACATAATAGTGGCTACTGATTGACCCCCTAAGCCAGTGGTTCGCGGACCACGGGTGGTCCCTAGAAGCACACGAAGTGGTCCGTGAAGCCATCCGAAAACAATATGATATTACTTCTAAACCTCGTTTGTAATTCCTGCCTTGCCGCCCTAGATACTTTCTATTGCCTCCAAACAGTTGGTGGTCCGTGGCAAGACACAGATTTGGTCAAATGTTCCCTCATCACTAAAAGGTTAAGAACCACTGCCCTAAGCGGTCGTCAACTATTTTTTAGCCACCTTGACTCAGAGTACCTATATTATGCTACCCAATATTGAATGAAGGATTTCCCCTATATGAGATTTTTGCCCTGTTTCCCTAAATGGATTTTTTTAGAAAAAATATATTTTGTGCAATAATATATGTTACGTTATATAACAAAAAATTGAGGTTGTCCCTATCTCATAAGTATTTAAAAAAAAATCTTAAAAATAAAAAAAAACATTTTTAAGGTTTTATAAATAAGCTAGAACCTTGGTTATTTTTTTGAAAATGAGTTATTATTAGGTACATATTACATCCAAATTTCAAAGAAATCGAACTATCGGTTTAGCTAAAAATAAATAAAAACTTTTTTCAATTTTTTTTAATTTTTGTCCAAACCAAGAGGATTCCAGGCTTGAAATTTGGTAAAATGATATCTTTTAATAAGGCAAATAAAAGTTCCTAAGAAAGCTATACATTTCAGCCAGGGGCAGTTTCACTATAGGATTGCGGCTAGACCCTTTGGTATATAGATAGTTTCAGTCCCGGGGAAGGACATAGGATACTTTTCATCCCGAATAAATTTAGTGTTCCCGTGGGATGAGCGGGTAACAGCGCGGGGCACAGCTAGTATTATATAATTGTTTGTTTCTGTGTAAACAAAAAATATATGATCTGACATGTCACATGAATTTTTAAATTCAAAATGTCGGACATGTTTCATAGCTTATTTTAAGTAAAAATTACGAGTTACGTAGTTTAAGACTTTATTTAAAAAGCAAGAAATTGTTCCTTGCTTCCGTTTGTATATGAATCCTGTAGTCAGATTTTTTAATTATTTTTAAGGATCCTCGGGATGCCGATTACGAGAAAGACATCCATTTAAAAATCCAAGATGGCGGACATTATTTTTTCTTAAAAATCGATATGGGTGTCATTTCCAAGGTTCCTCGGGGTTCCGATTACGAAAATAACATCCATTTTGAAATCCAAGATGGCGGACATTATTTTTTCTTAAAAATCGATATGGGTGTCATCTCCAAGGTTCCTCGGGGTTACGATTACGAAAATGACATCCATTTTGAAATCCAAGATGGCGGACATTATTTTTCTTAAAAATCGATATGGGTGTCATCTCCAAGGTTCCTCGGGGTTCCGATTACGAAAATGACTTCCATTTTGAAATCCAAGATGGCGGACATTATTTTTTCTTAAAAATCGATATGGGTGTCATCAAGGTTCCTCGGGGTTACGATTACGAAAATGACATCCATTTTGAAATCCAAGATGGTGGACATTATTTTTTCTTAAAAATCGATATGGGTGTCATCTCCAAGGTTCCTCGGGGTTCCAATTACGAAAATGACAACCATTTTGAAATCCCAGATGGCGGACATTATTTTTTCTTAAAAATCGATATGGGTGTCATCTCCAAGGTTCCTCGGGGTTCCGATTTCGAAAATGACATCCATTTTGAAATCCAAGATGGCGGACATTATTCTTTCTTAAAAATCGATATGAGTGTCATCTCCAAGGTTCCTCGGGGTTACGATTACGAAAATGACATCTATTTTGAAATCCAAGATGGCGGATATTATTTTTTTTTTAAAATCGACATGGGTGTCATCTCCATGGTTCCTCGGGGTTCCAATTACGAAAATGACATCCATTTTGAAATCCAAGATGGCGGACATTATTTTTTCTTAAAAACTGATATTGGTGCCATTTCTCAAAATTATATCTCAGCCAGTTTTAAATCTAATTTTTTATTTTGAAATGTACACCCCCCGAAAAACCCAGAAAACGACATCCATGACGATTTAAAAAAAAATTACGTCCACTATCTTTACTTCCAAAATGGATGCCATCTTTGAAATTTACACCCTCTGAAACCTAGAAAACGACACGTCAACTTTTTCAAAAAAGTGACGTCCGCCATCTTTATTTCCAAAATGGATTCCATATGTAAAATTAGTACACATACATACATGAACCCTAAAAACATTACCCTCCTTTTTTGGGCAGTTGCGTAAGTCTGTGACAACCCTTGGTAGGTACGGCGGCCTTGAGCGGTGTCGGCACTTACGCAAACATCAAAGGCGTCGGCCCACTGTTACTTTTTACACCTTGTTTTCTTATACCATGCTACCAGTGAAGTAGTTTAATGGGTTAGAACCAAACTGCTACCAGTAATAGTCAGTAAAATTTTATCCTGCTTTATGTCAACTAAATACTATGAGATATAGATTTCTGCGGAATGCATAATCGGACATGCAAATATTATTTATAGCAATTCGATGCAACATCTGGGGGCACGGTAGTGCCCCCGCCAAGACGAGCAAAAAAGAAGCGGGGCACTACCTACCTTTTCTCGAACCGTTTCGTCTAATTTTCAAACCCTCATAGGTTTGGTCCAGTTAACACCAGAGCGCCCAAATTCACAGGTTAAGATGCTGTTAGGAAACATATAAAATGTACTGAATTTCATTGATCTAGCTTTTATACTTTAGGTTTTATTGGTACCTAAAATACGCCGATTTTGCCACTCTTATATACACACTTATACACTGACGTATCAAAACCTCTCGGGTATTTCCCGATGACCTAGAAAGCTGAAATTTGGTAGGTAAGTTATTTTTAGTACACATACAATAGAATAATTCTGAAACTTGGAACTTTAAAAAAGTAGTTGTACATTTCAAAGATGGATCTCATTTTGGAAGTAAAGATGGTGGACGTAATTTTTTTTTTTAAATCGTGATGGTTGTCGTTTTCTGGGTTTTTTGGGGGGTATACATTTCAAAATAAAAAATTAGATTTAAAACTGGCGCAGATATATTTTTGAGAAATGGCACCAATATCGGTTTTTAAGAAAAATTTATGTCCGCCATCTTGGATTTCAAAATGGATGTCATTTTCGTAATCGGAACCCTGAGGAACCTTGGAGATGACACCCATATTGATTTTTAAGAAAAAAATAATGTCCGCCATCTTGGATTTCAAAATGGATCTTTCTCGTAATCGGCATCCCGAGGACCCTTAAAAATAATTAAACAATCTGACTACAGGAATCAAATGTAATCTAATACACATGAATGCAGACAAACATATGGGTCAAACTGAGATCCTCTTTTTTAAGTCGAATTACGTTAATCTTCTCCTAAGTGTAACAAATTCTTTTCTGAAAACCGCATCATCAGCCAAACGCGAGATAATCGCGGACAAACATAAATACTTATATACTTAGATATATACATACATTACTCCTTTTTTAACTTACAAGACAAAATCGCACACCAAACCACATGAACTGCGGAAAATCAAATCACTGCTGCGCTGCGAGCCTGCGACTACCGCGACGCAAAATCGTACGTAAAATCAAAATCGCAACACAGAACGACTCATTCTATCTCTGTCAAACTCAAATTAAACGGTTAATTTTGTTAAACAGAAACGGAATTTGCTAAATAACGGTATTATGTGAATAACGTTATAATACCGGTAAACGAAACCACTACCAATATTCATTTTGGTTTAGCGTCACGTGACCAATAACGGTAATACAAAAATAACGGTATCCGATCCCTGGCTGGGTCCAACATTCGTTCCCCACTTCAATATACACCCTAATATAATATTTAAATATTTTTTTCTGTATGTAAAGAAATATAAGAAAATACATAAAATAACCCTAATCTATGACAACTATGCCTGCATAGATATTTAATCTTCAACCTATCCGTAAAAAAATAAGCTGTCAATAATTTCAAGCCTAACGTCATTCATTTTTTTTTTATTAGACGCCAGACCTAAACCGGTTCCAAACCTTCCGATCTGATCCGATTCATCCGAAGCAATTGGATAATGTGTAGTGCAATTGTCCGATTTATCGGAAGAAATCGGATAACGTGTAGTGCAATTGTTAGGGCATTTCTTCCGATAAATCGGATCGGATCGGAAGGTCTGGAGCGGGTTTTAAGTAACATATACATTGTGTCATAATTTTAGACTTACAACTTTTTAGAATAAGTTTTTTTTTTTTTATTAATATTAAAATAATTAGTAAATAAGGCCTAGTTTCCCCTCTGGGTTGGAAGGTCAGATGGCAGTCGCTTGCGTAAAAACTAGTGCCTACGCCACATCTTGGGATTTAGGTAGCCGACCCTGATTGAGAATTCATTCTCTACAATATGGGACAAAGGCTAGGAGGATGAGGATGATGATTAAAATAATTAGTAACTTCTGGAAAAAATATAAAAACAGTGATTAAGTCCTCTTTTTAAGCGGAATACAGAAAAGTAATAAAATTGTAGTACCTATTAAAAATATAAAAATCAATCGGACAATGTGTAGTGCAATTCACAGCACTACACATTGTCCGATTGCTTCCGATAAATCGGTTTGGATCGGAAGGTCTGGAACCGGTTTAGGTCTGGAGTCTAATTAAAAAAAACAATCTAAAACCGGTCAAGTGCGAGTCGGACTCACGCACCGAGGGTTCCGTACAAACACTTTCCATCCTTAAGTAGTTAAGTTAAGTTTGCACCTGGTATGTATAGCGCTCCATACAAATGAGGTGCAAAGTTAACGCAACCAATCCCTTTGTTGTATGGGAGCCCCTCTTAAATATTTATTTTATTTTATTTTTAGTATTTGTTGTTATAGCGGCAATAGAAATACATCATCTGTGAAAATTTCAACTGTATAGCTATCACCGTTCTTGAGATACAGCCTGGTGACAGACGGACGGACGGACGGACGGACAGCAGTCTCAGTAATAGGGTCCCGTTTTTACCCTTTGGGTACGGAACCCTAAAAACGAATGACGTTGGGCTTGAAATTATTGACAGCTTATTTTTTCACGGATAGGTTGAAGACTAAATATCTATGCAGACATAGTTGTCATAGATTAGGGTTATTTTATGTATATTCTTATAAATATTTAAATATTATATTAGGGTGTATATTGAAGTGGGGAACGAATGTTGGACCCAGCAGTGGAATTTGGAAGTTGTAAGAACTCAGTTAACCATTGGAATGGCAATAAAATAAACACAAACAAGATAACTAATGTTTTCTATTTGAGTTTTATATTAAGACCACAACAAGACAGATGACAGCATATATTTTAAAAACTAAAAACTTAACGCACGTCATAGCATCGCCCGTCCGTTCGCCCCAGACCTTCGATTTGATCCGATTTATCGGAAAAAATATCCTAACAAATTTGTACTACACATTATCCGATTTCTTCCAATAAATCGGACAATTGTACTACACAGTATCCGATTGCTTCGATAAATCGGATCGGATCGGAGGTCTGGAGCGGATTTTAGTTTCAACTTCAGATTTAGGGTTAATTTTGTTTGGAGTTGGCAACCCTAGACTAGACGTCACATCAAGTCACATGTAATGTAATAAATAAAAAATAAATACTTGTTTTGTCTTACTTAACATAAGTACAATCATCGACTTTCTTCAAAATTATTGGATAAAATGGTGTATGCTGTATACCTAACTGGTGCCGCAATGTGTAATCTATAAATAGTCCACAGAATCTGTTTGTTTAACACGCACAAGGCGAAAAATGAGGCGATACTTTGGCTCGGAGAGATCCAAATGCCATTTTATCACATTAAAATGAATTATGTGTGTAGACCATAGAAGGTACATACCAGCTATTACTTACTATAAGTTTACATAGAACAAAACAAGATCTTTAATTCCTAACCTCCTGAATGTTCTGCACTCTAGGATTACAAAAAAATATTCTTTAAGTATAGTTTCTGTGCTGTTTTGTGGTATATCAGCTATGATGTTAAATTTCAGATGGAAAAAGACACACTACATGAGGTACAAAATGGGCTTTAGAAGATACTTTTCATAGTTGGATGTGTCAACAAAATTTCACTGTCTAAAAGAATGCTAGACGCGGCACACTGAAAGATGATGTTATACCTAATACTACAAATAATTGAGACTTGAGGTATGATATGTTTATTAAAAAAATCATGATATTATTTATATAATTTTTTACACTTAAGCTATCTTAGGTACTTACTTATTTTGAATATTTATTTTTTCAGAATTACAAAAAAGCAGATGAAGAAACTATTACAGGTCCTCAAATACCTGCATAAAAAGCCATTGCTAATGAAGTCAGGCATTGTCAAAACGGCTGAGAGAAATACTGTTCATTTGTCACCGTTCATAGCTATTTCATCATTAAGCATTACGGACTCCGTTGAACAATTACCGAAACTTTTGTTGTTCAGTATAATTTTATAGTGATCTATATAAACTATTGAAGTATTTGTTAGAATAAGTAAATTATGACTGAATGTAATGTATAATATTCTTTTGGTAGAAAGTTAAATAAGTATTTTCATTTTTTGGGTGGTAGAGATAACAAAATTGATTAGAAGCTGTTTTATTAATTTGTGATTACATACAAGATGTTATTATGTTGCAAGGGAAATAAAAAAATATTTAAATAAAATAATTTAAACAGATTACATTGTGTATATTCATTGTTTGAGCCTTCCTGACATGAAAGCATGAAATAGCTATGTTACTATCTATAACTCAGGGAATAGTAATATTCACTTTAAAAAGTTGGTTGAAATTATCAATATATTTGTCAGAATATGAAAATAATACATTCAAAAATGTATAAGGCCTACCATTACAAATTTAAGATAACACACTCAAATCTAAATGATATGAATAAGACAAAAGCATACATATAAAGAGAATCACAATCATTGTTTTGAAATACAAATTAATTTTACACACTAGCGGATAAAATAGACTTTTGTATGTACATGTTTCATTATATGATATTTTATTTATTTTTAATTTATTTAAATTTAAAAAAAAGATTAACATGACATTACAGTACAACCAATGCGTCATGAAACTTAGATTAAAATTAAAGGAAACATACAAAATTACATAGGAACAGTTGAGCACCTAGCATCCATCGCCTCACAGAATCTCAAGCATTCACTGTGCACAGCCACCCATCACCACCCAAACAAGTCGCACTCAGGTGTCGATGCCAGGAGCGCATTGAGAAGTGAGAGGGCTCGGGGCAGCGGCAAGTTCCTGAGCGACACGGTGGACGACGGCGGCACAGCCAACAGGTCGCGCTGGCGAGGTCTGAGGGCTATCCTTGGGACGTCCGGGACAGACAGTCGCACTAGAGTCGCACCGCTTTATATATTTATCACACCATCTGGTGTATGTACCTTCGAAGCTTTGATTGTGATTCGGCCATCTCTCATTTCACACCACAAGCTGTTCTTTCTGCTTCCCTATCGCTTCTTCTGTCCCTTATTGCCGGAGTCTGTGAATGTTTTTTTCATTGTTTCAACAAGCTTGTCTTTGTCTACGTTTGTCTTAATCTCAGCTGGTTGATCAATGTTAAAAGAGTGTAATGAGTAATGTATAATACAGTATGTTGATATTTCAGCAATTGTAAGTTGTCTAATTTCCTCTTTTATGCTTCTGAAATAAATTCATATAAGGCCGATGAACTTGGTCTGTCAGGCACTTCCACAGCTACTGCACAGTGATGTTCTTCAGAGTAGCCCCTACTTTTTAGACAGAGTAGACCTTTTCCAGTAGCACTGTATCGAAGTACATGAAGGCTCCTTGGACCGACGATGGACCCACATCCAAAAAGTAACTGTATGCTCGCATCCTGCAGCCGAAGCACAACATCGACGTCACATTCGTTGACAATCAGTCACATTGTGCTGCTATGGTGTGGCTCGTACTTTGTATTCGGGGCACATCTTTGACTGAATCGTAGGCTTTTTCACACAGTGGATAACTTAATGCAATTTCCAGTCACGTTTCTGTATAGCGTGGTTATTCTTCATATTATTATAGCCTTCGCTAATGTCTTGCAGACATTATTTGGATCACTAATAATTTAAAAACTTTATAAAACAAAAATTCTAATATGATTTCACCCTTCGATTTGGCAGTGAGAGTTTAAACTGCACTCGTTAGCGTATTTTTCGATAGTTTCGAGGTGGACCTGTCAGATTTGAATCTCATGGTGCCGAATTTGCGACGATACTCGCTACCGTATATCCGCCATGTTTTATTTTGGCTCTTACTCATTCTCTTAAGTTTAGTTAAAAAGAGACAGATTCATTGGTTTTGAACTCACACTACCACACTTTGTGAGTGTAGTTGTAGCTCGATTCGAAGCACGTTTGCTCGCTAGCGAGCATGGTAAGCGTATCGAAAGATTTCGAAGGCAACTCATGGTAGAGGTACTGATGCTCTTCCTCTCTCACGTGAAGTCGTTGACGCCCTCCTCGATTAATTGGTACCGGTGCGTTGTTATTTCGTAAACAGATAATCGCATTGACGATCACACGGGCATTTTTGGGTTGCCTTCTCTCTCCGCGCATAGACGAAGAGCGGCATTCCCGATACTCCTACTTTCTTCGTAAACAAGGATCATATCCACAAATTCCTCCACAGAAAAGTTTAAAGGCATTATCAGTATTTTTCAGTTAAATTTCTATCTAGATTTTATCTGACACACGAACGTCAAACCTCGACTTGAAGTTTAAATTTAAAGAAAAAAGTCCAAAAAAGTGATTTAACCTAAACTCTTTCAAAATAATAATTACAATGTGACAAATCTAAAATGTCAAAGTGAACTGAAGTGAACTACAATGTTATGCGAATTCCCTGTAATACCTAAATAATTTATGTTCTAAATGATGATTACAGTAAGTGGTTAGTGTTTCTTACAAGGCATATGTGGTAGTGCGGTCATAGTTGAAATTGCAGTAATCTGATATGATGATTAGTTTGTTTACGTTAATAAACTGACGTCTTAGTTTCTACAGGATGTTATGAGAATCTTTAACCGACTGCAAATAAGAGGACCTAAAGTCATGTTGAGATTGAGCAAATTTACAAAAACTACTGAAATTTAATACTATGAGTATGCTATTACAACATACTCCACTTAACCATCAACCAGCTTTCAGCTTTGCTTTTCGTTCTGATACAGACTGTATATTGATCGAATACCCAGAAAATCCATGATATTGACAATGAATATAGTTAAATCTAAGAGATTTCAATATTTAACAGATTTTATTTTATTTATAATTATATACCTACTTGGGAATGTTAACCACAATAATCATAAAGTTAGTTTGGAATGAAATAGATGAATGAGTATGAGTATTACATATAACAGGGGCAGTATCGATTTCACTTCGTTTTGATTTATTTACGTTTTCTGTTCATATTATGATAATTAATAATAAGTAAAAATGTTCTAAGAATGTTTTATGATGTTCTTGGTTAGTTGGCATATTATGTTGACTTAATTTCTAGATATATAGTTTAGAAAATTGGTATATTTTAGTTTAAATTGTTTAATAGTTGTTTCGCATGTTGTGTTTACCTATAAGTAATTGTGACATCCATATCCATAAGTGTAACTTAACATGTTTTGGTGTTAACAATTGTTGGTAGGTAGACCTTAATTTAATAAAATAAAAAAAGCTGTATTTTTATAAATAATGACACAAAGGACAATGACACATTTATTTTTTTTAATCATATTTATGAAATGTATCTTTGCCAGAAAAAAAAATATTTCTCCGTCAACCTTTAATAACGGTAACTATAATAGTTCCTGAAACGTCAGAAAGGCTTAAATAATCCGATGGTGGTGTCCGCCTTGTCAATGTTTGCAGCTCTTATGTCCGGCATTCTTTCAAGGTGACCCGTCCACCTCAGTCACTGTGATTTGCAGTAAACCAATCCACAACAGTGGACAACGCATCATTTATGACAGCGAAGTTGTTTTTCGGCCTTTTTATTTAAAAACACTATGTCAGTGCTTTCCGGTGGCGAATGCACTAGTCTCAAAACGCACTATTAGTCAATACACTCTAATTTCGAAAGCCCCTCTTCTCATAAGAAACTAGGCCCAAAATACCATATTTCCAAAAAGGCTCATTCTCGATTTACACGAGAACCATTGAGAACTAGTCCCAAAATACACCTTTCTCAAAATACCCCAAATTGTGTTCACCTGTGCGTGGCGTAATACTTTATTCTCATAATGCATAGGTCTCAAAACACTCTAGTTCCAAAATACCCTATTTTTTTGGAATGTCTCTTTGTGATTGCTTTCAGCCGTAGGTAACCATTACCCGTTTGATGCCAAAAATATTTTTGCAAAAATAGGATTTATTTAATTATTATTTTGAGCTATACAGGGTGTAATCGTTAAGTGTTGCTCGGCCATAGTTCCGTAAATATGTTTTTTTTTGTGAATTTTCATCAATTTCACTGCCCAAAGGTTGTCTGGAAGAGATCACTCTTTAGTGATAAGACCGCCTGTTGTCTACCGTTATTTATAAATTGTATTTATCTTGTTTCCTTTTGTAAACTTTTATTGGTGTGTGTCTCCTGTTATTTTATGAGGTGTGCAATAAAGAGTACTTGTATTGTATTGTATAATACTTACTTACGAATACGCATTAAGCTAAGTAACTATACTCTGTCTGATCACTGGGCTCAAATGGTGTCACTTTGGCATAAGTTACTAACAAACATAATTATACATGTAAACTTTAGTCTTCTCAACCGAGTTTTAAACAGCGTGATCACTGGAAATATAATTTAACTTACTTTTATACTCTGTTTTTTTCACTATATTTTATACTGTCTGTGTTAATTTGTTGATACACATTTAACTTCACTCACTTACAAATAATGTTATATATAAGTACCAATGTGACCGACGACAACTCTTACTTCACCGTGATACAGTTTTAAGTTTTTAACTAGTACGGGAAGTAATAGGACATCATTGTTTGCATAACTTATGTAACTAACAACTTAGAATTGTAAGGCAAGTGTCTGTTATCAACTTTTTGTGATTTTATGTAGTTGTTTTGGTGAATAAAGTTATTTTGGTGAATAAAGTATTGTTGTATTGTATTGTAATGGGTACGGCTGAAAGCAATCACAAAGAGACATTCCAAAAAAATAGGGTATTTTGGAACTAGAGTGTTTTGAGACCTATGCATTATGAGAATAAAGTATTACGCCACGCACAGGTGAACACAATTTGGGGTATTTTGGGAAAGGTGTATTTTGGGACTAGTTCTCAATGGTTCTCGTGTAAATCGAGAATGAGCCTTTTTGGAAATATGGTATTTTGGGCCTAGTTTCTTATGAGAAGAGGGGCTTTCGAAATTAGAGTGTATTGACTAATAGTGCGTTTTGAGACTAGTGCATTCGCCACCGGAAAGTATCATATTTATCTCGCTCAACGTTTGGTAAATCGTTAATATTAGAAAAAGAAAGGGAACCAGTATTGAACCCTGAGGTATTGCGAACCTGACGATGTTCTCGTGCCCATTGACTGTGACTCCGTATTTTCAGTAAATATAGAATCTTCTTAAACTATGAAAAAACGAATTGAAAGCTCGTCTGGAAAGTTCCGCGGAACCATGAAAATTTGCACGAAGGAGAAAACTCAGACATGGTTGGGAAGTTAAATTGAAAAATTGATGCAATCCCCAAGTTATCCAAACTAAGTTACGTGCCTCATTATTTTTTATGTCGGATCACGAATTTACAAATGTGGGACTTGACTTTTTAGCGGAAATAATAAGTTATGATTCCAAGGAGAATTTATTTAACAATGCATTGAAAGAAAAACTTATAATCAAAAGGCAAGCAGAATATACATGTGTATTTTTGTAGCTTAGTCAAACATGGAAAACTAGGTTGTTAAAAGTTTGTCTGTTTTCGAAATACATCCATGCGTTCCGTTGAAAATAGTCAGTTCAGAACCCTTATTCCATTATATGTTTCTTTGATATCTAGGAGAGATCTAGAGTGGCGATATACCTAGTTCTACTTCGCTAACCCGGTCGCGTTAAGTTTGCGCCTCATTTAACACCGCAAGTCGCCGCAGATCAGAGAGCCACACAGTTACGTCGCCTATAGATATAGCACTAGTTTCAAGTTTATCTATATCTTAGAATAATGTGCCTAGAAACCTAGTCAGCGCCTAGTTAGCCAGAGGCTAAGTTTCGTCCGTGCGCGCATCTGTCACATCGTCAATGTCACAAACAACACGTCTCTATGATTGGTTCATAGACATGCACAGATAAAACCAAAAGCAACTTCATCTTCCGCAAATCTGTTGTATGAACACTTTTGTTTTAGGCGTATTTATTCACGATGATTTTGAATCGGTGATCAGGTACCAACTTTTCTAACTCAGTAATTAATGGCGGTCACGTTGAAGTCGTAATTACATGACACAAACAAATATTTTTCTATGATATTTTATATGATACCAATTTAGTCTTAAACCATATATAGTGGTGATTAGTTTTAATTATGTTTAACTTATAATTAATTAAACAGTGAGGTAATTGCGCGAGACCTCGCCTATTAAGTTTAATTTTAGCCGGATATTAATATTCTTCTACTCCTGATCACCGATTAAGAAGCATCGTGTATACATGTACTCGCAGTTTTAATCATAAAAGTGCCCAGGGGGGGCTAGGATGGTAGCGTTTATTACGTGATAAATAAGTGGCAAAGCATCTGTCACTCACACTCGCATTTAGTCAAAACGTGACGGTTGCTTTGTCACTTATGTATCGCGTGACAAAAGCAACCATCACAAGCCCGCTGGTTTGATTACTTTAATCCTATTTAACTTCACTACATAGTATAAAACAAAGTCGCTTCTATCTGTCTGTCCATATGTATGCAAACGCAATTTTTAATAGATAGAGTGATTTAAGAGGAAGGTTACATGAATAATTTATCAGCATTGCACCCGTGCGAAGCCTGGGCGGGTCACCAGTAACTTACATAACACAGATTCCAGACTCCAGAAAAAGAAATACTCCTAATCAGCTAAGATCAGCCAAGAAGGTTATCGCAAAACGAAATGCGGGTGATGTTTTCGACTTAAACGGTGTATTTTTCGTAATCGGTCGCACTATAGGACATATAGTTTTCTTTCTTTCGATAACTTCCTTTATTTATTGCACAAAAGAAAAACTTATCGTAGAGAAGGCGGACTTAATGCCGTGAGGCAGTCTCTACTAGTCAACCTTCGGACTAATTGTAAGTAGATAAATGTGTGAGCGGTACAACTAACTTTCACACAAACATTTTTGAAAGCGCACTTGTTTGGAGCTTGTTTGATCCTTTATATAATTATGTAAGTCTTATACAAATTAAAGAAGGAAAAAGTAAGGTATTATTGGCCCCTATAAACACTCGCTTACTCGTTCTTGAAAAGTTTTACTAAGCAGTACGTTACCTATACGTAATACCTACGTTCTTAAGTAAGTTCTTGGTTTCCGAGAATATTCCCATAGGTTTGAGTTTAAAAGTTCTGACGACTCTACGAATACACTTTGAAATTTCCGTCAAATATCGAATAACAAATCTTTTCGTCTGTTCTCACAGTAAACTAATAATGTTGCCTGAGTACTTAATAGGACGATCGACGACTTTTTTATGGTTTATTTTTCTTTGTTTCATGTTTTTTTTAACTATTGTATTCATATAACACCGCTATGTAGTAGAATTCAACATCAGTTAACATCCTTATTGTCAAATTATCAACCTTTTCGAACCGTTCTTGCAGTAAATGCGACCATATTGTTTTATTTACTAATGTATGCGCCACGGGCCTAATGGAAAATCCCCTCAGCTAGAATAACTTGAACAAAACGAAGTGTTCTTTAACATGCAATCTTAAAACACACCTTCCATTAATGAACTGTTCACTTGCACTTTATTAGTGAAAACCGTTGTAGTCGCAACAAAACAAAGCAACATAAATATCCCGGCTTCGCGACAGTAATGACCGCTTTGCTGTCGTGCAGTCGGGTAAAGTATATTGGTTAGGTATATTGTACTGTGTCTAACGGTTGTTTTACAATATTTTTTCAATACATTTGGCACTATTAGAGACCCGGAAGATTTATGTAGTAGGCTTATTTAGTATGTGTCATAATTGTACATTATTATCCTTTATCCAAAAAAACCCTTTGCGTCTAATTACAGACGATTTATAGTGTAATGTTTGGGAGACACCGTTTCTGGTAGCTAATAAACTGATACGAAATAGACATGTTCAACTGCAGCCCTTCAAGCACAAAACTAGGCTTCGCGACTCTTGTCGAGCGACATAGCATCGCCCGGCACTCTCTCACAGTACAGCGAAGAAAGAGATAGGCAATATTTCTCGCGCGAGAAAAAGTCGCGTGTCGCAGTTGTTCTAGAGGTACATATTTAACATAAAAATATCTTTATAAACTGTGGGCGGTACTTAGTGTCTATCGCCAAACATCAGATCGCCATTGGATATCAGCAAATATCAGTAAGCATGTGACTTCTGATAGCACGGCAGGACTTAAGAAAGCTATGGATCCAATATTTACATTAAAATACAACTCATACTACTCATTTGTGTATTAAATTCGCAATTTTAATTTTATAGTAAAGGATAAAGTCAGAAGAATATACAAAGACCTAATTTGTATAAGCATTGTTTTTTCGTCATCATAAAATAGATAAACATTTTCCTATTTTTCCATGTTTTTGGAGTAAAGTGGGTTCTATATTGATCGAATACCCAGAAAACTCATGATATTGACAATGAACATAGTTAAATCTAGGAGTTTTTAATATTTAACAAATTTTATTTTATTTATTATAATTTTTGTCATTTAATACTTGGGAATGTTAGCCACAATAATCATAAAGGTAGTTTGGAATGAAATAGATGAATGAGTATGAGTATATAACAGGGGCAGTGTCGACGTTTTCTGTTCATATTATAATAACTAATAAAAAAGTAAAAATGTTTTAAGACTGTTTTATGATGTTCTTGGTTAGTTGGCATATTATGTTTACTTAATTTTTAGATATAGTTTAGAAAATTGGTATATTTTAGTTTAAATGGTTTACTAGTTGTATCGCATGTTGTGTTTACCTATAAGTAATTGTGACATCCATATCCTTAAGTGTAACTTAACATGTTTTGGTGTTAACAATTGTTGGTGGACCTTAATTCAATAAAATAAAATAAAACTGTATTTTTATAAATAATGACACAAAGGTACATTAAGAAAGAAAAATTGAATGTGATCCACTACAATCTTAGCAGGACTCCAGCGACCTCTGCTTTTCCAGCGCATTGTTCTCCCAACTGAGCTATTAGATCCCTACGTCAATCACACCAAATCTTTCACTCCATAATTCTTACGCTACTGGAGCGCCCTCTGCGTCATATGTGTTTGCAATGCTTATGCGCATTAGCCATACCCTAAGATGTGCGCTTTACACGCACTATTCTATACACATGTATTTTTATGTTATTATCGACTCCATAGCTCTCTAAAGTCCTACAGTTTGACCAAACAGAGTAGAAATTAAAAAGTGGCAATACTGTAGTGTCGTCCCCGTTTTCTTAGATTGATTAGAAAGGGACGACACTACAGTATTGCCACTTTTTAATTTCTACTCTTTTTGGTCAGACTGTACCGTGCTATCTATCAGAAGCCCTATGCCTAGATATCACTATCAGTCATCTCACGGTCGGGTGCTAATTCGAGAATGCCGTTTGAGATATCGCCTACGTCAAATCTCCATTATATATCAGTTATACCGCCTTTGAACTGTCATTAAAGCGCGATGAGCTGCAAGTGACATATCTCATCTCAGTTTTGGAAATACGAAGGCCATAATTATTGTCAAAAATGCTATTCATACAATGTTTCCAACAACTTCTCAGTTGCTTAATTTACCAGCTTCCTAATTTGACATTAAGTAACAAGGAACCCTTTGTTACCAATTACGTACATAACTAGAACTTCGCCCAAACAAACCGATCGATACGCAAACTTCTAACAGATAATGCGAGAACAATCCTGGTCTTTTGTAGGATTCAAACAAAGGGAGGCCTTTATCTAAGTTATTACATTTGAGGCTTCTAAGTTTCCCTGTTGTGATTTTTTTCGAAATGTAGTTCAGAGACTTCAGAGTTCAAAACTTTATCAAGACTATGAATGAATAAAAAAGTAAATTCTATTACTTTCATCTTTTGTAATCAAGTTTTGTAACTTAGCTACGAAGAAGGATTTTTAGGATTCCGTATCCAAAGGGTAAAAACGGGTCCCTATTACTAAGACTCTACTGTCCGTCTGACTGTCTGTCACCAGGCTGTATCTCATGAACCGTGATAGCTAGGTAGTAGAAATATTTACAAACGATGTATTTCTGTTGCCGCTATAACAAAAAATACTAAAAACAGAATAAAAAAAATATTTAAGTGGGACTCCCATACAACAAACGTGATTATTTTTATTTGATGATACGCTTCGTGCGCGTGTCCGACTCGCACTTGGCCGGTTTTTTTTCTTCACTTGTAACCAGGTTAGCAACGAAGAATGCGATTTTAATCGTTATGTCTGCCTACTTAACTAGATTACAAACTATGAATTCCAACATTTAGTTTGTCTTTTGGTAGACATTACAGCCAAAATCTAATTCGTCGTTGGTAGCCTGGTTACAAACGATATTAAAAAATCTAGTCCGTAGCTAGTTACAAAATTTGGTTACGAACGTGCACGAAGGGATTTTATATGTTCCAGAAACACGTAGGTACGATATCTAAACCAAAAAGTAACTACGTCAAAAATTTACATTTGAATTGAAAAACGTACCATCTTCTCTCTTGTCACAATTACAATACTCGTAAGGGTCAGAAAGGTACGCCAATCAGTTTCCTTTACTATACGTAGCAGTTGCATCAACTAATATAACTTGCAAGATTAACGTAAGCTTTTGAACCAACTAAAACATTAACAAGATAAAGATGCGACAAAACAAACAGCGGATTTATTTAATGTAAAATAACCCTTTATTTTAAATTCTCATCTTTTATAACTCTGTACCAACTTCGCTAATCACAACTACAACTAACTTTTATTCTTTTTTACACAACTGCAATGTATCAAGTTCTTAATCACATTGAAACAATGCTCTTTACTTTTCCCAGCTCCGTTTTATCGCATTTAGACTTTATTTCCATAAAAATGAAACTCAAAATGCCTGGCAAACATCATGTGGCTGGCTTGTTGAAAGTTAAATCCCTTGTTGTTGGTTGTTGGTTGTTTAGAACTATAAATGACTATATACTTTACATTATTGTGGTCGGTGTCGCAAATTGATAAAGCATAAAGTTTGTGGTTTGTTTTTTTCGTTTCGTTCTTGTCAGAATAGTTTAGAATCCCACTGAAAAGTGCACATTTCTGTTGCTTGGAAGAAATGTGTTTTAAATTACAAGCTTTTATTTACTTTCACCTCTCCCGCTGTAATGGAATTTTGCAAGTTAGATTTTACCCGCTTTCCGATTGAGCTGAAATTTTGCACGAATCTGCAAATCACGTGACAATGCAATAGTATGATGACGTGGAGCTGATCTGATGATGGAGCTGGAAGGTGGCCAGTGGGAACTCCGTAATAAATAAAGCCATCATATCGAGTTTGGTCTCTTTAGAATCGTCTCTATGAGCAAATTGATGCATATGAAAGTACACTCGGCTATAAAACCTTGTCACAAAAATGACATTTTTAACTGAAACTAATTATGTTTTGCTCATAAAACTATGTTGAAAATCAGTTTTCTATGGAGAGGGTTTATTATTTTAGGAAAAGATAACAGCGCGATCCAGGATTTGTACTGCACGCGGCGCCATACATACAGCGATATCTGTTGCTGAAAATTGTATCTGTCCGTTCATCACACCGAAACGGCTTAACAGATACAAACTAATATATATAATATTTTCTTTAAGCTTTCTATAATCTTTGTATTAATGGTTTAAATAAAAAATGTGGTGTACCCACATTAAAATAATGAGACATTACATGTTTCATAATACAAACTAATATACAAATTTTATAGATACAAACCAATTTTATATGATAGCTGGACATCCAAAGATTATAGGATACCTATTTCTACACCTTGTAGTAAAATTATGAAATAGCAGGTGATCTGTCAAAATCAAAATAGAATTGTGCCCTCTTCTGATAAAACTCAAATTTAACCTTTGTTCGAATTAAATTAATCTTGTTCTACAAATGCAAAGATTTTGACACTGCGTTTTGCGATGTCAAACCTGAGCTTACTGAGCCGGTGGTCCTGGGTTCGAATCTCCACAAGAGCAAATATTTGTGTGATGAACTCAAATATTTGTTTCCTGGGCCAATTATGATGTTTCTGCGTATTTAAGTATGCATATCGTCCTCTAGTGCTCATAAAATAAGCCTACTAGAACTTACAGTGGATCCAAATCGATTTTTATGAGGTTTTCCGTTATTTAGGTATATATTTAAATTTCCCCGTCAAATTTATTCACTGTAAATTCTCAATACATATCTCATTTCTACAGTTATCCATGAAGAAGCATCGCAGCGCATGAAATATCGGATGGAGTCCAGAAATGGCGGCAAATAGGAAAACTATTTTCAATTCGTATACCGAAGTGGATTTTATTTGCCTAAATGCACTCAAGTAGAATAGCTGATACAAACATGGAAATTGGTTCAAGTTTTCGATTCGATGTATTTCTTAGTAAAGCGAAAACATTAACACTGTAATTTTTTTCTGTTGCACGTTGTCGTGGTGATATGTGACATCCCCTGGGTCACTCTAACTACGATTTCGGCGGTTATATTTACAAAAACCTTTGTATTTGCGATTTTTTTTCCTATCTTGAAACGACGGAAGCCGTAGCTGCATCCGCTAATCAATAAAGTGCGGAGGGGGGGCGGGGCTAGCCGCCGGCGGGCAAGATTTTTTTGTAATTGCGCCTATTATAAGCCCATTCTTATATCGACTATCTTCTGACAATACCAGTAATATCAAATATGAATACTTTTCTTAGAAGTTTAATCACTATTGTCCCCTGGGTCACAGAACCGAATAACAACAAGAAAAACTTGATGACAAGTTGATGAAGATCGCTTTGATTTTGTACAAAATGTTGATTTAATATTCAAAAGCATTTGATTTTTTAAATATTTTATTGATAGTTTTACAGCAAGTTGATATAAATGCAGGATGAGGAAAATTAAGGAAGGTACAGCCTTGCTAGAGGATACGAAGCTTCACCAAGCACGTTAATATAGAAGTGTATTTCGGTTTATAGTCATAATCATAAATGTCATAATATACAAAGGTGGAACGCGAGCGTAGCGAGCGCGACATTTTTTGGAAGGGGACGGTTAATAATATTTATAGTCAGATTAAACGCGAGCGTAGCGAGCGCGACATTTTTTGGAAGGGGACGGTTAATAATATTTATAGTCAGATTAAACGCGAGCGTAGCGAGCGCGACATTTTTTGGAAGGGGACGGTTAATAATATTTATAGTCAGATTAAACGCGAGCGTAGCGAGCGCGACATTTTTTGGAAGGGGACGGTTAATAATATTTATAGTCAGATTAAACGCGAGCGTAGCGAGCGCGACATTTTTTGGAAGGGGACGGTTAATAATATTTATAGTCAGATTAAACGCGAGCGTAGCGAGCGCGACATTTTTTGGAAGGGGACGGTTAATAATATTTAGAGTCAGATTAAACGCGAGCGTAGCGAGCGCGACATTTTTTGGAAGGGGACGGTTAATAATATTTATAGTCAGATTAAACGCGAGCGTAACGAGCGCGACATTTTTCGAGAGGAAGGGTCGAAATAAACCCAGATGAGCGAGCGCAGCGAGCGCAAAAATTTTCGTTAGCAATAACGTAAATTGAAAGACAATCATTCAATACATTTTGATGCATGTGCGGAAAATCACGAGTCACGGGACCGAGAGATCTTGCCATGAGCCGAAGATCCACTGGACACGACGAGTAAAGACTCGAGGTTGCCCAATAGACCTGCGTTAAAATCACAAAGCTTCATCAACCGAGCGAGTGAAGGATCTCCGTTACAACTCGGCCAAACATTTTTTCGTATTTTCGTATGTTCTCGCTTGCCGGTCGCATTTCTCAAGCGATTTTCAGGAAATTTTGTGAGTAGGTTTGATAAGTATACAGATCTTTCTCGTCAAAATGACGGGTAATAATGGTACTGGAAACGTAAAAAAATACAAATTTCAGTAATTTCGGAACAAACTCGCGAGGTCTTCAGCTCACAGAGCCACTAGAGTAGTTCTATTATTTTTTATTTTAGTAAGTACCTATGTTTTATAGACCAGTTCTTCTTCTTCGGTATTCTCTACAAAGCGTAACCTGTCAGTGTGAGACACCGCGCCACTCGTTTCGTAGAGTCACTTTCCGTGAGCTTTACTGACGGTAGCCCAACGATCTTCCTTTAGCTCCTGACCTGGCCTGATACTGAATTCATTTGAGTTTCGATGTGCAAGAATGGTCGATCACGATCAGACAAGTCAAGTGACTGGACATATTTTTGGGTCCTGAATTTTTGATACTGAATTCATTTGAGTTTCGATGTGCAAGAATGATCGATCAGACAAGTCAAGTGAACATATTTTTGGGTCCCATCCTGCCCCCCCTTGGCGACACCCATGGGTGTAACTAAAAAACATAACATAAATGATCCATGACTTTGGATCCTGAGCTAGGATTCCCTGTGTTATAAACATTATCGAAACAAACTAAGTTAGGGTACTTATCTGCCGACGTTTGCTTAAAAAACGATGTGTGTCACTCCCAATAGTTCAAACACGCAACAAAATGGCGCCCTATTGATCTTAATTTAATAAGCATGGGTCAGACTGCGTGCTAAAATCTAAATATGGCCCGTGCCAGCTCACTGCACAACCGGGTCGGCGGGTGCAGCTCCCTCGTATCTTTGTATGTTTGAGACTGTAGTATATAGATATTAATACCTATAGATAATAAATGTACCTTTGATCCGGACTACCGTCACCTTCACTACACATAATTAGGTTTTCTTATTTATAATTCGGATTATTCGGATTGCCACACCAAGTAAAGGCGCTCTATGTGACGCGCTTGCATCACTCCGCCGTGGCTAACAATGTGGTGTGGTGGAGTACGTACGCCGGAAGACTGGCTTCTCGCTGAGGGTGCACCAGCTGCAGTCCCGCTACTACGTGCACTTCAGCTCGTTTGTGGTGCGCGTGCCGCGGCCGCTGCAGGACACCATGGCAAGTGCAGACTTCTGACCGAAGGGTATTGTGTTTCGGCGGTTCCGGGGCAATCTGCCGAATCCTGGGATAAATCAGACGACGCAATGGAGCCACGCTGTTACGTCGCCTAAATTAAGCTAGTGTTTGCTTTAAATGTAATTTTGTAGTTCACAGTGCCTTGGTTTACCTAATTACTGTTATAGTGTGTAACTAATTTGAATAAAGAAATAATTAGAAAGGATAAATAAAAAGCCACAACTGTACGCAATCCACTGAGGTGCTATTGGGAATCGAACCCACGACCTCTGCTTGACCGGAGCAGTGCTCTCACCACTGAGCTATAGGACCGCTACAGACAGCGTGAAATAATGTGGGTATAGATATTGTATCTGAACTTGTCATACTTTGTATAAAGAAAATTAATCAACTCATTAACTTGTAACTATTGTATAAAGACACTATTTACTCTCTGATCAAATGAAAATGGACACATTTAGCAAAGAACTTCGTACAAAATGTATCTGTTTTCATTTGTACTTTCTTATTCTGCTCCCACGAGCGAAACATATTTTATTTATTATTTAGAATCCGCTATCTTAGGAGGAAAAAATATAAAGAGGTCAGAAAGTTATCATTATTTGGACATACTTGACGCTTTACTTAAGTTTTTCGTGTAATAGACGCCGAGGGCTGGATTCGACTATACATACTTGTATTCCAAGAATATCCGGTTACCTTCAGATAGCGACAATGGTAAACTATGGTAGACTATGGTAAAAATAAATAAAATTGTATTATTGAAACCAATAAACACACATTCACAATTACACAGAACCAAATAAACTATAACTTTTGGAAATAAAATTATACTATTTTTAGTTAAACAAAAACGAAAAACAAAAAGACTGATTATGATTATGACTACTAGTTTTAATGCCATCACAAGCCAGTATCTTCAGAGACTTCACACTAACAAATCGTTTTTGACATTACATAAACAGTAGCTGATTTAAGCTGTCATCAAATACCGTAGGTATTACTGTCATAATCATCCGAGATTTAGCGTTATTCTTGTAATGAAAGTCTGGTCGAAATCAGCCTAAATAAATACCAGCTTAACCCACCTTAAAACACAATGTACTAAAATTTATTATGTTTATAAAGCAACGTTATTGACATTGTTTTAATTTTGTGTCAATAAATAGCAGTCCTCTGCAAACTCGCGCAAATGAATGCGACTTGTAACTTTCGGGAAAACGTATCAAACAAGAGTTTTATTGAAATTTCAACTGTAGTTATACGTCGTAAGGCGGTTTCGTCGAAAATGCACGAACTTTTGATATTAATAGTTGAAAATGCGTTTCGTTAAACTGATGTTATAAACGCTATTAAAACCATCACAAACATTATTTCGTTAAAATTTTAACTATTGAAATATAAATGTAGGTATTATTTTTAATCCCAATGACCGTAGTGGACGGCGTTCACTACTGTTCACGATAATTTTAGTTTGTATACGTTTAGTTTTATTTACTATTTATTATATATGTATTCTCATAAATATGTATTTATGTACCTAGTGTATTTTCTCCGACATTTGCATCGTGTGCATACACGTTTTGTTGTACACCCATCCCGCACCAATAATGTAGGTATTTTTTTGGCCTTGTAGTTGACTGGTAGAGAATGCCTCACTTAGTCCGCCATTTGTAATTTTGCTTCTTTGTTTTGTGCTATACAGTTTAAATAAATAAATCATCCTTTTGTCGAAAGTGCTAGTTCTTATTGAGTTGAATAGACTTAATTTCAATACCCTTAAAATTCATGATGATGAGTCATTTTACCATATCATGTCACTAAATCTGTCGAATAGCAAATATCAGTTAGAGTCCGTTGCTTGTTAGGTATGCCATGACGTTGCTGAATGGAAAACATTGCAACATTGTCGAATTAGAACGACAGTCACGATTTGAAATATGACGGTTTTCCCATCTCTACTTAAGTCAAACGCGCCAACAAAGCTCAGCACCTGTTAATTACCAGTCATTTACAATTTTTCTTTCAAATTGTCAACTTGTCATTGTTCATCCTGGTTGAACAGCATATATGTATCAGTTACTATTATTAGGGTACGTATTACAATCCCGAAAGTTCATAATACCTACAGTTGAAATACCGATGGTCAAAATACCGAAAATCAAAATACCGAAAGTACGAAAAGCCGATATTCGATATATACCGATGATGATGATGATTTGGTGTAGGGACGCCCGGCCGGAGACAGGCGGGCTGTCGGTCGCTTGGGTGCGTTCATTCAGCCCAGTTCCCAGTTGGAGCCAACGGTTACTGTCCCGGCAGCGCTCCCATACAGCCTTCTTCCTCGAATCTTCTTGTTCTCCTGCAGAAGGAAAGGACATCTTTAAGGTTAATGTCCCTCAGCTCCTCCTCTTCTAGTTTATCTTTCCCGAAGATGCTATAGCGTACTATCGCATACATGCCACACTCTGCTATAACATGCTTACTAGTCTCCTCATGGCCACAATATGAGCAGCTTGGGTCACTTACTACACCCATGACGTTTAGGTGCCTGTTAAGGCTGTTGTGGCCCGAGATTATACCTGTTAATAATCTGAGATTTTTCTTACCTAGTCCCAGGAGATACCTGGTCCTTTTCCTGTTTATGCCTCCTAGTCCGTTGTCTCACGCCATTGTTTGTTGGCCTCTTCCTCCATTAGTCTGGCTATAACTCCTTTCGTGACTTCTGCCGATATTGGCAGTGCAGATTCAGGTCCTATGAGTTCCCTTTCTGCCCCCAGTCTTTCCATCTCGTCTGCCCTTTCATTCCCTATCACACCCTGATGTCCAGGTACCCATGCTACCGTAATCCTTGTGTGCTCTCCAAGTTTGTTTAGGGCTTCCCTACATTCCATTACCAAGGATGAGCTTACCATCGGCTTGTCTAACGCTTTTAGCGCAGCCTGGCTATCTGTGTATATGACGACAGATCCCTCTCTCTGCGAGCATTCATCTATTATTTGCACACATCTCATTATGCCACATACCTCTGCCTGAAATACGCTGGCATACCTCCCCAGAGGTATGTGTACCTTCTTCCCCAGCTTCGGTATCACTACACCGGCTCCTGCCAGTTTCGTCGATTCCCGCCGAGAACTATCCGTAAAACAGACAGTCACGGGGTGTTCTACCTCTATTTTCCAGTTGTCCCTGTCTCCTATATGTATCCTATATTTCTTATCGAACATTTCTCGTCTCTTTATAAGGTCGTTGTTTTGGGTGATCATCCCCATCTTCGAACATGCTTCCCTCTGAATGAGTGCATGTCGCTTATCCACACAACTTCCTCTCCATTCCTTACATGCTTTCATTCTGTACCATTGCTCCATGGCCCTCTTCTCCGCTTCTATTTTAAGTGACTTGAGACCGAGCATGATTTCCATTGCTTGCGTGGGCGTTGTCCTCATTGCCCCCGTATATACCGATGCTCAAAAGACCTATTTTGAAAAGATCGAAAGTTCAAAATCTCGAATTTTATAATACCGAAAGTTTAAAATCTCGAAATTTTATAATCCCGAAAGTTTTGAATCTCGAAATTTTATAATCCCGAAAGTCAAACATTGTCAGTAAAATGCCAATGAAAAATTTTTTTTTTTTAAGAATATGATCATAACTACAACAAAAGGAGCGTTTTTTAGGGATATAAAAAAAAAACTAACCTAACCTAACCCGGCCGAGTCGGATCTGCTCTGAAAGGTGAATCATTTAAAGTTTGAGAATAGGTTGCGGTGAATCAATCACCTTTCAGAGCAGATCCGACTCGGCCGGGTTAGGTTAGGTTAGTTTTTTTTTTTATATCCCTTAAAAACGCTCCTTTTGTTGTACTATTTTAATCGTTCGGCATTTGGACTGTAGGAATTCTAGCCGTCGGGATTACAATCTTCGGGATTTTAGTCTTCGGGATTACAGTCTTCGGGATTACAGTCTTCGGGATTTCATCCTTTCGGTCAAATGTTCCTTCGGGATTTTAAACTTTCGGTCAAATAAACATTCGACATTTTAATTTTCGGCCTTCCATCCATAGGTCTTATGAAATTCGGTATTTTGAACTTCGGCATTGTAATACGTACCCCTATTATTAGTATATCAAAGCCTTATCGAATAAGCCCTTGAAATGATACTTACGATACAAGCGGTGTTTGAAATTAAATGTGTTTCCCCCATCTCTAAGTCAAACGCGCCAACAAAGCTCTGCGCCTGCTAATTACCCGTAATGCATATGCATATGCAGCGCGCTCATTAGCACTCAGAATGAAGCGCGATCAACAAACTAATTGCTTAAAGGGGCTTAAACAGTTAAAGATTCACAACAAGTTAAGCACGTCGTTTTAAGGATTTACTAGAAGCAGTGTTATTGAAGCTACCAATTGAAGTTAATTCTCAATTTGACGTTTGACACTAATTAATCCCAGATCTTACCACTAAATTTCTACTTTAGTGATATGCGCTTTTCGACGTTTTAAGCATTTACTAGAAACAGTGTTATGGAAGCTACTAATTGAAGTAAATAAATAAATAAATAAATATTAAGGGACAACCATACACAAATCGACCTAGTCCCAAACTAAGCAAAGCTTGTACTATGGGTACTAGACGACGATATACATAATATATAAATACATATATAGATAACATCCATGACCCAAGAACAAATATTTTGGACAAATATTTGCCCCGGCCGGGATTCGAACCCGGGACCGCCGACTCAGTAGGCAGGTGTCTACCAACCGAGCCAAACGCGTCGTCAGTTAGTTCTCAATTTGGCGTTTGGCACTTATCAATCCCGGATCTTTCCACTTTATTGAAGTGAAACTTCTAATGCGACTTGCAACAAGGTTGCGTTAAACGTTTAACGCTACCGTGGAGGGGGTAGGAAAGCACTGTTGCGTTAAACGTGCAACGCTCCTGGGGAGGGGGAATAGTAAGAGACAGACCGAGAGTGAAGAAGTTTGTCTTAAAGAAAAAATATGAGTTCACTAAAAATCAATTTCTACTCCTTCCTAATTTCATTTCCACATTACGAAGTTTCACTTCTTCCGCGCGGAGGGACTCCACGCACTATTTTTTTACTTTAGTGATATGCGCTTTTCCACTCTTAGCGTAATGACTTCTCTCATTAAGATGTACATACTGGATTTTAATAGTATAGAAGTTAAAATTGCTAAAGTAAAAACAACCAGAGCGAGCAATATGTTTCAACTTGTCATTGTTCAACTCTGGTCGAATAGCATAAATCGATATGTATCAGTCACTATTATTGGGGATATCAAAGTCTTAATCAAATAAGCCCTTGAAATTATACTTACGATACAAGCGGTGTTTGAAATATAACGGTTTTCCCCATCTCTACTTAAGTCAAACACACGCCAACAAAGCTCAGCGCCTGTTAATTACCCGTAATGCATATGCATAATATGCAGCGCGCTCATTAGCACTCGGAATGAACCGCGAGCAAACAAACTAATTGCTGTATCTTTCACTATTTAAGCCTGTCGCTTTGACGCATTTACTAGAAACAAACTTAAGAGCTATACAGGAGGTTCCATCTTAAATAATTATCTACCACATGAGTAGATACCCTTTCTTGGTTTCGTTAAAAATAAATCTTCAGTTGTTAAATACTTCAAAATAGCGAGTCTATTTTACGAAATACTGAAAAAATACACGTGAAATTGTGAGGGGAAGGGGAGCTTACAAAGAACCTCAACAAATATCACCAGTTTGTCAAAAACTAACCGAAAATAACACGAGTGATTTTTGCACAAGCCCTAACAAGCCCTGATATACATAGTTCAAGTCATAATGCTATTAAAACTATCGTGAGACATCTTTACTAATTATAAAAACGGTATAAACTCACGTAAAAAATGATGAAGAGCTCTAAATGAGTTCGAAACATGTCGGGCCGTTCCTGACAATTTTTACGTGAGTTTATACCGTTTTTATAATTAGTAGTTCAAGTCATGTTCCAAAAAAGTTTATTATTACATTGAGAATGACCTGCTCCATATTTATATCAATTTGTGCAACCTGTTAAACAAACGATATTCGTCACAATTAGGGTGAACCGTTAAATTAATGGAATGTTGTTAATCGCGTGCTGTTAGTTCGCTTTGTCATTTAATAGGATTTCGCTGCGGACGGGGATTGGTACAGCGGGCTTGGGACCTACAGTAGGATCCTATTGCATTAATTGAATGAAATGCTATAACCAGATTCTCTTTCCACTCTCCTCCTGCCCTAATCAGACTGATACGGATCAGACTATTTACGACGCAGTCCATGCGCCCAGTGCGCCCGCGTCACCCCAACCCAAATTACCCCTGTGGCACGGAGATAATCCCATTAGCGGGTTATACTCCCACACAAAGTCCAACTACTGGTAGTGAGGGCTAACCAGCCCTGATACAGTTCAAGTAATGACTTAAAAAAAATGAAATGAAATGAAATAATTTATTCAGTAAGTAGGCCACAACAACATACAAGTCAGATTGTAAATCTACTGGCATTTCGCAAGAAGAGACCGATGTTGAGAAAAAAGCCGAAATAAACTCAACAGTAAGTAATTTTTTCGTAAATAATACTTAAAACAATTATATTACATTAGTACCTACATGCGTACACGTAAAGGAGATATATATAGATACTCCAAATTAATTTGGTAATCCTATTATCCAAGGTAAAGCGATGCATAATGCATTGTCAGGGGCTCCCAAGCCGAAGAAGTTACTTTTAGTACTGAGAGTGAACAATAGATGGCTCTACCGTTAACATTTGTAAATTAATAAAATGTGAATCAGCCAAATTAAGCAGAATTTTCGTGATTAAAATTAACTATAGCATATTTTATAAACAAAACCTAAAATATAAACTGATTTATCATCTTATTTCGAAGAAAACAATAATCATAAATAATCAACCGAAAACACGAAAGTGTTAGCTATGTTTCAGCATCCAAGCATTCGTAGTTGTTTGCAGTGGTAACGCTAGATGGCGTTTTATGTGTATCCCATTGTTGCGCTCACACACAGCCTACGACGGGGTGGCCATACCAATAAAAAAATGTCAGTTTCCCGGCTTTTTGAAACTCCAAATCGTACCTCGAGCGCCCGTTTACAATCGTCGTCTCTTTTAAGACTTTTGCAATGGAGACTCGTCGAGCTTATTATGATTGGAGGACTAGTTTATTTTAAACTATGCACGCTTAAAAAGATGAAAAATAAAGAATATATAGATGAATAAACCAATATTAATAATTTGTACCCAATCCCATAGGTAGTATTGCATAGATCTTATAATTTTTTTTGGATTTCGTCCGATTTTGTTCAAACCCGTCCCTTAATGGATTAGGTATGCACTTTGCGAAATTTCCGAAAACGTAAATCCGTTCTGGCAACACTATGAATCTGTCAACTGGGCATTCCATTCCTTCCAGACCGTTACTTCTGACAGTGCTGCAAACTCTCCTGATTTGTCAGATTATAAATATATGATTTTTAAGAATCTTTAGAATTACTTTTTGGAATCGAACAAATCTCCTAATTTTAGAAAAGTTGTGTAAATACACCATATTTAATATAAGTGTGCGGTCATTTGGCAACGTTGACATCCGATAATTGTCAACCGATTTGTGAGTGGAACGAAACGCGACTGATTCTGACGAATCTGAATATTCTGAATGGCTACTCCGATGTTCGATATTCGGCCAGCGGCGTATAGTGCTGTCCCGTTTACTCATACACTTCGACAGAAGATCGAGAGGGACGGCACTATACGACGGTCGAATTTTGAACATGGGAGTAGCCCTACTGATATTTATGACTGGCTCCTGATTTTTAGGACCTTCTTATTGTCGTTCTTGTTTATTACACGTGATGTGGGAGTTTGCAGCACTGACTTGCGATTCGATTTGTTCTGTTATTGTTTGAGTTGAATGTGATTTTATTTTGCAACCTTGCTTTAAGTTGTTTAAACTGACCTACGCCACCTAACACGGACTTGAAGCAAATTCTTATAGATACGACTTCAAAACCGCTCATAGACATTGTTTGGATCTGAATACCTTCGTCTTCTTATCTTGGGAAAACTGACAAACGAAATGTCTAATTGCGGTAAGTTTTTATTTTCTATATATTGGCCCACTCAGGTATATGACTTAATGTCCTATGTCCCCTGGATGGGACTCAGGTATATAGGTCCACTTAAGCATATAGGTAGGCGAGTCCACTTAGGTATATATGTAAGTGTTGTCTGTAAGACAAACTTAACATTTGAAATAAAGTACATATCGATAAACAAATCACATTTTTATTCTTTAAAGAAACAAAGTTAATAATTAATAAGACCCTAGTCCAAAATTATTGTAATTTGTAAGATAGTAGAACATCATTCAAATCAAACAAATTACAAAGTCACTGAGATAATATCAGTCAATGAGATGAGCACTTACTTAAAATTAAACTATTTGCTTGACCTTCAAATGCTATGTTTTCTGTAATGTTAGAACTTCATACTGCCTTATCAATTTGTAAAGAATGAAGTTAATTCTATTGGTGTTTGTATGTTAAATATTTTATCTAAGTACCTACATTGATATTTCTCAGGACCTGCGCTACAAAAAAGTTGTGTTCATTGGTTACCCATTTATTTTTTATTTTTTTTCCCAAGTTAAGTGAATTGTGAATTCTTTTGGAGAAAAAAGTGATCCTATTTAGCCTTTAACCATTATTGTGTTGATTTAGACCTGTTCGTAAAGAAAAACAAACTACTAATAATTATTATTATTGTATTTTATTTATGTTAAGATACTTAATTTTCTGTTTTAGGAAGCATGACCATAGAACATTTAAACCATGATGAACTGCGTATAACAGATATCTGTGGATCAATCATTTTGAAAATAAAGTGCAAAATGAAGTTGGAAAAAAGACCCGCATTACAAAGAAGTGGACGCTATGGCTGGAAGCTATAGGACCAATTGTCAACTTCATCTTCTGCGGTGTCAGTTGATGGTCCATCAACCACGAGTGGAGTACCTTCATATCCTCACACTTCTGCGGCCAAGTCCATAACGTCGTCACAAGATGCAGCTCTGAAAGCCTGTTCGGTTCTGTATTCTGGGCTGGCGGGACAAAGTGTGCGCAGAGAAATTTGATTAGTTTATAATTGAATTATGTACATGTGTTTTGCTCAATAATTAAGTTGAATTGGTACTTTTTGCAGATAAAAATCAATTTTTGTTGATTTATAAAACACATTGTAATTTTCTTTGAAACGGTCGCTTATTGTTTTTTGTACATATTAGTTAAACAAATGCATATATTTTTTTATAATTTTAACATTTAACATGACTTTCTAATGGAAAACTTATTAGTAGTCAAAAATCACGATTTTTGTTAAATAATAATAATAATAATAATAAATGTTCTTTATTTACAGGTAAACATCCAATATCAAATTACAATACAATACAGCAATTTAAAAAATTATGTTAAATAAAAATTATAAAAAAGTGTGTAAAAGATGTGTAAAAATAACAAAATAAACGTAAATTTAACCTAGTTCTCAACTAGGCCGTCACATCCACAAAAATATATAGCTATTTATTTTTTGTTTCCGTCGCGGTGCACGGAAACCCAATACTTATAAATAGGATTGTCCAAACACCCAGACAGCGCACGTAGAATGCTGTTGTTAGACGAACGCAGACGGCTCCAGAAGGAAGCAATACGTGTCCGCATGATGGCAAAAAAGTCAGGAACTCTGGCCTCGGTTAAATGAGAAAGAAAAAGTTTTTACATATAAATTTATATTAGGTACTTATTATATTTGTCTAATCATTAACCTATTTTCGTAAAGGTAAGTACGCAAGTTAGTGTTCATGCTGTTACTTATACTGTTAGCTTGATAACAATACTTTTATAAAATTTTGTCAGTTTGTGAAAACTAGCCAAGTCAAATCTTGATATTGAATTACACCCCAAGTAACATAAATGCATCGAGTATGTCGCATGTCCTTGTATCTAAAAAAATTAGTGCAAAGAACTTGGCGCCCATATAGATCTCAATTCTTTTGTCGGCGAAGCTTGTCTCTTAGCAAAATTACTCTGCTGGGTTTTTAGGGTTCCGTACCTCAATCGAAAAAACGGAACCCTTATAGGATCACTTTGTTGTCCGTCCGTCCGTCTATCTGTCAAGACTCTTTATTTCGAGAATGCGTTGAGGTATCCAGTTGAAATTAACATAATAAACTCAGGTTTGCGGTTCCTTGAACCTGTGAAAAAATTTAACTTCTACGTTAGCGTGAAAAAAGAGATACGGCCGTTTATATCGCAAAAAATGTACATTTCGACACTCTCAAGGGAATCACAATGATAGGGTACTTCCCGATGACCTAGAACTATAAAATTTGGCAAGTAATATCGTCACATACTACAAATACATATCAAATCTGAAAATTATACATTTGTAAAAAAAATATTAAAAATATAGTCCCTTTAATACATCAAATTTGAAGAAGTCGGTTGCGTTATGTTTGCACGTCATTTGTATGCGGCGTCATATATTTCAGGTGCAAACTTAACAGGCTAATTAAGATAAGTGAAAGTGTGTACGGAACCCTCCGTACGCGGTTTTATTTCTTTTATTGATGAAATTTGGGGTTCTAGTTGTTCTAAGGGATCTAAATACATAAGCTAAATTTCATGTTTTTATCTTAAATAGATTTGGAGTTATTGGGGGGTGCGTGTGCTAGCTCTCTCTCTCACTGAGCGTAAACGTGAGCGAGATGGAAGTGCATGCTCGGAAGCGCGGAAATCATGTTTTTTGAGTTGTGTCATAAACGTGTGCATTTTATATTGAAAATACTTTTACAGTTTTTGAGAACTTATAATAAAATTGTGCATCTATTAAGCTAAAAAACCGGCCAAGAGCATGTCGGGCCACGCTCAGTGTAGGGTTCCGTAGTTGCTCATCCTTCACAATAAACTGCTGTTTTAAGCCCGAGGTTTAAGTTAAGAAAGATTTTAAGCTCTATAAAAAGGTCGTAAACGCCCTAGAAACTGTAATCACTTATTACTTTCTGGAAGTCAACTTACGTCCTTTTAAAGAAAAAATATGAAATTTGGCGATAACTCAAAAACGGCTCAACCGATTTTGTTCAATATAGTTTTCATTGATAGTATTTATAAGGCTTCATTTACATGAATTTTTCCAAATTTTTTTGACCCGTGGTTGAAAAGTTAGATGGGGGGGGGGGGCACTATGTTTTTTGTTTTTGGAGCGAATATTTACAAAACTGCTGACTTTATCAAAAAATTATGTTAGAAGACCCCCATTATTTTTACAAGACCTATCTAACGACAACCCACACACTAGTGTTGAAAAGATAAAAAAAAATCACCCCCACTTTAGGTGTTCGAGAGGTACCCGAAAAATATAAAAATTTTAAATTTTTAATTTACCGTTCTGTCGGCGTTATACATACACATACTTATACCAAATTTCAGCTTTCTAGTACTAATGATCACGGAGCTAAGCCGCGGACGGACAGACGGACATGGCGAAACTATAAGGGTTGCTAGTTGACTAATAAATAAGAAAATTATGAATTTTTGCGATAACTCAAAAACAGCTTGACCGATTTTATTCAATATAGTTTTCATTGAAAGTACTTAAGTATAAACCCTCATTTTCATGAATTTTTCCATATTTTTTTGACCGTGGTTGAAAAGTTAGAGGGGGGGGGGGGACACAATTTTTATAATTTTCGGAGCAAATTTTACAAAACTGCTGATTTTATCAAAAAATAATGTTTGGAGACCCCTATTATTTTTCAAAGACCTATTCAACGACACCCCACACATTAGTGTTGAAACGAAAAATAAATCACCCCCACTATAGGTATCGCTCTTTAGCGATAAGACCGCCTGTTGTCTACCATTATTAAAATTATTGTTCTGTATTGAATTTGTAAATTTTTTTTTGGTGTGCAATAAAGCATTTTGTATTTTTTTTTTGTGTTCGAGAGGTAGGTACCTGAAAAGTTTATTTTTTGGTTTTTATTTTACCGTTATTTCGGCGTAATACATACTCATACCAAATTTCAGCTTTTTAGTACTAATGATCACGGAGCTAAGCCGCGGACGGACGGACAGACGGACATGGCGAAACTATAAGGGTAGTTGACTACGGAACCCTAAAAAGGGTTATGTTTGAGAGATAAAACTATCGAGAAAATTATTACTAATCGTGTTTTCACGCTGACAAGATTGAAGAAAAACTGTTTAAGTTTCTTATTTTCAAGGGACAGATTTTTAATCACTATGGATGTTGAGATCTAGGATCATTCACCTGACGAATTTTGCATGGGTGGGCTCTTAAGTAGTGTAAATATGACATGTGGTGATTATTATGAAATAAAGCAGACAATGATCCTGTACCTATATTGTTCTTATTTAATATTAAAGCAATGCAGGGTCATTCTTAATATCTAACTTTATCCTTACCGGTCCCAAACATCATTTGAATGTTTAAGAAAAGTGACTGCATTATAAAGTTTTTACAAGATTATGAAAGGAAGAAGGTTTAAACATAAACTCAGAAAAAAGGCTTAAGACCTTAACAGTTATGGCCCGGTAAGGATAAATTAGAAAAAAGTTACATTTGTTGATGAGAATGACTCTCCGCACGAATACAGTTACCCTTCAACCTCCCAGATTACTGCACAGAAAAATACAGTCAATTATCTCGCGCGAGAAATTGTAGTTTGTGACTGTTGAGCTTTGTGCTTACGAAAAAAGGTATAGATATTATAGTATAGATAGGTACGGCCCGTCTGAAAGAGATGCCGATACGATTCAAGGTCAGTGCGCATAAGACATTGAGATGCTACTCGTACGATGCCTGCAAAAACGTTTTCTGCATTGACTTGCGTCCGCGCGTGACAGAAAAAGACGCCATCTATCGATCATGTGACGTTATAGTTAGGCTATAGAACAAGACAGCACGCACATCATGTTCCCATTTCTTATTTAGATGGCGTGACCGAGACGCATAAATCGCAGTCTCACTACTGCCATCTGTTGGATAATCGACGGAAAGAAAATAGCCAGTTGAATAGCCAGAGTTAGGGTCGTTCCATTTCCTAGTACCGCTTCGTCAATCTGTACTAGTATAGTATTATATAATCTGTGGCATTGTGCATACAGTTGGATAGAAACAAATAGACAAGCACGTTTCATTGACTGAGCAACCGAATCGAGCGAAACGTCTGTCTAAACTTCGGCCGGCCGGCTTTAAAAAAGCCGGTCATGTGCAAGTCGGACTCGCTCACCGAGGTTTCCATACACCTAAATAATTTTCAACTTTTTTGTTTACTGTATTTTTTGGTAAAGCGGCAACAGAAATAATCATCTGTGAAAATTTCAACTGTGTATCACTGCTTGTCTATTTTGACTGAGACCAAAAAATCGAAAATAATCTCAGTTATAGTCGGCGGATTGCTTTTAGGGTTCCGTACCCCTTAAATGATCACTTTGTTAGCCGCCTCGCCTGTCTGTCCGTCTGTCATTGTGACCAGATCAGATAAAGGCTGACGATTGAATCCTAGAGAAATCGAGGGATCTCTTCAAATATTAAAAACAGCTGTTCTCGGAAATATGATCTCTTTTAAACAATTTGATACAAAGATCAAAACTCAGAATAACACACAAATAGAGGTCACTAAGGTGTAAAACCTTTCATATAAGGCGGTTGTCACACTGCGACGGAATCCGGACGGACGAGCGGTGCTGCGGATTTTTAGCTTGAGCGGAGATGCGGTGTCAGTGTGTTATATACAGTGGGTTTCGTGTAAAAATCAAGATTCTACAGTACAAAGTTAAAAACCGCAGCACTGGACGCCGCTCCGATGTGCGGAGCAGTGTGATAACCGCCTAAACAATGCAAAGATCGACACAAAAGGATAAATTTGAAAGGTCATCTGGGTGTTAGGGTGGTGGAAAGATTAACGCGCTTGACCGGTAATCCAGCCCGTCTAGCATAACTACGCTTCGCGACTCTTGTCGCGCGACATAGCACTGCCCGTCACTATTTCACATTACTGCACAGAAAGAGACAGGTATATATCTCGCGGGTTGCTGGGTTCGACTCCCGATCTCTTTCACCAGGTTATGCACTTCAATTCAATTATTTTCAACTCTCAATTTAACTTATATTTTATCTTGAAGTATCTGTGGGCACCGACATATATCGAAAGATGGCAAAGATATTATCTGCGTATATAAATTGATCTGCGTATAATATCTACCGATATAAATATGGTATAGTATTTTACCAGCAGATAGATACAGGTTGATATCTGCAGATAGAAACAAGTCTACTTCAGTTTGAAGGATTTAGACTGAATGTATCGTCTCGTATATTATCGTATCTGCGTAGTGTGTGATAGTTTCAGATCATTAAGTTATTATATATTAGGTATCGTAGGTATCTGCGTAGTGTGACATGCTACATGTTTCAAAAAATTTATGATCGCTCTTCTTTGATTTCGGTTAATTTAATTAGATTTCCTTCTGTAAGCTATGTTATGTGCAAATCAGCTTGGCAACGGTTCCATCACCCAATTAGGGGGAAAGGCCGCGTTGATGGACTTTTTAAATCGCCCGCATCAAAACAATGGAAAACAATTTATTTCCGTTGACATGTAATGGCCGAATTAAGAGCTACCCCAGCAATTATACAGCTTTCAGTGTAGATCTAGCTGGTTAAACCATCAAGTTCTGTAAGGAGTATAAGATACCACAAAATAGATGGTTTAAAAGTTTGTAATTGTTACTGCAATATAAAATGTTTCAGTTATATCGTATATCGTATAAGTTCTGTAAGGAGTATGAGTATGACATACCACAAAATAGATGGTTTAAAAGTTTGTAATTGTTACTGCAATATAAAATGTTTCAGTTATATCGTATTTCGTATAAGTTCTGTAAGGAGTATAAGATACTACAAAATATTGACAAAATGTACCAAATGCTATAATATAGATTTAAAACTGTTTGTTTTTCCTTAATTGGACTAGACTTATCAACGAGAACGAATATTGAAGAAATATTGCATATTTCGTTCACATTTTCAACCACGCGACCCACTCTAGAAACATTTCCACGCAGCCAATCTCTCTAAGGCACTTTACGATATTTTTCACTCAAATTCCCTTGCAACTTTATGTGAAAAGTCAATCATCGTCAGGTCAGAGGACCCGCCAGCTATGCCCGAGCGCGCGTTGAAGCCCAGCGAGTTGTTGACGCGCAAGCTATTACTACTGTGAGAGGTTTAATATCATATACTTGCCGGCAAACTTTATGAAAAAAATTGGGCAAGTGCGAGTCGGAATCGCGCACCGAGGGTTCCGTACAAACAGTTTTCATCCTTAAGTGGTTAAGTTAAGTTTGCACCTGGTATGTATAGCGCCCCATACAAATGAAGTGCAAAGTTAACGCAACCAACCCGTTTGTTGTATGGGAGCCCCCCTTAAATATTTATTTTATTTCATTTTTAGTATTTGTTGTTATAGCGGCAATAGAAATACATCATCTGTGAAAATTTCAACTGTCTAGCTATCACCGTTCTTGAGATACAGCCTGGTGACAGACGGACGGACGGACGGACGGACGGACGGACAGCGAAGTCTACGTAATAGGGTCCCGTTTTTACCCTTTGGGTACGGAACCCTAAAAATGGCGGATCTGCGTATTTACATTTGTACGTAAATCGGCTACTGCGCAGTCAATGTTATGCTCAAGAAGTTTGCCGGCAACTGTAGGTAAGTACCGTTAAGGCCGCCTGTTGTATACCGCTATTTAAAAATAGTATTTGTTTTGTTTCCTTTTTAAACTTGTATTGGTGTGCAATAAAGTATTGTTGCATAATAATATTTATAATCAGAACCTTATCACAACAAACAAAAATCATATCGCATGCAAGAATAATGTACAATCGCACCACACACATTAAAAAAAAAATTAGGCAAGTGCGAGTCCGATTCGCGCATGAAAGGTTCCGTACCATAATCTATAACAAGTTTTTTGTATGGGAGCCCCCCTTAAATATTTATTTTATTTTATTTTTAGTATTTTTTGTTATAGCGGCAATAGAAATACATCATCTGTGAAAATTTCAACTGTCTAGCTATCACCGTTCTTGAGATACAGCCTGGTGACAGACGGACGGGCGGACGGACGGACAGCGAAGTCTCATTAATAGGGTTCCGTTTTTACCCTTTGGGCACGGAACCCTAAAAAAAGAAAGTATGAATTAAGGGTATTATAATACCAAAAAATAGCTCTATACCGCATAATATAGTCCAACAGGGTGTTTTTCAGCTGACGCCATTTTATTATTGCGGATTTTTAGTGGTATTAATTTATTTTATTGTCAACTAAAAATTTTTGGTAACTGACGTTGAAAGTCGGTTCACCGACTGTCACTGATGAAAACAAAGAGGAAACAGAACAGGACTAAATATTCCGCAAATTTCAAGTAATCTTTGTATAATAAAGCCAAAACTATCCACTGTGATGACAGTCAAGTTTTTTCAATAGGATTCAGTATTTATTTCGCAAGAACAACGAAGAATTGAGCAGCATGCCGGTATACAATGTTTTAAATTTGGTTAATGACAAATGCTTGACAAATCGCTACTGAAGTTTAATAATGTAAATATATGACATATGTTCATTATTGCCATATGAAAGCTGTTTAGGGCCACTATCCCTAGGCCGGACCGATATTGCCTAAACTAAGGTGAAAGGTAGAACCGGGCACTGTTCGCTGGTGAATAAACTACTACAGTGTGTGTGTGCATGTACATTACTCACACAAACATGGCTCACCCGCGCTCGTGAGATAAAAGTACTGTACCTTAACCCCTCCTATGCGATGTCAAAAATTTGCTAATCAACATGAAACTAACTAATATTTTAAGGCTCCTTATCCGTTCAAAATTGCTGATTGTTTTAGAAAATTTTCGCTATGATTAAACATGTTTCTTAATATATCATCAATGTTACTTAGAACATGGCTATTGAGATTTATTGGCACATATTTCAAAGCGAAATTTCGGTTAGAATTTTTCCTTGATAATTTTTGTTTTAAAATTGCTCGAAATTGACAAAATTCAGGCAGAAAACTGGGTTTTTCAATGATTTTTCAACTTATTTTTTACTACACGCAATGAAAGCATGAAATAGCTATGTTACTTTCTAGAACTCGGGAAAAAGTATTTAAAAAAGTTGGTTGAAATTATCGATTTATTTGTCATAATATGAAAAAATAATTGAAAGGAATAAGGCCTCTTAACGTAAAACTGAAATGTCCAACACGGATCCGTGTTTAAGAATACAGGGGATAAATCGATTTTAGGTTTTAAAATGTATTGTCAGAATGGACTTTTTCGGTGGGGCACTATAGTATGTGTAAAGCATTTTCCCTGGCATTTTACCCCACACCAAAACATAATTTACATAAACTACCACGCTCAGCACGTCATTATCTACTTAACGTGTGTTGCCACACTAAAGGAGCATCCGGAGCGCATAAATAATTTAACTTAATGTCACCAGGGTGGCCACACTTTTCATGTAATGGACTATGCATTATAGATGGCAACACTTTTACTAAAGCGGATACGCTTTGGTTTGGGGCAAATGGGATAATGGAAAGGCGAGGGTTCGCTTTCAAATTGAGTTTACTAGCACAAGCGGTGTGAATATTTTAGTTTTTACTAGTAAGAGTTATGTAGGAGTATGTTATAAGGGTGCGGTTCCACTGGAGCGGAGATATGCGGAATAGACCCATCACCTGAGTTGAAATCTTTTTCTCAGCTCCGCTTTTGTGATTAGTTAATTCCGCACGTCTCCAGTCCGCTTCAGTAAAAACGCACCCTAAATATCGCATAATACGAGTAGTAGTCAATCAAGATAACGGTATTTTTCGTAAAAAAAACGAAAAGTGAATACTTATTTTATTCGGATGAGGTTATTAGTACTTGTAAATTGTACTAATAAACAAAGTAATCAAATTTTGGAATACAATTTTAACCTAGTTGTATCGAAATGAAACTTTGCTTCCTTACTGGAAGACGGAACAACTAAGTCATAATCATAACTACGACGATGTGGTGGCGCAGTTTGTAGTGAAGCTACTTACTGAGCCGGCAGTTCTAGGTTCGAATTCAGGTCAAGACAAATATTTGTTCGATGAACTCAAATATTGATCTATATTTTTATATATTATACTATATTTTTGCTTTAATGCAGACGTAGCATATAACGATGTAAAAGCTTAGACGTTACACTACCCAAATATTTAATTTTCACATCATTGCAATAGTACAATTTGATTGCGCCTTTACTAAGACTTTAATCAGTTAGAAATGTGACATCAGAGTTTCAGACTCAGATAGCGAACAAAGGCTTGGTCCAGTGAACAATAGTCGTTATGGAAATCTCGTCTGTCATGGTCGCATTCTTACTGCGATGCATTGTTATTAATGATCTTAGAATAATACAAGATTTACAGTAAAGCCGGTGAATTAAATGATAGGTCTCCGAGGTTTGACGTTCCTAATAGCATCCACCCCAATATGGTTCTAGTGTCCACTGCCCACCTCAGCGGGCCTATGATGTTTGCTTTTATCACGCGATAAAAAAGTGACAAAGCATCCGTCACGTTTTGACAAGATGCGAGTGTAAGAGGCACATGCTCTGTCACTTATTTATCACGTGATAATAGCCCATTGGATGCTGGGTTACCCATCGAAATTCATGGCTTCAGCTCATAGGCCATGGCCAGGCCCTAATTCAGGCCCCGTGTGAAGAATCATTTTAGATACAAATCCGAAATATCCATATTACAGCGGTATGGTCCATTTACCTTTGATTTACAATATGATATATATAATACAGCTCGAATATTAATGGAAATATATTGTAGAAGCCGTTAATCAGTAAAGTAAGAGATAAGATCACATTTTCTGGCACAGATCGCGAACAAAGGCTTTGTCCAATGTCTAGTGCACAATAGTCGTCAAGTTCTGTCATTTTCACACCTGGTGGCTGCATTGTCATTAGTTATTATTGTGCCCTATATTTTGAATACTGCAAGATTTATTGTATTTTAACCAAGGCTTAATTGAATAGGTTCGATGTTTCTTGTCATGATAAATTTAACACTTAAGACGCGTGGTCAGACTGACCACGCTCATAAGAGCTCTGTCAAGGACAAAGTCAGAAGAATATACAAAGACCTGTTTTGTGTAGGGATTGTTTTTTTCATAATCATAAAATACTTAAATATTTGCAAATTTTTCCATATTTTCTAGAGTAAATTGGGTCCTATATTGATCGAATATCAAATTAAAATACATGATATTGTAATTTAATGCTTGGGAATGTTAACCACAATCATAAAGGTCGTTTGTATTTTAATGTTAATATAGGCTCCATAGCCCTCTGAAGTCCTACCGTGCCATCAGAAGTTATTTATTCTTTAAGAAATAATTTAGATACTTATATTTGTAAAGCAATCCCACTTAGGCTCTTATTCAATGTTTCATTATTGAGCCTCCCCAAAATTGATATGTCAGAGAGACATATGAGCTTCATTCTGTTGGCACGTCAACTGAGTTGGAATTATTCTCGCGAGAAATTGGTCATCAACGGGCCTAATTGACGAAATTCGTAGCTTTGTTAACAGCGGGTTTTTAAAGGTTTCGTTATTTACAAGTATTGACCGATGTCATCGGTTCACCGTTTCGTTTCGTTTCGGCGACTACACTCAGCAGCAGTTCTGCTGCAAGGACGCGGAGGCGTTGAGCATGCAAGAGAGGGAGGGACATACGAAATAGCTCTGAAGCGCATACTGGCACAATACCGAAGGTAGTTCAGGGTAGTATAGAAACCTTAACATTCCCTGGCCAGAGCTTTCGGTTCTGAGACAGGATGGAGAATATTCCCACACGTACCAAGAAGTTTGGCAATTCCTTCATATGCCGAGCTATAGGTATTAAAATAAATAATAAATAAAATAAATATTAAGGGACAATCATACACAAATCGACCTAGTCCCAAACTAAGCAAAGCTTGTACTATGGGTACTAGACGACGATATACATAATATATAAATACATATATAGATAACATCCATGACCCAAGAACAAATATTTTGCACAAATATTTGCCCCGGCCGGGATTCGAACCCGGGACCGCCGACTCAGTAGGCAGGTGTCTACCAACCGAGCCAAACGCGTCGTCAAATATGGAGCTGTTTGCCAGCTCATGTGTTTGCTCCTTCTTATAACATATAAGGGACCCTTCAAACGAAGCATGAAAAAGCATCGCTTGGGCCAGCATGGCAGTGTCAATGACATGGTACCGTTGGTTACTTGTCAGTTGCCATTGCGACTTAGGCTCCCCTTATTGCTTACCATCAGGTGAAGTGGAGCGACTATGTTGTGCCGTTAAAAAAAATAAAAAAAGTTGACCTAGAACTATGAGTAGTACTGTCTGTAATACCGTTTTATAGTATAAGTACTTATAGGAAAAATTCTGATAAATAAATACATTTGTAAATAGTTCATAAAAATATAGTTTATAATTAAAGTACGTAATCATTTAATCAAGCATCGAGCTTAAACAACGTTATAAATTTGTACGGAACCCTCGCTGGGCGAGTGTGATCCACTCGGTCGGTTTTTTTTTTTCTAGATTGCGCCCGTCTTGTCACAATCACAATATGTCACAAGCTCTTTGCAAATAACACCGCTATGACTGAATCGGTCTTATCACTAAAGAGCGATCTCTTCCAGACAACCTTTGGGCAGTGAAATTGATGAAAATGTAACTAATACAGAGTAGGTGCAGCAAAAGGCGAAGGGAGCACATAATTGGATACTAACAGAAAACAAGTACACATATGGGTACACATACATAAATAGATATACATAAACTTACACATACATACATACATATATAATAGTCAGCAATATAGTCAGTGACGAAAAACAGTTTCATAAATGATACCAACAATACGTTTTATACGTTTTACGTTTCTTTGTAAGACTTATATTTAAAAATACCCAAGCAAAACGCCCGAAACCATTCCCAGTCGTAAGCGTAATTTACTATACGAAACACAGGCAGGAAAAGAGCATTCCATTAAATGATATTACATAGTTACCCACCGGAACCGACAGGTATTTAATTAATGTCATTATAGTGCGGTTGTGATAGATTGGTTGTTGTTGTAATTATAACAACGCATATTATGTTTAAAAAATGATCAGTTGCGAATATTATGTTTTGGGACTATATTGGCAGTTGCAAAATTGTCGCCATATAATTATTATGGGGCTTCTAAACAGGCCATATTTTACTGCAATTTGTGGCCGGCAACTATGGCCGTCCTTCTCTGACACCCTACGCTAGATCAAGATGCAAATAATGGCCGGCCACAAATTGCAGCAAAACATGGCTCGTTTAGAAGCCGCTTTATAAATAGCGCCCTCTTGACATTCCTCATAATATATTAGTGAGCAGGTTTTAATATAACATCTGTACTTTTTGATATGGTAGGGTGCTCTTGCTTGTCTTGCTTGTCTACCTGGCGAACTTGTCCCGACTTGTCTCAGAGTGTATACAGACAAAAGACGAGGTCAAGGACCATTACACGTATGCGTCACGCTGCTACGACCTCTACGGCGTAGCACTCGTAGCCTGCGTTACCACTAAGAGCTAAGCTGCGTAGCACAAATTCACAACCAAAGATTTCGTATTAGCGCCGCGCTCGGGTACGTATTACAATGCCGAAGTTCAAAATACCGAATTTCATAAGACCTATGGATGGAAGGCCGAAAATTAAAATGTCGAATGTTTATTTGACCGAAAGTTTAAAATCCCGAAAGAACGTTTGACCGAAAGGTTGAAATCCCGAAGACTGTAATCCCGAAGACTGTAATCCCGAAGATTGTAATCCCGAAGACTGTAATCCCGACGGCTAGAATTCCTACAGTTCAAATGCCGAACGATTAAAATAGTACAACAAAAGGAGCGTTTTTTAGGGATATAAAAAAAAAACTAACCTAACCTAACCCGGCCGAGTCGGATCTGCTCTGAAAGGTGATTGATTCACCTCAACCTATTCTTAAACTTTAAATGATTCACCTTTCAGAGCAGATCCGACTCGGCCGGGTTAGGTTAGGTTAGTTTTTTTTTTTTATATCCCTAAAAAACGCTCCTTTTGTTGTAGTTATGATCATATTCTTAAAAGAAAAAAATATATTTTTTCATTGGCATTTTACTGACAATGGTTGGATTATAAAATTTCGAGATTCAAAACTTTCGGGATTATAAAATTTCGAGATTCAAAACTTTCGGGATTATAAAGTTTCGAGATTTTAAACTTTCGGTATTACAAAATTCGAGATTTGGAACTTTCGATCTTTTCAAAATAGGTCTTTTGAGCATCGGTATATCGAATATCGGCTTTTCGTTCTTTCGGTATTTTGACCATCGGTATTTCAACTGTAGGTGTTATGAACTTTCGGGATTGTAATACGTACCCGCCGCGCTCGTAGCCAATAGCAAAGAAATGTGTGCGGTATACTTATAAGGGATTATGTAGCCGTATGTATTTGTCCGCTCATCATGGTGAAACGGCTGAACGGATTTTAACCAATTTCGGTATGGCGATAGCTGATGGATGTTCAATGATTGATTATAGAAAACAAACTTTACGTGGACATTTAAAAGCGCTTGTTGTCTTAAGTCGATAAAACATCATGTATCTCAAGCTTCTAAACTCTAAAAGTTCATAAGGACTTCTCAGATCACATGCAGCCTTCGTAACGAGGACAACATAAGGACATTTCAAAAGCAACTTTAACTCCACCGATACACTGTTTATAATTCAAACACGATATACGACCTTGCGACAGCCACGTAGAGCACATCCTTAACTTTGCAAAACGGAAATTGAAATTGTAAAATTTACAATAGCGCTTAAACTTGGGAGGACAAAAGATAAATCCTTGGGCGATGCCAAGTGTATAGATAGAATAGACAAAGCAAGCGTCTGCGATTTCTATAAGCTAATTAAACAAATTATTTTAATGACACATCATGCCGGATCTCTTCGTAAAAAATCATTATTAAAAGTCATAATGTAAGACAGAATTACCCAATAAGTAGGATTTTTGAAACGTTCAGCCAATAGAACTGTGATAGATCCCTTTTATTAGCGATCACTCCCAGCTTTCTCTTGTAAATGTGTATTTCTGATAAAGGAAAATAATTTTCAAATGCACCCTAAAGAAAAATACGACGATGATTGAAATTTCAAAGATCCTTAAAGACATAGGAACGGCTAAGTTTCTAGTTGCGACCTTTCAAAAAAATTATATTTATAACAAATATTTGTAAAAATAAACCATCGATAATCGAGTTTATCGATATGGAAATCCCCCCTACGACCACGTGGTTCGACAGCTTTGCTTGAATTTGAATTCCTTGCTGTGCGACATGTCGGACTCTTAGGATATTTTTATTCCACTTAGTTCAACCATCGGACCGAGAGGATTTTAAAAATCCCACTTGGTCCAATGGTCGAACCACGAGGAATATTAAATTCCAGTTGGTTCGACCCTCAAACTATGTACATAGGGGAAATCCCAACCTGACACTTTCCATATTCCGAGGTTTGCTTATGAATATCGATTTTATAAAAGTCAATAATATATACGACAGCCAAACGATACTAAATGGGTGGATCAACTTTTTCTTGTTGTTATTCTGTCCCGTCACCTAGGAGAACATGGTGGTTAAACTTCTTAGAAGTGTTGATAATTTATAATATTGGTATTTTCAAGAGATATTCCAAATAAGAATGGTTTTATAACTGCTGCAATTACAATATTTTTGTTAAACATTGCCGCCAAAAATCGTAATTTTAAGGAGTAACAGGGGACATCACCATGACAACAAGCAACAGAAAAAAGTTGATTGACCCAAATACTTATGTGCGATGTCTAAATAGAATACGTCTCTGAACGTGATCGCGTAAGACGTGAATGGAAAAGTTGGCGTGAGTTCCATTCAGAATGTCGGATGTTTCACCAACAACTACGAAAGTTACGTCAAAGCTTTGTACAGGAGACAGGTCAGGTAGCCCATCAGACATTTATAGACAAAAGTTAGGTTTGGACACTTTTGTGACACTTATTTGTACACTCAAACGGTTACTTATCTTAGTCCGATTTTTTATTTGCAGAGAACGCCTTAAGGGGTTCGTCTCTTGTACTTTTTTTAGTGTGCAAAGCTTACATAAAATAAATACCACCTAAAACAGATGGATCTGTGAATAGAAATTAATCACACTGATACTATAAAGGCGAAAGTTTGTGAGTGTGCTTGTTTGTATGTATATTTGTTACTTCGTTACGGCTGGACCAATTTTGATAAATTTTAGTATGAAGATAGCTGACACCCTGGATTAACGATTAAGCCACTTTTTATCTCGAAAAATGTAGTGTTCCAGTGATATAATCGAGATCAAACCTAAATTAAACAGGACCACCGCAAATCCATAATTGAACACTATAATATCAGCCAAGACAACATCACAATAGCTGCCAAGTGTATTGCCCAAAGCAAATTTATTAGACAAGCTCCATTCAATCTACTTGGCACGCTACACACTGGGCTATGTTGGCCGAGTACCGATATTTACTCGTCTAAGGTGAATTCGCCAAATTAATTGAGATTGACGTTGTACATTATGTTGAGCAACAACACACACACACACCTACACACACCTAGAGGCGAGAACGTATAGAAAATAATGGTTCAATCATATTATACAACTAAATAATTGGAAAAATCATGCGATTGAGTAAAGGTTTTTAAAGTGTTCCGTACCTCAAAAGGAAAACACGGAACCTTGTTGTAAGTCCGCCCGCTTGTCTGCCAAGACTCTTTATCTCGGGAACGTGTGGACCTACATATCTAGAGTTGTTACATGAAATTAAAACCATATACTCATGTTTGACAGACCCTTGAAGCTGTGAAAAAATCAAACTTATCGTAAAGAAAAAATTCGGCCATTTAAGCCGCAAAAAACTTTCGACACTCAAGGTAATCATAATTACATACCATTAGGGTATTTTCCGTTGATCTAGAACTATAAAATTTAGCAAGTATACTACCGTTTTAAACTAAAAGTATAGGAAAAATCTGATAACTACCTACTGTAATAAAAAAAAATTGTTACCTTAATAATAATACCTTATTACACCGTCGGTTACACCCGGTATTGCAGTTATGATCGGGAGCAATATTCTTTCTAATGACATTTGACCAAGATCTCGACTTGATATTTTATTTGTCAGTCATAATTAATATACTTTGCTTAATGCGCGGTTACATTATGTAAGAATTGTTACTCGAATTATAATCCTACTGTGAACCGACTACGTTGAAGCAAAAGATATGCTTTTTTTTCTCTTCCACAACGAAGTTACGAACAAAAACAAAAAGAAACACAAACATACACCTTATAGGTACGAGAATTGCATCAAGTTCACAGAATCTCCATTAATCTCACACTATACACAAATCTTACACTAAATATGTCAAATTCTGGCACAATTTGCATAAGGCAGAATCTGTAACTTCACCACAAAAAGGCTTAAGTCACAGACTTTGCCTATGACATTGCGTCTTTTTATAACATTATGCAGTGACTTCGTCAGTATCTTGGGTAGGGTTGTCACACTGAAAGAAAAAAAAAGTTAACAGTAGCCCAAATGTTAGCTGCTAGTAAATATATCGGAGGACTGACAAACTGAGGTCTACTAGTAACCAAAATAAGTTGTGTAAAATTTACATAATTTTGGTTACTACTTAGCACAATTTGGCTATTTCTGAACCATATTTTCAGTGCAACCCCGTTTCTATAGATCTAGAGCATGCGTCCCGCCCGGGTTCACGCGGTCACATTTTCAGGCTAGTACTGCTAGTACAGTTGTAATTTTGAGGAATTTGAGCATAGCATCCGGCGCCCTCTTCTTTAGCTCTTCTCTCCATGCTTTTTAATATGCTGACGGGCAGTATATCTTACCCAGTTAGGTCGTGAAGGAGTGCATTTGTTTTTTAGGGTTCCGTACCCAAAGGGTAAAAACGGGACCCTATTACTAAGACTTCGCTGTCCGTCCGTCTGTCACCAGGCTGTATCTCAAGAACGGTGATAGCTAGACACTTGAAATTTTCACAGATGATGTATTTCTATTGCCGCTATAACAACAAATACTAAAAATAAAATAAAATAAATATTTAAGGGGGGCTCCCATACAACAAACTTGTTAAAGATTATATTTATATATATATATATATATAGGTACGGAACCCTTCATGCGCGAGTCGGACTCGCACTTGCCCAATTTTTTTATTTACGATAGACAAGCATTCGACCTCGATTGCACCCGATGTTAGGTGACAATAAGGCCTGCGATGGAGCACGCTTGCCTTAAAAATACCTATTCCCTCTTGACTTGAAGAGATCCAAGTTATATTTTTCAGGGAAAATGTGCGCAGGAAGAGTTCCAATCCTTTGCTGTCCTGATAAGAAAAGTAGACCCAAAGCGTTTCGTACAAATCAGTGGTATATCGACAACATAAGGGTGGAATCCAAGTCCGCGTCGAGTATTGTGATCTCGGAATGGAGAAGGTGGAATCAGTTCATGAAATCCTAATGTACACTCACAGAAGTGTATCCTGTAAAAAACCGATAAACAGGCGATTCTCCAGGTTCGAGGTTCTGCAGAACGAAGGGGTCGCCTATTAGATTCTTCGCACGTTTTTATGGTTCTTCTTAAGACTGTTTAAGACTCCGCTCTCCGTCCGTCTGCCTGTCTGTCCGTCTATCACCAGGCTATATCTCATGAACCGCGATAAGTTAGACAGTTGAAATTTTTACAGATGATGTATTTCAATTGCGGCTATAACAAAAAATTCACAGATCTCGTGCCTTTCACGACCTTCTGGTACATTGGAAATGCACTAAGATAGGGCAAACTATAATGGAAACAACTCTTTGCGCAAGAGAAACACAAGGGTTAGTAGCAGGTACCGGCGAGTAACGTTATTTTTTATAAATGGACTACGCCCTTTAACAAAGCTCAGCCTTTTTTTCGCCTTTTGCACACACGCTTTCGTCCGCCAGATGTGGAATCATCAGCATTACCCAAGCCACGCTATTCCTACGTTCGAGAAGACGAAGTATAGAAATAATAATCATAATTTTTTAGTTGAAGGAACTTTCTACTTCATGTGTCAAACAATTTATCTTGTAACAAATGAAAAAAACAGTCTATAGGTAAGTTCTCGTTCTCTACGTATAAAATAAGATAAAGGATAGTGGAGTCATAAAGCAATAGTAATTATATTGTTAAAATAAGTTGAGACCATACAAAAAATATGACTTCATTGTTTATAGCCACTCAATTGCTTTTGGTAACTACGGCTACCTGTCAACGCTTTTATTTTATTATATAAATAGAGTTCAACTCAAAATTCGAAGAAAGTGAGTAGATAGGGCCGCTTACGAGCAATAATACAAAAAAATGACTATGAAAAGGGTGGTACAGAGCCTGTCGCACGTGTCACAGTAATAATAAAATAAGTTGAAAATTAATATTTACTTCATCACGCCATCGCCAAGTAGTAGGCAGAGTAAATTTTGTTTTCTCAAACATGCAATGAAATATTGTCTTTACGTTCCTTATAATAGGCTCGGAAGTATCGCTTTTTGGGCGCAACAACTCGAGGGGACTGTAAAGGGATTTCATACTGCTTTTCAGGCCTAGGCCTGCAAAGTAACTTTTTTTTGGTTTCAACAACAAGGTCATTCACACAGCTGGCTGGTTTGACAAAAAGCAGGTTTTGTTTTTAAAGGTTGCAGTTGGTTGTTAGACTAAAATGTCCTATTTGTCAATTAATAAAATGTTGTTCTTTGAACTATATTTTTTTATTTCATTGTATGTTTGAGAAAAGCACTATACATGCCTCGTCGTGAAAACGGATTCCCGGCCTCGTATCACTATCCGGCCTCGCTCGCACGCTCGCTCGGCCGTATATACCTACTCATTTTCCCGGCCTCTGATGTAATGTACTATTTGTTTAATTTATACGATTCATTTTCAAAGTACTAGAAGGGCACGAGATTGTATGATACATAGGTAGTAGATTGTATAGCAAATAGAGAACCAAAGAAATAAAAAAAAATTACATAAAAGTATTTTATTGTATACATTATATATTTTTTTTTCTTACTTCACAACAAACATCTAAAAACATCAAGGTTTACAACTTAACTAAAAAAATATTAAACTTACTAGTACACGAAACTCACTAGTATACGCGCGCGCCGCACGCCGCGAAAACTCCGCCACATAAAGGTAAAGCTTTCTCCAACTCCATTACAGATAGTAAAGTTCCGTTTTTTGCAAACTGTAGCCCAACTCAATACCCCGAGTGCTTTTTTTAATTTTTTCGATATCGCTTTTCGTTTTTGAGATATCGTCGATTTAAGTTGAAAAGTCGCAAAATAATCACGTAATTTTTCGACATTTTTGCACTTTTTCGAAAAAAATTTTGACTTTTTCAACTTTTTTTTACACCATCTTGTAGATCTCGTCAAGACACGTCTTTTGATACCCCATTGACCCGCGTAGCCTCAAAATTGACGACGCCAGAGCGATGTCGCACTTTCGCTGAAAACGGTCCCCTACCAACGCGATCGAAAAAACATTTCCAATGTTAAAATACTAAAAAACAGAATAAAATAAATATTTAACACTTGGCTGGTTTTTATAGCCAAGTCCCTAAAATTGGTCACAAATATACCGCAAATCTGTGCACTAGGTTTGGCAACCCTAATCCTGGGGTACAAAGCGGACTGATTGTGTGATACGAGCTGTTTGCTTCGTTAGGGCATTTTCATTTAAATGGAGATGTTGCATTTCTTGTGATGAACACGAAAAGGAAGCTGTACTTATAGCAGTAGCTGGCAGGCACCCGCGACTGTTTTGAACTAAATAAATATTCTGTTGAGTGATTTTGGCAGATGTACTCGTAAGTATGTGAGTGTAATAAACCTATTTTCTATGTAGAAGGGTCAGGGTATTAGTTCTGAAATTTTTCTTTTTTCTTTCTAACGCCCAAACGACTGGACGGATTTTAACCAATTTTAGTACAGTGATAATTAGACATCCAGGTACAGAAAAAAACAATGCGGGTGAAGTTGCTATGTAATTGTCTTTTTAATTGAAATTAGAAGGTCCCAATCCCAACCCGTGCAACATTAGCAACGTTTTTTTTTAGAAAACTTAATTTTATTGCAGGATTTAGATTTTAGGAATATACTTGAGTAGGTAATATTATAAATTCATCATCCCTCGATTTTCATTTACCTAGTTTAAATGAACAGCAAGAATCCATGCAAGTCCCATTCAAAATCTGAATGAATGATTAAATTTCCAAGAATAATAAAATTATTAACTTGTTTATGGACTTCCCGTTTTAAATCGGTAATCAAAATAAAATGAAGACGGATTACCATAAAGTTTTAATTAATACTAATCGGGCCGATTCGGGGCGAATAAATACTGAAGAAGATGTACAGTCAAGCTCTGAGTGGATGACGAGTATAATTCGAGATAATTCAATTTCATAAAATTACGTTCTGAAGTTAACTGTAATCGCAAATGTTGTATATTTCTGTTTTTCAACAGGAATTGCTGGAGCAATTGATAAATACTCAAGTCAAGATTTAATGCATGTACTTTATTCAGTGACTTGACATAACGCCACACCCTGACAGTTCCTTTTGTGTAGCCGACCTTATAAGATACAACAGTTGTTATTTATTTATTATTTAAGAGCCTATATTGTCCCACTGCTGGGCAAAGGCCTCCCTCTCATTCTTCCACGCGTCCCTGTCCCGAGCAATCTCCCACCAGTCTCGGTGAAACATGGATACAACACAGATACAACAGTAAGTTGATAATTGTTGGTTGTAAGTGGGTAAAAACACGAAAAAATATATAAGCGTCGCTTTGAGAACCGCATCTTTTGGGATTCGTTAAAAATAGAAGCGGGAAAACCGCGGACAAAACTTAACCATTAAGTATAAATTCATCATCATAAATTTAAGAGTCAAACTCTTGTCGGTATAACTGATGCAAGGCAAAGTCGAGGGAACCAGACCACGCGGAAGATCACCGCTGAGGTGGACGGACCACTCAGTTCTTATATTTATATATTATAGTTTACGCGAGGTTTGGCACCGACTTCGAAGGGTGAGTCAAATGTAATCTGTACTTGAATGGGTTATTTTTTTTGGCTTTTTAATTTTAATGAAGTCGGTTTTTTTTTTTGTTTTTTTTTTTTTTTTTGCTTTTTAGTGATTCATATAAAAGTTCTAGTGGCCATCTGTGGTGTTCATCATCAGTTTCCTTACACCAAATCCTATTTACTAAATGTAAATTCTTGACTTTATCAATAAATTACCGAAAGCGCCGTACATGTCCCTATAACATTTGAAGAGTTCCCTCGATTTCTCCTAGATTCCATCATCAGATCCCGACTTGGTGCCAACGGGACCAACTCGGAGTTATACCCTTTCCATTAAAAAAAAAATTGAAAATCGGTTCACGGTTCTCAGATATCAAGTAACATACATACAAAAAAAAATTGTTCGAATTGAGAACCTCCTCCTTTTTTGAAGTCTGTTAAAAACCGCCGTCAACGGTCCTCTACACGAATGTACCAGGAGGGCAGCAGTACGAGAAGCATGGCGTCGCATTGTAAAGCAGGCCACAAAATCAACGACGTGACGGCCACGACCACTCTGGCAAGAGTGTACCGCCAAAGAAGGAGATAAGCTGATGCAGTAGGTATGTAGTTTTCTCCATCTAACTCCATCCATAGCCACTTGCTTGACTTCCCTGTACGACATGACTTCTATCTTCTCTTTAATTTGTTTAATGTAACTTATTCTTGGCCCTTCTCGTCCTCGCTTTCCCTCAACCTTTCCTTCTATGATGTTATTTATAAAAGTATCATGTCGTATTTATAAGGTGGCCTAACATTATTCCTTTCCTATTCTCTAATATGAATTAAAAAAGAGATTTATTGTAAGAATCAAAATAACAATAAATTAAATTAAACAATAAAACAAATAACTAAACCTATTATTTAATTTGTATTAAGCGGTTTACACTCACGTGAAATTCACGTAAATCAGTGACGAGGTTGCCGCGGTGGTGTACGGGTAGCCGTCCCTGATGAAGAGCTCCATACGAGTTCGAAACATCTCACGAAAGTTTTAGTAAGATTAAACCTATTATTAAATTATTATCTAATCAAAAAGCCCGCCCGAATCGTTCCTGGTGCTAAAGTGCCCAACAGGCTCGCCGCGTTACCGCGCTGGATCGCGATGGACAGCCTCTGCACCACGAACGACTCGGAACGGGTGTCATGGCCTCTCCCGCAACTGACGCCCCACTTCCCTCAGGAACTTCCTTGCATCGGAGTTCCAAACACCGGTAGTTTCCACCGCGAATGGGACAAATAGGTAATTGGTGAGAGCGGAGTATTTCTCACAAATTAATTACGTACTTATAATCAATATTCGGATTCCAATATCATAATAAAAGTATTATGAGTTTTAGGAGGAACGGATATGAGATCTAACGATATTAAAAACCAGATCCTCTTCTTTTATAGCCTCCTAAGACCCAACGGCCTATTTTAAAGACCAGAGATCGTACTCATTGCGGCCCAATTAAATGTATGAATTTATCAAATATCTACCCAAGGTCCTAAAATTATGACACAGACTAAAGACATGTCCGGTGGTTCGAAATATGCGTGAAACAGAACTTTACTTTCTGAAATATGTCGGTGATGATGAACGCAGCCAAAAAATGAGCTGTCAACTTTGACATTTCAATCAAAAGAATCTGTCAGTTGTCACGTAAATGTCGGCGAAAATGGCGGCCACGAGGAAGCGTCGTAGTAATCTGTTTTTTTCTTTGAAAACTGTTGTTATTTTGCTATATTTTAATATAACACTAATTATTTAAAGAGTACTTTATATGGCTATGCTTATATTTTTTTCTGTCGTGTTTGGATTGAAGCAGAATTTGGGTATAAAGTTTTATGTCCTAATATAAGGTCATTGGGTTGTTGTTGTAAATGTGGGCCGCATTGCTTGTCTTAATTTTAGGGTGTTGGGTATTAACGGAGTGTATTTTTTATAACATTGAAAGAACAAGATTTAGAAAAATACGTGATCCTGGACGTATCAGAATTCAAAACCAGTGACGCTGATTATGACGAACGGGATTTAGATTATTAACCTCGAAGTCGCCAGCGTGCTTCCATAGATTTCTCAACATCTTCCTCCGAAGGATGAGATTGACCTTGCTGACTAGACTGGTTATACTAACATATAAGATAACTTGTAACAAGACTGGTTAAATAGTTATATATACGAAACTTAAGATTTTAACTTAAGGATGTGATCTCTTATATCGTTGTATGATAATATTTTTTTTGAAATAAGCCATATTAAAGCCTGTGATTAACAATATTGATTTTACTTGAAGGATAAGCCGATTTTAAGAAGTTATTTAGTAATCAAAGAACAAAAAATGTTCCTTAAACGATTTTTAATAATTAAAAAACATATGAAACTGTTTTCGACTTTATATGAACCTTCAAATCTAAAAACACACTTAAGAATTCTATAAAACTTAGAAGTACTAATTATTATAATTTCTTCGAATTAAAGCCCAACGACCTAATAACGGGACATGTTTTTTTTCTAAATTTCATATCTAAATCGTTAGTGCTACTTGTTCTGAGTACACATATTGAGGTGTTTGTTGTTTATTTCATGTTTTGAACATGTTATTACAATTCTAAGTTCTGGGCTGCAAGCATATGTACCTAAAATTAGGTCACTGGGTCGCTATTACAAATGTCCTAAAAATAGATTGGGTCGTAGGAGGATATAGGTACAAACAATTCATCGAATGTTTCATTTAATCGAATTAATTTTTTTTTTTCAGAAATCTTGAAAATATCAACCTATAGGTAGATTAGGTTTTTTTTTTTTTGGGGAGTTTTGCCTGAGGGGCCAAAGACGAGAGTCCTTGCTTTTATTTACGTTTTAAAAAATTTCAAAAGACACAAAGAGTGCGCTTTAAGGAAAACCCATCATCGGCGACTGGGAACGGAGGCCCAGACAGTGCCGGACTCTTACCGGCTAAAAAGTTAAAAACCTTAACCCGCATTCTTTGCATCGCTCTCTGTTATTTTACTGTTTTTTAAAAACTTTCGTTCAAAAAAGAGGTGGTGGGGGGGGGGGGGGGAAGAAGATAGGATACTTAACTACCCGCTGGGTCCTTGCCTCAGCCAGTGCTGCAAGGCCGAGAGAGAGACTCCCGTTTGGTTCCCGCGGGGTGCTCGGGACAAGCATGGTGATACCGTTGCCGGTCTCTCCATGCTTATGCTGGTAGATTAGGTTAGGTTAGGTTTGCGTTATAACATTCCCAAATATTTTATGGTTAAAAAAAAGGCTTTCTTAGAAATTACATTTAAACAAGGGTAAGTAATTATAATCATATTTCGCATTCCCGTCAGAAATTCCTTTCAATAAGCCTTCATCAGAATCCGCAGATGCTAAAATCTATTGTGCATTTTCTCTCAAATTTTGCATATGTATGAGGCAATTTACGTGGCATACTGACTTGTTCACATAAAAGGTTGTATTTGAATGGGGGTTGGTTGGCGGTTACGCCGTTTTGTGGGGCCAGATGGGCAAATACAGGGGAAACACGAGCCGACTCATTATGCATATTGGCAGGCATTGTCGGATCCTGTGCACAGTTGTGTGATCAGACACACAAATTACATACTACATAGACATCAAACTATCACACTAATATTTACGAAAAAATTACTTACTGTTGAGTTTCTTTTGGCTTTCTTCTCAACAGAGGTCTCCTGACTTCTTACTGACTATACCTATTTACTGGATAAATTATTTCATTTCATTACCGAATAAATTATTTCATTTCGATTCATATCGTTTCACATAGTATCATTTCGTTTCATTTCATTTCATTATTAAGGCAAAAGTTTGTCAGTGTGGTTGTGTGTATACTCGTACTTGTTACTTCTTCACGCTCAAACGGCTGGGCTAATCTTGATAAAATTTGGTACGAAGGTAGCTGTAATCCTGGATTAATATATAGGCTAGTACACTGTAACCTGTGAGTTAATTCTAGGGACCGTCATAATTACCACGAATTCTGAATAGACTTTAAGCCGCTATAGTAAATAAATAAATATCATAAAACCTCACACAAATCGATCTAGTCCCAAATTAAGCTCAATAAGGCTTGTTGTTTGGGTACCAGATGACCATATATTACATACTTATATAGATAAATATATGCTTAAATATATAGACGACCCAAGAACAAATTGCAATATTGTAAAAAAATAAGATGCTAAATATAGACACAAAATAATTAAGACTGTTTATCCCTTACCGAAATATCCAATAGAAAGACTTTAAAATTACCTAGACAACAGTCAATTTCTATTGAGCGCTTTCCCTTATTCGTATAAAAGGGTGACCATACTCGTCACGTTGTCCCGTCTAGTCCCACGTACGAAATGAAATCGTGATGGGCACCGTCAATGGCCGTCCTAAATCACTTCAATGAAGCCTAACCTATTTTATACGGACGATCGGAAGCCGTTATTTTTACACGTATCGGCAATTTTCTATTTAACTTTATTCCGGCCATTCTTCAGGTTTATAGCGATGCAGGATCGTCTTTTGTGTATGGGGGCACGGCGCCATGCTAGTCTGCCGCCCTCAGTTGGTTATAATTTCTTTGTCCTCACATCACTCCGAAACGGTGGTCCAATTTTAACCAATTTTGGTACAGGGATACCTGGACATCCAAAGATGGTTATAGGACCCCTTTTTCTCGCCAATGGCACGATTGACTGGCGCCACGCGCCAATACGAATCAAGTATCGCACTGTTAATATTTTTCCTGAAACAATTGCCCTTCTGCATGGAAAACTGGTTTACAACACAATTTTTAACTTTATTAGGGTTCCGTACCCAAAGGGTAAAAACGGGACCCTATTACTGAGACTTCGCTGTCCGTCCGTCCGTCCGTCCGTCCGTCCGTCCGTCTGTCACCAGGCTGTATCTCAACAACGGTGATAGCTAGACAGTTGAAATTTTCACAGATGATGTATTTCTATTGCCGCTATAACAACAAATACTAAAAATAAAATAAAATAAATATTTAAGGGGGGCTCCCATACAACAAACTTGTTATACATTATATATATGTATAGGTACGGAACCCTTCATGCGCGAGTCGGGCTCGCACTTGCCCAATTTTAATACTTACTCTAGACGAGTACAAGAGTGGTGACACTGGTGACTGTTTTATCATTTATCAATCGCTTGTCACAAGTAAACACGAACGCTGAAGCACTAGGGAGGAGGGAGCCTACGATGGTTGCGTTTATCACGCGATCAATCAGTGACAAAGCATCTATTACTCCCATTCGCATTTTGTTAAAACGTGACGGATACTTTGTCACTTATTTATCGAGCGATAAAAGCAACCATAGTAGGTCCCCTGAGCATGAGTACCTAGTCCCCATTTAATGTAACTGCACAGGTACATGACTTCTTAAATTTATCAGCAAAAATGTGATCAAAAATGTTTGAACACACCAATTGATTTTATGAACTAAATACGACTAAATAAATATTAAGGGACAATCTTACACAAATCGCACTAGTCCAAAATTAAGCAAAGCTTGTACAATGGGTACTACACGACATACACATACTATATAAATAACAGCCATGACCCAGGAACAAATATTTGAGTTCATCACACATTGGCCGGGATTCGAACCCAGGACTGCCGGCTCAGTATACAGCAGCACTACAACTGCGCCAACCGCGTCATCAAGCTCGACTGTAACTATTAGAATTCTTATGATTGTTTATTACCATTACTTCTAACGGTAAGTAGAGTAGTTGAAAGCCTTTTGTAAACTCTCTAAAGCCTTTTAATACCCAATAGGAATGAACTCCACTCGCTACTAAACTGGAACGACAAATTACTAGTGATGGGACGAAGTCCTTTAGCCGAATTCTAATGCCGAATGCTCGATGACTCTGACCGAAGATAAGAAAGAGACCAGTGACAAAGAACACAAATAGCAGCCTTGGGGCGTTACATACATATATACCAACTAGCGGCCGCCCGCGACTTCGTCCGCGTAGATTTTTGATGATGACAAAGATATTAAAATAGGTAAGTGAATTTTATTCTTAGTTAAAATGGTCTAGACAATGCAATTGTTAAAGAATTTTTGAAGATTTTCCAATTAGATTACGGGAATTGTTTGCAGGATGCTTAATATTTATTCCGTCAGTTACCTGATGCTTTTAATATTTAGCAAAAATGACTGCAAGATATATAGCGACGCATGGATTTGGAGTTAGAAAATGGGGATCTTAGTTATTATGAGTGAGATTTTAAACAAAATTTAAATATCGTAAGGCTGTTAAAACAATCTTAAACTCAGCACTGGAAATCGAGAGATGGAGGCAGTTTAATGAAGAGTATCTCTTTCAATAATAATAAATAATAGACTTTATTTCATAATAATAATAAATAATGACCTCTTTTCATAAGAAGGCAGCACTGGTATTTGTACACGCCGGCCTGCCTATTAAACGAAAAGAGTGGTGTGGCGGAGTTCCCGAGGCTGGCCAAAATGTTTCTAAATGGTCTAGCAGGTACCCCAGTTATTAAAAAGGCTAGTGTTTAAAGAAAATGCTGGAATGTGACCATTAAAAACTAAATGCACATAAGCGAATTTAATGATGCGATTACTATTTTGGTCTACAGGCTAGTAGTAGGTATTGTTTGAAGAGTGATTCAATATATTCTGGTGCTAGTTCTCTATATCTCTCAAGAAGCTAAATAAAGTAAGAATAGGTATATAAAGCATAAATTATTCATGTGCTGATAAACAACTCACTAAATATAGGAACACATAAAGTTTGGAACACAATAAATAAGAGACAGCACTAAGAAAATATTGTTGACAGTCAACCATAGAAAAGGGGGTACAAGTTCGTTTTAAAAAGAGGACGTAGTCACTGGGTAGTAGGCAGGAAATAAAAAATATATAAACTGATAACGTTAGCGTAACACTTCTTTATAAACAACATTAGCGGTGTTCCCCATACAAACTTTGCACCCCTTTTTAACCCTCTTAGAGGTGAAGTTTTCCAAAACGCTGAAATTACTTTTTTTTTATTTGATTAAGTAAGCTATCTACAAAGTTTCAAGTCTCTAGTTCAAAAAATAAAGTTTCTCCCATACAAACTTTGCACCCCTTTTTAACCCCCTTAGAGGTAAAATTTTCCAAAACGCTGAAAGTACTTTTTGTGTTTTTAAATAAGTATTCATCCTACAAAGTTTCAAGTCTCCAACTCCAAAAAAAAAGTTTACCTCATACAAACTTTGCACCCCTATTTAACCCTCTTAGGGGAAGTATTTTCAAAAATCCCTTCTTATCCCTAGCCCACGTTATAAAAGTAACCTACTGTGCAAAAATCAACTCTCTAACATTGGTAGTTTCGGCTGTGCGTTGATGAGTCAGTCAGGACTTCTTCTTTTATATATATAGATAGAATAGATGAGCTAAAGGGAAACAATATTTTATGGTGTCCCGCCATATGTATTACAATAGTATTACAAAGCTTGATTTAACCTAGATGTCCTTAAACCATTGATACAAAGATCAAAGCATGAAGAAAAATTAAAAAATGAGTTACTTGGTGGAAGAGACCGGGAGTCGAACCCGGTACCTCTGTATTGCCTGTCCAGCGCGTTAACCACTTCTAGCAAAGTACCCTTATAAAGTTAGAATAGTACATAGGCATATTTATATTTAAAGACAAGCGTAGACTGAAATTCAACCTTGCTTGTCGACTATATTTTTAAAATTTTCTTAGCTTAAACCTAGAAAATTACGTTATATCTTTTATTAAATAATAAGCTCTTGAAAAAGTACCAGTAAAAGTAAGTAGTAGTAGTAGTAAGTAGTAGTACTGGTAAAGTACTAAGTAAGTAGTGAAGTAGTAGTTGAGTATAGTAGTTTTTGCTTTGATCTGATAACAACTTCGTCAGATTATTTTTAACTTTTGAACACATCGTCTTTTTCAAAACGAACATAAAGCCGAAAACCAAATAGCCGAATATGTCGCATCACTACAAATTACATTTTAAACGATCTCAGATCCAGCACCTAACCGCCTGATTCGATTTGAAAATGCTATACAACACAAAAGGTGAAATCTCAGAAGAAAATCCGCGTCACTTACTTCCTTCCGCCGAGGCCTTTTACTCTAAGTTGCTTTTAAAAAAAGGACACGACTTAGAAGAAAATTTGCGTTACTTGAGACCTTTTCTACAGAGGAATTTTCCTCTCGGCTTTTACCTCGATTTACTTTTTTTATTGGAGGGATTGATTAATGGTTTGAATTATTCTAAATCGTTTTAACGTACTGGAGTACATAATTGATTTAAGAGTTTTTTTAACTTTAGAATAAGTATTTAACTGTTCTCTTTTTATCCCAGCTATTTAGAATTGGGCCATTGGAAATCCTATTACGCTCATTTCGTCTGCTCGTGTGTTCGTTTGTTCCGAATGGTATCGACATGGGATCTGTCGATACCATTGGGATATCCGTAATTATGTTATTTTTTGTCCCGTGACATGACTTATTTACTCACTGACACGACAAAGCAGAAATAGACAGTGGAACGTCGATAACACGAATCTCGATAAGACGAAATCCTTATCTGAATAAATATCCCTAGAACTTGAAAAGACGAAAGGTTTAAAAATAACGTAATTAACAAGAACTTGAAAATTGGTCTGGGATTCGAACGAAGCGAATCAAGAGTTCCCTTTTCGATTCCACAGTGAAGCCTGTTTTGCTCTTTGGCTACGAGACTTGGATAGAGACAAACGATCTGAGGAGCAATACAAGTTGTCAACAAATGCCATCCTGCGCAGATTTTGGGCGAATCAGCAACGATGATCTATGGAATCGATGCCACTAAATCCCGATCAAGCGAGAAATCGCTCAACAGATGGAACTGGATAGGGCACACCCTCCGTAGACCAGGGGACAACACCACCAGGGTCGCGTTCACGTGGAGGCCGCGAATCACTCCTGTGTCGCGGAGATAATCCCATTAGACCACACAAATTCGGATTCACTGGTAGTGAGGGTTTAGCCCTGACACAGTCCAAGTCATGTTTAAAAAAATAGTGGAGGCTGTTGACGCTCAGCTGCGGGTAGCCGGACTAAGTTAGAGGGCCTCGGAAGGCGAGCCACAGAACAGGAGCAGATGGCGATGTCTCACGAACACTCTCTTACCACTGGGGTATACCACCATAGGACATCAACAACAGAAGTTGAAAAAAAAAAGGGAAAAAATAAAAATAAAATCATAAGAAGAAGAAAAGTGTGCGCAGGAATTGCACGATTTGATTCCGCCATCCCCGTTTCAACATCGGACAACCAGGCGAGGGGAGCGATTTCACCGTTATGTTGTCAGTTTACCACTCATCCGCACGAAGCGATTTGCTTCATCATTTCTAATGCGAACCGCTAAGGAATGGAACTCGCTCTCATCGTGTGTATTTCCAGAAAATTATAGTTTGGAACTCTTCAAGGTAAGAGTGAATAGGCTATTACTCAACCGGCGAGCTACATCCTCGACCCCGTAGCCACTTACCATCAGGTGTTACCTACTGAGGTAAATCGCCGGTCAGTTTGTGAATAAAAACTAGTTGACTACAGAACCCTACAAAGCGCTCATTAATAAGGAAAGTAGAATTAACTGTGGGAGTCGGTATATTTAACGCAATATAATCAAACGATGTTGTTAGATGTAAATCATCTTAATTATAAATACTAATCTATCTCGGAAAATTCAACTCCTTAGACAATTTCCACAGAAGCCTTAGTTAATTCAGAGAATTACTTCACGGCGTAATCTTTGATGTATATATGTACAGGAACATTAATGTACGGTATTATGAACAAATTCGCACGTTGATAAAAGCATTGATTTTATAGAACAGGCCACTCCAAATTCAACCCTATCGAGTTCAATATAAAGTTAAAGAATCTGTATAACATATTGCTCAAGTTAAGGCTTTTTTGTTACGAATGACTGGATTCTTACAGCGCATCAATCACTCATATGAGGGAGACTTCGGTACCGCATGGTCATGCATATTCAAATGGGCCTGATGAGCCTCCGAATGCCAGAGGCTCCTTATGGCACAGACGCCGGTACAAAACACCACATTTGGCATCGCATCAGCAGTCAGTAATACCCGCCTGTTATAATGTTAATTGCCATTCAGATGCAAAGCGAATGGTAAGTAAATTTGGATTTTTTCATGATAAATATGACCTACTATTTTGATGGAGGGCGGACTTTGAAGGTCTCCCTTAATAGAATAATTATGGTTTAATGTGTTTGTTCTACATAAAATTAGAATTTATCTGCAATATCGAATCAGAAATGAAAATATCCGCAGAACTATGTATAGTCTGTCCAATCTCTAAGATCAAATGAAGTCATTTTAGTACAAGGTACAAACAACCGTATACATGTAAATTTAAGGTCGTATCTCACTTGTGCCAGTTTGACATAATCTGATCTTAGAATTCCGGATAGACTATACCTGACTGACATTATTTTATAATCAAATTTGTATAGGACGTATTTATGCAAAAGGGAACCAACACACATAACTTTTTTACTTTATATTATAGATAGAGGGTTTCATATTAGACGGTGTTATATGTGGGTTCGTTCCCTTTTGCAAAAGTTCGTCCATTATTGTTTTCCGATTTGAATTAAAATATTGTAAATAATTATAATGAATATAATTTTGACGACGCATTTGGCGCAGTTTGTAGTGCAGCTGCCTACTGAGCCAACGGTCCTGGGTTCGAATTCCAGCAACAAATATTTGTATGATGAACTCGAATCCCCGAAGTCATGTTATATAAATGACCCAGAAAGGTGTTATGCATTATGTTATTTCGTCGTCTGTTACCCATAGTACAAGCATTGCTTAGTTTGGGACTAGGTAGATTTGTGTAAGATTGTCCTTTAAATTTTAATTTATTATTATTAGCCCCTAGCCTCTAAGCTTGTACGGTCCCGTGATCAATTTATTAGATCCTGGGGCAAACCTCGAACTGACATGGAGCCCCCTTTGACTGACCCTGGTCGTTTTACCACCTAGCTACGCTACTGCAGGTACTAATAGTCTAATCAATAGTCTAAGTAGTAGTGACAATGTAGGGTACTCTATTGTCACAATGCGTAATCGCGACAAAAGTGCGGACTCCACTCATTATCTAGTCATCACACAAGAACCTTGCCCTTGCTGGGATTTGCACCCAAGAATAACAAAACTAGCGGGCTTTGCAAGCCATGATGATGATGATGATTTGGTGTAGGGACGCCCGGCCGGAGACAGGCGGGCTGTCGATCGCTTGGTTACGTTCATTTAGCCCAATTCCCAATTGGAGCCAACGGTTGCTGTTCCGACGCTACCATACAGACCTCTTCCTCGAATCTTCTTATCCTCCTGCAGAAAGAGAGGACATCTTTAAGGTTAATGTCCTATATCTCTTCCTCTCCTAGTGTATCTCTTCTAAAGATTCTATGCTCTGCTATAAATTGCTTACCTGTCTCTTCCTGGGCACTTCGAATGCCACAGTGCGAGCAGGATGGATTACTTAGAGATTGCAAGCCTGCAATCTATCGGTTATGCATTCCTTGATAAGAATTGATCCTTCAAAGATATTAGAAGTACTGTACGTAAACCAATAGTAATACATCAAGCAAAATAGTTGTAAAACTCGGCGTCTGCAAATTTGCTCCGCGCCAGCGCGATACGTGCCTATTTGCGGAAGGGCTACATTTGCTAATGTAAACTTGAAACTTACCCCCGTGCGTTTCCATTGTTGTAGAAACGAAATTGAAAACAAATACGACACGACACGTTTGGCGCAGTTTGTAAGCACTTGCCTACTGAGCCGGCGGTCCCGGGTTTGAATCCCGGCCAGGGCAAATACTTGTGTGATGAACTCGAATATTTGTGCATGGTTGTTATATGTATTTAAGTATATATTTATCTATATAAGTATGTATGTCGTCGTCTAGTACCCATAAAACAAGCCTTCTTGAGCTTAAAGACATTAAAGACAGACATTTAAAGACATTTATTTATTGTCAAGACTGTGTACACAAGGTCATATTACAGAATTATAGTTTCAACAGCTTATCCATTTCGGACGTACAATATTAATTTCACTGAATAATTACATAAAACTTAACTATCTGCGCTAAAATATTCATTTAAGTTGTAGAAACATCTAGTAACCAGCCACTCTTTAAGTTTCCTCTTAAACTGACTGACAACTTCAAGCGACTTTAAAGATTCAGGTAAATGATTGAATATGTTGATTCCAGCGACATACGGGCTCTTGCTTAATATGTAACTGGAAGGCCGAACTGTACATACATCATGTTTATATTGGGATCTGATATTATTTTTCAAGTCACTTTTTTTAATGAAAACGTCGTTCCTACCTTATCTTATCTTATCTTATCTTATTAGGAAGGGGTCCTTGCGGATACACTTCGACCCAATGGGATCTTTTGTGTAGTTACCCCCATCGCGCCTACTCAAAGGATTGTTCCACCACCTTCATATATCGGATGATGGAACCAGTTGGTAGTGCCTGGAATTCCTTCGGTTCTGGGTAACCAATACCGAATTCCTTCATTCTGAGTCTGGCGAGGGCATGACATCCACACAGTATGTGCTTCATTGTCTCTGCCTCCTCGCCACACATTCTACAATCTGTATTGTCAGACAGTCCCAACTTGGCCAATAGTCCTTTGACCTCAAAGTGACCAGTAAACACCCCCGTTATGATTCGGAGCTGTCTTTTGCTGTATTCCCATAATTTCTTGGTCCAGCCTGATTCTATACATTCCATGAATAGCTTTGAGTGCCTCAAGCCTGCCATTTTCCTCCACTCTTGTTGGTGCTGGTTTTTGGCATAGTCCTTGATGTCTGTTGCTATGGTTCCCTGCGAGAGACCCACACATGGTTCAGGTCCTATGAAACTTGTCGCAGACCCTTTTCTAGCAAGTTCATCTGCAATTTCATTACCGATGAAGCCTTCATGCCCTGGGATCCATACCAGTTGCACCTTATTGTGCCTTCCAAGCTTGTTCAAAGCTAGGACGCCATTATACACAAGTCTAGAATCCACTTTAGGCGCACCCAGCGCTTTAAGTGCCGCTTGACTGTCACTGAGTATGTAGATGTGCTTCCCTCTGGTAAGTCTATCTATGTTCTCCTGGGCACAGGCGATTATAGCGTATGTCTCCGCTTGGAAGACAGTCGCATAACCTCCCATACTTGTACTTGCATTGAAGTCTTTTGCATGAATGCCTGCTCCCGTACCTGATCCCATTTTTGATCCATCAGTGTACCAAATAATGTCCTCACCATCTGCTGTAGGTGGCTCGCGACCCTCGGCCCATTCCGCCCTCGTTGGAACTTGTACCTTGAAGTTCCTACTGAATACAAACTTAGGCTGCATTTTATCGCAGCTCATGGTTGTTATTCTGTCAAGAAAATTGTTGCTTTCCATGCTAGTGTGCTTAGTCTTCGGCGTGCAGTAACTCCACAGGTCCATTGTTTTTAACCTGTGCAGTGATTTGCGCGCTTCGGACTGTATCACTATATGTAGCGGTTGTAGATCTAACATTATTTCTAGCGCCGCGGTTGGCGTAGTTCTAAACGCCCCTGTTATAGCCATGCACGCCGTTCTTTGCACCTTCGTCAAGGCGTCTCTGCATGTGCTCCTCAACGTCCTTGGCCACCATACGAGGCTACCATATAGGATGATTGGTCGTACCATCATGGTATAAATCCACTTTAGTACCTTTGGACTTAATCCCCACGTCTTACCATACGCTGATCTACACATCCCAAATACTCTGAGAGCCTTTGTTATGGTGTGATCAACATGCTTTTTCCAATTGAGTTCCTTATCTAGTATGACACCAAGATATTTCACCTCACTGGACATTTCGAGTACCTGTCCATACAGTTTTAGTTCCTGCATGTCCTTAAGAATTCTCTTTCTCGTGAATGGTATTACCACTGTTTTGCCTGGGTTAATGGATAATTGGTGATTGTTACACCATTTCTCCACTTTCCTCAGTGCTTCACTCATAATTGCTGATACCGTACTGGGAAATTTCCCATTTACGAGAATCACCAGATCATCTGCATATCCTACCGTATAGATAGGACCACTGTTGAGTTCCTCCATTAGGGAGTTTACCACCAGACTCCATAGAGTAGGTGAGAGTACTCCTCCCTGGGGACACCCTTTTGTAGCCGTAGCTAGTATTTCATCTCCCATCAGAGACGACTTTATTAGCCTGGCGTTTAACATGTTGCCTATCCATTTGCAGATGGTCGGTTCTATGCCATGTCTTGCAGCTGCTTCACTGATAGCTTGGTACGTGGTGCGATCAAACGCTCCTTCTACGTCTAGAAAAGCCGCCAGGCATAGTTCCTGATTTTCTATGGCCCGTTCGGCTCTGGTTGTTACCAGGTGCAACGCGGTATCGGTTGACTTTCCAGGTTGGTACGCACATTGTAGTTTGTGCAACGGACGTCTTTTTAATGGACCATCCCTTATATGTCTGTCCACCAATTTTTCCAATGTTTTTAGGAAAAATGAAGACAGACTTATAGGCCTGTACGATTTGGCTTCTCCGTAGTCTGCCTTGCCTGGTTTAGGCAGGTATATTACTTTTACCATTCTCCATACTCGTGGTATGTGTCCAAATGCTATAGACGCTCTGTACAGTCTACTCAGGTGAGGAATGAGTACGTTTGCGCCTTCTTGTAGTAGTACTGGGTAGATTCCATCTGGTCCCGGAGCCTTGAACGGCTGGAACGTTGAAATTGCCCATTTCAATTTGTTATGATCTACTACCTTTTTCGACGTGTCCCAGTTGTGTCTGGTTGTGCTTGCGCTTTGTTCCACTACACTAATTGAAACATCATCTAATTCGCCCTCGTGTATCACTGAGCCTGGAAAGTGTGTGCTACACATAATTTTTAGGGTTTCTAGCCCTGTCTCCGTCATTTTCCCGTCACTGCCCTTAATGGTTGTAAGCGGGACTGACTTCGACGTAGCTAGTGCTTTTGTTAGTCTCATACCTTCTGGTATAGACCCTATTTGGTCGCAGTGACCCCTCCACGCGCTTCTTTTTGCCTTTCTCACAGCCTTATTATATTCTGTGAGCTTTCGTGCATAGCTCTCAAAGTTATTTGAGGCTTTTGCGTCATTGAAAATAGCCCTGGTTTCTTTCCTGAGTTTTGCTATCTCTGGGTTCCACCAGGGTATTCGTTTTGCCATAATTTTCTTTTCGGGGCAGTTGTCGGTCCAGGCTGTATATACCGCTTGTACTATTTTGTCAGCTTCAAACTCTATATCAACAATAGAGTTGAGCTTACCTTTAGGATCACCCAGTTCCACTTTTAGGTCGGCTTTGTATGCTTCCCAGTTAGTGTTCCTAGGGTTCCTTTTGAGTACTGTTTCTACTTCTATCTTCGTGTTGTACCTAAAGCATATGTATCTGTGATCTGATAAAGAAATTTCCCTAGAAACATGCCATGAGTTGATACTTTTACTAATGTTATTAGAAGCCAACGTTATATCAATTACCTGACCTCGCCTTGCGTTGACAAAGGTTGGTTCATTGCCTTTATTAATAATTTGTAAGGAAGAACTCACCAGAAAATCCAGTACCTTCTCCCCTCTCTTGTTGACATCCGAGCTGCCCCAGATGACGTTGTGAGCATTTGCGTCGCAACCGATGATCAGGTCGGTGTTCGCCTTGTTGCCTTCCGCGACAAGATCCCGTAGCTGCTGTGTGATCGGGTCCGTCGCCTCGTAAGGGAGGTAGGCTGACGAGAAGATAATAGCCTTCCCCTCCCCTTTGCTCTGGATCTTAACACTGGTAAGATCCCTGGAACAGAAAGCATGTAAGGGCATAGCATCAATGCCATTTCTGACGTAAATGCATGTCCTCATGTTATCATCGGAACAGTGGTACACTATGGTACCACCAGTTCCGCCCAAACCTCTAATTTCCCCTTTATAAATATACGGTTCTTGTATTAGAGCAATGTCGAATTTATCGCTAATTAACTGCCTCGCCAGAAGGGCTGTGGCTGCTTTATTGTGTTGTAAGTTTATTTGTTCGTTCCTACTTTAAGAAATAGAATTCCTACCTTTAATAAATAAACAAATTTCTAGAATATAAATACATGTCAAAGTTAAAATTTTACTATTCTTAAAAATATCTCTTAGTGATTCTGTGCTTCTTAGTTTGAATATAATTCGTAGACTTCTTTTTTGCAAAACAAAAGTTGATTGTACATTTACAGAGTTCCCCCAAAATAAAATGACATATGTCAGTAAAGGATATACATTTCCATAATATGCGGTTTCTGCAACGTCAATTGAGGTGATATTTGTCAGCATTGATAATGCATAACAGCTCCCAGCTAGCTTTTTATTTATTTTCTCAATGTGATTCTTCCAGTTAAAATTGCCATCTATTGTAATTCCTAAAAATTTGTACTACTGACTTGTTCAACCTTCTTATTTTCAATTTCTATGTTTAAACTTTAGGTTGTTTGTTTATAGTTCGTGAGTTGTAAAATTTTTGTCTTATTCAGATTGACACTTAAATGTAATGACGAAAACCAATCCATTACAATCTTTAAGGTATCATACAATTCAGTAGTAATATCAAGATCGTGATCCTTTGATACAAAAATAGTCGCATCGTCAGCGAACATAACACATAAGTTGTAAGTTATTCGAGGAAAGTCATTCACATATATCAGAAACAATAGAGGTCCCAACACACTGCCTTGAGGTAACTCCTTGCAGAATATTTCCGTATTTTGACTGTACCTTTGTAACCGTTTTTGTAGTTTTGTCATATGTGTCTAGAACTGTGGCTTGTGATCTATTTGAAAGATAAGACGCAATTAATTCTAGGGCGTTTCCGCGAATGCCGACGTTTTCAAGCTGTTTCAGTAGTATGTCATGAGAAACGCAGTCAAAAGCCTTTGACAAATCTATAAACAGCCCTTAAAAGATGACTTTTTTTTATTCATATCTAACCATATTTGCTGCAGGATACTAAAAATAGCCAGTGTGGTATTTTTGCCTTTTTGAAATCAAAACTGGTTAACTAGGGACTTAATTTGGGACTATGTAGATCGATTTGTGTGAAGTTGTCTGATATTTATATTAAATTCATATTATATTAAATAAATTTGTAGCTACGTTTCTTGGAGCCCTACCTACATGAACGACGACGACACGACACGCCGAACAATACCTTCAAATAGCATAATAATAAGAAGTACGACTACAGAAGTTGCACTCTTTCGTTCTTTACAAAAGCCGATAAAGAAATTAGGCTAGAGAATAACACTCAAGAAACGAGGAGATCAGAGTAAATTTCATAACCGTCATAAGTTTAGCCGATAGACATCCAATGCTCGAACAAGGCCTCTCCAAAGTTCATCACACCGATCGGTCTTGCGCCGCCTTCGTCCAATTGCATCCTAACCTTATTGGACGGCTTCACACGCTGTGTATTCCAGTACGCGGTCGCCACTCAAGAACTTTTCTGTCCCAACGGCCATCGATACTACGAGCAATTAAATAATGAATAATGAACCCACTGTCACTTAAATTTGGCGACTGTCTTAGTTCTCTTGCAAACCTCATCATTTCGTTTGCTAAATCATAAATGTTTGTCGTACAATGGAAACGCGCGCTAAGTCGGAATAGGTTTCGCGGTATTACGGCTCGCTCGCAATCTCGCCTCTAAACAGACATTAGCTGAGCAAGAAAATCAGAAACACACTTACGGTGAAATAGTTAACACAAGATCTGAGCAAATACTTAGTTACGTTTAATCAAATAAAGAACTTTAATTTATTTAAGATAAAACCGAAACCTACAAACAAAAATCCACCACATGCTTCGTCAATTTAAAAATAATGCATGCAATTCACAGTGTATATCCGCAACATGCTTCGTCAGAATCAAATGACATAAAATAAATCCGCGACACGCCTCGTCAAGGAAAACTTAACTTATTAAATCCCCTCTCAAGGCCATATTCGGTCCAAAAGTCCCCATTATGCTAGCAGCATTGCCCCGCTGAATGGCAATGGAGACTTGCTGAACCAACCATGACCCAGAGCGAGGATCGTTGCCCCTCTCTCTCAATCGCCGCCCTAAATCCCTAAAAAGCTCGCAAGCCTCACTACCCCAAGGTCCAGCCGTTTCCACAGCGACGGGTACGAAATCGTACATCGACTCTAAGGCTGCGTACTTTGCGTGTTTCATCTTAGCGGCTGTTTCCGCCGCTGAACCCGCCAACCTCACGGTTTGCCCCAAATGGGACGGAACAAAAGTGCTAACGCACGTTGCGTCCCATAAAAGACAACGCCCTCGCTGCCATGGAACCAACGTTAGTCCGTCCGGTCTTTTGCCATCCGTTCGAGATAAACCAGGGGGCTCCAATACACAGGGGATGTTAATGGACACCATGGCTCGGCGGACAATTTCGTTTATAGAATGATGGCGCGAAAAGCGCCCTGCACTTCTCTGGCAACTTAAGCCATGGTGTCCATTTTCCTCCACCATAACTCCACAAATGCAGCGATGCGGCTCACACACCTTGGTTCCCAGTCTTAGGGCCACTGCTATTCTTAGCGAGTCGTTATCAAGCAGTGTACCCAACTGAGGAGACGGCAAAGCATGGAGCCATGCACCAGATTCGGGCTTAACAACAGCATTGAGACGAGCTAAATCCGCTCCTGAAGCGTCATTCAATAAAAGCGAGTAGGAGAGTTTGCAGAGGATATCGTCCCATCCTCTCTGCGCCACCAAGTTGTCTGGCCGGTCATCAGTCGGACAGAACATTCCCCACTTCTCAAAGGCCTCAGATACAAAAGGCAAGCGGATATTGCAGCCATCAAGTGATAAAATGCGAGCTACAAGATCCGCTGAGCCATGTACAGAAGCCAAAAAAGCTACCAGGCCAATGTCCTGAACCCGACGAACTCCAAGACCACCGAAACGGATAGGTAAAACCGCTTGGCGCCACTGTTTCTCATCTAAACTTACATTGAGTACCGACTCTAAAATTAACTTGAGCGTAGCATCGATTGATTCCAACTCTGATACGAACATCCATGTAGGTGACGTTCGCAAGACATATACCATCCGGGGCAAAGCAAAACAATTCCGAAGCAAAGTAAGTGAAACATGTCCCGAGAGATGCTCTAGATGTTCCTGTACTGAAGAGAGTGCCTGCCTTTTGAGTTCAAGAGTGGAGCGGACACCCTCGAGAAAAATCGGAGCCCCAAGCAAATTAAATGAGGACTTGTCGGTCTGCTTAATTCCCGGTAAAAGAGTTTCGAAATCTCCCAGATAGTTAGTGACCAAATCACTGCAGCTATAGAGTTCACATTTAGCTGGATTGATTTCCAAACCCATCGCGTTTAAAGCCGGTATCAAGGCCTTTAAATCTTGAAGGACTACCTCTGGACTCCCCCCTAAAATACCATCATCCAGGTACCAAATATTCAAGGGGGCTTTTAAACCAGAAATAACCTTTTGAATGCCCAAACAGAATAACAAAGGTCCCAAAGGATCTCCCTGCTGAGTGCTGAGCCCCAACCTGTGAGTGTATAAGATTCTCCGAGTAAAACAAATTACTCGGAGAAGCATAGCACTGGTAAATGAAAGGATACAATGAGGGGGTTTGCTCGAGGACTTCGTTAAGAAGGGTGCCTCTATCTATACTGTTGAAGGCATTTTTAATATCAATTTTAACCAGAACATTATTTGTTGCCATATGTTCTTTAGCAAAAAACCGTGTGGAGTGTATTGCCGCCTCACACCCCAGTGCAGTACCAAAACCAACCTGCTTCGGTTGCAAATAACAGGACATTGCCTCCTTAACCGACCGACAGCAGAGCTTGGCCACAAGTCGGCGAAAAACACTACCTACCGCAATTGGTCTGATACCACCATCCTTTTTGGACAGGGCGCACAGAGAAGCTCCGTATAAAAATGGTTTCACCTCCATATTAAGCATGCCTCTTAATAAAAAATTACACAGTCTGGTTATAGACTCGAGCAGCCGCGGGCCATTGCATCCCGCCGAAGCCGAAATTAACTCCTTCAGGTGCTGGGGCCGCAGACCATCGGGACCAGCAGCCGAACCATTATAAAAAGAAGAAATAGCCTCCGCCACAAAATCAAATTGTACTTCTGTATCAGAAACATGACAGTATAAAGGTTATCGCACACCTAACCGCCCGTTTTGTGTAATACGTAGAGGACGTGTAGTCTGATGTTAAGTTATACCTACAACATAATATTGTAGTTTAATGAATCAAATTATCTCAACACAGTACCTATGTCAAGATAGAGAAAAAAAACATTTTTTTAAAATCCAAAAGACATTTTGAAACTGGTTTCAGAATCCTCATAATTTAACAAAACAATAATTGTATGACGACCATGAACTTAAACGCACTTTTCATGGTGAAAATGGCAAATGACTTATTGCCTCCGTACTAATTTTAGTACCTAACCCACAAATGTCGTCACAAGGTGGCCATTTGTATGGAGCCTTTTAGCGCTCAGAACGAAAAACGACAACCGTGAAACGACGGTCATTTCTAACTTTTGGAGCGGTCGAAGTGTAGTTAGGCGGGTTTTAGTGTCACGCGGACCGCATGCGGACCGTCCGCGCGGATCACATAATTTAAAAAAAAGTCATTTTCACCTCACTAGCTCGGAAAGCCCAGTTTGTTTGTTTGATATATATTGAGAAAATCGCTTTTTATCCACATGTGGAGAAAGAGTTTTGACGTTTCTACGCAGCTAAAGTAAAATTTGACATGAGCTTATTTTCTGAAAAATCCCGTTTAAAATACCTACATGAAAGCTAATTAGACATTAGTTTTAATAAATGGCAAATTGGTTGATTATTGCAGATATTTTTCAAAGATATAGTACAAACCCTTATTCTTTTTACCTCGCTGTAGTGAGGTGAAAAGTTTTGTGTTATACACGGGCGAAATGTTATTTTACGTATCGTGTATTGAAACACTCGCTACGCTCAGGATTCTATTTTGAACCACTCGCTTCGCTCGTGGTCAATCATAGGATCCTTTCGCTAGCTCGTGTTTCAAATAAACACTCGCGGGTAAAATACAACTTTCCCCCCTTGTATAACAAATAACTATTCCGTCATTATTTCAAACAAATTTAATAGTATTTTTCTACTCAGTACTTTTTTCTGTCATTTATATATTTACTAACTCTATTATAAAGACATAAATTATGAAAGTCTGTAAAAGTCTATACTCTATTACCCAAAAAAACACTGCTGAACGATGTTATAATGTCGCCAAAAAAGCATCACTTAGTACCACAGATTACAAGATAAACAGCCGCATTCACAGAATTTGGAATTTAAAATAAAGCTTATTGTACTCAGGCATTGCTACCAACTTAAAAAAAAAAATCTTCAGTGCATGGATGTTTAGTATAGTGAACGGATACCTTTATGTATAAGTTCATATTGTTTTGACAGATGGACGTCAATAAAAAAAAAAGTTTATCAGAGACTATTTATTTTGTTAACAAAGAGAATATAATGAGAAATAATAAATCCGGCCGCAATTTTATTTTTTGGCCACTTGGTCGAACTTCTCTTTTAATAACTAAGCATCGGGAATATGAGATAAGCCTAAGCCTGAGCTGAGCCTCTAATAAACTAATTCATCTTCTTTACAACGCCAACTAAAAATGTTAAAGAAAGCATCAAGTCATAATCAACAATTATTATTACTTGTCCTCCTGATTTATACATTGCCATCTAATTTACTAACTCAGCCACGAAATTTGTAACTCATCATCATTTTTCGTTTTACAGCTTCAATACAAGCTCCTCAAAAATTATATATTCGAGCTTCAATAGACAGCATCATATATTATAACTTAACATCTAAAATAATACTTCATATTCTTTTATCATGAAAATAGCCACTGTAGGAACGATTTGGCGCGAGTGCGCGCCATGACAGCCACGGCCATTTGCACCAATCAGAGAGCGCCATTCGATTCTTGTACCGAAGGACCCGCCATGTTTGTTTATTGTCATTCGTTCGTTCATATTGCGATAGGTGCATGTGTAATTAATTAAAGTTTTCGAAAACTAATTATCCTCGCACTGCACACTAAGGTCCGACTCGGCCGGGTTAGGTTAGGTTAGTTTTTTTTTTATATTCAGTCAAACAGTTTTGCAAATACCTTTAAATAGTATATTGAATTCGCATTATTTAGTGTGCAAAAAAAAAAAAAAAAACGGTACGTAACCCACAACGATCTACTTCTAAGGCAGGTCCACTTGGCTTAGGTTAGGTACGACGACGAGCGAAGCGAGGAGGAGTGTTAGGTTGAACTGCGACCCTAACCTAAAATGAGATTTAAGTATTTTGTTGTGTTCTCTCCTCAATAGTTCATATGTAATAATAGTGGCTTTAATATACTATTTGATGACAATTTTAGGGAAATTTTACGATCGATTAATGTAGGATGACTTACATTTTAAACATACTAAGTTATAAAATTTGAAGCTAATAGAGTTACTATTTTGGTGTCATATAATAATATTTTAGAAGTTTGCTATTTGAATGCATGCCTCAAATTTAGATGCTAAAAAATAATCACCATGCTAAGTTACAATTACAGTGGCTTACAAAGAAGATAACTAGTGGCTGAGATATTATTATTCAGACGCGCGTTGGTTGTGGCTGACTTAGTAATTTAGAAGGTAACTTATATTTTCTGAAGCGAATAATGCTATTAAAAAGAAGCTTGTTTAATTAGTACCCAAATCACTATTTGTTAATTTTGTTGATTCCGAGCGGGAACATTGTAATTAATTTCTTTGTTGTTTATTTGCATTTTATTTATGAAATGTCGAGTCGTAGAAAAAGTATTGTATGCAACGTTGTATAATATAAGTAGGTCAAAAAACGCTCGTGGCATCTTCGCTACGCTCACATCGTAACCCATGCTGCCCGCGTTTTTTGCCCCCTCTTATACAACGGTTGCATAAAATACTATGGCTTGTGTTTAAACGCCTACCAAATATATGTTTAAACGCCTACCAAATATGTTGATAAGTAAATTACTTCCAATAAATTCTTAATGCTTGCCAAAACTGATGAATGCTCACCAAATAGTGTATCACAAACTATTCTATAAATAAAGCTAATAATTATTTTTCTTACATGCTATAAAAATATGTGAACACCGTTAAAGTTAATTTCAGACCGAATAATCTATATTATTGTTAAATGGATGTCACCAATATTTTATATTATTATACTTCCATTTTAGTCATTTTTGCTGAGGCAATAAACTAACTGCCGACCAAAATGGCTTTTATACCCTAAAATTAACTAGGTCGATGCAGAGTCAGCCACCGGCTAAGCTTGCACCATAGATTGGAGCGGAGTTGTGCTATCTTCGATTTGTATAACGCAGTAACTACAAAATAAACTACAACAGAAAGTTGAAAGAAATAATAATTTAGGTATTTAGAAAAGTTTATGGAAAATATTAATATAGAAATTCATTTTTGATGATGATTTAAATTGACTGGCGTTCAGATAGCTCTACCAAACGATTCAGCTCTGTGCGATTTTCAGCCAATTTCTTCTTTTCGTTGATTTTTTTGACTCGTGCGAAAGGAAATCCAGGCTCGAAGAATAAACCATTGATGTTTCGGACTCTGGAAAGCGCAACATAAGACATGCCTAATGCAAATTCAGTGTCTCCAATGTTTACAACTGCTTGATCTAGAGTTAAGCCTTGAGAACGGTGAATGCTTATTGCATATGCAATCTGTATGGGAAATTGCTTCTTTGAGAACGTTGTTGAGCCTTTCCTGAATGAAACTGTCACTGGTGGTATTGGATATGTTGCAGTTCTGGAGTTGCGGACCTGAATATGATGCAAATTCCACCATAATGCAAATTGGAAAATCGTCACTGAAACGGTTGTCTTCGCGGTGATTGTACACAATGTCTACAACTTTACCAATTGTTCCATTGCACAAACCCGCAGCAGTGAATAAATTTTGCCTTAGTATGACTTGGGCCCCTTCACACAAATACAGCTCAGATGCTAATCCTCTAGCGTCATCAGAAGATGCTGTTGCAGCCCTTGGGTCGTTGTGGATGGCGTTGATTCGAACAACAGGGTGGCCGACGTTCCTCAACTTATCAAGATTGAACGACTCGATTTCTTTGTTTGTTGAAATCAATCGAATTACATCTCGTGTTGAGGATACTGAAGCTTGATGCTTTGAGATGAATCTGGTTTCGATCAACGTGTAGTCAGCAACTGTGACCTCACCTACCACCAATCTCTGCAAACAATCCCTGAATTGCTTCTGATCTTCACCCACTTGCCTCATGATTTGTTTCAACACAAAAACTTTTTTGATGTTACGATAAGCAATTTGGCCTTGTACTGCGACTGTGTTTGAGCTCCGAGGAGTGCCATATAGGGGAACGTCACCGACAGGTTGAATAGAATAGAATGGAATAGAATATTCTTTATTGCACACCTCAACAGGAAATAAATACAAACAAAATCAGATTACAATAACATTCAATAGAGGTAAACAACAGGCGGCCTTATCGCTAAAGAGCGATCTCTTCCAGACAACCTTTGGGTAGCGAAATTAAATAAAAACGTCAGAAATGAGTAGGCGATGCAAAAGTAATCATGGATTCTGTGGAAAAAAAAACTACTAAAATAATACATAAATAAACGTACATAAAATACCAAAAAAAAATATATATATGCACAAATAAACCTACTTAAACATACATAACATAGGCATATACATATAAAATAATATTAGTAACGAACCACACTTCATGTCGGTCACAATACCAAAAAATTAAAGAAGGGACAAATAATGTTCTTTAAGGAGTGTTTTAAAATTGGCAACGGATTGGCTACGTTTTAAGTCTACAGGCAGAGAGTTATACAACAAAGTAGCCTGGAAAGTAAAAGAGCTGTTGTAGAATTCAGAGGAGGAAGAGGGGACAGCCAGAAGCAAATTTTGAAGTTGATTGAAATCGCCAAAGAAAACAACAATGTATCCACCCATGGTCTTGCTTGCCGCAGCCGATAAAATATATTTGCCTTTGTACTCGTTTGCCGGCTTTTGGCTTTAAGTTAACTTAATTCTCTTTTCGTCAGTGTGTAGTCTAGTGGTCTAGGTATGTTAATTCATGAGGAAAATAAGAATCAGTCAAATACATACGTAAATATTCGCTTTCGGAATAGTCAAAACTTACATGTTACACTAATTGTCACCTTTGATATTGAAGCTTGTCTATGAAAAAGTTGCGCGCGCTTTTCACTTACAAAGTCCATTCGAGTCGATCCATGGGAGCTTTTTGTTTTTTATCATAACTTTTTAATTAAGAACAATTTCAAAATTTTCTCTTCGTCACAACCTAGCGAAATTTAATTTGTGCATTTTAAAACAAAAATTTCTAAAATCGGTTGAGAACTCGCTGAGATCTGCGCATTGTTACAAAGTCCATTCGAGTCGATCCATGGGAGCTTTTTGTTTTCTTATGATAACTTTTTAATTAAGAACAATTTCAAAATTTTCTCTTCGTCACGACCTAGCGAAATTTAATTTGTGCATTTTAAAACAAAAATTTCCAAAATCGGTTGAGAACTCGCTGAGATCTGCGCATTGTTACAAAGTCCATTCGAGTCGATCCATGGGAGCTTCGCTCGCTTCGCTCGCTCCGCTCCAATAAATAAATATTGAGGTTTCAATTACGGGTAGTATTTAAACGCACATCAAAAAAACCTTTTTCTATGCAAAATAATCAAAATTTATATCGAAATTCCTGATTGCACAGCAAATATTGCACTCAAAATGTTACTAAATATACTACAATTTATATTTGTGGCGTGCATCTATTTATTTAAAAGTAAAGCATATTTAAGTATAGTATATAGCATAGCTAATAATGACTACCGCACATTATGGAGCGTTTTTTAGGGATATAAAAAAAACTAACCTAACCTAACCCGGCCGAGTCGGATCTGCTCTGAAAGGTGATCAGGATTAGATGGTTACCTAGCTGAAACACTAATTTTTTTCAAAAAATGAAACGCGGGGCGGGGGGCGGATTGCGGGGTTAAGAAATACAGGGAAGCAATTGTAATTTTAGATAGACAGTAATATATTTTGACTAAAGGTTAGATCATTTGATTACACTAAAGCAAAATAGACTGCAATTTTTGGTAATAATTTTGATGTTTTATGAAAACAATATTTGGTGAGCAAAAAATCCATTTTGGGAAGCAAAAAGATATACGGACTCAACTTAAAATTATTCTGGTGTAATGTATATCGATTTTGGAATACAAAATGATTTAATTTGGGGAGCACTGTATAGAGTGGGTTTAAATTAAAAGGAGGCAATTCATTTTATTTGGAATTTAGTTTTAGGGTATAAAAGCCATTTTGGTGAGCGTTTAAATTGTTCCCAAGTACGTCGTCCATTGACATAGCATTCAGTACTAATACCGCACATTTCGCAATACATTGCTTCCTTGTGTAAACATTATTCTACATCATCATTTGATTCACGTTACTTTCATAATTATGTCGCAACAAATGTTATTCAGTTTAAAGTTTAAAGGGAAGAATCTAGAGTCAGACCACGCTGACTCTTCCAAGCAAATGAACTGTCAAAACATACAATTATTATTGTTAATCCGTATATGGCGGCTCGAAGCTTGTGCCAGTATCAGTTTGTTTGGTTTATAACCAATGCATGACTTCCGTGTTAAAGAATTATCAAAAAAATAAAAAATAAATTATTAAAACATGAGATGAAATTTAATGAACATGAACAAAGATGGCCGATGAATCCAAACCATACAAAGTGTGTCAGTTTGTATGGTTTCACAGTTCATTTGCTTGAAAGAGATAGCGTGGTCTGACGTTATATTTTAATGTATTGCTGCTATTACAGGCTACACCCGATATAAGTCAATTAAACCGCAGTAGAGTGTTACGTAACGCTGCAGTTTCCGCAAGTGCCGCGGTGAACCTAATTCGCCGGGACGGAGTTTTGACGGTTATTTCATTAAACTTTTCGCTTAGACCCTTTCACCGCCTTTCGTGTTACCAGATTTGGGATTAAGTCACAGTTCTTAGCGATTATTATGAAATAGGTAACAATTTAATGTGTTAACAGAACAGAAAATATGGATCGTTGTTATCTGAAATAAATGACTATTATTATTATTAAGTACAAGTACCTACCTAGGTACGTCAAAACGTAAATAAAAACAGTTGCTTCCAAAATTTTCAGAATTACGGGATTGTTGTTTGGAGATAGATATTGAATGTATAAGTAAAATTATAAACTTCATTTTGAATAGAAAGAAACATTATTAGCCTATTAGGTATAACAAAATGGGGCTTAATCGCGTACAAAATGGTGTGTGAAAATCCCGTGAGTTTAAATCAATATATTAGAAAGAAACAGTAAACAAACACAAAATACAATATTACCTACAAATTATTTTCGAGTGTTTTTGTTACAATTTGTCTGGAGACATTAATGTCGGCTTGGCTTACCAAAAGTGGTTTCACGTTCAAGCACTTACTAGGTAGGTATCTAGGCGTATTTATTCTAAGTTCTTAGCCTTATTTTGATAATGCGTAGAGTTGCTTTTATGAGGTCGGCGAGAGAGCTCTGTCTACACACCAGTGTAAGCTATAATAGTGCGTCTATATAGAAAGCGATGCGGATCGGAGAAATCACCGGAGTTGAAATCTGTATCTCAGTTCCGCTTCACTTTTGTGATGGGTCGATTCCGCACGTCTCCGCTCCGCTCTGCTCCGCTCCGCTCCGCTCTGCTCCGCTCCGCTCCGCATCAGTGAAGACGCACCCTTAGGATCACTGGAACCCTTCTTGGCTTTGCGTAACTTACGATTATAGACGATTTGATACAAAGCCCTTATTATCTAACTTCTATGTCGCAGTTGGGTGCCAAAAATAGAATCTAGAACCGCTACATCACAACCTATTTTATACAGGGTGGATCGGAATCGGAACAGAATGAGTCTTTTTAGCAAATGTGCCTTAGAACATTATTTTTCTCTAACTGTCATACCTACTAATAGACGGTGCGCTTTGCAACGTTATCCGCGTAGTCGAGTAAAAACTATCCATAACCATTTTTGATGTCCAGGTATTCCCGTGGTTCTATTGCGTTAGGTCTGCTTTGAATAACACGGGCAAAGAGCGGGAAAAAACGTGTCATTCTGTTCGATGACGTCATGTTCGATAGAAAAAATGGGAACTACCCGATGCCGATTCTAAGCCAAATATATTTCTACCCTAATTTTATAATCCCTAATCAACTTACCCATGGTATGAGAAAATAAGGTATGGCACTACGGCTAGTGAGCCTTGCTACGTCACTGATTAGTTGCCGTTTTATGGTAACAAAATAATTGTTAGGAGAAAATTGTTTGCGGCCAGTTGGACAAAAAATAATTATTATGCATTACGATTGTCATGTTCTTTACTAAGTTTTATTTTGTCGTAATAATTGATTTAAAACACTCACGATTTTATGAGACTCATACGGGTAACAAGGGAATCGGGGAGTATTATGATACACCACTGGCAACACAGAAACGGATTGGATTGGACAGAATCAACCAAACAATCATAGCGTAATGAGAGTCAAAAGTCTTTTGTGAGATTAATGAGTTAAAATTGTAATATATTCAACTATATTATTCTAAACAATGATTGATGTATGTTCTAATTAATACTAATCCCGTAGTTGTGTTTTCGTTAATCTAATCTTACTAATTATACTAAGATTTTCTTTTCAGGAGTAGCAACTTGATTTTTTTTGGTAAGTTAGTCGCGTTCGAGTGCGTTTGTTTATCCTCACTAAATCGACATGACACTGGCTTAATCTATCGACATAGCCAATAATAATAATAAAAAGTGTCGTCTGTCATTCTGGAGTGCCATACCTTATTTTTTTATATTCATATTCATCTTTATTGGTAATATCATTTTACACGAACGAGTTATCCATGAACTTACCTTTTTAATTCACAAATTTTCTCAGTTGTACCACACCGTACCGCCCCGAAACTATGCCCAGGAAAGTAGTAAACAGAATAATGAAGTGTGAACCAAACTGTAATAGGTTGGCAACTTATTGAAAAAGTTTCGTAGGTAGGTATTACGTATCGAGAAAACGGGTTTTGTTGCTAAAAGAATAGATAGGTCTTGAAACTTTTTGAGTGGGTTTGATACTTCAATTTTTCCTTATAGGTACACTTAGTCATTTAAGACTGGATTATATGCAGAGAAATACAGGGTGTCATCTATTTAATCGTCAATTTTCTAACTGGTCAAGATAGACTTTAGTGAAAGTCCCATGGTTTTCGAGATCAGACTTTTTTTTGGTGATTAGATGATGCTAACTACCCAAGTAGTTAGCATATACAACCCTTGTACAGCTAATTTAAGTTGTACAATACAAGTGCTGTATAAGCAGCCCTTGATACCTACTTGGGTAGCGTATATTATATTTATAACTTTATAATAGCCAGGACCACTTTTATTAAATAAGCTCTAAATGAGTGAAAATGCGGGTGTACCTACTTCCTTTTCGCCGAATTATTTTTCGCAAACGTTTCATTTCGCAAAAGTTTCATTTTGCCAAAAGCATTTTTCACTGAAACTGTAAACTATTTCAGATTGTTGTTAATATCATCCTTTAGATTAGGTTAGGTTTGTTTTATAACAATTCGAAAAAAATGCTTTTGGCGAAATGAAACTTTTGCGAAATGAAACGTGTGCGAAAAATAATTCGGCGAAAAGGCAGAGAACCGAAAATGCGTTTTATCTAAAATTACATTTAATGCCTTGTGGTGAAAAAAAAAAATGGTCATTAACTATCTGATTTGCTACTGCCCTAGTTTGTTGACTATTAAGTTGTCGGCTATTCATAGAACCAGCGGGCGTATGATGCTAGCGGTTCTATTCTATTCTAATTTTAAAATATGGCTTCCATCAAAGTTAATGATGATTTCGCCAATTTCGAGTTTGCTCGTAGAGCATGCCGTTGTTCGGTGAGGTTTTGCTTTTTGTAAAGTGATAGCGATTTACAAAAAACCACGCGGACTATCGGGCCTTGACCCAGGAAGGGCTATGAACGCTTCAAGTTGAATTCTTCATTAGCTATTCACTCCTACGTTAGATCACTGCACAATACGCTATCAATACTACACATTGAATAACAAAAATGAATAAATAACGAACAACAAAACTTAAACGCATGCGGCCATCTTGAGTCACGGACCGGAAGCCGATGCTAGCGGTTATCACGTGATGAATAAGTGACAAAGTAGGTATCTGTCACTCACACTCGCATTTTGTCAAAACGTGACGGATGCTTTGCACTTATTTATCGCGTGATAAAAGCAACCATCATAGGCCCGCAGATAAGATTTTATTACCGTTCTCGATTTGAACGATAATTTTCACAAAATATTTTTTTCATAGCAGCGAATTTTCACATCGCGTTTTTTCATGATCGCCAATTTTATAATTCGTCTTTCTTCATGAAGCGTTTTATAATGTTCGCGTTTATTTGTCTCGCTTATTTTACCAATAGATTATTTTTTCAGTCGCATATATTTTCAGCAGCGTTAGGCAACACACGCCTTATGTCGACGGAACCCCACTTCATGGGGCTCCTATTTCTGGGCGGTCTACTCTTCGGGCATCTGAAGATACCTAAGTACCTATTAATGTGTAATAATATGGACACGACAGGAGGTAACGATTTGTTAGAATTGTGTTTTCGAGTAAAATATCTATTAAACCGCACTATAAATATTATACCTACTCTATATTATACTGATAATATTTGCGAATAATAAAATAATCTACTGGTAAAATAAGCGAAAAAAAATAAACGCGAACATTATAAAACGCTTCATGAAAAATTGCTACATGAAGAAAGAAGAATAATAAAATTGGCGATCATGAAAAAACGCGATGTGAATATTCGCTGCTATGAAAAAAATATTTTAATAATTAGCGAACAAACCTTTCCTAGGATAGCCTAGGAAAACCCAAGCTTTACTCTCCAAGCCTAGCTAGGCCGATGGAATTGGTCGTGATGGAAGATGGGTATTCAATGAAACGCATGTTTTAACTTAACAAAGTATGTATTCTTAACTACCCTATAAATAAAACATATTTCGAGTGTTCCACAATACACAAATATTTCGTGAGTTATTTTCTCTTCAATGGGAATTGTATTGACCTTAAGTTTTTGTTCTTTACTATCATACAATTTGATCAAACACGATCATACTGGGTCTGATCATAGTGTATCAGCTTATAACTTACGATTACATCGATTTGCTAAAGACTAAGATGAAACTCTAAATAGATGGTGTTACTAGCGTTTTAGGCTTAAAACTGAAGATGTAGGTTTAAGGTTCAACTACACCATGTTCCGTTAGTTATTAACGAATCGACATCATCGAAATATCATCAATGAATTTATTTTAACTGATATAACTACTTTTTTTTACATTTGTGTTTAGCACTGATTTATTCAAAGGTCAACTGGAAGAGATCCCTGAAAGGGATAAGATCGCCTGTGTGCATGCTTGTTCTTTTGAAATGTATTTCTTGTTTTTGTATACAATAAAGTGTTTACATACATACATTAAAATAAAGTATAAGAGGCAGGTTTAATGCCTTAATGGATTATTTATCATGCAACATTAAATAATTTATTTCAAACAATTTTCTGGTTTTAATTATAACATAAGAAATTTTCAAGTTCTCCTCTACCCAAAGGTTGTCTGGAAGATATCGGTCTTTAGCAATAAGACTGCCTGGTGTACCTTAAATTGTAATTTCTTGCATTGCATCTCTCCTGTTTGTGTTGTGAGGTATGCAATAAAGAGTAATTGATTCACAGGCGAAATCGACCGTTAATAACAGTGCAAGTCCCAAGTAAACGTCATAATATTTTGGTTATATATATAACATCCTATGTTCATATTATCTTCAAGGAAGTTAGTGTTATGAATGCTAGTATCCACTGCAAGAGCCTCCGATTTCATTTTTTAACAAAGATTTTCATACAAAATGTTTTTATAATAAATGCCCCTAAAGTAAGGTATGAGGTATAGCTGTAGTCAACGTCAAAAATAAGTGACCATTTAACTACTTCATCGCAGTAATGAATAGTAGTGCGACAATCTGAATTTGTCAACGCCGTTAAAGCAGAATAGAAGTTAATGCGACAGTTACATAATGATGTCTTAAAACACGTGGTTTTATGAAACGAACCGAAAGCGAGTTTCACAATACGATCATGCGATGTTTTAAGGTCTAATTATGTACAGTTGCATACGCTACTTTAACTACACTCATATTCATCATCATATCATAGATTTTCTTTTATGTTGATCTAAAGTACTCCGTACTACTAGTAACTGCCGCGGAGGATTGAGGCATCACAGATTTTGCTCCTCCATGCCCCGTCGCCGCCGCATATTAATACGTCTTCATAGTATCTGAACTTGTGATAGTAATGTAACAATGTGGGTATCAATAAAGGTATTTAACTTGATCAGTTACTTTTAACGTTGCCTATACAAGAATATATATAAATTAGTTGGCTTTTGCGAAGTAATCCTTGCTCTCCTTTGGGCTGGGTTTAATCGTGGCAGAGTTTGTGTCCGGGTTCCAGTTGGCAGGGCACACTGAAAAAATAGAAAATAAAAAATATTGCCACATAATCAAATATCATTTTTATTAAAGGGGTTGTGCACAAATCACGTGAGCTTAGATAGGGGGGAGGGGGGTCACGAAAAAGTCACGACATATCACGTTGAGGGAGGGAGGGGTATAAGGTGATCTCACGTGTATTTTTCTACAGTGAACGAAGAAAAAATCTACCACGAGTAGATATTTTTTTTCGGTTTCGTTAAAAAAAAACCTCGGGGTTTAAAAAGCAGCCGAAAAAACCTCGCGTGATTTGTGCACAAGCCCAAAGCATGTAAAGTCTGCTAGTATAGCGTAAACTAAATGTTTATGTAGAAGCGACAAATTTAAAAACGGCTCGCACGGCTTCCCGGGCCAGACGGGTGCATTAGGGTCAATCAATTTTTCTCTGTTGCTTGTTGCCATGTTGATGTCCCCTGGGTCACTCAAAACGACTATTTTCGGCAATATTGAAGAGTATTTCTTGCAACATTGACAGGATGCAAAGTTTATAAAATATTCATACCTTCCCCGTGTTTGTCGGCGAATTGGAACGCTTTCACTAAACGAAGAGTCTCTTCGACCGACCGACCGACCGGCAGATCGTTAATGGACATATGACGCAGTATGCCGTTTCTGTCAATCACGAACAGACCTGCAATTTGAATATATGTGTTGAAATAGTTTTGAGGCGATTAATTGAAACTACGATTTTAAACAATATTAAACAAAAATGTTGTACATGCAGCAGTTATAAGCCCATTCTTATTTAGAATATCCCTTGAAAATACCAACCAATATTATAAAATATAATCAACACTTTTCTAAGAAGTTTAATCACCATTGTCTCCTGGGTGACGGGACAGAATAACAACAAGTTGATCCACCCTTATTTATTGTGTATAAGCAGTAGGAACGGTTTGTCTTACATAAATTCCGAAAGGTAATGAAGCAGTTTGGAAAAAATAATTAGGCACATCCCCAGTAAAAGTGACTTTTATCATTTTTATTTTCTTTTTTCAAAAAAATCAAAGTCAAAGTTTTTTATTTGCCAGAATATGGTAACAAGATTAGATCTTAAAGCTAAATGGAACGCGATTTACCGTCTTGCTTAGCACCCAGAAGTAGAAATAGAATTTAGGTAACACTCAAAAAAAAAAACTCACCACGGAGAGCAAAGCCGCCGTCCAAAAGAACATCATAGTCCTGGCACATCTTCTTGTTGTAATCCGCCAGCAGGGGCATGTCTAGTTTCCCCAAACCACCATCCTGTAATATAAAATGCAAGGGTTTTAGTTTCCATATCACAATTACTACTTCTCTTGGGATGTTTGTCATGGAAAATTTGACATAGGAATGGTCTTGTGAAAAACGGAAATGTAATTTATACTGTTTACATAAATAATTATGTGCTTAATTATATCCGAACTCTCTCATTTTTGCTTTTCACAAGCAAAATATTAAAATGGTCAGAAAAACGAAGTAGCATAGGAGTATCTTTCAAAAAGGCTAAGTTTTGTATGACTCCCATACAGAAATAAGTCCCTTTGAAACTCAATCGTGTTTCATTCTATAATCGGACTTATTTTTCCGTATTTCCCATAGTTTGTTATTGACAAATAACCAAAAAGTTATCCTACCTTCCTGGGTGTATTGATCCAGGCGAGATGACTGAACTCAGAGTCCGTGGACACGCCAAGAACCTGGCAGTCAATGTTGGCAAAGTCTTTGGATCTCTCACTGAAAGCTATCAGTTCAGTGGGGCAGACAAATGTGCTGGAAGGTAACAGGAAACATTCAATGAGACGAAACGGTCCGAGAAAAGGTTGGTAGCACCCACTTCTTTTTTGTTCGGTCCCAGATGTGATTCAATAAGGTCGAATTTAAATAGGTATGTAAATTACTTTAATCTTTTGCAAATATTTCATCAATAAGTACTCTAGATGCACCCCCTCAACAAACATGGTTTAATTGTCACATACATATGCAAAGTAAGTATTTTAGATCTACCAAATTCTGATCTCATAACTAACAATTTTATGACAAGGCCCATCAACTTTTTCCTGTTCCTTGTTGCCACAATGATGTCCCCTGGGTCACTCTTTATAGCTATGGTTTTTGAGGGTAATGTTTACCAAAAACACTAATTGCAACAGTTACCAGCCAATGTTTATGTAGTAGCCTGATACCAATAACAATACCATACAAAACAGGAGAAATACAATGCAAAAAATTACAATTAGAGGTAAAAAGCAGGCCAGGTAAAATTATCAACAATATTTTAAGAAATTTACATGAAAGCTGGTCTCTGCGTCTTATTTGGCCAGACATTTTACCTTTAAAACCAGATATATGTCTTCTCTGGACAGTTCTGGTATTGCGGTTGACTTTGGAGTAGTTGACAGTTCTGATTTTCAATATTCTATTCCTAAGTTCATTGACACAGAGTATGTTATCTAACATTCTAATCCTTATCTAGTAGATAAAATACTTACAAGTCTAATGGGTAAAAAAGTAGCACAACATATTTTCCATTAAAATCTGCCAATTTGAGGTTGTTAAATTCTCCATTGACTACTGCGGTGGCTTCAAAATCTGGGGCTGGTTTCTGGACTTTCGGAACGTAGGCAACACTAGCTGAAATTAAAAGTTTACATAGAAACAGAATAACTTTACACTTTATTTTGAGCAAAAATATCTGGGTCTATTTATGACACTATGGTGATTTGTCCACATCATTTTTAATAACATTATTATACAGGATCTATCCAGATGTTTATAATTTAACTTCATTGTCGTCATTGACGATTCGACACGGTTTCAAGTGCCGTATGTATGAGAACACGTCAGACAAAGAAGGTAAACAAACAACATCGCATTAAAAATCGTGACTGTTCAGGAAATCTTAACTGTTCACAATCAATTTTAGTTAGAGGTTATGTAACGAAACAATGAAAACAGGCCCAAATTCAAATGTTAATTACTTTAGGTACTTACTAGTAGACAGATTCACTTTCTTTACCGCAGAAAGTGCTGGCACAAGCACCTGAAACACAATATAAATGGTAATAATTAGGTACCAATGTATGCAAGCAGTAGTCATCGCTCATCGAGTAATGTGTAACTTACTCTCTTGCCGAACTGTTTTACTAAGAAAGACATCTTTAAATTTCTTTTAGTAGAATAATATTACACTTTCGCGAAATATTTCCGGCGTTTCTCTTGGAAAATTACCAGTCAGTTAAATTCCACTTAGAAATAGTTATTATGTTATGACAATTATGACATTGACAATGAATGACAGTTCAGGTTTCATTCAATTAATAAAGTCCTAATCCTAAACAGCGGCCAGACATGACCGACTCCATCAGCCAAACTTCTGGCCTTAAAATCAGCCAACCAATCCGCCCGGGGGAACAACGTTCCCGGGCTTAGAGTATGGAATATAATCTAAGTTCCCGGGCCCACACCACAGATTATATACAAGTTACTACGTAACAGATACCCCCAAGGAGCTTATATTTAAGCAAGGAGCTTATATTTAAGACAACAGGAGTGCGAACTCAGAATAAGTGTTCACACAAAATTAAATCTTAGTATAGATACATAAAGTATATTTTACGGGTGAAGGGGTCACGGGAAGACAGAGACAGCTCGCAGATGGGTAGTGTGTCCCTTTCTAATATTGCCAGTCACAAAAAATAGTAATAATTAGTAGTTTTCAAATAAAATGGTAGTTATTAGTAGTTTATACTTTTCTTTAAATTAACACTATTCACTTCAAATAATTAAATATTTTATTCGCTAAACTTTCTTACGCGTCACCAAAGAAACTAACGGAAAAAATTATGAAAGTTATACAATCCGTTAGTATATAAAAATAATTTTATGTTAGGGCAGGATAAAACCTTTAAATTTGAAATCTTATTAATATAATTGAAAACTGTCAGCATTTTTGACAGTGCTTAATGGTATCTTTTCTGATTATTTAAAATATTACATACTTATAATTGCATCATGGTAACTGGAATTTAAGGTTGCAAAAGGAAATCTTTTGGTGGCTATAGTATATTTTTTCAGGTAATATATGGTATCATATATTAATATGAAAGCATGTCAAACTTTGATAAAGTACTAAAAGAGTGACAATGAATTTACAAAATTACCGGATAATTCCGATCTATGTTTTACTTCGAAAATATTATTCGTACTAAAAACAATCTGAGCATTGCACTATTGCAGTAATGTCGTTTTAACTATACTACGATAATCCTTCGCTATCTAAGGGTGGTTAATAGGCGTCGAAATTTCAAAATGGTCGTAGCGAGCTGAAATTTGGTATGTAGGGGGCTTTGGGCCCCCTGATTCCAAAAAAGTTTTTTTTTTTTATCATAAAAAAAATTGTATGGGATTTTTTTTAAGAGGCCTGTATCTCGTAAACGGTTGGCTCAGGTGGGAGGTGCTCGACCAAATGTCATAGGGGGCCTCTACCCGAGTACAGTCGTGAAAAAAAAAATCGAAATGGCGACTTTTTTAATTAATAGACACTGGAAGTAAAATTTTAACGAATCCAAAACAAATTGCACAAGAGTTTAACAATAATTTTATAGGCCAAGTGAACTCTAAAACAGATATTTTACGTCAAAAGTCGAATAATATGAACATTTCGCACGGGCATCAGATTCAGACCCCAATAATGACATGTAATACAATCAATTCCTTATTTATGACACCAACTATTCCTTATGACATTTGTGTGATTATCAACTCTTTAAAAAACTCTAACAGTACGGGTTACGACGGCATAGCCACAAAAGTAGTTAAACAAGCTGTAAACGCAATTTCTCATCCTTTAAGTTACATTATAAATTTATGTATAGAGCAGGGAACGTTTCCAGAAAAGTTAAAGTTGGCAGTGGTTCGACCACTATTCAAAAAAGGTGCAAGAGAGATCATGTCCAACTATAGGCCAGTGGCATTACTTCCAATTTTCTCTAAAGTCTTTGAAAAAGTAATACATAATAGTCTCTACCAATACTTTGAAAATAATACGTTATTTACTCCGGAACAAAAAGGATTCAGGAAGAATAAATCAATCAATATGGCCATATATGAACTACTAGAAAAAGTTATGACTCATATTGATAAACGAATATCGGTTACTGCTCTGTACATGGACATGTCAAAGGCTTTCGACTTTGTTGATCATCACATACTTTTGTCGAAGCTCTATCATTATGGAGTACGGGGTAATGTTCACAATCTGATAAAGTCTTATTTGACAGGTCGTAAACAGTGCACACAAATTGATAGAGTATGTACAAAAACCAAGAAAGAAGTGACTTATTCTTCTGACTTTAAAGAGATTAGTTACGGTGTACCACAGGGGAGTGTTCTAGGCCCTCTACTCTTTCTTGTCTACATCAACGACCTCCCACAAATTGTTAATCACTCCATGGTATTATTTGCGGACGATAGCACTGTAATATTTACCGGACGATATACTGATAAACATCAGGAAAATATAAATACGACTTTACATTTAATAATCGATTGGCTTAATAGGAATAACCTTCATGTAAATCTTGATAAGACGAATATAATGAATTTTAAATTACGAGTTAATAATACACCAAACCTAACTATTACGTATCATGACCAGAAGATTAATGAGACTGACTCCACAAAATTTCTAGGATTAAATTTAGATAGTAGTCTGACATGGAAAAATCAAATTGACTCTATATGTAAAAAACTTAACCAATTTAGTTATGCATTGTATAATTTAAGGAAAAGACTAAATCAATCGGCAGTATTGACAGCATATCACGCATATGTTACGGCTACTATAAGATATGGTGTAATATTTTGGGGCAATGCTAAAGACCGTGAAATGGTATTCAGGAGCCAAAAGAAGTGCTTAAGGTCCGTATGTGGCATTAAACCCACAGACTCCTGCAAACCGCACTTCATAAAATTGAAAATTTTGACATTACCCAGTCTTTACGTGTATGAAATATCAATGTATGTGAAATCTAACATAAAACAATTTGCGTCTTTCAATAGCACACGTCAGCAACATAAAATTAATCATAAGCCATTCAAAACAGCTTTTTTGTCAAAAAGTATTTTTGGAATGGCTCCAAAAATATTTAATAAATTGCCTAATTCAATTTTAAAATTAGAAACCATGACTGAATTCAAGAATGCATTGTTTAAGTTTTTAGCGTCTAAAGCTTACTACACAATTCAGGAATATTTAAATGACACTCCTAGTACATAACTAATTTACGCATATGCTGCACACACATAGTACCTAAGATTTGCATGTCTCTGTGACAAAACATGTAGTTCTGTAAATAGATATAAGACCAACTGTATAGTTATACCATGTTTAAGCAAATAAATGACTGATTACTGACTGATTACTGATTTTTTCTAAATTTCAAGTTGGTGCTAGGGGGCTGAAACTCGATATCGGGGGGCATTTGGGGCTCACGAATATGAATCTGGAATCGGTGTCCGAAAATTCGGTCAAATATCGGACAACAAACTTTAATATTTTAGTTCGACCGAGGGCCGCAGGCTTAAGGGCGAACTTCCCCCCACGAGGCCGCAGGCCGAGCTCCGTGTAGCACCAAAGGTGCGGAGCGTCCCAGAGACGGCGTAGCGCGCGAGCCCAAGGGCCCGCAGGGCGAGCCCACCTAGAACATTGCTACCCGCCTAAGTAATCGTAGTAGTAGTAGCAATCGTAGAACCGAAGTTAGGAGATAACTCAAACGAGATGTATGCCTTTAAGACCTCCCAGATCACCCCGCCATAAGTATTTTATATGAATCACTAAAAACAAAAAAATATACTTATATAATATAATAATATAATAAATTAGTGGTTTGGCATCGTCTTCAAAACGTGATTCAAACGTAATCTGTACTTAAATGGGTTATTTTTAGCTTTTTAGTTTTTTTTGAAGTCGGTTTTTTTTTTGCTTTTTATTTCGCCATATACTTAGTAACCGTTAGTACAGTAATAAAAAGTATTGCGTAGTCTTGCATTGGTAAAACAGAGTTATACCTACAGGTAGTTTATAAAATAACGGTATACTTACAGTTTTACCTCCCTAATTAATTTATGGTACCCTACAAATAACCACTTTTTTTATATCCTCATAAATGAGTTCATGTCCACGTACATCAGAATATGTTTTTTGTTTGTTTTGTTTTTAAGTATGACGTAACGAAGTTTGTCATTTATCAAATCAAATTAACAGTTACGGGATTGCTGCGTTCTGTTAAAATAGCAGGAGCCAAAAGTGTGTTATTGCTGGCATAGTAGCTAACATTCACTATATCTATTTATGAGTTTCCATAGGTATATATAAAATAAATTCTAGCTACAGTGCCAGCCAATATACATTTTTAGACTTTAATTTTTTTCATTTTTTTTTTATAAATATCGGACAACCTCACACAAATCAATCTAGTCCCAAATTAAGCTCAAGAAGGCTTGTGTTATACTAGACGACGATATACGTACTTATATAGATAAATATATACTTAAATACATAGAACAACCATCACCCAAGCACAAATATTCGAGTTCATCATACAAATATTTGCCCCGGCCGGGAGTCGAACCCGGGACCGCCGGCTCAGTAGGCAGGTGTCTACAAACCGAGCCAAACTTGTAATAAAATGGAGTAAGGATGAGTCCCTCTTTATTGCTAAATATTTGGTTACCCCAGCAGAGTGGGACAAACTGCCCCCTTGGCGGCTTTCTTACTTGGCTCGTTCGAACGAAGCAATGAGCAGTCCAGGTATACTATAGTATTTACTAGGTCCATGTATTTAAGACAACAGGAGTGCGAACTCAGAATAAGTGTTCACACAAAATTAAATCTTAGTATAGATACATAAAGTATATTTTACGGGTGAAGGGGTCACGGGAAGACAGAGACAGCTCGCAGATGGGTAGTGTGTCCCTTTCTAATATTGCCAGTCACAAAAAATAGTAATAATTAGTAGTTTTCAAATAAAATGGTAGTTATTAGTAGTTTATACTTTTCTTTAAATTAACACTATTCACTTCAAATAATTAAATATTTTATTCGCTAAACTTTCTTACGCGTCACCAAAGAAACTAACGGAAAAAATTATGAAAGTTATACAATCCGTTAGTATATAAAAATAATTTTATGTTAGGGCAGGATAAAACCTTTAAATTTGAAATCTTATTAATATAATTGAAAACTGTCAGCATTTTTGACAGTGCTTAATGGTATCTTTTCTGATTATTTAAAAAAATACATACTTATAATTGCATCATGGTAACTGGAATTTAAGGTTGCAAAAGGAAATCTTTTGGTGGCTATAGTATATTTTTTCAGGTAATATATGGTATCATATATTAATATGAAAGCATGTCAAACTTTGATAAAGTACTAAAAGAGTGACAATGAATTTACAAAATTACCGGATAATTCCGATCTATGTTTTACTTCGAAAATATTATTCGTACTAAAAACAATCTGAGCATTGCACTATTGCAGTAATGTCGTTTTAACTATACTACGATAATCCTTCGCTATCTAATGGTGGTTAATAGGCGTCGAAATTTCAAAATGGTCGTAGCGAGCTGAAATTTGGTATGTAGGGGGCTTTGGGCCCCCTGATTCCAAAAAAGTTTTTTTTTCTATCATAAAAAAAATTGTATGGGAATTTTTTTAAGAGGCCCGTATCTCGTAAACGGTTGGCTCAGGTGGGAGGTGCTCGACCAAATGTCATAGGGGGCCTCCACCCGAGTACAGTCGTGAAAAAAAAAAATCGAAATGGCGACTTTTTTTTCTAAATTTCAAGTTGGTGCTAGGGGGCTGAAACTCGATATCGGGGGGCATTTGGGGCTCACAAATATGAATCTGGAATCGGTGTCCGAAAATTCGGTCAAATATCGGACAACAAACTTTAATATTTTAGTTCGACCGAGGGCCGCAGGCTTAAGGGCGAACTTCCCCCCACGAGGCCGCAGGCCGAGCTCCGTGTAGCACCAAAGGTGCGGAGCGTCCCAGAGACGGCGTAGCGCGCGAGCCCAAGGGCCCACAGGGCGAGCCCACCTAGAACATTGCTACCCACCTAAGTAATCGTAGTAGTAGTAGCAATCGTAGAACCGAAGTTAGGAGATAACTCAAACGAGATGTATGCCTTTAAGACCTCCCAGATCACCCCGCCATAAGTATTTTATATGAATCACTAAAAACAAAAAAATATACTTATAAAATATTAAAATATAATAAATGAGTGGTTTGGCATCGTCTTCAAAACGTGATTCAAACGTAATCTGTACTTAAATGGGTTATTTTTAGCTTTTTAGTTTTTTTTGAAGTCGGTTTTTTTTTTTGCTTTTTATTTCGCCATATACTTAGTAACCGTTAGTACAGTAATAAAAAGTATTGCGTAGTCTTGCATTGGTAAAACAGAGTTATACCTACAGGTAGTTTATAAAATAACGGTATACTTACAGTTTTACCTCCCTAATTAATTTATGGTACCCTACAAATAACCACTTTTTTTTATATCCTCATAAATGAGTTCATGTCCACGTACATCAGAATATGTTTTTTGTTTGTTTTGTTTTTAAGTATGACTTAACGAAGTTTGTCATTTATCAAATCAAATTAACAGTTACGGGATTGCTGCGTTCTGTTAAAATAACAGGAGCCAAAAGTGTGTTATTGCTGGCATAGTAGCTAACATTCACTATATATCTATTTATGAGTTTCCATAGGTATATATAAAATAAATTCTAGCTACAGTGCCAGCCAATATACATTTTTAGACTTTAATTTTTTCATTTTTTTTTTATAAATATCGGACAACCTCACACAAATCAATCTAGTCCCAAATTAAGCTCAAGAAGGCTTGTGTTATACTAGACGACGATATACGTACTTATATAGATAAATATATACTTAAATACATAGAACAACCATCACCCAAGCACAAATATTCGAGTTCATCATACAAATATTTGCCCCGGCTGGGAGTCGAACCCGGGACCGCCGGCTCAGTAGGCAGGTGTCTACAAACCGAGCCAAACTTGTAATAAAATGGAGTAAGGATGAGTCCCTCTTTATTGCTAAATATTTGGTTACCCCAGCAGAGTGGGACAAACTGCCCCCTTGGCGGCTTTCTTACTTGGCTCGTTCGAACGAAGCAATGAGCAGTCCAGGTATACTATAGTATTTACTAGGTCCATGGATACCCCACTTGTTTGGACGGCAGGCGTTGCCACCGCTATCGATGCCCCCTCCCGCGGATGACGCAACGTCATTGGAATGTGCGCTAGGGTTGCCTCCGTTATGTAAACGCTAGCTTTTTCTCGTGCCTTCGCTCGTTTGGTCAACCAGTCTAGCCAGCAGAGGCGTGGCGTCCAGACAACCCGATTCCCACTGGGTGGCCCACTTCAGGACGATTGAACACCATTCTCTACGTTCGGTTACCTTTGCATCCGACCGTTCCCTCTTTCCGCTTCTCTGCTTTCCGTTCTCCGCACGCCGCTCTCCACACGCCGCTCTTCGCACGCCGCTTTCCGCACGCCGCTCACCGCACGCCGCTCTCCGCTCTCCGCAAGCCATTCTCTGTTTTCCGCACGCCGCTCTCCGCTCTTCGCACGCCGCTCTCCGCTCTCCGCACGCCTTTCTCCGCTCTCCGATCGCCGCTCTCCGCTCTCCGATCGCCGCTCTCCGCCCTCCGCTCTTCCCTCTTGTTACAGTAATACAAGATGGTTTTTATAGTGCGGTACTCTAAGATGTTCTAGGCAGGGACTTAGACTTACAAAAAGTCTTCTTATTTTTCCTAATATCTAATATTAATCGAGAGAAAGTTAATCGAATTAATTAATCAATTAAAAATTTAATCGCTAAAAATTAATCGACCATTAACTTAATCTTTCGATATTAAATCAATCGGAACTCGTACGATTAGATTAACTAATCGTCAATTTTAATCGTTAATCGAGATTAAAAAAGTTAATCTTAATCGTTAATCGATTAACTTTTGCCCATCTCTGCTGGGAGCGCGGAAATAATGTTTTTTCGGTTTAATTATTAAAATAGTACAGATTTTGAAAATGTAAGATGTTATACATTATAGTTAACATCTCGTTATGTTATTATTAAAAAAACTGATAACTTTCCCTGCAATATTTATGACATACTAAGGGTTTATGTTGCTTTTTTGAGGTAACTTTAAAAAAAAACTATCGAGGAAACTACAAGTAATCGTGTTTCTAAAACATAAGGAATAATAGAGTGAATCTTTAAATATTTTACATATTGATTGTATAACTAAACATTCAGTAATAACAACACAGCATGGAATCAAACCAACACAATTAATTCGAAAAAAAGCTAGGCGCCCCCATAAAGATTTTTAGAGAAATACCCAGACTTTAATAGTTACGCGTCAATAGTGCCCCAGTAAACGTTAATTCTTAAACAATATCTTTTATTCCGGAGAGTTTAATGTGTTCTGGAACAAATGAAATCATTTTCAATCGTCTTTTTTGCCACAAAAACAATATGCCCGACTTTCATTTTTCTACATCGTACAGCACAGGTTGCGCGGGAAACGTTAACTGTACGCCGTCCGCTCGCCGCAAGGCGTGGCAGCCCACTGACGTTTTGTCGCGCGGGGTAGCCACTTAGAGATCGGAATGTTTCACGCGGTCGAAACGCGTGGGGATAGCCTGCCCACACTACCGACTCGCGAAGTTGACCGAGATTGGGCGAGGTGAAGTTAGCCCACACTATAATATTCGCCCAACCTCGGCCAACTTCGCGAATAGTGTGGAACCGTAATTTCATCCGCATAGTTAAAACGGCCCACACTACTAGCTAGGAAGCTAGGGACTGTCATTGTCATTGTCATGCCCTGCTGTGTCTGTCACTGTCACTGTCACTGTCAGTGTCGTGTCGTGCATGGGATTGGGATGCGGATGCGCACTTGCGCAGGAGTTTGTTGTGTTGATGTCGTGTTGTGACTGTTGTTGATTAAATTGAGTTTTGTATATTATTGTTTTTAAGTTACATTTTAAATATTCAAAGAAAACAATAGGTGAAACACCAGCAAAAATGTCGAACGGTAATGTCGTGACGGCACAACCAACGCCCTCCGCTCCGCCCATTGAAAATATCAATTTGGAAAAACCAAGTGACCCTACAGATGAAAAGGTCGTTCTAACTCAACCGATGCTGAATAATGAAAACATAAATGACATGTTAGCGCGAGCTGAGGAGGAAGGAGCCGATAAAGAGCGCCGGAGGCAGAGAAATCAGGATTTCTGCTGTTTTGTCTGTGCAGATTCGTACGCGGATACAGACGACTCGTTCTGTTGGTACTTCTTCTGTAGGATGCTTTGCAATGCCTGTGGGAATTGCTGTGAAGGTTGTTCAAATTGTACTGACTCGTGCTGCGAGGGGTGTGCCAGCTGTTGCCACAATTGCTGTGAAGGACAGGACGGGTGTTGCGACGGAGGCGGTGGCGATGGTGGCGATGGGTGCGACGGATGCTGTGATTGTGGTGACTGTGGTGACTGTGATTGTGACTGCAACTGCTTTGATTAACCGTTAGTCTGTGGGGCACACCCCCTGGGTGTCATGTGGGAAGAATACATTTTTGACCTGAGGTTGAAAGACAAAAGGATTCTCAAATTATCACCAATCCCTAGTGTTAGATCGGAAAATATTTAGAAGCAGTTTTTTATTCTGAGTACTGAGAGATAACCAGGATTAGGTATAGTGTGATTATTTTTCATCCAATGAAACAAGTTAGAACTTACAATTGTACAGGTATGCACTTTGACTCAAAAGTAACCATTATCAAATCTCGAATTATTAGGATAGTGTAATTTATAAAAATAATTGTAAGTTTTCATAAATAGTTTTCTAACATGTGTGATCTGGTAACAAGGTCTAGTTTGATCTATGTTAAACAGGTCTAGTTTAAGTAAATTGCTTCAAATGATAACAGGAAGTACATTTTTAAAGGGAATTAAATATTAGAGGACTAAAAATATCAGTACAAATTAATTAACCTATGATGTAACAGCATAATAATTGCTGCAATGCTATTCATATTTGTTCAATTGTGAATTGAAGCCAGTAGAGTGTGGTGCTTTCAAATTCTGTTCTCTATTTTATTTGTTATCAGATCCATACATCTTATTATGGGTGAAACACAGTCTAACATGTCAACTAATGCAACATCACAACCAAATGAAAATATCAGTTTGAAAAAACCAGATGTTCCAATACTTACCCAGCCAACAATGAATTATGAAAATGGCAATGATATCACTGACGCAGGAACCTCAAGAGGGGCCAGAGTGTACCCAAATCAGACGAATGGAGATTGTTGCTGTATCTGTTGCTGCGATGATTCTAGCAACAATAGGGGTGAGGCTTATGATGATGGTGGGTGTTGTGATTGTTGTGATGGAGATGGTGGGTGTTGTGATGGTGGTGGTGGGTGTGATGGCGGTGGTGGGTGTGATGGCTGCGATTGCAGTTTTTAAACTTCTTTTTCTCCATTTTATTTAAGTGACTGTCATTTGGTTCTTCTATGTATGTATAATGCAATGTTTTAAATATGCTATCTACTAATTGTTTATACACATTTAGTTATTTATGATGTTTTAAGCTACAGTCTGGGTTTCATTTTGGGTGTAAAATAACTATTATTTGGAAAGTGTGATATATGTATGTTTACTTGACTGTACTACATTTAAGGACTTATTTTGAAGAAGTGTATGAAACTATTTTCAATATTTGATGGCAACATAAGGATAGACTGGTTTAAATTTTATATCCATATTTTTATAAATGTAACCTATTTAATGTTTGTATGAAGTTGTTACAAAATTGTCATAAGGCATAATCTAGGTACCTATTGTATTTTAATAACAAACAAACAAACAAACATAAGTTAAGAAGCTTACTTAGATAGATATATTTTATATTTGGAATATATTTTGATGATTTTATAACCTAATGGTGCTTACACATACAATTGTAATATTCTAATTTATATTAACATTCATTGAATGTTTTATTTGAATGCTTTATCTACCAACAGTGTGTTCTAATATTATCTTATCAATTTATCATAAATAACTACCTATATATGTTGTCAATTACGATTTTTGAGTAAGAATAATGTTTAATATCGTCTGTTGATGACCAAAACTCACAAAGTAACAAATAAGTGGGCCATTTTTAGGGTTCCGTAGCCAAATGGCAAAAAACGGAACCCTTATAGATTCGTCATGTCTGTCTGTCCGTCTGTCCGTCTGTCCGTCTGTCTGTCCGTCCGTATGTCACAGCCATTTTTTTCCGAAACTATAAGAGCTATACTGTTGAAACTTGGTAGGTAGATGTATTCTGTGAACCGCATTAAGATTTGGATGCAAAAATAAAAAAAATAATAATAATAAATATTGGGGGCTCCCCATACTTAGAACTGAAACTCAAAAATTTTTAGGATAGGTCTTCAAAAATGATATCGAGGTTTCTAAAATATTTTTTTTTCTAAACCGAATAGTTTTCGTGACAGACGCTTCCAAAGTGGAAAAAGTTGGTCCCCCCCCCCTCTAACTTCTAAAATAAGAAAATGAAAAATCTAAAAAAAACATATGATGTACATTACTATAAAAACTACCAACGAAAATTGTTTTGAACGAGATCTAGTAAGCAGTTTTTTTTTATATAATATAAATCGTAAGCCGTTTCATTAAATCAACTCAAATATAAAAATAAACAAAAGGCCTTTAATTTCATAAATCAATGGTACGGAACCCTTTGTGCGTGAGTCCGACACGCACTTGGCCGGTTTTTTCTAAAGTTGTACACCCCACTTTTTTTTTTAATTTTCGATATGTTGGGTAGTTTCCACTCAGAATCACGAGCTCTTTCGATCTAATTAGCAGAAAAAAACCGGTCAAGTGCGAGTCGGACTCGCGCACCGAGGGTTCCGTACAAACACTCCATCCTTAAGTGGTTAAGTTAAGTTTGCACCTGGTATGTATAGCACCCCATACAAATGAGGTGCAAAGTTAACGCAACCATAACGTTTGTTGTATGGGAATTTATTTTATTTTATTGTTAGTATTTGCTTTATAGCGGCAATAGAAATACATCATCTGTGAACATTTCAACTGTCTAGCTATCACCGTTCTTGAGATACAGCCTGGTGACAGCCGGACGGACGGACAGCGAAGTCTCAGTAATAGGGTCCCGTTTTTACCCTTTGGGTACGGAACCCTAAAAACTGTCCCAATGTTTTTTCGTTCCATTCCGTTACCATTTCCATATAACTTACTACAGCGGTAACGGGATGGAAAAACCAAAAAAAATATGAATATATTGGGACAGTCTTTTTCTCCTAATTAGATCGGAAGAGCTCGTGATTCTGAGTAGAAAATACCCAAAATATCGAAAATTAAAAAAAAGTGGGGTGTACAACTTTAGAAAAAATGGCCCAAGTACTCTCTTAAAACAAAGCTTAGTGTCTCAGTCATTGAGGATGGTCTCAGTATCAATCTACAAACCAGATAGGAGGTTTTGAAAAGTAAAGACGGAAATTTAAGTGAGTTTTGGTTGTCACCAGCTATAGTTGCCGGCAAACTTTTAGAACAAAATTGGCGGATCTGCCCATGTACATTTGTACGTAAATCGGCTAGGCTACTGCGCAGTCTAGGTTATGCTCAAAAAGTTTTCCGGCAGCTGTACCTACATGCAATTAGTAGGTAGTTACTTAATTAACGCAACAACATTAAAATATCTGACCAACCTTTATACTTAATGGTACGTTTACACGCTTGCTTGCCAAGCCTCGGCAAGCCTACAGGACGCAGCTATATGTTAGAGTGAGCACAATGTAGTTCCGTCTCACTTTAACATATGACTGCGTCCGCTTGCCGAGGCTTGGCAAGCGTGTAAACGTAGCATAAAGGAAGACGGAACTACTTACATCGTGCTCACTGTTACATATAACTGCGAAACTGCGTTCTGTAGGCTTGCCGAGGCATGGCAAGCGTGTGATCCCGGCATCAAAATTATACTCGCGGCTAGCTAGGTTCGCAATATGACAATATGAGTCAAATTAAGCTGTGAAAAATAAAAAGAAATACCTTTTTGATGTTAAGGATGAATCCTTTATAACTAAAATTAAATTAAATTAAAGTAAATTTGGGGATAAATTAAAATGAAAAAAATAGCGTCTACGTGCCCGATATTCTGGTGGAATGATGCCCCATGAGCAAGTGCCAGGGAATGATAAGTTAACCACACTGATATTTTTTACTATGAGGCCAACCACGAAATACCAGCATTTTTTAAGAGAACCAAGGTTTTATATAACACAGACAGTCGCCAAGCTTAAATGGGAGTGGGTGGGGCCACAGGCGGAGCACATTTATAGAACCGATGGCCGTTGGGACAGAAAGGCAGAAAGGTGATCGCGTACCGGAAGACGCAGCGTGGGAAGGCCCCCAACAAGATATACCAATAAATAAATGACAACGGGAAGAAATTTGATAATGCCGCACGACCGATCGTTGTGGAGAACTTGGGAGAGGCCTTTATTTTTTTATACTGCGATGGTCGCAAGCAAGTATGCGGCCCGCTTGATGTTAAGCAGTTACTGCCGCCTATGGACGCTTGCCATGCCAGGAGCATCACACGCGCGTTGCCGACCCCTTAAGGACCTATAGTGACTCCCCTCTTGAACCAACAGTACCTAAACGTTTATTGGCTGATATGATGATGATGTGGTAGGGCCCCGCAACATATCGACGCAAACTTGTAAATTCGAAAATAATATCCAAAACGTTGTAGATATTCTTTTTAATATAATTTGTCTCTTCGAATACAGATGTGCCTTTCTCAAGAACGTTTATTCCCACGTTCGTTCTCGAGAACGCTGCCGTGTTACGGCAAAAGGTCGTATCTTTATACGGATGTCATAGTAAGATACGTCCTTTTGCAGTAGCATGGCAGAGCTGCACAGAGATGGGCAAAACTTAATCGATTAACGATTAAGATTAACTTTTTAATCTCGATTAACGATTAAAATTGACGTTTAGTTGATCTAATCGTACGAGTTTCGATTAATTTTTAGCGATTACATTTTTAATCGATTAGTTAATTTGATTAATTTTTCTCGATTAGATTAACTAATATAAGATAAAATAAGATATTTTTTGTAAGTCTAAGTCCCTGCCTAGAACTTCTTAGAGTAGGTACTGCACTATAAAAAGCATCTTGTATAACTGTAACAAGAGGGACGAGGGAAGAGGGAACGGTCGAATACAAAGGTATCCGAACCAAAAAAGTTTCTAAAGGTAGGTTCATTTTCTGTCCCTGGACAAGACATATTGTATTTTCGTAAAAATCACAATATGCGCGTGTTCCGCGATTAATCGCGAAATTAATCGTGAAATTTAATCGATTAATATGACGATTAGTTAATCGTTAATCGAAGACTATCTCGATTAAGTTAATCTAGATTAAATTAATCGCGATTAACTTTTACGATTAACTTTTTTAATCGGATAAAGAATTAATCGATTATTGCCCATCACTGGAGCTGCACATTTCTACTTTTCAATAATCCGATATTTTGGCACGATCTGGGCACGATTTATTTATTAGGTAGTTATTGTATTAAAGTGCAATTAAGTAAGTGCGTATATACCTACGTAAATGTACCGAAAAATGGTTCGCCGTTTATTTTTTTTATATCCGGGTCGTCTTATGTACCTTTAAGTTAAATATAGCAATATAAGTTAGACACACTTACCTAGGTGCCTATTTATTTATGATTTCAAAAACGTTTCGAATTACTTAACCTGACTATTTCGTAACGGCTCTTAATCAGTAATCACTACCTAGATACTCAGGTGCATAAGTACGTAATACGATAAGTAGCTACTTACTTATCTAGATTTTTAAACATAAAATTATACCTACTGTTTTTATACGTTTATTTTATTTAGGTACTCTTATGGTAAAAATGTGCCAATTTTTATAAGAATTAAAATGATATAGATATTTTCTAAATATATTTCATCAAACACTAAATTATACGTGTTTTTTTTAAACCCACTTTGTATTTGCGATTCATTAAGGTATCCGTAGGTATTTTCTCGTGGTGAATCCGTGATTCCCGAAAGAAAATAAATTCGTGATAACTATATGCTTTTTTTCGCCGCTTCTTAGCATAAAGTAAAACTACTTCTAAATTGTGATTTTCCATTAATAAAAAGAACATCAAATCCTGTGCGTAGTGAGTGTGCGTGTCACATTGTTAAGGTATTATTTTACCTTAAATTAACCGGGGTTAAAAAGTAGTACCTAAAATGTCAGTGAATCACCAAAATCCCGGCGTGGGGTGACGATAGTACGCACGAAAGAATTCACACCTACTCGTATATACAAACCAACTAGATATGTAAACCTAGTTCAGTCTAATTAATTTCAGTGAGTGGAACACGCCTCTAGAAACACGCGTGTCTTTATTCGTAACGAAACTCACCTAGTTTGGTTACATTTATTTTGCGTTATTAAATAATAATAAAGTGGACCAAGAAAACCATCCCACTTTAGTTCGGTGTTGCGATAGACCACGATGCAGACGGCGGGATGATCTAGACGCATTCTGAAAGGATAGATTGCCAGTTGCCACTTTAAATAAGGACGAACGGTCGCTGCGCTCAAACACCGATGCGGGTGGGTGGATTCTCCTGCTTGCGCCTGTGGAGCCGAAGAGCAAACCATCTAGCACATCATCCACGACTGCCCCATAACACGCTATGCCGGCGGCCCTCCTGAAGACCTGTTCTCCCTTAGTGACGAAGCCATTAAGTGGCTAACAAATCTTACTGTTGATTTGTAAGTATTCGAGTTGTCTGTGTATGCCCTTACGATTAAATAAATATAAGGACGAAAGAAAAAAAGAAAGGCCTTTGCCCAACAGCCAGATATAGTATAACAATTATAAGAGAACTCTTCAAAATCGCTCATCTAAAATGTCGAATGATCACGTGTGGACAACCCAGCCAGAATCTACACCCACGACCCACGTCCCACCTCGACGGCAGAATGAGGAATTCTGCTGCTTCGTCTGCAAGAACTGCTGTCCTGAAGACACGTTATGCTGGTACCTGTTCTGCAGGATGTTTTGCGATGTTTTCGGGCACTGCTGTCACGGTGTTGTGGACTGTGTTGCTGCGTGTTGCGAGTGTTGCGCAAACTGCAGTTGTGATTGTTGTTTGGAGACACATTAAAAATGCGGAGGGCCTAATTCTATTGTCATTGTCATATCGATAGCTATTTAGGGATATAACCCACATATGTTTCCATTCAGTGTGCATAAAATTATACTAACGAGTGTCACGTTGTCATTTAAAGGTAAATTAAAGCACATCGGTAAAATATAATTATAATAGGTAGGTATTTCTTGGAGACGTCATTTAAAATATGGAATTCAGTCCCTGAAATAAAAATACCTACATAATTCACAAAATATTATAAGATTCACTTCCGTGTGAAAAAAAGCCAAGTTAAGTTTTGAGCTACAATTTATCATAAGTTATCTGCTTTGTGTAGGTAAATTATTAATTATTAGACGTTATGTGAAGGCTAAAATTTGAAAATATTTATTAGGTATCACTAATGATAATGAGCACGCTATAAGTCTCGCTTTTACAGTTTCTTGTCAATTTGCATTCGAATGTAACCGGAATGCATTTCACTATAGTTTTTATCTAGAAACAACAACTCATGAAAACTGTGAAACTGTGGCTAGGTACTTAATAAATAAATAAAATGTTTTTTCCATATGTGTTTTTGAAGCAGTTCCTAAATAGTCTTTCAAATAAATTGTGGCTCCTTATCCGTTCAAAAATGCCGATGTTTTATACATTTTCCTCTAAGATAAAACATGTTTGTTAACATATTATCAATGTTACTACTTGGAACAGGGCTATTGCGATTGATTGGTACCTATATATTTGAAATGAATAGTTAAAAACTACAGGAAATTTACAAAATTTACACAGATGCGCATAATTTACGTTGGTTTTTTCAACTTATTTTCGACTGCACGCAATGAAAGCAAGAAATAGCTACGTAACTTTCTAGAACTCGGGTTTTTTTTTTTAAATGTAGGTATATTAAGGCCTCTTAAGGTCAGTTGTGTGATGATTACATTGATTAAGTATTAATGTCTAGTTTATTTTATAGAAAATTGCCTTTTATGACAAATTTAATAGTACATTACTACAGAGGCCGGGAAGTGAGGGGTTGCCGGCCGAATACATATAGACGGCCGAGCGAAGCGAAGCCGGATAGGTATGAGGCTGGCAACCCTATTTCTCGCCGAGGTATGTATAGTGCTTTTCTGAAACACGCAATGAAATAAAAAAAAACTTCAAAAAATCATAAATTTATTTCTATAGACATTATAAGTAAGCTACCAAAAACTATAACTAACACGTACCTATTAACACTATTTCTTTGTCGGTATTTTCGTCGGAACTCATATTGAATTATGAATACTAAAATTAACAACGCACAACAAAACTCATAAAACAATTAGATACCTACAGAGAAAATATTTCAAGTTTCCCTCCGAAATTATTAAAAAAATCCTACGCGTTTTTTATGGTTTGAGTAGACAATTTTATCGCTAATATTTAGATGAAATATTTTCAATTTATATTTTAAAAATTGATAGAATTAGTTAATTATGTGTTATTTCTTAAGTTGATCAAAAGATACCAAATCACTAATTGTTTTTTTTTTTAATAAGCATGGTGGCAGTATGTCATAGTTAACCAAAAAGCAAATGTTGCTTTGTTTTTTTTTAATGGCTGATCGACATGATGCCATGTCATAAACTTATGTGGAATAGAAATTAAAAAAGAGCATGTTGCCGGCCTAGGCCTTCAATTTTGTATGAAATTCCATTAACGACCTCTCGTCAAGCTGCATCGGAAACGTCATTACTTCGCAGCCTTTTATAAGGAACATAACATCAATATTTCATTGCATGTTTGAGAAAATTAGCTTTACTTTCAATAAGAATCGGCTTAATATCATGGGACGAGCAGACACTATGTCACTAATATTTAAAATTCGTCATGAAATTTTGAAAGGAGCTCATTTGTCTGAACAAATGAGCTCTAACATCGATTCCTACGGTCCATAATATGACGTCATACAGAAACGAGACCCGCGCAGACTGTCTGCGCAGATAGAAAGGGGTAAACAAACAGCAGCATTGGACGTTGGATATGTGATCCTAAGAACCTTAGCACACTGGAGAATTAAGGGCGAGTTGAAACTGTTGAAAGCGAGGTGAGCGTTCAGCGAGCTTCGAGCGCGCAGCGAATTCGCAGCGAGTCGCGTCTCACAAGCAGTGGACACGCATAAATTTCGCCGCGAGCACGTAGCGAGTTCGCTGAGTGTTCTATATAGCGAACTCTTTGGCGCTCACCTCGCTTTCATTTCAATTCGCCTGTGCACTGAGCCTCTAAGGTCAGACTGGTGAAACTCTCATAGTTATAGATAGAATCATGGTTAAGGAAACTTACGTATGATACGCGAGGTGATTTTAGTGTCGTTTGATGACCAGATTCGTTTTTATAGGTACATTTCATTTATGGGAGTTATCCGAACAGTAAATTCTTAAGATGACCGGAGATCGCTCGGGGAAAAGTAAGGTATCAGTCAGGACGTACGAGTTCAAGATCGCCTAATGCTAGCTGATACAAATGTCGAATTATGCCTTGGCTTCATTTCAATTATTCTTTTCAGTTTTCGTCATCCCAATTAGTAAACGTAGTCAAGTCGGGAGTTACAGTAATTGGAAAATTACTCCCAGTGTACATTAGTGCTTTAAAAATTACAATATATGTTTTTACCATGAATTACCGTGAAGTGAGGATTTGAAATTTCAAAAATAACTTACTGCAACTCTGCGTTTTTTTAACAAGGAAAAACACGCAGATATTCAAAAGTTTAAGACATTCCGATGATAAGTGATCCAGGAGTGATTCTGATCAAGATTCAGGGAGTCAACACATGGAAAATACAATAGAAACCAAAATGGTAGAAAATGGAAGAGTGATAACTCAACAACCCTGCGAAGACAGCATCAACTACGGCATCGTACCTAATGTTGTCACTACCCAACCTTTTCCAACCGAATCCCAACCGCAGGAGAAAAAGAAACGAAATTGCTGTCAAAATTGTGGTGACGGTTGCGACGGTGAAGATGTTTTCTGGTGGTATCTTATAATGAGGGATTGCTGTTACTGTTGTGGCGATTATTATGAATCATTAGTGACGTGTGTTGACGAATGTTGCCAGGGATATGAGGAGTTTTGCTGCAAATGCAAGAATGAGACTGAAACTCCTCAAGAAAGTTCAGGGTGTTGTGATGACTGCTGTGGTACACAGTCGGGGGAAGAAGGGTTTGACGGAGACAGGTGCGATTGTAGTGACTGTTGTGGCTTGTTGTGTTGCTTAAGCGATACAGATTAACCCTTTAGGAGCAACCCGCCTAGTGGGCGCTCGTGCCTAACATTTTCGTCATATGCCCAACCCACTAGGCGGACTGTAGAGGCTATGAAAGCATGCTATGGCTTCACAAACTTGCCTAGAAGTCTCTGCCGGTTTCTGGAGTATTATTATTTTTTTGTCAGGTTGTGAATGTGCATTTATGGAAAGACGCAATTGGGTGAATAAACAGCGTTTTTTTCGTCATTCCCTTTTCTGCAAATACATATTGTTAAAATAGATGATTGTTGAAAGTCAATTTTTCATGTACTTACCCCGAAGCCACACCCGAGTGCGATCCTAGTTAGATCATAATTAAAACCACTGGCTCTTTTGATGTGCTAATAATCGGGACAAAGGAATGACGCTAGAACCGCGCGGTTAGAACGCTAGTTGATTTACCCAATTAACAGATTATCTTACATCAGAATGATCTCATGCTTAGTGTCATGTGCCAATTGTGAAGTAGAACAATTCTTCGAAGAACCTAGTAGTTCATATCGATTGTGTGTATGTATATAGGTACATACACTAGTCTTATCCATACTAATATTATAAATGCGAAAGTGTGTCTGTCTGTCTGTTACCTCTTCACGCTTAAACCGCTGAATCGATTTTGATGAAATTTGGCATAGAGATAGTTTAAGATCCGAGGAAGGACATAGGATAGCTTTCATCCTGGAAATTATACCTAAAAAGATTGAAAAGTGAGTGAACATTTCTGTTGGGGTGCGGTGACCCTGTAGGAAATGTAATTATTAGACCAAAAGCACAATTGCTCTTACATTTGCTTAGGCGCTTTTAATAACCCCTTTTATCAAGTTCCACGCGTACGTAGTCGCGGGCAAAAGCTAGTACTTTATATTTGTGTAAGAGTCATGACGATAACCTGCGACATTCTAGGGTTAAAACCAGTGTCTTAAACAGTCATATTATAAAGCCCTAAACCTAGTGTGATTAAAGAGTGCCAAATATATATCAATAGTTGAATAAGATTAGACTTTCGCCTTTAAGGAAATATTCAATTAAACCTCTGGCAAATTACAGAATCCTTATTCAGGGTGTCAGCGGTAGATAGGCTCACGGACAAAGTTAAAGGAATGTTTATAAAACAGATTGCCGAATGATAGTTAATCCTACTAGGGCCTTTTCATATTTGCGATTTTCGAGTTAGTTTTCTATAGGTACAAATAACCGTCGCGGCGGACTCGTTGCGTGATCGCGTTCATGCAAAATTCGCTAGAAAATCGCAACTGAGATAAGGCTCTAACACTGTTATTTAATTAATTAGTATAGTCTCAAATTCCTTGCACTGCCCAGTGACCTTATGTGGTTTAGTCTAATTCTCGTTCTTGGCGTACTTATTCTAAGCTAGAGCTAGAGCTAAACAGCGTGTTTTCCGGGCGCTGTTCAGAACTGAAGTGATATTATGTAAACATTACGTAGTTTTGTATTGTAATCGACAATAATTAAAAATATACTTACTATGATATTGATAATCGTTGTTTCGTTTTATCAGGTTCAACAAAACACGGATTGGCTTTCAGAAAACATAATTTATTCAACACTGATCACAATACATATACTGACTAGATATACAGACAACATTTAGGTTGAGTTGAAATTGTTATAAAGAGTATTATATATAGATAGCTTAGTCAGTTACATAAAACCCAATAATAAATTGCAATGCAGTGAATGTTGTTTATTCTGCCGTGCTACGGTAAGCGCTAGTTCAGACACGGCGGGAACCGCGCGATTATAGAATCGCCGCGGTTATGTCTGAACGATTACTAACTAACTCATATAAATAAGACCCGCGCGATTTCCACGCGATTCTATAATCGCGCGGTTCCCGCCGTGTCTGAACTAGCGCTAAAAGGCGATATTTTGTAATGGAGCTCCATACAAAAAAGTCGCCTTTTAGCTTAAGCCCGCTCCAGACCTTCCGATCCGATCCGATTTATCGGAAGAAATTTCCTAACAATTGCACTACACATTTATCCGATTGCTTCCGACAAATCGGATCGGATCGTAAGGTCTGGAGCGTGTTTAGCGGGTAGCACGGCTGTATTGTAGTGTAGAAGTACATAGCATATAGAGTTAGAGTGATTGAAGTCTAAATACGTAACATCCGTATCCTGAGAATCATATCACTGTAAGTTATTATGTTTAAGTACACGAACTTACAGACGACTTGGTTGGGTCAGTTTGTAAACACTTGCCTACTGAGCCGGCGGTCACGGGTTCGAATCCTGGCCAGGGCAAATATTTGTGTGATGAACTCGAATATTTGTGCTTGGGTCATGGTTGTTCTATGAATTTAAGTATATATTTATCTATATAAGTATGTACATCGTCGTCTAGTACCCATAAGACAAGCCTTCTTGAGCTTAAATTTGGTTTGGGATTAGATTGATTTGTGTGAGGTTGTCTGATATTTATTTATTTATTTACAGTGTTAATGCTTCTTCTCAATACTGAGGCACTTAGAGCCTTATCACACTTGCGATTTGCGAGCGTTTCCTATTCCTATACAAATAAGTGTCGCGGCCAACTCGCTGCGTGATCGCATACAAAATTCGCTTGCAAATCGCAAGTGTAAAAGGCCCTTAGTGTTATGCTTCTATGGTACGGAAATAATAACAGAACTGTCTTAGGGTGCGTCTCCAATGACGCGAACAATAATTCAACAAACTCTAGTAGAAGTATCTGGAATAAAATTAATCTAATAAAGTAATGGGTGGGTCGCATGTAACTAATTAAGCTAATAGTATAGGTCTTACCACTTTTAAGTATCATAAGTATACACATACAATAACTATTTTCTTCTCACTGGTATATTCTGGACATCTTTCACCACGATATATATTAATGACATGGTGGTATTAAAGGTATGATCATGATGTCAAACAGTTTACTCACAAATAATCAATTCAAAATATATATGTATACCTCTTATTTATTTATTACGTGTACAACTTAATAAATATTCAGATATATCCTGTTTGAATCGCACCTAAAAAAATAACATAAGAACTGTCATCGAGTGAGTTGTGAGTGAAGTAAGGAAGATTGGCTAAAAATTGCTCACAACTAATATTTAACTTACACAGTGAACTTAGGTTGATTTGATATAAGGTAAGGTGGGGTAAGACCGTCACCGGGAGAAGACTGCCACTAACTAATTATTTTGGCTCAGTGACCCAAACAGGATCTTAGCCTCCGAAACGAGAGCACGCCACTTGTCCCGATTCTGCGCAGTTTTTCGCCAGTTTTCGACTGATGAAGACTGGCGTAGTCCAATAAATAACTTACTGTTAGTCTTACTCCATTAGACAATAAACTATGTTCGTCTTACCCCAACTTACCTTACGTATCTTTATTTTATTTGATTGAAATATGTAAACTATTGCCTATAATGCCTCATTTTTATTAAACATTTTGAAATATGGGAAATTGGCACGAAAAATCTATATTTTGTATCACTTGTTTTACTATCGGGTATCGGAACGAATATTTCACGAGATTTTTTTAAGTGGTGTCAGCCAATCAATGGTGGCATTTAAATAAAACCTCGCGCAGAATTCGCAGTAACACCGAAATATTGCAAGCTCTCTCAAAACATAGCTTCTTCAACCCTTCTCCGCAAGTACCCATCTGCTCAAACGTTCACTACATTTTTAACTTCCACAAAAGGAGGGGATCTATGTTTCACTGTATAATGAACGTTTATTTTATCGAAGTTTTCTGAGAAAATAAAATAAGGGGAGGAAATCCATTCCTAAAAAAATCCTTTTATAACTATGTTAGCAAAAAATAGAGGAAAATGTTATTCCCTAGATCAATACCAAATTTAATTCCAGTTTTATTGTAATTTTATTATAGTGTTAGTTTCAATTTTATTGTGGTATTGTTGTTGTTAATATAAAGTGGGTCAGCGACGAAGAATTATTTTGCCCCGTTGTTGGTCTGTTACCAAACTTGATTTATTGATTATCTACTGTGACAACGGGAGGATTTAGATTTGACCAATTAGAGACCGAAGGTCCTTACTAGGGCATTAGAACTAATGAACGTTTGTGCAGCTGAGTAAAAGTTGCCTTGAATGCAACTATCTACCTCCATATTTAAAGGACATACAACTCTAAAAAGTGACATATAAAATAAACATTCGTACGTACATACAACATCCTTGATTAAGGAATATTCATTACAAAATTAAAATTAAACATTACTCTAAGGATAATTACAAAAATAGGACAACACTATATTCTTAATAAAATGTTCAAAACACCAAGGAATGACACGTCAACATGCAAGTACCTAAGTTACCTTATATAGCTAGTGTTTATATTAATATTTGGTGTTTGGGTAATAATGTGGTTTAAACTATTTAATACGACAACCCGCGTGATAATGGCATTATAAGCTTGTAGAATAACAGTTTTGCCAACCATACATTTTACATAGGACTCTTTTTAATTCTAAGCAATCTTTGATACGGTCATTATCAAAAAATTATAATGAAGCTAAGTTGAATTGTGAGTAAAAACACTGCACAGCTCCTCAAGCGCAACTGTGACATGCGACTCTTTCTCGCGCGAGATATAACTACTTACCTGTCTCTTTCTGTACAATACTGTGCGAGAGTGACGGGTGATACTATGTCGTGTAACAATATACGCGAAGCATAGTTGTGCTAGACGGGCAGGTATACCTATTAAATTAATAGACGAAAATAAACTGGAATCTGTTGACAACCATCTCGCCAAGAAGTTTTCTAACTTCTTAAATTTAGCTCACAATTAACATTAATAATGCAATCTAACAAAACCTAAGACTAAGTTAAAACGCTTATTTTATTGGACTATCAGTGGCGTCTCCGCTTGGCGTTTAAAAGATACGTCAACGTGTACAGGTATATACTTATGGTTTTTATTTGCTTCATATATATATATTTTTTGATACTGACATAAGGGTGCACCTCACCGCGAGCATTCGCCTGATTACAGGCAATGAGATTCTCATATATTTTTGTTACTTACATTAATATTAAAAATTATATGAAGATCTCATTTGTTTTTTGTTACATTACATCTGGCGAATGTTCGCGGTACCTACACTCCACTATATCAAACGATGCTTAGAAAAATTAACACTTCAAACAACAAAATCAATACCATTCATTAATTATTTTACTTTAACACTATTTAATATCTAAATATATTTATTTTAACTACAATGGCACCTTACGTAAGATTCAAAGTGAAGTAAAACCGACTGTGTTTAGGAACGTAACAATATATAAATGTGTTAATACCTAATAATTAATATTTATGTTCAATTAATCTTCTTTGGTAATATGTGAGCACTATAAGGCCAGATGGGGCAAGCGCGTATAGATGTGCCGTTCTCGAGAACGTTTTCCGACTTGTATTGGAGAACGATCTTTCCCCGTACAAAACGGGACCGTATAAATACCGAAAAGTACAGATGATATACACTACTAACGCCATACAGTACATATGTTATACAAGTAATTTACTTGCGTGGTTGTGAGATGGCGCTAGCGGTAACATCTGTACTTATCGTTATTTTCATTGTGGGTGTGCTTACCCCGTGTGGCGCGCTAGCCCCTACTGTATTTATGGGATTAGATCAAAAACGTTCGTGTTTGTGCTACTATTTAGCTACGTCACTTTTGGCATAAGTATTCAATTATCATAAAATAAGGTCACTCGTAAGAGTCAAAAATTTTGTTGATATTTTTGTTTTCTTTCTATACATTTATAATTTCCAGAGTTTAAAAACCGTCAAATTGTTTTGAAAAGACCACAATTAGCATAAGGACATTTAAATGTTTTCTTCAGCTTATTCTACGAAAGCACAACAATTAAACTATATGATTAGATTAAATCGCCTGGTGTCATCCAAAACTCACTAAAATTTCGGTCACTATTCTTCAAAACCTCGTATCTAGTAAGTAGATTGACACTGAGAAACGAGCTTTGTTTTAAGTAGATATTTGTTACTTAGTGAGTTTTGGTCGTCAACATACGAAATAGTTTTTTTTTACTTTATGGAATGATGCCTTTAACTTCAATAAAATATAGATATAGTTAAATAAATAGACATTTCTATCTTGATATGGTTAGAAAGGCCTAATGCTAGATCAGGTACCATTTTTATTTTGGTTTTAATGCTGACTGTGCCAAGGTCAGACGGGGCTAGTGCGTGAGCGGGACAAGTGCACCTCCCAATCGGAATATCGAAAAGAACAGATAACTAACTCCATGTTACTTTTGCCAAGTAACTAATAGGCTACTTGACCCATTTTTTAACATATTAGAAATGGAAAATTATTATCTTACTAGCACTTAAAAAATGTGTATTTTGTATATGCTGGAAAGCAAAATTTTATTAATTGAAGAAATTTCATGAACAGACACAAAACGCTGTCTGGCATTTTAGTTTTTAGCGTATGTCCGTCATTTTATTAAATAACGGCCAGTAATACACTCATCTATGATGGAAATTACGTTTTTAGTTTTAAGTTTTTTTTATTGGTGACGTTACTATCAAGGGTGATAATGGCGGACTGCGTTTTAAGCATTTCAAAATAGAGAAAAAAAAACATAGTTTCAATTTCAATTTCTTCAGTCATCTTCTACTTTTATGAACTGAAAAATATATATTTGGGTTTCCTATGGCAAATAATATACGAAATAAATAAACATTCGTTTATTTAACATGAGTCAGCTAGCCTATTGGGCGGTTGTAAGATGGCGTTAGTAGTATAACATCTGTACTTGTCGATATTTCTGGTATGGCAGATGCGCTTGCCCCGCATCCGCACTTGTCCCGATCCCGATTGACATTATGTATACCTATTTTTTGTATGAAATATTAATATGTTGGTCATGACTTTGGAACTAATTATTATAGTATTATTTATTGTTGTTTTCTATATTAGGTATTTATAGTGTGTAATCACTGTAATCAGCGATATGAAGCAGATATCTATTTATAAAACCGGTTTTTTTTTATACACGCCAATATAAGTTTTTAGTATAATTTTATTGTACTTACCTGTGGACATATTAGTGAGGTGAGGACGAAAAACGTTTTCCGACTAGAAATATGTTATTTTATGTATACTAGTGTAGTATCTAAAATACTAAATCTTACTCTGAGACTAAGTATTATTGCCTGTTGCCTCTTGATAATATTTTTGTAACGGCGCAATGAGTATTTATTTATTACTTTTATTCATAGGAGTAAATGCATAAGATATATTGCAATGGCTCAAACTTCTATTTATTATTTTTCCCTAACGCCTACCTTATTATCAAGCATACTTGCCGAGTATATGTACCTATGCGTATTATATATTTATCAAAATAAATACGTTCCAAATTTAAAGAAACTCCAATTGGCAAAGCAAATTACCCTGTGTTTTAATCCCTGGCTACAATACATAAGATTGACTCGTTTCCACGTATAAAACATACCTTTATCCTACAACCCATAGGAATTGACCAACCAAATGTCTTCAATTTTTCCAGCAAAACTGCACAAGTGTTGGCCAGCTTTATTGTATAATCGTGACACCATGAGATCGGTGTTATTCGATTCGAGAACGTCAAGCGTTGATTTGGATAGTATGTGTGTTTAAACGTGACGCGTAAGGCCAGTTGTAACAATTGCGCCAGCGGGGTAAGTGCACCTAGCATATAATACAGATGTTATACTAGGTACTAACGCTATGTTACAATCACACTACTATAGTTAGATGGTAAAAGTAAGACGGCGTTAGCTGTATAACATCTGTACTTTTCGATTCTATATGGTAGGTGGACTTGCCCCGACTGACTGGCCTTACGACATGTCACTGCGTAAACAAACTGTCAGCATATTGTGTAATGGAACAACGGTGTGGTTGCTCCTTGATGTCTCCTTGTTCAGATAAATAAATGCAGTTCGAATCTCGACAGCAAAGACCAATCGAGACGGGTAGGTATAAACCCGAACATTTGTGACGTTTTCAGTGAAAAGGTCCCACTTTGTCGCTTGTTTAAGAGTCGAAATTTGTTTTCATCTATATACCAATAACCTGTCAATACGTTCTTATAGTGAGCGACCAAGTGGGCCCTTTTCATTGAAAACGTCACATTTTAGCAGCTCACGAACTGTACGTAATGAATGGTAGCTACGCGGTACGGACCGGTCGCGACTACTCGCGACAGGCGGAGTGGTGAGCGGCGGCCATAGGCAGGAGCGAAAGGTCCGAGCCCGAGTGAGCTCTCTCGCTCACTTCTATGGCCGCCGCTCCGCTCTGCTGATCGGAAGTCGTGGCCGGAGTAGCCGAGTGTCGTGAGGTTTTGCTGAAAATTTAAGTCTGTGTTTCTCTAAAATAGATTATGCAGACCCTTCCCTTAGCAAGTCACACGGTAGGTACCATCAAAACTAGAAATTTACGGTTATCTTTCTCAATCCTTTAATTTTTTCCAAAGACGCACCAGACCAATAATTATTGAAATTGTTCCCTTTAATTAAGAAATGAACACGAAGCGATTGATAATATAACCTACCGTAAGTCACCTTACGTAACCGTCACCTTACGGCAGGTCCCAAAGCCTTGGGGCTATTTGGGAAAATCAAGATTTAAATTCATAAGCCCTATATATTCTCATTGCAATAGTTGGAACAAAATGTCTTATAACCTGTAAATTTGTAAGTTCCTAATATTAAGCATACTAAAAATCGGCTTTTAAAATTTTGCGTATGTACCAAATAATCCCTTGTGTTCTAAATAGCCTCACCTTTCGGTATAAGAACGATTGCTTCGTTAGACCAGTTGGCTAGAGCCACGTACTAATAGCCGATAGGTAAACTACAATATTTGAGTTTGTAATTATTGCTTTAAAATTAAATTCTTTAAGACGGAAAAAATTACCTAAATCATTGCAATAAGTAACTGTAGACAGAGTATACCATAGTTTGTGATAGTTCAATTTATAGACAGCATAGAATTTATAATCCATATCTAACTACAATAAATTACTGATTTTGACTAAATAATATTAGCTTACAGTATTCTTAATCTAGCACATAAAACTAAAGGGACTAGAAATATTTGCCACAAGGACGTAATTAGCTTTAAATAAGTAACTAGAAAAGATAGTAAAGAAATTGACGTTTAAGTACCTTCTACAAAATATAACCAAGTAAACTTATTTCCACGCCGCACCGCTCACCGCTAGAACCGAAGTCGTGAGAACAACAAAAGTGCAGCGGAGCTGAGATACAGATTTCAACTTAGGTGATTGGTCTATTCCGCGCGTCTACGCTCCGCCGCGCTACAGTGGAGACGCACCCTAAGGTCTGACAAACCTCTGCAAAACCAAGTGTAATGTCTAACAAGTAAAAACTTTGAACCGTTACACAAGCTCTGTACTCACAGCGCGTTTGAGGGTTACGCTTAAATTGCCCAATTATTTATATTCTCCGCAAGGGTATCAGAACAATTTCATCAACTTATTGTCTCAGATTATGGACTTTCTAGGTTTGTTTTGCACGGAGTCAAGAGTACAATCGATTTTGATTAATAAAACATGTGTCCGAATCAGAGTCAGTTTTGTGACAATTTCTCGGTACCTACATACATTTTGTGTGTGAGTCATAAAACTGATCAAGTTATTTATTTTTCATTCAAATGTTTCCAGATTGAGTCCAAAACGTCCATAATCTAAGACAAGTGAGGACATTTTTTTTTAATTGGACTTTGTCAGACCTAGAGGGGCAAATATTACAGTAGGTGCTGAAAGCATTAAAAAGTAAAGCAGTTAAAATTGCATCGTAGAAGGTACTACAGTATCACTAAATAACTAAATATGCACTGCGAGTGAGTATTTTCAAAGATTAAATTGTCAAAACGACCGTAAATAGCAAACACTAATAGTGTTTCTTGCACTAAAATACTATATCGGCTGAACAGTATGAACAGAATCAAAGTTTATTCAGTTACAACAATAGTATATAAAATATTAGCATAGAGAATTTTACGGGTTATCGATGGGGTATAGTTCGAAGCCCATTTCTTAAGCGAATCCCATTAGCTTTGTACCCGATGAACAATACTCATTATCTGTATTGTTAACTGTGGCCACAGCTGCCACTTCGAAATGGAAGGCGTTATAAGTGCAAATTACTTTTACACTAAATTAGTCTTTAAGTCAAACGAAATAAGGTTTACTCTTAAACAAAGAGAACACAGATGTTGGTCACTTCGTAAGTGAAAGAGCAGTGAAGTTCCTATCGATGCTTATAATGACAATGAAGTGACCAACATCTCTGTTCTCTTTGTTTAAGAGTAAACCTTATTTCGTTTGACTTAAAGACTAATTTAGTGTAAAAGTAATTTGCACTTATAACGCCTTACATTTCGAAGTGGCAGTTGTGGCCACAGCTAACAATACAGATAATGAGTATTGTTCATCGGGTACAAAGCTAAGTGGATTCGCTCAAGCAAAAGGATTATTTCTATACTTGCCTAATATTAAATGGCGATGGCGGTTGCCCAATCCAGTGTTGAGGCGAATCAGGAATACACGAGCCACAACCACTAAGTATGTTGTCATCAGAACCTGTTCGACAGATAATATGTCACATCGAAGACTAATGTGTCTACAATAATTATTACACTCATTATTATCTTGACAACAGGCAAATACAAATTGAAAGCCATATCATAAACATTGGCATAAAATTGTTAACCATAATTCAGATTTTTATCTTTACGAGTTTTGAAAGTAAAACCAATTAGCTTAGTTAAGTTTGAGAAAAACTATGAAAAAACTAAAATTATGACAAACAGTACAATATCATGGCAATTAATTTTATGCCAATTAGGACCCCTAGACTCCTTTTATCGTACTGTCCATTTTGGGTCACTTCTATTCGCATTATAATTTAATTGACGACTTCGGTTGACATTGACATAATTTAACAACGCATAGCGCTTAAGTTAACTATAATTTCACTCATACATTTTGTATAAGACTTTAAATCATAAATCTTTACTAGGTACGCTATAATGATTATAACAAAAACCATTATGTAGTGCGAATAAAAAAATGGCGAAGCAGACCCATAAATTCTCATACGCCAATATTATCACTATAAACATTATGTTTAAATATCGGTTTCCTTGAAGATATTGGACTGGCTGTCCACATTGAAATGTATGAATCGAGAGGCTGGCGAGTCTGTTAACTCGTTCATGTCCTGTTCTTCTGGCTTCGGGTGTTTAGGGGAGTTCTCAGAGTGGAATTCTTGGCGAAAGTTACCTGAAATGTACATTGATTAGCTATGGAAAAGTCAAACTAAAGGTTCCTTTGCGGAAATCAAAATTAAATTAAACAACAATATTGCTTTGCTAATCCGCGATAAGTGATACTGATAAGGTACGGTGGGGTAAGACTGACATAGTTTACTGTCTAATGGGGTATCTAAGACCGACAGTTATTGGACCGTGGCTGTCTTCACCCGATGATTGTCCTATCCCACCTAATTTTTTTATCCTTACTACAAACCACCAATAAAAGTAAAATACTCGACACGTGTTTTTGCATGAACATAACACGTCTTTGCGTGACAGCGGCAGCGGTGTAGGTACGTGTCTCGCTCACTCGCATGGCCACCGCGCTCGGATCTCTCGCTCCCGCCCGCCGCGCCGCTGGTCGTGCCTGGTAAGAGGCATCATTAGGAGTGGAATATGGCCGACCAGTCTGCGCAGCTCATTTCGTTGGTGGACGCCAGACCATCAACATCTCTAGCACCTCCAGATGATGCCTCTTAGAGGCAAAACACGTGTCGAGTTTTGAATTTTTGGTGGTGGTGTGTTATATTTATATGTTATTTATTTTATTTATTTTTCTTTTGCGGTGGGAGGTTTGTAACATGGAATGCATGAAAAAAATAGACTAGTAGGTACGTTATTATATCGCAGATTAGCAAACAATATTGTTTTAATTAAATAAAACTAAAATGTAGAGTTATTTTCTAAGATATGCCAAGTTATAAGACCCTTGGTAGGAGCCTTTGCTTGTAGCGTCTATTAGGCGATAAATGATAAAGCATCCAACACTTTAGCGCTCACATACTCGTCAGAAAGTGACGGATGTTTAATCATTTATCTACTGTGTAATAAACACGTATATAGTGATGTCACAGATTTTTTTAATTATATCGTCTAGGACTGTTTTTTCTAATCCTAGACATGGCGTTATTACTACAATGGTGAACTTGTCTTAAAAAGTCGACCGAAATAAATTGATGACCTTAACGCATATAAGCGTTTTGAATGCGTTTTAGTCTACAATTAAAGTACTGTAAGCAGCGAGGTTCACCTTTGAACCTGCAGCCACTTACCAACAGTTGATACTGAGGTCAAACGATGGTGGGTCACGTTATGGATTTAAAAAAGTAGACCGCTTGTATGCATTGAAGGCAGGTCTAAAACGGTTAGCCATAAAATTGAAAGTCAAATACAATTTTTGCTATAAAATTATTAATACTCATCATTCTGCAACCTATCAGGATTTTTGAAAAACTTATCCAGTACAACCGTGAGGTTAAGTTTATAACAAAACTGAATTAGTCGAATAAAATTATGTCTCATGAAAATTACGACAAACATTATGGTATAACCGTCAATTTCGTGGCAGTCAATGGAGACCCGTTGAATGGTTATAAATAAAATAAACAAGAAGTACTTACAAGCGGAAGCTACAATGCGTTGACTACGTGAACACAACACCAAAACTGTGCACTAATGGAAAACACACTATTCACTTTCAATAAAACATGCACACACCGATACAGCTATGTAGGTTTAAAGACATTAGTTTTTAGATGATTAAACGCTTGGGAGTAGCTAGTGGGGTAGTATAGAAGCAAATTAAAGGATAAAAATAATTTGCCATAAACTCATTTGACATGATTGTCATTTCATACAAAAACTTTAAGTAAAACGGTGATTGTAATTTTGCATTTATGTCAAATGAAATTATGGCGGGGATGGTTATTCAGGCTTTCCTATAAAATATCAACAGATGGAAATAAATGTTTGAATTTAAAACAATTGCATAAAAGTAATTGCATTGTATTTATTCGATATCTATTTATTTTTGCCTGAAAATAAACAAATTAAATTAGTAAAAAGTAAGGTAAAACATAAAACAAAACGAAAATCAGTGCGGAATGTTTATTAAAACTCCAGTAAATTAGCACCGAGTGATTATAAAACACCATATCTTACATTAGGTACCTACGTTTCGAGTGCACTTTACGTATAATAAATAAACAGAATTGTGTAATTTTGTGTAGGAAATGTCAATATTAACTAATTATTGACGAATATACTATTAAATTAAAAACACACCTATTGCACTTTCCAAGAAATACGTAATAATTTGATCGGTAAGCGGAGATGTATTTCAAAGACAAATTCATTTATGTTTAACTAGCTGCTCCCCACGGTGTTACCCGCCACAGGAACACTAATTTTTTTCGGGATAAAAAGCAGCCTATGCGTTAATTCTGGGTATAAGCTACATTCGTAGAAAAAATTGTCAAAATCGGTCGACCCGTTTGAGTAACAAACAGAGAGTTTTATATATTGTTACACAGCAAATATTCTTAAAGACTTTTAGTTAAATTAATGAATTATTCAATTATTTTTCGTGCTCATGTGCAGTAAAAGTTTTTTTTTATTGTATTGTGCAATGATAGTCATACAAACTGTAACAAGCATTGATGTAAAATAACAGTCAGATACTAAAGTTAGTATTGTTAGTATTTCTTAGAAAGCGCAATGCTAAAATTATTTAAGTTGTTCGTCGTCTGTCACTATAAACTACTTGCATTGAGATTATTGCAAAAAATGATAATAAGTGATATGGGCTTAACCTAATATAAAGAAAAATTGTACAAATAAAAACGTAATACACAATTAATGTTCAATAATTTAAATTTCGAGGTATTTTTATATGTTCATACATAAGCCCTTACGTCCGCTTGAGCAGTTAGACTAGACTTTAAGCATTTGGTATTTTAGTTTAAATTTAATTTAAAATTAATAGCACAGCTGATATTAAAATCATATTTTAAATTGCATCAAGTGTTTACAACAGTTACACAACTGTGCTATAGACTAGTTGGAAACGCATTAAAAATGTTTATTTTCTTCGTAATATGATTATATTAATAAATAAAGGGTACATGTCGATTCGTATAATAATCAAGTCCGGAAAAACGGTTGACATAACTATTTGTTCCCGAAACCGAAATGGATTATCCATTGGATTTAAAAATGTTTGGTAACCGATTTATGTCATTATGACAAATTAATTTATAACAAAGATTATTATGCGAAATATAGTGCCGCCAAAAATATACGTCTTAACAATGTGAAATGGAAAAATATGACTACATTATTGTTGTGCATGCTAAAACACTCATGCATAGGAATTAGCATTCTTTCGCTTATCTGAGGTAAGATGGGACAAATGAGCCCACTGGGCAAGCGCAAACCTACCATATTGAAATATTAATTAAAAAATACAGATGTTACACTATTAACCCCTTATTACTTTTACCAACTAACTATTGTTGCGGGGTTGTAAGATGGCGATAGAACAAAATATGTACTTTTCGATATTTCGATATGTTAGGTTCACTTATTCCTTTTTTTTCACCAACATAAAATTCATAATTCATATTAGAAATAATTTCATGAATAATGGATAGAATAAATTCAACATTAAAACCAATAAAAGGTAGCTTTTTAAAACAGTAACATGTATGCTAGCTCCTAGGGAAAAAACTAGAAAATTCTATATGTCAGAATGGTCGAAATACTATTTTATATAGTATACGGTTGATATAAGAAATAACAACATTTGCATTGTAAGATGATCTAGAATCTGTGTTATTTTACATGGACACATAATTATATAAATTCGAGTCATTTCATGACCTCTCCTGTTAGACCAATTTTAACCTCTACCGATTAAATTGTATTCCATAGATAATGTGGAATCGAATGATAACTTATCTATAATTGAAAACAATAAAATAAAAGAAATAACAGGAACGGGACAATATTCTCGTGACAGAATGATTTCATCGAATATTTAAAAAAATTAAGTCAAAATCACTAATGCCATACGAATTAAAAACGTTAATCAAAATTGAACACATAGATTCAAGTCATTCTCCAAATTAAATCGAAAATTAAATAATAATAATATGATCACTTATAAGCGACCAGCGTTATAACATGATTGCATTAAATAACAACATTATTAAATAGTTATGAGACACCAAGACAGTCCCTTTTAACACAAATGCAGGTTGAACATTGACAAACGAATTTGACGACACAGTTAAATATGACATTATTTCTAATCAAAAACAAACGCACCACATTAAGTTAAATCCGTAATAAAATTACGCAATAAGTCATTTAAAAATATTTAAGGATCACAATAATTTGTTTAGAAATCATGTCACATGTCTAAATTAAATATCATAGAGACATTCCATTGTCAAACGGTAAAAAAAGATAATTCGTTATAAAAACGCACTTCCAAAGTCAAAGCTATACATGTTTGTATAACTACTAAGGCCTTAGTCCTATACTTACACCCAATTTAATAGTTTACTATCTGACTGATTAGGTTTGCTAATGGCAACCATTTATCATCATTCATCAGTTCATGGGCATTTAAAAAAAAGTGTACCCACCTACTTGTTGTCTCAGATTATGTATTGTTGAAGTCAGAATCAGGGGCTCTATCGATTTCACGAATAAAATAAAAGTACCTACCAAAAATGTGTATATTAAACAATTCGTCATTTTTGTGACGCTCGTACAAAACGTGCCGAAAGATTGTCACGAAATTGTCTTTTTTTCGGACACATTTTTTATTTATCAAACGCGATACTCTTAATTCTAAATACGTTTGATTGGTAGAGCCCTACAGCAAAACTACTTTTTTACAATAAGGATTATTCCATTTAATAAAAATAAATTAATTAACTGAGATAACAAGATGGGACACGTTTTTGTGAAAATTTCCTTATAATAAACTGGTAAAATTGTGCGTTAAAAATTTGCATTGACAATGCAACATCTACAAGCTAGCAAGTGCAACAACTGAAGCTACTACATTTACAGTCGACTTTCCGCGCACGCTTCCTACAAAAACCGACGCACTTCAACGCTAGACAACATAACCCCGCCTTTTTACTATTACCCGACTTACAAGAGTCCCTACTGTTCAGCCTCTGCAGCTCTGGTACTTTCGCTAGTTTCTCATCGTTTAATAATCTATCCAACCTGCTTTTAAGTTGGGTCGGCGACACGCTTCGGTCCCTGGTCAACTTATTATAAGGTATGTCGATTTTCATCGTCGTGACATCGGCGATTTCGTTCGATAAGTCCTCCGAGCCCGATGAAGCGGCCTCAACGTTAGGAGTATGGGAGTCTATACTTTCGGGAGTATACGGATCTAAGCACTGTCGGACGGTTAAAAGCGTAGTATCTACGTCGTTTACGAAAATACCGTCGTAGCTACTGTAATCGGCGCTAGTGATTTCCACGTGTGGGATCCTGAGGATTTCCAAGGATCCCGTTCGGGTTCGCTTGAGGCGTTCGTCGGGTATGTCGTCTAGCGTGGTACCGGTAGAGGGACGGCGGGTGGTGTCGTGGTAGAGGTCGGGGTCGGTGACCTGGCGCGCGAGGCGCCGGCGCGGGCGCAGCAGGGACAGCGTGGAGGGGGAGGGGGAGCGGAGGGAACAGAGGGAGCAGGGGAATAAAGGCGAGCAGCACTCTAAGGTACCTCGGTCGCTTTGCAGCATCACGCGCAGGTAGATTGGCTGTGGGAGAAATGTTCAAGTCAGTGTTATTTGCTTGCGACGACTTTGGTTAAATAAACCGGCCAAGTGCGAGTGGGACTCGCGCACAGAATCCGTACAAACGGTTCCCACCTTAACTGGCCGGGTTAAGTTTGCACCTGTTATGTATGGTGCCGGATACAAATGAGGTGCAAAGTTAACTCAACCGATCACGTTTATTGTTTGGGAGCCACACTTAAATATTTATTTAATTCTGTTTTTACTACATTAATAAATTATCTGTGAACATATAAACTCTCTAGCTATCATAGTTCATGAGTTACAGCCTGGGAACAGACGGACAGACAGACGGACAGCGGAGTCTTAGTAATGGGGTCCCGTTTTTTACCCTTTGGGTACCGTACTGCAGCCGAAATTACCGTAGGTTGTTCCCAGGCAAATGGTACATTGCCAGGAATAAAAAAAAACAATACAATAAAAAAGTCGTTGTCAAGCTCCTTTGACATAATCGTTTTAATTGGGTGCACGCCGTTTGACACAACGTTTCTTGACCTAATGTAACGTTTCCCATAACTCCTTTTTTCTTTTCCTTTATTTCCTTTCCCAATAAACTTTTAATTGTTAGACAAGTTAGGTTAGATTACAATGGGTTATGATAGATTAGAAACTTGAATAGTTTTAGAAAACGCATTACGTCAAACGTTACATTATGTCAACTATTGCTATTACATTAGATCAAAAACAATTATATTAAACATTACGCACCCGTATTATTATTATTTATTTATTTATTTGACAACAAAAATTACAATAATCAAAAGCCCTGCGAAAATGTTGTGACAGTTTGTCTGCAGGAAGACTTTACAATAAATATATTTTTTTTAAATAATTTACATTTTTTTTTAATTATCTACGGCAGTGTATCTAATAAATGATATTTAACTTTGTTTTAAAAACACTTTTATTTTTCTCGAGATGGATGTCCTCTGGTAAGCTGTTAAGAATATATGGCAGGCGTTTTTTCAGTGTCCTGTTTTCGTAATAGTCTTTAATCCTTGGCACATCAAACTTACCCGCGGACACCGATCTCGTGCCATGTTCGTGGGTAGTTCTGTACAGGTTATGCCCCCGACTGTGATAGCTGTTTTTATCACACTTGCTCGTAAACAATGGTTCACATGCTAGAAAAGCGGGCGGTAAGTCGTAAATTACGCCCTAGGGCGGTAAGTGATTTTTATCACAACATGCTAGAAAACCGGGCGGTAAGTATGATGATATTGACTACTATTTATTATTTTTGTTTTATTTCCTCACAAGTGTGATGAAAACGTCGTACGTGACTCTGGTAAAGGAATTCCAAAACTCGTGTAATTAAAGCCCTCGCCTTAGGCTTCGGGTTTCTAATAGACACTCGTTTGTAATTCCTCGTTTACCACCCTTGTTACGTAATGTACTATTAATCCTTGGCACATCAAACTTACCCGCGGACACCGACCTCGTGCCATGTTCGTGGGTAGTTCTGTACAGGTTATGATCCCGACTGTCATAGCTGTTAATAGCCAGGTATTTATTTTTTGACGACGCGGTTGGCTCGGTTTGTAGAGGCCTGTTTACTGAGCCGGCGGTCCCGGGTTCGATTCCCGGCCAAGGCAAATATTTGTGTGATGAACTCACATAATGTGCTTGGGTCATGTTTGTTCATGTTATTTAAGTATATATTTATCTATCTATATATCGTCTACTAGGGACTAATCTCCTGACTTCCCAATTAGTACATAACTGTCAACTATTTGTCATAAGCTCACTGTGGAGGCACTGGAACTCCTTACACATGGGCTCTCGAGGCATCGTATATGACATTTTGTAAGTTATTTTATTTTTATTCTTTGTTTTGTTATTTATTTGCATACTAACATAGATTGTAAGACCTTTGTAACTAACACTCTATGGACATTGTCTGAAATAAATATTTTGAATTTGATACGGCTAAAATTAAATTGACAAATTATGAATGCTGGTCGTCAGGAGGCTAGATCGATTTGTGTGAGGTTGTCTGATATTTATTTATTTATGTTTTAAAGTGACGGGAGGCTGATGACGTCATTCGACTACATACCTTGTGATCGCCCATGCAGGCCGTGTCGCCGATGGCCCCGTACTCGCTGCGGCGCCGCGCCGGCTGGTCGACGAGCCGGCGCAGCTCGCTGGACACGTCGCTCGGTTTCGGCGAGCCCTCGCTCTGGTTGCGGACGAGCTTACGGCGAGCGGGCGAGCCTTCGCCGTCTGATACTCTAAAATATACACTTTCTTTTTGTAGATTAAGCGTAGGGTTAGAAAATCGTGCCTTATCTTCGGTGAACGTCAAAAGTAGCTGTTAATTTTGATACAGTACTTTTATCTCACGAGCGCGGGTGAGCCATGTTTGTGTGAGTAATGTACATGCACATTGGCTCTGTGTGGGTGAACTCGGGAGCGTTCAGTGCCGGCTCACCCACACAGAGCCAATGTGCATGTACTTACATTACTCACACAAACATAGCTCACCCGCGCTCGTGAGATAAAAGTATTGTACAACCATGCATTATATTGCTGAGAACGATAATTAACCGAAATATCAGGTTACTTTTGACGTAATTCGGTCTACTTACGGTTTCTCCACTAATTGGAAAATCTTGGTATTTAAAAAACGGCTTTAGATAAATATCAAGGAAATATGTTTTTAAGTTGAACTACAGTTTGTCTAGTGCTAAGTATGCCGATACTAAAATTGACTACTTTACACCTTTTTAAATGTCTCAAAAATCTGTCCCGTGACGTATATTAAGCCCAGAATTAAATATGAATTAAAAATATTAGTGCGGTGTCATTCTAATATGTTGAAAGTAACTTTAACACATCATTACGTTATTGATTATTATTTTTCATTTTTTGAGTCTCGGGCTCATACGTCCCGGTCTTTTGGAAGGCTTGCGTGGGGATATGGATCCAACACGTAGAGGCCCCTGATTATTATTATTATTATTATTTTCAATGAATGTCACTGTCATTTTTGTAGATTTTTTACCAAGATATTAAAATTTTCTAAGTTTGGCAGGGCTGCGGCAGGGGACTGTTCAAAAAGTCCAATTAGTGGAAGAAACTAACCGTATAACATCATTCCATCAGAAAGTTAAAGGGTCTAAATGTTATTCTAAATGTGTGCAAATATTTTTGATTCTCAAAAGGTGGATGGTATTACCCAATACGGATAAAGCTACCGCATTATACTATTATTGTAATAATTTTCAATGATTAATGATGTGATGGAGATAGCTTTCTTTTGACATAACATAAGTACAGTCGGGGCAAGCCACCTACCATGTCGAAAAAAACCGGCCAAGTGCGAGTCTGACTCGCGCTCCGAGGGTTCCGTACAAATACTTATCCTATGTATGAGAGCTCCCTTAAATGTTTTTTAGTATTTGTTGTTATTGCGGCAACAGAAATACATCATCTGTGAAAATTTCAATTGTCTATCACGGTTCATGTCATGAGATACAGCCTGGTGACAGACGGACAGACAGACAGGCGGATGGACAGCGGAGTCTTAGTCATAGGGTTCCAAATTCAAATTCAATTCGTTTTTCCCCCTTTGGGTACGGAAACCTAAGAACGAAACATACCGACGCTATACCACCACTACCGCCATTTTTTGCCAACTAACTACAGTTGCGTGGTTGTAAGACGGCGTTAGGAATAACATCTGTACTTTTCGTTGGCTTACTTGTCCCGACTGATCATACAAAAACAGTATTTATAATGGCATGTCATAAATAGCATACGATGTGTTTATACAAATACTTCATAGACAATAATGACAATGACATGACGTCACTCGTATTCCCATCTAATTCGTGCGTTATACTGCATTTTTATCGTCACATTCCATAAGGTATTTGATTTTTTTATTATCTCCATGAATGTTTTGAATGAAGCGAAAAATTGTTGTTTTGTTCACCAAATGGTTTATAAGTTTCATAATTCTAGATTTAAGTACAAAGTTTAAATGTTAAGTAAATGTTAGGAAGCGATTTTATAGACAGTACAAAAATATCATGGACGATAAAAAATCAAATACCATGTCGATCAAAATTTCACTTTTACAATAGGTATCTATGGCACGCAAGCAAGCAAGGCGAACGTATATCGCCTAATCCATTTCATCACTCCCGAAGTAGCACCCAAACTACATAAGCGTTTATGCAGCCCTTATACCGCCAAATTAAGCTGAATAAAGGCTGTATTAACGCTTATTACTTGCTACTTGGGTTCGAATCTAGTGATATAAAATGAACACATCCAGAATTCACACAACACAAACGGACAAACTGATTTTGTTACCCATCCTTGTCTTCGCTTAAGTTGTTTAGAATCCTTGAAAACAATTATTGAAAATTAAAATCTAAGTTTTGTAGCTGGATCAAATTCTTTAAGAAACACATCAAGGTTCAAATTTACCATGTTGTGTTAATTATTTATTATATGTTTGTTTTTTTTCTGGCATTTGATTACTAAGTAATGAGGCTGATTACGAGAAGTCTTCTCGTAATCAGCCTCAGCTTTTAATAATTAACATAACATAGTAAAAGTTACTCAACAACAGGTGAGAAAAAGCAAAGAAGCAAACAATTCAGAATCCCAACCTAAAAAGCACTTATTTATTTAATTAAACTTTATTGCACAAGTCAGTACAAATGGCGAACTTAATGCCGAATGGCATTATCTACTTCTAACATAGGGCCGAACAGAGATGCTTCAGGTAGGTGCAGAGTAGAAAATTACTCAGAGTAAATACCAAGCTACATTGCGTTTTCATGAACAAAGACGCCATGATTAAAAAAAAAAAAAAGTAAATGAAATAAATTATTCAGTAAGTAGAGCACGTGGGCACTTTTACAGGTCGGATTGTGAATCTACCGGCATTACCCAAGAGGAGACTGCCGTTGAAAAGAAAGCCGAAAGAAACTCAACAGAGAAATTTTTACAGAAATTTCTTTCCCTGCTTAGGCCTTCAATTTTGTTTGTTTTTCAATTCCTTTACAGTTCTCTCGAGTTGTTCCACCCGAAACGTGATATTTCGAAGTCTGTCACAACGCTCGTTATTTTTTATTTATTTATTTTATTAGAAACAAACAGTCTTACATGGTTGTAGGTGATACAGTAAACTTTGCAAATTGAAGACTTACAGTTTCCTGAACGAATATATATCTTATAAACTAGAATAATCTACCCAATTGACACAGTTAAAAAGTTATTTGTACAAATTACAATGCAAAACAAAATAAAATAGGTACACTACAATAATATAACCTATTCCCATTCTGCGATGCACTGTGAAGTTTGCCTTCTTAAAATTCGTTATGAGGACATTTCGTCGCATGTTCGAGATAAATGATAGTGTACCTGGCGTTGATGGCGTGCTGCACGCTGGTGGGGTCGGCGATGCTCTTGCGCGCGACCCCTATCCCCGGCACCGCCAGCGCGGCCAGGTCGGCCATCGACGACTTCTTCTCCAGGGTCTTGCCGGGACTCGACTGGAACCAATCATTTTCATCATCATCATTTCAGCCTATTGCAGTCCACTGCTGGACGTAAGCCTCCCCCAGGGTTCGCCACATGGCCCGATCTCCCGTTTTCGCCATCCAGTCACCACCAGCCACTTTTTTCAGGTCGTCGGTCCATCTGGCCGGAGGGCGTCCTACACTACGCTTGCCGAGTCGTGGTCTCCACTCGAGAACCCGTCTACTCCACCGATCATCGGTTCTGCGACAGATGTGACCAGCCCACTGCCACTTCAGTCTGCTACACTTCTGAACTACGTCAGTGACTTTGGTTTTGGTTTGGTTTTGGAACCAATACGATACGTCCAATCTAAATGCCTAATCTGGTGGAAGAGGAATCGAACCCTACCGGATTCGATAAGTAATTATATATAACAACTAGCTTTTGCCCGCGACTACGTCCGCGTGGAACTTGGAAGTATGGAAGCAACCTCGTACAACACGATAGATATCCACCTAATCACCTTAATTAATAAAAGGGATTATTAAAAGCGCCTAAGCAAATGTAAGAGCAATTGTGCTTTTGGTCTAATCATTACATTTCCTACAGGGTCATGAATGACTTACTCACTTTTCAATCTTTTTAGGAATAATTTCCAGGATGAAAACTATCCTATGTCCTTCCTCAGATCTTAAACTATCTCCATGCCAAATTTCATCAAAATCGATTCAGCGGTTTAAGCGTGAAGAGGTAACAGACAGACAGACACACTTTCACATTTATAATATTAAGTATGGATATGGATATGTATGGTATGTAACGCGTCACCGGTCCAACTTGTTAACCTCTCCACAACCCTAACGCCAGGTAACCCTTAGAATTTTTCCTGTGTGTCGATCTTTGCATTGTTTATTTGAAAGACTTTACTTTCAATTTCAATTCTCAATTTCTTCGCGAACAGTTTAGAGGTAGGGCTACTTCGTCAAGGAACTTCGCGAGTATGTAATAGTACATTACGTAACAAGGGTGGTAAACGAGGAATTACAAACGAGTGTCTATTAGAAGCCCGAAGCCGACGGCGAGGGCTTTTTATGACACGAGTTTGGAATCCCTTTACCGCCAGAGTCACGTACGACGTTTTTCATCACACTTTGGAGGAAATAAAACAAAAGTAATAAATAGTACTCAATACCAAAATTACTTACCGCCCTAGGGCGTAATATACGACTTACCGCCCTAGGGCATAATATACGATTTACCGCCCGAGTTTCTAGCATGTAATTCCTTAAAGTGTGATAGAAATTACTTACCGCCCTAGGGCGTAATTTAAGACTTACCGCCCGCTTTTCTAGCATGTAAACCCTTGTTTACGAGAAAGTGTGATGTAAAGGAGGCATTACTTACTTGATGACTGCGAGCCGGTGACCCTGACCGCGCCGGGCTGGTGTCCGACGACGACACGCGTCCGCTGCTGTCTGTTGACTCCGCTACCGACTTCCTGCAACGACAATGTTTATATTAAATAATAGGTAGGGCTAAAATAACCCATTAACCTCGTGAGGCCCAAAGTACTTCTCAATGCACAAAGTAACACAACTCGGACCCAGACATTTAGTGATATACGGACGCGTAAACGCCCAATGATTTGAACATAACGATGTTTTAAAAAATATAAAAATCCTAGTTAAAATCTTCACGAAAAAAGACAAGTCTGGCCGCACGTATCTTGTAGGTATGTAAGGTATATTGGGCGTGACACGAAGTGAGTGAGGACAAATATTTCCTTTGCCACGATCATGCGTTTTTTTTTATTATCATAGAAATTATTATATGGATTCCATTCAAACCCGAGGGGCGCTTCGCGAAGCTACAATGATGTACTTTTTGAGCAGGTGAAGTAAAAAATATATTTTCGAGGCAAGCTTTACCAACTGTGCGTTCTATGCACAAACTACAACCGCTTATTGAAACCAATTTAATGGTTCCGATCTGGAAATCAATGAATAGAAATATTAGTATATATTGTAAAGTCTCTCTAAGGCGTATAAGAATTAAAAGCAACTGAATATTTCGCTGCTTCGATGGGTCAGCCAGTAGTTCAGCTCTTTTAGGTTTTTACAATAGACTCTCCAGTCTAAACTTGTTGTCTGTCCGAATCTCTAAGATGAAATGAAGTCACTTTGGCACAAGGTACGAACGACCTGCGTGCGAGACTTGTGCCAGTTTGATATAATTTGATCTTAGAATTGGAATACAAGGATACATACCGGGATGTGTGCAAATGTCGGCTGTCAGGTCTGGCCGGGTCGGCTTGCTGTACCAGCAGTCGTGCCGACTGAGACAGTAGGATACGATCGCACCAAGCAGGACACCTGGAATACAAAACAATACTATTTATCATCTACCCAATAGCCATAGTCACTTATTCGACCGTAGACAGCACAAGTACTGACTGTTGTAGCTGATTTGATGGTATACCTTCACTTGCCCGAATTTCAAATGCCCGAATTTCGTCTGCCATAATATTCAATTGTCCGAATCTTGTTTCTTATAATTATGTTTCCCATAATCATTGTTTGCCATATTAATCCTATGCCCGAATCTTTGTTTCCCATAATATTAATTCCAATAATCACATTTTCCATAAAGATTGTAATCCATAATTGTCACATGCTATAATTTCATATGCTATCCAAATGGAACATAGGTCGAAAACCGACATCTGTAGGTTAGGTTTGTTTATGACCCCGTATAGCGGAGCGTCAAAATACAAACCCAATCTAATCTAGTTTTAGAAGAACTGCTACCAAATAGTGCATGGATCTAAAACCGAAAACTATAGGTTAGGTTAGGTTTGTGTTGTGACCCGTATAGCGAAGCGAGCGGAGCGTCAGAATGTTTGCTTCAAAATACAAATCCTACCCTAATTTACAGTTTTAGAAGAACTACGATAAAAGGGGGTGCGTATTTTCTCACATAACTTTTTAAGTCCTATTATCTGAAGTCCGAAAATATTTCTTATACAATTTTATATCATAATGGTCACTCTTCATAATTTTTTTTAATACAAACGATCGGAACTCATAATCATCAGAACTCATAAGATCACTAATCATACAACTTGTTTATACTAATATTTTTTTTCATATATTTTCTTACACTACTAATCTAACTCATAATCATCAGAATTCATAATCATCAAAACTCATACAATCAACACTCATACACCTTGTTCATACTAATATTTTGAACCACTACCAAGAAAATAGATTGGATTACAAAATTTGAACGAGCGAGCGAGCGAAGCGAGCGAGCAAAACCTTTCAGAGCAGATCCGACGTGGCCTTCGAGGTTATTTTTTTTTGCGTCCCGAAAAAAAGGCTTGCTTATATTCATACTGTTTACATACAAGAACAACCCACCGAACCAGGAAAATAGATTGGATTACAAAATTTGAACGAGCGAGCGAGCGAAGCGAGCGAGCAAAACCTTTCAGAGCAGATCCGACGTGGCCGGGTTAGGTTAGAAGGTCAGGCGGGAGCGAAGCGTAGCGAGACAATGTCAAATGTATAGCCAGGTTGGATTCGCACAGAAACAATATTTAGTATGGCGTTTAAATATTCTATCAAACAATATTATGGCACTTAATACTATGGTAAACAATACTTATGGCATACGTATCATTATGGCATATAATATTCGGGAATACAAGAGTATGTCAAATGACTTTTCTAGGAAACGAAACATTCGGGCAAATGAAATTCGGGTAAGTGAAATTCGAGCAAATCAATATTCTTGCATATAAATTTCGGTCAAACAATAGACAACCCTGATTTGATATGTATGGAAAACCTATTAGATTTAGAACCAACAGATAAAGCTTACGGGCTAATTGTCAGTTGTTAAGCCATGTACGCACGCAAGGAGCTCAATGATATGCACTCGGACTCTATTATCTAGAAAATTAGTGTTGTAGGTATAGATCATTGTGCGTGTTAAGATGATTAGCTAATTCTGCTAGGTACACGGTTTTACATATTAGATTAAGGTTAATTCTACAAACAAGCAAGCAGTCTACCGAAGAACCAATCGAGCACAACTGCATCATATGATTCTTTCTCGTGCGAAAGTATTACCTGCCTATTTTTATTCAGAACAGTGCGAAAGAGACTGAAAAGCAAGCCCTTCCATAAAAAAGAAAAAAATTGGGCAAGTGCGAGTCCGACTCGCGCATGAAGGGTTCCGTACCATAATCTATAACAAGTTTGTTGTATGGGAGCCCCCTTTAAGTATTTATTTTATTTTATTTTTAGTATTTGTTGTTATAGCGGCAATAGAAATACATCATCTGTGAAAATTTCAACTGTCTAGCTATCACCGTTCTTGAGATACAGCCTGGTGACAGACGGACAGACGGACGGACAGACGGGCAGCGAAGTCTCAGTAATAGGGTCCCGTTTACCCTTTGGGTACGGAACCCTAAAAACAGTTGCGATGTTTTTTAACTCACCTGGTCTTCATATAATGCGTGGGTAGTTGCACGTCTTCCTCGAAGGGATACGTCGGCGGGAACTTGACCGGGAACTCGTACAGGTGCGGCCGCAAAGCTTCCAGCTCGCGGTCGAAACGTTGCAGCTGGAAATCACACGTGATTGTTACACCAGTTGAACAACCACCTGGTCAAACAAAAGTCACTAAGATTGCTGTCACCGCTCTCGAAAACCTCGTATCTAGTTAGTAAATTGATACTGAGATACGAGCTTTGTTTCAAGTAGGTATTTTACTTAGTGAGTTTTGGCGGTCAAACTGTTAACTACATCTTACAATGTGACTATTTTGGGTGAAGCTAAGGGTTGCCAATCTGTACTCACCCAGGGCTCTCGGAATATCTTTTGATGGTCCTGATGAGCGAACTCTTTCTTCCCAACGGTAAGTACCACACGACCGCTGGCGTCACGGTACTGAAGCCGCGATGATTCCACAGCTCCGCCATTTTGCAAGCGACACGCGGTCAGTTCTTCGGTCACTGTCTGAAAATAACATCAGCGCGTAATTTATGTATTAGGTAAGTGAGACGTTCATATGTATCCATTAGAGCAAGATTTTCTTCAATTTAAAGTCTCGCACCACCATTTAAACGAAACACTAACGATCACGGCGCAGCATATTATTGTTAAATAGACCCGACCAGAAACCAATGACAAAAAAATCTTATAACCACACATACTAAACTTAGCGTTTTTGCTTGCAAACAGACATTGTTTGGAAGACTCAATCATTACATACATATCATAATTTAGTCTTCCAAAGGTTTTATCATTTACTGGTGGTTAAAACAGACTTCTTTCTAAAAAAAATAAAACTAGTCTGTATAATAAAATGGCGTGAATGGTTTTGGGTTCCGTGAAAATAAGTTAATAAACTACGCATTTTATCACTTTTTGCATTTTTTTATGTTGTGAATTATCTCACCTTCACCACTCCCCCGGTATCCGTGCGAAAGTTGAAGTCACCGAAGATGAAGTATGGCGCTGCGTTAACGTCGGAGTGTAGGTGGCCCAGTGTGTGGCGTAAAGCACGGCGGCGACTGCGGCAGTACACCTGAAAATATATCAATCATTATCATTAGCATAAACACTCTTTAGGTGTGTTCCACTACAACATGCCTTGGTTTGGGTTAGCTAACGCACCCGGGATATTCCAAGAGAAACCTCACTTTTATGTATCATCTTGTGGCGAGATTCAGAATTGAGCGAATAGCATGTGAGCTGATAGGACAGCTGTGTGTTGTGGTTCAGGACTTGATAGAAGGTTCAAACTCGAGGTAGGTCTCCCGTGAGGTGGACAGACAAAATTAGGTCGGCCATAAACTGCCCTCTACACGAGGGCACCAAACGCGCAGCCGTCAAAGAAGAATGTTGCCGTGTGGTTAAACTCGTCACTCAAGTCATAATAGCCACGACCACCCTGACAAGAGTGTAAACGAATAACATAGTGACTTACAGAAGGGAATGGTTGCAGAGCGAGCAGGTTGGATGCGTCGTGGAAGAGGTGGATGTTGACGAACTCGACCGCCGTGCCGCGGATCATCCAGCGGGTGCGCAGGAAGCCTTTGCGAGACCATTTACACTGTGGACAGAGATTTTAAATTTTAATCCATACTACCAACTATCATAAATGCAAGTGTATCTGTATTATTTAGATTGGAATGAATTATTTTTATTAAAGCTACTATACGTCTGTCTGTACGTAAACCAAATTTTAACAATGAAGCGCAAAATTTGAAAATCTACGGCTCAGGCAGGGTTCGAACCTGCGTCTCCAAAGGCTTTCCGGGCCAACACGGGCGTCCTACCTACTAGGCCACCGAACCTGATGCGAGAGCCATTTAATTTTTCATCCAGTTGCTTCTGTATGCTTTAGGGTGGCAACACGGTCGTTAGCCCGGAAAGCCGTTGGAGACGCAGGTTCAAACCCTGCCTGAGCCGTTGAATTTTTCAATTTTTCGATTCTGGGGTCCCGGGGACGGACATCGTTTTTATCCCAGAAATCATCCCTGACGGATGGAATTTACTATGGATTCAATGTTTGCTATTCAATTTTATTTGAGCATTCTATTAACCTCATACGGCGTTTAACTAATTCCACGCAGTCGAAGTCGCGGGCAGAACCTAGAACGTAGGTGTAGCATATTCGTTTTCCTTGTCGTTTTGTCGAGAATATTTTCCACTTTCGGAATAGAAAGTGGACGACACAATGGATACACGTAAGGAGGAATACATGTAGAGAGAAAATACCAAATTGATAGTTTGCATGATGCAGCTAAAATTTGAACCATACCTCAGGGAAGAAATGCTGTGGAAACTTGGTCTTCTCCTTGGTGGTGACCTTCTCTATATTGCCGCTGTGCACCTCCTTACCGGTCGCCTCCACGTATGCCTTCTGCTCGAAGTCCCAGATCTTCAGGTCCGTGAGCGAAGAGTGTGCGAAGTACATGTTGCCGAGTGCCTGTCAGATGAAAAACATGTACATGAAATAAAATTTAAGCAAAGATAAATCACTCAGTTATGAATGTATAAGAGCCGCTATGCCGATATCGCTCCAACCTACGTTGATCGTAACAGCTTTGCCAAGAGCGAAACCAAGAAGAGTTCTTGCCACGATATTAGACCTGCGCGCTATATCTGACTTAAGTTTTATTTGACCAACAAAGATTAAGGTTCTTAATGCTTAGAAAAAATTACTAGTTTATATGGCATTTCTCTTAATCTCTGACTAAGTCTTATTCCACTTTTTTTATCTAGCCTTAATAGAAGTTGGTTTCTGCATAGGTTATGTTACGTGGCGTACACTGTACTAACGGTAAGAGTGTGCTTCAATGTTCACCCAAAGTGTGAGCTTATAAAACCGACTAAACAGTAATGTTCACTTTATTGTTTCTATTTAGGGAATATGCTACGCGTTGCGAGTGGCGTTGCTGACAGTCAGCTGATTGATTCCACCCGACTGCTTCACGGCCACTTTTTTTCACTCCGACAGCTTGTTTAGACTGCCCGATCAGCTATCTACTAAAACGGAGCATAGAAAATTAACCAATCAGGTTGCGTCTTTGTGAAGCTCAAAAAATGTGCATTTAAATTTGAGGAATGCATTTGGTCCATTTTACACAGCTCCGCCCCACTCCACTGAACAGGGCCTTGAACGAAAACTCGCTTCTACCTACAGTCTGTACTTTTAGGTATTTAAAAAAATGTAAACAAACCGGGGCTGTCAATTTGACAGCAAGCAATGGCGAATGTCAAATCGACAAGTTAAAAATCACGTAAGGTACTTCTTCCGTGCTAAGGTAAAAGGCGACCTTTTGCTATGGAACTTCATACAAAAAGGTCGCCTTTTAGCTTAGCAAGGCAGTATTTTAGTCGGGTTACTTCCAGTATAATGCAGCCTTGCGTTTTAAACCTCTGCAAATTTGAGAACTTCTTATTGACGATTTACTGAGAAAAAAATATATGTTTATTTAATGTGACATATATTTATTTAAAGAAGGGAAGGCCTTTGCCCAGTAGAGGGACACCTAAACAGGCTATTAAAAAAAGAGAAATAATAAATCCGGCCACAGATTTATTATTTGGCCACATGGTCGAACTTCTCATTTAATAACTAAGCAGCGGGAATATGAGATAGCCTCTAATAAACTAATTCATCTTCTTCACAACGCCAACTAAAAATGTTAAAGAAAGCGTCAAGTCACAATCAACAATTATTATTACTTGTCCTTCTGATTTATACATTGCCAACTAATTTACTAACTCGGCCACGGAATTTGCAACTCATCATCATTTTTCATTTTACAGCTTCAATACAAGCTCCTCAAAAATTATATATTCGAGCTTCCATAGACAACATCATATATTATAACTTAACATGTAAAATAATACTTCATATTCTTTTATCGTGAAAATAGCCACTGTAGGTACGATTTGGCGCGAATGCGCGACATGACAGCCACCGGCCATTTGCACCAATCAGAGAGCGCCATTCGATTCTTGTACCGACCGACCCGCCCGTGTTTGTTTATTGTCATTCGTTCGTTCATATTGCAATAGGTTCATCTGCGTTCTCTCTAATCTAGTTCTAAGGCAGGTCCGACATGGCTTACGTTAGGTACGACGACGAGCGAAGCGAGGAGGTGTTAGGTGCAACTGCGACCGTAAAAAAAAAAACGTAACCCATTAATCTAATTCAAAGGCAGGTCCGACTTGGCTTACGTTAGGTACGACGACGAGCGAAGCGAGGAGGAGTGTTAGGTTGAACTGCGACCCTAACCTAAAATGAGATTTAAGTATTTTGTTTTGTTCTCTCCTCAATAGTTCATATGTAATAATAGTGGCTTTAATATACTATCTGATGACAATTTTAGGTAAATTTTACGATCGATTAATGTACGATGACTTACAATTTAAACATACTAAGTTATAAAATTAGAAGCTAATAGAGTTACTATTTTGGTGTCATATAATAATATTTTAGAAGTTTGCAATTTGAATGCATGCTAAGTTACAATTACAGTGGCTTACAAAGAAGATAACTAGTGGCTGTGATATTATTATTCAGAGACGCGCGTTGGTTGTGGCTGACTTGGTAATTTAGAAGGTAACTTATATTTTCTGAGGCGAATAATGCTATTAAAAAGAAGCCTGTTTAAATAGTACCCTTAAAAAAATGTGATAAACATATGTTTGTATTCGTGAATTTGTATATATTCGGTAAAATTAAGCGATAACACATGTTATTTAAATGGAACGGACTGCAGTAGTGAGGTAAATTATTTTATAATATATATAAAAAATTTAACAACCCTTTTAATGGTTTGTTTACATTCTTTTACCTAAAAGTACCTACAGACTATAGCTCAGACTGGTAAAGAAATTATTAAAACATTTGTGGCAGACCGGGGGTAGCACCCAAATTTAGACCAGCAACTCAGAACCAAGTGTAAACTTCCTTTTAAACTTCATTCCATTAAAGAAATAACAGATAGGTGCAGACATTTAGGGTTCCGTACCTCAATCGGAAAAAACGGAACCGGTACCACTTTGTTGCCCGTCCGTCTGTCTGTCTGTCAAAAACCTTTAACTCGAGAACGCGTGGAGGTATCGAGGTAAAATTTAAACCATATACTTAAGTCTACGGCCCCTTGAAGCTGTAAAAAATCTAACTTCTACGTTAACGTGAAAAAAAGATACGGCCGTTTATGTCGCAAAAAACGTACATTTCGACACTCTCAAGGGAATCAAAATGATACGGTACTTCCAGATGACCTAGAACTATGAAATTTGGCAAGTAATATCGTCACATACTACAAATACTTATAAAAATCTGAAAACTATACTTTTGTAATAAAGTCATAAATCATAAAAAATACAGTCCTTTTCAAACATCATATTTGGAGAACTCGGTTACGTTAAGTTTGCTCCTCGTTTGTATGCGACGCTATACACTTCAGGTGAAGGTGGTCAAACATTTGACCTGGAACGTAACTGGTGTTAAGTAACGATGAGGCCTAAGATGAAGCATGCTTGTCTAGAAGATGCCTATTCACTCTCGACTTGAAGATATCTAAGTAATAAGTTATTTGCAGTAGGATCTTCAGCTACATTGTTTTGTTTTGTTCTGCCGATTCACACTCAATTAAAAACGAATCTAGCATCGATTTCCCACAAACACAATATACTTCCTTAACGAGCGGTTAACAGTTAATTATCTTAATCACGGATTAGTCATTTACCTGCGTCATAGTTAGCAGGTTTTGCACTGTTTACGTCACAAATGTTATTAAAGTAATCACATACATGTAGCTGTTGAACACGCGAGCTATTTCGATTGGAATTTAATGAATCAATCCATGATGTAGGACCACATTAGTAGTAGTAGTTCGAAGATATGTAGCTTCTTTTTGTAATGACGTGGCCGTGGCATGGCTATTCGCAACTTCGTTCGTGGTTGAGGAAAAAGGTAATTTAAAGGTATATAAAATGGTTATTGTGGCAACGTAGATGGGTACCAAGTTTCTTATAACCATCCATAGTTCCATCCTATTAATCATATATCTAACAAAATCGATTGATGCTCTTGATGAGACCCGCCACATTTATAGTACCTCGTGTGTTCATAATCATATCATAAGTTTTGAGACGAGATAAAAACTCATATTATAAATAACAGAAACAATTTATTTTAACAAAACAACCATAGGGCGGGCTATCAAAATGCATTTAATAAATAAAAGAATTATGTTATAAAATTTACTCGCAATGACCGCCTCTTTTTTTATATACAGGTAGAAGGCTCGGATGTGACTTTCGGCAAGCTCTTTGCTCCAATTCTGTCCTCAAAGCATAATCCAACGGGTTAAGTCAGGGCTTGATGAAGGCCATTCTTCGATAATAATAAAAATTGTAAATTCTCTTTTAGCCACTTCTGTGTAGAATTCGCTTCCCGCCATCTCGATAAAGAATGGCAAATAATCGTTTATTTTTTAATCAAAAACCAATAGGTATTCCAAATTTAAAATTCGAAACACTCGAAGCAAGCTGCTTCTTACTTCAAATTCAACTTTTTAAATTGGTCTCAAAACTTATGAACACACGGGGTAGTTTATACAACTGTTACGTAACGAGTGGTCTTAAAACACGAGTGTAGTTTTACGACGAGAGCTGATGGCGAGTTTCATAAATCATAATAGGCATAGAAAGTATGGCTCACCGTGAATTTCTCCGGTGCACTGAAGTCCTCATCCAAGAATATTCTGATCTTGTCATACAGCCTCAGCTCCGGACAGTCGCACAGCCTTTGCACAAAGTCCTTGACGTATTGCATGGACTTCTCATATGCCTTGCCACCGACCTCCTGCAGGTGGAGCGCTATGAACTTGGGATCCATCCGGGAGACAGCTTGGAGGAACTCCGACGTCCATATTGGGAGCATCACAGAAGGCTGAAACAATCATAGTTTTATAAAATTATGAGGCATGTAATGTCTCATTTTTCACACACCACAATCTTTATATTAAACCAATGATACAAAGATCAAAGCTTAAAGAAATATTGAAATGAGTTACCTGGTGGAAGAGACCGGAATCGAACCCGGTACCTCTGGATTGTACGCGCTGGACCGGCAATAAGGTAACTCATTTAAATTTTGCTTTGAGCCTTAATCTTTGTATCAATGGTTTGATCATGGTTCTATGAAACTTTCCACTATCATCAGAAGACGCTTACTCTCGCTCATTACATAACTCAGCAGTGTAGTACCTAACGCAAAGGTTTTACGTAATTAATAAGTAATAACTACCGATACTAGCCCATTTTGCAACGAACAGTGAGAGTTATGTTCTACTTATCTCATCCTCAAAGGGCGGACAGTAGATGCAATGTGGTGACGAAAGTATAAGATGGATGTGACTGTTATCACATTTCGAGTAACATTTATGTATGCATTTTTAAGGGTTCCGTACCCAAAGGGTAAAAACGGGACCCTATTACTGAGACTTCGCTGTCCGTCCGTCCATCCGTCTGTCACCAGGCTGTATCTCAAGAACGGTGATTGCTAGACAGTTGTAATTTTCACAGATGATGTATTTCTATTGCCGCTATAACAACAAATACTAAAAATAAAATAAAATAAATATTTAAGGGGGGCCGAGCAGAGCCCATTTTGCAACGAACAGTGAGTGTTATGTTCTATTTATCTCATCCTATACAAAACAGACGTTCTCAAGAGAATTTGATGAATGATGTCAAGTTGTGGAGTGTCTGAAATGAAATGAAATAATTTATTCAGCGGGTAGGCCACTAGGGCACTTTTATAAGTCAGATTGTGAATTTACCGGCATTATATTCCGCCCAAGCATCCTCTGCTCACTTTTTATCCTACGATTTTGTTTAAGTAGGTAACAAGGTCGGATATATGCCTATTATATATAAATAATAATACGAGTATATTGTCAAACGATAAGCTGAGGAATTATATTGAGTAAGCTGTAAAACCGATGTCCAATAATAAGGAAAATGTCTCAATGAATCAGCTAAACTCATGTAAATAAAATGCACGGAAAGAATTGTTAAGAAGCTTACTTCCACGAAGGTCCCTAGAAACGTAAATTCTATTCACAATGTTGTAGAATGTTGAGTAACATTTAGAATTTAATTTACTGAAGATACTTCGAAAATGCTCCGTTGCGTCTTACAAAGACGTATTGTGTTTCGTAAAGGACTAATTAAAACAAACAGAGAACTCTTGATGGTAGGCTTTATTTTAAATAAATTACTATGTTTAACCCTTTAACCGCCGTCAATTTTTCATCAAACTTGCTCGTGTCGCCGCCGATATATAGTATATACATAGATATTTGTCTTATTTATCAGACTGTGGCGAAATGAGCTGGAAATGTTATGTCTTATATATCAGACTACGGCGGTTAAAGGGTTAAATGTACACATACACAATCGACTCCGTCAGTCAGGCCAAGTTCGTACACCCCAGGCCAAAAGTATGGTAACAAAGTTTCCGATAATTGTTCCTTGTGTAAATGTTTACCCCAAAAGATAAAAAAATAGAACATCCACTATTAAAACATCTGCATATAGTAAAAATATATATATTATACTTACCTAATTCCGGGACAAAGTGCATTTCGTCGTTTTTTTATTGCCTTTCTACAAAATGTTGCACTGGCAATTTTCATAAGCAGAATTTGCGTTATTTTTATAATGTGATTTTGTAATTTATTACGTAAGGAAATCACAGGTTTGTACTCGTATAGTAATATAAGCTTGTTTCCATACTTTTGGCCTGGGGGGTATGTTGAGTTATTTATACCACATCGTGAAGCTTACCACATTCCGCATCAGATGATCTAAATAAATTTAGCGGTAAATAAAAAATACCGGCCAAGTGCGAGTCGGACTCGCGCACCAAGGGTTCCGTACAAACATTTATCCTATCTTAACGGGGTAAGTTAAGATTGCACCTGTTATGCATGGTGCCGGATACAAATGAGGCGCAAAGTTAACGCAACCGATCACGTTTGTTATACGGGAGCCCCACTAAATATTTATTTTATTCTGTTTTTAGTATTGTCTACCGTTATTTATAAATTGTATTTGTCTTGTTTCCTATTGTAAACTTTTATTGGTGTGCAGTAAAGTATTGTTCTATTGTATTGTATTGTATTGTATTGTATTTGTTGTTATAACAATCCGCCGTTATAGCAGCAAAAGAAATACACCATCTGTGAAAATACATCATTCATGAGATACAGCCTGGTGACAGACGGACAGACAGACAGACGGACAGCGGAGATTTAGTAATAGGGTCCCGTTTTCACCCTTTACGGTACGGAACCATAAAAAGTTGATAGATATTAAATAGATCAAAATGTAACCTATACCCTTAAAATTTAGTCTACATATTTTTTTTTAATTGCCTAGACAAACCCTCCCATATTTTACACTAAAGTACGCAATGCCTTTGACACTTTCAGGTACTTTTGGTCGCATATAAGAACTTGGCTCCCTTTGCCATAGGTATATGTTTTTGTCGTATGTAATGTTTTGCAAGTTGATGTCACAACACTTAAGGCTAAAACATATTTCAATCCAGCAAGGCCCGGCCTACTACGACGTAGCAAGTAGAAATGTTTTATGAGCACAACAGAAATTAATACGTGATGTGAAATGACAAGGTCGCGGGGGGCGCGCCGTTGTTCTCATTTTCTTTCCTATTAATACTAGTACTAGTAGTACCACAGAATAGATAATAGTACAAGGTAATACTTTTGTGAGCTCTAAATATGTTTATTTACGACATCAACTCTTATACCTTTACCATTTTGAAAAATTGCGAAAACCGAATCAACAAAAAATACCATATAACTATCGAACGCTCACAAGAATTCACGAGAATCTGTTGACAAATCCGGCTTGCAGGCGTAAACAAACGGATAATTGGCCATCCGGAATTTTGACATACGAAAGGGGCTAAGTCAAAGAATATAATATACTAACGTAAAAAGAAACGACAGCGACTCTTGTGTGCAGTAACAAAACTCGCGGCTATGTGTGCGTGTCGAGGGGCGAGCGCCGGCGAGTGCGGGACGCGCGCGGGGGTGAAGGGCATTCACGTGAATGCCTCCTCGAAGGATTCGGCATTACAAGGTCACCGACGCCCGAGTTACACCGACAGGCCGCTGTCGCGCCTGTGGCAAAGCTGAAACGGAGACGCTTCGCTCGCTCGGTTACTAAAACTTTTAACTTTTTGAAGGCGTTTTTCGAACGGATTTATGTAGTTTACACTTGACGAACAGATAGGAGAGATGCTCATTTGGAAGACATTTTATTTGGCTGAAACGGAAAATATAATTTTAAAAAATTGGTATATCGTAGTAGATTAAGGTAGGTTAGGTTAGGTTTATTTTATAACTTTTCACAGAAGTCAATGGTGTCCGTAGAATAACAATTATGCGAAATGAACATTATGCAAAATATAGTTCGGTAGAATATTTTTTTGCGCAACATTAGTAAACCTTCCCGTCTAGCACAACTATACTTCCAAATTCTTGTCGCGCGACATAGCACCAGCCGTCACTCTCTCACATTACTGCACAGAAAGAGAGGGATAATTATCACGCGCGAGAAACAGTAGCGTACGCCAGTTATGCTAGAGGTGCAGGAAAGGTATTGACTTAAAACATAGGATTATAAATGTTTGGGAACAGGGGTCAATCCTTGCGTATATTCTAGTTTAGTTCATCATCATACGCCCATTTTGCCTTTAAAATCCTCAATCAATGTCACGCATTAAATACCGGCCTATTCAACAACTACCGTCATTGTAACCGAGCGCGCCGGGAATGTAGAGCGCGCGTTGCCAGAATACAAATCGTCTGAAAGCCTCGAAATGACGTCACGCGGGGAACGAATTTGTCTTATGGCGCACGAGATTCATCACGGGGTTGCGTTCGCGTATCAGGGGATCTTTGCTTATCCTAAAACAGTGCTTCCGAACCTGGGGACAATTACCCCGTGAGAGTTAATCGCCTATGGGCTTGTGCACAAATCTCGCGACGTTTTTTCGGCTACTTTTTGACCCCCCTGGTGATATTTGTTGAGGTTTTTGCTAACCCCTCCTCCCCCTCACTACCTCACGTGTATTTTTTTCCGCTAGAATTTCGAAAAATAGACTCGCTATTTTGAAGCATTTAATAAGTGAAGATTTATTTTTAACGAAACCGAGTAAAATTATCGATTTTTTCGTAGTTCTTTCACTGTAGAAAAATACACGTGAGGTCTCCTTATACCCCTCCCTCCCCCAACGTATATCGTAATTTTTTCGTGACCCCCCTTCCCCCCTAACGAACTTCACGTGATTTGTGCACAAGCCCCTATGCGGGTAACAAAGAACCCGATAATTGACATTTATTTTTTTAACCAGGCTTCTTTTAACATTGTCCCATTCATCAACGTCACTATATGCCCTGGAATGTGATGCGCGCGTCGCCCGAATACAAATCAGCTGAAAGGCTCGCCGTGACGTCACGAGGGGAGCCACAATGGCGTCGCATCCGTAGCAAAGATGTGTCTTATGGTATGTACGTATGTAAACTAGAGCTTGGTTGTTTCGAGTTTTCTGTAACACGAAACGTAATCGGGTGGATATCATCGAGAAAAAAATCACCATACAAAAACAAAAAAAAAACGATTAGGTATATATTGGTGATGAGTAATGACGACTATTGCAATGATTTTCGAATGACGTTTTATATTAGTATAAAAAATCAAAAAACCGACTGTGTGCAATTAGAACACGTGCGTCGAGTGTCCCTTACCACTACAATGGTAGTTATAGCAGTTTTCAGTTTAAATCTGTCTAATAACTCCGCAGGTTCACCTGTGCAGTGTTTCTTTTGTAAAAATATATTAGAAACATGCATTGCATTAACTGCGGTAGGGTTATAACTTTTTTTCATATTTTCAGACATCTGAAAACTTCAAAATTGCTATTAATCATCTCCCGGCATGATGAACTCGATTATTTGTGCCACCCAGGCAAAAAAGGATGTTCTGCGTACTTAAGTATTTATTTATCTATGTAACTGTGTATCATCGCCTAGTACTTAGTTTGAGACTAGGTTGACTTGTGTGAGATTGTGATATATGATATGTATGTAACTCTACATGAAGCGAAAACCTCTGAGTGACGTAACGTCAGAAACAACAATGGCACCCGTGTCAAAGCTTTGTCTTATTATGTACCGGGAATCCTACGTGAAATTACCTATTAAACTTAGCAGACTTGATAAGATGAGGTGTCAAACTTATGATACTTGAGGTGTGAAACAACGTCAAGGTGAAATAGCCTAAATTAAAAAAATTAAACACCCCCGACATAAGTAGTAGTAGATATAGAAAATGCTACTAAAACTGAACATAACTACAAATATTTGGAATTTTTAGGTTCAATATTGACTGAGATCTTGTCACTTGTTCGAATTAAAGCTGAATATCTTGGAAACTACTGGTCCTATTTCTACTAAACATAGCTAAGAACCATCTCGACGAACATGTCTTTTGATTAAAAAAACTGCCTTCAAAAGTTCAAATTGGTCCATCCGTTGAGAGCTATAATGCTACAGACAGACACACAGATACACATGTTATGATAAAAGAGTCGCGTGTCAAAAGTTATGCTAGACGTGCAGGCCTAGTATAATTTTTATGCCTGTCATTAAATGACGGTCTCATGGATCGGGTTTATTTATTTATTTTGAATCTAGGTTAATTAATTAATTTGAATTTAAGTAATTTACAATAACTCGTTCAGGTTCTCGGAAATACAATGTCTTCTCCTAGAGGTCAGTATTTTTTGTAAAAAAAAGTGATCATTCTGTGCTTGATTTAGTGTGAATAGATTTATATTGCAATTACTTTTTATCGCGTACACCATGTTATTGCCGCAGGATAACAGATAAGAGCATTTTGCCTTATCGGCGGCTGGTGGTTAATTATTATTAGTGCTATAAAAATAATATGGGCGGGTTGGGTGCTGTTTTTTTACGTAAGTGTTAGTAAAGAGATGGGAAGGCTTTCGCTAGGCTTCTCCACAAAGTACAATAGTAGATTATAATTAAACTAGCTGTACCGCGCGGTGTTACCCGCCTACGGAAACACTAAATTTATTGGGGGGGAAAGTAACCTATGTGTTATTCCAGGGTATCAGCTACCTTCATACCAAAATGTATCAAAATTGGTCCACCCGTTTGAGCGTGAAGAGGTAACAGACATACAGATAAACACAGTCACAAACTTTTGCCTTTATAATATTAGTATTATTATTTATTTATTTATTTAAACTTTATTGCACAAAACAAAAGTCAGTACAAATGGCGAACTTAATGCCTTATGGCATTCTCTACCAGTCAACCATAGGGCCAAACAGAGATGCTTCAAGTGGGTGCAGAGTAGAAAATTAATCATTCGGAGAGCATCCAAGATAATAAGTGAATACATTTATATTATAACTACCATAAATACAATGATACATATATTTACAAGTTGTATATTTATTTATAAGTTGTATATTATACAGGGTGGAACGTGACGAGGATCCTTTGCGGAACTGGCAGATAGTTCAACCTTAGCACTATATTTCCTCCATAGAAACTATGGAAATATATGTTACCGTTTTCAAGTTATAGCCTTTTAAACATTCATACCAAAAACTACTTTTTGCCAACCCTAATCAGGTGGCTGGGTCAATGAACTTACTTGTAAACAATCTTTAGACGTCAGGATATTACGTTAATATGTTGCTTTTTCCATTCTTAGGTCTGCGTGAAACGCTAAAAAAATCGTTGCAGGATTTGCAGAGGTGATTGTCTCTGTTATTCTACTTATTAAATTTTCTGGTGGAATGTAATTTCTTAGTTAATAATTCTAACCACAACAAACAACTCACATGACACGACTTGACACTGACAACCACTCAAATGTACTCAATCATCATAAACAATTAAAGATGATAGTAACCTCTTTCAGCATAAATAAAACGTCTCTGTTTACCTACCTAAACTGATAATAAAAAGGTTTTAGTTCGTTAACTCGCTTTATAAAATTATTTTCGAGTAAATTGAAATTGTTCCCTGTTCTGTTTGATCAGCAATTCATCTATTGTATGAATTAGGGTTATCACCACAGTTAAAAATTAGCGAATTTTGCACTTTTTTTTTTACTTCGTTTAAGTTTTTAAACATTATAAATCGACTGTGTATCACTTAACCGATGCAACATTTCCGCAAAGGACCCTCGTGCCTTTCCACCCGGTATATAATATAATAATAAATACAATGAAATGTCTACTGCATAAAGACTGCATAGGATGATGGACACTATTCGAGCTCTTTTTCGAGCCAGGATGATTACTAATAATAGCATTTGATTATAATATTGAATAGGAGTAAGTACAAGTACAACCTAGTTATTTCATAGCCTGCCTAGCCAAATGAACGCGCCGCATATTTCACCGAGCGAGCGAAGCGTTTCAGTTTCAGCTTCGCCAAAAAATCTTTCGTACGTCGGGATTTCGAGCTGTTCTCACCTGTAAGACGCATTTCGCAACCTATTCTCGTGAAATTTTGTGAGGAGCACAAATATTCGAGTTCATCACACAAATATTTGCCCTGGCCGATTCGAACCCGGGACCGCCGGCTTAGTAGGCAGGTGCACTACCAACTGCGCCAGCCGCGTCGTCAAAATGAACCTTATGATCAAAAGACTGTTGATTAATATCTCCAGAGACGAAATTGGCTTAACTGACCTCACTTATAATATGAATTTCATATGCACTTAACGCGAACTGCAAATTACGCACAGGATGCCATAAGTGACTATCTAAACTAGCATCAGATTAAAATAAAACCTAATGGCGTCTTAACTCTTAATACTCGTATTTGAAAAATTATCAAGATTCAAATTGTATAAACAATATTCGTTCAAGTAAATATAGTGTTTAAGGCAACGGAGCAATGTTGAAATTAGTATTTAATTCATCCCAACGAAAAAATAAATGTGAATTATCAAAAAATAGAACCGACTTCAGTAAAACTAAAAAGCCAAAAATAACCCGTTCAAGTACAGATTACCTTTGACTCACCCTTTGAAGTCGATCCCAAACCACTCAGTTATTATATTTATATTTTATAGTTTACGTGAGGTTTGGCCCCGACTTCAAAGGGTGAGTCAAAGGTAATCTGTACTTGAACGGGTTATTTTTGGCTTTTTAGTTTTACTGAAGTCGGTTCTATTTTTTGTTAAAAATTTTTTTTTTTGCTTTTTAGTGATTGTTAAAAACACTTATGGCAGGGTGATCAGGGAGGTCTTAAAGGCATGCATCTCGTTTGAATTATCTCCTAACTCCTAACCGTTGAGGAGTTGTACCTTCCATCATCAGCTCAGCATTGGAAGATGATGACTACCATATGCAAATACTTAAATAGTTTTATAAAATATGTGAAAAATATTATAAGTGCCTATAAAATTTCGGGAATTCCTTCGATTCCTCATGGATCTCGTCATCCGATCTTCACCAAAATTTTATGGGACCAACCTTGAGATGTCTATTCATGAACCTAAAAAGAATTTTCCAAATCGACTCATAAATGACGGAGTTCTGAGGTAACAAACATTAAAAAAAAAAAAAAAAAAAAAAAAAAAAAAAAAAAAAAAAAAAAAAAAAAAAAAAAAAAAAAAAACAAACATACAACCGAACTGAGAACTCCCTCCTTTTTTTGAAGTCGGTTAAAAAGCAGTCAAGTTCTTGGATGTCACATAAAGCACTTAGTGATAATTATAGGAGTAGCTAGAAAGCGCCCACAATTTCATTCGCGCGGGGAATAGGATACCCCGGCTCTAAGTACTTTATATTCCCGTGCAGAGGGTATCTTACTGGATATAAAATCTGTCCACTAATATCACCTATGGCGTCCAATAGGATCACCTGGGTGCAGAAGCACAAGTTCCAAAAAGGCTACAAACAGAAGCTGGCAGCGTGACGACCAAGGGTGCTCAACTGAAGAACTAATAACGTTGACCAAGGTTTTTTGTTAGTGTGAGTCTGGGACTATATAGAGCTTGGTCTATATGTATGAAACCATAAACACGAAGTAGAGAAATGACGAAGTTTAAAACTTTTAAAAGACATATGATTTTAATTGTATAAATAAGAAATTATTGATTTTACTTGCCTTTTATAATTATTTATTTATTTTATATTTCATATCAAAATGTTGAATAAAGTGTGATAAGTACTTAAGATTTTTTTTTTCCTCTATGGCTGTCACTTCTACCTGCGTAATCTATGCTAGATATTTAAACATCAACGGAAATGTCAACGCAACCTGTCTTGTAAAAATTTCATCAAATTTTGTGGTTTTGTGTATAAATGAATTATACGTTGATACTACTGTTACGGTAAAATCCAAAATTATCGAAAATGTCTGTTGATAAATACCGCAAGTGCTCTAAATATGGAATTACTCCACATATGGACAACCGGAAAGTATTTCATCGGTTTCCCAAACCGGGCAAAACCAACATCTTAAGGTAAGATACCATTCATGTATGTACTTATTTTTCATAATGACATAATTCTAAATTAATATTATAAGATAAGATCGTGCCCTCAGAATAAATATACAGCATTAATCTTATTAATACTCATAATATTGAGAAAAAATACTGCTTACACACGCAAAAAATGTTAGGAACGGAATGTTTCGTGTGGTGTTCGTCCTCAGGGTTCCTTCCTGGCATTTTTTACGTGCGTTTAAGCAGCTTTGCTCAATTTTACGCAATTATTGATGTTATGTGTCGTTCCAAAAGTATTTTACAGAATTTTTGTTTTAGGTGTAAACCATATATACTGTTGGCCAGAACAGAAATCCTGGTCAATAGTCTCTTATGAAGTTGCATTCCAGTCACAAAGTTTTGTGCTGGAGACACTTCGGGGACTCCTGTTTTGTTGACTCCGCTAAAAGTTACTCCGCTAGAAGTTGCACCATGCATTCTATTCCGGGAAAGAGGGAATATGTCATCAAATTGATGAAGGGAGATGAAAAGTCACGCTGATGAAATTGAAAAGGTAACCATCGCATTCTTTTCAGACATTAAATTATTTTGTCTGTAGAGAGCTCACTGGATACCTATTAATGATTGTCCTATTCTACTTTAATATTATACATGAGAAAGTGTGTGGCAATTTTTGGATGTTTGTTATTGTTAGACGATTTTTATGACAGAACTCATCCCTTTGGGGAAATGGAGGGGTTAAATTTGAATTTACAGTGTCAGCGCGGTCACTTCTCTTGGTTGAAGTATTATTATATTCTCTAATTGACTATTTGCTATTAAATTTTATTAGGTATTTAATTAGTCCCTTATGGCGACTAACGAGTATGAACGCGAACATATTTATGAGTAAAAGCAAATTATATATTATTTGAACAAAAACATACTTACATATTTACGATATGAAATTGTATTTCTGATATCAGCTGAACGAGTTACTGAAAAACCCAAATCACGATATGTATGCTTATAAAATATTTAAAAAGTTCCCTCAAGATCTTCTTAATGTCAGGATTGGATGCTCACATGCTGGCAATCGGCACAATTAAACAAACAAACCCAATCGGTCCATTCATTTCCAAACAAAACCAAAACACATCTTCAACGAGAACTAAGAACTTCCTGCATTTCGTAGCGATTAAACATTATAAAATTGTTTAAATTATAGAGTATTGACAATCTGGATGACGCCCATGAAACGACACAAGTGCTACCACCAGAGCAAGTTCCATCGTCTTCTAAGCATTAGGTGAGCATTTATACTCGTTATTTATATAAATGGACATTATTAAGAACAATCATTTACCGAACAGACATCCTCCTCAATTTGTTATCGATTAAACATGCAATTTTTTTCCTAATTACAGAGTATAGGGTAACTGGTTGACGCCATGGACACTTCACAGGCGCCACGGCCACGACTGGAGAAAGTTCCATCGACTTCTGAGCATCAGGTTAGATAATTAAATTAACTCTATAATTTTTCAAGCTTTTATTTAACTTGCATTGTATGTATGTATTGTATGTAAGTATGTTTGTTCGGGTGGAATCTTGCAACTCTATTTTGAAGCAGATATCGTCAACCGATTGAGCTGAAATTTTGCATACTTACTTAACTTTGATGACAATACGATAATATGATACCATGGGGCTGATTTGATGATGGAGCCGGAAGGTGGCCATAGGAACTCAATAATAGAAAAAGCAATCCTACCGAGTTTGGGCTCTTTAGAATCATCTAAGTGAGCGTTCGATGGATATCCAAGATAGATGAGAAAAGTACAGTCGGCTATAAAAGCTGGTCACTAAAATGAAATTTTTGATAGAAACTTATTACATTACTGTATGTATCTATCGATCTCTAAATTTTGCTTAGTTGTCTATGATCCAAGAAATGTGATCATTGATCATACATGCTCGATAATTTATATTACGTCGTTTTTAAAGTTTTTTAGCCATAGTCCTTTTTCTGCCTTGTATGGGCATTGTACGGTAACCTAACCGCAGGTTCGAATCCTGTCCGAACCATGAAATTTTTCAATTTTCGCTTCATTTGTAAACATTTAGTTTACGTTAGCTGACGTTACTGCTTTAATTAAAATAAGTGTTCGGAGAGCATCTAAGATACAAGTGAATACATGACTGTATCCATACTATCCATACTAATATTATAAATGCGAAAGTGTGTCTGTCTGTCTGTCTGTCTGTGTGTCTGTCTGTCTGTTACCTCTTCACGCTTAAACCGCTGAACCGATTTTGGTGAAATTTGGCATGGAGATAGTTTAAGATTCGAGGAAGGACATAGGATAGTTTCATCCTGGAAATTATACCTAAAAAGATTGAAAAGGGAACATTTCTGTCGGGATGCGGTGACCCTGTAAGAAAAGTAACTATTAGAGCAAAAGCACAATTGCTCTTACATTTGCTTAGGCACTTTTAATAATCCCTTTTATCAAGTTCCACGCGTACGTAGTCGCGGGCAAAAGCTAGTAATATTATAAATGCGAAAGTGTGTCTGTCTGTCTGTCTGTCTGTTACCTCTTCACGCTTAAACCGCTGAACCGATTTAGATGAAATTTGGTATATAGATAGTTTCAGTCCCGGGGAAGGACATAGGATACTTTTCATCCCGAATAAATGTAGTGTTCCCGTGGGATGAGCGGGTAACACCGCGGGGCACAGCTAGTATTATATAACTTAACTACCATACGAGTAAATACAATGGCACATATATTTATATACTATACGACGTATATCCATATTAATATTATAAATGCCAAAGTGTGTCTGTATGTCTGTTACCTCTTCACGCTTAAACCGCTGAACCGACTTAGATGAAATTTGGTATGGAGATAGTTTGAGACCCGGGAAAGGACATAGGATACTTTTCATCCCGAATAAATTTAGTGTTCCCGGGGATGAGCGGCTAACACCGCGGGGCACAGCTAGTTATATATAATATTCATATAATAATAAATACGATGAAATGTCTACTGCATTTATTGAATTTTATTTTATAATGTGTTTTAAATTACATTACAGATGAACTTCCATCCGAAGCCCATGCTACGTCTAACCATGCTCAATAAATTTGATGCATTGTTTGACTCCCTAAATGCTGACAGCCCAGACCTGCGTGGAGGAAAGAAGTACTCCACTTACATGTCGCAGCCCACATTTAGATTTATTTAAGCGAATGAAAGAGTTTGTTCGGGGACTTAAATTTAAACGGTCACCTCCGCCATCACCAGCAGGTTGGATACGCACAATGAATGCGGTAGAGAGACTGTGGAATAATGTAAACGCAATGGGCGTTAGTAGCATTTCTACTTGTCGCTTAAATCAAGATCCGCTTGAAAACTGTTTCGGTTGCATAAGGTACCACTGTGGTTCAAATGATAATCCCACAATAATCCAATTTATTTCTGGGCGATAATTGAGTAACTTGAGACACACCGGTTATAAAACTAATTATGATTTTGATACTGCGATTCTGAACGATAATTTAAATACATTTTTGTTATCTGTATCAGGTTAAGGTAACAAACAACCGCCAGCAAGCAATCAAACGCCTACAGATATACCATTAGATCAGGTATTAGCTGATGCAACTGAAGCAGTAGACCAGGCAACTTCCGAAGCTCATGCTGAAGAAAATGACTATTTAAAAAAAATATTAGGTGTTGTTTATGTGTGTCAAAACCAGTATTTGTAATAGGATAATATAATAATTATAATTGTTATAATTATTTGTGCAACAAGAGAGCAAATTTGTTTTTTGTTGCGGGTGCTGATTTTGAGTCCTTAGTAAGAATCCTTAGTGTAACCATGTGTAACGAGGGACTCACAAGATGCAAAAAACTTTGCTCTCGTGTAGCACACACAACCTCATCACCTCAACAGCGAGAACAAATTCGTTTTTTTTTGTACTTGTTCTTTCAACCATTAAAGTGTAGGTATGATTATAGTCTTTGTTGCTGATTTCAATGATATTATAAATAAAAAAATAGATAAATGCTAATAAAAAGGAATAACAATATAATATAATTGAAATTATACATTCCAACACTGCCGTACCAGTCTCTCACAACCACCACGGTTGTCATTAGGAATTAGATCAAAATAATAATAATTTTGGCCGGGTGTATTGGAACGTGTTCTTATTCGAGATTGGATTCGAAACATGAATATCGAATTGATTTATGTTTTTATCACTCTCTTTTATATATAAAAAAAAGAACCGACTTCAGTAAAACTAAAAAACCAAAAATAACCCGTTCAAGTACAGATTACATTTGACTCACCCTTCGAAGTCGATCCCAAACCACTCAGTTCTTATATTTATATTATAGTTTATGCGAGGTTTGGCACCGACTTCGAAGGGTGAGTCAAATGTAATCTGTACTTGAACGGGTTATTTTTGGTTTTTTAGTTTTACTGAAGTCGGTTCTTTTTTTTGTTAAAAATTTTTTTTTTTTTTGCTTTTTAGTGATTCATATAAAAGTTCTAGTGGCCAAATCCTATTTACTGAATGTAAATTCTTGACTTTATCAATAAATTACCGAAAGCGCCGTACATGTCCCTATAACATTTGAAGAGTTCCCTCGATTTCTCCAAGATTCCATCATCAGATCCCGACTTAGTGCCAACGGGACCAACTCGGAGTTATACCCTTTCGATTAAAAAAAAAAAATTGAAAATCGGTTCACGATTCTCGGAGATATCGAGTAACATACATAGAAAAAAAAAAAAAAAAAAAAAAAAAAAATTAGTTCGAATTGAGAACCTCCTCCTTTTTTGAAGTCGGTTAAAAATGAGTGCTGTGAAGTTAGAATGATTCGAATTTTATAATTAACCTAAGGCTGAGAAATGACAATTCGTGGCCAAATATTGAAAAAGAAAAGTTACTTTGTGCTCTCGCTCGACACAAAATCGCATTTCGTTTACTGTTATCTCGGAGCAAAATCATAATGTTTGCTGATGTGCTGGTAAATTTATTTTAACTCGTGATAAAATTGTCGGAAACGAGGAATAATTATTAGAGATGTCTCACGAAACGTTTAATGAAATTATTGGGACAAATGTAGAAGTGCACAATATCCTAAAAAGCGTTAGATACTCAGCAAATAATGTTACATGGAAGGGATCGCTAGTCGATAATACCGCCTGTTGTTTACCTCTGTAGGGCTAGCATATCTTGCTGCGACTTCGCTTGTCGATCTCGCACGGTATCGAAAGGAAAATTACAGATAGTATTTGTCGCGCGACAAAAGAGTCGCGTGTCCAAGTTATGCTGGACATTTTGCTTGTTATTTTATTGTTTCTCATGATTTATATTATTTTATTCTGTATTCAAGGTGTGCAATCGGAATTTATAATCTGCAAAACCTCATATTATTCTTCTTTCTTTGAGTAAAGAATGTAGATTTCATCTTGATTTAGTTTTATTTCACATACAAATGAATGATTACAATGAACGTTAATTCCAGAGTTGTGAGGGAAACCTGCAGTTCCGAATACTTAACTTACTGATGTTAAGTATGACATTATTATTATTAACAATGGTTTCTTGACATATCAGTTAAGTATTTGGACAAATAAGGCGTTACTTTGCGTAAATCCATATTAATTAAAACAATAATATTGCTTTGCTAATCCGCGATATAATAACATGTACATGTCGATTAGTGCCAACTTACTTGTTTGCGTATTTTTTCATGCAATCATGCATTTAATGGTCCCACCATTATGCATTAAAATACACAAATAAGTATATAAAGGTAAGCACGAATTGACTGGCACGTTATTATATCGCGGATTAACAAAGCAATATTATTGTTTTTATTATTCAAGTTTCCCGCGTATATTGAACTGTCACTTTCTGACTGATGACACCTATTTCCGGTTCCGGTTTTGAGTTTTTACTGGGCTGACGTTGAGGCGCTGTAGGACTTATATACGTGTACGGGTGTGCGTGTGTGAGTATGTCGCATTTGCTTGTATGGCAGTTAGCGTTCTTCTCCTTGTGAGTATTATATTCCTTGGTGACGACTCTAAGTTGCATATGTGACAGTTTCAATGAGTATTTTTCAAACATAGGGATTTTGTTGGCAAGCAGGATTACCAATAATCAACCGTGCTACCACGGTCCATCACCAAGCGCAAACACTATGAACATTCTTTCCGAGTTTTCTCCATGTACTGTTGAAGAAATAACTAAAATAATCAATAAATTAAGTGCTAACACGAGCTCAGGATTAGACGGGGTCACTACAAAATCACTAAAATGTAACCAAATTGTAATAGTACAAGAACTAGCTGATTGTTTTAATAAGTGTTTAAGAGACGGACAGCCTGAAGCTTGCCAAAGTGACTCCCATATACAAAAGTGGTGAAAAATCAAATCCGGGCAATTACCGCCCTATTTCAGTGCTCCCAGTTCTCTCAAAAGTTATAGAAAAATTAATAAAAACTCGGTTGGAAAAATACTTGCAATCAATAAATTTTCTCTACTATAAACAATATGGTTTCCGGCAACAATCAAATACACTTACTGCAACTGTAGACTTAGTCACGCAAATCAAAGTAGCCATCGATAGAAAACAAGTAGTTCTAGGAGTTTTTATCGATTTAAAAAAGGCCTTTGACACCGTCAGTCATGAAATACTTTTGAACAAACTAAAATATATAGGGGTCACTGGCACTGCGTTTAAAATGTTTGAGTCTTACCTTTCGAACAGAAAGCAAATAGTCAGAGTAGGTGAACGGGAAAGCAAGCCTCTCCCAATCACATACGGAGTACCACAAGGATCCATACTCGGCCCATTGCTTTTCCTTGTTTACATAAATAATATTCACGAGATCGGGCTAAAAGGTGACCCCACTCTGTATGCTGACGATACAAGCCTATTTTACTTCGGTAATTCAATTCAGGACCTTATGGTCGAAGCCCAAACAGACTTAAATATATTAAACAAGTGGTTTCAGAGCAACCTTTTAACTATAAATGTCTCAAAAACTAATTATATAATTTTTGCACCGAAAAATAAGAATCTATCTAGTAGATTCCTTAAAAATAAATAACCAATTTATTACAAGAGTTGAACAAGAAAAATACCTAGGCCTTATACTAGACAAACAATTAACTTGGCAGACACATATTAATAAAATTAAATCTAAAATAATTTCTCTTACCGGCGCACTACGAGGTATAACCCGTTGTCTTCCGATACGAATTCGTTATACCATTTACAACGCTCTTGTAAAACCACATATAGACTACCTTATCGAAATATGGGGCTCTGCCGCTGCTATACACTTAAACGCCATTCAACGGGCACAAAATAAACTACTTAAGGTCCTGTTTAACTATGACTACCTTACACCTTCTACAACATTATACAAAAAAACAAAAATAATGAATTTAAATCAAAGCTATAAATACAATATCTGCATACTAATACGTAAAATATTACTCAAAGACCTCCATATACAAATTTCCTTTAAAAAGAAAAAAGACATACAAAAAATTAAATTGAGAAATTGCAATAACTTAGTACTTCGACCTCCGCGTACTAATTACGGAAAAAAAACTATACTCTATGAAGGTGCAAACTTATATAATAAACTTCCCTTAAGCATAAAAGATGCTAAAACAATGCCACATTTTAAAAAATTACTCAAATTTTACTTAACTGGCCAAGGAGGTACGCTCTGAGATACGTAACGCGCTCTAAGCCACATCCATTCAACCTTAATCTGTGTACACCGTTATCGCATGCAATGCAACTATGCAGAGCTCAGAACGCAAACACAAATCCCGGGTACTTATGCCTTTTGTTCTGCGTTTTTCGTCTACCTACAAATTTGAAGTCAACCCAATATAATATATATTTTATAATGTTTTTTATTCGTGTAAGTTATTGTAAAGTGATTATTTTTAGTGCTATAATATTTAAGTTGGTGTAGTAAATTTAAGGTACGTACTATATCTTTGTGAATGCAAATATGTACGCAATGTACGCATACATGCGCTCACCATACCATTTTCAAATTAGATATATAATTTCTCATGTAAGTGAATTGTAAATATTCTTATGAGAAAATAAATTTCTTTAAACCTAAACCTATCTCACTGGACATATTCGTACAATATAAGCCCAGAACCCGGGTGATTGGGTTCTGGGCTTGAATTAAATGAATAGCTCAAAACGGTTCGAGTACCTAATATAAAACGCGTCAGTTTTAATTTTTCGAACTTGGCTTGTCACACTATCGTGTACACTAGATATTACCTTCGTCTACCGTCTATGCTAGAAAATTGTTAGATTCATGTTCAACTGAATACATAGCATTTGCATTGATTTTTATCTAAGCATGCTAATGCAAGGACATACATTATTACCAGCCACTTCAAAAGGTTTTATATGCGATACCAGTGTGGTATTCAATGGAGACAATCCAACTATGGTAGGTCTTATCTAGTGCATCATGGAAAACATGTGTTATCTGGTCTATTTAATGCAGGTAACGTGACAGGCGTTTGGGATACTAATGTATACATATAAAGAGAAATGACGAGGTGTAAAAATGTCAAGAAACGCTTTATGAAAATGGCGACATGGAAAAATGATAAAGTATTTATTATAAGGTCGAGGAATAAAAATGTCGAATCAGAATTTAGAGATATTATAAAATGACTCGTTTCACTCTGCTTTAAAATTGACGAAGCCCAGCTTCACGGGGCTCCTTTTTCCGTACAGTTTGCCCTAAGGACATCTGAAGATAACTAAGCTCACCTAGACTAGACTTCGGGCCGTTATACATCGCCTATGTTAGGAGTTTCCAGAATTACAAGTCTAAAATTTTTTACTATTATCAATTTATCAGTAAGTCTTTAATAGTGTTTATTAAGGTGAGTCGGGGCTATTGTAGCTATGGGGTTATTGTATCTTCTTACCATTATAATGGTCTGTGACCATTACAATGGTCTGTGTATATATAGGATACACAGACCAATGGTATATATACACAATCCTATATATAAACAGACCATTTTAAGGGTCACAGACCATTATAATGGTAAGAAGATACAATAACCCCATAGCTACAATAGCCCCGACTCACCTTACTTCTCTTCATTTTTATACTTCGTCACGTCATGTTAATACTTTTAGTCATTGTTATTTCTTGACAATAATTAGTATTTCGAATTTTTTATACCTCGTAATTTTTCCTTATAGAGAAATTATGATGATTTGGGGTGGATCAACTTTTCTTTGTTATTGTTCTGTCACATTCACATTATAGTATTTCTGTGTGGTGTAGGGGACAATAGTGATGAAATTTATTCAACAGTTCTATAGCAATGGCGGAATTAATTCGGTCCGGTAAAAAAAAAACAAGATGCCCCTCACAATTTAGAATTCGAGAAAACCTTAAGTATGTATGTTTTTGTGATTTTATGAGAAGTTCCCTCATCACGAGCCGTGCCGATCAATGCTCATCAGTCATCACACATAAAATCACAGATAATTTTAATCCTTGGAAAAGTTAAATAGGAAATCAATGGAAACAAATAAATAATAGAAACGACGAAAACTCGTTATGTTATGAAACAGGTAGCGGAAAATGAAAAATAACCGGCGCAAACCGAGTCTACAAAAGGATCCTATAAATGTAAAAAGATCCCAAAGGAATTTGCCAGACCGTTTTACGTAAAACATTTCTGAATGCCGTACCCAGGGCGTACGGACTACGGACGCGTCCATGTTCCAGATTTCCAATAAACGGAAAAATTGGCGATTTCCCGAAGGAAATGCGGAATGATGTATACGGAAATGATATTTTGCCGAGTTAATAGTAGGTACATACTACAGAGGCTGGGTTAAGGGATTGCTTGACGAGCCTTTACAAGCCGAGCGCCAGTTTATGGAGCATTTTTATACATAAGGATTGATTATTTTTATTAAAGCAGTAACGTCTGCTAACGTAAACCAAATGTTTACAAGGAAGCGAAAAATTTAACGGTTCAAAATTTAAAAATTTAACGGTTTAAAATTTAAAAATTTAACGGTTCAGGCAGGATTCGAACCTGCGTTTCAAACGGCTTTCCGAGCCAACACGGGCGTCCTACCAACTGGACCACCGAAAGTGATGCCAGAGCCGTTGAATTTTTCAACCAGTCGCTTCTACATGCCTTAGGGTGGCATCGTAGCGCCATCTACCTCAAAGATTTACACTTTATAATCGGCACCATCGTCTCAAATTATGTCGAGATTTTTTCGCTTCATTGTAAACATAAGGATTGATTGTCATAAGTCATAACATAACGTATTGATTGCAATAAAATCGTTAGCCATAACTCTGAAATTATTTATTTTACATACAAGAGTTTTTAGAGTAAAACCTTAGGTTAGGTAAAAGTTTGGAAAATTAGCTTAGGTTAGGTTTGTATTATATATAGCAAGCCTGAAAAGTTATTCGTTTCAGAGAAAAGTAGAAATATTGACTACGAAAATTATGACTAATGACAATTATGAATAAGAATTTTATGAGATCCATACAGGGACATATGGAACTTTTGTAAATATTAAACGAATATTCAAAGCTCATGGGGGGTGGGGAAATTATGATACAAATACAAATACAAATACTCTTTATTGTACACCTCCAACATCAAGGAATATACAACACAACATGAGATACATTCATATAACAGGCAGAGGTAAACAACAGAGGTATACTATAGAGGTATACTTGGTGATAAGAGAGAAAAAAACGCTAAATGATGTTTTTTTCTCGAAGAGATATCAATAGTGAGGAAGGGGTAGAAAAATATAATGATATCAGTAGGTGAAACGATAAAAATCCACCAAGACCTAAACGGATAATAGTCGTGTAACTGTCGGAACAACTTTCCGCTGAATAGCTAAGAATAAGTCTCGCTCTAATCAACTTAGACGAAAAAAATAAATCATAATCACTTAAAAAAAATAAACGCCGTCAATGAAGCGAAATTATACTTTTCGAACAATAGTTTGAGCTACGAGTTAATAAATAAATACTTAAATCACGAACACGTTAAGTGTTACGGACAGCTAGGCGTATTTAGAATAAATAGATAAATAATATATATTTTGTAAACGGATAGGCAAAATTAGAATTAAGGCGAAATAAATAATATATTCCTATTTACCTAATGCCCTAAAAAGCGGCCATATTATATGTGTATAACACTTATTTTTCCTGAAGACATTATTGTAAGAGAGCTCCCAAAATATAACTAAGTAAAATAGTTAAAAGACCACGGAGTCTTAAAGTAAACAAGTATGACTCATCCTGGTAACTTTCCACTCACAGTCTAAGACAAAGGAGTCATGTTGCTTACATTGGATGTAAAACTTAAGGATAAATATTAGAAAATCCTGAAACTTTGTAGTAATGTTCCTTATGAACATATAAGTAAATTCTCTTAATATTATACCGGCCGCAACCTGCTGCGAGCACGGCAAACATGAAAATAACACGGCACGCTGCGCGCGCCGCGATAAGAGGGACTAGGAAGGTGTATATCTCGACCCGTGTGAGCGAGACGGACTCTGAGTCCGAACAAAGAAATAATGTACATTTCATATAATTATGATTAAATGGGAGCTCTCACATCAAAACCACATATAGATTTGTGTTCTATAAGTGAGCCTTGATATGAACTATAAGTTGAATTTAAGATGAGAATTATATTATAAGCAAGAAATGAATAAATGTAACGGAGCGGGCGTCCCTCTAGACATGTAAACAAACCCTTGAACAGATCAAATAAAAGGACGCTCGTTTTCCGCAAATTGGTAGTACAACTTTAGTCTGCGTAGAGTTACGACTCCGTAGTAGTACCACCTCAGTCTGCGTAGAGTTACGACTCCGTAGTCAGTTAGTAGTACAACTTTAGTCTGCGTAGAGTTACGACTCCGTAGTAGTACAACTTCAGTCAACATCGAGTCATCACTCTGTTACTCAAGTGCGTAGATCAACGATCCGCTAGTACTTCCGCCCAGTCTCTTACTCACGTGTATACCATCTTGTTAGTTAATTAGTGCGTAGTGAAAGATAAAGGACTTCATTAGTTAAGATTTAGTTTAAATTCGCGGTTTAATTTGTGTGTTAATTTTCTGTGTTAGTTTACGCTCCGATCTTTAATTGTGTTAATTTGTTTTGTGTTTAAATATATATCGTTTTCGTTTACCCTTGTGTTTCTTTATATCGTTCTAACTACTACTGAGCTATCGTAGATGTCAATGTGAGGACCCGGCCGACGAGGCATTCCTAACATTAAGTGTAACTATAATTTTGAAGAAAAACCGGCCAAGTGCGACTCGGACTTGCGCACCGAGGGTTCCGTACAAACACTTTCCATCCCTAAGTGGTTAAGTTAAGTTTGCACCTGGTATGTATAGCGCCCCATATAAATTAGGTGCAAAGTTAGGTATTAAAATATTAAAAAAAAACTACTTACTAGATCTCGTTCAAAACAATTTTCGTTGGTAGTTTTTATAGTAATGTACATCATATGTTTTTTTTAGATTTTTCATTTTCTTATTTTAGAAGTTAGAGGGGGGGGGGCAACTTTTTTCCACTTTGGAAGCGTCTGTCACGCAAACTATTCGGTTTAGAAAAAAAATATTTTAGAAACCTCGATATCATTTTTAAAGACCTATCCATAGATACCCCACACGTATGTAATTGATGAAAAAAATATTTTTTGAGTTTCAGTTCTAAGTATAGGGAGCCCCCAATATTTATTATTTTTTTTTTATTTTTGCATCAAAATCTTAATGCGGTTCACAGAATACATCTACCTACCAAGTTTAAACAGTATAGCTCTTATAGTTTCGGAAAAAAATGGCTGTGACATACGGACGGACAGACGGACGGACAGACAGACATGACGAATCTATAAATAAGGGTTCCGTTTTTTGCCATTTGGCTACGGAACCCTAAAAATGATGAATTTCCGTTTGGAGTTACCATGCCACAGACAGACGCACAGATACGCAGATACACATGTTAAACTTATATAAGGTGCTAACAAATTAGTCACGGATATTTTTACCTCAGATAGTACTCGGTTCTCGGAGTACATTTAAGTATGAAACATCATAGGTATTGTTATGTTTTTTTGGAGAAAATTAGGAAACAAATTTGCTACGTTAAAACACCCTGTTAATAAGATAGTTAAATGAGACCTCTTTAGGCAGATTCTAGAACCTCTTTAAACTATCATACACATGGCCTCTAAAAGTTGAAAAATAAATTACTTGAATGTCAATGTCATGCTATTTGCTCTCTGATTGTGTCGGTTGCAAAGAAATTTAATTAATTAGAATTACGCTATGTATCTATTTCACGCGTGTTCAAGAACTGCAACAACAGGATTACGAACCACGTGTATTATTCAGTCAGTGGCTTATTAGAAACGCCAGACGTAACATACTGCGGACCGACGAGTGTACATTGCGAGGGTGGGATTATTTAACATTCACACAATGCACACTTTTGTTCGGAAGATTCCCCATTTAGCACGTCCTGACCACTTTCAGACTAGCTTCAGTGTTAACGTGTGGGCAGGATTCCTTGGCGATTATTTGTTGGGCCCTGTCTTTCTCTACCGCCTTAATGGAAGAAAGTATCTTGCTAGATGAAGTAACAGTCGATCTCCGTAGAAGGATGTACTTTCAACATGATGGTGCCGCAGCCCATTACGATCGTAACGTACGAAGGAACTTAACGGAACGATTCCAATTACGATGGATTGGCCGGGGTGGGGTTCAAGCAGGTGCAGAGAACTGGCCAGCCCGCTCACCAGATTTAACCCCGCTTGATTTCCACGTATGGGGACGAGCCAAAGACTTGGTTTATGGAACCGACGGGCACACAATCAGAACGTCAGAAGAATTACAAACACGGATTACCGACGCCTTTCAGGTTATCCGAAAACGAGCACTTTTGTGCATTAAAAACCAGGGTCACCATTTTCAAGAATTTTTGTAAAGAGTTTATGCTAATAAAAGTTTTCTTATGTCCGTGCTTGCTTTTTAAATTACTTAAACTTGTTAATTAGGTACGTTAGCATTCGTTTAATATCTAACTTAACCTTATTAAATGCGAAAGCTTGTATGGGTGGATGGGTCACGCCCAAACAGTTTAACTGATCTGAATGAAATTAGGCACAGAGATAGGTTATTAGTATGAAATAGCACACAACTTTTTTACACTACTTCTTCGCATGGGACAGTTTTTTTTTGTTCCACGCGGGCAGAGCCGTGGGCATACGCTAGTAATAACCTACAGTTTTCCCGCCAAATCATAATGACATTTAAGAAAAACAACTTTTGACGTGACATGACAGACAGTGTTAAACATCTTGACAGGCACATAAAAGGGGTGATTATTTTATAAATTAATAATAATATTTTTTTTTGTTTGGTAAATTAAAATAAAAAAATGATATACAAAGGGTCCTTAATTACAGTTAAAAGTTAATTGTTTTAATGTTATTTATTATCTCTTAAAATATCCTTGACTAATTTGTTAGCACCTTATATAATCCCTCTTCTTTCGTCAAGGGTTAGTCACTACATAGTATAAAAACAAAGTCGCTTTCTCTGTCCCTATGTCCCTTTGTATGCTTAAATCTTTAAAACTGCGCAACGGTTTTTATGCGGTTTTTTTTAATAGATAGAGTGATTCAAGAGGAAGGTTTATATGTATAATACATGCATAATTTATCAGTATTGCACCCGTGCGAAGTCGGGGCGGGTCGCTAGTTAAAAATAATTATGAGAAAAGGAAACTGTACTTATGATTATGAGGCCTTTATACAATAAATACATCTCAAAATGTATTTTTTTATATTATGACAAATATAACTATTGATAATTTCAACTTGAGTTCTAGATAGTTACATAGCTATTTCATGGTTTCATTGCGTGCAGTTGAAAATAAGTTGAAAAAATCAGTTTACTGCATGAATTTTGTCAAGTTAGAGTAGTAGTAGTTTTGAGTAGTTTTCGAAAAAAAATATCAAAAAATTCAATCTGTATGTTTCAGATATATACAAATAAATCCCAATAGCCCTGTTCTAACTAGTAACATTGATAATATGTAAATAAACAATCAGCATTTTTGAACGGATAAGGAGCCGTATAGAGCATCCCAGACAACATGTCATTTAAGTCCTTCTGTGCCTGGGGCCCCATTAATTAAATTAGCTTTGCTCGCCACCGGCAAAAACTGACAATTAGGGTCAATCAATAAATGGCCAAATCCAATTAATTCATTGACGGTGTTGGTTGTGTTTATGCAATACGTGCTACAGGTGTAATATGCATAGGGGAGCCACGTTTGATACCTCACCTCCCCAAAACCTCCTTTCATGCTTTTGAAATTAGAAGACCACTGTGATTTGAAGAATAAATAAATTACAAATACAAATACCTCACACATCAAGGAATGCACAACATGAGATACATTAAAATAACAAGCAGCAGATTAATTACTTATATAGGGATAAACATTACTTAAACACAATCAACTTGCTCAGGCACCAACTTCCTAAGGCCTCACCTTCCGGTGTTATGGGGACAATTCATTTTCATTTTAATAAATTAATGCAATTCTATGATTGATTCTGGCTTGATTCAATACAATAATAAGCATACCCGGAGTTTCCAGTGCACAAATGATTTAACACTAGGCCGTCAGTAGGCATTAAATCATTGCACCGAAAACCCCAGGATATAATGATAAAAATGAAAACTCATTATTTTCTATAAAAAAACTCCATGACTAGGGAACAAAATATTTCGGTTCACCACACAAGTCACCCTTCATGGGATTTTTATTAATCTCCATATTTAGTTCAATTTTTCAAACATATACCGTACCATAGTTTTGCTAATGCATTTTTGTAATTTTTCAACATTTAAAAAGGCTTCAAATTATGAAATTTGTGTCTCATGGTCGACAGAGGGAGGCAGTAGCCCTCATTGCCTTCCACATGTCAGCCTTTCAAAATGAGCATAGCTTGATCATTCAACATCTAAGCTCCTTAAAATAAAGATAAAGTATATGTCATACAAATGCATCACAAACTTAACCTGGTCTGCAAGGCAGTCTTAGCACATTGCTGGCTCAATATTACAGCGTACTATGTTTCACTTTTGACGAGTTTAAATTTGAACATTGACTTCTGGACATGTAGTCTAATTTCAAGTTCTCTGAAAATGTAACGTAGTATTACTGGGTCAGCAACATGCCATTGGCTTGGGCATTCCAGTATTAAGTATAAGTCCCTTCGGCGCGCAATTATTAAAGACAAAGTTTATTTGTTACTGTGCATCCAAATAAAAACTGGCATCTACGGTTTTGAGGGCCCCCTGTGAAATTGGGGGCCCGGGGCATGCGCCCAGTGTTCCTTAAGGTGAAAAGTAATGCTGGTTTGTCTGTCACACTACTGGTAAGTAATCCGAAAAAGGATGACTCGTAATTAAATAAATAATTAAATATCAAACCTTGTGAGACTTATCAATATTTTTGGTTATTGGGATTTTATTGTATTTTGTACAAGTTTGGGATGTCTACCGAATAAACTCAAAATACCACCAAAACTAACTTTCGGTGGAGATCTCAAACTTGTATGAAATAGAATAAAATCCCAATAACCAAAAATATTGTTCATAGGACTAATATAATTAAAAGTGCGGGTAACATTATTGATATATGGATGGGGCTGATATTTGAAAGTTGAAAATTTGAGTTAAATTTATTGTATTTAACAAGAAGGATTAATGACATAAAAGTTAACAAATTCTAACTAGTTCTTAAGTTTCCAACTAGAAAATACTAACTTATAAGATAGAAACGGAAAATAAGGAGTATAGGGAAAAATAATAATACAAACTTATATTTAAAAACAAATCACACCTAAACACTTTAATTCAAAGTTAATCTCCGAAATGGGCATACTCGTTTAACCAATGTACTTGGCTCATTTAATCAAATTAATTGCCTGAAGTAGGTAGGCGTTAATATCAACTCGCAAACAGAAAAATCAATTAAAATGTAGAAAAAACTCACGTCCTCGAAGATAGATCCCACATTCGCGGTCACCAGCAGCAACGGCACTTTATCCGATCCCATCTTTTTAAATTTTAACATGATCCCGAAAAGAATTGGGCGAAAATGATTTCCCTCAACGGAGGTAGGTTAAACGCCCTTTTCACTAAACAAGCGGCGTTATTTCGATGTTGCATCAATTCGGCGCACACACGCCCTATCTCCATACACAACTGATAACATTTTACTGGTTACATTTGTTATTTTCAGTCGTAAACAACGATTTTTTCACAATATTGCAAAATCGCCTAGCCCTTTCTGACATTTGTAAATGAATGAATGGAACGAAATGAATGTCAATTTTTTACACCCATTTCCGCACGAACGTAACACTGTATAGCTCGATCAAATCATATTGATCATTGATGATTTGTACAGAAACATAAAAGGAAATGTGATAAAAAAATAAAGACGGTGTTTTTTAGCTTTGAAACGATAATCATTTGCATTTCACTGTTTAATTTTGGTGCAAATGGGCAAAAAAAAAATTTATTCCGAAGTTAAATTGCTACGAAGAGTGAAACGGAACGCAGCAGAAACCATTTCGATTTGTCAGGATTTTAACCAATGACGTCAATTCGTGTTTTACGTCACCGCCCCGTTTTCAGGGACGTACTTGCTTATTTTTGTCGTTAACGTGATTATTATAAAAAGATGTTAAACTGGGAAGACAATAAATAAGCTCATGACGTGGGTAAGTTATTTATTTGTGTCTATAGTGTCACGGTCAATACATAATTGAAATAAAATAATTTAATCATAAGCGGTAAATGCAGTATTACTCACACTTTACAGTAGGTATAGTACCTGCTTTTACTAAAATAGTAATAAGTTGCCTACCCTCATGTCATGTCATATTCATGTTGTTTGGGATAATTTCAATTGTACTCTACTTGTACAATTTAAGTTCTCTCGAATGTAGTTTTACATTAAATTTAATGCATTGATATTGCTACTTCAAACTAAAATCTACTTGAAATATGTTTTTATTGAACTCAACTAATCTCTCATACAAACACAAATAATTATTTTATAGTTTAACTTCACACTCGTGTAGAGTGAGCAGGATAAAAAATATTTTTCCTAGGACGCAAATCCCTCCCTGTTCTCTTTCCTTCTGCACATGTGCGACTGTATTCAGTGCACCGCCTGTAAACAGCGAAATGGAAATCGATTGCTTTGTTTCTATTCTCGTGAATTAGGTCGAGTTTTTTATACATTGCATGTGCCTACCCAACCGTGAAAGGTAAAACCGTGCCGTTGTCCATTTAAATTAAAAAAAAAAGTGAATCACGCGCGTATTTGAATTCAAATTTCGAATTATTCCAGATACTGTAAATTTTATTCTTTTTTTTTCAGTACGATGAAAGCGCAGGTATTTTTATTGGGATTGTTTACGGCTCTAACGTCCGGTCACCTTCATAATGCGGTGGAAACTGAAATGTTTGCGATTCCTATCAGTCCTAATTTATTCAACTGGACGTATCAAGGTTGGTAACGCTTACGAAAGTGTTTAGAAAAAAATATGTGTTTTTTTTTATATTAACGACAATTTGTTTTTTTTTTTCAGAATTTGACCAACAATACCGATTCCATGCAGCTTTAATGGGCAAACCAGAGCTTCCTTCGTGGCTTCGTTATATTTACAGTGGGAGACATCATTCCGGCTTTATTTTTGGAACCCCACCAAGGGGCACCAAATCGCCGATCACCGTATGTTTATAATTATAGTTTACGGTATTTTCAGATCAATGTTGATATCAAGGTTGGCCAATGTAAACAGAAATGTGAAATTCCTTTCTGATTGGTGTATTGACCTCGAATAGGGAAATAGAATTTCATAGTTTATTTCTGTGGGAAAACGCTTAAGAATGTCAATGTTAATTGTTTACCTACTCTTTCTTTCACGACAGAACCGAGCTTAAATTGCATGTTTATTAAATGTTTGTATTGAAGCCAAAAAAATAATAAAATTGTACTTTGAGCGGGCTTTGAACCCACGTTTCCTGGCCAGACGACCTTCCAATTGTTCTATCGAAGCCACTAACGAAAGCATCGATTTTTTACCAGTTGCTTCATATCTTATAAGTACGTCTTAATGCGATAATGACGTACAAAACCACACAACAGTACTGTTTTCTTTAATGAGATCGTATCGTAAGTTCACAACGCTAACCGAAGGAGAAGAACTAAGTATACTATAGTTGTCACTTCCCTTTCAATACCGTGCGAGCAAGAGGTGATGCTAAGTCGCGCCAAGACAATATGCCTTGCATTGCAGGGTAGGGTAAATGTCCTAGGCTCAAAAATATAATGTCAACTATTGGAATTAGGGTGTGAAACGTGGTACCTTATCTACGTTCGTCCGCCGCGAGAAATATAGGTAGGTAGGTACTGCCTAGAACTTTCTGAATACTTCACTACATAGTCTAAAACAAAGTCGCTTCCGTCTGTCTGTCCCTATGTATGCTTGAATTTTTAAAACTACGCAACGGATTTTGATGCTGTTTCGTCTGTCTGTCCCTGTGTCTGTGATGCGGTTTTTTAATAGATATAGTGATATTAGTGATTCAAGAGGAAGGTTTACATGTAGGTATAATAGATGCATAATTTATCAGCATTGCACCCGTGCGAAGCCGGGCGGGTCGCTAGTAGTTGTTAATTGATACATATTTTATATATATTCCCATAAATATGTATTTATCAACGTAACTAGTGTTTTTTTTTTTGTTTCGATATTTGCATCGTGTGTATGTACACGTATTGTTGTACACACTTCCCGCACCTATAATGTCTCTGTTTGACCTTGTGGTTGACTGGTAGAGAATGCCTCATGGGATTAAGTGCGCCATTTGTACTTTTACTTATGTATGTAATCGCCCATCAAGGTCTTTCTATTTTTGTTTTTTTTACAGTTAGAGGTAATAGGTCTCAACCGCCAAGACTATGAGACACGGAGGGTGCTCCTCACACTGAAAGTGCACAAGAGGGACAATATGGCGAGACATGAGGTGGAGCTAAAGATCGACAACTTAAACGTTGAAGACTTGCTGGATGAACACAGGTATTACACTGTTGACAACCAAAACGTATTAAGTAACAAATACCTACTTAAAACAAAGCTCGTATCTCAGTATCAATCTACAAACTAGATACGAGGTTTTCAAGAGTAGTGACAGAAATTTTAGTGAGTTTTGATTGTCACCAGGCGATTTATTATGATATAAGTGCGTGCATGTCTCCACTCAAGCGGAGCGGAGGCGTGCGGAATCGACCAATCTCAAAAGTGAAGCGGATTCAATCAAGACGCACCCTTAGGTCTATGCCAGTAGGAAGAAAATCACGTGGTAGATCTTATACCAGGTGGGCAGACCATTTAACCAGATAAAGCAAAACACCCTAAGCTCTATGGGACTCGTTGTAAAAGGCAACCATAATGGACTTGTAACGACGATCGAACGTTCCGGCGGACCAGGGATGTAGCTATCTGTTAGAAAGAGATAGTCATATACATCTCTCATTCTAACAGCAACGTCCCTCGCAGTCCGCTGGGCCGTTTAATTGTCAGTTAGCTCCATAACAGACGCCGATGGAAAAAAGTCGTCCGTTCGAAGAATCTCTCTCTCTGTGGTCGCTCCCTCATGACTGAGGATCGTGGTCATCGGGGGAAATGGATGCTCTAAACCTAGTTATTATGATCTGCCTCCACCGGTGCGGTGCCTGTTCATCGCGTCTCTGATGACCGAGCAAAACTTGGTTGAGGAAGGGCCCTTCACTTGATCGGTCGATCTTCACTTGTTTCGAAGAATAAAACTTCCGGTAATCACGATCTTGACACGAAAAGGAACGACCTGAGAGATCTTCTGACTTGAATCCGTTCTTGATAACAGCGCCATCTATATTTTGCTTCGGGAAATCGCTTCTTGCAATAAAACATAGAGGGCGCTTACCTATATCAATTTTAACTGCGAGGATTACGAATCAAGGAGAGTGCTTAATAACTTGAAATGATGCTATAGTAGAGCCGTCACGTTAGCTTTGAGTCCTTTACCTACTTTGTGATTTTTTATGGCTTCACTAGGTAATCAAGTAATCAACGATTATCGGATTCTATTTTTTTTCATAACCCACAGGATGACCCGGCTGAAAGACATCTTCCGGAGTAAACTGTGGCCAGAAAGCAATCACGACATGTACGCCACGTTTCTCGCCTCCGCTATTGACCTGGGAGCACGTTTACCTTTGAAACCTAGCGACGGTGAGGGGTAAGGAAAATCAGTTGTATGCTCAATATTGAACAGAATCAATGTCCATCCTATTTTTGTGGTGCTACCACATTTCTCACCTGTAAGTGTAGGTACCTATGAGATTATAATATACAAATGCAAGGGATAAACAACAAGCCGAGATTTTATGCAGTCCACCTAAGTCCATGTGGGATTTGAAAACACGATACTTGTTTAACCAGAACAGTGCTCTTTACCACTGATAGCTCAGGTAGGACTTTAGGAAATAATGCCTTCTGATTTCGCTTTACAGCGCCCTCTGTATTTTTGTGTTTAAAATGCTAAGTGTATTCACCAAGCTCCAGAACGCAGGCTTTTTTGCCTTTAGTGTACGAATCCCATTTGGGCTTCAGAACATCCGGACATACGAAAGAATTTTAAGCCAAGCTGAAACGGACACGCTTCGTTTGCTCGGTCAATAAAATAGCAAATAAAAGGGATCTCTCATAGTCAATTTTCAATAACTCAGCCTAATCTCTCCCTTAGCATTAAAATTTTCATAAGTAGGTAACCTTTATATTTGATACTAGCTGCATCCCGCGGTGTTACCCGCTCATTCCACAAAGACGAAATTTTTTCGGGATAAAACTAGCCACATACGAAATTTTATCAAAATTGGTCCAGCCGCTTGAGTGTGACGAAGTAACAAACATACAAATATACACAAAACAAACACACACAAATTTTTGCCTTTAAAATGTTAGCGTGATACCTATGTTACAGTTGATTGTGCAATATAGCTTAAGAAATACTTACTTAAGTAAAAATTTAGAAACATATATAGTAGTTTTATGTTAAAAAGTCACCTGATTCAAAACAACATACTTTCTTTACCGCAGGCTAGTGGTGCGTCTCGGCAGCACCATGCCTTTCTCCACTGAGCTAAAAAACCTTCGAGAAGAAGTCCGACCTCTGTCCAAACTGCCCAGCTGTCCCAGAGAGTACAAGAGGACCACCGTAGAAAGACTGTTCAGGGATGCTGGGCTTACGCTGGATTGGTGTAGCTTCGAGCTGGTGAGTTCATTGAATTTTATACATTACTTTGGGGGTTTCTTCCTCCGAACTGTTCATCACTACCTACCCTAAAATAGTGATCAACTCAATTGACTTCAAATACTAATATAATATACATAATATTATCTATATTCTTATTAAGTGCTGGGGGCCGAGCCCTCCATATTGCTGTTTGGAGAGTTAACGATCCTTTTTGGGATTTTTCTTTTATTTCATTATATAATGTTATTTTTTGCGTATTTATTTTATTTTTAGTAATAATTCTATCAATAAATTGCTCTGCTCTCTGTAACTGACGATTCAAAAGTGATCGTAGCTAGGCCTTGAATAAAGAATATTTTGATTTTGACTTTTAACATTGGCACGTGGGACCCTAGCCTCGTCTATGCTGGTTCCCCGTGTGAACTCAAAACAATAATAAATCTGTTCCAGTACAACACGGTGTACCGCGAGCGCGCCACCGAGCACATCGAATACCTAACCCCCACCCCGCCCAGCAGGAGCCTGAGCTCCGGCTCGCTGGTGGCGCCCGCGTGGTCGGCGCCCGCGCGCCACGCGCTGCCCACGCGCGGCTACGGGCGCCAGCTGGCGGCGGCCGCGGCCGCGCCGCTGCTGCTCCTGGTACTGGCGACAGCGGCGCTCACCGCCACCGTGTGCTTCCACTATGCTGCCATGTCAGTACCTGACTTTATAACCGTCCAGAAGGCTTGCTGGCTTATGCCAAATTGGCACGACGAAATTTTTTTTTAAGGATGTCAATCGAGTCTATTTTTTATTAGGATCAATCGGTTCGCATCAGGAGCGCCGATTAGTTGAGCAGTTGTTACTCTCTTAAGGACTATACTACTGTTCTGTTCAACCATTTTTGTGTCAATATTATTTTATATATATTTTTTTAATTATTTAATTACTACATTTGTATAATTTTATTTTATATTTATTATGTTATTTCTTTTAATTTACAGGCGGGACCCTGAGTCAGACTACTTTTTAGAAACGATATTCCATATCTGTTCAGACTATAGAAGGAGAAGAAGGTTGGAATATTAAAAATGAAATAACTACCTAACCCTTTATAATAATAAGCTAACAAAAAAAAATACCCATGTCAAGTGTCATTAACAAAAAAAATTACGAGCTTGTTTTAATATCAGCGCCATCTTAATTATGTTTCCAACAAAAAAATACCTACGCACGGTATGCACCTCATACGGAAACCTAACGGTGACAACGGACCCGTAATATAAATAGCGATTTTGAAAAAGCGAAGCATTTTGAAATTTTTCATCCATTACCCATTGATTTGTGGAACATATATTATTAAATATTTTTTATTGTGGATACGAATTCTCTTTTTTGAGCTTTGGTAGGTATCAGTAGTTCAAGTAAATTGATATCTTGCTTATAATATAAGCAAGATGTAAACAAGATTTATGCTTGCTTACCTACACCAATATTTAGTCATGGTTTCTTAATAAAATGAAAAACATTTTTTACAGGCAACTGTGGCCCATAGATAGCCTCGGTACGCTTTTTCCATTACCGATCCAGTACCGGAACCGGAAAAATCAGAACCGGGAATATTCCCTACACATTTAAACATTAAACATTTAAACATTTATTTATAAAAACATTTATGACATTACAGTTATAAACCTATGCGTCACAAAACTTAAATTAACAATAAAAGGTTCACAATAATAGATAAACAAACAGCTTAATTTGGAACAGTAGAGCACCTAGTATCCATCGCACATAGATTAATGTAACGATATTTATTTTTTATTTCAGAGGGCACAAGTCCGGTAAGGTGGAGCTTTGTCGCTATGGCACTGGCAACACCGAGCAGACACAAGCGGACAACACCAGCAATAGGAGCGTCGGAGTCAGGTAACAGACAACCTAGGGGAAGTCACACAATTATGTTTCTAAGTTAACATTTCATTCAGTTGACACTGTTGTAACAAACATGCCACGGCTTCGGCGGCAAGCGGCAATTCATTCAAATCATTCATTCATTCAATCATTCATTCATTCGGCAGCAAGCGACAACGGCCATAGGTGGGAGCGAAAGGTATCGCCACCAATCGTCGCTACCGCTGGCCGCCAAAGTCGTGGTCTCTATCCGCGTCGGTCGTAAGTCGTTAGGTACTTGTACCTTGGTACAACTTAGAACGAACTACTTTAAAGTGTATGACATCATTCTTCCAGCCCCAACAACAGCCTGGCGCGGCCTTACAGCCCCAAGTCATCCACCAACTTAGCCGCGAACTACAACCGTCCGCAGCCGCCGCCCTACGCCGGCGCCTCCAACACCAACTCCCTGCACCACCGCAAGTCCACCACAGACCGCACGCCCTCACACACTCCAGAACACCGCCATCTAGCGTTAGAGGACTCCCTCAAACTCCTCAACGACGCCAACATAGCGAACAGCATGTTCGAGAACTTGAAAGATCCTATCGTGGACATTAACGATGGCGCTGATGATTACGTCCCCGTGAAACCTGATGTAACTGCTTATAACCTGATCAAACCGGACGGGTATGTGTCGATGAAGGATTTGGACGATATTGATGTCCCGGATTTGGGTAAGTACGGCATTTGACATGAGGTCACCGAGGGTGAGCCGCCTGTGAAGACCTGGTTCTGTTAGGCGGTGATCTCTTTTTGACGTACCAGAGAGCTGGTAAATATTGGGGGTAAATACCTACTAATTGAACCCTGATTTTTTTTTTCTCAAACATGCAACGAAATGTCGTCATAACGTGCGTTATAACAGGCTTCGAAGTATCACGTTTCGGGCGGAACAACTCGAGAGAACTGTAAAGGAATTTCATACAAAAATTAAAGACCTAAGCCGGAAAGTAATTTTTTATAAGCATCTGTGCTCAGTAGTGTATTTTTTTATTTCATTGCATATGTTTGAGAACAGCACTATGTACATGCCTAACCGTGAAAAGGGCTTGCTGGATTCGTATCACTATCCGTCTATACCTACTCCCTAGCAACTACCCCTTCTTTCCCAGCGGCGTCTGACTTGCATTAATGTACTATTAATCATAAAAATTTAACATAAAATGTGTTGCATTTGTTAAGCTTTAGATACTGTACTAATCGTAGTCAGATGGTGCATTTTTTAATAATTCACATTGAGTGGTACTGTACAATGTATTGCATACAAATTATTGTAGAAAATTAACGTAGGTATTCGTTTTTTTGGTGTTTTTTTATGTTTAGCACAATTCAATATGTCTTAAACCATTGATACAAAGATCAAAGCTTAAAGAAAAATTGAAAAATGAGCTACTTGGTGGAAGAGACCGGGAATCGAACCTGGTACCTCTGGAATGCCGGTCCAGCGTGTTAACCACTTCGTTACTCTAGCTCCAAGTAACCTGACGAAATTTTCCTTATACTTTGTGTGTCGATCTTTGCAATGTTTATTTAGGTTTTACACCTTAGTGACCAACGAAGAAAGGCGAAGGTAGCTCCTTTTTAGGGTTCCGTAGCCAAATGGCAAAAAACGGAACCCTTATAGATTCGTCATGTCTGTCTGTCCGTCTGTCCGTCTGTCCGTCTGTCCGTCTGTCTGTCCGTCCGTATGTCACAGCCATTTTTTTCCGAAACTATAAGAGCTATACTGTTGAAACTTGGTAGGTAGATGTATTCTGTGAACCGCATTAAGATTTTGATGCAAAAATAAAAAAAAAATAATAAATATTGGGGGCTCCCCATACTTAGAACTGAAACTCAAAAATTTTTTTCTCATCAAACACATACGTGTGGGGTATCTATGGATAGGTCTTCAAAAATGATATCGAGGTTTCTACAATATTTTTTTTCTAAACCGAATAGTTTGCGTGACAGACGCTTCTAAAGTGGAAAAAAGTTGGTCCCCCCCCCTCTAACTTCTAAAATAAGTAAATGAAAAATCTAAAAAAAACATATGATGTACATTACTATAAAAACTACCAACGAAAATTGTTTTGAACGAGATCTAGTAAGTAGTTTTTTTAATACCTAACTTTGCACCTAATTTATATGGGACGCTATACATACCAGGTGCAAACTTAACTTAACCACTTAGGGATGGAAAGTGTTTGTACGGAACCCTCGGTGCGCGAGTCCGACTCGCACTTGGCCGGTTTTTTTTCAATTTTTCCTTAAGCTTTGATCTTTGTATAAATGGTAAAATAAGAATTGTGGTGTGTACCTACATAAAAAAATTAGACATTACATGTTTCATAAATTTATTCAATATGTCTTGTAACATATACAAGTCAATTGTATGTTTATGAGGTGTCTCGTTATCTTGTTGAATAGTAGAGCCAGATTGAGGATAGAGGACTGCTTTTAGTACATTACATACCTAGGGCGATGAATTTGAATGTCTCAGATCCACAGATCACAGGTGTTTGTGGCCTGAACCAAAAGTAAGAGCATAAATATGTGATCTGGATTCTGGGGCATTACGAATTGCCGCCCGTGGTTGGTCTAAAGTTCGTCTTGCCTTGGCCAGTAAATGAGATTTTCCAAGCAGAAAATCCCACTTTACGTTCTAGGGTGGCGTAAATATACATTAAAAATCCTTGCATTACTTACCACCACTTCAGGCCTCAAGAAGTAGGTAGTTTGTCATATTTAAAGCAAATAATCGGTATTAGACCATCATCAGTTCCCGTTAAATACCCGTGTAATTAGTTATAACACAAATATATAATGTAATTGTCTTAAGTATTATTTACGAAAAAATACTTATAGGTGAGTTTCTTTCGGCTTTCTTCTCAACAGTGGTCTCCTCTTGCGAAATGCCGGTAGATTCACAATCTGACATGTAAAAGTGCCCTTGTGTACTGAATAAATTATTTCATTTCACAATTACTTAAACAAATCTCAGATCTCTAAGTAGTTTACTTCGGATCATGTGACAAATACTTGCAATCTTTTTTTGACGTTGTCATGCGTCATTTCAATGGATTTTACTCGCATTTTATAAGACGAATTAATATAATAATAGTTGTCTTCATATCTAGTGAAATGTATGTTAGTATATTAATAAATCTAGTCAATTTTAAAGGAGTTTTTTTTCACAGATTTGAAGTTAGTGCGATGTCTTGGCCGATGTGCAAATCCATAATTTTTAAACTTCGTTGATTTTCACCTTTAACTAAAGGATGTTTACGTTAAAAACTTTAAATGTCCCAACTGTAAAACCTAATAAACAGAAGAAATATTTATTAGAAGCCCGATTTTTTGGTCCAGGGACATGTTAAGAGGCCTTATTCCTTTTTAAATGCTGATTGTTTTAGACATTTTTCTCTATGATCAAACTTGTTTCTTAACATATTATCGATGTTACTACCTAGAACAAGGCTATTGAAATTTATTGGTAGGTATATATTTGAAACCTTACAGTTTGAATTTTTCATTGATCATTTTTGTTTCAAAAACTACTCGAAATTGACAACTTATGGAACTGCGACGTGGTCGTTCACAATCGGACTTATAAGGCGGCTTAGAGTCACGCAACGTGCAATGGAAAGGGCTATGCTCACAGTTTCCCTGCGTGATGGAATCGGAAACGAGGATATTCGCAGAATAACCAAAATAACCGATATATAGCTTAAAGGATTGCACGGTTGAAGTGGCAAAGGTCGAGCCATATAGCCCGGAGACCGGATGACCTTAGGGCAGTAAAGTTCTGGAATAGCGATCACGTATAGGAAAGCGCAGCGTGGGGTTGCCCCAGACTAGGTGGGCAGATGACCTTGTTAGAACGATCGAACCGCAAGATCGCACTTTGTGTCAGCTAAGTTCAGCAGTGGACGTCAGTGGCTGATAAGTAGGTAGATAGAAACTATAATTTTGATGTTAATTTCAGCTTGATACCTGCAACACGTTAGTAAGACAACTCAAAAGGTCGTGACAGACGGACCAACAGACAGACGGACAAAAGTGATCATATGAGGGTCCCGTTTTTGTCGATTGAGGTATGCAACCCTTAAAAAGGGAAAATCAAAAGATTTGTTTTAAATACCTTTACGTTTATTATTCTAACACTTAAGATTACAACAATAAGGTACAGTAGGCTGCATACAGCATATATCTACACGGATTTATCACAACTGCTCAACTATAAGAGATCTAGCAAGATTCACATAATACTACATTACTATACAATAATTTACTTAGACACACGATTTTTTTTAAAGAGAGCAATTTACTGCAACTAGAAATTTATGAACACTTTGTAAGGAATTCGGATATAATATATTTTTTTTTAATCTATGTTGTTTCAGAAACTAACTCTGGGAATAGCGCTCTTACCTATACCTTAATAAACAATTAGGATGTGACAATATGACACTTGTGAAAAAAACTATAGGTATTCATATTGAAATCTTCAACTTTCACTTATCCTTGCCGTTTTCCAGTAAAAGCCAAGTCACATTCACTTTTCTCTGTTAATCTTTCTTCATACACTTAGGTACTGTGGCCTGATGCGCTTAAAAACACTGCAATATTTTTTTGCGTGTAAAAGCACTACCACTCCTAGCTCAATTATAAATGACATTACTACTCTGTTGAATTTTATGTACGCATACAAATATTTGGAATATCATACGCATATCTATCTCTATCTACCTATATGCTACCATAACTTAAGATATGATAGGTAATGATTTTTCACGTTCACTCGGGTATCGTATCTATTTTAAGAATTAAATATAATATAATGCGAAGTTTATAAATATGGCAAGCCAATTTAATTCGTGATATATCATAAAACTAGTTATAATTAGAACTAACTTGAATTATATTTCCAATTCCTATTTAGGAAAGCCTCTACATACGTATTTGTTACATTTTATTAATCGAATCAATTTGCACTGGCATCATATAAACTGGCTAATTTATAACATTAGGTATTACGAAAATAATCTAACTTTCCTGACATCATTTAAGAATAAGAATACCTAAAATATTGCCTTCTAAATTTTAATTACTTATACCTGTTAAAACTGTTTCCATGCAAGTAACAATCATTCGCATAAATCTTTCATTCACATAGATTCTCTAGCACAACAAAACAAAACACAAAAACCTCAAAACATAAAAAATCATCAACATGATTGCGTATATCTTGGTCTTCTGGAAGTAACCAGTACCAAGTCAATAACAATCTGTATATTACATAAACATAATTATTTATTATTTTATTAATATTTAGACAAATCATCAAGAAAACCAAGCAATATTGCTTAGGTACTCAAATCAAACGCAATATGCTGTAAGCGTACATCCAGAAAAATAACTTCAAAATTTACCAAATTTCACAACTTCACACCAAAAAAATTCATGTCTATGTAGGTAGAAGGTAAATTTTGACTAATGCCAAATCAATACCGGCTATTAAATAACCTGTTCTATCAACCAAAGCACGGAGATATTGGTCGTATCTATAGTGCATATCTATGGAGAGGGGTCATAAATCATAATTTCAGAAAAATCTAAGTAGTGTGATACAGGATCGTCATTTAATTTGCGCCACGCCAGTCTGGCGCCATCTGTTGGTCATAGTTTTCATTGCCCTCGCATCACGCCGAAACGGCTGGACAAATTTGAACCAAACTTGGTACAGGGATAGTTGAACATCAAAGATGGATAGGATACATTTAACCCGTCTACGTTAAAGAAAAAAAAATACGCGGACGAATTTGCGGGCGTATCCTAGTATAATTATATAACACTCAATCACTAACTTAGTAAAGCTGGCTGCTTTACTTAATCCGCGGTTTTCCAACAGACGATGGCTCTCATGTCATCAGGGGCGTCTCCGAAAATGCGGTCGCCGTTGCTGTCCAGGTACTGGTTAATCTGGTAGTCCAGAAGGGTCTGAAAGCCGAGGACATCGGTCCCGAGTTGCTGTGGAACAAAAAAAGCGCTATCATTAAGTGATTATAGTGGTTTTTTGGTGGTAAGTAGGTCTTTCATCGGCAATGTCCCGATATAAAAGTGCCTTTGCTTGAGTCAGTGTGGTGACGGAGGATTGTTATTTTATTCGTACCACCTCCCTAGGACAGTAGACTGGATTTTTTTGTCATAAGGTTTCAGACGAGAGAGACTCTTGGAGGGAAAACCTACTTTTGCCTAAGTACCTACGTGTTAGAGAAATCCTACCGGCTGCGCCATGTCAAACATGTGGATTTAACAACAGGTTGGGTCTACATCAGCAACTATGTATCAGCATGTATGATTGTAGGTCCTTTAGGTGACTAATGTATATAAGGAAAAAATACGAGGTATGAAAATGTCAAGAAACTCTTTATAAAAATGACGCTTTGGAAAAATTACAAAGTAATCATTATAAGGTCGAGGAATAAAAATATCAAAAAAGAGTTTAGTAAATAGAAGTATTGAAATAACTCATTTCACTTTTCTTTAAAGTTGATGGAGCCCCGTTTGGCGGGGCTGCTATTTCTGGACTGTTTGTCCTTCGGGCATCTGAAGATCTAACGAAACTAACCTACCTAGAGCTGGGGCCATTGTACATCCCTATATTATTTTCCGAATTACAAGTCTCGACATTTTTACTTTTACACCATCAGTTAGTTTTTATTACATTTCGTCATTTATACTTTCGGTAATTTTTATTTCTTAACAATAATTACTATTTCGACATTTTTATACCTCATTGACTAATTGATGTAGGTGTCTTACCTGTGTCAGAGGGCTGGTGTTGGTGGTGAAAACGCCGTGGAACCTCTTGTCCCTCGCAACGCGCATGGTGGCGTGCTCGAGGGCTCGGATGGCGGCGACATTCTCGCGCGCGTTCAGGTGGTCTGCTGTTGCCATCATGAAGGAATGGAGGATCGTACCTGCGGGAAAAAAAATCTTAAGTTCTTGAGTGCCATATTTTGATTATAACTTGGAGTTTGGGGCAGAACGCGCTTTCGAAATTGGCGGGCACTCAGATTATACAAGAATAACTTGCAATAATAAACTTCAAGAAATAGAAGCCTGTATAAAGTCTTGCAAACTGGAATCTAAGTCTCAAGGCTCTCGGCAAAGTGTTGTTTGCTTTTATCCATTATTGTTCAATTGTCTATTAAAGTTATGTTTCTGTAAGGATTCTGGCAACTACATAGCTATAGAAGGTAACTGTTCTGATACGGTCACTCATAATCTCATCCGAAGGATCCGTGGGCAAACACAAGTCGTAAGGGTCTATACAACCAGTGACCCATATTAAGAAGCACCATGTCACAAATTACAAGCGGAAGTGCCTTTTCAAGTTTAAATATAAGCTAACCCCATCCAACGTATTCTTACGCTCTGGACTAGCGAAACTATGATAGTCGTGTTTATCTCGCGGCAGATAAATGATAAATCACCTTTTCTACCAAGTATATGGATGCAAGTGATGCTTTATAATTTTCAGTATACTTATATATATTTATGACAAATGTGACCGGCCCACGGATTGTCGTTTCATTAATACTTGTTTTTTTTTTCCTTACCTTTCCCTTCAGGCAGCATGGTGTCCCTCACAGAGCCCTCGACATGCTCCAGGAAGGCCATAATTTTGGCGAGTCCTCCCGTCAGCTCGATCTCGGGCTCGTCTCGAGCGTCGAAGTTCAGTGCCACTGCCACTGGGGTTCCACTATCTGTAGGAAAATATCATGTTTACAAATAGATACAGATAAAGATAGTTGTTACTCATCGTTTACATATAAAGATATTTCAACTATGCTGCCAACTGTTGACCAAGAATCGTTGCTACAAAAAAATACATACTTATGATGTATAGTTTGAAACTTAAGACAATCACTCGTTTTAAAGAGACTTAACATCATCATCGTCATCATGATCATCTGCGGCCCTACAACCCTGGGTAGGCCTTGGCCTGGTCGGGTAACCTCCTCCATTCCAGTCTATAGTGCTTTTCTCTCTAGCCGCTTAGTTTTAGTGGTAGACAGATAAACCAGGTGGAAACTTTTGGCATAAATGTAAGAACAGGGACAGCAGTTGAAGGTGAAGGAAGAACAAAGTAGTATATGGCCGACCGTGCTGCTGAATTGAAGAAGATTCCATGGAAGTTTTACCGCCAGGTGATCTTTTGTGTCAGAGGCCAACATTTAGATCACTGTCCCAATGTAGCAGATGAACGCCCTCTTTGTGGTCGCCCCCTCATAATAGGGTCGTGGTAATAGGAGGATGCCTACAAGTGTCTGTTCATCGCGTCCAAGCAAAACCTGGTTACCTAATACCCAGGCCGGAGGTTTTCCCCGGGGGCTACAGTATGCGGTTCTTCAATAGGGGAGTAAATAGGTTCTTAAAGGATCGGCAACGCGCGTGTAATGATCCTGGCATCACAAGCGTCCATAGGCGGCGGTAACTGCCTAACATCAGGGGGGCCGCATGCTTGTTTGCCACTGTCATAGTATATAAAAAAAAACAACGGAAAATAGAGGATGACTTACCATCCCTAAGGACGACAGAGAGACGCGCCCGTAGCAGGGCCGCCCAACACGCGCTGATGCAGTGAGCATAGTCACGCGTCTCGATCTCGTGGCGAAGGAACTGCTCCAGCTCCGCCTTCTCGTAGAACGAGGTCACGATCATGCTGGATACAAGGACAAAACATTATCATATCTTCTGGAACATCACGTTATGAATTTGTCAGCAGCAATGTATGGCAGAGGCCATAGAAAGATAATGACATTTGGGAAATTAAAGCACAAGGTTTATGGCAAATGAAATTTGGCCATGCGGAACGCAACTATTCCAATTGACAGTAGGACAGTGGAATCAGCTAGCGCAATATAACTTGGATATCTATCTTCAAATGAACTCCCCGGCCACGACTTCGGCGGCAAGCGACAGCGGTGAGTGGCGGCCATAGATGGGAGCGCAAGGTCCAAGCGCGAGGTCTCGCTCAATCACATGTCTACCGCTCGCCACTGTCGCATGTCGCCAAATTCGTGACTGTTATATAATCTCGATGGTGAGGGCTTACTTGATGACGTCTTGTGTTCATCCCCTAGTCCCTCATCGGTTTGGCATTAAACTTGGGTTCGTTTTTGGCGAACGAGCACTCCGGACTCGACGACATTTTTCTTCAACAGCATCTGGTCAAGGTTCGTCGACTCCAGGAAGAAAGAAGAAGAAGCTGATCTCTGTGACCTCATGGTCCACAATGGGATTCGAACCCAGTACCTTTGGATTACTGATCTAACATCTCAAGCCCCTTGATTAGAGGAGCCATGACTTACCAATCGTCTGCATGCCAAGGTTCTTCACCATGTAGCTGAGGTATATGGGTACTTACTTGATGACGTCTTGCTTGTGCTCATCCTTCATTGGCTCGGCGATAAATTGGGGCTGGTTGTTGCCGCACTGGCAGTCCGGAGTCGTCGACATCTTCAACAGCACCTCCCCAAGATTCGTCGCCTCCAGGAAGTCGGTGATTTCTGAAGGATAGAGGATTCATGGAATCGATGATTACAGTAATATTTGAGAAATCTGGGCACTTCTGAACTAATAATTTATCTCTTACGACAGACTAGCTGCACATCACCATCATCAATTCATGATTACAAAATATAATATTCATCATTACAAAATAATCTGTTTGCTTAACTAAAAAGACACATAAAATGTGAAAACATTTTTGAAGATGGAGTTGTAACCAGCCGCATAAAGTTATGGTACTAATCTGAATCTGAGTCTGATCGATTTGATGGATTTCTTGCGCTCCCCGGGCTGTAACGCCCAGTACTTTCCCCCAGCCTCGAACTGAATTTTGACCCTCCGAAGGCAATTCTTAAAATTAGACACAATTCTAAAATCTTAGACTATTTTAAAAATCGATTGTCAAAGTCAAAACTAACGCTTTATATGATTGGCTCAACATAAAGGGTCAAATATCTAGAACAATAAGTCTGCCTATCCACTAAATGTACCAGTCAGGCTGCGTCATTGTGGAGCGTATTGTGGAATGGAACGTGATTGATCCATTTAAAACATTGCGTTCCGCTTCTTTGGACAGGCAGCCTTAAATTGCAGCGCAATCTAGGACTACGGAAAGTGTTCAAACCTTCAAACTTACCGATATAGTATCCTCTATCTCGCAGTCTGGTGATGGTGTAGATGGAATTCAAGGAGTTTCCTCCCAGCTCATAGAAGCCGGCCCTCACGGACAGCGCGCCCCGGGCCGCGCGGCCCAGGACCTCGCCCACTGTCTCGAAGAGAACCTGCGCTTTCTCCATGTCTCCAGAATCGACGCCTGAGTAGTCGATGTCTAGGGGGATTTCGGAGTCATCTGGGGAAGGAAGGTGAAAGTCAGGTAGGTATAATGTTGTGTGTTTTAGTTCCAAAGCAAATCAATGAACTAATAATACAAAGTTCATTGATTTGCTTTGGAACTATAACATAATCTAGTCTTGGCTTTGCCATAGACGGGTTAAAAAAAAGATCCAAACATAATGACCATTCATTAAAAAAAAAGCATAATGTAGCGCCAATAGGCCTATGAAAGCCTGAAGCAAATTAATATTGAAACATTTGCTTTTATTTTATTTTACATCACTAGTAAAAGCTTAAAATAAAATAATTATATGTATACTGACCGTTATTGTTAGTGTTTTCATACATCTTCAACAGTGCTTGTCTGTCGACTTTACCGTTGACCAGCAGCGGCACAGTGTCTATCATAATAACCTGCAAAATAAATCATAAGGAAACTTAAAAATAGCAACCCAAAAATCTCAAACGTTATCTTTTATTAAAAAAATTAAGCTCTATCAAATTATTAAACAGCGAGCGAAGCGTCGCCGTTCCAACTTGGCCTAAAAGTCTATCGTATATGTTCGGATTTTTGACTGTTCTCGACTAGTGGTTGCATTTCACAACCCATTCTCATAAAATTTTGTAAGGAGGTTCATTGATTATATTTAAAAAAATGGTTGTCGACTGTCGAATCACCTATTCGATTTAAAAAAAATGGCGGAGATACATGGGGTTTGAAAACGTAAAAAAATTCAAATTTCAACCATTTGGAAATAAAAATATTGGGAGAAGATCCGGTTAACAACTATATTTAAAGAGCAGTAAATAAATATTACCTGCGGTATCATGTACGAAGTGAGTGCGTTCTTGAGCGCAGATTCGATGTGGTGCGCGCCGAGCTTGGCGGAGGGCTTGACTGTGACAAACGCCAGGATCTCTGGGTTGCCCGTGTCCAGCCCGTAGCAGAGGACCACCGCTAATGGAGGAAAAATCGAACTTAACACACCGTAGGAATGTATTGGTGCCGTAAAACTACCGAGCAGTCCAGTTCACACAACTATGGGTCAAATTACTGGACCATAGTTGTGCTGGTTACATTGCAGTGGATCACATTACATTTTTCTGCAGACGCTGGGAAAAAAAGGTTTGCCGGATGAGTAGGATAGTGATGCGAAGCCGGCAAGCCCTTTTCACGGCTAAGGCATGTAGGTAGGTAATAGTGCTTTTCTCAAACATATGCAATGAAATAAAAAAAATACCCCACCCAAAAAAATGTATAATCAGCTGTTTAGCCTGTTTATGTTCAGACGCCACGTTTCAAAAATACTTCCCGGCCTAGGTCTTCAATTTTGTATGAGATTCCTTTACAGTTGAGTTATCCGCCCGAAACGTGATATTTCGAAGCTGTTGATGACACTTCGTTGCACGTTTGAGAAAATGGTATTTGTCGTTACCTTTGTCGACCCCGCTGACCGCGGCGACGGCTCGCTCGACCTCTTGCAGGTCGACCCGGTGCCCGCGGATCTTGATCTGCGAGTCCGTCCGTCCCGCGTACAGGATCACACCCTTCTGCAGCATCCCGAAATCTCCGGTGCGGTACAGACGGCCGAAGTCTAGGGAAGCACAAGTTCTTTAAATTATAATGTGGTATAACGTTTTGTAGTTACCTACTAATTAATGACCTCAGTAAAATCTAGGCTCATTGAGTCTACTGGTAACCGAAGAGCTGGCAGCTTCCTCGCACAACGCGTCAGCATTGCGATTCAGCGTGGAAATGCTGCCAGCGTCTTCGGGGCCATGCCGCGGGGGCTCAGTTTTGTAGATTTATTTTAGCTTAATTTAATTTATTTAGATTTTAGTTCTTTAGGCTTAATTTTAATTTAATTGTCCAATATGTTGTAAATGTAAATAATAAATTATGTCTGTAAATTAAAACGAGATATTACTCAATAGTAATATGTATAATGGTGGAGGGCACTCATCAACAACTTACCTGTGCTTGTAGCATGAGGGTTGTCGCAGAACTTCTCAGGTGCTTGTCCCCCGACGTAGCCGCACGCAAGGTTGGCGCCCGCCACCCACACCTCGCCCACTTCTGACTCGCGAGCTGGATGCATCTCTTCGTCCAGTAAATACACCTCACAGTTATCCAGGGGAGATCCTGAAAAAAAAACGATATCCGACACTTGTCAATGTCAAACCATTGAAATTTTGACTAAACTGTTCTGTCTCGGCGTGTGCGTTCAGATTGTAGCAGTACTGTACTGCCCACTGTTCTGCCTCACTGTTCTGCCCTCGTGTGAAATCGGCATAAGAGTGTATACTGCCACTGCGACAGCCGCGTCATAGATAAGTATAAGTACCTAGAGTTTTACATCACGAGTCTGGTGACTTTATGTATATGTAAGATAAATTGCAAAATATCGAGAATCAAGATTTTCAAAACTTACCGATCGGAATAGTATTATGATTGCTCAATTGCGCGGTATTCTCCATAACGTAGTAAGTCACGTCTCCCATGACTTCGGTGCTTCCGTAGAAATTGGCCAACTTGTAGCCGTTATGGTCACCGAAGTACTGGAAAAACTGGGCAGCCAGTTCCTTGCTCAGGGTTTCTCCGGAACAGACCCAGAGCTTCAGGTGCTGGAGGGGCCTCTCTGAGCGGTTGAGGGAGAGGTACATGAGGATGGATCGGAGCAGGGTCGGTACCAGGACCAGACGTTGAATCTGAAAATAAGTGTTGAATGTTTGAGGTATATACCTTGTAGGTACAATACAGATACCCACGTTAACACGTTCATTGTCCTAGTTTGACATGTGAACCTTATCTCTCTGTTTTAGGAGCTAGCCGTGGCCCCACATATGAGAGATGGACAGTGAACGTGTTAAGTTACAGTGCATGTGCAGAGGATAGGGCACCACACAAATAGCGAAGAGACGCGGTGGTCCTACCACCAATTCGAGGCGGCTTGACAGTACGGCTATAGTCAGGGTTAGAATAGAAAATCACGTTTCAGAGTTTCGAACATGGGCAGGAGTTTGATATGGGAAAATATCGTGAAATTCTAAGTCACCTTTGAAAATCTCCTTGCATAATCTACCCCGCCCGTTATCTCATTTCGATCACAATTGTATGATTACCTATATCCCTAAATATGACACACTGTCCATGAAAATTATGCTTTGAAAACTTGCAAGTATATTTCACCTGGTTCTCAGCCAAAACCCGCACCAACTTCTGGGGGTCCCTGGTCGTCTCCCGTGACAGGATCAATAAGGAGCGTCCATGTAGCAGTGGGCCCCAGATCTCGCAGACAGAGTCGACGAAGGTCAGAGCCGTCTTCCAGACGCAGACGGCCTCGGTGTCGGTGAAGGGGAACATGTGGAACTGCCACCAGAGGCGGTTGCAGATCGCAGAGTAAGGGAGCCGCACACCTGGAAAAAGAGCAAGAAGAGTTGTATTTGTAGGTAGATTGAAGTCTTGGACAATTTTTATATTGAGAGCAGTTCGGAGTCCTACTATCCTGATATATGCCTAATTATGAAATCAATAAACACCTAATTATGATGTAAAATTGAAAATGGTGAAGGAGAAGAAGGATTAGAGAAGTCAAATGCTTTGGAGTAGCAGAACTAGGTACGAGTTATATGGACGCTTTTCATAGGTACCTCCAATATTGAATGACCGAGTATCTATCTTAAACTTCTACCAAATCTCAAACTGTCATGTGTAGAAGAAGAAGAATGATGAAGATAAAGATCCCTACCTTTAGGTATCCCAGTGCTGCCGGACGTATAAAGCACGATAGCAATGCTATCGGCATGGGAATCAGCCAACGTCTCCATGGAGTTCAAGGTATCGGCAGAAAGTCCACTGGCTTCTAGAGCCAACTCTTCAAAGGAGACAGAGGGGACGCCACTTGCAGCGAACATAGAGGGATTGCCTGAGGAAAAAAGACATGTTTTAATACCTTCACATATTGATCAATGAAATATTGATCACAAACAAAGCTCAACATTGGATGTCAAATCGTAACTTACAAAATCGATTAGTTAGATAATGATTTGTCTTGGCATTATACTTTAATCAGTGAGTCACGCGGATTTTTGTCAAATTGTTCATATTGCAAAAGTTTTACTTATGAATCAAGCTGTTCAACACTACGAATTTCGTGTATCCGGCTCGTGGCTAATCAAATTTGCAACGTTTTCTGTGGCACGGTCAGACTCTACCGTTCCTTATAAATAGAAGCGCTCCTTATAGATGTAAATTACAATGACAAGACGACAATATTGTGTTTGAAGCCCATACACTTACAGCGGTCATCGTAGATAACCAGAGCCGGCTGGGCGTCCTGTAGGATGTGGTTGATGCGCTGCTGAGGGAAGCTCGGCTCCATGGGTACATAAGCTGCACCAGCTTTCCAGGAGGCGAGGAGAGCCATCACTGTGCTGAAAACATAAATTGATCGTAAAAATCAAGATTAATTTGTCCAAAAGCTGGGATAGGTAACAAGCAGTGCGCTGATAAGACGTCGACACTTTATAGATGCTGTTGATAAGGATAAAAGTAAGGGACCAAGAGTCCAAAACCCCAAATAACAGTCCAGGCAGGTTTAGAGTGCCTTCTCATGCAGGGCAGTCACTAGGTTGCAACAGCCACATGGAAATGTTAGAAAATTACCAGTGGCTGTTCTGAATCAGATTTTCCTAAATTTGAGGCACCAAATTTTTGCTCAATTAAAAACTATTTCTCCCGAACCTGTTCGCATTTCAGGATTATTAACCAAGGTATTGTTTTTATCGTCTATCTTTCAAAAGTTCCTGAAGACAAACAGACTTTCTTAAACTATAATTTAGCCCAAAGTTGGATGGGAAATAATATTGTGGTACCATCATCATCGTCGTGATATATTTAAAAGCTAGGCTCTTGTCGGTGGAGTAATTTCCAGCTTATTCTACATTCCATTTTTTCTTTAACATCTTTATTTTTATTTATTTGTTCCATACATGTTCTCGGTTTTTCCCATTTGTCCCACCAAGCCTGCTTATTTTGTTACCTGTGTGATGGCTGCATGCACACAGCCACAACGTAGTCTCCATCCCGATTAGCACCGGAAGGTCGCGCGCGCATCGCGAGGGCCCGCGCAAACGCGTTCGTGCGCGCTTCTAACTCGGCGTAGCTCACGCGCACGGTGTAGGTTTCATCTGGAAATAGCAACATTTCAAAGTATTTAGGGCCATACCTAACATATTTATTTTCTACCTCTAAATATAAATTACGAATAACGATGTAACCATTTTGGGCACGCTCGGACTTAGAGGGCCAGGGCCAATAGGCATTTGCGGCCCCCTCCCGTATCTCGATAAGTGATAAATAAGGAGAACATAAGTATTGTGCAAAGTCCTGCTTCTGAGACTAGACTAGAGACGACAGCGGCCCGTCGCCCGCGGCGTCTGTATGGTATGTTCGGGAATGTTCGGGAGCGGTCGTTTTTGGGGGAACGCGGCACGCGGCGCGCAAAAACGACCGCGGCCAGGGTAAATACAGCACTGATTTTGGGAGCACGTTAATACTGACACTCGTTATGCAGTTGTTGCCCGAACAAATTCACTAGGCGTTTAAAATAAATTATGTAATTATTTCAATTGATCATTTTCATTTGCCAGTTCATATTAGCCAGCTGCCGCTGGTTAGCTTCTAAACTACTTATTTGTATGGATAAGTATAACCGCAGGCAGTTTTGAGAATGAATTACACACAATCGGTTACCTGCCTGTCAATCATCTATTGCCTTGCGCTGGTATGGCCTAATTAAATTTGACCTACGTATATATACTAGGAGACATTCGCTAATACTAGGTACACTAAATATCTATAAATTAAGTCTTGAGGACGCTGTAACTCCATCATGCACTAATAATTCGCCCAACATCGGCCAACTTCGCGAGTAGGTACTGTGGAGCCGCAATCACGATAATCCTTACCATTTTTTTAAGGCATGCCTTAACATAATGTATCACTGAATCAGGTCTGGTTAGCCCTCACTACCAGTGGACTTTGTGTGGGAGTATAACCCGCTAAAGGGATTATCTCCGCGCCACAGGAGTAGGTAATGCGTGAAGACATTTTTTTTTACGATGTCAATCGATTCTATGGGATCAAATGTCTATAGGGGACTAAACTACACTTAGACTGCTCTAAAAGTCAGAAATGATCGTCAAAGTTCAATATTCCTACAGAGCACTAAAAACACTCCATACAGATGGCCTACCTATGTATGACGTCATCTGTGGGTTGGGTACCAGTATTTGTATGGAGAAAATAAGTAATTAGCCATTTTCACCGTGAAAAACTGCGTTTAAATTTGTGGTTGTACACTTATTGTTTTGTTAAATTATAATGATTCTAAAAACAATTTCAAAATTTTTATTAAGTTAAAAACGAAATCATAAAATTTTCGTAACTTTAAAGTCACATATTTCAAAAAACATTTCTTTGTTTTTTTTTCTATATTTCATGACATACCTATTGAGCTAATTTTATTCTATATTAACTACACTATGTTGTATAACTAATTCAACATCAGTCGCATCCCCTATTGGGATCCATACCAGTGTATACGACAGCGGTGGAGTCGCTCCCAGCGAGGTGAGTCGTGATCGTGAGTAGTGTAGAGTTGGCCAGGGCTGGTTGGTTAGCCCTCACTACGACTAGCCGGACTTTGTGCGGGAGTATAACCCGCTAATGGGACTATCTCCGCACCACAGGAGTAATAATAATAATAATAATTCCTCTCTCTGCAGCCCTAACCACCGGTAGCCTGGGCCCTGCCCCGCTGCCGGCGGCACCCTAGGTTAGGTTTTTTTTATAATGTGTTTATATATTTTGTAATTTCTTTATTGTATTTTACTTTTTATATAAATTTATTGTTAAAAACCTAGCCTAAGAAGAAAGATTAATAAAGGAGATAATAATAATAATAATAATATTTATTTATTTCAAGCATCAAGTACTCATATCTTGTTAGTAGCTTAGGAGTAAGTGTTAGTAAATAAGTAATACAGTTACTATTACTATTTCATTGTACTACTGCTGGGAGCATGTAACCCACAACAGTGACGTAAGAAGGGACAGTCAATCCTGTCCCCTATCATGGTCAAGATATTGTTGGGACTGCCACGCACCCGGCGCACCAGAGATGCGGCCCTCTTACGCATGGTGGTATAAAAGCAGTCGACCCTTGCTTCCGCGAACATCCCTAATGCGCTACAGAAGCGGGGCAGCCCCACCAACACCCGGAACGCGTTATTAAACTGGACCCGGAGAGCCCCATAGGCCCGTTGTGTGTATCGCAGCCAAAGGCTGCACGTATAAAGGGAGGTGCAGTAAGCTCTGAAAAGACTAATTTTTACCTCCCTCGTACAGCGCGTAAACTTGCGAGCAATCATGTTCGCCCTGACCGACAGGGCCCTCCGTTCCCGTTCAATATCAGAATCGTCCTTAAGGTCCCAAGTAACAATATGACCTAGATATTTAAAAGAATCGACTCTGCTTAATAGTTCGCCATATAGGTCAATGCGTGGCACCTCGACTGTTCTACTACGTCCGACCTCAAAGACCATATACTGGCTTTTAGAAACGTTATACCGAAGTCCATGGCTAGCAGTATAAAGTTCGCACATACGCAATATTTTTCTAATGCCACACACCGACGCACTCAGCAGAACCATGTCGTCAGCATAACTTAAATTGTTGACACATATATCGTCAATATGACAACCGATGTGCATTCTGCTGAGTGCCTCGTGTAGCCCGTTAATATATACATTAAAGAGTGTGGGAGAGCTTAACCCCCCCTGTCTCACCCCACACTCCAGTTTGTATGGCTCAGACAATGCATCCGCCCATCTAACGCTGTTGACCTGATTTACGTACCAATACTTGAAAATTCGTATTGTTTCATTAGGAATTTCAAGGTCCTCAAGCTTCTTCCATAGGATTTCATAGGAAACCAGGTCAAAAGCTTTAGATAGGTCGAGAAAACATGCATACACCGGCGACTTCCTGTCTACATAATATTTAATAGTGTGCTTCAGACACAGGATGGCACTTTCCGTGGATAATCCCGGCCGAAAACCGAACTGATTGTGACTTAACCTAACGTACTTGTTTAGCTGTGTATTAAGCAGACTATCCAAAACCTTGGCGATAATAGTCGCGAGAGATATCGGCCTATAGTTACTTTTGTCGGATAAATCTCCTGTCTTATTTTTTACTATGGGTACCACTATCGTTTTCATTAATTCGTCGGGCAAAAATGAGTGTCTCATGCATAACGTATAAAACATAGCAAGCAATCTAGAAATGTGTGGCCCTGCATGTTGGAGATGCTCAATGCTCAGACCATCATGACCAGGGGACTTACCTCTGGAAATAGAGTTAATGGCCTTACTCACATCGTTTGCAGTAAATCCCGGTTCCATTACTTCGATGCTGGTCCCAGCATTGACCCCCTCCTCCAGCGTAGGCATTAAAGGAGATTTTACAAAGAAATGGTCCTTGAAGAGGTTAGCAATTTCCTTATAATCATTTTTACCGTTGACGCCTACTGGGAGGCCAGGCTGAAGCTTCATCCTATTCGTTGCCTTCCAAAATGCACGGAAATCCTTCTTAGAGTGATGAGACGCAATGATGTCCATTTTAATCTGATCTTGATGGTCCTGGCACCATTTTAAACGTGCTTTAAATATTTTTCTGCTTTCACTCATTTCGTTAAAGAAGGGGCCGGTTTTGGGCTTTCCATTTTCGAACCAGAACTGAAATTTCCGTCTGGCCTCCCCATAGGCTACACTTACATGCCTATTCCAACCCGTTACCTGCTTCTTATTTTTAGGCTTACGATTTCCGCGACTAGCGGTCGCAGCCGCTCTGAGAGCAGATACAATGTCATTGTAAAGTCTATTTAAGACATCCCTATGATCAGCTATGGCACAATAACTATCAGCGCACTTTCGTAACTCAGCTGGAAAATCAATAACCTTTTTTCTTGACATTCCTTATTGTAACAGTAAATCTCCTCCCCGGTTCTATCTCCCCATACTACAGACTGCTGAGATACGTAGTTATAGTTAATTAATCTAGGATTAATAGTACTTAGATCTACTTCCGCTATAAGCGGCTAATGGTCAGACCATGCGACATTATATTTAACATATATTTTTCGCACTGATTTTAATGCCGACTGTGTTACAACAATGTGGTCCAACCAGCGCCTACACTGATGAGCATCACTAACGAACGTATAAGTGTCTGACGCAATATCTAACAACTGAACGTCTGCACAACACAAACTTTGTTCATGGCAGTGACTCATTAGTTCTTTAAAAAACGGCGCATCCGGATGAGCGTTAAAATCGCCCATTATATACACAGATTCTATGCCATACTCGCTAATAATCGCACTCACAGCTCCGATACAGTCTGTAAACTCCGTTAAATTGTCCTTACAATCCGTCGGCATGTAAATACTAATCACTATTAACGGCCGGTCATTCGTAGTTATTTTAATAGCGCATAAACGAGGATTATCGCATTGCAACACTGACACATCGTAGAAAAGTGCACTCCTCCACAATATTCCTACCCCGCCGTAGGTACTTTCTCCCGCGAAGCACCCCCGCCGCCGTATCGACTGCCGAGGTTCCCGTCGCACCAAATTCACTGTGGATACCATTTAAATACGGGATCTCTTCCGGCAACAACCACGTCTCCTGCAGGGCCAGAATGTCAACTGATCGACACAGCTCCCTAACATAGTCAACGGAACGTTTAACACTTTTACGGTTAAAACTAGCGAATGTGTATGTGGTCGTACATGCCATTATTTATAAATATTGTCGCCGGCAGAGCTACCTCTGAACGTTTTTCTGTACGTGAAATGTACGAACTTGCGAAATATTATACCTTTCGGCCATATATTTTTATCCAAAAACAAAGGAATTTTCACTTCGCTGACAAAAAATGTATATGCTTTATAATCCGTTGACTTTTTTATTTCAATTTTCTCAAGCAAAACAGTTTCGTGTGTTTTTTGTTGAATGTAATTTACTATATCGGGCTCTTTTGTGTCTTTGTGAATATTCGTAATAAACATAGGAATCTTACGTTCCGCAGCTTTAAAATTGCAATCTGTTATGCTCGCAACACCCATCTGGCCTTTGTAGCGATTTTGTTTCTTTTTCCGGTTAACTACGGTTTGCCATTCTTGCGCTGCGCCTAGCGTATTTGTTATGTTATCGTTATTCGGTGCACTTGCACTGCCCGCGGGAGCCGCATCGCCCGGCTCGGTCAGCTGGTTGCCGCTATGACTCATTGCACTCGCTTCTACAGACGTCGCCGGCGGCTTATCTGGTACCGCTGTTGCTTGACTACCCGAAACAACAATTGATCGGTACCAGGCTATCCCCACGCGTTTCGGCCGCGCGAAACATTCCGATCTCTAAGTGCCAACCCCGCGCTACAAAATGCCAGTGGGCTGCCACGCCTCGCGGCGAGCGGACGGCGTACAGTTAACGTTTCCCGCGCAACCTGTGCTGTACGATGTCGAAAAATAAAAGTCGGGCATATTGTTTTTGTGGCAACAAAGACTATTGAAAATGATTTCATTTGTTCCAGAACACATTAAACTCTCCGGAATAAAATATTTTGTTTAAGAATTAACGTTTACTGGGGCACTATTGACGCGTAACTATTAAAGTCTGGGTATTTCTCTAAAAATCTTTATGGGGGCGCCTAGCTTTTTTTCGAATTAATTGTGTGGATTGATTCCATGCTGTGTTGTTATTACTGAATGTTTAGTTATACAATCAATAAGTAAAATATTTAAAGATTCACTCTATTATTCGTTATGTTTTAGAAACACGATTACTTGTAGTTTCCTCGATAGTTTTTTTTAGTTACCTCAAAAAAGCAACGTCAACCCTTAGTATGTCATGAATACTGCAGGGAAAGTTATCAGTTTTTTTTAATAATAACATAACGAGATGTTAACTATAATGTATACGTCTTACATTTTCAGGGTCTGTATTATTTTAATAATTAAACCGAAAAAACATGATTTCCGCGGCTCCCAGCAGAGATGGGCAAAAGTTAATCGATTAACGATTAAGATTAACTTTTTTAATCTCAATGAACGATTAAAATTGACGATTAGTTAATCTAATCGTACGAGTTCCGATTGATTTAATCTCGAAAGATTAAGTTAACTGTTGATTAATTTTTAGCGATTAAATTTTTAAGGATTAATTAATTCGATTAACTTTCTCTTAAATTAATATTAGGATAAATAAGAAGACTTTTTGTAAGTCTAAGTCCCTGCCTAGAACATCTTAGAGTACCGCACTATAAAAAAACCATCTTGTATTACTGTAACAAGAGGGAAGAGCGGAGAGGGAAGAGCGGAGAGCGGCGTGCGGAGAGCGGCGTGCGGAGAACGGAAAGCAGAGAAGCGGAAAGAGGGAACGGTCGGATGCAAAGGTTTGAACAGGGTCTTTTTAAAGAAAAAGACCCTGTTCAAACCGTGCAGAGAATGGTGTTCAATCGTCCTGAAGTGGGCAACCCAGTGGGAATCGGGTTGTATGGTCGCCACGCCTCTGCTGACTAGACTGGTTGACCAAACGAACGAAGGCACGAGAAAAAGCTAGCGTTTACATAACGGAGGCAACCCTAGCGCACATTCCAATGACGTTGCGTCACCCGCGGGAGAGGGCATCGATAGGTGGCAACGCCTGCCGTCCAAACAAGTGGGGTATCTGTTACGTAGTAACTTGTATATAATCTGTGTCGATACTGATCTTTTATGCTTGTATTTACATTACTGGGCGGTGACAATGTAGTTTTGGCTACTTCGCTAAAAGTAGAATTATGGAGATTTGACATCCCTGTTGGTCCGCTGTCCATACACCAGGCACCTCGCTTTACATTTATATTACACATGGATAATCGCGCTGGTGCACTACTGGTCATACTAAGAACATCCTTTCTTAATGTTTCCAACTCATTAACCGTAGCATAAGTAGACTTGACGTTGTTCATATCGTCTTGGTTCATATCGGCTGTAGACGCCGACGGAAAGGAGTTCCGGAACTGCCGAGTCACCGTGGGTGACATTCCGCCTTCACCGCCCGTTCCTGGCTGATCTGCACGTCTGTCCGTGACCACCGGCCGCGCCCCGTCCCAAGGCCACCATCAGGGCAGTACTGTCTCAACGGACAGCGAATTTAAAATTTGAAAATTAGAACTTGTAACGGTCGTTTACCGAATTGAGAAACCAGACGGGCCTTATTACCCACACCCTATTTTTATGCTGGCAACGGTTGTGCCGTTATTTTACATTTTAAAATTTAACGGATTAAACGCATTTTTACATTTTTAAAAATCCTTTGTTTCATTTACACACCCGGACGCCGCATTGTAATGGGAATCCTTACCAGTGTATAGGAGAGCGGTGGAGTCGCTCCCAGCGAGGTGAGTCAGGTGGGACGCTAGCGGGGCCGCGGGGACCGCGCGGCGCGCACCCGACAGTACTGAGACCCGAGGCAAAGAACCCATTTTGCCTGGAACAAAGGAACACAATTATAATTTAGGTTTTCTTAGAGCTTATACCGGACAGCCACGCGGGAAACGTCCAGTCGGACGGCCCCGATATCGGTGGGGTGACCAAGTCATTAAAGACTTGATTGAACTTCATCGACCGGAATGGCGGGAGGTAGCTCAAGATAGAAGATGGCGTTCTCGGGTGCCAGAGTCCAAGATCCACTTTGGGTCGTTGAGTCAGCGCAGTAAGTAAGTAGGTTTTCTTAAATTTAGGAAACATGTAATGACATTTTTTTATGTGGGTACCAGATTTGATAAGACACCTGTCTTACTTTTAAATCCACGAGATGGCCCCTGCATGCTGATACCACACACCAGCCAAAAGGTAATTGTTTTTCAGCAAATAATCTCAAAAAAAATTATGTCGTCGTGACATCCCGCGGCCTTCGAGATCGTCTGATACAAAAGGAAGAATGCTGCGCTCAACAGATATTTCATCACTACAACATCAGAATTTTCTCTTCAATCGACTTCATTAAAGAGGCGGTTCTCTATTCCATTGATTTTTTTATTTACAAAAGTCTGTCATAAGTGATTTTTAAGTTTTTTGTAAATATTTTCAAATTGGTCCCATAAAACTTTGGTGAAGGTCTGATCGTCATCCATGAGGAAACGAGGAAACTCCTTAAACATTATAGACTCATTTATAACGATTTCGGGGTAATTTAAATTTATTCTCGGAGATACAATTGTTTCCCGTTAAAGTCGGCTATGTTTTTAAAGTGATTATTGTCATCTACATTGCGGCAGCGAAGGGGCTCAAAAACTCACTTCCCCACCAACACAGACTCACCAAAACAAAGATACCTCCGACTAGGAAAACAAGTGACGGTTCACTACTTTATGACATTAATAGCTAATGCTTCGCTCCATCGAATGCTTCGGTTGACGAAGTACTCAACAGGCATAGCGCTGATGGATTCCGTCAAGTTCAAGCACAGACAGGTGATCTGTGAGTTCAAGTAACTCTAGACGATGACGCGATGGATTTAACTAAACTTTTATTCTAGAATAATTGAATTATATTATCACTTATAAGTGGATCGATTTAAAAACCCGCACGCAAATTGGTCCACCCGTTTGGGAGCTAAATGTTGCCACAGTCTGTCTGATACACATGTCAAACTTAGAACACTCCTCTTTTTTTGTCGGGAGTTAAAAAGGAGACCCGTGGGCATCGACTTTGTTTCATACTATGTAGTGATAGAGATAGTGATTTAGGTGCACAGACTAAACGCCAGTAAATGGCTACGTAACGTAAATCAACGGAGCTAAACGCGACGTCCTTTAGATTGATTCAGTAATCGCTGCGTCCTCCAATTGACTATTATTAATGAATAGCACCAACGCAGTGATGATGAATGCCCGTTTTTTATACAAGTACCTTTTTATGCGCATGCACATCTCGCAAAATAAACTCCAATTGCAAGATTTCATGTGAGCCCAGAACGAAAATCTACAAAAAGGTGGCGCCCAAAACATAATCTAACTAAAAAACCACTTAAAAATAATGTAATATGTATTTCGAATTCTAAAATAAAAAGTGTTGATTGAAGGTTAATCAATTATTTTATCTAAAGGGCAAAAGAAAATTAAGATTTTCAGTCAAGACAAGAGCAATATTTTCAAAGTTTACTTTTAAGTTTTTTTTGTTCTGTTGGAATTTATTGTGTTCTTATCGCCTACTCTATATTTAGTTAAGTTTGATTTATTACACTACCCAAAGGTTGCCTGGAAGAGATCGCTCTTTAGCGATAATAGCGCCTGTTGTCTACCGTTATTATAATAGTAGTGTATTTTTTGCAGGTCAACTGTTTTTGGTGTGCAAAAAGCATAATTGTAAGCAGTGGTGGCTTTCGGGGGGTCGACCCGGGCAGTCGCACGGGGTGCTGGCTCCCAACGGGCGTTTCTTTACAGGTCTAGGACGCCTTGGGCACCACGCAAGGAATGACTTGCCCAAGGCGCCAGCATGGCTAAGGCCGGCCCTGATTGTAAGAAAGGACGTATAGAATAGAATAATTGGAATCATTGCCGAATATTTGATACGAAACACTCAAAACCATAAAATCCCTACAAGTTAAATAAAACGGTTGTTAAATGCCAATAAAATACTTAGTGTAATTGCGATTTGGCTAACGATTATAATTAAAAAACAATGTCAGCCGTTGAAGAAAATCGACTTGATTACTAGCGTTTACGAGAAAATATCATGCAATTATATTGATAATAACAAGTCTTAGATCACGCTAGTTGAGCTAACTAAAACACATTATAAATACTATTTTAATATACAGATACCAATAGCAGGTTACCTATGTCTCACAATAAGTGTTCTACGTTTTCCTGCCTTGCTTTTAAATATTTAATCGTTGGGACACCGGAGATTTTAAGTCAGCATCTCGAAAGTACATTTTTTTTTCATATTTAGATTATTATTTTAGATTTTTAATTAAGTTGTTTGTTTTAGGTTTCACCTCACGTCCTCTCACAAGAATCTAAATTCAATATCGAGTAATATGTCTACACGTCGACATTGGCGAAATACCTCTTACTAAACCAGCAAGAAGTGAAGCCACAGAAGGAAAAAAAATATAGCAAGAACTCAACGTAAAACTCTTGTTTATATATATTAAAGAAAGTAAGAAAACACATTTTTGCAGCGAAAAAGACGCACCAGCATTACAAAGAACTTTAAAACATATACAAGAGTTTTAAGTTGGGAATTACTGTCCCTTATCAAGAGTTAACGTGACCGACTGACCGTACCCGTTAGTGACTGCAATAACGATATATGGAGAATAGTACCACGCCCCGAGTGGTTACTTTGTAATACTACTATTCTCCATACAAAACGTTACCCAGTCTCTAGCGAGTACGGTCACAGCAAATTCATGATAAGGGATCTTGACGATCAACATTCTCAAGTGATTGACCTAATGCCACAAAGCTAAAGCGAGCTGTCCATCATGCGATCTCAACACGAACATCTGAATGAGATCCTATCGTAAACAGTTTGATTGCTTCAATGAATGCTCTCGTGCTACCGCTGACCTGATTCGGCATTGAATTATTATGGTAATTTGATTTCTAACAGCTCAATAAACTTGGTCTAGAATTTTCTCACCATTTTGCCCTGTTATGGGCAACCAATTGGCATCATCAAATCCATTTCGGATTATCTGAATTCATAGAATTGAGTGTTAGCACCGATTTTGTGGAAAATTACGTGACAGATAATTATGGAGCCATTATTTCAGAAAAACAAAAAAATATCTTCGACGAATTGAGAACACTCCTCCTAATAAGTAGATTTATGAAACATGCAATGTCTCATTTTTTTAATGTGGTTTTTCTCTCGCTTGCTTGTTCACTGCTGTAAAGTGGTGCGGTAAGATGTGGATGTTAACGTATTCACATAGAAGCCGCTAAGGTGTAAAACCTTTCAAATAAACAATGCAAGATCGACACACAAAACATAAGGAAAAAATCGACAGGTTACTTGGAGTTAGGGTATCGAAGTGGTTAACTCGCTGGACCGGCAATCCAGAGGTACCGGGTTCGATTCCCGGTCTCTTCCGCCTAGTAACTCCTTTTTAAATTTTTCTCTAAGCTTTGATCTTTGTATCAAACCCTCCTCCTTTTTTGAAGTTGGTTAAAATTTAGTACAGGGTCAATCTGTGGGTCAAAATTTCTTTGTCCTCTTATCACACCGAAACGGTTGATTGGATTTTAACCAATTTTGGTACAGGGATAGCTGGACATCCAAAGATGGTTATAAGATACCTTTTACCCGACTACGGTAAGGAAAAAAATAAACGAACGAAGTTTCTCATTGTAGGTTAGTGTAGTTAATTAATTTATTATTATTTATTACTTACGAAAATAATTATTATTTATTTTCTGACCGGTGTGTCCTATAAATAAACAAATAAACTTTTCTCAAACATGCAATGAAATATTGTCTTTACGTTCCTTATAATAGGCTCGGAAGTATCGCTTTTTGGGCGCAACAACTCGAGAGGACTGTAAAGGGATTTCATACTGCTTTTCAGGCCTAGGCCTGCAAAGTAACTTTTTTTTGGTTTCAACAACAAGGTCATTCACACAGCAGGCTGGTTTGACAAAAAGCAGGTTTTGTTTTTAAAGGTTGGTTGTTAGACTAAAATGTCCTATTTGTCAATTAATAAAATGTTGTTCTTTGAAGTATATTTTTTTATTTCATTGTATGTTTGAGAAAAGCACTATGCCTCGTCGTGAAAACGGATTCCCGGCCTCGTATCACTATCCAAGTATATACCTACTTGGCCGGAAATCCTCATTTTCTCGGCCTCTGATGTAATGTACTATTAAACCCCTCAAAAGGATGGAACAAAAGGCCTAAAAATAAATGGTAGCGGTAGTGCCTCCGCCAAGTTGAAAAATATTCAATATATAATTTTTATTTTTTATTCATATTATTATTCGACTTCTACGACGTGAGTAAACCCGTTTAAGTATTTTAAGTTGAAAAATGTTTGCTAGAGTTGTCTTACTTCACAAATCATTTAAGAATTAGTATAATATTTTTTCCAAATTATTCGTAATTGAAGACAGGTATTTTAAATGAATAAGTGATTTTTATTTGAACCAGGAACTTGTTTAATAAATGCAAATTTAAGATATAAGTAATGTTCATAAACTGAGAATGCGGGGTGACGCAACGAGTTGTAGGATTGGCATCACTTCTTCTTCATTAAAATGTCATTAGAAATAAGGGTTCTGTAGGTTTTAAATGTATACAAAGGCTTTTTATGAATATGGATGTACGTGTTTTTCAATAAATAAATTATAAGCCTCTTATTTATTTATTTAATCTTTATTGCACAAAATCAAACTTATCGTACAAAAGGCGGACTTAATGCCATGAGGCATTCTAAGTCAACCTTAGGGCAAAGCGGAAAAATTGTAGGCGGTGCAACTAACTTACATAATTATAATACTATACATAATTTTTACTAAACACACAACTTTTTCTTAAACACGTATGGTATGTACATTATAAATATAAACATAATAAGGTCAAATCCAATAAAGTACAATAAATCAAAATTATTTTTCAGCTATTACATACAAAAAGTGGTACAGAGTATTATATCACATGGCGGTCCTTTAGCTTAGCGGTGAGAACACTGCTCCGGTCAAGCAGAGGTCGTGGGTTTGATCCTCAGTGGATCGTGTAAAATGTAGGCTTCTTATTTACCCTTTGTATAACATCGATTCTGTTTAATATTTAAAAAGGTTGCTTTCGGCAAACCTGACTGGTTTTACACATCTATCTACCTTGAAACAGAATTAGATGCCCTTGCAGTGTAGACAAGGCTTAATAGCCTAGAATTCGAGCTAAATATAGATAATGATGATCGAAAAACTGTACCGAATATTTATGAGTACGAAGTACGATACATAAATCAATTTTCTAATTATAATTATGTTATTTTACTTATGTATGAACTAGTAGGTTATATAATTTAATTTCCCGTTAACAATAGTACAATAAACATTCTGAGTATCTGCCAAAATGCATAGCAGTTTGTTGGAAAACAACGTAGTGCGCTAGACCAATATAAGTTTTACTTCATCTAATATTGAGGTAAAAATGAAATGGTATACTATAATATCGGCATGAAATCAAAGAAAACTTAGAAATCAAGCACATACCTACTTTCATTTTTATACACCGTAGAGTCTTCAAGCAAGTTCGAAGAAAAATTGGAACGGTATATTTAATCAATTGCTGAAGCCGCATCTAGAGATATGTGAAACGATGACAAGTCTCGCTCTAGTTTGTTCAACCAAAATAATCAATTTCAATGTCTTCATTCAACATTGCCTGAGGCTAAAGTGTCACGAGAACCAGAATTAGGTACAAATGTCATGTGTCTAATTAAACCTTGTACATTTCAATCAACGTAAAAACCGATGTGCTTAATTAATACATCAGTATCAAGCTTCTACAATTATAAGATTAAAATAAATACTAAATGAAGTTTACTGCGTCAACATGACCATTTTCACAAATAGCCAACATATTTCATACTGCGCAGATACATTGAAACGCATTGCACAAGTGACACATGAAATCAATTACACTGTGACAAATATCGCTAGCTCAATATTACAGGGTTCTGCGTTACATTTCTAATCGAAAATGAATGTGACTACTTAATAATCTTATAATATTGCTAATCTATCGCATTGGGAAATTGTCATGATAAACGTAATGTTAATGTAAATTAATTAATTAATTTCCACCGAAGGTCAAGTTATACTGCGACTCAGACAATAATCTTTATTACTACATAATAGCGATCTCTTCCAGTTAATATTTAGGTAACTAGGTAAATAAACAAAATTGAACGCAGTCATATTCACGCGATAATAATTATATAAATATGAATAGTCACAGATTGTCAATATGGCAGTGTTCAAATTTAATTTAATTAAATAAAAAAGACTGAAACGCCTTTGATTGATTGAAATCATAGCGAAATTTAGAATGTTCTTGTCAAATTGAGCCAGTGATATACAATACAACATTTACCATTCGTGAGCACATGTTATAATAAGTTGTAGAGGAATTCTAGTTTAAACTGATTTTACAATAATGAGAACCAGTTTCTAATAAAAATCATATCGGGAAAACTCAAGTTATGTCTACGTAGGATACTAAAGGTATAATGAATAAAACATACGCAGTTATATAAATACGCATGGCAGTGTGCAAGCCAAGTATTTGTTTTTATAGTAGTATACAGTATCACTACTTTTAGTGGCACTTATTTTCACGTTAATATTATTGATGTTATAGTATACCCAGTCTATTTATATTTCCAAATCGTGAATTCTCGAAAAAAAAAAAAAAATACAATACAAAATTCTCAAACATAAGTAAAATATACCAAATAAAATAATTAAAAATCAAATCAATTCTTAAAAAAATTGGGCAAGTGCGAGCCCGACTCGCGCATACAGGGTTCCGTACCTATACATATATATAATCTATAACAAGTTTGTTGTATGGGAGCCCCCCTTAAATATTTATTTTATTTTATTTTTATTATTTGTTGTTATAGCGGCAATAGAAATACATCATCTGTGAAAATTTCAACTGTCTAGCTATCACCGTTGTTGAGATACAGCCTGGTGACAGACGGACGGACGGACGGACGGCGAAGTCTCAGTAATAGGGTCCCGTTTTTACCCTTTGGGTACGGAACCCTAAAAAGTATCAAAATAAATCTCGTTTTGTACCTTATTTAGTGCGCTTCGTTGTGGAGTAGGGCAATTTGTGTAATATTTAATAATATGTATTTAAGACAAATGCTAAAAACTTCATTAGGTAACTTCATTATGTACAGCACTTTTTACCAAAACCAACCTTGGCTTGTTTTTCTCATCACAAAAAGTACATTAAGTATCCTTAACCAAATTAAATACCACTATTTTTAAAGTTAATCATTTTCCGGTTAAAAGAAACGTGTAGGTATATTTAACGTTCGTTTCTTTTGTGAAGTGCATCTGATTAAACCCATTAAAAAGAACCGTTCAAGGCTCCTTTGCTCATGTTCACTTTGGTAATATAACTGTTTTTACACCAAGCTAGTCTGATAGAATTTTTTGGTGTATTCTAATTATCTATACTATTATAAAATTCTAAATCCGTATCCAAAATCAATTTTCTAAGGGGTTCAGGGATTTGTATGTTCGGCGCTAGCCTGATCGGTAGGTAAACAATTATTTGTCTACTCATCAGGCAGAAACGACTGGACGGATTTGAACCAATTTTGGTACAGGGATAGCTGGACATCCAAAAATGGTTATAGGATACTTTTTATCCGGCTATTAAAACACTGTTGTTGGATCGTACACTATACAGTATCAAGGAATATATGAATAATCCCGCTTCGATTGCAGTAGATCGCATTCAATTTTTCTTTCTTAATTTACCTTTGTGTCATTATTTATAAAAATAAAAATGTGGTATTACCACATAAAAAATATGAATCGATAAAAAGATTCTATACAAATATTTAGAACAGCGCCATCTCTCTCGCAGTCTTCGCACTTGCTGTAAAGCAATGGGGATTGGGGATCGTGCGTGTAAAACGCACATCCTAGGGTATGGCTAATGCGCATAAGCATTTCAAAAACATATATGACACAGAGGGCGCTCCAGTAGCGTAAAGAATTAAGGGATGAAAGATTTCGTGCGATTGACGTAGCGGTCGGATAGCTCAGTTGGAAGAGCAATGCGCCGGAAACGCAGAGGTCGCGGGTTCAAATCCCGCTTCGATTGCAGTAGATCGCATTCAATTTTTCTTTCTTAATTTACCTTTGTGTCATTATTTATAAAAATAAAAATGTGGTATTACCACATAAAAAATATGAATCGATAAAAAGATTCTATACAAATATTTAGAACAGCGCCATCTCTCTCGCAGTCTTCGCACTTGCTGTAAAGCAATGGGGATTGGGGATCGTGCGTGTAAAACGCACATCCTAGGGTAAGGCTAATGCGCATAAGCATTTCAAAAACATATATGACACAGAGGGCGCTCCAGTAGCGTAAATAATTAAGGGATGAAAGATTTCGTGCGATTGACGTAGCGGTCGGATAGCTCAGTTGGAAGAGCAATGCGCCGGAAACGCAGAGGTCGCAGGTTCAAATCCCGCTTCGATTGCAGTAGATCGCATTCAATTTTTCTTTCTTAATTTACCTTTGTGTCATTATTTATAAAAATGAAAATGTGGTATTACCACATAAAAAATATGAATCGATAAAAAGATTCTATACAAATATATATGAATAATGATTATGTGAAATTTGGTATTGTAATTAATGAAGTTGATAAATAATAGTAATGTAATAACATTGTATTACGGATAGTCCACCGATTTTATATTCTAGCTTTATGGTCACTTTTTTTATTTATATTTTTCTATTAGCAATGTAGTAATTCTAGTTAATATTGTTTACAATTCTTAATTTTTGATGAATTGACAAATAAAATTAAGCATGTATTTACATCGATATCTGTATATTCCCTTTTTTCGATCAAAATATTTGAAAGTTTCAGCAAAAATACTGACTTGCACACTAATTATGCACAATAAATAATGCGAATTCAATATACTATTTAAAGGTATTTGCAAAACTGTTTTACTGGATATAAAAAAAATAAATTAACCTAACCTAACCCGGCCGAGTCGGATCTTAGTGTGCAGTGCGAGGATAATTAGTGCGCAAGTCAGTATTTTTGGTGAAACTTTCAAATATATCTGATGTACAAACCATATTTTTGGTGTGAATTCGGTTAAAAAGGTCATCTCGTTTTGTATGATGTTTAAGTTTTTTTTGTAGGACATGTTCAGTTAATCAATTGTTTTTTTTGCACAGCATAAGTTTTTCTGGTATGCATTCAGTTAATTAGTTGAGTTACCTAGTGTACTATAGATGTGCATTTAAATATATCCCATAAAATTATGTATAAAACTCTTAACTTACTTACTTGGATGGCAGAAAACAACGTACGGAGATATCAAAAATTGGAAAAAGTTTTGTAAAACAGAATTTTGTGTCTGATTATAGAGAAAATAAGCGTGGAGTGCCCCAGGGTAGTAACCTGGGTCCATTGCTTTTTCTAATTTACGTTAATGACTTACCACAAGCAACTAGTCAAAAGTGCATTCTATTTGCGGATGACACGACCGTGATGGTGAAAGGCAATAAGTTGTCTTCAAGCGTCTCTTCGTATGAAGATTCCATAAATAATGCATTAGCAGACATATGCCTATGGACAAGTAGAAACTGCCTTAATGTTAACTTCAGTAAAACTCATTTTATGCAATTCCAATCATACGATACTCGAACTTGTCAATTGAGTGTTAATTTTAATAATACGGAAATAACCAGTTGTGATGAAGTTAAATTTTTAGGTATACATATCGACAAAAATTTGAATTGGAAACACCATGTTGATTTTGTTTGTACTAAGCTAGACAGTTTTGTATTTGCCATAAAGAAACTAAGAATGACTGTTTAAGCTGATGCTGCTGTCACGGCGTATCATGGCTATGCATCTTCATTGCTGAACTATGGGCTATTGCTTTGGGGAAATTCAGTCGACATAATAAGGGCCTTTGTTAGACAAAAAAAGTGCGTTCGGGCAATAGCCAATATCTCATACACTGATAGCTGCAGGCCAATCTTTAAAAAACTAAACATCTTGCCACTTCCATGCATGTACATTAGGAAAGTATGTATATTTGTCAAGAAACATCCAGAATTCTTTAAAACTAGGTCGGATGTTTTTGTTGGCAAGCAGAGATCCCAGTACAAAAGCCTACTGTATCAACCTCCGTATCGTTCTGCTATTTATCGTAAAAATGTTTATAATATGTGCATATCAATATACAACAATATCCCAGAATGTATAAGGCAAATGGAGTATAGTAAATTTGTGAAAGAAATTACCAGATGGCTTATTGAACAATGTTTTTATAGTATAAAAGAGTTTTTAGAATATAGTTCGCATAATTGACGTTGTTTAGTTGTACTTAGAATATATTTTGCATGTTTTTCACATGATTGTTATATAAACACATTTTTGCATGTCGTTCCTCGACAGAATACTTTACTGATGTACCTTTAGACCTTGTACCACATGTTTTGTAGTATTCTAGCAAATAAAACATTTCTATTCTATTCTATTCTATTCTATTCTATTCTATTCTATTCTATTCTATTCTATTCTATTCTATTCTATTCTATTCTATTCTATTCTATTCTATTCTATTCTATTCTATTCTATTCTATTCTATTCTATTCTATTCTATTCTATTCTATTCTATTCTATTCTATTCTATTCTATTCTATTCTATTCTATTCTATTCTATTCTATTCTATTCTATTCTATTCTATTCTATTCTATTCTATTCTATTCTATTCTATTCTATTCTATTCTATTCTATTTAACTTTTGATGAGTTGGACAAATGTAAAATGTACCTAAGTGTCATGAATAGCTTATGTAATAATTGACGAGGCATGCTTATATCTTATTGACATAATTGTTAAATGTATGAGTGTGTAATAAATAATTCTATTCCATTCTATTCTATGATAAAGAAAACGCGTTACTTGGACGGAGTTCTGGATCATCTGTATTACAATAAAGTAATACCACGGTGGTGACAGTAGAATGTCTCTATAGCTAGCCAAAATCAATGCGTAACCTGGCGGAAGACTGGAAATCGAACCCGGTACCCCTGGATCACCGGTTCGACGTGTCAAGCACTCCGCCACCCTTCTTGCTTGATGTTGTTGTCATTTTCGCATTATTTATTTGGAAGGCTTTCCTTTATTGATGATCAATTAATAAAGACTTAAGATTCCTTTACAATCCAATTACATTTAACGATGATAATAACTTAAATATCATGATCATAAATTTAAGAGTCAAACTCTTGGCGATTTTCTTGTCGATGTAGCTGATGTACCTAGTATGTATGTATAATAATTATAGCTGTCTCCTATCCCTATTCATAGCCAACTCCTAGATTTCTTTATATGACATGTCGTTTACCTTCTCTTTCATTTGTTTTATGTAGCTTATTCTCGGTCTTCCCCTGCCTTGTCTTCCCAAATATAGGCTTAATATTAAGACTTCACAAATGGTTGGATGACGCAACTGCAAAAAGTGAATTTATGGCTACAGCACGGAATCCCAATGAATTTGTGCCACTTTAAAGTGTGTAAATACATACTAATCACAGTTCTAATTCCCATGACGTTTATGCCAACAATGGCCAATAGTTTACTCTATTAATTTCTAATAGATAATTGACAACACTTTAGCACGCAATGATGAAAATTATACTTATTTTTTGTGATAATAGAATAAAAAGCTTAAATACTTAACTGAAAAATAAAACCATTTATAAAATCGCATTAAATCAATTCGAATCCTTTGATTTCAGTTTAAAAGGCCCATACATGTACACCTTGCAATATCTATTAATAAAAAAAAAAACATAATATACTTTCGTATTTCAAACGCAACATGGACGACCTCCGTATGAAATCAGGCGCCATTTTAGGTCGTCTTGTAGAAGTTGCCGATTTTTAGGGTTCCGTAGCCAAATGGCAAAAAACGGAACCCTTATAGATTCGTCATGTCTGTCTGTCTGTCTGTCTGTCCGTCTGTCCGTCTGTCCGTCCGTATGTCACAGCCATTTTTTTCCGAAACTATAAGAGCTATACTGTTGAAACTTGGTAGGTAGATGTATTCTGTGAACCGCATTAAGATTTTGATGCAAAAATAAAAAAAATAATAGTAAATATTGGGGGCTCCCCATACTTAGAACTGAAACTCAAAAATTTTTTTTTCATCAAACACATACGTGTGGGGTATCTATGGATAGGTCTTTAAAAATGATATCGAGGTTTCTAACATTTTTTTTTTCTAAACCGAATAGTTTGCGTGACAGACGCTTCCAAAGTGGAAAAAAGTTGGTCCCCCCCCTCTAACTTCTAAAATAAGATTATGAAAAATCTAAAAAAAACATATGATGTACATTACTATAAAAACTACCAACGAAAATTGTTTTGAACGAGATCTAGTAAGTAGTTTTTTTTTTATATTTTAATACCTAACTTTGCACCTAATTTATATGGGGCGCTATACATACCAGGTGCAAACTTAACTTAACCGCTTAGGGATGGAAAGTGTTTGTACGGAACCCTCGGTGCGCGAGTCCGACTCGCACTTGGCCGGTTTTTACAAATATTATCAAAATTATGTTCATTGCTTTTATGAATTGGCCAATATTGTGGACATATTGATGAGACGGTAAAAAGGCTCAAATAATCCCCCTGGTTAGCTAATAAGAGCATGGATGAAATTCTTCCATGATTAAGAGTGATGATAATAGTGAGTTACATACGTAACGTAGGTTAGTACGTAGGTATACATTCTTTTCTTCTCAGCCGTTTTTTAGTTTTATTTTATTAGTTTTGAACAAAGAGGTTTATTGTCTGATTGGCCGGTTCCAACGGCCATTATTATATAAACTCCCGCCAATTACTCGACCTTGGCCCACAACACGTGAAAAACGATTTTTGAACCTGACCCACTTGGGGCACACAAAAAACAAAATGTTGACAATGAACGATTCTGCTGGGCACATATGAGCTATGGAGTCGACGTATAAAAAAATAATCTTGTTTTTGACATTTTAACGATTGACATCGTAAATCACTGATCATCAAGGTCCGGATTTTTTCATAGCAAATGTCAAACTTTGAGAGGGTTTAACCAAAGTGTTTTATCGACTATCGATAAATAGTTTTCACTTAACGAAACATCGTTAAAGTAATGAAATTAGACTTTTGGTTATATACATATGTCTATTTTCTAAAAAATATGTTTAAAAGAAATTTAATTTACACTATACTAAAACTTGTTTAAACACGTGTACACCATGTTATCTATAAAATTCTATATTTGTATTGAAAATGTATTTTCTATGAGAGGGGTCACGATTTCAGAAAATATCTTAATATTGTGATGCACGATCGTCATTTGTTTGCCTGGCGCCATCTGTTGATCATAATTTCCTTTGTCCTCAGATCACGCCGAAACGGATGGACAGACTTTAACCAATTTTGGTATAGGGATATCTAGACATCCAAAAATGGTTATAGGATACTTTTTATCCGTCGTCAGTAAATAAAAAAATACACGGACGAAGTTGCGAGCGCCTCCTAGTTAATAATAAAATTGGCAGCCGCATCTTACGTTGTTCATAGAATTTCTAAAGTCATATTTTGTATGCAGTTGTATGGAATAAAATAATGATGTCCCTAATTAGCTGAACGCCACTTTATATATCCAAAAGCCTTATTTCATTACTTTAACAATGTTTCGTTAAGTGAAAATTATTTATCGATAGTCGATAAAACACTTTGGTCGAACCCTCTCAAAGTTTGACATTTGCTATGAAAAATTACGGACCTTGCTGATCATGATATAGAATGTTACTTAAGCAATACAAACACTCCTTTAAGGAGAAAAACGCAGGACGTATAATTGTTTTGTTTTAATAGATTCACAGTTTGTTGTAATATATCTTGTAATTTGAAGTTAATGCAAAATAACTCCTATAAAAACGTAGATGGGTCATTGTCAGGTCAAAAAACAAAATTTTTCCCTTCGGTGGTCAAAAGTTAAGAGCTTGTATGAATCTAGGTGATGTTGCTATTACATCGGATTATAGAAGAAGGAACGTTGTTTATTTTCACAGGCATTTAATCAGAAAATTAGGCCCTGGAATCCTTAATGTCACGAATGTCCACCGGAAACACGCGCACCTAAATCTGAAAATGACCCAGATACTTACTCAACTTGTATAAATTACGATCTCTCATCTATTATTATAATGAAATCAATTAAGGGTCTGCTGCCCTTGATGTTATCTTGTTAAGTTTTCTTAAATTTCCGTGTTATTATCGGCTATAATTTAAATGAACTAGATTTTGGATCAGATCATTTGTTGAGCGTGTAATTTGCATAGATTGAATTGTTTATGTGCCCTAATATTTAATCCCAGTACAAGCTTCCGTTTCCGCTAATGAGCAATGAATTCATTACGAGCAAGTACAGTTTTAAATACAATTCATCAACGTCAGCTAATGGAGAAGGAATGTAATCCTATTAAAACTATCGTGAGATATTTTTGATAATGATTAAAAAACAGTATACACTTACGTAAATTAGACAGGAACGGCCTGATATTTTTCGAACTCATACGGAGCAGTCCCTGATGATGAGCTCCATATGAGTTCCAAACATGTGAGGCCGTTCTTGACAATTTTCACGTGTGTTTAAAGTTTTAAACCACGTTTAAACTCATTTTACTTGATAATTATTAAAGAAGGATGTAATAATAGTCTGTTACGTTACTGAAGCAGTGAGACATACTTTAGATCTCCTTAGATATTTATATGTATATCATTTTATTCAAGAATGACTATACTTAAAGTCATCGCTATTCTGTTTTTTGAATAAAGCCCAGTAGGTAAAGTTATCATTTGAGTTGATTCAATTCATGTATATTCAATTAGTCAATTAATACGCAATTATTCTTAATGTGTTTCGTGTGAAAATGCGTGTTATACGAATCATAAATTATAAGTAGATATATCGAAACCTGTTAACCCGGATTAACTACAAACACTGGTGATTCGGTTCCAGTGATTATCATAATTTTATTATTGCCACGCGTCCAAACGTCAAAAAACATATGCACGGTATACCGGGTGGAACGAAGCGATGTTCATTCCTGAAACTATAATGCTATGTATTTCATGTAGAATCGACCTGCAATAGTTAAATTCTTTTAATAATAAAAAAACGAAAATCGATTAAAATTGTATTTTTTAATGTATGTACAACCCTAGTTTTTTTAAACTATTATTTGACGTTTGGGAGTATTTACAATTACCTACATTTACATCCGGTGTTCGAAAGTACCGCCGTGGCGTACGATACACGCCGCTGCTCGTGCCCGCGTGTGGCGATGCACCCTCGACAAGATGTTGTGTCGGTTATTTCTTCTGCGAAGACTTTCAAAGGCCACCCTTAGCCTTTCCCTCATCTCTTCAGCCGTCTCACACTCAGTCTTGTAAACGATGTCCTTTACGGTGCCCCACAGAAAAAAATCCAAGGGTGTGAGATCTGGAGACCTAGGAGGCCAACGGTGCGGCCCATATCGGCCGATCCAGCGATCCTCAAACACATTATTCAGTGTTTCACGTACTTCGACTACTGAATGAGCTGGTGCTCCATCTTGTTGGAACCAAGTGCGTCTTCTTTCTGCCAGCGTCAACTCATCCAGATAGTCGTCGAGCTCTATCCTCAACAGAGCCATGTATCCGTGTCTGTTTAAAGTCTGAGGCAGAAATACAGGGCCTATTATTGTATCCCCGTGTATCGCCGCCCAAACATTAACAGACCAACGATACTGGTGTCCCGTATAACGGTAGGCAAACGGATTTTCTTCGGCATACACGTGTTCGTTATGCCTGTTCCACATACCGTTCCGTGTGAACAAGCTTTCATCACTCCATATTACGTGTTTGATGAAGTCTCGGTCTTCTAACACCTTTTGCAGTAGCCACCGGCAATAGGCTTCGCGAACGGGGCAATCTCTTGGTAGTAATGCCTGGACTCTTTGTATTTTGTAAGGGTGACGGCCCTCACGTTTTAGTATTCTGAGTATTTTCGTATGAGTCATACGAAAATGTCGGCCCGCTTGTCTTGAACTTGACCTCGGATAATCTTCGAAGTACTGCAGCACTCTCTCTTCCAATCTGACATCATGTTGAATATCGCGTCCTCCGCGCTGGTCATCCTGACCCGTTCGTGGCACGATAGGACGATTGTTACCAACACGGTCAAGAGCGCGTAATATCGTACTAGAGTGTGTTGGGTGAGGAGGAGGATACCTGTTCCGGTATTGGCGCAAAGTCTCTCCAGTATTGTAATCGCACTCCGCGTACAAAAGAAGCAAATTCAAATAGCCTCTAGCGTTTAATTCCGGCATTTTTGCACACAGCATACGATACAAAAAGTCAATGTAACGTCTATCAATCATGTCAACTAAAAAGTCTAAAAACAATCTTAAGCGTATTTTCAAAGGTTTTTAAACCGATAAGAAATGGCTAGGCAATTTGTAAAAAGTTTGTTTACAAAAGTTAACTGTGTTATGAAGAGGTCATTGCACTCTAAAATAGGGTTGTACACACACACTTTTTCGTATGAAAGTTTAACATGCTATAACTGGAAAACGGTGAGAGATATTAATAAAGTTTATTTGGAGAAAATAATATTCTAAGCCTGTATAATGCCACAGTTAAAGGAAATAACGTCGTTTCGTTCCACCCTGTATATTTCATTTATTTTATTTCAAGCAATATAATAAAAACTATATAAAACCATTGATACAAAGATCAAAGCTCAAAGAAAAAATTAAATTAATTATTTGGTGGAAGAGATCAGGAATCGAACCCGGTACCTCTGGATTGCCGGTCCAGCCCGTTAAATATTTCGCTGGACCGGTATTTCAGAGGTACCGGGTACGATTTCCGGTCACTTCCACCATTGTATCAATGGTTATATCAATGTTTTAATGTAAAAATTGTGGCGTGTACCCACATTAAACATGAGACATAAATTCATAAATTTATAAAAACTATATTTCGAATTGTACCAGTCCACGGCTTTTCTGTTCTACGCCTAGGTCATTCACCGCTCACACGCAATTCGCGAGTTGGTCCACTTGCATAATGGGAGATAACAATCGAGTCGGTAGGTACAGATTAATCGTTACAGATCTATCGTTGTTATAAACAAACGCTTGACGACGAATTGTATCGTAAAATAAATTTTACGATACAATTCGATAGATAAATAGATAATTTGTTATTTATAAGTGTCTACTTTGGTGTGTTGGCCATAAGTATAAAGACAATACCTACAATTTGTATTGCGTGATATAACATTATTTATATTATAATGATTTTGTAACGGTTCTGTGAGGATTTTTTTATATAGCTGAATACTTTCTGGGTAAATTTGAAGATGTACAATATTAAGATGCCTTCGGTAAAGAAGTAGGGTTAAGGCGGCAACAGTGGCTATAGCGACAACAGTGGCGCAATGGCCGTTGTTTCAAAAGTATCATAGGTAGCTTTCCGTCTCTCTTACTCTTCGGAAGGCCTCCCGATATATACAGGTCACATCCAGTGTCTTTGCGTCAGCCATGTAACAAACCCGTTTTGCGAGTGTTTTTTTGTTTTGCCGGAAGAAAAAGTGAGTATTAAGGTAAGATATACTGTTTATTTTTTTACAAACCTTTCGTCTTACCAATGGAGTTATATTTTTGCTAAGAAATAAACTTAATTGAGGTCATTTTGGCGTATACCGCACTTCGATTTACGTAAAACCATCACACGTGGTATGAGTTAAACCCAAAATAGCGGTTTTGTACACAGTGGCTCAAATCACTTAAGTACACAGTGGTTCATGATCCACTGTGTACTATTGATACTGGATAATGGTTAACAGACATTAATTTAGAAAATTTTGCGAGATGTAATATTTTTTGTTAATTTTCCCTTTTAGGATGGCTCGTCCAGCAAGGCCCCGTGAAATAGATAAACCTACAGCTGATGACATGAACAAAAATTATAATAATGGTATGAGCGTGAGAAATGAATGCGTCTAAATTTCAGGAATTCTTTTCACTGCACTGAGACGTTATCATTTTAAGACTCGATATATTAATGTCGGCTAGGATCGTTACGCCAAATTATAGCGTTCTATTCTATTCTATTATTTTAAAAATGGCAACCGGTCACAGTTAAGCGACCATTACTGCCAATGTCTCGTTGCCAATCGCACTCGGCGACTAGATAGAGGATTGATACCATGTTGTACGGTGAGTTGATAAAATCGTGCTTTTTGTAAAGTGATAGTGATTTACAAAAAACCACACGGACACGGGCCTTGACCCAGGAAGGGCTATGTACGCTTCAAGTTGAATTCTTCATTAGCTATTCACACATTCGTTTGATCACTGCACAATACGCTATCAATACTACACATTGAACGACAAAAATGAATAAATAACGAACAACAAAACCTAAACGCATGCGGCCATCTTAAGTCACGGACCGGAAGTCAATTATAGCGTTAGTAAAATGTGCAATGAAGAGCAACAGACATTTTTAAAATATTATTTCAAATACTGTGCGTTATTGTTTTACGGATTGAGTACAAAGGAATTTCGAAAAATATCTTGATTATTTATTTTCAGGCCAAAGAGACATTTTTTATGATATTTTATGCAAGATACTGATTAAGTAATGGTAGTTACTTAGTTTATGTAGAAGTTATGCGTTGATTATTAACTAAGTCATGAAAAATTAAGCTCATTTAATACATTTTGAATGTGTAAGACTAAAAAGTCACTTTCAGGCTGAAGTAGTCAAAAAAAGTTTTTTTTTCTGATGTGTAACTTATTGTTTAATTAAAACAAAAAAATAAAGACCGATACAAAAGCAAAAAAAATAATTTTTAGTTGATTTATATTATAGATGATCCACTGTAAACTTGCCTGATTCACTGGAAACTGAGGGCCGATTCACTGTATCCCACCCACAGTACACAATGGCTCAAATGAGTTTTATTAGAAAATACTGTATATTTTCCAAAATATTATCTTGTCGAGCTAAATCGATTGGAATAATCAATATGCATTAGTTACACTATAACACGGATCCTTTTACATCTTTCCAACACTCACCAAAATCAAATTACATCTCTGCAAAAAAAAGTGACCCATTGTTGCCGCCTTGACCCTAGGTAATAAAGGTTCTTTCAAAAAAGGTATAATCCAAAAGTAATTTGAAAAATAGAGTTGAATTTATTTACCTTATGCTGTCGATCTACAGTGGAATATCCTACCACGACTAATACTAGCTATCCCTTCCAATGCGATTCTATGTGACAGAGACGGGTGACGTTATGTCACGTCCGTATGGGTCCGTCGCCAGCGGAAAAGAGGGGTTTGAACATCAGGGTGGAAACCAAGTCGACTCCAACTTCCGTGATTCTTCGCATTCAACACCTCCACGTGATCACACAATTTACAAGTACAAGGAAGTAAAGGAAAAGAAAAAAAAGCGTAATGTTAAACGCTACTTTATATGAAACTTTATATTAGGTCAAAAACGCTATATCAAACGTCGGGCACCCCTGATAATGACTATACAAATAGTCATCATTAGGTTTGGATACATATTTTTCGTTGACACGGTTGGGGTAGTTTGTAGTACACCTGCCTACTGAGCCGGCGGTCCTGGGTTAGAATCTCGGCCAGGGCAAATATTTGTGTGATAAACTCGAATATTTGTTAATGTCAAAGTCAAAGTATTTATTTGCTGGAATTACGGTACCTGTGCCATTGGATGTTATCTATATATGTATCTATATGTTATGTATATCGTGGTCTAGTACCCACAAACTTTGCTTAGTTTTAAACTAGGTTGATTTGTGTAAGATTGCCCCTTAATATTTATTTATTATTTAATAAAGATAAATAATTGTGTCCATTCCAAGAGCTAACATTAAAATGCTCAGCTTGAGAGGCGGTTTCGTAAGCGTCGGCCTTCGGTTGCCCAACACTACGTGCCCGCTAGCCTCATTGTACAAATGCTTAGCTCACATTATACAGGGTGGAACAGATCGAGGGACTTTTAAGCAAACAGGGAATTGTTCAGACTGAGTATACTTCATTTATTACCCAGGAGCTATATAAATATTTCTATCCATTTTTGAGATACAGTTTGTTAAACATTAGAGTAAAAATCTGCACCTATCCTATCAACCCTAGCATCTTTATAATATCGCTTAAGTTAAAGACAGGTGTCAATTTAAAATGTAAATAAAACCTTTGAATTAGTAGGGTTGTCACTGATATTAAAATATTTTATTTTGATGACTTTTTTACTTTTACATTCAGCTTTACAATTACCTATAACAGGTCGATTGTAGATCACTCAGATGATACTATCCTGTCAGCCCAGTCTTTAGAAATGTTCCACCTTGTATATCTAAACTAAACTTATATACAGTTGGAAAATTAAATACAAATACATTTATTGAACCAACATAATATACAGAGAGGTACGGCCAGGCGGGGCGCACTCCGCGATAAACGTTTCCCGCTACAAGTACATGCCGGTGGCCTCATGCATGAGTCCTATTCAGTGGCTGACACGCTCTGTCTCGGAACACACGTACCTCCACGATTTTCGCGCGCGTCTCGCTCATTATTTACGTCAAGTGAACGTTCCGCATTCATCTGTTTGCGTTTAGTGTTTAAATGAGTAAAAAGAAAGCGAAACGATATTGTATCGCAGCGGATTGTAGAAATAATGATCGGATTTGGAATCACGCGTTTTTCGTTCTCCCAACATGTCCGAAGGATGCCGAAAGGTAAGAAAATGAACATAATATATAATAATTAGTTACTGAATAATAACAAAAAACATATTGCAGGTGTATCTACTTCCAATTTTAATTGTTAAGTACTTATGTAATTTTGAATTGATTGTTTGCTGCTATTTGTCAATTTAAATTCTAGTAAAATACGTATGTCTACTACTAAATCAACAATCATAGAGGTTTTTATAATAATATTTGATATCACGTTTGTAAAATTACCAGTAATGAATAAACAATTGAGTGATAGTTTGATAGGTAAGTATATAAAATATATAATAATGAGTTACAATAAATGTATTAGAAGAGATCCCTAATAGGGATAAGTTCGCCTTTGTACATGTTTTATTTGTTACTAGCGACCCGCCCCGGCTTCGCACGGCGCGTCCGTGCGTATTTTTAAAGATCCAAGCATAGGTACATAGGGGCAGACAGACAGCAAGAAACTACTTTGTTTTATACTAGGTATGTAGTGATGAATATATATGAATAAATAAATAAATATCGGACAACTAAGCAAAAACAAAATGAAGCTCAAGAAGGCTTGTGTTATGGATACTAGACGACGATATACGTACTTATAGATAAATACATAGGTACTTAAATACTTAGAACAACCATGACCCAAGCACAAATATTCGAGTATATATAACCAGTTGTTGTGTACAATAAAGTGTTTACATACATAGTGTAATTTCATTCAAGGAATAAAATTGAACTGAGCAACTGAATAAATAAATAAATGCACTGCACTGGAAGGACGCGCACGACTGTCGCAACGGCCGCTACCCACCCACAAAAGTCAAGCTTTACTATTACAAATTGCTGTTAGCTCCTAGACTACAATACCCGCCCCACCACGCCGTACTATCCCTATTTCTTTCTCGCTACCTACGTTGCATGTTAAGGTAACGCATTCGTTGCATTATTTTATTATATTATACGTATTAAAATGTTTAAAAATAAAGCTAAAATGTTTTGCGGCCTGGTGGTGGATTCAATTCGTCCAAATTCTGAGATTGATTATTTTATAGTTAAATAATGAAATAATAAATATAATGTATGAAGAATATAAATATATTGCTCTCTATATTGAATGCAAGAAATAAATGGGAAATACATTTTTATTTTTAGTCGTTGACAGCCCTCGCCCTCGGCGACACGGCAAGCGAGCCAATTCATTTTCACCGTTGGCACGCAGCTTTAACGTTCCGTTTGGCTTGCGCTGGGGACGACGACTTGAGAAGGGCCATAAATCATATTTTTTCGGCTAAAAAAAGCGGCTTTTGTAAAGATCAAAGTAGTGTGCCTTCTGTACTTGTACTATTATCTATTCTGTGGTACGGCTAAAGTCTATAATACTCAATCAAATTAAAATTTTATGTAACCTGAACTAGGGTTCCCCCTGTGTTTTAGGCAAGAGGAAAGCGTAATTACGTTATTTGATTTACTCAAATTAAATACTCATATCTATATTATAGTATAACTTATTGATAATTTAAATGCTAAAATTAACACTGAAGTATTTGGACTGGAAATATGTGAGACTGAAATAATTTTTTATATGTCCGCATCGGTTTTTTTTAATTATATCCTATATCGCGCTGTCAAGATTTATTCTGAAATAATGACCGCTCTCCATTTAAAACTGATTTTCAACTGATCTGGATCCACGGAAGATCAGTACCCTTACCATGAGTTAGCGTGACCGTAGTCGCTAGCGACTGCGTAAACGATTTGTATGAAGATAGATTATACGATGATAGATGTTATGGATTTGTATAGTACATCGCCCCTATCGGTCACTTTGTGGAACTACAATTCTCCATACAAATCCTTTACGGAGTCACTGGCGAGAACCGTCACTGTACACTCATGGTAAGGGTCCGAGTACAGCATCATATCATGGCTGACGAGTGCTATGATATGACATATGCTAAGTGCATTAAATTTTTGCATTATTAGATATAGAAGTTACCTATATGTCACTGATATAATGATATTTGTAATTGAAATAAATAAACGGGTTTACTCGCGTCGTTAGAAGTCGAATAACGCTCGACATGTTTCGAATTGGTACGCGATTCATCTTCAAGAGAGACGATCCGTTTATTTATTTATGTCTGAGACTGATGGTAGTTTTCTATGTAAAATTTGAAATTGGTTTCCATAATGTATCTTCTTCTTCAACAGTCAAATGAGCCAAGCACGTCAATTTAACGTGATGCTAAGTTGTTTAATTATGCATTAATGATGCATACTTACTGCTATTTAATCGGCTCCTTGACCCTTTACGATTTCTTCGATTTATAGTTAAATACACGGAAAGATGTAGGTAATTTATTGGATTGACTGTAGGATGTGATGTGATTTTTAAATAAATATATTATATCAGACAACCTCACACAAATCAACCTAGTCCCAAATTAAGCTCAAGAAGGCTTGTGTTCTGGGTACTAGGCGACGATATATATACTTATATAGATAAATAAATACTTAAATACATAAAACATCCATGACCCAGGCACAAATATTCTTGTTCATCACACAAATATTTTCCCTTGCCGGGATTTGAACCTGGGACCGTCGGCTCAGTAGGCAGTTGTTTAACCACTGCGCCAACCGCGTCGACGAGTCAAATAAAACCAATTAAACGGATTATATCGCGTATATGATGTGATTTTGTTAAACTAGGGAGTAGATCGATTTGTCTGAGGTTGTCCGATATTTTTTTATTTATTTGTTATGTTTATTACTTATATTATTGCTGAAATTTCGTGAACACTGTGGCGTACAGGGTCGGGCTTTCATTTGATCGCGTTTGGGGTCTAATACATATACCTTTTTTTTTTTTTTCATATTATGACAAATATCAAGATAAATTGCAACCAACTTTTTGAAGTGAATAATACTTTTCCCCGAGTTCTAGGTAGTAACATAGATATTTTATGCTTTCATTGCGTGCAGTCGAAAAAACCGGCCAAGAGCATGTCGGGCCACGCTCAGTGTAGGGTTCCGTAGTTGCTCATCCTTCACAATAGACGTGCTTAAAACAGCGGTTTTAAGCCCTAGGTTTAAGTTATACGAGAAAGATTTCAAGCTCTATAAAAGGGTCGTAAACGCCAATGTAACTGTAATTACTTATTACTTTCTGCAAGTCAACTTACGTCCTTTTAAAGAAAATTATGAAATTCTGCGATAACTCAAAAACGGCTTGACCGATTTTCATCAATATAGTTTTCATTGAAAGTACTTATAAGGCCTCATTTCCATAAATTTTCCCATAATTTTTTGATCCGTGGTTGAAAAGTTAGAGGGGGGACGCTATTTTTTTTATTTTCTGAGCGTATATTTACAAAACTGCTGGCTTTATCAAAAAAATATGCTTAGAGACTCCTATTATTTTTAAAATAGCTATTCAACGACACCCCACGCACTAGTGACCGATAGTGTGAAAAATCACCCCCCCCCCCTTTAGGTGATCGAGAGGTACTCGAAAAAAAAATATTTTTTAGTTTTTATTTTACCGTTTTGTCAACGTGATACATACACATACATACCAAATTTCAGCTTTCTAGTACAAATGATCACGCTATAGCTAAGCCGCGGACGGACGGACAGACGGATGGACGGACAGACGGACATGGCGACACTATAAGGGTTCCTAGTTGACTACGGAACCCTAAAAAGGTGAAAAAAACGAATTTTCCGCGTGAATTTCGCAAATTTCGAGTAGTTTTTGAAACAAAAGTTATCAATGAAAAATTCAAACTGTAGGTTTCAAATATATACCAATAAATCCCAATAGCCCTGTTCTAGGTAATAACATCCATAATATATTAAGAAACATGTTTGATCATAAAGAAAATGTCTAAAACAATCAGCATTTTAAAAGGAATAAGGCCACTTAAATTCCATTGTGAACAAACGAATTTAGATATGAAGAGCGACCGATTGTACCACGCGACGACTCGGCTAGGGCAGTGCTACTGTAGCTGCCTACTGGCTCTACTAAGCCGACGGCCCTGGGTCGAATCCCGACAAGGGCAAATATTTTTGTCATTAACTATAATATTTGTTCCTCTACGTCAAGGGTCAAGGACGTTTTATATAAGTATGTCTGTCGTCGTCTAGTGCCCATAACACGAGCCTTTTTTTGGGACTAAATCGATTTTTGTGAGGTTGTCCGATATTTATTTATTGCAGTACTATTTAAGTATTTAACTCCATAATATATATAGTTAGAGATATGATCCATACAAATCAGGAAACGTTCTCGGCACATCTCTATATATATAGTACATTGCAAATAGGTATTCCAATATTTTAATTCTCAGTTCGACTTCCACAATTCTTATCTCAGCACGACGCATGGTCATGAACCGCACATTGATCGCCTTCCGCATTTCCACTGGGAAATGATAAAAGAATATGTGTGATTTTCTTCACGTCACATATTAAGGTCAGTCGCAGTAAGTGGCACACGGAGTAAGCGCGCCAATCATAAAAATATCGAAAAGTTCACATGTTCATGTGAACATGTGACAACATGCTATAACAACAAATACTAAAAATAAAGTAAAATAAATATTTAAGGGGGGCTCCCATACAACAAATGTTTTATGGTACTGAACCCTTCATGCGCGAGTCCGACTCGCACTTGCCCATTTTTTTTTATGACGGCATAACATAATGGCGCCACCGTAGTATGAGTATGAATAGTATTTTAATGTTAATATCGGCTCCATAGCTCTCCATTAGTCTTACCGTGCGAAAGAAAGTCCGACCCCTGATTATGAAATAAATAAATCTGAATTTTAAATTTTAGATTTATTTATTTCATAATGACAAATTACATTATAAGGTATCGTAATTTACATGAATCGGCTCCATAGCTCTCCATTAGTCTTACCGTGCGAAAGAAAGTCCGACCCCTGATTATGAAATAAATAAATCTGAATTTTAAATTTTAGATTTATTTATTTCATAATGACAAATTTCATTATAAGGTATCGCAATTTACATGAATTGAATTTAATGTAAATCTAAATCAGAATTTATGGGGTATTTCCATTGACATAGAACTATGAAATTTGGCTAGTAATACCGTCTTATACCATAAGGAAAACTAAAATAATTAATCTAAAAACTGATGATATATTATAATATAGGTACAGTCTTTATTTAAACAGTTTTCCAACGTAAAGTTTAAACGATAAAGTATGTCGCTCAGTGAAGTATATCTTTTCGTCAGAGCAATATACAGCGCTTTCATAGTTCGCACGGAACCCTCGGTGCGCGAGTCCGACTCGCACTTGTCCAGTTTTTTTAATAATAGATGCTCTTACCCCACGTGGCGCTCGTCCCGACTGACCTTATACCTTGATAAAAGAAAGGCGTTGCGCACAAATGAACCTCAACTGGCCTGGCAGATCAAAATATCAGGTCCTTTATACATATGTCGAAAAGCTCATAATGAATAAATGCAATATTACTTTTAACGGAAAAATATGCAATGACGTCACTGCATTTATTTTTAGTTGTTGGTTATTGTTTGATATAGGTATCACCAGAAGCACAAAAATACGTGTAAATTGTTAATGTAGGTACGCGCATTTTCAAATGTGGGGTTCAGGGATGGTTACCGTGATATAATTTTAATAACTGACTGAGTGCGACCAACTTTTCTGTGAAACAGCGAAATTAGGAACTACGATTGTCATGCTGAAATTTCATACAATTATCAATGTCTCTGCGTTCGAAAGTGCTCTGTGTGCAAAGTTTGAGACGACACTCTTCAATTCACAGAAAAGCTGGTCGCACTCAAGTACTTATTTTGACATACTGTTCTGTCATTTATTTGTGTAAACGTGTCATGTTGATAAAAACATTTAATTGATCGCTTTTTCATTGTTAAATCTTAGCCGTGAATAAGTAATTCTTAGTTTCGCGATTAAAAATCTCCTTGGGTCTCGTATAAATCGTGATTGGTAATATTTTATAGTCAAATAAATTCAACCATAAATCTATCATACAGGCTTTAAATTAAAAAAAAAACGGATCACTATTGGTACTTAACGTTATTCTCAATACGCCATATTGCGGATTTTTAGTGCCAAATTTTACTGGCAATGACATATTTTTGGTTACTGACGTAGAAAATTAGTGAATGTCACTTATATAAACAAAGATAAAACTGGACTAAAATACTCCACGAATTTCAAGTATTTTTTGCATAATAAAAACAAAACTATCCACAGCGATAAAAGTCAAGTTATTTTCAAGACGATTCAATTTTTATTACAGAAGAAAAACTTAGGATTAAGCTGCATTCCGGTAAACAATGTTTTGAATTTGGTTGATTGACATTTTAGGCACACTATTTCCAAATGAAAGCTGTTTGTAGTGTCACTATTCCAGGGCAAAACCACTGTTTGTTGGGCTATATAGACATTTATTTTCTGTACTTACTTAGGTATCAGTTTTAAATTACAGACGGGGCTATTAATTATTGGATCAAACAAAAGCACTACAAATCCGATAGAAAACATGAAAAAAATTGTTTTTTGGCTTAGAACTGTGTCGCACTGTAAGGTAACCACAAAACTGGTGTTCACTAAGCTGCCGTGTTACGGTCAAATGGCTTATTTTTATACGGATGTCATAGTATGATACGTCTTTTTGCTGTAGCATGGCAGTAAGAGTTCTTTCCAGCCAGTTGTCTCCGATTACCACATACATGTAACGCAGGTGTCATGTAACCCACAAATCTGGGGGCACGGTAGTGCCCCCGCCAAGACGAACAAAAAAGAAGGGGGCACTACCTACCTTTTCTCGAACCGTTTCGTCTCATATTCAAACCCTCATAGTTTCGTCCCAGTTAATACTAGAGCGCCCAAATTCTCAGGTTAAGATGCAGTTAGCAAACATATAAAATGTACAAAATTTAATAGATCTAGCTTTTATACTTTAGGTTTTATAGGTACCTAAAATACGCCGATTTTGCCACTCACTCACTGACGTATCAAAACCTCTGGGGTACTTCCCGATGACCTAGAAAGCTGAAATTTGGTATGTAAGCTAGTATTAGTACACAAACAACAAAATAATTCTAAAACTTGGAACTTTTACCCCCCAACCCCTTAAACTAGGGGATGGAAGTTTGTATCAAACTTCCGCAAATTTTGATACTAGAGGTCTGAAAATTGAAACCTATAGGGACTCATTGTTATAAATCAAATACATATTGTAGGACTTTTAAAAAATCACCCCCCACCCTTTAAATAAGGGGATGGAAGTTTGTATGGGTTTCCCATAATAGGGGATAAAAGTGTATATATATATATATGGGGCTTAACTTAAGTATTTCTTAAATACACAATTGTCTACTTCAGTTGACGCTCAAGAAACCCTACAGCCCAAAAAAATTAAAAAAACTAAAGCACCTTACAAAAAGAAATGAGATCCCACCAAAAACATTTCATGTAAAATTGACGGCCAAGACTCACATTCTCATAACGCTTTCGCTGTAAAAAAGTTATCAGATCCCAGGAAAAGCCAAGCCCCTAAGCCCCGACTTTACTAACCCCACCACCTTGGTTTAAAAAGTATGGCATCAACTGGCTTCAAGCCCCTAAACCCGGAGTTTACTAACCCTACACCTTTGTTTCAAAAGTATGGCTTGGCCGTTTCATAGACTACCGTAAATAAGTCTAGCGGACTGTCCGGCCTATATCGTAAGGAATTAAGTTTATAAGTATATATTATCAAAGACATAAACTTAGTTTCTTGATACCATATGGGCCAGACGGTCCGTTGGACTTATTTACGGTACTCTATGAAACGGCCAAGCCATACTTTTGAAACAAAGGTGTAGGGTTAGTAAACTCCGGGTTTAGGGGCTTGAAGCCAGTTGATGCCATACTTTTTAAACCAAGGTGGTGGGGTTAGTAAAGTCGGGGCTTAGGGGCTTGGCTTTTCCTGGGATCTGATAACTTTTTTACAGCGAAAGCGTTATGAGAATGTGAGTCTTGGCCGTCAATTTTACATGAAATGTTTTTGGTGGGATTAATTGATCTGTCAATGCATGCCGCATTGATAAGTTGTGGTTGTTTTCATTTAGATGTTACTTAATAATTAATGAAATTGATTTGGTTTTGATTCATATCATTTTATAGGTACTCGATAAAGATAGTGATACTTAATTACTTTAATAACAACATAGGATATTTTGTGGTAGTGCATAGGGAATGCAACGGTTAACCGTATTTGTATGAAAATAACCGGTCGGAAAATAACCGGTTTTTCTCCATACAAAAATAACCGATTGTGCTCCCTAGTAGTGCAGCTTCACTACCACTGACTTGCCTCAACGAGGGCAAATATTTGCCCTAGTAGGCAGCTTCACTACCACTGCCTTGCCTCAACGAGGGCAAATATTTGCCCTAGTAGGCAGCTTCACTACCACTGACTTGCCTCAACGAGGGCAAATGTTTGCCCTAGTAGGCAGCTTCACTACCACTGACTTGCCTCAACGAGGGCAAATATTTGCCCTAGTAGGCAGCTTCACTACCACTGCCTTGCCTCAACGAGGGCAAATATTTGCCCTAGTAGGCAGCTTCACTACCACTGACTTGCCTCAACAAGGGCAAATATTTGCCCTAGTAGCCAGCTTCACGACCACTGACTTGCCTCAACGAGGGCAAATAATTGCCCTAGTAGGCAGCTTCACGACCACTGACTTGCCTCAACAAGGGCAAATATTTGCCCTAGTAGGCAGCTTCACGACCACTGACTTGCCTCAACGAGAGCAAATAATTGCCCTAGTAGGCAGCTTCACTAGCACTGACTTGCCTCAACGAGGGCAAATATTTGCCCTAGTAGCCAGCTTCACGACCACTGACTTGCCTCAACGAGGGCAAATAATTGCCCTAGTAGGCAGCTTCATGACCACTGACTTGCCTCAACAAGGGCAAATATTTGCCCTAGTAGGCAGCTTCACGACCACTGACTTGCCTCAACGAGAGCAAATAATTGCCCTAGTAGGCAGCTTCACTAGCACTGACTTGCCTCAACGAGGGCAAATATTTGCCCTAGTCGGCAGCTTCACGACCACTGACTTGCCTCAACGAGAGCAAATATTTGCCCTAGTAGGCAGCTTCAATACCACTGACTTGCCTCAACGAGGGCAAATATTTGCCCTAGTAGGCAGCTTCACTACCATTGACTTTCCTCAACGAGGGCAAATATTTGCCCTAGTAGGCAGCTTCACGACCACTGACTTGCCTCAACGAGAGCAAATATTTGCCCTAGTAGGCAGCTTCAATACCACTGACTTGCCTCAACTAGGGCAAATATTTGCCCTAGTAGGCAGCTTCACTACCACTGACTTGCCTCAACGAGGGCAAATATTTGGGCGTCATGGATATTTTCTATGTACCATTTAAATATGTACGCATTATTATTATTTATTTTATTTATCTTACGGCTAAAACAATGTCCCACAAAACCAGTGGCTGGTTTAACTGTGGGATGTCTTTAGGGAAGCTTTAGGTAGGTACATAAGTATATTACGGTAGTAGTGTAAAAAAGTTATATTTTTTAACATTATTTTGTTTTTCCTTATTTGGCTTTCGTTTTATTTCTTCCGGCAAACTATTATAAAGTACGCGATGCATTTCTTTAGGGATCTATCCCCAAAGTAATTGTTTACCCTTGGTAACAATAGTTTTCTGGAAGTCATAAACTAGGTATTAAGTTGAAATCAATATGGGTATGTAATGCATATATTTATAATCATCCTCGATATTGCAGCATCGGACATATCGCATTGAAATTAACAAAATAATGAGGTAATTAGAGGTTTACTTGAGTGAACGGAAGGTGCTAGATTTATGAAGGCCGAGTTCACAGAACCGCATGGTCGGTTAGTGTTGCACACTGTACAGTCAGGTGCAAAAAAGATTCATGTAATGTCTCATTTTTAATGTGGGTCACACCCTCACACCAGAATAGGTAGAAAGACCAAAGCTCAGAAAAATTGGGCAAGTGCGAGTCCGACTCGTGCATGAAGGGTTCCGTACCGTTCCGTATCTATAACAAGTTTGTTATATGGGAGCCCCCCTTAAATATTTATTTTATTTTATTTTTAGTATTTGTTGTTATAGCGGCAATAGAAATACATCATCTGTGAAAATTTCAACTGTCTAGCTATCACCGTTCTTGAGATACAGCCTGGTGACAGACGCACGGACGGACGGACGGACAGCGAAGTCTCAGAAATAGGGTCCCTGGTTTTTACCCTTTGGGTACGGAACCCTAAAACAAGAAAAAAATCGTAAGGTTATCGGCGTTTGGGTGGGTAATACAGAGGTGCCGGGTTCGATACCCGGTTTCTTCGAACAGGTTACGCATTTAAATTTTTCTTTGAGCTTAGATTTTTGCATCAATGGTTTAAGATAAATATATTTACGCGATTAGTCCGTTAAACAATACTCCACTGTATTTGTACACGCGTAACACGTCGCTGTTGAAAAATGTGACCTAGTTTAGTTACTTATGTTTTTATTGTTTTAATATTTAATATATATGTTAGATTGTAAGGTATTTATCTATGGGCCTTTGATGCCTGAAATAAATAAATTATTATTATATTATTATTATTATGTTTCTTTTTATTTTATTTTTCTCGGCTTTATAATCACCGATACTGTTATAAATACACGGGCCTAAGCCAAGCAGTTATTTGTAGATTGTTAAATCCTGCCGCAGTCTGTATTGTTTGCTGATTAAAGTTTTATTAGATATTTTTGAACGAAGTTTTGTAACTGGTTGAAGTATATATGTGATTTGGTCTACACTTATATTATTAAATTACTGTTACAAATCCAGTCAGATACTATCGGTAAAATACCTATATCCTATATTACTATGCAGCGACGGCGGTGGGTGGAAGAGCAAAATCAATACTCATAATTAACACAAATTATAACGGGTCTAACGCGATATTTCTTATTTACCTTCATAATCTAACGTTTCGGCGGGGTTGCACACGCCGTGGTCTCAGATGTACTGGTGAAACAGCGAGTTGTTACTGGAGCTGTCGGCCAAATGTAGTACTACCCGACGAAAATGTCTAATAAAATGGATGGGTAGGAAAATAAATGTTCGACTACCACCCATTTATTTGCTAATTATTGTCACCGGTCCGACACACAACACTCACAACATCCGCGCACAGATTCGAAGATATATCCCGCGGTTTAAACTTTTTAATCACTGGTCCCCAAGTTTGCGATAAATTAAAACCATCTTCCCGGTTGAAATTCTTCTTCATAGACCTAAGACTGTTCATTCACCCAAACTATATGGTTTGCCAAAAGTACATAAATCAAATGTACCGTTGCGACCGATTGTTAGTCAGATCGGTTCACCTTCGTATGATTTGGCAAAACATGTAGCAGGGGTGTTGCAGACGTTGGTCGGTAAGACGTCATCGTACGTGAAAGATTCTCGCCATTTCGTTGAGATCATTGAAGGCATAAAGTTGGAACCGGATGAGATTATGGTAAGTTTCGATGTGGAGTCGCTATTTACCAATGTTCCATTGAGAGAATGCCTCAATATTTTCAGGGAAAAGCTACAGGACAATCTGATGTCTGAGAAGTATGTCACGCTTCTAGAGCACTGCCTAGATGGCAACTACTTTCTTTACCACGGCCAGTATTTTCTTCAGATCGACGGAGTGGCGATGGGTAGCCCAGTGGCACCAGTAATTGCCAATAACTGGATGGAATACTTTGAAGAAATGGCATTAAATTCCGGTCCATCCGTAATAAGGCTGTGGAAAAGGTATGTGGATGACGTTTTCAGTGTCGTGAAGGGAGATGAGGCCACTGTTAGGCAGTTTGTCGAACACCTGAACTCTATCCACCAAAAGGTAAATTTCACCTATGAAGTGGAATGTGACAGAACACTACCCTTCTTAGATGTGAAAGTAATGGCCAGAGCGGACGGCACGTTGGCGCACACGGTGTACAGGAAGCCTACACACACAGACAGGTACTTGCAAGCCTCTTCACATCACCACCCGAAGCACCTGCAATCTGTAGTCACGTCGCTAGTAAATAGGGCACGGGACTTATGTGACCTTGAACACGTAGACGAGGAGCTAGCCCACGTTAACAATGTGCTACAGAGAAACGGGTATAAGAGGAACATGCAACAGAGCCCGAAGAAAAGGAATAAGCATCCGGAGGTCAGCAGACAGCCTGCATTTTTACCATACGTGAAAGGGATAACGTATAAAGTTGGAGCAGTACTAAAGAAATACTCCATTAAGACTGTATACACGCCGTTATCCAAAGTAGCAAATTTCTTGCGCAGCCCAAAGGATGTTATACCTTTCCAAAATCCCGGTGTGTACAAGATAGAATGTAGCTGTGGAAGTTCGTATATTGGCCAAACTAAGCGGAGTGTTCAGGAAAGGGTGAAAGAACACATAGTAGCAGTCAAAAATCGCCAAATACAAAAATCTGCAATAGCTGAACATTTATTAACATCTGGAACGAATCACTGGATCGAGTTGCACAAACCGAAAATTCTTTCCACAGAAAAGCACTATTATCCACGGATGGTAAGGGAAGCAATTGAAATCAAGAAACACCCAAAGAATTTCAACCGGGAAGATGGTTTTAATTTATCGCAAACTTGGGGACCAGTGATTAAAAAGTTTAAACCGCGGGATATATCTTCGAATCTGTGCGCGGATGTTGTCAGTGTTGTGTGTCGGACCGGTGACAATAATTAGCAAATAAATGGGTGGTAGTCGAACATTTATTTTCCTACCCATCCATTTTATTAGACATTTTCGTCGGGTAGTACTACATTTGGCCGACAGCTCCAGTAACAACTCGCTGTTTCACCAGTACATCTGAGACCACGGCGTGTGCAACCCCGCCGAAACGTTAGATTATGAAGGTAAATAAGAAATATCGCGTTAGACCCGTTATAATTTGTGTTAATTATGAGTACAAACCGCGAGAGTATAAAGTGTCATAAAATCAATACTGTTTAATATTATTTGATAACATTACGGTATGATGATGTTATGGTGATGAGTCCACCCGCCCCACCGCCGCCGCCACATTCATTCCTCCGCTCCACGCGAGTTACTGGTGGTACTGAGTACCTACTTTCGTGATATATCTACATAAAAGAAAAACTATGATATGACGATGAATGTGTGTGTAGATAAAGTAGTGTATGCAACTGTACATAATTATAATTAGGATTTAAAAACTCGCGTGATTCTGTTATGAACGCTCGTGTTTTAAGACCTTTATGTAACAGTTGCATAAACTACTATGAAATCCCTATCCGACACCTCCGCAATAACAATACAAAACAATTTTGTATATGGAGGTAGGAATCTTCGGCCTGATAGTCTATCTTTCACCACCAATTCCACACGCAGGGTTTGCTTCTCCGCGAGATGGACTGACGACCTTATTACGGTCACATGAATCCGATGGGAGCAGAAGGAACACGAACCCGACCGATGGAGTGCCCAGGCATAGATGCGATGACGATGATACATAAAAATGGCGCCGACAAGGTTAAACCGCGGCCGCAGACATAAGCTGTTGAGCCTGTTATTTTTTTAATATATATAAGATTATAATTCGCAAATAATAATCGACTCATAATCACGATCACGACTTAACAACTGGCGGATCAGGAAGTGTTTAAGACAAAATTACATAATGCTATGACAGCTATAAATTAAGAATCGCCGTTATAGATTTGGCATTTGATTTTATTCTAGTTGCTTCTTAGTATGTGGTTTTTCCTGTTTCGCGGCTTTTATATTATTCGGTTTACTGACCTATAAATTTAAATACATTAAATATTTTTCACTTCTCCTTCTCAAATGGTACGTTATTTTAGCTTCATGAAGCAGGGATAAAATAATACTTGTCGCCCCTATGGTTTAAATGGAAACCATAGGGGCTGAAAGTATTACTTTAGTATTAGTATTATTATATAATAATTTATATGGAAATTAAAAAGAAATCTTGTCAGCGGCCAGCTATATACTAGATAGGGATAATTAAAAAGTACCTAGCCCACCTGTTCAGATCGGTGGCATGCATATAATAAAAAAAACGATAAGTTTTTTTTAAGTTATTGTACTTACTTACAATTTTTTTATTCGGAATCCTAAAATTACAATTCTTCATTTAATTCATATTTAAACATTTATTGTAAACTAGCTTTTACCCGCGACTACGTACGCGTGGAACTTGATAAAATGGATTATTAAAAGCGCCTAAGCAAATGTAAGAGCAATTGTGCTTTTGGTCTAATAATTACATTTCCTACAGGGTCACCAACAGAAATGGTCACTCACTTTTCAATCTTTTTAGGTATAATTTCCATGATGAAAACTATCCTATGTCCTTCCTCGTATCTTAAACTATCTGTATGCCAAATTTCATCAAAATCGATTCAGCGGTTTAAGCATGAAGAGGTAACAGACAGACAGACACACTTTCGCATTTATAATATTAGTATGGATTAATTAATACAACGTACCTAGTTATATGGACTTTAGCTTAAATAAATAAATCTAAATGGTTTAAATACGAAACTACGAAATGTAAGTTTAGTATTACGAAAATTTTTACCGTAGAGGTCAGTTTTTATTGACTTGTACAATAAAACAAATTTAATAAATATTTTATCCTGATTAAAAATATTCAATGACAAAATAAATTAAAAAATTTGAAAGATTTTGCATTCATACACTGCAGTTAAAAGGCACAGTTAATAGACGTATAATATTTACTATCTATAATGGTCTCAGACGTTTCCCAAATCTTAAAATTGTCTATGCTCGCTTTGTCGTAATTTAAAACAATTAAAGTGCCAAATCTACAAAAAAAAAACCGGCCAAGTGCGAGTCGGACTCGCGCACCGAGGGTTCCGTACAAACACTTTCCATCCCTAAGTGTTTAAGTTAAGTTTGCACCTGGTATGTATAGCGCCCCATATAAATTAGGTGCAAACTTGCAAAGTAAGGTATTAAAAAAAAACTACTTACTAGATCTCGTTCAAAACAATTTTCGTTGGTAGTTTTTATAGTAATGTACATCATATGTTTTTTTCAGATTTTTCATTTTCTTATTTTAGAAGTTAGAGGGGGGGGGGACCAACTTTTTTCCACTTTGGAAGCGTCTGTCACGCAAACTATTCGGTTTAGAAAAAAAATATTTTAGAAACCTCGATATCATTTTTGAAGACCTATCCATAGATACCCCACAAGTATGTGTTTGATGAAAAAAAAAAATTTCAATTTCAGTTCTAAGTATGGGGAGCCCCCAATATTTATTATTATTTTTTTATTTTTGCATCAAAATCTTAATGCGGTTCACAGAATACATCTACCTACCAAGTTTCAACAGTATAGCTCTTATAGTTTCGGAAAAAAATGGCTGTGACATACGGACGGACAGACGGACAGACAGACAGACAGACAGACAGACATGACGAATCTATAAGGGTTCCGTTTTTTGCCATTTGGCTACGGAACCCTAAAAATACAGTAAGCACATTGATTTATAGGTTTTTTTTTTTACGCCAAAGTGTAAAGCAGAGTGTTTAACACATGGCTAAAAGCCATTATCTCACTAGCTCACTTCGTTCGCTCATCCAAATAATCACTTCATGTCATAATGACTTATTTTAGTACCTTGTCAAACAATCTGTAATATATATTAGACGTAAAATTATGCGAAACAAAACATAATTATTATATCATTTCGCTTCGCTCGGGTGCAATGCTGATAAATTATGCATGTTGTATTATACATATAAACCTTCCTCGTGAATCAATCTATTTCAAATAAACCGCATCAAAATCCGTTGCGTAGTTAATACGACATGGCCAGAACCGGGCCATCTACCTGTTGTATCGAATTAGTACTACCGTAAAACTACCCAACTATAGTCCAGTCCACACAACTATGGTCCCATTTTATACGAAAATTACTCGTTAATATATGACAACGGTTACTACCGGCTTACAAGCCGCTGGTTTACAACTATACATGTAATACAAGTTCGTACATCTAGCGATCTCTTTCAGGAAGTCGTTGTCAATGTATTCATGAAAATACTCTACCGGGTAACGGACAGGTTTCACTGGTAGCGAGGTGTAATTATGTGGCTTATCCGTAAACAGAGCTCGCTTCCATGTTCGACTTCGAGGTGCGGGTGCTGATATGGATCTTCCACTGCGTACATTTCCCCTTGTGCAGATAAATCTACATCTGCCTATTCGAACCTTTCTAGGTATAGATGCCGACCTACCTCGACCTGGTCGTCTACTTAGCTCCGATTTGCAGCGGCGAAATAGGTGGCGCTGATAATGTCCCTAGTGGTGGAGTCGCTGGTCGCGGAGAAGGAGGTGGAGAAGAAGCTCGTGGCGAACTTAGGGAAGAACGTGACCGTGGCCTTACTTCATGCCGAGTATAAATTTCTTCTTCCGAGAGCAAGTGTCATCATCACTGGCTAAGTTATCGAAAAAATTAGGCACATCTTCAAATCGTCTTCATCTAAATCTTTAATTTCTGACAAGTTTCCGTCTTCGAGCAGATCTTATAGTATTTTATCGGTCAACGGAGCTCCGAAAATAAGCAAAACATCCCGATTAGCAAGCCAAGCATGTAAATTATATAAGTTATACCCACTAAACCAACATCACAGAACACAACCGAAACCCCATGATCGTGAGAGTTCAATTATACGCAATGCAACCGAAATCGCACGATCGTGATAGGTACTTTAAATTCAAAAACCAATTGCACATATGAATTTCATTCGAATTAATGTAGAATAATAAAAATATATCACACACAAGTACTTTTTGCAATCCGATAGTAAATTACGAAGATATTTGCTGGTAATTAGTAAAAAAAAACACTTACGATAGTGAACTCGACGTTCAAAGAATACTGCCATCCCCCACGCCACGTCAAGGAGTCTGACGAGTCCCGCGTACGCATGAGCCTTCTGTATTTTTTTTTTCTCATTCTAGCATAGCCGCACGATCGATCGCCATCGGTTGGGTTCGCAAAAGCGGTTCGCCATACGCGAAATATTTTTAAAAAATCAACACTCACGATCGTTACAAGTCGGGTGTAAAGGGATAAATAAAATGACCGCCAAAATGCAGTCATAAAAACCGGCCAAGTGCGAGTCGGACTCGCGCACCGAGGGTTCCGTACAAACACTTTCCATCCCTAAGTGGTTAAGTTAAGTTTGCACCTGGTATGTATAGCGCCCCATATAAATTAGGTGCAAAGTTAGGTATTAATAGGTATTAAAAAAAAACTACTTACTAGATCTCGTTCAAAACAATTTTCGTTGGTAGTTTTTATAGTAATGTACATCATATGTTTTTTTTAGATTTTTCATTTTCTTATTTTAGAAGTTAGAGGGGGGGGGACCAACTTTTTTCCACTTTGGAAGCTTCTGTCACGCAAACTATTCGGTTTAGAAAAAAAATGTTTTAGAAACCTCGATATCATTTTTGAAGACCTATCCATAGATACCCCACACGTATGTGTTTGATGAAAAAAAAATTTTTGCGTTTCAGTTCTAAGTATGGGGAGCCCCTAATATTTATTATTATTTTTTTATTTTTGCATCAAAATCTTAATGCGGTTCACAGAATACATCTACCTACCAAGTTTCAACAGTATAGCTCTTATAGTTTCGGAAAAAAATGGCTGTGACATACGGACGGACAGACAGACAGACAGACATGACGAATCTATAAGGGTTCCGTTTTTTGCCATTTGGCTACGGAACCCTAAAAACCATACTTTGCGCGGACGTAAAAAAATTGGCTGTGAATCTTTTACATTTTTGGGTTCTCGTTTATAAACAACCGTCAACATATGAAGAAGAAATATTAAATATTAGGATATGAAACATATGAAATCATTCTCAAGAACATTAATAGTCCTACTTCGAAATGAATTCTGAATTCTTTGTTATGCGGACTGCATCCTACACTATGTATTTAGGGGTTAAATAAACAGATAATTAATTGAATTAAAATCGGACGAGAGATTGTATTACTGATTGAAACGGAAAGTTGACCTAAATAGGTACATTAAGACTTGATATATATGTAGTAGGTGGATGCATCTCATATTTTAGAAAAACAATTGATATATTTTCATATGACCGAACATACATTTGGTAGAATTTTCTAGCGTATAATCAACGTTTCTTAGAATGATTATGCTTCTTTCATATATTATCGTTATTTCGTAAAAGCACAATTATTTAGTAGAAAGTCATTTCTAATAATAATCATTTGATAGAATTGAAATAGAATGCACTATAAGTGCCTATAATATACTTTTCATTTTGCCCGTAAAACAAATATACTAATATTGCCGGAGCTACGGCAGAGTCGGCGGTGCGTAACTTTCTATTTAATATTTATTATATTAAGTGATATAATATTTATTATACGAAACAAGCAATATGTCAAGTGTTGCTACTTATAACATATGAAAATATATGAACAGATTTTCTACGAAATGATAATTCTACTCGGATCAGTTGATCCATCTATGTGTTGAAAATACGTATATATCATACGTGCTCGATAGGTACTGTTTTTCAAAGAACTATCACACACCCAGAGTTATGGGTGAGCAAATAGTTAAAAATGATAGTTTTAGGTTTCGTGGTAGGTAATAAAATAACTTGTGTAAAAAGAACACTTTTTTCATTTCTTTTTCTTTCTTCATTTCGGTTTTTTTTTTCATAGTTTTCCAAACTCAAAAAGAAAAACCGACTATTTCTCTATCAGCACATAGAAACATTAAAGTTCTTGAACTTACAAGCAACCTCGAAGCGACCTCGATGTTTCGGTTGAACGCATTGCGTGCATTATGAATTCAAGTTTAAATCTATCCTAAACAACACACTTACTACAACGAGTTAAAGTAAGTATTTGAACGGTTTTAGATGTTTTAAAGATCGCACATGTACTATTACGTGAGTCATTATTATTACGACTACGGTGTGCTTGGGGTTTTTCTTTATGTTATATGGGATTTAGACAGGGAAGTGTGGGAAAAAAGAGAAGGTGGCCTTTGTCCAGCAATGGAACAGTACAGGCAGACATACAATATTAATAAATATAAAAAGGATGGCATATAGGACCTGGCCACATCACCACGGCACGGCGCCGTCATCGTGAAACGGCGCGGCGTCGTGGTTTTTACGGTGGTTTTACCTATATACGCTGATACCGTAAATATCCACAAGGCCGCGCCGATTAACGGCGACGGCGTCGTGCCGTGGTGATGTGGCCAGGCACATATATAATACAAAAAAAATACTTTACGTTATGAAAGGAAAGAAAAAATAGAAATGAATCTCCAAAATTACGTAAATTTAATAAAATGTGATACAAATATGATTAACATTTTCATTTTATTAAAAATGCTTAATATGGTCTTTATAATGTCACCAGATGACACATCTTATTTTATACATAGTTAAATATTTGCATCTATTACGGTGTAATATATCGATAAATAACATGGAAAATTATAATTTTAACAGCAAAACATGCGCCATCGTATAAATAAGCTATTAATGTTTTTCGTGATGTATGAATGATTTGCATACTCAGTACCGTAAAACTACCCAACTATAGTCCAGTCCACACAACTATGGTCCCATTTTATACGAAAATTACTCGTTAATATATGACAACTATAACGAATAAACTAGGTAAAGTGAACAACATAATTAAACAAACTTAAATAAAAACGTATAAAATCGATGATAGAATATGGATTATGATAAAAATAAACGAGTTTTGTTTTGGACCATAGTTGAATGATTGGACTTGTTTGTTTGTTTGATTGATTGGATTGAGTTGGGTAGTTTTACGGTACTGAGTATGCAAATCATTCATACATCACGAAAAACATTAATAGCTTATTTATACGATGGCGCATGTTTTGCTGTTAAAATTATAATTTTCCATGTTATTTATCGATATATTACACCGTAATAGATGCAAATATTTAACTATGTATAAAATAAGATGTGTCATCTGGTGACATTATAAAGACCATATTAAGCATTTTTAATAAAATGAAAATGTTAATCATATTTGTATCACATTTTATTAAATTTACGTAATTTTGGAGATTCATTTCTATTTTTTCTTTCCTTTCATAACGTAAAGTATTTTTTTTGTATTATATATGTGCCTGGCCACATCACCACGGCACGACGCCGTCGCCGTTAATCGGCGCGGCCTTGTGGATATTTACGGTATCAGCGTATATAGGTAAAACCACCGTAAAAACCACGACGCCGCGCCGTTTCACGATGACGGCGCCGTGCCGTGGTGATGTGGCCAGGTCCTATATGCCATCCTTTTTATATTTATTAATATTGTATGTCTGCCTGTACTGTTCCATTGCTGGACAAAGGCCACCTTCTCTTTTTTCCCACACTTCCCTGTCTAAATCCCATATAACATAAAGAAAAACCCCAAGCACACCGTAGTCGTAATAATAATGACTCACGTAATAGTACATGTGCGATCTTTAAAACATCTAAAACCGTTCAAATACTTACTTTAACTCGTTGTAGTAAGTGTGTTGTTTAGGATAGATTTAAACTTGAATTCATAATGCACGCAATGCGTTCAACCGAAACATCGAGGTCGCTTCGAGGTTGCTTGTAAGTTCAAGAACTTTAATGTTTCTATGTGCTGATAGAGAAATAGTCGGTTTTTCTTTTTGAGTTTGGAAAACTATGAAAAAAAAAACCGAAATGAAGAAAGAAAAAGAAATGAAAAAAGTGTTCTTTTTACACAAGTTATTTTATTACCTACCACGAAACCTAAAACTATCATTTTTAACTATTTGCTCACCCATAACTCTGGGTGTGTGATAGTTCTTTGAAAAACAGTACCTATCGAGCACGTATGATATATACGTATTTTCAACACATAGATGGATCAACTGATCCGAGTAGAATTATCATTTCGTAGAAAATCTGTTCATATATTTTCATATGTTATAAGTAGCAACACTTGACATATTGCTTGTTTCGTATAATAAATATTATATCACTTAATATAATAAATATTAAATAGAAAGTTACGCACCGCCGACTCTGCCGTAGCTCCGGCAATATTAGTATATTTGTTTTACGGGCAAAATGAAAAGTATATTATAGGCACTTATAGTGCATTCTATTTCAATTCTATCAAATGATTATTATTAGAAATGACTTTCTACTAAATAATTGTGCTTTTACGAAATAACGATAATATATGAAAGAAGCATAATCATTCTAAGAAACGTTGATTATACGCTAGAAAATTCTACCAAATGTATGTTCGGTCATATGAAAATATATCAATTGTTTTTCTAAAATATGAGATGCATCCACCTACTACATATATATCAAGTCTTAATGTACCTATTTAGGTCAACTTTCCGTTTCAATCAGTAATACAATCTCTCGTCCGATTTTAATTCAATTAATTATCTGTTTATTTAACCCCTAAATACATAGTGTAGGATGCAGTCCGCATAACAAAGAATTCAGAATTCATTTCGAAGTAGGACTATTAATGTTCTTGAGAATGATTTCATATGTTTCATATCCTAATATTTAATATTTCTTCTTCATATGTTGACGGTTGTTTATAAACGAGAACCCAAAAATGTAAAAGATTCACAGCCAATTTTTTTACGTCCGCGCAAAGTATGGTTTTTAGGGTTCCGTAGCCAAATGGCAAAAAACGGAACCCTTATAGATTCGTCATGTCTGTCTGTCTGTCTGTCCGTCCGTATGTCACAGCCATTTTTTTCCGAAACTATAAGAGCTATACTGTTGAAACTTGGTAGGTAGATGTATTCTGTGAACCGCATTAAGATTTTGATGCAAAAATAAAAAAATAATAATAAATATTAGGGGCTCCCCATACTTAGAACTGAAACGCAAAAATTTTTTTTTCATCAAACACATACGTGTGGGGTATCTATGGATAGGTCTTCAAAAATGATATCGAGGTTTCTAAAACATTTTTTTTCTAAACCGAATAGTTTGCGTGACAGAAGCTTCCAAAGTGGAAAAAAGTTGGTCCCCCCCCCTCTAACTTCTAAAATAAGAAAATGAAAAATCTAAAAAAAACATATGATGTACATTACTATAAAAACTACCAACGAAAATTGTTTTGAACGAGATCTAGTAAGTAGTTTTTTTTTAATACCTATTAATACCTAACTTTGCACCTAATTTATATGGGGCGCTATACATACCAGGTGCAAACTTAACTTAACCACTTAGGGATGGAAAGTGTTTGTACGGAACCCTCGGTGCGCGAGTCCGACTCGCACTTGGCCGGTTTTTATGACTGCATTTTGGCGGTCATTTTATTTATCCCTTTACACCCGACTTGTAACGATCGTGAGTGTTGATTTTTTAAAAATATTTCGCGTATGGCGAACCGCTTTTGCGAACCCAACCGATGGCGATCGATCGTGCGGCTATGCTAGAATGAGAAAAAAAAAATACAGAAGGCTCATGCGTACGCGGGACTCGTCAGACTCCTTGACGTGGCGTGGGGGATGGCAGTATTCTTTGAACGTCGAGTTCACTATCGTAAGTGTTTTTTTTTACTAATTACCAGCAAATATCTTCGTAATTTACTATCGGATTGCAAAAAGTACTTGTGTGTGATATATTTTTATTATTCTACATTAATTCGAATGAAATTCATATGTGCAATTGGTTTTTGAATTTAAAGTACCTATCACGATCGTGCGATTTCGGTTGCATTGCGTATAATTGAACTCTCACGATCATGGGGTTTCGGTTGTGTTCTGTGATGTTGGTTTAGTGGGTATAACTTATATAATTTACATGCTTGGCTTGCTAATCGGGATGTTTTGCTTATTTTCGGAGCTCCGTTGACCGATAAAATACTATAAGATCTGCTCGAAGACGGAAACTTGTCAGAAATTAAAGATTTAGATGAAGACGATTTGAAGATGTGCCTAATTTTTTCGATAACTTAGCCAGTGATGATGACACTTGCTCTCGGAAGAAGAAATTTATACTCGGCATGAAGTAAGGCCACGGTCACGTTCTTCCCTAAGTTCGCCACGAGCTTCTTCTCCACCTCCTTCTCCGCGACCAGCGACTCCACCACTAGGGACATTATCAGCGCCACCTATTTCGCCGCTGCAAATCGGAGCTAAGTAGACGACCAGGTCGAGGTAGGTCGGCATCTATACCTAGAAAGGTTCGAATAGGCAGATGTAGATTTATCTGCACAAGGGGAAATGTACGCAGTGGAAGATCCATATCAGCACCCGCACCTCGAAGTCGAACATGGAAGCGAGCTCTGTTTACGGATAAGCCACATAATTACACCTCGCTACCAGTGAAACCTGTCCGTTACCCGGTAGAGTATTTTCATGAATACATTGACAACGACTTCCTGAAAGAGATCGCTAGATGTACGAACTTGTATTACATGTATAGTTGTAAACCAGCGGCTTGTAAGCCGGTAGTAACCGAAAGCAGCGGCTAGAAACGAATAACCAGCCGCTTGATACCGGGTAGATACCCGACTTGAGCATCAAATAAAGAAATTATTTTTATTACATTTTTTTTTGTTAAACTCTTATTTTTGTTATACAGTAGCACTTATTATGTTCTTTTTTAAAAAAATAGACCCCGAAGACACCATTTGTACCTACTAATTTACTTAATTCAGATACGAAAAGTAAACTATGAAACAACGTTTGTGTTCAGGTGGCGGTGTATGAAAATTATAAGAATAAAGGTAGCTAAATCAGTTTATTTTGGATCTAATCATCATTGTAAACCAAACGCGGGAATCTCGCGCGGCAGGATAAATGCGTGTGGGGGGCTGAGGGGTGCGCGGGGCATGCGGGGATGAGTGCGCGAGGCTCGTTGCGTTGGTGCATTATAGAAATACAACTACATAAATGCTTACTATTACTAGGTTACTGATAAATACCTATTTCCAATTCATCTCACAAATAAATTATTAAAATAGTCCTATTCCACTGCTCTTTCACATTTTGTAAGAGAATTTTGAGTTTTTAACACTTAATACAGATGCAAATGTCATTGTTTATGTCTATTTATGATAAATAGATCCTATAGTAAATAAATGAAAAGAAAAATAACAAAAACAAACATTGAATCGTGTGAATATGTCAATGAAATGTAAGCAGCCGTTTCCAGCCGCTTGTTATCGCTAGAAATGATAATAAGCCAAATAAGCCGTTTCTAGCCGCTGGGCTAGAAATGTTAGCAACCAGCTTCGCATCTATAATTACATGCGATAAACAGGCGTAGAATTAAAAACGACCGCCCATGAAATCTGCAAGCTTTTTTCCATTCATCTAGTTATGAAAAGTATAATTTTGTTGATTATTTTTCCGACCCAAATATCGACCAATAGAATTGCACCATTCGACGTCACGTGGTACAACCTACATGGTATTATACTGATAATTTTTTGAAAATTTTCTCTGGTCGTTGCTAACGCCACACGTCAAACTGACAGGTTGAATTCAATTGTGAAAATTGGAGATTTTGCATGAAAATAATCCCCCGAATACCACACGAGCTTCAAAATTATCTGGCATTTCCCTCAAGGTTCCCTGCAAACAAATAAAGTCGTCAAGTTTTTCAGGAAAAATCACTCGCGCTTCGCGCTTGTGATTTTTTAACCTGAAAAACTTGACTCCTTCATTTGTTTGCAACGAACCTATCGGGAAAATACCCGATAATTTTGAAGCTCTTGTGGTATTATAAGTGATTATTTTATAATTGTGCCTGAGAAATTGCTGTAATTTAGTGCGTAAATTATAAGTAACTTAGTTTTATTTTTATAACTGTGTTTTACTCATTGAAATTCCTCAATAACCGTTTAAATGTAACATTTATACACAATCACATCATGACCTCACGAACGTGCGAGTTACATATTATTCCTGAGCCACACGATCGTGAGGGTCTGATTGTGGAAGACCAGCTCAGTCAGGTTTTTTTTTGTATTTTTTCCTAGGCTCCTTATGAACTAATAATAAAGTTACGTAATGTCGCACGGAGCTGTTAAACATTTTTTTCTCTCGGGTGTAAAGGGTTATGTACGTAAAATTTCCTTTTTTATAATTTTATGAATAAATAGGTAGGTACTTAGTTTTTTTAGGGTTCCGTACCCAAAGGGTAAAAACGGGACCCTATTACTGAGACTTCGCTGTCCGTCCGTCCGTCCGTCCGTCTGTCACCAGGCTGTATCTCAAGAACGGTGATAGCTAGACAGTTGAAATTTTCACAGATGATGTATTTCTATTGGCGCTATAACAACAAATACTAAAACTTAAATAAAATAAATATTTAAGGGGGGTTCCCATACAACAAACTTGTTATAGATTGTATATATATATATATACTAGCATTAACCCGCGGCTTCGCACGCGTTCCTACACAATAAACGTTATCCTACGGGAACGATGCTCTTTTTTTCAGGATAAAAAGTGGACTATTAAAGTTAGGGTATAATCTGCTTATTCCTCATGCATATCCGTCTAGCCGTTTTATTGTTGAAAAGTTTGAATGCATTTATTACGGCTGCAGGAGGTTTCCCGATGACTACTCCAGTCTCGCCGCGCCACCCGCACTGGCCTTGACGACAATCGAAATGGCACCAAATACAAATTTAAACATCTATTAGGATAACGGGACTCATTCCATACCTCAAAAGCAAAAATAAATCCCTTATAGGATCACTTGTAGCTGTCTGTGAGTCCGTCTGTTACAACCGATTTGCTGCAAAACTACTGCACCGATTGAATTGCAATTAGGCACAAATGCTTTCAAGAATTTTCATGTCCACAAATGTCCCAAAAAAACATGAAAATGACACCCATATTCATATCACCCACAATCATAACATCATCGCACCGCCACATGGGGAATGGTATTTCACGTCCGCTACGTTGAGTTTTAAAATAATTGTTGTACCCGTAATCAGCGACCTGATAAATAATAAAAATAATACCCATGTTGATTTTTAGACTTTATCAACACATTTCCCCCTTTTAGGGCTTCAATTCTTGAAAGGCCTGAAAAGCGTGTTTACTCATATTCTTAGAAATACTCCTTTGAAGTTTCTAATAAAATAGTCTAATCTTGTTTCCCCATACAAACTTTGGATCTCTATTTCACCCCCTTTAGAAAAATCGTTTATTAGTGCGCCCCTATACCCTATAAGGAACCTACGTTCTAAATTTAGACTCTTTAGAATCAGCGGTTTGGGCTGTGCGTTTAAAAACGACACCCATATGTTTAGACATATTTAGACATTTCTACCCCATCGCACCATAACATGAGAGATGGTATTACACGTCCACCATGTTGAATTTTAAAATCGTTATTTTTTTAGTAATCAGCGACCCGATAATCCATAGAAACCAACTCTTCCCTCTTCCCCTTCCGGGATACAGGGTACCAAGTTATCTAATCTTGTAACGACACCCATATGTTTAGACATATTTAGACATTTCTACCCCATCGCACCCTAACATGAGAGATGGATTACACGTCCGCCATGTTGAATTTTAAAATCGTTCTTTTTTTTAGTAATCAGCGACCCGATAATCCATAGAAACCAACTCTTCCCTCTTCCCCTTCCGGGATACAGGGTACCAAGTTATCTAATCTTGTTTCCCCATACAAACTTTGGATCCCCATTTCACCCCCATAGGGGGTGAATTTAAAAAAAACCTTTCTTAGTGCACCCCTACACCTTATAAGGAGCCTACGTGCCAAATTTGGACTCTCTAGAACCAGCGGTTTAGTATTTAAACATTTCAACCCCATTTCACCCTAACGGGGGAGATGGTAATTCACGTCCGCCTCGTTGGATTTTAAAATCGTTGCGGTTTTGGTAATCAGCGACCCGATAAACCATAAAAACAATACCCATGTTGATTTTCAGACTTTGTCACCACATTTCTCCCTTTATGGGGTTGAATTTTCAAAAATTCTGAAACACGTGTTTACTCATTTATCGTTAGAAATACTCCTGTGAAGTTTCAAATAAAATAGTCTAACTAATCTTATTTCCCCATACAAACTTTGGACCCCCATTTCTCCCCTTTAAGGGGTGAATTTTGAAAAATTCTTTCTTAGTGCACCCCTACACCTTATAAGGAACCTACGTGCCAAATTTGGACTCTCTAGAACCAGCGGTTTATTATTTAGACATTTCAACCCCATTTCACCCCAACAGGGGAGATGGTAATTCACGTCCGCCACGTTGGATTTTAAAATCGTTGCGGTTTTCGTAATCAGCGACCCGATACCATAAAAACAATACCCATATTGATTTTCAGGCTTTGTCACCACATTTCTCCCTTTTAGGGGTTGAATTTTCAAAAAACCTGAAACACGTGTTTACTCATTTATCGTTAGAAATACCCCTGTGAAGTTTCAAATAAAATAATAATAACCAATCTTATTTCCCCATACAAACTTTGGAACCCCATTTCACCCCTTTAGGGGGTGAGTTTTGAAAAATCCTTTCTTAGCGGATGCCTACGTCATAACATCTACCTGCATGCCAAATTTCAGTCCGATCCGCCCAGTAGTTTGGGCTGTGCGTTGATAGATCACTATGTCAGTCAGTCAGTCAGTCAGTCAGTCACCTTTGAGTTTTATATATATAGATATATAGGTACGGAACCCTTCATGCGTGAGTCGGACTCGCACTTGCCCAATTTTTTATATTTGGTTTACCATAAAGCACCAAATATCTCGTCTTCATTAAAAACGAAAAATCATGATTTTAAGGGTAAATTACTCAGGTCAGGGTATGCGACTGGATCAACTGGTTCTGCGCAAAATTACGAGTAAATTTCCTGCCCACTGCTGATCCAAAGGTCCGGTGAAGGCCGACAACTTTCGTTTAATTGCATTTTGTTCCGAAATTTTATTTCCGGTTTTTATATTGTATTTACAATTTACAATAGCCACATTAATATCGTATGTTGGTAGAATTGGTAGTAATTTTTTGGAATTAAAATCCAGTGTTCGGATTAGGGTGTGTAATTTCCCGGGACTTCGTTAAGTAATATTAATATGGATATGACTTAATCCCGGGATTATAATCGTAAAGCTATGATAAAATATGTGTTTCGTTTTAAAATATTACCCATTTATAAAAAAACGGTTGATACTTATAATTATTAAAGGTATTATACCTGCATCTTATAAAGTCACTAACTCTAATAAAGACATACTTTACAAAAGCCTTGTAAAAGTTTATAGTCTATTGCCCAAAAACGCACTGCTAAACGATGTTATATAATATCACTAAAAAAGGGATAAAAAATTGCACATAGTCAGACCACGTTAACTCTTCCAACCATACTAAGTGAGTCAGTCTGTATGGTTTGACAGTTCATTTGCTTAGTGTCAGCTACCTCCATACCGAAATTAATCAAAATTGGTCCAGCCGTTTAAGTATGAAAAAGTAACAAACATACAAACACACACTCACAAACTTTCGCCTTCATAATATTAGTGTGATTATAAAATGCATTTATTTCAATAACTTTAAACTATTTTGACTACAACTTGTCAAACTATTTGTTAATTTATTTACTTATTACCAGTTATACCGCCCACTACGCTCTTATATTATCTTAATAGATACAAAAGTGCGTGAAGTAGGCTCGTGCGCACGCGTGATACATGGCAGCTGTCACAGCAGATGGATTATTCTGTCCCTGCGCATTATATACGTGTACAATAAACCTATTGACATCGCTAAGGTCAAGGCTCATTTTTGGAGGTAAGAACAAAAGACGGTGACGGATTGGGCCGAATTGAAAGTGAAATCGTAATTCGTAATTCTAATCTAACAAGTGTCGGTCCGGCCAAGGGATAGTGGCGCTACAAATAGCTTTCATATGACAATAATGAGCATACGTCATATATTAGCATTACCTATTAGTCATTTACCAAATTTAAGCATTGTTTAACGGAAAGCTGCACAACCCTTCGTTCTTCTTGCGAAATATTCAGTTCAATTCATTTATAAATTGACTTTCATCACTGCATAGTTTTGGCTTTATTATGAAAATTACAACTATATTATGAATAATGTTCCACCATGTATGAATGATCATTATTAAATGACATGCTTAATTAATCTAAAAAAAATGCCCTTTCATATTTGGGTTAAATTCCGTGCCGCTGTGATGTGTACATTACGATTCTCTCTTCAAAATTATCAATATGTTCGCTGTATTTTATCTATATATTTCGATTGTATTCTATAGCATGAATTATATGTCGAATTATATAAACTTCGACATATAATTCATGCCGACGCGACCTCTATAAAGCGTTATTTAACTAACGCCTTAGGTAATTTACTTTGTATTTATTGACTTAACACTATGCGCTACCCATCTCAAGTGATGTATCTGTCGCAGTCAAAAGTGTGAACTGGTCAAAAGGACTTTTAACCGACAGAAGCAGGCAAAACTGCTTTTGACTGAGCGTGTTGGTCTAAAGTAGTTTTGCCTGAAAATCATTGGTTAATAGTACTTTTGACTGTTACTATCAGTCAAAAGTACTTTCGACTGCAGGCACTTGACAAAAGCACTTTTGACTAATTCAGAGCAGATCCGACTCGGCCGGGTTAGGTTAGGTTAGTTTTTTTTATATCCCTGAAAAAAACGCTCCATTTGTTCAGTCAAAAGTACTATTAACCAATGATTTTCAGGCAAAACTACTTTTGACCAACACGCTCAGTCAAAAGCAGTTTTGCCTGTTTTTGTCGGTTAAAAGTCCTTGGAACCTAGATAATGGGTATTTCCAAAATACATCAACAGATTGCACGTGCGCACTGTATATGTCTGTCTGCCATAACACAAACCTACTAGAGCTTAACGTAGGACTCGATTTGTGTGAGGTTGACCGATAATTATTTATCTGTTCATTAAAGTTAAATAAAGCATATTGATAAAGTAACACATTTGTCAGATGTGCTTAAAATTGCGTCAAAACACTCACGTTGCCGCCCGTGTGCTAAATGCAACGTAATCGCATAAATATTCATAAAACTATGGCAATATTAATCATTTGCTATTGAAACTGACCGGAGTTCGGTTGATTACTTAAGCAATATCATCTGTTAAATAAATAAAGTATATACATAAGTAAATACCTAGTCTCTAGCTGTTACGAATGAAAACCTAATAAAAACCTGTAAGTTTCTTGTTTCAGAGAAAATAGTTAATTGGGAAGAAAACTAGCCAAGATCGAAGCAGATTTTTTGAAGTAATAATGCGGAAGGTAAAATTAAATAAGCTTATCAAATCATTGTCATAAACTTGGTAGTCCTGCGGACCCTGTCACGTGGTGACCAGATTCGCTTTCCTTAAAACAATATAAATTACGATGTATTTTTTACTTATTGAAAGGGCTTTGTCGTAGGGCAACCACATCGCCCCGATTGTTTTTAACCGGTTACAATACAGCCAAGTTAAGGAATACATAAAATAATCAAAAGTTTATCTAAGGGTGAAGCCAGACATGCGTAATTTCGGTCGCGCCATACTTAGAGTGACATGATCACGTGACATTGATGTATGGCGCGACCGAAATTACGCGACTCAAATTACGCTCGTGTGGCTTCACTCTAATAGAAAAGAAATCTGGTGTGCAAGCGTGTGTATGCGAGTGTGTGAGTATGTTTGTGTGTGTTAGAGCAGTACCATTAACATCTTCATTTTATGTCCAACGATTGTAATCACGATTAATGCTTGTACATCAAAGACAATGTGTTTTAAGTGTGACTCCGGCCTTGTTGTCAATAATTACGAATCATAAGTATAATCCTCAACCTCGCGCTAAATTATGAAATAATTTTAAAAATTCTTAAGGTTGCCTGACCAATACTTTACACTGATAAATATTATAATGCTCATTGTTACATTTGTTTTGCGAAACGGTTGACTACTAAATGACGATTAATATATAAATTTAAATTTATAAATAAGTATGAAGATAACATGATATCAGCTCATTTAATGTAAACAAATTATCGAATTTTGAATTGCTGATAATATTTTTGTAACACAAATATTTCCTGTCTAGTTAATACTTTCTATCATCTTGAAACAATTTATTTATTTGAGGAATAGTAATTATAACGAAAACAAACAGACCGAACCTATTCCCAAAGAATAATCTCTTCCAAGGAAACATAATAGAAAACCTGAAAATGTAGGTAAGTTAGTAGCTGTAAATCAGCAAATGCCTGCGAAAACACTTCTCCGAAACTTGGCCGTAGCTCGATCGTGTCCCGTATGGTAATAACAAAGCATATAAAAATTAAATAAGATAATAATAGATGCAGCTCTTGTAACGCCATATGAATCCTTCTTAGACTGTGTCACTACAGCCCATGTACATATTCGAAATTCGACCGTCATATAGTGCTATTCTGTACACTCCAGTTTACTTTGACAGGAGATCGAGAGGGACGGCTCTATTCAAAGTCGTAGAAGTAGACTTTCAGTTTTCTTTACAGGACCTATGACGTCACTATTATAAGCGAAAATGGCGGACAGCGTTTTAAGCATTTCAAAATACAGATTAAAGACCATATTTTCAAATTCAATTTCTTCAGCCATCGTTCACTTTTATGTAATGAAAAATATATATTTAGGTTTCCTTTGCTAAATACTATACGGAATAAACATCAGTTCATTACAATTTGACATGAGTCAACTAGCCTATTAGTTAATAAGTAGCCAAACTTGACCGACGCTCTACCGTGCCCGCATGGTGCATGTGCAAGATAACGAGCGACCTAAAATCACCGAAAACCTTGCGGGCCGCTCACTTCCGACGGGGCTCCGCCAAGGCGACAGAGTCACTCCTACCGAATTATGATTGCCTGGTACTTCGGACTTAAAGGGCACGACACAGGTACGACATCAGTGGGCCTATTTATAGCCTAAAAAGTTGCGGTTTTGCCCTAGGATAGTGGCGCTACAAACAGCTTTCATATGGCAATAATGTGTGCATACATCATATTCATATATTTGCATTATAAGTAAGTAGTATGGTCTGTGGTCAGTAGCGATTTGTCAACGCAGAAAAAAGAAAGTAGCTCAACTAGTTTAACTACTTGAGAAATAGCCAAACTGAGCTTAGTAGTCACCAAATCATGCAAATTTTACATAACTTATTTTGGTTACTAGTAGCCCTCAGTTTGTCAGTCCACCGATTTATGTAAATAGCAGCTAACATTTGGTCTACTGTTAACAAATCATTTTTTCAGTGAAGGTTGTTATCAACCAAATTCAAAACATTGTTTACCGGAATACCTCCACATGAAACGCTACAAAAACACACGTGCCCGACGTGATAGCCTTCATGTTGGGGCCACTGTATATCCAGTAGTTGACAAGTTCCGGTACCTTGGTTGCACTATTACCGACACCAACACCAGGGAGGAAGAGATCCAAATGCGCATCCAAAATTGTCTGCGGTGTAGTGCAGCCCTCCATAAGGTCTTGGTGTCCAAGCTTCTCAGCAAGAATACAAAAATACGGATTTATAAGACTGTCATAAGACCCATCCTCATGTATGGCTATGAAGCTTGGACACTGACCCTTAAGGAGGAAAGTCAGCTCCGGGTAGCAGAACGCAAAGTGCTTCGGAAGATCCTGGGGCCTACTAAGAGGAATGATGGTACGTGGTGGATCCGTACGAATGCCGAGATTGAGGAGCTGGTGGCCGAGCCGAACATTATCGGAGAGACAAAGTCCCATAGACTTCGCTGGCTCGGTCACCTACAAAGAATGGAAGAGGATTGCGCGGGAAAAAGAGCACACTTGGGGCAACCAACCGGTCGACGTCCGGTTGGTCGTCCCAGGTATCGCTGGGGAGACGTGGTGGAGGTGGATCTGCGTAAGCTCCAAGCCGAAAACTGGCAGGAAACTGCGCAGGATCGGGACAAGTGGCGTACTCTCGTTTCGGAGGCTAAGATCCTGTTGGGTCACTGAGCCAACATAGTTAGTTAGTTAGTTTACCGGAATGCTGCTCAATCATTTGTTCTTGCGAAATAAATACTGAATCCTATAGAAAAAAACTTGGCTATTCATCACTATGCATACTTTTGGCTTTATCATATGCGAATATTAGGTACTTGAAATTTGTTGTTTACATCAGTGACAGTCACTGAGTTTCAAAGTCAGTTACCAAAAATGTTATCTAGAAAGAGGGGGAAGCCTGAAGATATGAGAGAAAAGTCGTTCGCAGAATCGTACTCGTATGTATTGCAGAGGGGTTAAGGATTGCAGAGGACTTAACTGTATAAAGCAAACTCGCTTAGTCTTTTCATCTTGCCGAATCAAATGAATCAAATCACCAGTAAATTACATAATTATGCTATTGACCTCCGTAGTTTATTTTATTTCCCACTAGCAATTAACTCTTAATTGTAACGCAATAAATTGAGTATCCACTGCAGCCAAGCAAGTGCAGTATTTTCTTTCACTTGTCCTTAGTCTACTTAAGGTCTACCAGAAGTTTAGGGCATGAATATATATTGATCAAATCTTAATACCAGAGTAGGTACCTATTTGTCAATGCTTAGTAATTTAGTAACCAAAACGATTAGTCACCTATACATACTGTGCCTAAACCGCTCGTCGAAACAGTTTCTTGCAAATAGAAATCAACTTAGACATACTCGTACATTATGTAATGTTTTGCCTTCTTGTTTTGTAGGAAAAGTTCGTTTTAGCTTGCTTTCTCAATTAACTACAGTGTAAGTGGAGATAGAAATATGGATACAAGCTATCCCGACAAAATGGCAACATTTACTGTACCTAAATGTGTATAGGTTTTAATGTGAAGTTGTAAATATAATTTAGGTTTCAGTGGCGTGGCGTCCACAGAATCCCACTTTCATTAGCTTGCCCATTTTAAAGCATTTAGCCTCTAACCTCCGACGAAAAAATCGATCGAACCGAACCGATCGAAAAGTCTGTGGCATCGTAGCGCTTATACAGGTGGACCGATTTGGGTGCTGTTTTTTTGTCGAAAGCCTGTATTGTCTAGATGGTTCTGAGCTTTGTTTGATGAAAATCTGGTCTCCAAGATATTCAGCTTTTAGTGGAACAAGTGACCGGATCTCAGCCAATATTGAAGCTGGAAATTTCGAATTTTGTTGTAATGTTCAGTTTTAGTAGTATCACTCATTAAAAGAGGGTCTCATGATGACCAGCTACTTTCGTCGGGGCTGTTTTGAATTTTTAATTCAGATTATTTTCTAATGGTCTTAGTAAAGTAGTATGCCAAATTTAGTATCTTTCCCAGGAAGATCTATGACGCCGTGCTGTTAAAAGGTTCTCATACATTAAATTCTGTTGCAGACCACTCCAATTCGTCTTTGTCACAGTAATATTGTTTCCTTAACAAGTCCATAGTACTCAGGTCTTGTGTGTAAGTACACACTATGTATATATATCCGTTTTAATGAAGAAGGGTCAATCTGGCTCAACGACACCTCATCCCAAAGTGTTCCTTGCGTGTTAATATTAAAGTCGGGTTTACTTCAATTTGTTGTTTATAACGTCGTTGAAAGCAATAGACATCAATCTAAGGAATGAATGCTGGGTACAGGATAATATCTATCTGCGTGGTTAAAAGAGTAGATTGGTTGAGATACAATGTTTTCACTTTGATCATGTTTACTAGCAATACTTACCTAAGTTACATTGGCTGAGATTGGCTTCAGGTCACTGAGAAAAAACCTCAAACCGAAACCTCAAAAAGGTGCTTTTCAACTCGATTTTGTATTTATTTTTGACCCCCGATGAAAAAAGAGGGGTATATAAGTTTAACATGTCTAATCTATCTATATGTGTGCCTGTCTGCGGCATCGCAGCTCCCAAACGGATGGACCGATTTGAAAGCGGTTTTTTAATCGAATGCCTTGTCTGTTGAAATGGTTCCTAGCTATGTTTGGTTAAATTACCTGCAATCGTTTCCATGATATTCAGCTTAGATTGGAAAAAGTGACAGGATCAGAGGCAATATTGAAGCTAAGAATTACAAATGTTGTTGCTATGTTCAGGTTTAGTAGCATTATCCCACTCAATAAATGAGGACCTCGTGATGACCAGCTACTTGAAAAGGGTTTTTTTATTTTTTATTTATTTATTATTGTTTGTTACCTCAGTCAGAACTCCGTCATTTTTGAACCGATATCAAACATTATTTTATTGTTTGAGAGTAGGTATCTCCAAGTTATCCCACAAGAAAAGTTTTGGTGAAGATCTCTTCCATGAAGAATTGAGGGAACTCTTCAAATATTAGAGGCAGATCTATGACGATTTCGGCGTTTTTTTTGTAGTAAACTATTCTGTTGTTCTTGTGGAAATACAGTTTATTCACGTTGAAGTCGGTTATTATTTGCGAAAAAGTGATTAGGTATCGTACTTTTTATGCACTTATGTCTATTTGCGGCCTCATCACTCCTAAATGGCTGAACGGATTTCAACTATTCTTGATACACGGTTACCTGAGGTTATCCATAAATGATGAATAGGATACTTTTTACTCGACAACGGAGAAGCAAAAAAGAGGGCATTGCCTTTCTCTTTCCAAACCGACCGAGGTTGCAGATACCTTTGAATACTTCGATAAAACTGTACTCTATAGATCTAAATATAACTAGGTTAACTTTAAAAATAGGCAGCCTCGGCGCCGCCGGGGTTGTCGGCCACAACCGGTCAGACCACTTGGGGAGATGGCAAATGTCACTAATAATAGGCTCGATCTTTAGTCTTTTTAGGGTTCAGTATCCAAAGGATTCCTACAGAATCCTGTTTATGACTGTCCGTCTGTCTATCACAGGAGACCACTTTGGGAGATGGCGCATGTCGCTGCTACAGCTATAGCGTCTAAAAATAGTCTCGGTCTTTTTAGGGTTTAGTTTCCAAAGGATTCCTACAGAATCCTGTTTCTGACTGTCCGTCTGTCTGTCACATGAGACCACTTTGGGAGACGGCGCATGTCGCTTCTACAGCTATAGCGTCTAATAATAGGTTTGGTCTTTTTAGGGTTTAGTTTCCAAAGGATTCCTACAGAATCCTGTTCGTCTGTCAGTTAGTGTCTGTATAATACCAGTGACATCCTACATAAGTAACATATTACTATATCTGTCAAAAGGCTAACGATTCAAGGCTATCTGTCAAAAGACTAACGATTCAAGACTATCTGTCAAAAGACTAACGATTCAAGACTATCTGTCAAAAGACTAACGATTCAAGAGGTCTCAGAAATTTACACAATTACGGCTTAACGAAAGATACAATTAAAGGGGAACTTGCAAAAAGCTGACAAAAGGACTTTTTTTATCCCATAGGAATGGTAAGCCGAATTGTTTCATTCCGAAATCTCTAAATTATCTAAAATTTAACGTCATTCAACACTTTAGCCGTATAATCTCAGGATTATAAAATGCATCCATCCATCCCTAGCGTACAGAACCTGTTATGTTAAGTTTGTTTTGATACAATAACTTACAAGTCAATAAGCCGGTCGACGCATAATATTGACATTTCGATACTCTTAGTTTCGTATTGACTCTAAATACACCAGCGGGCCTATGGTGGTTGCGTTTATCACGATAAATAAGTGACAAAGCATCCATTACATTTTGACAAACTGCGAGTGTGAGTGACGGGTGCTTTGTCATTTATTTATCACGTGATAAACGCAACCATCATAGGCCCCTCAATAGTTATACACAGGGATTAACCTACGCTCATTAGTCGTTAATCATGTTTACCAGGTATTGCCCGAGGCGGAAGAGACATACTTATTCATATTCTAGTTAAAACACAAAAATCCGTACTGACGTATTTTCCTCATAGATCTGACGACATGACAGCATCATATGTCAATAGTAAGCGTAAATACCGGAAAGTCGCATCAAGTTACATATCTTCACCATAACCCGGGGTTTTCGGTGCACGGATGATTTATCACTAGGCCGACAGTAGAAGTCAAAAAAAAAAACAAGGCGTCAAAACATTCGTGCACCGAAAACCCGAGTAGGTACCTATGATCTTCGCATACGATTATGTCGCGGCATCGCCTGCCGTTAAGTCGCACTCATGGGCCCAAAAATTGACAATTACCTACTGCCACATTACTGCAAATGATTTAATTTGATTGACAGGTTAATCGCATCTTCTCTGCATTTAGGCTACAGAAGCATAGTAAATAAAACTACTTCTAAATTATTATTATTTTTAAAATTATCAAGTTATTATAAACATAGTTTCTATAATTTAAAGAATCCATTACGTTAGGTTAGGTTCGTTTTATAATTATTCTGAGTAGGTAATTAACAGTTTAGGACAAAAAGGGCTTTCGGACAAATGAAAATTTGGCGAAACCTTACAGATAGGATACAATAACTAGTGTTTCAGATTGGTAATAAAGTACCTATAGTCTGTACTTTTACATTTTTTAAATACTTACCTAAAAGTACTGATTATAGTAGGTCTGTGAGCTGTAGGCAATGCGATTATTTACCGATGTTACTGAAATATGTATTTTTTACGTTTTCAGATATATATAACAACTGTATACTAACAGAGTGTAATAAATTAAATAAAGATTTAAAAAACATATATCCCCGCCATTTTCAAAAAATCGAAAACTGACTCAACAAAAGAGTTCTATATAATTGTTGAACCTTCTCACAAATTTTCTCGAGAGTCAGTAGAGAAATGTGGACTGTAAGCGAGAACAGCCAATAATCCGGATAAACGGACATATGAAAGAATTTTTTAGCCAAACTAAACCATAAATAGAAAGATCTGGCTACGAATTGATTTATTTGCAACATACGAGTTACTTATAGTAGGTAAATTATGATATTAATTTTAAACTAAACATGCAATCAATGAGTTTGTGTTATTAAATACTTAAAAATAATATGGCTATGATTACTGAAGATACATTGTTAACAAATAAGTAATTATAAGGTCCTGCTTCGTTTTTATTCTGACGTGCTATGTCAAAAAGGCGTATCTTCCTATGAAATACATAGAAAGATACCTTTACCGTAGTACGGGACATATCACTTAGAAGTATGGCGAATGCAATTGACATTAAAAGAAACTAAAGTGTTAGAGAGAAGGCGCTTTGGTGGAATGTAATACTTAATTTCACGTAACGCGGTAGTTTAGGCGTCAGAGCACTACTCGGGATAAATAGAAGCCTAGGTCTGATCCCCACCTACATTGTAGGGAATCATAATAAAACTAATTAAACTAACACTTAAAAAAAGGAGGATTTTCTAACTATGCTATACTGTACGAGTAGGTATGTATTTTATTACGCTATTACGTCGAAAACATCTCATGTAACTACTTACTCGAAACCACAGACAACCCTCGAAACTAATACAAATATTATACATTGTCGATTCATCGAGTTGATAAATAGGTAATTACGTTTTTAGAACTAATAATTGTCACCACACGGGATTGTCCCAGGTTTGAATGGAGCTCCAAAAATTATGAGTCACAACAAATGACACTACATAGCTATGAAAAAATAAACGAAAACACAAAGGTTCACAGTTAAGTTTGATGAAGTGAGTGGTGAAGTGGTGACCATTCTCTTGATTACGTCACATGCTGTTTAAATACAAAATTATGGCGCCGATTTATTCGCATAGTGCTCGATTGATCTTATTGGTTTTTTTCACATAATTGTTATGCGAAATAAAGTCATTATGTGATCAGTTGAGAAACAAACTTTAAAGGTATCTTACTGAGCAGTCATCGATGCCAAGTACTCGTATTTTCTAATTATTATTTTTGTTTCAGCAAAAGGGACATATTGTAATATTAAGTTGTAAAACTATTCCGGAAAATCAAAAAGTTCGTTCAACGGATTTATATAATACTAGCGGCCGCCCGCGACTTCGTCCGCGTAGATTTTTGATGACGACAAAGATATTAAAATAGGTAAATGAATTTTATTCTTAGTTAAAATGGTCTAGACAATGCAATTGTTAAAGAATTTTTGAAGATTTTCCAATTAGATTACGGGAATTGTTTGCAGGATGCTTAATATTTATTCCGTCAGTTACCTGATGCTTTTAATCTTTGGCAAAAATTACTGCAAGATATAGAGCGACGCATGGATTTGGAGTTAGAGAATGAGGATCTTAGTTATTATGAGTGAGATTAAAAAAAAACTGTTAAATATCATAAGGCTGTTAAAACAATCTTAAACTCAGCACTGGAAGTCGAGAGATGGAGGCAGTTTAATGAAGAGTATCTCTTAATAATAATAAATAATAAACTTTATTTCAAAACAATAATAAATGATGACCTCCGGCCTGGCAATTAAACGAAAAGAGTGGTGTGGTGTGGCGGAGTTCCCGAGGGGGGCCAAAATGTTTCTAAATGGTCTAGCAGGTATCCCAGTTATTAAAAAGGCTAGTGTTTAAAGATAATGCTGAAATGTGACCATTAAAAACTAAATGCTTATAAGCGAATTTAATGATGCGATTACTATTTTGGTCTACAGGCTAGAAGAGTGATTCAATATATTCTGGTGCTGTAGTTCTCTATATCTCTCAAGAAGCTAAATAAAGTAAGAATAGGTATATAAAGTATAAATTATTCATGTGCTGATAGACAACTCACTAAATATATTAACACATAAAGTTTGGAACACAATAAATAAGAGACAGCACTAAGAAAATATTGTTGACATTCAACCATAGAAAAGGGGGTGCAAGTTCGTTTTAAAAAAAGGACGTAGACACTGGGCAGTAGACAGGAAATAAAAAATATATAAACTGATAACGTTAGCGCGTAACACTTCTTTATAAACAACATTAGCGGTGTTCCCCATACAAACTTTGCACCCCTTTTTAACCCCCTTAGAGGTGAAATTTTCCAAAAGGCTGAAATCACTTTTTTTGTATTTGATTAAGTAAGCTATTTACAAAGTTTCAAGTCTCTAGTTCAAAAAATAAAGTTTCTCCCATATAAACATTGCACCCCTTTTTAACCCCCTTAGGGCTGAAATTTTCTAAAACGCTGAAAGTACTTTTTATGTTTTTGAATAAGTAATCATTCTACAAAGTGTCAAGTCTCTAACTCCAAAAAAAAAGTTTACCCCATACAAACTTTGCACCCCTATTTAACCCTCTTAGGGGAGGTATTTCCAAAAATCCCTTCTTATCTCTAGCCCACGTTATAAAAGTAACCTACTGTGCAAAAATCAACTCTCTGACATTAGTAGTTTCGGCTGTGCGTTGATGAGTCAGTCAGGACTTCTTCTTTTATATATATAGATTATTCTTCGTGTAACATTCTAACTTAATGCTTCAATGTTTTTTTTTTTTATATTTTGTTATCTGAGGCTACGGACTGGTTGCGTAACCTAGATATACCTAAATTTATAATTTCCTACAGCAAACTTTTCACCATACGATTAAATAATAAATAATGTTTTTTTTTTTTATATACATTACTTACATAAGATCTTGACAGCATTTTTAACCGACTTCAAAAAAGGAGGAGGTTCTCAATTCGAACTAATTTATTTTTTTTGTATGTAGGTATGTTACTCGATATCTCCGAGAACCGTGAACCCATTTTCAATTTTTTTTTTGTCGAAAGGGTATAAATCCAATTTGGTCCCGTTGGCACTAAGTCGGGATCTGATGATGGAATCTTGGAGAAATCGAGGGAACTCTTCAAATGTTATAGGGACATGTACGGCGCTTTCGGTAATTTATTGATAAAGTCAAGAATTTACATTCAGTAAATAGGATTTGGTGTAAGGATCTGATAATGAACACACATACGAATCACTAAAAAGCAAAAAAAAAAATTTTAACAAAAAAAAGAACCGACTTCAATAAAACTAAAAAGCCAACAATAACCCGTTCAAGTACAGATTACATTTGACTCACCATTCGAAGTCGGTGCCAAACCTCGCGTAAACTATAATATAATATAAATATAAGAACTGAGTGGTTTGGGATCGAATTCGAAGGGTGAGTCAAATGTAATCTGTACTTGAACGGGTTATTGTTGGCTTTTTAGTTTTATTGAAGTCGGTTCTTTTTTTTTGTTAAAAATTTTTTTTATACAATGTTTATAGACCTTACGTATTACCATTACGTAGTACCATTTTTTTTAATAGTCCCAAAACAGCAACTGTTTAAACTGATACCTTTTTAAATTTATAAGTCTGAATTTTGATACTCCAAACAAAAAGGTTTACACCACAGATTAATAGCTATAGTTACGGTTTAGGTACACGTGAGAGGTTTACACCCGTTTATACAGGTGAAATTTAACATTCACACATGAAGGTATAATTATGTCAACGTATTCACATGCAAATTATGATAAAATGAAAAGAAATAACAAAGAAAATTATAACAAAGAAATTTACCTTAACAATCACAAAGGTAAATTTATTTATACGCATAATTAAAATAATAAAATTCACAATATAAGCCATTTTAAACGTTAAAAGCCAACGATACAACTTTTAGTATATTGAGTAATATTCATATATATTCAATCATTTAAATTCTTCCAGTGGTTATGAAGAATCGGAGGAATAAAATATACCTATCGCATATGTATAGTTAAGAACCTAAGATCTTGTTCTGCCTTTTTGCCGAATTGTTTTTCGCCAAATGTTTAATTTTGCCTTCGCATTTTTGATTAGATTAGATTACCTAATCTTGTTTTATTAACAATTCCAAATAGTTTACAGTTTCAGAGAAAAATACTTTCCACGAAATGAAAAAATCCACGGAAAATAATTCTGCGAAAAGACAGAAAACGGGATCTTAGGATAGGTACTTTTATGAGTAGAAACGTCAAAAATATAACCATTCTTGTAGCGCGTAGACATTCCTGTGATCTCATACAAACTAAGATTCACTCTTGTTCAGTTCCAGTCATTAATCTTTTTAAAATTATTTACTGACTATAGAGGCAAATGCGACTTTTGATAATATCATAGAAACGCAAGAAATTATAACTGACTGACAGAACTGCCATGGGATATGGGTGGTCTTAAAATATTGCGCATCTATTGCATATTTGTTTTATTCTTATTTTGAAAATTTGTTTTGAGCTTGACTATGCTAATGAACTGCTAAAAGGGGAACGTAATATTATATTAAAATGCAATGTTTTCACAAGTCGTTGTTCATTTTATTCCGTTATTTTTTTGGTTATTCCGATTCCGACTCAGTCCCTAGCACTATATATTCATTCTAGTAGGAGAAAAAGTGGCCTAATGTTATTATAATTTTTTATTTTCCATTACACAACCCTGCTTACAAAAAGGAGCGTAAGTGAAATCGGAAAAATTAAGACACTTTTTTTTCCTTCTTAGAAATAGGTAATATTGCTTAGAATTCTGAATCGGAATAAGCTAAATTTTCTCCAAATGTACAAAAGAAGAAAAATACAATACAATACAACAATACTTTATTGCACACCAATAAAAGTTTACAAAAGGAAACAAGACAAATACAATTTATAAATAACGGTAGACAACAGGTGGTCTTATCGCTAAAAAGCGATCTCTTCCAGACAACCTTTGGGTAGTGAAACTGATGAAAATATTAACTTAATACAGAGTAGGTGCAGCAGAAGGTGAAGGTGAAAAATTCTCAACTATTTGTGTAAAAACCTTAATTATACTCAAAGATAAAAACCCATTAACATCTTTCTAATATTTTGGTAAAAAAAAATGTATAATACCTGGCGGGCCTATGATGGTTGCTTTGATCACGCTATGAATAAGTGACAAATCATACGTTTTGACAGAATGCAAATGTGAGTGACAGATGCTTTGCACTTTTTTATCACGTTATGCCTGCAGCACGGACGGACGCTTAGTGAATACAACAGCAAGGGAGAGGTTGAAAAGAAGAAGGTTGGGAGAACTTATTTTTTCAAGGGCGAAAGTCCTCACAGGATACTGCCAGGCCACGTCAACACGACAGCATGGCGGTAAGTAGTAGGTATTTTATAAGTAGCCAATGCCACTCCTGGTAGAGTCGCCATCAGATATATCTGAGGCTACGGACTGGTTGCGTAACCTAGATATACCTAAATTTATAATTTCCTACAGCAAACTTTTCACCATACGATTAAATAATAAATAATGTTTTTTTTTTTATATACATTACTTACATAAGATCTTGACAGCATTTTTAACCGACTTCAAAAAAGGAGGAGGTTCTCAATTCGAACTATTTTATTTTTTTTGTATGTAGGTATGTTACTCGATATCTCCGAGAACCGTGAACCGATTTTCAATTTTTTTTTTTTGTCGAAAGGGTATAACTCCAAGTTGGTCCCGTTGGCACTAAGTCGGGATCTGATGATGGAATCTTGGAGAAATCGAGGGAACTCTTCAAATGTTATAGGGACATGTACGGCGCTTTCGGTAATTTATTGATAAAGTCAAGAATTTACATTCAGTAAATAGGATTTGGTGTAAGGATCTGATAATGAACACACATACGAATCACTAAAAAGCAAAAAAAAAATTTTTAACAAAAAAAAGAACCGACTTCAATAAAACTAAAAAGCCAACAATAACCCGTTCAAGTACAGATTACATTTGACTCACCATTCGAAGTCGGTGCCAAACCTCGCGTAAACTATAATATAATATAAATATAAGAACTGAGTGGTTTGGGATCGAATTCGAAGGGTGAGTCAAATGTAATCTGTACTTGAACGGGTTATTGTTGGCTTTTTAGTTTTATTGAAGTCGGTTCTTTTTTTTTGTTAAAATTTTTTTTTATACAATGTTTATAGACCTTACGTATTACCATTACGTAGTACCATTTTTTTTAATAGTCCCAAAACAGCAACTGTTTAAACTGATACCTTTTTAAATTTATAAGTCTGAATTTTGATACTCCAAACAAAAAGGTTTACACCACAGATTAATAGCTATAGTTACGGTTTAGGTACACGTGAGAGGTTTACACCCGTTTATACAGGTGAAATTTAACATTCACACATGAAGGTATAATTATGTCAACGTATTCACATGCAAATTATGATAAAATGAAAAGAAATAACACAGAAAATTATAACAAAGAAATTTACCTTAACAATCACAAAGGTAAATTTATTTATACGCATAATTAAAATAATAAAATTCACAATATAAGCCATTTTAAACGTTAAAAGCCAACGATACAACTTTTAGTATATTGAGTAATATTCATATATATTCAATCATTTAAATTCTTCCAGTGGTTATGAAGAATCGGAGGAATAAAATATACCTATCGCATATGTATAGTTAAGAACCTAAGATCTTGTTCTGCCTTTTTGCCGAATTGTTTTTCGCCAAATGTTTAATTTTGCCTTCGCATTTTTGATTAGATTAGATTACCTAATCTTGTTTTATTAACAATTCCAAATAGTTTACAGTTTCAGAGAAAAATACTTTCCACGAAATGAAAAAATCCACGGAAAATAATTCTGCGAAAAGACAGAAAACGGGATCTTAGGATAGGTACTTTTATGAGTAGAAACGTCAAAAATATAACCATTCTTGTAGCGCGTAGACATTCCTGTGATCTCATACAAACTAAGATTCGCTCTTGTTCAGTTCCAGTCATTAATCTTTTTAAAATTATTTACTGACTATAGAGGCAAATGCGACTTTTGATAATATCATAGAAACGCAAGAAATTATAACTGACTGACAGAACTGCCATGGGATATGGGTGGTCTTAAAATATTGCGCATCTATGATATCATCAAGTCGCATTTGCCTCTGTAGTTGGAATTGCCTCAGGTGCCTTACCATTTTTTACTAAGGGAATTATGTATTAATTACCTATATAGAGATAATTTTAAATTAGCTTTAGGTATTAAATTTTGGCATATATCTTATTTTGTATGAAAATAATATCAGTACCTATTTAACCCCTGATTCGACTATATTTATTAATAACTTGTAATTTTTAAAACCTTAGAAATATTACGTAAAGAAATACTTTTGCGATTCTCAGTAGTAAAAACTAATCAAGAGCACAATAGCACTGGCCGCGCAATGACCTGATTGTCAAATTGAATGATTGAATTGAATTCTGTAACTCTATTACTTGGCAAGTTTATTTGCAATATTTGAATTCGTGGGTAAATACAACACAATATTTATTTAGTACATATTATATTTAAAAAAATAACTGACTACTTTACAAAAAAATACTGTGAATTCATTATAAATTATAATACTTACTTACACGGAATAATGATTGTTTTTTTTTTTACGATATAAGTTGTGGCGTAATTTAATTTCAAAATATTAATAACTAGCTGTGCCCCGCGGTGTTACCCGCTCATTCCACGGGAACACTACATTTATTCGGGATGAAAAGTATTCTATGTCCTTCCCCGGGATTGAAACTATCTATATACCAAATTTCATCTAAATCGGTTCAGCGGTTTAAGCGTGAAGAGGTAACAGACAGACAGACAGACAGAGATACACACTTTCGCATTTATAATATTATAGTATAATAGTATATATAGTATATATTATAGTATTATAGTATAGTATGGATTTTGTAAATCTCATCTAAAAAAAACAATAACGGTGAAAGTAAGAATCAGTATGCGTGATAGTCATGTATTTTTTTCTACTCATCAAAATGAATTTATTTGTAGTTGAAATATACTATCATAATAAAAAAATATATATGTACATTTCAAGAACCTCTCAAAGATACTTTCTTATTTTTCAAAATACTCACAATAAAGTAAATCTTCACCGGAAACACGAAAACTTCAAAACGCACACACGTTTTATTTCCGAACGCACTTTTCACGTCAAAATATTTCCCGCGCACTCCGTGTTCGAAGTTTGAATAACTTTTTTATTCAAGTCTATGCACAGGCAGCGGTATTGCGCAAACTGTCGGTGCCCTCGGCTGGTAGCAATTTATATAGCGTTCGACTAGCCACTTAACTCGCATTGTACTATCTTTTTATTCGATTTATCGTAAAAGGTACATAGAATTTAGAATTTGTTTTATTTTTATTTTGAAAATTTGTTTTGAGCTTGACTATGCTAATGAACTGCTAAAAGGGGAACGTAATATTATATTAAAATGCAATGTTTTCACAAGTCGTTGTTCATTTTATTCCGTTATTTTTTTGGTTATTCCGATTCCGACTCAGTCCCTAGCACTATATATTCATTCTAGTAGGAGAAAAAGTGGCCTAATGTTATTATAATTTTTTATTTTCCATTACACAACCCTGCTTACAAAAAGGAGCGTAAGTGAAATCGGAAAAATTAAGACACTTTTTTTTCCTACTTAGAAATAGGTAATATTGCTTAGAATTCTGAATCGGAATAAGCTAAATTTTCTCCAAATGTACAAAAGAAGAAAAATACAATACAATACAACAATACTTTATTGCACACCAATAAAAGTTTACAAAAGGAAACAAGACAAATACAATTTATAAATAACGGTAGACAACAGGCGGTCTTATCGCTAAAAAGCGATCTCTTCCAGACAACCTTTGGGTAGTGAAACTGATGAAAATATTAACTTAATACAGAGTAGGTGCAGCAGAAGGTGAAGGTGAAAAATTCTCAACTATTTGTGTAAAAACCTTAATTATACTCAAAGATAAAAACCCATTAACATCTTTCTAATATTTTGGTAAAAAAAAATGTATAATACCTGGCGGGCCTATGATGGTTGCTTTGATCACGCTATGAATAAGTGACAAATCATACGTTTTGACAGAATGCAAATGTGAGTGACAGATGCTTTGCACTTTTTTATCACGTTATGCCTGCAGCACGGACGGACGCTTAGTGAATACAACAGCAAGGGAGAGGTTGAAAAGAAGAAGGTTGGGAGAACTTATTTTTTCAAGGGCGAAAGTCCTCACAGGATACTGCCAGGCCACGTCAACACGACAGCATGGCGGTAAGTAGTAGGTATTTTATAAGTAGCCAATGCCACTCCTGGTAGAGTCGCCATCAGATATATCGCAGTATATAAGGCGTTCATAAATATCTTAACACGACTCTATTGACTGGGCGTTACAGTACATGTTCAGATATTTATGAACGCCTTATATGCTGCGATATATCTGATGGCGACTGCACCCTACGGACCTACTATCCTATTTAAAGACACATAATTAGTACAGAGTTAGATGAGAAGCAAGATGGCCGACGTGGCCGCGGCTCTCTGCGCCGCAGTATGCGATGCGACACACCACAAACGAGCTGAAGTGCACGTAGTGGCGGTACTGCAGCTAGTGCACCCTTTGCTTTATGCAAAACTCTAGATTTCACTCACAACATGTTCCTACCTTATTAAAATTTCATAACACATGTCACCTGCCTGATTAATTACTCAAGTTCCATTAGTTCTCTACACACGTGTGTGGCATAGACACAAAAATAATTGAGTAAGCAATTTAATTATTTACACACGCAACTAGGAAACTTCAATAAAGATAATTTATGCAACCTACCTAAACTAAGCAACGTTTATTTGTATTTGTACCGTGTACTTAACGTCAATATATGTTTAAAATATACAGAAAACATTCAAGGCCCCGGCAGACCAATTGAAACCCCGGGTAGGAGACACCAGCGGCTTAAGAACTGAGGCCATTCTGTATGGATTAAGGAGCATATTACTCCACGCATTCATTTTTAGGGCGCCACAATGGCTGCAAAAAATTATCCCATTCTCTCCCACGCGCGATTACGTGGTTTTCGTTTCAAGGAGAAAGCCCTGAATGTCTACTCCGATGTTCAAAACTGACCGTCGTATGTGCCGTCCCGTTCATGGCTAGGGCTGCCATCCGGGATTCCTAGGATTTGACCTAGTTTGGAGGCCGTCCGGGGGGGGGTTTCATAAAGTGTCTGGCGAAAACCCTTACACATATTATGTGAACGAAATATATAGCGATTGTTTTTTAATAACATTATTTTTAGATACGTTCGTTTATTTAAGTCTTTGTCCGTATTCGGCGAATTTAGAGATGGCAGCCCTACGCTCACCCAAACATTTGACAGAAGATCGAGAGGGACTGCACTATACGACGTTCGAATTTCGAACATCGGTCATCGGAGTAGCCCTTCTCGTCGTGTTCTATTAGTTCTGAGCCCAGGGCCTAAATTCCACGCTTCTAACGACATATATATATTATTTTTATACGAAAATACTTATGTCTGCTTAGCGCCCTAAAAGTCAACTTATCAATATCAGATCAGCAGAAATCGACATAAAAATACATTTTGTATCACAGCAATATATCAGTGATATGCTTAAAATAGAGACACAAATATTACAGCTCATCATAATAATATTTGTCCTTCACGGGATTCGAACACTCGACCACGAGCTACGTAAGAACTTCACTTTCACCAGTATCACCGCTACCTCTGGGTTTTAACCGATTCGTTAATGGTAACATACCTACACAAAAAGATGCATTGGGATTCCCAAATTGAGAAAACCTACACATACATCAGAGCAAAAAATTTAAGAATGCTATGACAATGACATGAGAGTATCCTAGTATCTAGACCACGTGTGCGGATGACATGGATGACAACTTTATTATTCTCCTAGACAATGTCGACTCTGAAATGACCCATTGGGTCATTTGACCAACTAACATCAAGACTGAAGACAATTTGACATTTGTCTTCAGTCTTGATGCGATTCAGAAATCACGTCATCAATTTTTGACGATTTTGACCCCCCTCCCCCTTAACGTAGGACACACGTGTGACATTCGTGTGACAGTTAGGACGTCGACCATTTCTTGTGTGAAGCTGGTACTACATTGTACTTATTATATAATCTTTGTCCCGACTGACTTTAAAATATCTACGCGCGCGTGGTTTGAGATTAAGCCGAAGAAGCCTTCTTTAAATTCATATTTACCATACAAGTCATCCCAGCATCAGACTATTCTGAGATTTGATATGTAAATATAACACAATGACCACAACCCTTACAAAAACGCGAGTATGGAAAACTGTATCATTAAGAAAAACTTTATTTTTAATCGTAGTACAATATGTGGTTTAGATAATATCTAGCCACCCGTTTCGGCTTCGCACGGGTACAATGCTGATAAATTATGCATGTATTATACATAAAAGGAAGGCTCCTTTTGAATCACTCTACCTATCTATAAAAAAAGAAGAATTGACTTCAAACAAAACTGAACAGCGATAAATAACCCGTTCATTAGGCTTTATGCGCAGCATCTTTTTTCATAGTAATAATTGAGTGGTTTGGCACCGACTTCAAAGGGTGATTCAAATGTAATCTGTATATGAACGGGTTATTTTTGCCTTTTCTGTTTTTTTGAAGTCGATTCTTTTTTGTTGAATTTTTTTTTAGTGATGGCATATTAGCGGGTTGTTCGAGGAGATCTTGTTTGCATGCATCTCGTTTGAATTATCCCTTAACTCCTAACCGTTAAGGAATTATACCTTCCATCATCAGCTCAGCATAGGAAGATGATGCCTATCAGACGCAAATTAAAAAGTTTTTCAAGATTAAGTTGTGCAAGACAAACATACATATATATATATACGCGTCAAACTGAACACAACAACAAATAAAATTTTATAAAAGTTACATAGTAGGTATTATTAATATTATCAAGCCAACAGTATAAGTAACAAGACGTACACTAACTTGCGTACTTACCTTAACGAAAATAGGTTAATGATGATTAGACAAATAGGTATAATATTATAAACTTGTATGTGAAAATTAGACAAGTCAAATCTTGATATTTAATTACACCCCAAGTAAAATAAATACATTGAGTAAATATAATATTATAAATTGTTTGTCATAGTTTAAGAATTTATATTAATAATCTAGTGAATAAAGGGGTTTTACAAACGGTCCGGTAGTTTTGAATTTTTGATATGTTGTCTAGGATGTGGAGTGTTTAAAATGCAAAATGCACAGCTTAGACAATGTTGTAGAGAATAAAAATTACTATAATTTACATTTCAAATTTTGTTTCAAGGCGAGTTCATTACGGAGATAATTGGACGCTGGAATGACTATTTGACTAACGTGCATTTATGAAACTACAGTAGTACAAAAACAATTTTTTTTTCGGAAAAAAAATCATAAGATTCCTTCTTTTTATCATACGACAAAATGAAGTATTCACAAATAGAAGATAATTGTGATGCCAATTTAACTAGGTATAATTGCTATGTTTTGAAATTTCGTGTACATATTTTAGCAATAAATTATTGGGCCTCTAATCGAAGCGCGAGAAAGGCTTAAATTAAATGCCATTTTTAGCATTGCTTTCAATACGGGTAGTTAATTAAAGTGAGTGTTAAATTCAAACATTAGGGGAAGTCCGGGAGAGGTGAACCCCAATTTCATTAAAGATGCTTAAAATTTGATGTATTAGTCGTAGCGTCTTGTAATTGGGCTCATGTATGTGTCATCTTGTTAGGTATAATTTGATAATATTAGAGTGTTGATAAAGTCAACACATATTTTTTTATTTCATATTTTTTGAAAACGGAAAAATGGATCAAATCTCCCACCCCTACGGGTGAGTTGACCAGGGCTTGAGGGAGAATTGACCATAAATTTGTCTAGAAGGAAAAAAAAAAAAAAACTATTATTTTGTTATTAATATTTCACGAAAAACACTGCCAAATTTGAAACGAGACTTTCTTACAGAAACAATCAACATTTAACATTATTAAGCTAGTTTTTGACTTGTAAATCATACCAACACGATTTTCATTTCCTAACAGAAAACTGATCAATTATAAACACTAATGGCACATCAAGTATCACATATGATTATGCACATTAATAAATAAGCTTTAAATCCAAAATTATACATGAGTTTTTCTTACAAATAATCAATAGTTAACGACATGAGGCCGTTTTTTGTAAATTTTAAAGAAAATAAATTAATGATCTCACTTCTAACAGAAAACTAGGCACCTCAGGAACATCAGGAATCACGTACGATTACACACATTAATTAACAACATATAAAACCATAATTATTATTATGAGTTTTTCTTAGAAGAAATTATATTTAACAACATTTTAGACATTTTTTTCCTACATATTACAAAAACTGAACTATAATTTCACTTATAACCAAAAACTATGCAAGTTTTAAACAATAATCATCAGGAATCACAAACCCGAAAATATAAACGAGTTTCTCTTACAAATGATCAACATTTAATAATATAATAATAAAATAATAATCAACTACCACTGATCATGTCTCCCACCGACAGAGTGGTCAAGTCTCCCGCTACCCCCTTGCCTTACAAAAGTGATGTTTCCTCTAAACAATTGCAACGGACGATTCCCCACACATTAACTCAAAAATACTACATTAAACAAAGAAAACGATGTAATAATAAAAAAGATCTTACCTCTTAAACTGTTGAAATTGCATAAGAAAACAAAAAAATATTTTTATTCAGTTTTGAAACGCAAGAACACGTTTTTCTCGCTCAAAGCCGAACCGTACTAATGGCGGCCAATATGGCACACTCACAGCCACCGCCTTTATGCAAGCGTCTTTCGAGCTATCAACGGCGCCGATGGCGCGAAATTTGAATGAAATATTTGAGATGGTTCAAGTCTCCTACCTGGTCAGATCTCCCGGTTTTCCCCTAAACCATAAAAATGCCTAACTAAACTAGTATAACAAAACTGTAACCGAATAAAAGGCATTACTGAACATTTGCTCCATTATGCAAGTCAAGTATAATTTCTTAAGAAACACTTCAACTAAAGTAAATCCTTTTTAGGGTTCCGTACCCAAAGGGTAAAAACGGGACCCTATTACTGAGACTTCGCTGTCCGTCCGTCCGCCTGTCACCAGGCTGTATCTCAAGAACGGTGATAGCTAGACAGTTAAAATTTTCACAGATGATGTATTTCTATTGCCGCTATAACAACAAATACTAAAAATAAAATAAAATAAATATTTAAGGGGGGCTCCCAATCCCATACAACAAACGGGTTGGTTGCGTTAACTTTGCACCTCATTTGTATGGGGTGCTAAACATACCAGGTGCAAACTTAACTTAACCACTTAAGGACGAAAAGTATTTGTACGGAACCCTCGGTGCGCGAGTCCAACTCGCACTTGACCGGTTTTTTTTTTACATTTCGTGACATAATGTGAAATAACTAGAATTAACCATTAAAATTCCGCTATGGAGTCTTGAATTGAGTTTAATTTCTGCAAATCTTCCCTTTTTGACATAAATTTGCTTAATAATAGCAACACAGGGCTTCAATATAGACGGGTAGGATTATTATGATTATTATAAACGGCTTAAACTCATATAAAAAATAATTTTACCATGACCACGTATGGCACGTATGAATATCTCCACACTAGTTCGAAATATGCATGTATAATATTACTGCCTGCAACACCAGAGGAGTCACAAGTGCGTTGCCGGATTTTCAGGAGGGAATACGCTCTATTCTTAAAGGTTTGAAGGTCGTATCGGTCCGGAAATACCCCAAGTGACAATTCATTCCACAATGCAGTCGTGCAAGGCAGGAAATTTCTAGAAAAACGCACTTTTGTGGACTGCTAACCATCTAAGTGAGGATAAAAGGATTGTCGCGTAGAACGATGGCGGAAAGATGCGTCAGGAATCAATCCGAACAATTCCTCGGATCGGAGCACTCCCCGTTATATACGTGATAAAAGATGTTCTACGCAGCGCCAAGGAGTCAAGCCGATCTGAAATTCGCTGGCAGCCGACAATACGAGTCGCTCTCCGTTGAATGCGGTTTAGAGTATAAGTAACAGTATTCCAGTCCGCAGGACTTGATAAGGATTGAAAGAGGAATTTTCCAGGTTGACAAATTGAGTCCTCTGTGCTTCTGTCTAGACCTGAATCCGCTCAGCACCCTGCTGAAGGATTCAGGACTAGGTTCCCGGCTTCAAAGAGGCGAGGTCATTTCTCATCTGCTGTAAATGAACCAGCTCAAGCTGTAACTATGCACCAAAACACCACGATGTTCCACGAAACGTTCAGTAGCGCCATCAAAATGGAGTTTAGTGTAGACAAGTGTGCGGTCATGCATGTACAGCGGGGCAAAGTCGTGAATTCCGCGACTATCTGAGACAATGTCTCTCAGACCTATCTCCGGAGCAGGAACCTATTCGTACTTTGGTATGCCACAGTCATTGGGTATTGCAGGCGGAAACATTAGGCAGGCGTTGAAGGAGCGTTTCTTTTGTCGCTTGACAAAAGTACTTAACAGTCTTTTGTCCGGTGGCAATCAAGGGTGATACCCGTGCTCACTTACTCCTTTGGCGTACTAAGGTGGACTGGACTCAGCCTGAGTTGGACGCTCTGAATACGAAGGTCCGTTAGATGCTCACTACACATCGTATGAGGCATCCACGCTCATCAGTTGATGAGACTGTACATCCTATGTATGTAAGTGTGGAGGCCGTGGCTTTTTAAACGCCAAGGATAACTGCGAGGTGTGCAGTCCTAGGGAGTATTTCCTAAACAACGAGTGTGAAATATATCGCGATGTAGTAGCAGTTGACAAACACCTCACCTCTCTCTCCTTGGCAAACGAGAACTGGCGCAGGCAGACCGAAGGTGCTTCACACCGATGACCACAGGACCGTATGGAAGAGCAAGGAGCTACACGGATGGTTCTACAGGCCCTGATGACGGGGTCCGATGTAGATTCGCTCGCGTCGATGAACTGGCTACGCTTCGTTTCGGTTGATTTCTTCGGGGAATCCGAAGGTTTTAATTGTCTGTGCAATTGCGGATGAAGTAATCATGACAAACAATTACCGGCGATATGTCCTGAAGGACAGATTTGTCGGGCATACTTCCGTCCCGGAGAGTCACTCAGGCATATAATCTCCGGTTGTTCTCATCTTGCGAACGGCGAGTGCTTGCACAGACATAACCAAGTAGCTATGGATCATTCACCAGCAACTTGTTCTTCGATACGGTCTTAAGGAGTCTGAGGTGCCATACTACAATGCAACGATGCCAGTTCTCAAGAATGGTCGTGCCACGCTCTATTGGGATCGATATATCACCACGGACAGGACTATTGTAGCCACCAAGCCTGAGATCGATCCAAGCACCAGGCAGTACTCGTCGACATCACCATCCCGCATGACGAGAACTACGTGGGCCCTGCCCCGCTGCCGGCGGCACCCTACGTTAGGTTTTTTTTAGAATATGTTTATATTTGGGATGTATGTTGTATATTTTACCTTTTGCATAAAAAGTAAAATATTTTTGTATACCTACTTAAATATAAAGTTTGTACAATTGTTGTATGAAAAACGTGAATAAATGAGTGAATACGTGGCAAAACTTTATGAACTTCATGCCTACATTTGCACAAGTAGGACAGTAGGGACTAACACCCCCGCAGCACGCACGCACGCGCAAAAATAACGACCTTCGGACGAGTTAATATATCTCAATACTGCCTAACTCACATGCGCTTGCGCACGGTTCGTTTGTTAAGAATAATATTTACAAAAAGGCGGCTTGCCTATTATTTACCTATTTTGTGTATAAATATCACCTAATAATATAATAAACATTGATTTCAACTTTAGTATATCTTCGTTAATTCACGCAGTTAAAACAGTCAATGTAATTAACACTATTTTGATAGGTACTCACCCGATATTCACGGAAAGTCAAGTGGACTCTCGATCAGCAAAATTTGGCACTAAAGTGAACACATGCATCATCCTTCCTCGAGTAGCTTTAACCGACGACTAACGAGTCGGACCTCTCCTTAATCCTTGAAAATGTTTACGCTCACCCGCAGTATTTTGTTTTTATGGAGCCCAGAAAACACTAAACAACGTCAAACAATTTTTAGGGTTCCGTAGTCAACTAGGAACCCTTATAATTTCGCCATGTCCGTCTGTTCGTCTGTCTGTCTGTCCGTCTGTCCGTCTGTCTGCCTGTCCGTCTGTCCGTCTGTCCTTCCGCGGCTTAGCTCCGTGATCATTAGTACCTACTAGAAAGCTGAAATTTGGTATGAGCATGTGTATGTATCACGCCGACAAAACGGTAAAAAAAACTTTTCAACAACAAAATGAGGCCTTATAAGTACTTTCAATGAAAACTATATTGAATAAAATCGGTCGAGCCGTTTTTGAGTTATCGCAAAATTTCATAATTTTCTTTAAAATGACGTAAGTGCCGCGCGGTGTCCTTATACTTCGAACGTTACACATATTAGTTAATTGCCATACTGCATTAAAACATTCCGCTCAATCTCGCGCGTATAATCTATAAGTTCCAGAAGGTAATAAGTAATTACAATTACTTTGGCGTTTACGACCTTTTTTATAGAGCTTGAAATCTTTCTCGTAATTTAAACCTCGAAGCCCGTCTATTTTGAAGGATGGACAACTACGGAACGGTTGGCCGGTTTTTTTTTACTTATACCTATTGATAAAACTACAAATTATTTCGTCCATATGTATTGACTATTAAAGCAACTCTTAAAAAAATAAGTGAAAAGATTAAACGTTGGATGTAACATTATCATTCACTATTCGCGTAGATACAATAATATTATGCTTCACCAGTTGGGATAAACAGCTAACGTGCAATACCCATGTGTCACGATTTTAGAAAAAAATCCACTAAACGCATTTTTTGACCCCAGCAAAATGGTTATTTAGCCAAGAAGATAAACTCGACAAAATGCTGGCTTTTTAGGCAAGCGTTTTTTAGTAAATATCCTTTATCTGAATTGCTAACAAGGTAAAAAAGTCATCCGATAGAACTCAAACCCGGCTCACTACGCGCAGAAAAATTCGCTGATTTCAACGGTGTATATAACTCCATTTGCCACAATAATGGTCCGTTAGTCAATTAGTCGTTCCAGCGTCGATATGCACATTTCAAGAACTAAATAGTCGCATATTCCCCCTAGTCGGAAATTTGACAAAATTCTGGCTGTAGAATACGCTGTAATATAGTTAATGGTAGGTATAACGAAACCCTAAAAAAAACCCTTTTCATTACTGGAGCAGGCGGAGGTTCAAGGACCCTGCTGATATCCCCCAAGAAATTTAAACAGCTGGAGATACAATATTAGTATCCGTGTATGATGGCAGAAAAGAACAGACGTTGAACTGCCTGCGCTATCGCAAATTGAAGACCGGTAGTAGTACCAGTAGCTAGAACTTTGACCTATTTCCGGAACATGTGACCTTTCAGTTTTTAAATGTGCATATCTCCGTAACTAACTGTTCTTGAAACAAAATTTGATATGTAAATTATAGTAATTTTAATTCTCTACAACATTGTCTAGAAGCTCTTTTCTAGCTAAAATGCTCCTAAATTAAAATATAAGCCAAAGTTTGATACATTACTGGAAATTGCGATTTTTTTTTCATTTTTTTTTAATGGGCATATCTCATAAATTATACTAAGTTTACTTCTCTACAACATTGGCTAAGCTTTTTTCTACCTAAAATGCTCCTAGACGAAGACATAAGCAAAAATCTGTAGAAAGTGCCGGTTTTTTCAATATGGTGGAATTGTGCATTTTGCATTTTAAACACTCACTAGCCTAGCCATCCTAGATAACATATCAAAAATTCAACACTACCGGACCGTTTGTAAGGTCACCCACAGTACTTCACCGAACTATAACTACCCAACTAGCAAAGTAGTCATATAAGATTGCGCTTATTCAGCTAATAAATCATATAAAAGTCATGTAAACGAGAATTATACAGCTCCTGTCGTATAAAGCCAGCTTATTCAGCTTTTTAGTTACCCAGCATATCAGTCATATTATGTAGCTGAGTAAACGTTTATTCGACTTGCTTATATGACTAATAAGTCATATAAGAAATGCAGAATAAGCTACTTTTATACAAGGATTATATGACTATTTAGTCGAGTAACAGTCACTTATATATCTGACTTACGACATGTCAAGTGCAGTCGAGTAAAAGCAATGTAGTTTACTATTATATGACATCATGTAACTTATACAGCACAATAGCTGTATATGTTACATGCTGTCATATAAACGCGAATTATAGAACATGTTATATATGAGTATCTTATTCAGCGATTTAGATATTGCTGAATAAGTTACCTCTACCTGATACTCATGTGACTATTTGGTCGAGTAATGACATTTTATATGACTTTATGGTAGTAGAATTAAACGCAGTCGAGTAAATGAAATAACTTTGCTATTATACCACTATTTAGTTTTACATGCTACCGTTTTATGACTGTTATAGCTCTTAAACGTCAGTTAAAGACATCCGACACGTTGTTTGGATATCAGCATTTAGTATGAAAAATTAAAATGAAAATGGACTGGATTAAATGGAAAAACATGAAAAAGAGCGGTGGATATAAGAGGAAAATGAAAAAGAAGCAGCAATCTATTATCACCCATTTAAAAACTACTCTTACGCGAGGAATTTCGGTAAACCGAAGTGAAGTGACAAGTGCTGGTTTTTCAAGTGGTTCCGTAGAAATAACAAATATGACCGAAAATAAAACTAGTAATGCAGAGTCGAACAACATGAACGTTGATGTTGGTGGCGTTGTAGAAGATAGCTCCGTACGGGAAATGGAACTCCAATTTGATGCTGATAAGATTTGGATGATTTGGGGATAAATAGCCACAATATTGACAGAGATTACGAGCTACGTAATAATATTACACAATGGGCATTACAGTTTAATATTTCACAAATATGAAATATGTATTTTTAAAGTAAGAACTTTGTTGATAGATAGATAGATAGATTTTTTATTTGTAATAATCATACATTGTCAATTAATCTAAGCTATTACACAATCATAGCCATTATTATTATTGGTATACATATAAACTTCATTGCCCGTGTTGTCAGTATTCACACAAAACCTACATTCCTCTAATGGATAGTGATCATATATAGCGTACTCTGAACAGTTTGGGCACCAGAAAAAAATGGTGTCGCGTAGATTTTTATAGTCTTGTCCGATGTAGTAAAATGTGTGGGATTAATTGTCAACGGCGACGTTGAGTATCCGCATCCAATGCACATCGAAGACAAAATGAAATGAGTCTCGCTCCAAGGCCACTGCATGTATATCATCATCACTCCACAATTGATCTTCTTTTCTTAAAAAACAGTCTACGTCAGCTACAATGACCATATTTCATGGTTCTACTTGTCTCTAGAAGTAAAACACAAAAATCTTTTGAAAAGGTTTTTTCAGAAACTCTAACGAACCCTAAAATATGTCCGACAAATGTATGTAATGGCGCTTGGACCGCTAAACTTGCTATATAAGATGCGATTATATAGCTTATAACTGGATAAATGCTGTATAACCGCGGCGTTCAAGAAAATCAACAATATTAATTAAATTTATTTTTAATTAACTAAGAATTACAGTGGGGCATTAAATATTTACTATTAAACATAGTTTACTTCATCAATAAACTTTCCTTCGCAATACATTTCTATCATACGCCGAAGTTATAAGCATTCTTAATAAGAACATGTGACATCATGGCTGATTAAAAAATACTTACTGTCATCCAAATCATCCAATGCACAACTTTTTTTCATGAAACACTCGCGCGTGAAGTATCAAGTTTTATTCTGTTGTTTAGTAGCCTAGGACGCGATTACTCCACAAATATGTCATATAAAAGTCATATAAGTTGCTACTATACAGCCAAAATGTCATAAGATAGTCACGTCAGTGGTTGCAGTTATACAACTCTTATATGACTGAAAAGCTGAATAAAATGGGCCCAAATCGCGTTATATAAACGTGCTGATTACGTTTATATGACTAATAGTAAGAGCTAAAAGGTTAACGCAGAAACGTTGCCGCAACCATTATATGACGAAATTTTGCTAGTTGGGTATTAAGTAGCAAACATTGTTATAGTATTGAGAAACAATAAATTGTTACATACATTTATTTTAGTATGTTGTTTCTTAAAAAATATCGGGTATGTGAACGCTTTGGCACCCATATAGATCTCAATTATTTTCGGCGAAGTCGACAACGTTGCACGCGATATTGAACTTGGCTCTCATTAAACATTTATGTTTTTGATGGGATATATATATATGTGCGGATCAAACTGTGAGTACCTCTTTTTTTGAAGTCGGTCAAATATACTAAAACCTTCTCCTAAGTGTAACAAATACTTTTCTGAAAACAGCATCAAAATCGGTTCAGTCAAACGCGAGATAATCGCGGACAAACATACATACATGGGTGGATCAACTTTTTCTTGCTGTTATTCTGTCCGTGACCCAGGGGATAATTGTGATTACATTTCTAAGAAAAGTGTCGATAATTGACATTACTGGTATTGTCAGGAGACAGTCTACATAAGAATGGGCTTATAATTATAACTGCTTAAATTACAAAGCTTTTGCTAAATATAACCACGGAAAATCGTAGTTTTAAAAAGTGACCCAGGGGCATCACCATGGCAACGAGTGGCAGAAAACAGTTGATTGACCCACATACATATATACATACATATATACATACAGTAGTAGTTAACCCTTAAATGCATGAATTAAAAAAACACAATATTATAAAATATTGTTTTATTTCAAATAAATGTTTCTTGTTTTCAACCATTAATGCATTTTTGTTCATGTAAGCTGCATCTTAAACCATGCATTTAAGGGTTAAAGGTCAAACTGAGAACCTCGAAGTTTTAAAGATCCATGCATACATAGGGACATACAGACAGTAGGAAGCGACTTTGTTTTACACTATGTAGTGATGATCCATATATGTTAAATAGGAATGACCATTCCAAATTACCATCATGATGGGATATACCCATACCCGTTCAGCGACAAGTATACGTACGTCGGCTATTTTTTGTCAAAACCGGAAGAATCCATACTAATTACGTATATACCATGTTTATTTACAAGAACTTCTCGATGACACGTGGAATAAACGTATTATGATTTTTAATAGGAAATTCTTAAATAAAAAATGTAAACATAACATTAAACCGGTTAATAAGGGTTCAGGTTAAAAGATACAGTTGAACATAGAACCTTCTTTGAAGTCGGTTAAAAAACAGACCAAGCGGGAATTAAGGTATTTGACTATACTTACTTACTCCGCTAGCGCAGCGACCCGAAGTGGATCTTGGCCTCCGATACGAAATGACGCCAGCGCGCTCTATCTTGAGCAATCTCCTCCCAGTTTCCTGCTTGTAGAGCGCGTAGGTCCTTCATAACTTCGTCCTTCCATCGGCACCTCGGTCGGCCGACTATAGTTTTTTTTTTTTTTTTCTTTTCCTCTTTGATAACCTGCGATCAGTCGTCTAGACTATAATCAGGTGAGTTAGAAGTGGTCGAGATTTGGCGAGGTAGAGCCACTGCTCTATCTCTCCTTATTAAGGCAGCACGTCAGCTCGCTTGAGTCTTCTAACCGGGTTTGGTTGTAGGAGCACAGTTGATAACGGGTTTGGGTGTGTTGTCAAGTGGTCCTTGTACTTGGCAGTGTAGCGTTCTATTTCATCCGATATCGTTGGGATTTCCAGGTACTCATGGATTTCACAGTTGCGAGCAAACCAGGGCGCCGATGAGAGTACCCTAAGTATATTGTTCTGTGCTCTCTGCAGACACATTATGTTTGATTTGCTGGCTGTAGACCACAGTTGGATGCCATAAGTCCAGATTGGCTTTATTATGCAGCAGTATACCCTTAACTTGTTGGATAGAGATAAGGTGGATTGTCTACCGAGGAGCCAGAGTAGGTTTTTAAATCTCAGGTTGATTTCGGTGCGCTTCGTACTTATGTGGTCCTTCCATGTCATCCTTCGATCCAGGTGAAAGCCCAGGTATTTAACGCAAGTAGATTGCGGTAGTGTGTCGAGGCCCAGGATGACCGGAGGGCAAGTTTCGCGTCTTACGGTAAATGTGATGTGGTGAGACTTGGGGGCGCTTGCTTTTATGCGCCATTTAGTCAGCCAATCATTGGTGGCGTTGAGCTGTACTTGCAGTGATCTGCTTGCTTCATTGGGGTCCCGGTTGCAACTGAGGAAAGCCGCGTCATCGGCAAAGGTTGCCACAGCTGTATCAGGTGTCTGGGGTAGGTCACTAGTAAAGATGTTGTAGAGGACTGGACCAAGTACGGAGCCCTGGGGCACCCCGGCATTGCAGCTAAACAGGGAAGATCTTGCGTCGCGGAGCTTGACTTGGAACTGTCTGTCACTGAGATACGAGTCCATCAGTAGGTAATAAGGGTGTGGAAGATACTTTTTAATTTTACAGAGCAGCCCTTTGTGCCAGACTCGGTCGAATGCTTGTTGTACATCAAGGAAAGCAGCAGAGCAGTATTCCTTACTTTCTAGCGACTGTCTTATAGTAGAATATACTCTGTGCATCTGCTCTATTGTTGAATTCTGCTTGCGAAAACCAAACTGGTGATCGGGTATTACATGGCCTGCGTCTAGGCAAGGAGAAAGTCGTGAAAGTATGATCCTTTCCCACAATTTAGACAAAACAGGCGTCAGACTAATAGGGCGATAGGATGAGACTTCGTTGGGCGGCTTGCCAGGCTTGTAGATCATGACGATCTCAGACGTTTTCCAGAGTGCAGGGAAGTGAGATGTTCTCAGTGTGGCATTCATTAGTATAGTGAGAAAGACAATACACCTCTTCGGGAGCTCTTTCAGTAGCCTAGGTGTGATCAGATCAAATCCAGGTGCCTTGTTGGAATCCATGTTGGCTATTTCTCTAGCTATCTCCCTTGGTGAAGTAGGACTCAATGGCAGACTTAGTTGCAGGTCTTGTTTAAGAACTTCTTCTATTTCTGGGTCTTCTGGACTGTTTGTAGCGTTAGGTTTGAAGACTCCTGCTAAGTATGTAGCAAAGGCCTGGGATTTTTCCTGATCTGTTCGGGCCCATGTGTTTTCAGATCTAATAGGCGGAGAACATTGTTGCGGCTGTGGGAGGTACTTTGTTGCTTTCCAGAGGTTGTGGGTCCCATTTGCACTCGGGGACATTTTCTCCAATCTCTGGTTAAGCGATTCATTGGCCGCGTCAGCCAGGAGTTTTTTAAGTGTTTTAGCAGCTTGGTTGAGTCTGGTTTTATCTGCACTCCTATGAGTCGTCTGCCAGATTCTACGAAGGCGACGTTTCTTAGCGATTTTTTCTCTGATTGTAGGAGGTACTGGTGCCCCGCGTGACGAGTTCTTCAGCTCAGGAGTGCTTCTCCAGGCGGCCACTTGGATCACATTTGTAATGTAGAGACACGCATCATCCACTTCCTCTTTAGTTTTAAGTGAGATGTTGAGGTTGATGTTGGATTCCAGATATTCCCGGAAGCATTGCCAATCGGTTTTATGGTTGTGGAGACGATCGGTGTGAGAGTCGCAAGGTATAGCTACTGGACTAACTGTTAGTAGCACAGGCGAATGGTCGGAGCTATCGTCGAGGTTTGACCTTATGGAGGTGTTGAGTACGCTGATTCCCTTTGTGATGAAGAAGTCAAGGAGGTCCGGTGTTTACTTTTTATCCGTGGGCCAATATGTGGGCTCACCAGTTGACATGGCCAGAAGATGATTGGCGTCGACGCTCTTTTTTAGTTCTCGGCCTCTAGTGACTGTTAGTCGTGATCCCCAGTATGTGTGCTTGGCATTCCAATCGCCACCAGCAATGAAACGGTTCCCCAATGACTTAAAAAACGTAGAAAACGTATTCTCCTTTATGGTGTGGCGCGGCGGACAGTATATTGCCGAGAGAGTGAGAGGTGCAGAGCAATCTTCCACCCTTATAGTAGTTGCCTGGAGATGGGGAGCCTGATAGGGTTCTAAGAGACAGTGCTTTAGGCTATTCTTAATTACTATAGCAGTGCCAGCGTGGGCTCCGCCATCGGGATGACAGGTGTGGTACACTGAAAATCCAGGAATGCATATTCTGCTTCTTATGGTAGTATGCGATTCAGAAATAAGGCAGACGTCAAGTTTGTTCATTTTGATGAGCATTTCTAGTTCGTTTATGTTGGGGGAAAGGCCGTTGATGTTCCAGGTAGCAATATGTAAAGAAGTCATTTTGTGAGCTTCGAGACGAGTGTAGTAATAAGGCTCACTAAGGAACCTATTTGTTGTATTAGGAGATCCATTTTCTCACTTTGTCTTAGTAGTAGTACTTCCAGATTATTAGTGGATTGTTGGTGTATTTCAGGTTTTATCCCTTCTGTAGCTTCAGCGTATGTTTGTTGGTGAGTGGGTCCTTTGGGTTCCTTTTTGTTCGTTGTGCTGGGGCCGATTGGGTCAGCATGCACGGCTGCTGTGGTTGGAGGAGTCTGATTTTTCCTTTCTATTAAATTTTTATTCCTTCGTGCAAGGTATTCTTTGTATACCTCGCAACCTTTGTGATTGGCAGGGTGGTCGAGCGAACAGAGAGCGCATTTAGCCGGAGTAGTCCGATCTTTCTTTTGGCATGCTGAGGTTTTGTGACCTTCTCCGCATTTGACACACCTATAAGGTCTCATGCAATTATTTTTCGTGTGACCGTAACGCTGGCAACGTTGACATTGAACGATATTTTTCGACTTTCGAGGATCCTCGATCTTTACCTTTTGGTGAAATATGTGGGTGATATTTTTGACTGCGAGGTTATTAACGCTGGGCTCGATGTTCACAAAGAAAGTCGATGTTGGTTTTTTGTCTGGTCCGTACCGAGAATTGATGATTTCACCCTTAATTTTGTTATTGGTCGCCTCCACGGCCTCAGCTATCGCTTCGTGTGGAGTCGTATGGTGAAGGTTTTTTATGACGATACGATAACATTTACTATCTTTGGGGGTAAATGTATGTCCTATGAGGCCATTAGATCTTATAAATGCTATGATTTTCTTATACTCCTCAGCGGTGTTGACAAGAATGTGGAGTAGATACTTGTTAATGAGCTTGAATTTGAACTCTTCTTTACTGCTGACAGTTTCGATTAGCTTCGATAGCTCAGTGACGTCTTCTATACCATTGAGAACAATAGGTGGAGGTTTGCTGGGTTTAGGATGGTCGGTAGAGCGTGGTTCTTCCATTGAGTCTAAGGGCAGGGTGCTGTAGCGGTTTTTCGTTGTGGTATCTTGCGTTTCTGGTGGAGTGCTGCAGAATTTTCTCTTCTTACTGCTTCTGCTACTGGGTGATGGCACCCTTTGCCATGGTGGAGGAGCAGGATATTCAGACAGTTCTTCAATTAAACCATCTTCTGGTGAGTTAGTGGTGTCACTTGGTTCCTCTGCATTATCAGCTTGTCTGACTTGCAGTAGATTTCCTACGTCGGTAAGGGATGACGATCGTTGTCTGTTAAATAGACCTGGATGGAAGACTTGTTGAGTTAAGGTTTTTTGTTGTTGTTGAGGGTTTTTAGGGGTATTTGACTTCGTTTTTGTTCCCACGAGTAGGGTCGAATTGCTAGTCACTCACAGGGTGACGCCCATTCCTGCGAGAAGGCACTATACAACGATGTGGCCAGGTCCATCGAGGTTGGCGCTAGAGACTGAGTACCCTCAGCCATCCATCCTGTCGGCGCGGTTCCCACCTTAGGATTGGGGTTATTTATTTATAGAGGTTGTCTTCCTCTTGGCCCAGGTGTTTAAGCCAAGACCACCGTTCTTACGAAACATGACCGCAAGTTTACGGTTTGTAGAAGTCATTTCCTACCTCCACAGGGACAGGCTGTTAGGCCAGTTTGGTAGGTTAGTTAACCGCCGCCTACGACTCGGCGTTTGTTGTTCTTTGGCACCACCCAGGGGACACGTGTAGGGTTGTGGTTAGGTAGCTCCTACGGACGCGAACAACTTCGCCCCCCATAGACCCCCGGCCGACTATAGTGAAAATAAATTGTACCATTGAAACCACTAGACACATTAAAAAATACACTGAATCAAATAAACTACTACTAACTTTTGGACCTTACGAGTATTACTATTTTTAATTGAACAAAACTTAAAAGGAGCTGTGTTTTGACTTCTGATTTTTATGACGTCACAAGCCAGTATCTTCATAGAAACTTCATACAGATCGTTTATGACATTTCATAATGAGTAGCTGATTTGAGCTGTCATCAAATACCGTATTGAACGCGCTACCGAGGATTCCGTACCACTACAACACAATATTCAATCCAATTCAAATTATTTATGTCGTATCAATCATCCAAAAGTTGTTAGTAAGTTCAGTGAAAAAAAAATTTCTTTGCCTTTATGACCTTTTAAAATACTGTCAAATCAAGCGAAAATTGAAAAATTTAATGATTCGGACAGGATTCGAACCTGCGTTTCCAACGACTTTCCGGGCCAACACGGGCGTCCTCCCAATTGGACCACCGAATCAGATGTCAGAGCCATTGAATTTTTCAACCAGTTGCTTCGACATGCCTTAGGGTGGCATCGTAGCGCCATCTACCGTAAAGATTTAGACTTTATCGTCGGCACCATCGTCTCAAATTTGTTGAGAATCGATAGTAACGATGTGCTACACCCAAATTACTTATTTTTATTAAAGCAGTAACGTCTGCTAACGTAAACCAAATGTTTACAAATGAAGTGAAAATTGAAAAATTTAATGATTCGGACAGGATTCGAACCTGCGTTTCCAACGGCTTTCCGGGCCAACACGGGCGTCCTCCCAATTGGACCACCGAATCAGATGTCAGAGCCATTGAATTTTTCAACCAGTTGCTTCGACATGCCTTAGGGTGGCATCGTAGCGCCATCTACCGTAAAGATTTAGACTTTATCGTCGGCACCATCGTCTCAAATTTGTTGAGAATCGATAGTAACGATGTGCTACACCCAAATTACTTATTTTTATTAAAGCAGTAACGTCTGCTAACGTAAACCAAATGTTTACAAATGAAGCGAAAATTGAAAAATTTAATGATTCGGACAGGATTCGAACCTGCGTTTCCAACGGCTTTCCGGGCCAACACGGGCGTCCTCCCAATTGGACCACCGAATCAGATGTCAGAGCCATTGAATTTTTCAACCAGTTGCTTCGACATGCCTTAGGGTGGCATCGTAGCGCCATCTACCGTAAAGATTTAGACTTTATCGTCGGCACCATCGTCTCAAATTTGTTGAGAATCGATAGTAACGATGTGCTACACCCAAATTACTTATTTTTATTAAAGCAGTAACGTCTGCTAACGTAAACCAAATGTTTACAAATGAAGCGAAAATTGAAAAATTTAATGATTCGGACAGGATTCGAACCTGCGTTTCCAACGGCTTTCCGGGCCAACACGGGCGTCCTCCCAATTGGACCACCGAATCAGATGTCAGAGCCATTGAATTTTTCAACCAGTTGCTTCGACATGCCTTAGGGTGGCATCGTAGCGCCATCTACCGTAAAGATTTAGACTTTATCGTCGGCACCATCGTCTCAAATTTGTTGAGAATCGATAGTAACGATGTGCTACACCCAAATTACTTATTTTTATTAAAGCAGTAACGTCTGCTAACGTAAACCAAATGTTTACAAATGAAGCGAAAATTGAAAAATTTAATGATTCGGACAGGATTCGAACCTGCGTTTCCAACGGCTTTCCGGGCCAACACGGGCGTCCTCCCAATTGGACCACCGAATCAGATGTCAGAGCCATTGAATTTTTCAACCAGTTGCTTCGACATGCCTTAGGGTTTGACCATTTGTAAACACTGTCAAATCAGGTCCAAACGGACTTCGACCTTTTCTTTTGCTCCTTCGATCAACTTTAATTTAAGTGTAAACGTCTAAATCTGTGTCAATTACTCGTAGTAAATATACGTATAATTCGGATCATACGCGCTGACAGTTTGACAGCCAAGGGAGAGATAGAAAATTTTATTTCCGTCAGGCAGCGAACTCGTTCGCGAACTTGTTCGCTGCCGTCAGGGCTGTCAACGTTAGCCCTTTATGAAATCACAGTTAGTCTAGATAAGGGACAAAATGGAATATTGAAGAATTCAGATATCATATGAAGATTCACAGTTACCATTTGGCTATATTCGAATTTCAACTATAGATAGTCAACTATAGTAGTTAGGTACTTCCTTAACATTGATTTGGAGAATCTATACATCTCCTTTACGTATACCAATGTATTTAGTTAATATACCATAAATATAAATTATATTTTTAAGTATGATTTACGAAATATTACTTTTTGTTGAGTTTCTTTTGGCTTTCTTCTCAACAGCGGTCTCCTCTTGGGAAATGCCGGTAGATTCACAATCTGACTTGTAAAAGTGCCATTTCATTTCAGTCGATTTTCTTAGAATAAAGTGAAGCCAGCTTTGGTTAGCCACGGGCTAATTTTCGTCTATGTGCGCATCTGTCACCACGTGAATGACACAAGCAAAACGTCTCTATGATAGGTTCGTAGATATGCACAAATAAAACCAAAAGCGGCTTCATCTTGGTTTGTTCGCTAATTTTCACAAAATCATTTTTTCATAGCAGCGAATTTTCACATCGCGTTTTTTCATGATCGCCAATTCTTTCTTCATGTAGCGATTTTTCATGATGCGTTTTATAATGTTCGCTTTTATTTTTTTCGCTAATTTTACCAGTAGATTATGTTATTATTCGCAAATATTATCAGTATAATATAGAGTATTTATAGTGCGGTTTAATAGATATTTTACTCGAAAACATAATTCTAAAAAATCATTACCTCCTGTCGTGTCCACATTATTACACATTAATAGGTAGATACTATAGGTGGCACGTAGCGCGTATGAATAAACAAAAATGGACATATAAAGTAACGACATGGGCAGGACCACGACATAAACGGAAAAGAGGAAGACCAAGACAAAGATGGATAGACGAAATAAAAAGAGTAGCTGGAAAAGACTGGATGACCAAAGCTAATGATAGAGATGTTTGGAAAAATATGGAGGAGGCCTTTACTCGTAGAGAGGTCCTTAGTAAAACTGCATGACATATTTTTAAATGTAAAATTATAATTTATTAATAATATTCAATTGCAAAAAAAAAAAAAATAATAATAATTTTTAAATGTTATATTGCCAATCTCAATTATTTTGCATGTTAAATTAAATTAAGAAATGTTATTTATCATAGTACTAAGGAATAAATGAGGCTATAATAATAATAATAATAATAGGTAGGTTAGGTTCTTTAGGTATCTTCAGATGCCCGAAGGGCAGACCACCCAGAAATAGGAGCCCCACAAAGTGGGGCTCCGTCGATATAAGGCGTATGTTGCCTAATGCTGCTGAAAATATATGCGACTGAAAAAATTATCTAATGGTAAAATAAGCGAAAAAAATAAACGCGAATATTTTAAAACGCTTCATGAAAAATCGCTACATGAAAAAAGACAAATAATAAAATTGGCGATCATGAAAAAACGTGATGTGAAAATTCGCTACAATGAAAAAACGATTTCGTGAAAATTATCGAACAAATCTACGTCTTTCATTTTTCTCCAGTTTTAATACGCTTCCACTGCGCAAATCTGCAAAACAACAGAAGAAAAGAGTAAAATAAGAAGAGAAATGAATAATTAGCGCAAAATGGCGACGGAATATCATTTAATAAGATTGAGTGAAAAGTGCAACTTTGGAAATTGGAAATTTAGGGTTAAACTCATATTGTAAGAAAAAGGCATCCATAAAATGAAAACAGATGATTGATAAAAAACTTCCACTCGTTTGCGCGAATCTGTTTTATGAAGAATCTCGTTCTAGGCGAACTTATTATCTCGAGTCAATTAAGTGTCATGCCATGAATCGCACAGTAGTTCCCGATGTTTGGTCATAACCATTGCTAGCCACTCGAACACAAAGTGAGACACATAGAGGAACTTGAACGAGTCCAGTAATGGTCCAGTAATTGGTGGGGTCGCTAATTGGACTAATCAGGAAGGCAGTCCTTACGGCAATCGGCGCGGATGCGATTTAGGGGAGGTTCAAGGATGGATAAATAAAAGGATTATGATTACTGGATATATAATAGTCGATAAATAAAAGGATTAGGATTACTGGATAAATAATAGTCAATTTAGCGTGAGCGTGACTCGTATTCTTTTGCAGGGGCGTCACATAGGCAACAGCCTTCGTTCGAGTCAAAGCGTTCACATACCCGATATTTTTTAACCGACTTCCAAAAACAGCGAAGGTTCTGTTTCCCTTTTGGAAGTTTTTTTGACGATTCTTCCCACACCACTAAGTTTACTTTCCGAAACGCTAATAAAATGAGACACGTAAAAAGCCCTTGCAGAAGTTTTAAATTTTGAAAACTATCAGTAGTTGTAGCCCAGGGGGATTATGACCCCGGTGCGCCCTCCTAGGCGCAATATGCGCATGCGACTAAACAGACAAGTGGTGGTATTATTCTCTGGTCTAAGCGAGCGAAGCGGGCCCGTTTTAGCTTGGCTTAATAAAAATCGTAGGTCCGGGTGTCCAGATCAGATGTGATTTCCAGCTGTTCTCATCTAGAGGTCGCATTTCTCAACCGTTTTTCGTAAATTTTGTGGGCAGGCTCAATAATTATACATGTCGAGTTTGTTTTCAAAAAACGAGGGTTTTGAAGGCGTAAACAAATAAATTAAAAATTTAAAACACCCCGGACACAAGTAGCTGGTCACCATGAGACCCTCATTTAATGAGTGATATATAGAAAATGCTACTAAAACTGAACATAACTACAAAATTTGTAATTAATAGCTGCAATATTGGCTGAAATCTTGTCACTTGTTCCAATTAAAGCTGAATATTTTAGAAACTACTGGCCCTACATGTTGAACTTATCACACCCCTCTTTTTTCTTCGGGAGTTAACAATTTTAACGGATTATATCGTGTATATTCATTATTTGAGCCAGTAGGGAGAAGTTAGCAATTAAGTATAAGCAAACCCCGTTATCAAGCGGGCAGTTTGGTGGCTACCTAACATTAGTGATGTGCAATCCCGATAAAATACATTTTGGGGCAGAAAGATTCTGGAGTGGCGACCGCGAACCTGTTGACGCAGCTTGGGAAGACCCCCAATAAGGTGGACCGACGACCTGGTTAGGCTGATATGATGATGATTTCAGATAAACTTTAAAACTATAGATATAAGAGATAGGGAAATCTGTTCTTAGGAACCATGGCGTTCACATAGTTTCCGACTGCTCTATATTGACACAATACAATACAATACAAAATGCTTTATTGCACACCAAAAAAGTTTACAAAATCAATACAGAACAATAATTATAGTAACGACCCGGTAATTGACCTATTTTGATTAGAGTCATTTTCCAAAGACATGTACATAGTTAAAGGCTTAATTAAAACAAAATTACGATCGCGTCTCTTGTGTAACGAAAGTTAGTCATACAAAAGATATGGGTAGCTGTCGTTACACAAAGGAGTCAATTTAGTTTTGTTTTCATTATAACCCTTAACTAAGTGCATTTTTTTTTCATTTATCAACCTGTATTTCCATATTTCGATCGATAGATTATATTTAGAGATGCAAATATTGCAATGGCACCAGTACCGAACATGGATACAATAAACAATAAAAAAAATATTATAAAAACACGTACAATAAAAAACAAGTTGCCATTGCGACTTGGGTTCCCCTTTTTCTTACCTTCAGGCGAAGTGGAGCCACTATGTCGTACAAATATATAAAAAAAAAATTAGAAGACTACCACGGTTGAAAGTTTTTGTTGCCCCAAGGGCGCATACTGGCCATGCAACCTGGCCGGTTGTTTCATCATCCTTCAAATGAAGGCTAAATCCTGGTATATTTCTGTAGAAAATACGCACAACCTGTACTGACATGTAGTACCAGTATTTTTATATCGAACATTAAAAAAAAACGAATAGAATAAAGTCTACGTAATAAAACGAAAATTTAATTTGAACATACGTAAAAAGCATTTGAAGCTTCTTTACCTGATCTGCTAGTTTTAATTCATTGTAATTACATGAAATGACGATTCTTTTTATCTATATTCTGTAATCTTGCACCGACTACATTTTCTGGTTAGTGTAGTCATAATACACTCTTATCTATGGTCATAGTCTGGTTTAGTGGTTAATTAGTGTTGCATTCAAGGGAAAAACCAAATAAATAACTTGGCTTTTATTAACTACAGAAATAAGATATTAAATGAAAGACATTTTAACATTACAAGTGACGGCTGATAGTTGTCACTAGCATAGACAAAATATTGGTAGCACGAAGGAGTGATTATATATCATTCTCCCCCTCTGTGGTTTCTGCATCAAGAAGATAGTCATTGAGATGTAGTGGTAATCTTTTTGGCCTTGTAGATCTTCTGACTTGTGGGGCGTCAATATTTTGAGGTGGAGTCCTAAAAACTTCTTCTTCAAGTATTTCCCCATCATGAGCTCTATCCTCCAGTAAGGGCCTTTCATAGTCTTCATTATCGAGCCGGTTTTCATCTTCCGCCATTGCTGGAAGTGGGGCTAAGTGTCTATTTGATACGGTTGTTTCTTGACCATTACGACGCCGCACGTAAGAGTAGCCAGGGTTTGTTTGAAGCAATTCAACTTCCTCGACGTAAGGGTCAGTTTTCGATCGAACAAACTTTTTTAAAAGTATTGGTCCAGGAACAAGCCACGACGGTAGCGATTCACCGACTGGTGTTCTCCGGGGAAAGTTGAATAACTTCTCGTGTGGAGTGGCGTTTATTGAAGTACATAGTAGAGAACGCACACAGTGAAGGGAGGGCTTTAAAACTTGCTCCCAATGTTCAATTGACAAATTCTTAGACTTGAGACTCAGCTGTATCGTCCGCCAGAGCGTTCCATTAAGCCTCTCCACCTGTCCATTCCCCTGCGGATTATAAGGTGTTGTGCGAGAAGTAGCAATATTACAGTTTTTGAGAAATGTCTGTATTTCTTCTGACATGAAAGAGGATCCTCTATCGCTGTGTATATACAAAGGCTGACTGTATTCGTAAAAAAGATCTCTTAGACACTTAATAACAGTAGCAGAAGTAGTATCAGGACATGCGTATGCGAATGGATATCTTGAAAATTCATCGATAATTGTTAAGATATATTTGTTTTTCGTATTCGAAGGCAGAGGACCTTTGAAGTCTATGTTTAATCTTTCGAACGATACAGCTTTAATTAGTGTTCCTTTTGATTTGGCAAAGCGAGGTTTGACTTCTGCACATACACGACAAGAAGCGGTCATCTGTTTTATATCATCTAGGGAGTAAGGAAGATTCTTTAATTTAATCCAGTGATACATTCTTGTTATTCCAGGATGAGAGAGTGCATCATGCAATTCGTATAATTTAGAGCTACTCATGAGTGCGCAAACTCTTGACAGTGCATCCGCGGCAACATTTTCGATTCCTGGTCTGTAGACTATGTCGTATTTGTAACAAGAAAGTTCTAGCCTCCATCTTTCGATTTTATCGTTTTTTATTTTACTGCTATGGTTTTGATTGAATATATAGCTGACAGATTTCTGATCCGTGATAAGTAAAAAGTGTCTGTTAATGAGATAGTGGCGCCATTTTCTGAGACTCTCGACAATAGCGCAAGCCTCTTTCTCAACTGAAGCATGTTTACGTTCGCTGTCCGACAACGTTCTAGAAAAGAAAGCGACAGGGCGTCCATTCTGGGCTAATGTTGCAGCTATGGCAAACTCTGATGCGTCAGTCTCAACAGTTAAAGTTTCTTTTTCGTCTATGGCGACTAATGCAGCCTTCATAATATCCAATTTTAATAGCTCAAAACTACGCCGTCCGTTTTCGCTTAATGGGAAGTTTACGTTGCTGACGAGAGGATGTACTTTTTCGGAGAATTTGTGTACCCATTTGGCGTAGTGAGCAAAGAGACCAAGGGCTCTTTTGAGTTCAGCAGCGTTATGCGGTAGTGGCAGTTTAATAAGTGGATCAAGTCTGTCTTTATCTGGCTCTATTATATTGTTTTGAACAGTATAGCCCAAGAGACTAATAGACGTTTTGCTAAAATTACATTTTTGTTCGTTTAGTGTTAGTTTATACTTCTTTGCCGCAGCCATGAACTGTCGTAAGTTTTCGTCATGTTCTTCCTTGTCTTTACCGCAAACCGTAACATCATCAAGGTACGCAAATGTTCCTCGTAAATTTTCTTGCCCGATAATGTATTCCAATGTACGTTGAAAGGCAGCGACCCCATTAGTTACGCCGAATGGGATTCTTTTAAATTGATATAATTTGCCACATGCTTCAAACGCCGTATAAATTTTTTCCCGTTCCAAAATAGGCACTTGATGGTAAGCGCTTTTTAAATCAATTTGGCTAAAATAATTAAACTTAGCCACTTTCGTCACGATTGTTTCGATATTTGGAAGTGGGTAGGCATCTAAGTATGTAAATTTATTAATCGTTCTTGAATAGTCGACTACCATCCTCTTTCGATGAGTTCCACCTCCAGTGACAAGTACCTGAGCGCGCCATGGAGATGCGCTCGGTTCAATTATTCCGTCTTCTAAAAGCTTTGATATTTCGGCTTGGATAAATTCTTCTTCATCTTTATTATGACGTCTTGATTTAATGGCAATAGGCGTGATTTCGGCAGATAAGTGCGTAAAGACAGATGCTGGTGGTACTGACGCTTCCATGACACACACTTGTAGAGTATCCCTAGTACCTCCGAATTGAAATTCTAGTTTGGCGTGATCTTTAAGAATGTCGTGTCCAATGATGATATCCGCACATAAGTTGTTAATTACAAGAAGAGGTCGTTGTTTGTATATGTGTTTGTTAATTTCAAGCGTTGCGAAACATACTCCGTCGACGTGTGATGTATGGTTTAGCGAAGCCAGATTTATTGTTTGTTCACAAGGTCGTTGTTTGAGATTCATCATTCGAGCTATGTTGCGATCAATGAAGCTGACGGAGCTCCCGGTATCAATCAAAGCATCGGCACGAGTATCATTAACGGTGATGGAAATCGTAGCTTTTACCAAACTGGACGGAGATGCAGCTGAGTAAACGGTGCTTATCGTTTCAGAAGAACTTGGTGACTGCATATATTCGACGGGAACAGTAGTACTCGGACAAGAAATAGCATTGCTAGTTGAAGCGTTGTTGCGAGAACGGCAAACTGAAGCGAAGTGTCCCTTCTTAGAACAAAGTTGACAATAGGCGTGGAACGCTGGGCATTTAATCCTTTGGTGCACTTTTCCACCGCAAAAGAAGCAGCGTCTGGCCGTTGGCTGTGGTGAGGACGAGACAGCTGCATTATTAGAACTCGGCATGATGCGCTGAATTTGTTCTTGTCGTGGGACAATCACTGGTAAAGCATTCAAAGTATTCGGTACACCAACGCCCATAATTGCGGAGTCTTTTTCAGCTGTTTCAAGGACGACGGCTTGGTCGAAGGCTTCATCCATCGAAAGCGTTGAGTTTTCGAGTAACCGTTCTCTTATTTTCGCCGAATGAATTCCTGCGATGAAAGCGCTCCTTATTGCTTGTTTTCTATGTTCATCGGCGGAGACAGAATTAAAATTACAATTTTGCGCTAGAAGTTGTAAAGCGCGACAATATTCGGTAATTGTTTCGTCATGCTTTTGTTTTCGCGCGCCGAGGACATAGCGAGCTAAGATTTCGTTTTGGGGCTTCAGATATGTTTTGTTCAGAACAGAAATAGCTTCATCATAAGTTTGGCAATTTTTCATGTGTATATAAATGTTAGAAGTTAAGTGGTTTGCTAGTAATTTAAGTTTTATCGAATCCGTAACGTCAGCCGGTATTTCCTCAACCAAAAAGTTTGAAAAGGTGTGGTGCCAATGAGCCCACTGTTCTCCTGCTCCGGGAGCATTAGGTTCAACGTCAAATCGATCAGGTCGAAGATACCTGGCTAAAGAACATGAAGGTATTTTCTCCGGTTCTTTCTTCTTCTCAGACATTGTGTTGTAGTTAATAAAATTGTTGCATTCAAGGGAAAAACCAAATAAATAACTTGGCTTTTATTAACTACAGAAATAAGATATTAAATGAAAGACATTTTAACATTACAAGTGACGGCTGATAGTTGTCACTAGCATAGACAAAATATTGGTAGCACGAAGGAGTGATTATATATCAATTAGTCCGCTATTTAGACTTTTTAAATTGTGCAATAAAGTGTAAATAAATAAATAGAAAAGCTCAATTTATCTTGTTTGTTCCTTTATCGTGTAAACCAAGATCATGCATGATAAAAGATAAATTTCGTACCAGAAAACTTTCTTTTAAATAGTCTACTTACTTTTCATTACTATTATTAAGCCGGGAATGGCGGCTTGGGCCTTTTACCAATGTCAGTTTTTAATACGAGGGGCACACCGAAATGATCGGGAATAGAGTACTTTAAACTGAGTTACATTAAATCCTTTTTTGTCACATGCATACTGGCGACTTACAATCACGATGCCGTTTTTACAATTTAAAAAAAGAACGATATATTTTTTTAATTCCATTTTTAAATTGACAACTCGATGAACAAAATGGAGCTGACGCGTGAAAATTTTCGTGCAATTATTTACCATAACTTTCGTCGTGGCTTATCTCCAGATGAATGTCGCAATGAGCTTGTTACTATATACGACATTGAAGCACCTAGTCAGACGACAATATATCGGTGGTATGCTGAGTTTCGACGGGGTCGTGCCTCTCTTGGCACCGTACCTTCATCAGGTCGGCCGAAAACGGCGGTTTCGCCTGAAAACATCGCGGCTGTGGAAAAACTACTAAAAGAAGATAGACATGTGACATACGAGCAGATTCGGGCAACCATAGGCATTGGAATGACTGCAATTCACACTATTTTGCATGGTGAATTGGGTGTCAGAAAATTGATTTCCCGATGGGTACCCCATAATTTGTCTGAAGAGCAAAAGGCGGCTCGTGTTGATTGGTGCCGATCTATTCTGAAATGCTACAATGGAGGAAAGTCAAAAGCCGTTTATAATATTGTCTCGGGTGACGAATCCTGGATTTATTCTTATGAGCCTGAAAGAAAGCACCAGTCGGCAGTATGGGTCTTCGATGACGAGGTCAAACCAACGAAAGTTGTGCGTTCTCGAAGCGTGTCGAAGAAGATGGTGGCTTCGTTCGTCTCAAAAAAGGGGCATGTTGCCACAATTCCTCTAGAAGAACAAAGAACCGTTACCGCTGATTGGTATATCACAGTTTGTTTGCCGGAGGTGCTGGCCGAACTTCGCCAAGGGAACCCGAGACGCCGCGTCATCTTACACCACGACAATGCGAGCTCCCACACCGCCCACAAAACAACTAAATTTTTGAACGACGAAAACGTTGAGTTGATGTCCCATCCTCCATACAGCCCTGACCTGAGTCCAAATGATTTTTTTACGTTCCCTAGAATTAAAGATTTATTGCGTGGTCAGCGGTTTGAGAACCCAGAAGCCGCTGTGGAAGCCTATAAATCGGCCATTTTGGCAATGCCTACTTCAAACTGGAATTATTGTTTTAATGACTGGTTTAAAAGAATACAAAAGTGCATTGAATGTAACGGAGAATACTTCGAAAAACAATAAAATATAATTTATGTATATAGTGCACATAGTTTTTTAAATTCCCGATCATTTCGGTTTGCCCCTCGTAATAGTACCTACCTAACTTTATAGATTCCCTTAACCATGTTTAAATTAGGTTCGTAATCATAATCATAATCATCTACTTATTTGTGCAAACAAGAGTACAATTAGATCTTATAATTAATAAAATAGTCTATTTCTTGTTTTACCATTATATGACGTAGAAATATTAAATTGTGATACCAAAACATGTGCTTAAACTAATGCAATACAAGAAAATAATACCAATAATAATACAATTCATAATAGATCATTCTCAATAATTAAATTAACATGATGTCAATAACAAAGATCAATTACAAAAATAATAAAATCTGCTTTATGTCGCTCTTTTCTCTCATAATTTTATTATAACTTACAATTTGCCATAAACTCTTCCAAAGAATAATTACAAGAGTCTAAAAGATGGTCAAATAATGCATTCTGAAATGATTTAAATGGCAATTCTTTGAACTTGTCTGTAAATTTATTGAATATTTTTATCGCCATACAGTATACATTATTCCTCGAGAGAGCTTGGTTTGTCTTCGGCATAATAAAGTTTATTTCTATGGGTGCCCCGTGGGTGCCCCTTTTTGACTTCAACGTCATTGTTCTATACATTGTTGTCTGTCGTAGCAAAAAAAGAAAATAAAAATATTCTGTATATTTTTCTGACTGAATCGTGGAGTTTGATGATAATGATAATAATGATAATCCACAATAAAGCCTAAATACAACGGTGTCAAAAGAATACTATTTATATTTTGTATCCAAAGTTATGTGAATATTCCCCTTCATCCACGTTCATAACCAAGATTTCATAACCAGTTATGAATATGGATTTTTTTTCACTGTTTCATAACCAGTTATCAATCAAAACTTTTTTTTCCATTTTTACAACCAGAACCTCCTATACATGTCTGGTCTCCTGGTACTTTTCTGAATAATAAGAGTTTACTCAAACATGCAATTGGGTATGAGATTCAGTTAAACTGATAAGGTGAAATTAAGTCTTAAAATACAAATTTAATAGTAAAAAAACACTTATATGAACACGTAAAACTTAATCTTGTCAACTTGAACCCTTCGGCCGCGTACGAAACCGCAGGTTCGTAACCAATTGCGGCAGAAGAAATAATCTACTTTGCACGACACTAGTTACAACGAAAGTCTTTTTTTTACTCAAACGAAGCCTAGTAATTCATTCGTAACTGGATTCGAGCGACAACTTTTATGTTTTTTTCCGACACTAGATTCTTACGAGGGTAGGAGGAATAGTCAGAAACAAACTCTTAATGAATATAATAGAAACTTAAATCTTCAATATTCTATGGTGTATGTGAATTTTACTTCATTGTTTTCTTTTGAAATAAATAAAATACTGCTAAATGCTCGTAACTGTTATGTATTTGCCTTCACATATTATTAATTAACAATTTGTTACAATGTACTGTTAGGTTCTTACATAACAAGCTAAGAATAAAAAAGAAAAGATGAGGCAATACCATTAATTTTCAGCAACGCTTGTCTCATAAGGTTTACTATGTCTTTACTATTTTCGTGTTCATAGTTATAAGTGTTTTTAACTATTAAATTTGTATTTTAAGACTTAACTGAATCTCATACCCAATTGCATGTTTGAGTAAACACTTATTATTCAGAAAAGTACCAGGAGACCAGACATGTATAGGAGGTTCTGGTTGTAAAAATGGAAAAAAAAGTTTTGTTTGATAACTGGTTATGAAACAGTGAAAAAAAATCCATATTCATAACTGGTTATGAAATCTTGGTTATGAACGTGGATGAAGGGGAATATTCCAGGCAAAGGCGCATCCTTAAATCAGCCAACCGAATTGTCACGTCTGAAAGCGACTTAACACTTGACGCGGTCACCACGGCAACACGTAAACAATTCAGCCACACTACGCCTGCATTTTTATATTTAGCTTTTATTTGGTTTGTTATTTTAGACGGACGTTTTTACACGTTAGACGGCTATAGACGTCATGGAGGACGATGAGGAGGAGGGATTCGGGGTGGCGATCACCGTCGCCTCGGAGTGCACGGAGGCTGAGAAGGAATATGAAAAAGTAAGTTTTGTTTTGCGTCAGGAATAAACAAGTGTATATTATTATTTATTATTGGGAGCTGTCCCACAGCTGGACAAAGGCCTCCCACAATTCCTTCTTCTCCTTCCGATTTTGTGCAGTCTTTGACCATTCCTTTAAAAAGGAGTCCAACTCATCCTGCCATCACCAGTAAGGTCTGCCTCGTCTCCGTTTGGAGTTGTCAGTATCCATTCAGGTATCCATCTCTGTATGGTAATCAGCCCTTAAGTCACTCAGCATGAGGTAGACATGACCAACCCAGTCTCACTTTAACAACCAAAATGGAGTCCAACTCATCCCGCCATCGCCAGTGAGGTCTGCCTCGTCGCCGTTTAGAATTGTCAGTGTCAGGTATCCACTGTATGGTAATCTTAGCCTTTAACTCACGCGGCATGCGACATGACCAGCCCAGTCCCACTTTAACTTGGCCAACTTCCGAACTACATCCATACAAATATTATAAATGCGAAAGTGTGTCTGTCTGTCTGTTACCTCTTCACGCTTAAACCGCAGAATCGATTTTGATGAAATTTGGCATGGAGATAGTTTAAGATCCGAGGAAGAAGATAGGATAGTTTTCATCCTGGAAATTATCACTGAAAAGATTGAAAAGTGAGTAAGTAATTCATGATGACATTGATGACCCTGTAGGGAATGTAATGATTAGACCAAAAGCACAACTGCTCTTACATTTGCTTAGGCGCTTTTAATAATCCCTTTTATTAATTAAGGTGATTAGGTGGATATCTATCGTGTTGTACGAGGTTGCTTCCATACTTCCAAGTTCCACGCGGACGTAGTCGCAGGCAAAAGCTAGTCTAGTATAAAGTATTCGAGTTTCGGAACGTAGACGAGGTATTCCGGAGATGATCCCTTGATGTTACCCCTAATGTGCTACGCTTCATGGTTCGCTAGCAAACCCCGAGATTGGACTTCTGAGCTTCTGTCAAACACCAGGTTTGAGCACCATAGGTGAAGATTGGAAGTAGGTATCACACATGTCCATGAGCCTCCGTTTAACTGTTTATAAAAAAAAATGCCAATTGGATGTCAATAGGTCGGCAAGACGATTCGAACGAGGTCAAAATCGATGGGGTTACGTCGTTTTATTACAGTTCCCGTGACCACCTAACGGTTCCATCATCAGATCAGCTCCTTATATTTTTCGGTCATTTGCTTACAAATGTGTGCAAAATTCTAGTTCAATCGGAAAGCGGCCAGTCGGTCAAATTTTTTTAATGATATTGCAGACAGTGGCACTAAAACAAAACATGCGATAATTTATTACTCTTATTGGGGGATATGACCACCCATTTTATGCATCTGGGTAGGTATCGACAAATAGAGAAGAACTTCATACTTCTTTACGCAACAAAAAAAGGAAGAAAGAAGAAGTTAGTTACTAGTGTTAGGACATTTGGTAGCATACCGTAGTTTTAAAATCCATGGGAGTCGCTAATTGTATTCTTTTTTTTTCAAAGTCAAAGTTGAAGTCTAAATATACGAGTATATGACTTTTTATTCCGCGTGGGAAGGGCGACGATTATAAAGAAAGTTCGTTAATATATACCTTTATCCTCTTGTTAGGTTCTGGAGGAGATGCGGGAGGCGGAGGGGCTAAAGATGTACTCGGACGTGTACACCAAGCTGTACGACTCGTACTTCCAGCTCAAGGACGAGAAAAACCGCAACCAGGCCGAAATCGAAATGTACAAGGTAAGTCTTAACGCCTCATTCTGATACACAACATTTCCGATAGGTAGGGCTGCCATCTCTAATACGCCTAACCCGGACAGACTTAAAAAACCCGTACATTTGTCGCTAATCGCATTTTTCCCCGGACGTGTCCGAAAATAATATTATTCAATTGCTTTACGCTGTTAGGCTGAATGAAGCTAGTGCCTTGATTGTGCTTTGTATTATTTATACGTTTTTTACCTACTTTGTACACAATAATGTCGGTAAATAATTTAATTAAAAAAAGTGCTCAAAATGGCTGGACACTTTTTGAAAATCCCCCTGGCGATCCTCGGACGGCCTCCGAACTAGGACAAATCCGGGGACACCCGGACCGATGGCAGCCCTACCGCTAAGTACAAATACGCTATCAGTAGGCATCGGACACTGGAAACGTCGAAGGCAAGCGACCAAGAGGCAGGAGCCCGACACGCTGGACAGACCAGATTTGCACAACCCTTGGCACTACAGTTCACGATCTACACACGGCTACTGACAGGAACAGATAGCGGCGCATCATCCGGGAGAGACTATCCCGAGAAAATGACCACGACCCTCAGCAACGAGGCAACCGACGCAAGGAGCAGGAGGCATCGGACGTTACATAGCACGGAAGGACGTCAGAGAGCATAAAAGAAAGGAATACCACGATAAATAGCAGCTACTACGCCAACCTTATTGAGCAGTTTCGAAAAGCGATCCAGCAGAAGAGTTGTGCAGAACTTAGCAGAGGTGCCCGGCTTCTCCACGACAGTCGGCAGCATTGTCCGTTCACACTGCAACAATTGCCAAGGCTGTTATTGCAAAATGTGACTTCGAGGAAATTCACCACCCACCTTGTAGTCCCGACCTGGCCCCTAGTGACTAATTATTTGCTTTCGAAACTGAACCCTTAAATGCACACAATTACACTAATTTTATTTCTGAAATGACGTATTTAGCAATGAAATCCGCGTCAGTTTGAGATTTTGGGACTATCTTGACAAAGTCTTTATTGACAATATTCAGATTTTGACTTGTCATTTCAGTAACGTGTAAATATACTCATAATGCATTTAAGTGTTAAGGCAGACTTAAGGGGAAGAAGATATTCTTCGGATGATGAAGTGACCCGTGCGGTTTACGTCCATTTTGAGGACAAAACTTCTGAGTATTTTTATAAAGTGATTGAAATACTTATTGAGAGATCTGAAAAGTGCATTGAAATAGAGGGAGACTACATCGAAAAATAAAAAATAAATGTATATTATATGTAAGTACTTATTTTCGTTGCTAGGCCGAAAACTTGGACCTCGTAACAATTTTTTTCCTGTTTTGTACGCCTGTACGGGCATCAACGAAGGTGATAATTTTTCGAATTGGCAGGAGTGCTGCCATGTTCCTAGATACCTATTTAAAAATATATGAACAGTATAAATAGCCCAGTAATTTATTTTTTGTTATCTAGGAACTTTCTAGGAATGAGGGGGGGTTACGCCAGATTATTGAAAAATGTCATCCATTCCCCATTGTGCTTAAACATGTACTTAATTTAGTTTCCCAAGGACGCACAAAGCCTGACGAAGTTTACAACTGTGACACGCGACTCTTTTTCGCGCGAGAAATATTACCTATCTCTCTCTTCGCTGTATTGTGAGAAAGTGACGGGAGATTTCATGTCGCGCGACAATAGTCGCGAAGCGTAGTTGTGTTGAACTTATATAATATGTATAGCCTATAGTGGCGCTACAAACAGCTTTCAAATGGCAATAATGTGCACACGTCATATATTTGCATTGTAAAACGTCAGTAGCGATTTGTCACGGATTTGTCATCAACCAAATTATTATTTTCTTACCGGAATGCTGCTCAATCCTTCGTTTTTCTCCGAAACTTATACTGAATCCTATTGAAAAGAATTTGACTTTCATCTTCGGATAGTTTTAGCTTTATTATGCGAAATTTACTTTAAATTTGCGAAATATTAAATCCCGTCTCTTCTTTGTTTACATCAGTGACATTCACTGACTTTCATCGTCAGTTACCAAAAAATTTTCCTTGCCAGTAAAATAAATTAGTACCTACCACTAAAAATCCGCAACATGGAGTGGGCTGAAAAACACCCTGTTGGGCCATAAGTCGCCCCCACTTCTGTTTATTACGACAACGGCTATTCAACATTTTCCTCTCGACGCTGAACGGTTCTGCTTCAGTCCGGTTCAAATAGATAAGCCCTCGAGGCGCCAAACGTCACGCTAAGTCACACGGAAGCGACGTCATAAATAAGCAAAAGAATTCGGCGGTCATACGGATATACACCTACTTTTAAAAACTGGTCAATCAACGCAGTTCGTCGTTCCCGAATAACGTTATTTCTTAATGAGGTCGCGGTATAGTCTAGGACGACCACTTTACTTTTACTAGTTTTACTATACTGTACTTTGAATTATAATAAACTAAATTTGCAATGCATAATTGCATATTCATACTAAATATAGGCATATAAATGTAAATGTACTCGGAACTACTCAGCCTACTTAAAACTCTCTATTAATAACTAAATTTTGAATGTTAGTGTCAATGTGTGCGTGTAAGACGCACAGGGCTGCCTCAGACGCATTGCAAAAACTAGTTGGTACTTTAGTACATAAATAGGTATGACATAATAAGATAGGAAATTATCACAACCACACAACGGTACCTACTGGTCGTGATGATGGTGGTTGTAGTGATGATGGTGATGGTGATGATGGTGATAGCGATGCTGGTGGTGGTGTTCACCACCACCAGTAACCACCAGTCACACCATCATCATTATCACCACCATCAGTGAGGGGGGGTCCATTCCGTCTGGAGGTATTCATCAATCATCATTATCCTATATAGACATATTTTTGATATGATCCCAATAAAAAATAGAATCGATTGAAATCCTCAAACACGATTGCCTGCACGCCTATTTAATTCTACTAACGCCTATGCAAAGCCCACCGATATTATAGAAGATATTAACTATGACCTACCGCACTTCCTCCAAGTTGTCGTGTTGACAAGGTTATGTGTTTCAATGATTTTGGCGCTACATCGCCATTTCGGTGAAGGTCTTTGACTAAGTTTATTGATTATTAATGTATTTCCATGTTCAGTGTTCTAATTCATATTCAGCCACATAGTATCGTCTAGTTCCTGGTTTAATAAAGGCTCGTTTAAGTCGTTTAGGTGGAGCGCGAACTTAATACGTACCTATTTCAATACTAGTCTAGTCTAGTAAAAAAAAAACCTATTTATTTATCTGTAAATTCATATGTTATGCAGCTTAGATTCTAACCTTAATTTTTTAAGATTCTGTCGAATCTAAATTACTTCTAGAATTATAATGACAAATCTGTTATATTTTAAATTTATACATATCTGCTAGACGGGAAGGCTATATATATATTAACAATATTTTATGAATGTATAATTTGTTTAATTGAATAATTAAACTGATTAACAACTACATAAAATATGTAATTAAATTTAAATAAATTATGCAGTTTGATTCTAATCTAAATTTTTTAAGATATCATCATCTAAATTTATAAAATTAAAATGACAAATCGGTTAGGTATATTTTAAATTTAGTAGGTATCTGCTAGTCGGGAAGGATATTTTATATGAATGTATAACTTGTTTAATTGAATAATTAAACTAAATAACAACTACATTAAGCTAAAATTAAAGAACACTAAAATAATTGAAAATAAAATCTCGCTGCTATATGCTGTACTGTAACCTATAGAGAGGGGTTTACAGTTACACGGGTCGATTTTCGCCGTGCGGCTAGCCGCGCGGCCAAAGTCGGATGCTACCCAACTTTGGGGCTTGCGGCTTTAGTCACGCCGAATTGCCATATAGACGCACGATTTTAGCCGCGCGGCAAAAATCGTGCGTCTTTAGTCACCCGTGTAAACCCCGCTTAACATACTCGTAACATTGTACAGAGCGTCCCAAGACAAAGGGACATCAAGGGAAACTACCTTAAATATCGTAGATAAGATATTTTGCTGAAAGAAGTCGAACGTCGTCGTCGGCAATAAATAATTTTGTTGAAATTTCACTCAAACATTTTACGTTATACCTTTCTTTTAATATACTATGTTACTTAGGAAGAATTATTATTTTTTGTCCATCGTTTCGATTGGCATCATAAAAATAGGGGTGATTTTTTTCACATTTAAGTCGGTTCGATTCCCAGACGAAGCAAGTAATTTTTAGAAAATCTTTATATGCAGAATTACTAACTTTTAAAAATAACAGTCTTCTTTCAGCAAAATATCCTTTCTACGATATTTAAGGTACTTTCCCTTGACGTCCCATAGTCTTGGGACGTCCTGTAGACACACAATTCATTGCCAACAAAATTAATACACAGGGAATGTATTCATTTAGACTGCTCCATATTACAACTATTTATCATAGAAAATATTGGAGAGACCAAAAATTTACGAATTAGGTATGTACATCATCGGGTGCTCGAGTGGAGACCTCGGACCAGCAAGCGCAGCGTAGGACGTCCTCCTACAAGATGGACAGATGACCTTTTAAAGGTCGCCGGAAGGCGCTGGATGCAGGTCGCTTCCAACCGGTATATATGGAAGTCCAAAGGAGGGGCCTATGTTCAGCAGTGGACGTCCTATGGCTGAGATGATGATGATGATGATCATCGGTGGCACCCAATCGGTGGCAATATAGGTTTGTAATATTCTTCTATCACGTTGGAGTGGAATTTATCGACAACAGGATTGTCGATGTTTTTATTTTGTCGAGCACTAACAACACGTCGTTCGTGCTAGGGAAATCTCTACGTTTACTTATCATCTATTACCACTTGTTACAGACCAAAATGGGCCGCTTTGACGTCACCGTCGCGTCGTACATGGCGGAGATCGCTGACGCCAACCGCACCATCGAGAAGCTGCGCAAAGATATTGGTGATTAAATGTTGAACCTTTTCGATTTTACAAAGAAAGAAAGAAGTCCCGTGAGCTTCGCGGTTCGCGATTCATCTTAATGAGCTCCGATCGGTCGCGACGGCAGCTAATGTCGAACTGAGTGAAAGTATTTCCGATTATCCGACATCGCGACCGATTGGAGTGAGGATGTTGAGATTGTTGAGCGTCCCGTTTCTGTATTATTTTTTTGGCGACACGGTTCACGCAGTTTGCAGACACCTGCCTACTGAGCCGGCGGTCCCGGGTTCGAACCCCGGGCCGGGCAAATATTTGTGTGATGAACTCGAATATCTGTTCTTGGGCCATGGATGTTATCTATATATGTATTTATACATTATGTATATCGTCGTCTAGTACCCATAGTACAAGCTTTGCTTAGTTTGGGACTAGGTCAATTTGTGTATGATTGTCCCATAATATTTAAATAAATAAATAAATAAATATCGGACAACCTCACACAAATCAATCTAGTCCCACAGTAAGCTCTAGTAGGCTCGTGTTATAGACCACAAGACGATGATAAACGTACTTATATAGATAAATACATACTTAAATACAAATAACATCCATGACCCAGGCACCAAATATTTGCCCTTACCGGGATTCGAACCCAGGACCGACGGCTCAGTAGGCAGCTGCTTAACCACTGCGCCAACCGCGTCGTCATATTTATTTATTTATTTTAATATGTCTGAGAGTCACGGAAGGAAACATGCTGCGCCGACCCCAAATAAATGGGATTAAGGGCAAGCGAATGATGATGTCTCAGAGTCACGGTAGTTTTTAGGGTTCTGTACCCAAAGGGTGAAAACGGGACCCTATTACTGAGACTTCGCTGTCCGTCCGTCCGTCCGTCCGTCCGTCTGTCACCAGGCTATATCTCAAGAACGGTTGTAGCTAGACAGTTGAAATTTTCACAGATGATGTATTTCTGTTGCCGCTATAACAACAAATACTAAAAATAAAGTAAAATAAATATGGGGGGCTCCCATACAACAAACGGGATTGGTTGCGTTAACTTTGCACCTCATTTGTATGGAGCGCTATACATACCAGGTGCAAACTTAACTTAACCACTTAAGGATGGAAAGTGTTTACAAACACTGTACAAGTACGGAACCCTCGGTGCGCGAGTCCGACTCGCACTTGACCGGTTTTTTAGTGTAGTTTTGGTTGTACAGAGGAGGCGCGGGTGCTGGCGGATGCGATGCATGCGCGGGAGTTGGCCGGCGTGGAATCCCTGGAGACCATCAAGAAGACGGTCGCGCGGCTCGATAAGGAGCTCACGGCACTCAAGCGGGCAGGAGACGACGACCCGTACGTGCTAGTCCCTAACAACCAGTGGTCGGATTAGGGTGTGCAATATTAGAAGTGTAGCAAATTATTATAATTGATCCAGCCGTTTGGGTGTGATGAAAGGATAATTACACATACATATAGACACCAAACCTTATTTTCATTCAGTGACTTCCAAATAGCATTTTTCACTCATTATTTGGTAAATATCTTCCATGTACAGACTTTTTTATAACAAAATATAAAACGTTCGCCAATAGAATTTAACTCTCTCTTCTTGTCGAATGGTTACAATGAAGCGAAAAATTTAAAAATGTATTGGTTCAGGCAGGGTTCGAACCCGGAAAAAGGGAAAAATTACTAGTTTGTGGGTGTAGCACATTTACTATTGATTCTCTACATACTTAATTTGAGACGATAGCACATGAATTCTGATTCTTTACGGTAGATGGCGCTACGATGCCACCCTAAGGCATAAAAGGTTTAGATTATCGCGGGCTGAGTTTCGCGATTCAAGCATCAGGTTCAGCGGTCCATTATGTGGGACGCCAGTGTTGGCCCGGAAAGCCGTTGGAGACAGGGACACAGGATCGAACCCTGTCTGAACCAATAAATTTTTCAATTCTTCGCTTCACGCTAGCAATTAGCATACTTTACTGCTTTTATAAAAATAAGCACAATGTCTAGTCCAGATTCGATAACTCAATTAATCCCGATATTATTATCCAGAATATCGTGCATAATTTACTCATTTGCTTCTAGTGGAGCTACATCAGCAGCCAAAGAGAAGGAGAAGTTTGAAAAGGAGAAGCAACGGCTGCAGGGCGAACTGGACGGCGTGAAGCATCGGCTGAACGCCGCTATGAACTACGTCGAGGACTTGGAGAAGAAAAACACCGCTGCGGAAGAGAATATCAGCCGTTTGGAGGAGCAGCTTGAGGTGAGTTATATTTCCTGCTAATTTTCGGTACCAAAAGGGGTTCACTACGAATCAAGAGTTTGAGAATGAGAAGCAATGGCTACAAGGCGCGTTGGACGGCGTGAAACTCAGCTGACAGCCGTCTTACTACGTCGAAGACTCACAAAAAAAGAAGACACGGAGTCACCAGTTTGAGAAGGAGAAGCATGCAACGGCTCCAAGGCGAACGGGATGGCGTGAAGCATTGGCTGGCTGCCGCAATAAACTATGTGCGCAAAGACTTAGAGAATAAAAGCATCGCCGCAGAATAGAACATCAGCCATTTGGAGGAGCAGCCTGACGTGGGTAACAGTAACAGTAGGAAAGACCTTTCCTACTGTTCAATCAGCCGCAAAAAGCAAAGAGAAGTTCGAAAAGGAGAAACAACGCCTATTCGATTGGACGGTGTGAAGCATCGGTTAAACGCCCTTACTCCTTAGGTATGAATCATCGGTGATCATTCGGAGCGTTTTAAATTTAACCGCCTCATTACCCAATTTATAGAAGCAATCAACATCATTTTAACGTAAAATGGCGCCTTTGATCAAACGGGGTTCGTCAAAATATAGTGGTCACTGGAATGAGGCGGTTAAAATGGTCGAATAATCACCCGAAGACCTGTAGAAGAAAAACACCGCCGCAGAAGAAAAAAAAAGAGAGAGCTGCTTCTAGAGAAGCAGCTTTAGGTAACTAATCTTTCGAGTGCTAATTACTATCTTGTTTTGGTCAGTGCTACCTCACCCAACCTCAGGAACCTCTACCGACCGTAACCGGTGGGTGAGGTATTCTCTGAAAAATATAGTCTGTTTCCTAGTCAAGTGAATGGCCTCCAGCTCTTCATATTCTCTCTTCATAAACGCATCCTTAGAAGGTTACAATTAAGACGAAGTTTACCTAGATTTGAAATAACATTGCGTTACAGGAAGCCGATAATAACGCGGTGCGACAAAACCGGCTCGTTGAACACTTGAAGGGCGAGATCGACGGGCTGAAGAATGCTGTGGAGCAGCGCGGGGCCACCATTAGCCAACTCAACAACGAGGTATACATCTTTTTTATCATCATCCTCTGGACTAATGTGACTAGAATAGCCTCCCTCCAGCAAAGGGAGGCGACTATATGAGTTTTTTGTAGCATGTAAGCATCGTTCTTCATTGCTTTTATCCTAATTCTGCGTCGGTTTGCCCAGGGGTCTACCTTTACATCTACTTTTACATTTGCATTTTGGAAATGCTTGTAAACAAGCCTTTAAAATTCAGTGATAAAGTGCTATTCGTCTTAGCCATCTTTGGGGAGACATGGTACGGTAAAGGAAACGGAAACACAACACATACCTTTTCAATACAAATTGTCATCGAAACCAGAGAGGAAAAGGTACGCGTTTCAGTTGTCGTGACATGGTTTCAAGTCAACAATTGGCAGAAAACTACGCAGGATCGCCCATTTCTTATTCCCAAATATTATTCCTCTAATGACGCTATTTTAACTCGGTAATCCCCAGTTATCAAAATCGGAGCGTACGATCGAGCGCCGGGACCGTCAACTGAAAGATATGACGAACAAGCTCCAAAATGCCATTGCGGAGCAGGAAGCAGCTGTAGCGAAGGCTACGGCGTTGAAGGAAACCCTGGAGCACACCCATGCAGAGTTCAACAAGGCCAAGGAGACACTTACCAATACTACTCGAGAGTTGAAGGTAGGTTCAAACTTATTTACAGTCCATGAGCTCTCAGGGTGAAAACTGAGAGATTCTAACTGGATCGCGTAATAGCAAACGAGAAGGGTATAAAATGCGAATCGCATTCTGACAGCTCACGGACTGCACTGTTACTAAACTCCTACCTAAAGTAACATCAAGAGTTTTGGAAGTTGAAGGTTATGACGAAAATTCCCTGGACTTACGTAGTAATGACGCTAAATACTCGTACGGGTAGACTGCCGCCTAATGGACCATCGTCTGATTTTACAGAGTATGCTGGACGATAACAACAAGATGAGGAACGAGGTATCGAAACTGACAAAGCAAGCGGTGCAGCAGACGAAAAAGTATCAACTGCTGGAGGGAGCCAAGGCTGGTGTAGAGAGTGAACGGTACGTGATGCAGCCGGGTTTTGCTCCTTAGAAGTAATTGCGTGGTTGTGGTTTGATGCGCTAATATCATCCACGCATCACCTCATTACCCGGGCTTCTGCGCCACTTACTTCGCCATTCAAAGTTTCTTATTTTAATGGCTGATATCAATTGGTTTAACGAAGATTTATTTATATCGATTCCCTTTCCAGTAACCGGCTGAGGCAGCAGGTCAGCGTGATGGAGCGCGAAATCATGTTGAACAAGAAGCAAGCCGAATCAGACCGACGTGACATCGAAAACCTTAATCGCGAGAAGGAGATCCTCAATAAGAGCATGCAGAAGATTCAAAGTAAGTCCAAGCACCTTGACTTACTTCTTATGAAAAGGGAGGACAACTTTATCCACTATCAATATTTCATCCGCGCATGTAAATTATCCGGGAATGTATCTGGGCCGCTTGAATTAGTGATTAAGCGGGAAGGAAACTTATGTATTTAAGCGTACCGGCTCGTGTAAGTTGAACCGGTTCATCCAGATCTGGGATTTAATTGGACTTGGAAGTGATAAGAGAAGAGAGAATTGTGAAGGCCAATATTTTGGTTGTCCGGGTCATTTAAACATTCTCAGCATAATAATTGCTAATATTGGTTTCAGACGAAGCTCAAGAGAACTTGCAAGCTCTGAACCTGATGGATAATCGACGCAAACAGATGGAGACGGAGTTGGATCAAACCAATATCCAGGTCAATCGACAGCGGTTGAATATAAGACAGCTAGAGAAGGATAAAGACAGGTGAGGTGGTAAGGACAGAAGCGGAAGCTGATAGAGAGAGACAGAACTGAATACAAAATGGCTTCCTGACGCGGGACATGCACGAGCATCGAGCATGCACGGTATTCATATAAAAAAATCTAAGTCAAAATTTCTAGTGGGTACAGTACAGGTGAGCGGCTTACCATAAGAACCAGTGACGTAATGCGAATTCGTTTCCTTATACACTTTTTCATCATCATCACCATCATCATCATCATAGGCCCTTTACTTCGGGATGTAGGCGGTGGAACACGAAGCCACTCTGTGCGCCTGAAATGGCAGCTTCCTCGACCAGGCAGCGGAATATGTCCGAAGTGTAGCCTTTCAATACAGTCTATTATAGACGATTTGTGGTCTTCAGTCTGCGAAACACCGTCTTTGGTGGCTGAAAAGACCAATACGCGATCGGCATATCCGACCGCAAACTTGACAAGAGACACTGACCGTTACTGATGTACACTTTTTATCTTTCTAAAAAAGCCATGTATTAAAATTTCAAGAGCTTCGTTAATTTTGGTGGGATAATCGACACTCTTCCCTATTTCCTGTTACTTTTTTGACTCTTGATAAGACAACTTGCTTACTTTCCCCTTCGCTTGTTTTAAACTATAAAGTACTTGTATAGTTTTCATACTTAAATTAAAATAACTCATTTACTTTCAGAATGCTGGAGGAGGCAATGGCGTTAAACGAGAAAATAGATGAAATATCAGGTCTGTAAATTACTTATAATAATAATTTAATAAGTGGGCCATATTTTCTAAAGTTGTTCACCCCACCTTTTTTTTTGGTATTTTCTACTCATAATCATCATCTCAGATCTAATTAGGAGAAAAAAACTGTCCCAAAATATTCATCATTTTTTGTTTTTCCATTCCGTTACCACTGTATTAGGTAATATGGAAATGGTAACGGAATGGAACGAAAAAACATTGGGACACTATCAAGCGAAGCAAACATGAGAGAGCTCACTTGCTCGTTCACCGCTGTAAAGGGGTGCGGTAAGATGTGAATATTAACGTATTCAGCTAGATGTCGCTAAGGTGTAAAAACCTTTGAAATAAAACAATGCAAAGATCGACACACAAGGCATAAGGAAAAAATCGTCAGGTCTACCTGGAGCTAGGGTAGCGAAGTGGTTAACGCGCTGGACCGGTAATCCAGAGGTAGCGGGTTCGATGCCCGGTCTCTTCCACAAGGTAGCTCCTTTTTCAATTTTTCTTTAAGCTTTGATCTTTGTATTAATACTTTAAATAAAAATTGTGGTATACCCACATAAAAAAAATTAGACATTACGTACAATGTTTCATAAATTTATTAAAAAAAAAACCAAACACATCTTACAAAAGTTCCCTTCTAGGAGTTCTACTTCCTAAATAGGTAACACCTGTGCTTTAGAATAATAATTTAGGATAAGCAGCGCTCCTCCCCGTAAATGTTATACATTATTACAATTTAACAAGGTAAAATAAATAACAACCAAAACTTGCTGAATTCCTTTGATTTCTGTAACCTATTTGCGATGACCTCCTGCAATCTCTCCATGAATTTATTTTTTAAATAATCTCTTCTTTCTTGTACAGAGGAAGTTCGTCTGCGCACCGCTGACATAGTGGACCTGAAGAAGGAGCTACGCGAAGAACAGATCAACGGGCATAAGCTGAGCGTTTCACTAGGTATTCTCTTCATCGCCATTCGCCTCTGAAACAAGGGTTCATTATACGTCAGCCAATTATTGTTATAAACGTAAGATACCCAATATATGCCCATGACTCAGAGAATAATACTTACACCTTCTAACGTGCATGTGATCCCACGCACGGCAAATATTTGCGTGTTGATGGTGAACTCGAATATTTGTTCCTGGATCATGGATGATTTCTATGTATTTAAGTATATAAAGAGATTATTTGTATAGAATCTTTTTATCGATTCATATTTTTATGTGGTAATACCACATTATTTATATAAAGAATTGTTAAGAGATCGCTTTTTAGCGATAAGACCGCCTGTTGTCTACCGTTATTTATAAATAGTATTTGTCTTGTTTCCCTTTGTAAACTTTTATTGGTGTCCAATAAAGTTTGTTGTATTGTATTGTATTGTATTGTATTGTATTGTATTGTATTGTATTGTATTGTATTGTATTGTATTGTATTGTATTGTATTGTATTGTATTGTATTGTATTGTATTGTATTGTATTGTATTGTATTGTATTGTATTGTATTGTATTGTATTGTATTGTATTGTATTGTATTGTATTGTATTGTATTGTATTGTATTGTATTGTATTGTATTGTATTGTATTGTATTGTATTGTATTGTATTGTATTGTATTGTATTGTATTGTATTGTATTGTATTGTATTGTATTGTATTGTATTGTATTGTATTGTATTGTATTGTATTGTATTGTATTGTATTGTATTGTATTGTATTGTATTGTATTGTATTGTATTGTATTGTATTGTATTGTATTGTATTGTATTGTATTGTATTGTATTGTATTGTATTGTATTGTATTGTATTGTATTGTATTGTATTGTATTGTATTGTATTGTATTGTATTGTATTGTATTGTATTGTATTGTATTGTATTGTATTGTATTGTATTGTATTGTATTGTATTGTATTGTATTGTATTGTATTGTATTGTATTGTATTGTATTGTATTGTATTGTATTGTATTGTATTGTATTGTATTGTATTGTATTGTATTGTATTGTATTGTATTGTATTGTATTGTATTGTATTGTATTGTATTGTATTGTATTGTATTGTATTGTATTGTATTGTATTGTATTGTATTGTATTGTATTGTATTGTATTGTATTGTATTGTATTGTATTGTATTGTATTGTATTGTATTGTATTGTATTGTATTGTATTGTATTGTATTGTATTGTATTGTATTGTATTGTATATATGCTTATCTATATAAGTATGTTTATCGTCGTCTGCCCGACGAGTGCCCATAACATAACACAAGCTTACTAGAACTTAATGTGGGTCTAGATCGATTTGTGTTAGGTTGTCCGATATTTTTTATTCAAGTAATTAATGTTGAATTTAGACACCATTCGAGCTGAGAGGAATGTGCTGCACAAGAACTACACGGATGCCCTTGACGAGGTTCAGGATTTGAAACAGAAGCTTCGAGTAAGTTACCTATGCTTGATCCTTAGTGAGTTGTAAGTTAAAAACTACTTATAGAAATTTAGGTCTATACGTTGGTTAGGTTAGTCCGACTCACTAGTAGTGAGGGCTAACAGCCCTGATACAGTTCAAGTCATGTCAAAAAAAAACTTGGGTTAGCGTTAGGCTACATCAAAGAGCCATTGCGTTTCAGAAACTTAGAGTAAGCTGTTTTGACGTTATGTTGTTTAGATAATGGTCAAAAATCCAAGAGTTGTTGTACCTTGGGGGCATGTATCCCCGGCTTTAGCCGCCATATTGAATTGAACTAAGAAAACTTGCTTGCTTTTTGATGTACTCAACCAGACTACGGGTCGTCTCGTCGTGATATCAGCCGTCTTAAGTAGGTATAAGGAACAAAGTTGTACGAAATCTGTTCAGGTCTACTTTAACTAACGCATGCACTTATGATGCAGTAATATGTCTACGATGTTCTAAATTAATTTAATTGAATCTTTCTAGATGTTAGCGTATCAAATAGAGCAGCTAAAAGAGGATATCAGCGGCAAGGAAACTGGACTGAAATCCTGCGAAGCCACGCTTGGTAAATGCAATAAGAAGGTGGAGAACCTTCGCATGGAAGTCCAGGCGGGGCTGGCGAAGCTCGCCGATGCGAGGGCGGACATCGCTGCGCTGAGGCAGGAGGAGGCCAGGCTTAACAGGATAGTGCAAGTAAGATACCGACATGTTCTTTTTTAGTATAGGTATATGGATACTTGAGGTAGATCGGTCAGGAGCACAAAAAAATAGCAATATACGTAGCGTATGTGGAATTTAGTGAAACCACAGTAAGACGCGTACTTAGTTATAGATGACCATGGGGTTTGAAGGGCAGCGGACCGCAGCCAGCCGCTTTAAAGCATCCATAATTCTTTGTCACCTAACCAAGTAGCCCCTTTCCCTTACCGAACGTGAGAAATCGGACGTTCTGCCAGCTCAGGGCTTACCTACATTTCGAGAATTTATTTAGGTATTATTTATGAGGAAGTTTAGCAGTCTTCAAAATCCTCTATTCCCTTAGGTCCTAGGATTATACTATTTTTACCGGCGCGTTTCATGGGCTGCACCCGTTAGGGTCACCAGTCAAATATGTTTACTGCCGTCTAGCATAACTGTGACACGCGACTTCGTCGCGCAACAAATACTACCTTCTTTTTCCCTTCAAAACCGTGCAAGCAAGACAGGTGATGCTGAGTCGATAAGATATGCTAGCCCAGCTGATTTCATATAATCTAATCCACAGGAAGGCGACGCTGCCCGAGCCAAAATAATGAAAGAGCTGGAGGGTCTCATGAATGAGCGAGACGTCGTGGGTGCTCAACTAGTACGTCGAAACGACGAGATTTCGCTGCTTTACGAGAAGATCCGCATCCTGGAAGTTACGCTGCACCGAGGTAAGTGAAGAAGAAATATCTTACTCCGTTAACTAAGCCATTTAATCTGGGGCGACACGAGCATGCCACTTGTCACTTTTAGAAATTACGGGAATCATTTTTTGTATGCACTGACTACGATTGATCAGTAAAGATGTAAATTGCAGGCGAACGGCAGTATGAGCAACGCGTGGAAGACATCAGACTGCTTCGACTTGAGATTATCAGACTGAGGAAGGAGAAGAACCTGCTCTCAAAGGGCATAGAGAACATGACCGATCTTCGGCTCGAGGTGAACCAGCATTTTTTTCTGGAGCAAGGCAGATTCATGATCTCTTGATTCCTCAACTCGAATAGTCGGCTGCCAGCGAATTTCAGATCGGCTTGACTCCTTGGCGCTGCGTAGAGATGTAGCCTCTCTCTGCGATAACATCCTTCAAGAAAATAGCGTACCTGAAAGGCCGGCAACCGGCAACGCACTTGTGACTTCTCTGGTGTTCCAGGTGTCTGCGGGCGACGATAATCGCTTTCCATCAGGCGATCCGTTTGCTTATTTGCCCCCTATGATATACAGGGTGGAACGAAACGACGTTATTTCCTTTAACTGTGGCATTATACAGGCTTAGAATATTATTTTCTCCAAATAAACTTTATTAATATCTCTCACCGTTTTCCAGTTATAGCATGTTAAACTTTCATACGAAAAAGTGTGTGTGTACAACCCTATTTTAGAGTGCAATGACCTCTTCATAACACAGTTAACTTTTGTAAACAAACTTTTTACAAATTGCCTAGCCATTTCTTATCGGTTTAAAAACCTTTGAAAATACCCTTAAGATTGTTTTTAGACTTTTTAGTTGACATGATTGATAGACGTTACATTGACTTTTTGTATCGTATGCTGTGTGCAAAAATGCCGGAATTAAACGCTAGAGGCTATTTGAATTTGCTTCTTTTGTACGCGGAGTGCGATTACAATACTGGAGAGACTTTGCGCCAATACCGGAACAGGTATCCTCCTCCTCACCCAACACACTCTAGTACGATATTACGCGCTCTTGACCGTGTTGGTAACAATCGTCCTATTGTGCCACGAACGGGTCAGGATGACCAGCGCGGAGGACGCGTTATTCAACATGATGTCAGATTGGAAGAGAGAGTGCTGCAGTACTTCGAAGATTATCCGAGGTCAAGTTCAAGACAAGCGGGCCGACATTTTCGTATGACTCATACGAAAATACTCAGAATACTAAAACGTGAGGGCCGTCACCCTTACAAAATACAAAGAGTCCAGGCATTACTACCAAGAGATTGCCCCGTTCGCGAAGCCTATTGCCGGTGGCTACTGCAAAAGGTGTTAGAAGACCGAGACTTCATCAAACACGTAATATGGAGTGATGAAAGCTTGTTCACACGGAACGGTATGTGGAACAGGCATAACGAACACGTGTATGCCGAAGAAAATCCGTTTGCCTACCGTTATACGGGACACCAGTATCGTTGGTCTGTTAATGTTTGGGCGGCGATACACGGGGATACAATAATAGGCCCTGTATTTCTGCCTCAGACTTTAAACAGACACGGATACATGGCTCTGTTGAGGATAGAGCTCGACGACTATCTGGATGAGTTGACGCTGGCAGAAAGAAGACGCACTTGGTTCCAACAAGATGGAGCACCAGCTCATTCAGTAGTCGAAGTACGTGAAACACTGAATAATGTGTTTGAGGATCGCTGGATCGGCCGATATGGGCCGCACCGTTGGCCTCCTAGGTCTCCAGATCTCACACCCTTGGATTTTTTTCTGTGGGGCACCGTAAAGGACATCGTTTACAAGACTGAGTGTGAGATGGCTGAAGAGATGAGGGAAAGGCTAAGGGTGGCCTTTGAAAGTCTTCGCAGAAGAAATAACCGACACAACATCTTGTCGAGGGTGCATCGCCACACGCGGGCACGAGCAGCGGCGTGTATCGTACGCCACGGCGGTACTTTCGAACACCGGATGTAAATGTAGGTAATTGTAAATACTCCCAAACGTCAAATAATAGTTTAAAAAAACTAGGGTTGTACATACATTAAAAAATACAATTTTAATCGATTTTCGTTTTTTATTATTAAAAGAATTTAACTATTGCAGGTCGATTCTACATGAAATACATAGCATTATAGTTTCAGGAATGAACATCGCTTCGTTCCACCAAAAAAAGCCTATAATTTTCTTGGCCTGTGTCGCCGCCTCTCCCCTCGCCGCCTTCGGTACATACACAAGACCGATAAAGGGGGGAAACGGTGACATACGTATATATGTATATTCAGAATGCATCGCATACCTTTCATATCCAGTTAGAGGTTCCCTGTGTTCTGCCTATTCTTTTCCTACGGGTCAGAGGAACCGTCACTCTGCTTCGCGGGCGTTAGTTTGGCGGCTGTAACCGGCATATAACGATCTGTGGGAAAATTAGCTCTATGAACATGGCTTCTCTACACAATCAACCTCTCACACTCAACTTGATATAATTACTGTACTCGTTTACTTGGGGTGACACATCTCGTAGGGTCGGAGTAGGAGTCCAGCTCAAACTTATGTAATTAGAGATATTCGCCGTCCGAAAACAGGAGTACCTCTACCTTCTATGAGAATGCGTGCCATGTCGAGCTAGTCGACTTAGGGGCCACCACATCTCAACACAGATATCCGTGTGCCTCTGCGAGATTGCGCTATACGGTGGTAGCGCATCTCGTATGGAGTACCTTTCCGCCCTTATGATAACGAGATGGTTTCTTACTATAACAACTTTAACAGCCTCCATGGCGCACCCGCCATGGCAAGCTATAATCAATACAAAGTCAACTGTACAGAGAATCTATAAACCACTGTGAGCTTTCACCAAGAGAATTAAAATCACTTAGCTTTAGATAACTCCGGATAGCCTCAGACTCTTCACCTTCAATCACACTATCACTACTTTAAGAACTTGCACGCTTTCGCGCCACATTGGAACTGACTAGTCTACTTAACGGAAACTGATTTGATTTACTCCCTACGGCCCCCTCCAGGTGGCGCTGTTCAGTGTTGCTGTAGGGAAAGGATATTTGAGTGACAGGTTTTCGCGTCCGTCGCGACACTCCCCACAGAGGACAAAAGTATGACTACTAAAGAGCTGTGCTACTCTCTTATCTTTCCATTGCCAATCTGTAGGACACTAAACACAAGTTTCGGCGCTATAGGGAAAAGATATTTGAGTGTCAGATTCTCGCGTTCGTCGCGACACTCCCCACAAGGGCAAAGCATGACTACCAGAAAGCTGCGCCACTCTTCCATCTTCCCATGGCCAATCTGGAGGACACCAAACACAAGTTTGGGCGCTGTAGGGAAAGCATGGCTCGATGGGGTCTGTTTCGGGATCACTCAACTCAATGCGTCGGCACTAACTCAGCATCACAAACGATGGTGCACCTGCTGGTGTGTCCAGCATGCCTACACTCCTGTTCGGGGGTTTGTCATTTAAGGACGCAAACTTCTCTAGGTCGTGTGAGTTTATATCAAGGCATTCTACTTGTTAGGCTCGAGGCCGCGTGAAATGTTCTAGCTGTCTCTAGCATAAAACCAGGCTCGCTCAAATTACTAGACATAGGATCAACTACTTGCAGAGGAACGCGTCTCAAGATTGTGAGGCGTTAGATAGGACTTGTTCTCTATCGGTTAGCAAGTTCTTTTCCGTAAGATATTTGGCAACGTTCTTTATTTGATGGAATCCTACATAACTAATTGAAAACAAATAATTCACAATGAAGCTTTCGGTTAGTATACAAACTGAAGAAATTTATTCGTCATTTCCGTAAAGAGGTGTATTGGGTCCATTACTCTTTCTGATCTACATTCATGATATTCCTAAGGATAGAAAACTCAATGTTCCTCTTTGCTGATGGCGGAGTTCTATTTTCTGGACGGGATGTGCAAATATATGAATCTGATATTATCAAAGCATTTAACCCTTAAATGCATGATGATGTATATTTACACGTTACTGAAATGACACAAGTCAAAATCTGTAAATTGTCAATAAAGTCATTGTCATGATTGTCCCGAAATTTCAAACTGACGTGGATTTCATTGTTTAATTACGTCATTTCAGAAATACAATTAGTGTAATTGTATGCGTTTAAAAGTTAAATCGATTAAATAATGGACAAAAAATAGCAACTTAAAAATGTATATACCGACTTTAATATTATGACCTTTGGACAAAGTCTTGAACAATACTATTAATTCATCTATAGCTTATAATATAAAGGCCGCAATTTAACTGAAACCAAAATAACAAATTTTGTTGGGCTCAGTGTACCTACACGTGCGTGCTGTGTATCTTATCTACGAGTTGAAAAGAAACAACCAGATCGATTGTATGTGTAAGAGGTCAAGTATATTCTAGTGTGCTGTTCACTATTTGAGGCACATTGTTAATTAGTCAACAAATACCCAAATTGGGTGATAGGAAAATTAAACCTAAACTTAAACTCTTTTGATCTTCTTCGTTTTCTTGCATATGTCAAGACCCTCCCCAGTCGAGAAAAAACTGGTTAGCCAATCACTGGATGTAGCCAGCTACGTCAGTGGGTCTTCTTCGTCTTCCATTATGAACCGTGGATCATTTGGTAATTTCTTCCTACCCTCGTTAAAGAGGTAGGTTTTGTCCCCACGTCTGCTGGATTTAAGTCCGATTAAAGGTGTCGCATCTTTGAGTAGGTTACATTAACTTCATCATCATAAACTAAAAGGCTAGGCTCTTGCCGGTGGAGCAATTTCCAATTTTCTCTATCTTGAGCTCTCTCCTTGACTGCCTGGTACAATACGACGTTCACATTTTCCTTCATTTGGTTATATATATTCCGTTATATATTCCTTTGGTTGGATAAAGTGAATTGAATTTGATTTTGTTACGAGACTTAAATAAAAACTAGCTTCATTACAAAATACGTATCAAGGACTACCTAATATATGTCTACAGCCTGATTCTGGAGACCAAGGTAACTATGGGTATGGAGTTTGCAGAATTTCCAGAAGTTTACGATCCAAATATTTACGTCTATCAAATGTATACACTCTTCTGTCGACCCAACGCCTAACGCTTCACCGCGAATCGAGTCCTCAATGTGTCGATCGTGCAACGTAACTATAGTATCCGAGATTCGAATTTGGTCATATCACTCTCAGTTTACCTTGTGCTTGACAATAAATAAATTAATATGGGACGACCTCACATATATATATTAACCTAGTCCCGAATGAAGCCCCAGATATCTTGTATTCTTTTATAAGTGCATTAGCTTACGACCTGTGCTCTCTGGGGGATCCGAACAAAGTAAGACTTTGAAGACCTGTCAGATTTTTTGGATGAATTAATTGATCCGAAGCCTAGTGTAATGGGTCTAACAGCACGCATTCATATCACGTAGGACATGCTCCCGATTTTGATGTTGAATGGCGAGAGCAAGGAATTCCCGGTTCTGGTACTGAGTTTGTATATAAAAAGAAGGAGTACCGGAAGGATACCCCAGTGTCACGCTTAGGACATGCTGAGGGGATAGTCGCAACTTATGCATCTCAACGATCTGCATTTAAAGATTATTACTACTCTAAATTCAAATGTTCACGCTGACAGAAATCCATGCTAGATTATTTCTCTCAATATAATCCATTCTCAGACATAAAGATGGAGAAATTTATACACGTAGGTATATCTCTAAAGAAAGGGAATTACGTCATTCTTATCTTTGATTCAGTAAGCTATATCATCGAAAATGGGCCTACAAGATAATAGAATAGAATATTCTTCATTGGACACCTCGACGAGAAATTATTAGTACACGCTAACTCAGATTACACGTTAACTTCATTAGAGGTAAACAACAGGGCACTTTGAACAGCGATTCAACTACTAACTTGAAATTCCTCAACGGATCAAATCAATGAAGTGTCAAACGTACCTAACGGGCCCTGTTTCTTGACAATACAACACTCTTGGCGGATGTCTAACGTCAGTTGAGGTTAAGGAGTTTAGGGATCTTACCGATGCGGTAAAGATGGTATAGCCAAACAATATGGCCCCTATTGCCAACAGAGGCTTTCAGGTAATGACACCTACTACATACGGATTTTGACACTGGAGCGACGCTATAATACTACTTTGTTTCATGGGAGTGATCCTTCCTAGATATTATTTTTTCATCGTCGAGTAACCGAAACCGAAGCACGAGATCTTGTCTACTTCGGGTAGGTTGAGGGAGTCCTAAACTCCCACCAAGTCAGCACATTTTAACGAATACTGGCATCTGAAGTAGTATTGGGAGTAGGCATGGGAATTTGCTTCCTAAGAGGTTCGCTTATAGAAAGATCAGAATAATTATATCCCGCAAAACTAAAGTGAGACTAGGGTGAGCGTTGATTTTCTCTGTTTTCTCCAAGATGTTGCGGATGCACGCGAACCAACGTGTGCATTCCCAAGGAGCTCGGAATAACCCAAAGGCTGTCCACCATCTGCTTCCAGCAGGTACTTAACTACTTCGCACGCGTTGCTCACAAGCCCGGAAAGTATGGTTAAGCTGATGGTAGTTGGCTAGGTAGACGGAAAAGGACCGTGCGTGTGATCGCCTACTCGCTTGTCCGATCTCATAAGGACAAGTACTGGCCTGCCTATACTTAAAGCTATCAATACCGCCGAGAACAGCAACGAGTGGAAACGCATGGTATATCAAGTGGCGAACATTAATATTTTAAGTTATACATGACCTTCAGCAATGATGATGTCGACTAAGAAGACTGAAATGGGACTGATTCAATTTGGCTTTTAATTGCTTCTGTTCTCCTAAATTTGTGCTTAGTTGTCAGGCAAATAAGTTTCCGTCAAAAATGACACTTTAGTGGCAAGCTTTTATAGCTGACTGTTACGGATACCCATCAAATCCTCACTGAGACGATTCTAAAGAGTCCAAGCTCGGTAGGATGGCCTTTTCTATTATAGAGTTCCTATGGCCACCTTCCGGCTCCATCATCAGATCAGCTCCATGGTACCACATCATTGTATTGTCATCAAAGTTAAGTAAGTACCTATGTAAAACTTCAGCTCAATCGGTTGACGATATCTGCGTCAAATTTGAGTTGCAAGATTTCACCCGAACAAACATACATTAAACATACAATGCAAGTTAATAAAAGCTTGTAAAAATACTGGATCTATTTAAGTGTTACGGGCCGGCAGTATGTCTCTTAATTTCCCACACATTAACGTAAAGAAGCAAGATGATGATGATGATTTAACTACGAACCGTATTTTCATTTAACGGGTCGCGAGAGGAAATGTGAACAACATCTACGACCGATTTGGTTCACCAGACTCGACAAGTTAACAATCGCAAATGAAAAGTGACAAATCGCAAATTGCAAACCAATTTATAAATGTAAATCTATCAAAACTCGTTTTATAATTATCCGTATCGTTTACACGTTAAACTGATAAAAGTATGGTCAATGTGAAGATGAGCTGATGTTGTACACCTTCACCCTGATCCATAACACGAAGTTCGTCACTTAGGCCACTGGTACTGGCCCGCGTCACCGAGCATTTGCCGTCCCCTAGTGATAAATTAAGTGATAAGATACAATTTCCCTTTCATCCCTCGTGCAAAAAATATATTTACACCCGTCACCTTCTCGCACTGAATCTTACTTTGTCATAATAAATACTTTAAACACTTGCGACTTCATTAGCGTCAATAGAGTAACAAGGGAATCGGAGTGTCATGATCATGATAGGCCACTGGGAACAAACGGTTCGTCGGAACCAAACCGACCAATCATAGCAGTGATGACGTCAGCCACGTGTCGCCCTCTGTGCCGCAACGACGAACTATAATTTTATGCTATGACTTTTACTACAATAACTATAATAATAATAATAATAATACAATACTTTATTGCACACCAATAAAAGTTTACAAAAGGAAACAAGACAAATACAATTTATAAATAACGGTAGACAACAGGCGGTCTAACTATCTACTGTAATTGTCATCAATTTCACAGGGTTATGACATTTTATTGCAGTCATTTGGCTAATACTTTATTCCTCTCAAGGCATAGATAAGAACCAATATTTCTCAACGGGAAGACACCGACTTTATGCAAAAAAGTACTTTACATTGTATGTGTACTGATATATACGAGTATGTATAAGGTATACCATCATAAGACCCTCTTGAGGGACATTGTCACATGAGACATGACTAAGTCTCAAAGGTGGGAGTAAACTAGGAATACGTCAAGCAGCGACATGTTAAAAGGCAAATTATATAAGGGAACACAAATAGGTCAAATACTACTTACTTACTCGTTATTACCACATCATTAGCAGTCTTTAAAAGAGAACACGCAAGAACTAATGCTAAATATAATCATTATGAATAAATTGAATGTGTGTGTGCCTGTGTGCCACCGGCAGGTAATATTCTATATCACTAATAATTAATTTCTTCGAAGTCTTATAACACTATTATTATAAAACCCATGGCGCAACAAGGGTTAGGGTTTAATTTAGTATTTTCCCTGTCTTTATCAGCTTCTGAAAAGTTAAAACTTCCGAACAGAAACTCTGCGGTCAAGTCTGAATTTAATGCAATATTAAGTACTAGTAAGGAAAACTTCTTTAAAAGATAATAGTTCTAACGTCTTCCCGTATTTCCTCAATTTCTCAAATGTTAACTGAAGGGGGACTCTTATAAGGGTAGTTCGCATCTGTATCTGTGTTATTGGTTGGTGTACAACAATAAAGTTGTACTATAATAATAACATCAACCACTAATGTACAAATACCAACTCTGCTTTAAGGACATATCTACATTAAGAACGAAGTAATAGCTCGAGTTCTAAATCCGAAACCCGAATCTCGGAGTCAAAACTCGGAACTCCGATTCATAACCCGAAACTCGAAACTCAAAATATGAAACTCCAAATTCGGAATCAGATACTTGAAACTCTAAACTAAATTAATTCACGAAACTCTAAACTCTGAACTCGACGTTCGAAGCATAAAACATGAAACTCGAAATTAGATACTCGAAATTCGAGACCCGAAACAAAATTAAAAATGAGGACAGTAAAAGTAAGGTAGATTAATTAACGTTAAGATTTATTAGTTGAAACTGATGATAGGGTCGATGATCGCGACTAAAGGGTTGGTCCTCGCTACCGTTGAATTCCCCACTTTGGTCCGGGTATCTTGTTAGAAAATCATTAACTGACCCAGCTGAGCCGATTGCGAACCCGGCGTTTCCCACAACATTCATATCGATGTCTTAAAGCACAATCGCATCAACTTTTCTATGGGAGGGAAATCTCACCGAGGCATCGATATAAGTTTCCTCAATGCATTAAGCAACTCCAAAAAATAAGAGGTCATACCTACTTATACTCAACTACAATTCACTATATTTTTTACCAGATTCTATTCTCGGGCCGCTTTATTTTCAATATATCGATGAATAGCGCAATAACCTCCTTTTGCGAGGAGAATTGAGTATATATGCAGATGACACTTGCATATTTTACTCCTAACACTATAATAAACGAACTGTAAAACGACACTGAAAGCACGAAATGATCTCAATGTGTTACATGATTGGGTTTACAAATAACCTACTCTCTATAAACGTGCTCAAGGGCTCGAGACAAGCTATCGATATTCAGACGGTAATTCACTCAAAGGTAAGGAAACAAATACCGGAATGCCATTCGTATCTAATAAATGCGAATAAAGAATCACCCCAAGAGAAGTATTTAGGAATGGTGCTGGATAGTGAATTAGAATGGAGACTAAGTCTATCTATCTATATCGACTATCATCGTCATGTGGAAGTCTGTATGACACTACGCAATGTTTGTTCGCCAAATGAGACATACATTCATAACCGACTTGTATTCCTAACCGCCTTACAGAGCCTTTCACAATCCGAATCCGAACGAGAATTATTGACGGATTCGCTGTTGTCGCCGGACACGACGAGGAAGCCTATATATATATATATGGGGCAGAGGTAGTGCTAATGAAACAACGCTCAGATATCTACAAATTGCTCAAAATAAAACGATAAACCATATTACCCAAATACGTTTTAAAAACCAAAGCGAAATGGGAATACACTCATTATGTAACGCTAACAATCTGTCCCTTCAACCAGCGTACTAGATTTGATCAGAAACACAGGATTTCAAAGGAGCACTTTATTCTACTCTCCAGCCAGTTACCGTAGCAAATCCTCGAATGTAAACTCTTTAATATAAGTACGAAAACTGAGAGACTATGTAATATATTAATAACGTTTATCCGGCACTAGGAATTCGGTATTGTAGACAAAGGACATTATGCGTTTTACTTTATAATGTCTTTTAAATATACGAAGTCTTGTAAATGTAAATGAGGGAATTTTGATTTTCCACCGTACACATAAATCTCTGCTCACCCAGAATTTACTTTGCTTACTTATTGTTATGTCGCATTATTCAACAATGTTGTGGTACCAGTGTTGATCTTGCTGGTATATTAAATAATTACTGGACAACCTATCATAACTTTGTATCGCACGGTGTTCACTGATCATAGGCACTAAATTGTCATTAAATTAAATATAGGCATAATTTCCTTTGAGAAAAGTAAAGGTCTTTAACTATAGTATATCTCGTAGCTATCAAAGAGTCTCATAGGAAAGTTGTCGTTACATGGGCAGGAAAAGGACATTTTCAAATCTATCTTCCATCTAGGAAATTTATAATTTGAATCTTTAAATGATTTTGAAAATTCCGATTACCGTTACATATTTCATTTGTTTTACGGGGTTTCTTAGTTACTTTCTAGTTTGTGCATTAGGTACTCGTTGTTTACCATCCCTTTCTATGTGAGGGCACATACGGTATAACACACCGCTATGGTCTTCTATGGTCAACTGAACCTAATGACGGAATAACGGAACGTAATGTTTAAACTTAATAAATACTCCTTATAGTATTTATAATATTCATATATTGTCCTTTACATGAAATTAAGTCATCGATCTAACTACGAAATAAAATTAGTCTATTGTGAGTTTATGAAATGTAATCACATTCGCTACCGCTTAGCACTACGGGCTACGCTCGTAGCCGATAACACGGGAAAAACCGTATGTATCGAAAACTTATTACGAGCAGAGCGCCCGGCTACCGGGTTGTTGGTGTCGAAAGTGTTAACCGGCACTATCCGCTATGATACATGATAACACGATTCTTCATGTGGGTGCGTGGGAGTCTTGTTGTTTTCCTTAGTTTCAATGTTACTTGTTACTTTTTTACTCTAAGGCATCCTTTTACTTATACATAATCACTTCTCACCATCAACTACCTAATTTAAACGAGCCAAGAATCATGCCGTGTTAAATGTTGTATGAAAACATTTTATTAAGAATACACGCATTCCGAGGTTTCGCGACTCGCGACTACATAGTAGCTCAATCTTATATCTAGAAGTTCCTATAGGACTTCATCGTGGGACAAAGGCACGTCCAAGTTTCTCAATTTGCTGTTTGCTACTGTTTATTTGAAGGGTAGGCTACGTTTTACGCATTTGTATTTTATGCGTTGAAAATTTAATAAGTACCGACATTTTATGGGCCAAAAATTTCTATTATTTTTTGTGTCATAACTCCATTAGACTATGACTAACTCGATTAGTGATCCTAATAACACGTTAAATAAGGAAATGTATGCATTGCATTGCTGAATTATACTCAATGTGGGCCTAAGATCATTCATCCCAGCACATTAACCACCATTGTCGCCGCCTCTCCCCTCGCCGCCTTCGGTACATACACAAGACCGATAAAGGGGGGAAACGGTGACATACGTATATATGTATATTCAGAATGCATCGCATACCTTTCATATCCAGTTAGAGGTTCCCTGTGTTCTGCCTATTCTTTTCCTACGGGTCAGAGGAACCGTCACTCTGCTTCGCGGGCGTTAGTTTGGCGGCTGTAACCGGCATATAACGATCTGTGGGAAAATTAGCTCTATGAACATGGCTTCTCTACACAATCAACCTCTCACACTCAACTTGATATAATTACTGTACTCGTTTACTTGGGGTGACACATCTCGTAGGGTCGGAGTAGGAGTCCAGCTCAAACTTATGTAATTAGAGATATTCGCCGTCCGAAAACAGGAGTACCTCTACCTTCTATGAGAATGCGTGCCATGTCGAGCTAGTCGACTTAGGGGCCACCACATCTCAACAGATATCCGTGTGCCTCTGCGAGATTGCGCTATACGGTGGTAGCGCATCTCGTATGGAGTACCTTTCCGCCCTTATGATAACGAGATGGTTTCTTACTATAACAACTTTAACAGCCTCCATGGCGCACCCGCCATGGCAAGCTATAATCAATACAAAGTCAACTGTACAGAGAATCCATAAACCACTGTGAGCTTTCACCAAGAGAATTAAAATCACTTAGCTTTAGATAACTCCGGATAGCCTCAGACTCTTCACCTTCAATCACACTATCACTACTTTAAGAACTTGCACGCTTTCGCGCCACATTGGAACTGACTAGTCTACTTAACGGAAACTGATTTGATTTACTCCCTACGGCCCCCTCCAGGTGGCGCTGTTCAGTGTTGCTGTAGGGAAAGGATATTTGAGTGACAGGTTTTCGCGTCCGTCGCGACACTCCCCACAGAGGACAAAAGTATGACTACTAAAGAGCTGTGCTACTCTCTTATCTTTCCATTGCCAATCTGTAGGACACTAAACACAAGTTTCGGCGCTATAGGGAAAAGATATTTGAGTGTCAGATTCTCGCGTTCGTCGCGACAGCCTGACCAATAAATTTGGCCTTCCCTGATATTGTCGCCCAGCGCCCAGGGCTGCAAGCCCGGTTTGTGCCCGCAAAAGTTGCAGTGATTCCATATCATCATCATCATCATATATTTAAGAGCTAAGCTCTTGTCGGTGGAGTGATTCCACAGCTTACAAATTTCTTTTATTGTGTTAGGTGTTCAACTTGGAGCGCGAGCTGGGCCGAGAGCGCTTGCGAGTGAGAGCTTTAGAGGAAGCCCTGGAAACACCTCAGAATGTCCATCGCTGGAGGAAGCTGCAGGGAACTGACCCGGAGAGTGTTCGGCTGACTCAAAAGTTGCGGGTCACGCAGAAGTAAGTCTCGTGCTGTCACGGTTAGTATTCTAATCCACTCGAGCGAGTCGTTTTAGCCTTCGATTCACAAGACAGCTAGCCCCCAAACCCAATATGTCCTAGTCAAAAGATGGTGGTTGGAGGCACTAAAATACTTCCGTCATCAAGCATTTTAAGAGAAAAATCAAGGCACACGGAAGCTAAGTTCTGAAAAACCGGCCAAGTGTGAGTCGGACTTAAATATTTATTTTATTCTGTTTTAGTATTTGTTGTTATAGCGGCAACAAAAATACATAATTTGTGAAAATATTAACTGTCTGGATATCACGGTAGCTACATGAGACAGATAGCCTGATGACAGACGGACAGACAGACAGACGGACGGACAGTAGAGTCTTAGTAATAGGGTCCCGTTTTTACCCTTTCGGTAGGTACGGAACCATAAAAAGAGCTACATTTGAATGAAAATAAAGAAGGACGATTAATCATATGATGCCACGAGACCCGTGATCGGCCGTGCCTTGACCCGTCACGCTTGGAACTGTCTTCGGTCAGCAATCGCTCTGCTGAGGTCACTCTTGCCGTTTTTGCTCCTATTTAAACGCACCACGAATGGCTTTGGTATTATTTTATGCAACCTAGTATTTTATGCCGCTTTATCAGGATTTATTGGATCGATTAAACAGTAATTAATCTTCAACAATTTAGTCTGAAAAATAAGGAAAGTGTATTGTGCGTTTATTTAATTAGGGATAATTTTACATAGTTGGATGTCAAACTAAGTTCAAGGCTACCCCTTGACCGGTAAATTGAACGGAGACCCCAAGCCAATTGTTTACTATAGTAGACAATTATTTTTCTTCATTTTACTTATTTGAAGGTAGAAAGTCTGGCTGGCCAAATAATGTTGACAGATATTTCCTTGTGGTGTCACCAATTGTCTATGATTTAAACAATTTAGTAGGTGGGCCCTCTATTCATAATGTTGATACTTTATGTATTAGGTACTCGTTCTAACATTCCGATGGAGTAATTTTGTGGTGATGGATTAATATGGTATTATCGAGCTAGGTCTTATTTACACTACATTTAATTTTTCGCCTTGTACCTATATGGTTAGAAAGTGTACCTAAACATATGTGTTTCTCGTTGACTGTACAACTGTATAAATCAAATCGTTGACTGTACTATACATAGTCGTAGAAATTATGGGAACTGACTATGAGTACACGTCAACATTTATTTAACTTATTTCCTTAGGTAGGTACGTTACGTGTGCATAGAAAATTAAAAATATTTTTTATTATCAAAACTATAATTACTACATACTACACAAAGTGTGACCAGCCGCAGATTTTTTAATTTTCCGCCAAAACTTTATTTCATTAGCCAGACTATATCTTCATCAATGAACTAGCTAGGTAACTATATGAAATTTCAGTACAATCTTTGCCTAGAAAAGTAAACTTATTCTGTAAGTTTTGTGGCAGCTGCATGCGGTGACTTGGATTGCCTGACACGCTTACCGTGAAATTAAAACCATAATCCAATCATCCGACAAAGAGTTTAGCCGATAATTGTCGGCAAACATCATCGGCAATTAGCCATTATTAGTCATTAACCGTCTCGGTATCGTGACAACAACCCGTGCGAATCGACAATTAAAAAAAAAACGCGCCGTCAAGACAAAAAAGCGGTAAATCTGAGAAAAGAACAACGAAAATTGAATTTTATTGTGATTGATTTCAGTCGAAAGTTATGTTAGTTCGGTTTCCGTTTAACTGCTTCTTGAACTATGTAAATTGAGTAGGTCAGGATCTCGATCCGTTGCGAATTAGACTTAATGCTTGGATTGATTGTTATGGCCTAGAGCATCTGTGATATCATCTATTTGCTTGATTAGGCTCATAAATTATTGCTTGTTCTACTGTTGTAATGTTATTGTTATGTTAGTTATAATTATAAATAATATTTTCAGCCTTGTCCATGACCTCGATGTAAAGAAGGGAGCAATGAAATAGACATCGTGTTTGGTACAGACGACTTTATAAACTTCTCAGCAAAAATCGAATCAAATATATTTGAACATGCCTCTACGCCGTTGACCATATAGTCGTGTTCAAATATTTTGAAACAAATTATTGCTCAACATTTTAAAACGACTAGACTGTACCTAATCCATTTTCGTAACTGATGGTTTTCACTTAATTAAGTGGAACTATTCCACACACAACAGCCTAGCTATTTATAACGCTGACTGTATGTATATGTAATTAACGCAAATTACAACGGGTGTATCGCGTTATTACTGATTTACCTACCTTCATAATCTAACGTTTCGGCGTGGTTGCATACGCCGTGGTCTCAGATGTACCTACTGGTGAATCAGCGAGTTGTTATTGGAGCTGTCGGCCAAATTGTCCATCCAATTGTTTACAATTTGTTTGTGTTAGACAGTTGATATTGTTTACTAATTATTGGCAATGGTCCGACACTTTAAACGTTTGAATCACTGCACCCTAAGTGTGCGATAAATTTAAACCAACTTTCCGAAGGGAGACCGGGAGGTTGCAATTCTTTGGGTGTTTTTTGTATGTATATGACTCGGTGGCCTATGCCAACATTCTAATTATGATGATGTCCTTCTTGGCGTATCCGTCAACGGCGACACTTGGTCAACTGTTTCTGGCCTATGCGCGCACGTGGCTCGTGAATCCCAGCGTGTTAACTAATCCGACTATACTATGTCTCTTAACTGTATATATAGCCCAGCAAGTGTCGGTCCGGCCGAGGGATAGTGGTGCTAAAAACATCTTTCGAATGGCAATAATGAGCATACGTCATATATTTGCATTATTAAACGACATAGCACTTTGTCAAGGATTTGTCACTAACGAAATTCAAATCATTGTTTACCGGAATGCTGCCCAATCCTTCTTTCTTCACTGTGGATAGTTGTGGCTTTATTATGCCACAAATACTTGAAATTTGCGGAATATTTCGTTCTGTTTCCTCTTCGTTTACAGCGATATTCGCCGACTTTCATCGTCAATTACCTACCAAAAATCCTGTGGGGCTATAACTACCTACGCCGTGCAAGTTCTATGCCAGATACCAATGACTATACCTATACCTTACTAGTAATGTTTAATTAAGATCAGTTTTGTAATACTCAAGTTCTTTGGAAAATAATGGTTTCATAAGCTTTAGGATTAAAGGATCTGGACAGTGGATGTCCTTCAGCTTACTGTATTGCTTACCTACTTTTGATACTTTTCTGTGGCAATAATTATGTATAAGCACTCTCATAATAATCATTATAAAAACAGTTAGAACTCGCGTAAAATTTGTCAGGAACGTATAGCTGTCCCTGATGAAGAGCTCCATAAAGAAACATGTCGGGCCGTTCCTGACCATGTTTACGTGAGTTTAAAACGTTTTCTATAATTCAGTGCCTCCAGTGAAGAACGGAATAAGACGAGTTATTCCCTTTGGATTTTATTGCACCATTGGAATCAGCTCGTCAAACTACATAACATATCAAAAGGACGTATCTCTAGCGGTCTCCTAACCTAGTTTTTTCGATGAGCTAAAGGGTATAAGTCGAGGTTCAAAAAGGTATAAGTTACTCTTATTTTGCATTGCAGACGTTAACAAGGGAATAAATGATGTCGAGCCAAAATTACGCATGAACCCAAGGAAATATTTACACTTATATTTTTGAATTTGGACATAAACACATCTATGCCATGATTCTAACATGAGCATAAAGGAATAACTCGTTTAGTGCCACCGGACCAAGTAGCGCCATTTTGACATAAACACATTTATGTAATTTTTCTAACATGCTCATAAAGGAATAACTCGTTTAGTGCCACCGGACCAAGTAACGCCATAGGACAGTTGCGCTACCAATACCGTCTTGCTATTGGTCTATTTGCGTACCGCAGTTATTTCATTAATTAACCTTTGTAGTTTTAATAAAACCCCCCTCTCGATTTAAATTTTTTTTAAGTTATAAAAGCCTTAAACTCAATGGATGAAAGAAAGTGGCAACAGTTTTACCAGTGAGAAGAAATTGTAGTGGAAAAAAGTTTTCTACTACAATTTCCACATAGCATATGTATATTTTGTACTATAGCTTTCACTTCTAGCTGTTTTTACATAGCACCTTTATGCATGTCACAGTCGCAAATGTGTATTATTTTAATTTTTTTGAGAAGAAAGAAAGTGTTATGTTGAAATTAAATCACATTATCATTTTTATAACGTTTATTTATGCGGGTACTTGCGTTAACTGGGTGTTAGTTTTTGATGAAAATGTGACTAATTCATTGAAACTGGGCTAAGTTTTACTTATTTACATGCAAACTTTAACCATGAATGAAGTTATTCAAATTAATTATCTTTAAAATATACTTATATTGCGTTGTATTTCTCCTGTATGTTTTAGTTATGAGGTGCCCAATAAAGAGAACGTACTCATGTATGGTATTGTATTGTACCTATATAATTATACATTCAACATATTATTACTGACATTGTCATGTATATTTCAATATCCTATCGAATCAGTTACAGTTTCTACTTAACTTTAGTTTTCTGACATGACTCTTTCATCCACTATTGAATTGTGAATAAATATTTAACAAACTTTTAAATCTCACTGCATTATCTGAGTAACGTGAACAGGACAGGATGATACTTATGTTGTATTTTTAAACTCAAAAATATACAAGTGGTAAGAAAGTTGAAAATTTTGTAAATTAATCCATCGAGAAAAGTATGGTGTCTATTTACTTTATTATAATTAATTCATCAGTCTGGACTTTGTCAACGACTCGTTATTTTCATTCTATTCGTGAAGTGTTTTATTAAGAGGATAGTTTATAAAAGTGGGCTAAGCTTGACGAAAAAAACAATAACAAACGGAATAATAATGGAGGAGGTATTAACACGTTCTTTATTAAAAGTTTTTATTAATATTTACATATTGTATGTTAAAAAATATTTCAAGGAAGATTTAATTCACTTTCCGAGGACTTGAGCTGAAATTAGGTTTACATATACTTACATAACATACATAGTTTCAACTCAAGTCCTCGAAAATTTTAATACAAAAAGCATGGACCTGATCTGATGATGGGGCCAGAGATGGTGGGCATAGGCAAAACTCTATAATAAAATAACGCAATCCTACTGAGTTTGGGCTTCTTAAATTCGTCTCGGTACTTGATGAATTCCAAAGAAAAATGTACGCTTTTAATTAAAAGGCATGGAAGATATGAAAATCTTCTTAGTATAACTTTAACAGACATTATCCGAAATTCCGTTACTGATATGTGTTGAGAAATCGGAGGATCTAAATAGAGCTGTTGCCATTCATTGACAGTGAGTGCAATGATATATATGTTGATATTGATATATTTGATAATAGTAATAAACGAGAATTATTTATTTCATCAATGTTTTCTTATGATCATTCTATTACACAGCCACATTTGACTCCTTAGGTAGCCAATTTCAAACTTGATAAGTCGTGTAATATCTAAAGTACCATATTAAAAATTGGTATAAGTCGTTTCGTTTCGTTTATGCACGTCTTTCACATAGGTATAAGTCGTACTTTTTTCGTTTATGCACGTCGTTCACAATGGTATAAGTCGTGTTCATCTTTTATGCACGTCGTACATAAGGGCATAAGTCGTTTAATTGCTAAAAAATCGGTAAAATTGGTCCATATAAATTGAGTTATGTCCTTAAATATTCGTGAACAAAAGGCATAACTACAAAAAAACCTGAAAAAAACATATTTACAGGGCCAAATTATTAGTTCTTTATTCATAAAACGAATGCCTAACACCATAGCTTGTATGAAAATGCTTAAAAAGTGAAAGTTCTAAATATCTTCTATTAAAAAATCGTTTTTTGTCTCTCCTGAAAAGTGCCGTTTTTGAGTTATTCCCTTATTCACTGGAGGCACTGAATTATTAAAGATGTCTCACGATAGTTTCAATAGTATTATAACTCCCTAACAGTCGGGTTATGGTTTACAAAACCTAGCTCTTATTGGCTAAGATTTTCTACATTGTCTATGTTCTCCTTCCTCAGGAAAGTGTTGGCGCAGAGCGAGATGCTGGTGCTGAAAGACCGCGAGCTGAAGGAGACCAAGAACCTGTACAGCGCCGTCAAGGACATGCTGGCGCTGCAGCCCAGTCCTGAGATACAGGTGGGGTAACGTGGTGGAGCACTTTTTGAGAGCTCACTGCACCGCACTGTACCCTTGCCATTAGTTAACGTGGCCGTACTCGGTAGCGACAGCGTGAACGACGAGTGGAGAATAGTATAGGGCCCCTAGCGGATACTTTGTGGAACTACAATTCTCCATACAAACCGTTAACCCTTTGACCGCCAAAGACGGCAAATCACGTCATCGGGAATTCGTGCCACTGACGCCAACGACGCCTAGCGACGTCAAAAATTTCAATGGTTAAAAACATGCTAATTCAAACCACTATCTGTGTTTTTAAATCTCTGTTGATTTTGGAGCAACTTTTTTTTTTTTTTGGTTTGGCGTCAGTGGCACGGTGAATTTTGACATATGTATTATATATTATGTATTTGCTTCTGACGCGGGTAAAGTTTTTTTTTATGTAATTAAAATGGTTAAAGTAATTTTAATTATCATAATTTTTCATGTAATTTATCACCTAGTTTACTTTTGACGAAGCATTACTGCGGAAATATTACAATTGTTTGGAAATCTTGTGTAAGGTGAGTCGGGGCTATTGTAGCTATGGGGTTATTGTATCTTCTTACCATTATAATGGTCTGTGACCATTAAAATGGTCTGTGTATATATAGGATACACAGACCAATGGTATATATACACAATCCTATATATACACAGACCATTTTAAGGGTCACAGACCATTATAATGGTAAGAAGATACAATAACCCCATAGCTACAATAGCCCCGACTCACCTTACCTATTATTTTTTTTGTGTTAATGTTATACTATTGTACCAATGTAATAGGTATGTATTCAATGACGATGCAAAAGTGGTTCCAGTGAATCCCAATTAATTAAATGATTCTTATCTTATCTTATCTTAATTGCTTTGCCGCTTGGCGCTCAAAGGGTTCGTTGTCGCTAGAGAGTACAGTCCCTGTAAACTCATGGTAACGGTATTGTACTGTGCGGAGTTCGTAAATTTGGCTTCTCTTTCAGCAAACGCTGAACCGTACACAACGCGCTCTGGCGCAGAGGACGACCAAGATGAAGTGCTTGATAGCCGGTGAGTCAGATTACTTCAGTTTCTAAACGTCTACTTCTCTCGACGAATAACTGACAAACCATCGGTCACGCTTTGACAATATGCGTGTGAGTGACAGATGATTTGTCATTTATTTATCACGTGATAAACGCAGCCATCATAGGCCCGACAAATCAATATGGATGTAAACTAAATATTATCTCCTCCAGAGCTGAACATGCGCGAGCAACAAGTGACGGACCAACGGCACGAGATAGAACGCATCTCTAACGAGCTGGCCTCCTTCAAGCAGAAATATTATGAAATGAAACGAGCACTGGACGCCGACGAGGCGAGGCGGCTTCGCGTGCCCACGCCGCCTACTAGGGAGCCGGCGACGCCTGTCAGCTAACTGTTACACTAATATCACCTCAATTCTAATTAGCTTTTTATTTATTGAAATCGTATTGCACAATTGAAACGAAAGTAAGACTGTGGACGCCAAAATTTACAAATGCTCGTAAAGCCATGGCCATATTTTGAATGAAACGCTTTGAATGCCAAGACCAGTTAAAGGTGTCGTGAGCTGATGTGCCTACCTCGCCACAGGCACATGTAAGCGTTAACAAGTATTTATAATTATAATATAAAACCAAACTCTCAAGTTAGGTTTAATTTCACTCTTGTATCATTTCTAACATTGCGCTTGGCGTGTGAGTGACACTTCTGTATTTGACGTAGTGTCCAAAAAGTTAACCACTCGGATGCCTTAGATGATGAATGCGGAACATTTACCTTTTAAATCGACAATCAATTTGTTTACGATGTCAACTCATACTCATTGCTTATCAAATCGCTCGCTCAATATTACAAGGTTTCTTTTCTGTCTTTATTTTTTTATGAATTGAGATTTGACAATAGAACTAGCATGAAAAAGTAACAGAACCCGATAGAAACAATTTGCAAATTACCATTTTTTTGTATCGCAGCAGAAACCCCATGTTTATCGTATTTATTCGTACCCTGAATGTATTTTTGACTGACTGCATTTTTTTGTATATACAGCTAATGTGCCAATATTTAATTATGTATACAGTTAATTGAGAAACCGTGGATTTTTCTATATATCCCCTTTTATAGGTTTGGAAAATCGGTTTAATATATCGTATAACTCTCAATAACTTCACCCATAAAATGCATGAAATAATTAACGATATGCATCAAAATGCGTGGTATATGTAGGTTATAAAATCGAGTTATATGTTATTAATTGATCTCATTTACCTGTTTTTAGAATAACGTTGTTAATGTTTGTGTAATCATGAAAAAGTGTATTTGTATTAAGAAATTGATTTTGTATCGAATGGAAGACTGAAGGAATCGGGAACAATATCGAAAATAAATAAAACTACGCAATTATTAATCCGAAAACAATAGTTTTATTTAAGAACTTTTCACTTTCTCATAAAATATACACATTGTTTTTGTCATTAAACTAAAATGTAAGTAAATACTAATTTTAAATACCAATTCTCGGTCAAACAGGTGACCCGAAGCGGGTTCCGCTATCCTCGGTCTAAGCTTAACGTGCTCTCATGTACAAACGGTTCACTTAAACACTATTTAGAAAAAAAAATCAAATGAAAGCATGATTTTGTACATTTCAAAAAAAAAAATGAAGACCTGTTTACAAAGTGTGATGATAGAATTCTACAGTCCATCTGTCGATACTTAAAAATAACAGTTCGAATGCATGCGAGTCGGACCGGATTGTCGGGTCAAATGCTGTCAAATGCTTCGGCTAACTACCGTCGGTCGTCGGTGCCGACCAGCCGCTCGCCGCGTCGACCAGCGCCCTCATGTTCCGACAGGCTGTAAGGGGGCACCGACCAGTCGATCGTCAGTGCCGACCAGTCGGTCGTCGGCGCCGACGGACGCAGCAGGGCCGACAGTACCCTCAGAGGCACCGAAGAGTCGGCGCCGACGAGCCGACGGCGCCGACCGGCAGGACGTTTGCATCGATACTCGCCACTAACAAACCGCCCGCAGGCACACATACGTTTCATACAGTTTCCCCTTAAAATTAGAAATATAAATCTCTTAATTCACATCGAATAGACTAATTCGTGTACTCGGATAGTACGATCACACACAACAAATCATAGTGTACTTTCGTCCGTCGGTATTTATTGCGTAAACGACTTTTATCACTTTATTAAGCTACATTTTGTTTAGCCGAATTATACTAAAGGAAGTTCCAAATATATAAAAATTAAATCTTAATCACGCAACATTCACTTCACTTTAGCGGGTAGTAGGTTAGTCCGGAGCCGGTGCAAACGTGGCGCGGAATAAAACTATTGTTTGTTTGTTTGTTTGTTTGGCGGCGGCGTGCGCGGTACTGCAACGTATCGCCTAGTGCACGTCCGAGCTCTCCTTGTTCAGCTGGTGGTTCGCCGGGTCCGACGCGTTCATTGGCTGCTGGAGGATAAAATTCATTCATTAATTTAGGTCAACTATAATAAATTTGTCATTAGACAATTTAATTAAGCTGTAATGATGTCACCAATATGACATCATGTAAAATATAAAATACAAGTCTAAATCAGGAATTATTTCAATTCCATTGACCCCGAACCGTCTTCTTTAGGCGAATATGACGGTCAAGTCACCGAGAATTAAGAATTATGAGTCTTAATTGCCGAATTATCTGTAGGAAGTTTGTATTTGTGCAATGCAAGTGGACACCATTGAATGAACGAGGTTAGTCTTTGAATGCAACTATGTTGTCCTTAGCATCATAACATAATCATAACATTGATGATGATGATAATGGCGCAGTCATGGTAGGATTGAATAGCCGGGTGGCACACAGAGCGAGCCGCCTGGCAATAGCCGCGCGAGGAACGCAACGCATGCCTCGGGCATTGGCTGAAATTACGCTCACCGAATACCGAGCGTGGCAAGCCCGAGCCATTTTGTTCGCCCACTTGACGGATAAACAATATGGCGCCGCCGCACGCGATCAGCTGTTGACGGGCTTACCGCTGCGTTGGCTCAAACGATTTTCCAGATTAGCAAATTCAATTATATTTCTTTTTAGTTATGTTTAAAATAAACAAATAGCACAATGTCAAGTTACGGTTATTCCGTTTCGCGTAATACGTAAGTGTCGAAGGCCATTTTGTTTTATCTGTCATAAATTTGACCGAAGCAAAAACGTGTACGTCAACACTGCGCGCGGCAAACGACCGAGGCACTTTGAGCAGTGAGCACGGACAAAAACCGACCGCGTGCGGCTCGGCGGTCACCGCGCGCGGCTAGACTAGTGTGAGTGGAGTGGAGTGGTGTGGAGTGGAGTGGAGTGGAGTGGAGTGGTGTACTGACCAGGCTGATGGGCGGCTGCGCGGGCGGCTGCGGCGGCGCGGGCTGCGGCGGCAGCGCGGGCGCCTCGTGCACCGCCGTCGTGGAGTGCGCCGCCTGCGCCGCGCCCGACCCGTAGTACCCGCCGTTCATGCCTGCAAGCAACGTCACACATCATAATACTATACAAACAAACAAACAAACAAACATTCAATGATCGATTCATGACTACAGACAACGAATATGGGAAAGGCAAGTAGAATGTAGTATACAGTGTGGACGATACCTCGGTCCGTACCTTCGCTGTAGGTGCTGGGCGGGGGCTGCGGCTGCGGCAGCGGCGGCGCGGGCGGGGTGTGTAGGCAAGTAGAATGTAGTATACAGTGTGGAGGATACCTCGGTCCGTACCTTCGCTGTAGGTGCTGGGCGGGGGCTGCGGCTGCGGCAGCGGCGGCGCGGGCGGGGTGTGTAGGCAAGTAGAATGTAGTATACAGTGTGGAGGATACCTCGGTCCGTACCTTCGCTGTAGGTGCTGGGCGGGGGCTGCGGCTGCGGCAGCGGCGGCGCGGGCGGGGTGTGTAGGCAAGTAGAATGTAGTATACAGTGTGGAGGATACCTCGGTCCGTACCTTCGCTGTAGGTGCTGGGCGGGGGCTGCGGCTGCGGCAGCGGCGGCGCGGGCGGGGTGTGTAGGCAAGTAGAATGTAGTATACAGTGTGGAGGATACCTCGGTCCGTACCTTCGCTGTAGGTGCTGGGCGGGGGCTGCGGCTGCGGCAGCGGCGGCGCGGGCGGGGTGTGTAGGCAAGTAGAATGTAGTATACAGTGTGGACGATACCTCGGTCCGTACCTTCGCTGTAGGTGCTGGGCGGGGGCTGCGGCTGCGGCAGCGGCGGCGCGGGCGGGGTGTGTAGGCAAGTAGAATGTAGTATACAGTGTGGAGGATACCTCGGTCCGTACCTTCGCTGTAGGTGCTGGGCGGGGGCTGCGGCTGCGGCAGCGGCGGCGCGGGCGGGGTGTGTAGGCAAGTAGAATGTAGTATACAGTGTGGAGGATACCTCGGTCCGTACCTTCGCTGTAGGTGCTGGGCGGGGGCTGCGGCTGCGGCAGCGGCGGCGCGGGCGGGGTGTGTAGGCAAGTAGAATGTAGTATACAGTGTGGAGGATACCTCGGTCCGTACCTTCGCTGTAGGTGCTGGGCGGGGGCTGCGGCTGCGGCAGCGGCGGCGCGGGCGGGGTGTGTAGGCAAGTAGAATGTAGTATACAGTGTGGAGGATACCTCGGTCCGTACCTTCGCTGTAGGTGCTGGGCGGGGGCTGCGGCTGCGGCAGCGGCGGCGCGGGCGGCGGCAGCGAGGGCGGCGCGCCGGGCAGGAAGTAGTCCTTGTTGACGCAGTTGCGCAGGCAGTCCGGGATGCGCCCGACGATCGCGCGCCGGATCTCCGATGCCGCCATTTCGCGCAACTCCTGGAAATTAACACGTTTACGATAAGTTCCTTCATATTCATAAAGGTACTCAGTAATGTACCGGAGGGCTAGGCGATGCCATGCACCTGCATCCGTAAGCTCATCAAAGCCTTGAACAGGATAAACGTTAAACTGAAATTAGATTCCAATCCTTTCTTTTAGCCTAGGACTCTTTGTTACCTAGCTACGCCGCCGGCGGGAGGTTATTCTAGTACGTTTGAGGAAAAATTACGTATATCAAGTTATTGACGCCACCGGAGCTCAGCGTTCGTTTTAGAGTCGTATTGTAGTGCTAGTGTAGTCTGCCGGACCATAGGGACACGGGTGGTGTATTCCGTAGTCTGGTAGGTCTCCTATTACCAGCTACGCTATGGGCTCCGTATGGGGCGCGTACCTGTGCCGAGGCGTCGGAGTAGAAGGCGGCGTGCGGCGTGCAGAGCACGTTGGGCGAGTCCTTGAGCGGGCCCTGGAACACGTTGAAGGGCTCGTTCTCGTGCACGTCGAGCGCGGCGGCGCGGATGCGGCCCTGCTTCAGCGCCGCGGCCAGCCCCTCGTCGTCCACCAGCCCGCCGCGCGCCGTGTTCACCAGGAACGCCCCTGCAACCAACCAACCACACGTCACACATCACTCACACCCGACACTAACGACACGATAACTTTTTGTATCGCCTGATGGAAAGCGATTACCGTCGCCCATAAACACCTGCAACACCAGAGGAGTCACGAGTGCTTGCCTACCCGGAGGACGAAGATAGAATGCCTCTATGCTAGTAATTTCACCGGCTATCTTACCCCAAACCGGAACACAACAATGCGAACATTGCTGTTTGGCGGTGGGTTAGCAGGCAAGACGGTAGTAACAATCCGGACGGGAGTAACTTTCCTCAGATAATCTGCGAGCCGAGGAACCGGCCCTCGGGAGGAAGCAATGTGTGGTCATATCTAACCACTAAAATCTCGTTGATCGCACTCGATCGCCAAGGCCTTATACGGGCGAACGCATGATCAGTAGACTTCTGCTCGCGCAGCGCGCGCTCAAACACGAAAGTTTGGACGTAGAACGGAACAATACCAAACGAACAGCCTGTGCAGACATCAGTCAGACCCTCAGTACCGACACGATACGTGTCCTCAAGAAAATCTGCTAGCCGAGCCGAGTTACCGGCCCTCGGGAGGAAGCTATGTGTGGTCATTTCTAACCACTAAAATCTCGTTGACCGCCATCGCCAAGGCCTTATACGGGCGAATGCGTGATCACTAGATTCTGCTCGCGCTCAATCACGGAACCTTAAACGTAGAACGGAACAATACCAAATCGTCGGAGACAGTGCAATACCGCGTAAGTAAAAAGTGTAGATACGAATCAATATTCAAAGAAATGCTAAGTAACTAGAACTTAAAACTAAGAAATTAGAACTTTATCTACAGGTGTTAATTACGCGGTATTGCACTATCTCCGACGAAATGAGCCAGTGTACAAACCTGGACGCATTTGTTTGATAGTGAACTCGTTGATAAGGTGATGATTGTGTTCATTTAAGCTGCAGTGGAGTGATACACAGTCACTCTGGAATAGGAGGTCCTGGAAAGCAAAGACAAACAATTGTTAATGTAATTAATAAAACCTACCGCGTCGATTATGTTCTGAACACAATTTAATAATAGTGTTTTTTGATCCTGAACTTTTTAACATTATTATTATTCGTATGGCATGTTATTTCAGATAACAAAAGAAACAACTTTTTAACATTGATATTACATTGTGGTGTGAACACCTGTATTTATTCGATCAGAATGAAATAATTCATAAGCAAATCGTATCAATTGTTGCTGTCAACGGACATCAGTAGAGTTGAAAAGGATGAGCACCTCTAGCAAAACTGTGCTCTTTGTCGCGCGGCATATATTGCTTATTGGAGCAAGAAGGGAGCAACGAAGTCGCTGCTGCCAAGAGGTGCCCTACTGATATTACTTAGTCAGATGCTCAACAAGATGCATTATAGCCGATGGAAATCGATTTATAACGACATCCCACCACTGATCGATGCTGATTGATGCGTATCATGCGTATGCGCTGATTTAAAAGTGGTATAAGACGCCACGTGTGAGTGAGAGTACCTCAAACCACTTCGCGTTTATTTTACCGCGAACGAGTCTTTTACCCTGATTAAGTAAGCTTGGACAGGCGTCAGCAACGTAAAGATCAGATCAGTCATAGTCAGAGCACGCTAACTCTCCCAATCAAATGCACTATCAAACCATACAAGTTAAGTCAGTTCGTATGGTTTGACAGTTCAATCGCTAGGAACAGCTAGTGTGGTCTGACTCTAGCCGTAGACACAAATCGTAGGGTTTTTACATAAATTATTAATACATAAATATTATTCAAATAATCATTCGAATAAATTATTATTCGAATAATCATTCGAATAAAAAATAATTCGCGTTTATTTTATTCGCGGATGATTTATTCGCGGATATAATATTATCCGCGAATAAATTATATAATATTTAACACGACTCGTTTTTACTGTATATTTAAGAGTTAAAGGATAAGCATAGGTAGTATAATAAACGAGCGATTGGCGTAAGGCTCCTTAAGCTAGGTTAAACTCCTTTTAAAGCTTGACTTTCATGGCTAGCGGCCGATGCGACTGTCGCGCGCGGCTGACGCTCAGCGACAGTCGCCTGGCCTCGCGTCAGTAATAGTTACTATGAAACTATATGGAGCCACTTTCGAGGCTAGCGGCTCGAGCCGCGCGCGGCTCGCGTCAGTAGCGACAGTCGCGGGCCGCGCGCGGCCGTGTTCGGTTGGTCTTCTTCTGACGCGTGACGCGCGGTAAAAATGGCGAATATTGTAACATTTTCTAGCATAAAAGAAGAAATTCTTATTAATTTTGTTGCGCAGCGCCCTTTTTTATATGATCGTAGTTTACCGGACTATAGAAATTCTTATAAGAGGGACAAAGTGTGGGAAGAATTTGCTTGTAATAATATAGCAATAGCAAATCGTCATCCTCTACTTCTTCTAGCATTGCTAGCAATATATATTTTTAGAAGCCATAGAGATCACACACAACTGCACTGGACGGACACATCAATATGGCGCGGTGTGCCAGCGGCCGCGCGCGACCGTCGCATCGGCCGCGACCCACGAAAGTTGAACCGGACGCGTCAGCCGCGCGCGTCAGTCGCGCGCGGCTGACGCGCGCGGCTCACGCGCGCGACTGTCGCATCGGCCGCTAGCCATGAAAGTCAAGCTTAACTAGGGCCACAGAATTAAACGAGACAATTTATTCGAATGACGAATAATCATTCGTGGTTTTCATTCGTCATTCGCGAACAATTTGGTTATTCACATTCGTTATTCGTCATTCGAATAAATTTTGCCCATCTCTGATTGTAGCAGGTATATTTAGCGGAGATAGGACAACGCACCTGCAGCCCCACTCACACACACACACTCAAACCGGGCAGGCGAGGCGGGCAAGCCCCGCCCCCAGCCATCTAGAGACTCTCGGATGCAGCCAGATTAGGCTTCCGACTACCAAGGAAAGGAAAAAAAAAAAAAAAAAATCGCACCTGCAGCGTGTAGACCCTGGTGAGGCCGAGGGACTTCTCGATGCCGTCGGGCAAGTAGGGGTCGTAGAAGATGACGTTGAAGCCGAACGCCTTGGCCCGCAGCGCCACGGCCGAGCCGATGCGGCCGAGCCCCACGATGCCGAGCGTGTCGCCGCGGATGCGCGCGCAGCCCGCCGCCGCCTCGCGCACCTGCTCCGGGCCTGCCGCAAACAAACAAACACGACATCCCGGTCACTACTGGGAAATACTCACTAATGGTCTACTCCAGGATTAGTACGAGAACAGCACCTATATGGTACTGGTGTGCCATTCTCGAGAACGTTTCTAGATTTGTACGGAGAGAACGTTCCCGGGAAAATTTCCCATACAAAATGGGGAAAGCTTTCGGAAACTCACAATAACTGAAAGTGTTTTGTGCATTGTCCGCCAGCCATGTTGATTACTCTATCAGTATATCACGACGATACGTTTGGCGCCGCTTGTAGAGCGCCTGCCTACTGAGCCGGCGGTCGGTCCCGGATTCGAATCCCGGCCAGGGCAAATATTTGTGTGATGAACTCGAATATTTGTGCTCGGATCATAGTTGCTCTTTTGTATTTAAGTACACATTTATCTTAAGTATGTATATCGTCGTCTAGTACCCATAACACAATGCATGACATACTGACATACAATGTTTTTTTTTGTGTTAGCTCATAAATATTAATTAAGCATTACTAGATAAATTTTAATTGTAAACGTGACATATAATTTATTTTTATTTTGATGTGTACCTACACACTTTTCTGGTAGGTACTAGAATTACATTATATTTATTAATCAGTGAATTGTCTTAATGCTTATTGTATTATTATTACGAATACAATTTTTGTTTAACGATCACATTCCGAAGAGTAATATAAACTGACACTACTTGCATTTATAATGGTGTGTTAAATAAACTAAACTAAATACAAGCCTTCTTGAGCTTAATTTGAGACTAAATCGATTTGTGTGAGGTTGTCGGATATTTATAATTTATTTATTATTATAAGTTGTGAATGAAACTTACCTGTGAATTTCTTTCCATCCCGCACCATGATGGCGAGCCAGAAGGTCCGCCGGTATAAATTAAGTATGAGACACATCGTCGTGTCGGCCACCTCCTCCACGCCGTAGCCGGGCACATTACATACTGCTATTCCTGGAATCGAGACAAATCGTATTGTTAAATCATATTCCAAAGGTGGAGGAAGAAAGAAAAAAAAAGAGAATCCTCTTTTTCTACTTCTACGTAGTCGGGTAAAAAACATCTGAAGACGCCCGTATACCAAACATTTTTGAACGGCCCACCGAGGCGTGATGAGGGCACCAAGACAAATACATTGAAAAGAAAAATAAGCCAAGAAAAAATATAAGATACTGTGACCGTCCAGTTTCTTTAGCCATTCATTTTTTGTAGTAGTATAGGGATAAGGCAAATAAACAAAAGGTATCGGTCAACGAAGCAATTAAATCAAGACCTTCATCTATAATTAGTTTTCACACAATCAAAATAGCAAGTTCTATTGTGTGGCACATGAAACATTTCGAATGTAATGATTTTTTTGGATGAACATGTGAATTATTTTATGTCACCTAAGTCAAAATAGCTCCTCCCACAATAATTAGTGCTAGATTCTCCCTTTAGTTAGAAATGAACTTAGTCCGACTCTGTGATATGTTTAGCACTGGCCTAGTAACTGTCAGCAGTTAACAAAGTGATAACAAGTAGATTGTTGTTTTGGCGAAATGCCACGTGCTTACATTATATTGACTCGTGCAAGAGATAATAAGCTTAAGATAAGGTCATAATTTTGTCTATTGCACTAAAAAGTTAGTACATACTTACGGGGATGAGTAATACTTTGTAAATAGTCTGCTTAGATTACTGTCCCGCTAAGACCACCGACAGAAATAGTGATAATTTGAATAGTAGTATTTATTAACCGTATCTTAATAAATTACGGTATGTAAGACCTGACTGTAAAGTAGCGCTTTAAATGACACGCGTCTTCAAAAACTGATGTCCTGATATTTTTTTAGAATGTTCAATACAATCAATGCCGCGCCGGATAGACTGCCACTAAAGGTCAGCTTTCATCAATATTCACGGCGAAAACAAAGACGCTGGTTCAAACGCCTAATGCTTGACATTAATTATTTACTTGGCTCGTAGTTGTGACGTCTACGTAATACGTTTTTGTTTAACGAACCGCAAGTTCACTTTAAGACGCAAGCGCCACAGAAAAGACGCGTAGCAGACGTGGCGCCCCTATATTTAATGAAATTTGTCTTCTGGAAGGATCGCGATGCAACCCAACAGAAAAGACTAGGCGAGGACGATGTACGCTTGATGTATGGGATGTATGTACGGTACATTAGTATGAAAATTTATTAAAGAGGCAACACGTCCTTGCCCTACATCGTTTTGGTTTGGCTTGCACTTAAGATACTCTGTGTATGTGCCTCATCTGTCGTAGGGATGGTTCTCTAAAGCCAACGATCGCGATCGTTCTAACTGATAAAGTTCGCGATCGTTCTAACTAGTATTCTAGTGGCAAAATACGGTCAATTGGATTAATCATAGATCTACACAACAGATCTGTCACATATTTGTATAGAATCTTTTTATTGATTCTATATCTAGATCTGTCACATGTAAACTTCAACGTTGGGGTCGGATAGGTAGTTGGTGAAAGACTCACCTAGTTCTCCCGCTGCTTTGACATCAATATTGTCGACGCCCGAGCCGATGCGCACGATGATACGCAGCGCCTTGAACTTCTCCAGGTCCTCCTTGGTGAGGATGATGGTGTGCCACATGAGCGCGCCCACCGCCTCGTTGAGCACCTTCTCGTGGATCTCGGAGGTGGACTGCGCGTCGCAGAACGCGACCGTCGCCACGTCTTTCAGTATCGGCATCTCGACGGTGCAGTCCCGTCCGTCTAGTAACGCCACCAGCGGCCTGGAAACATTGTTACATCATATTAGATACATCATCAGAAGAGACAAGATTATTAAGCTGATTGAGGAACGTAGATTGCACAAAACTACCAATGAAACTAAGTACAAAGAACTTGATCGTTAGATTGGTAGCAAATGTCGTGTTACAAGACTGCAATGGTACGAAAGTCGTTGTGAAAAGATGGAGCTCCTTATGAAGCGAGATGATTCATTTCAACTGCATAAAAAGAAAAAGACATGGCAGCCGTGCATAAGAAAAGACATCAGACGTGTTTAACTGACGATATGGGTAATGGAATTAGTACCAAATAAAAGTTGTAAACACATGGAGCGAGTGTCCAGTGGCGTAACTAGGTAATCAAGAACTGTGGAAAAGATTCTAAGCCCTATCTACTTCAGCTGGAGGATTGCTGGACAAAGACTGAGGCCTTCATTTTGTGGGCCCTGAGCCCTCCGACACGTATATTTTGCCTTATTTTTCTTTTAAGCGACAACGGAATGACAGATCGCACTTTAATGATCGATAAGATAAATAATGCGTGGGCTGAAAAGTGGCGCGGGCTAATTCCTTAGAAAATTATTTATTATTAATAATGTTACGCTCCTACAAGTCAACAAGCCGTCAGTCTTAAAATTACTCGTAGTAGGAGTGATGCCCTTTGGTATTAAAAATAGAATTTCATCACGACTGACGTCCCGGCAGCCATTAATCATAGCAGACGCAATCCGAATGATAACAAACTGATCATGCCAACCGCGGGATCCGACCGTCATAAATTACACCCGCGTGGCCAGCACTGTAATAAATACGGGAACCGTGCATTTCCCGGAATAAAAAGTAGACTACTTGGAAAACTTAGTAAAAAAACCATCTCAGTCGATCCGTTCAGAGGTTCAATGTAATGGTGAACAGAGAACAGTTTCGCAACAACGCAATTCCTCTGGAAGAAAGTACATGCAGAATTTAAGATTGTGTGCTTATCGATTTATACTTGTTTATGTGTCGATAAATTTCTAATCCTTATTAGATACTCATTAAATAAGACCGTCTTTTATTTTAGGTGTTGCACGGAGAGCGTAAATACGATTACTGATACTTAATACGAGATGTAAAGACAACAGGATATTTAGATACGGGATGGAGTCAAATATAGACAAGATACCAAACGATTATTAAATCGTGGACGATATCGGTCTCATCGGGATCCGAACCCAAAAGAAAGTACCTACCTTTTATTTATTTATTACATTTCACAACATTACAGTTACAACCTAAGCTCTGTGAAACAACCTTAAGCGCGGCCAACAGTTAGATGGAATCTCCAATATCATAATGACCACAACCGTTCTGATACGAAACGAATAAGAACAATCTATTTCACTTAAAGAGTTTACCTAAAACTATACAGCTCCGACTTGATGTAATCCTGTTTATCAATATTGAAACGTAAAGGCTGATTTAGACGATGCCAATTTTCAGCCGCCTAAATTACGGCGCCTCGAAAAGGCACCGTGTAAACACTTTCCGCGCCATTTTTTCGCCGCATGCCAGCGCTGGCGCGGAATAGAACACGAGCCTATTTTTCGGCGCCAGTGACCCCCCCTCCGCGTCTCTCGCTGCCACTAATGACTGGTACTGAAAAAAAGCACCGTGTAAACACGACTGGCGGCGAGATTTAGGCGGCTGAACATAGTCATTGTCTAGTTCCTCATTTATTAAAACGTCCATGCCATACACTGGCATCGTTAGTAAATTGAATCAAAGCCGAAGGCTTGACGTACTAACGAGTGGTAATACCTATTTAAAGCGTCGCTTGCCAGACCCGACGAGTCCAAGCGTTGAATGAATAGCATAATTAAGCTGCGACATTCAGTCGTATAATTATAACATCAGTAGTATGTGATAAGTAGATATGTAATACTACAGACTATACTACTACAGAGTTATAAAACTTACAAGTCTGTACATAGACGATGTTTTACTAAACGTTTGCATTTTTTCTATCTTTGTAACCATATCAAAAGTTGGACATATATCATATGAGTGTCTTAGTGAGAACTATCTAGGTTTTACAGTCGTTAACCACCTTATTCGTGAAGTAATTTCGTAAGTTAACTAAAAGCTGTAAGCTATTCTTGTAAATGCAGTGCAATGATGGTCGAGGCTAAAAACAGAGCAAACAGCAACCAAAGTCAAATCGCTTAACCTTGTCTGACATATTTATGATTGTGTCAATCACCAACTATGCTGGGCACTTTATGTATTCATTTTATCGACATAAGAAAGTACCCGCAGCAACTCCGCCTGCGTATCATCTTTTTTATTTGCTGTATTCGGGTAAAATATCCTATAGCTATCTTTGAATGTCCAGCTATACCTGTACCAAAATTGGTTCAATTCCATTCATCCGTAAGACTATTACCGGGGGAAGACTGCCACAGTCCAATAACTAACTGTTAGTCTTATCCCACCTTACCTTAGTTTATTTTCTAAGTATAACTTAGTAATCAGGCAGTCTGGGAGGTTTCTTTCGGCGATTCTTACTCCCCAGCAGGGCTTATAGTGAACCGCTGCTAGATATTTTTAAATATAGTAATTAATGCCTTTTTGGCACATGTGTAACTGTCTTTATCTACACCCATCTAGTTAAATTCCTATAAAAAGTTCAGATATTATTGGTAAGGACCTATATTACTTGGCAGCGACCAAAATCAGAGATGTCATTTCATAACAGTTCCATAGCTACCGCGAGATCACCAGTACAGTATCAATTTTGATCAAATACACTCGTATTTTAAGAACTCTCATTATATAGCAGTTGCTTAAACTACTATTATATAATAGGCCTATCAGGCACGTAGTACAGTACCTACACCTTTATTTTATAATTCATATTAATAAAATGGGTATTTTGCACAAATGTTACTTTGTTTGACAAAGAAAAAATGTGTTTTTTGCAGTGAACCTTTCACAACTGTAACTGTAATAGTTAGCCGAAACTTCTGGAAAGCTCTAAAACGCGAAATAATCCGTCTAAATTGTTTAATTTAAAGAAGTAGTTAGTTTTTATTCTATTTAAATATCCGCCGTGATAATTCAATTTGTACGAACTTTACAACAACATGCCAAAAAAATATTCGTATAATCATTTATAATTGCCTGCCATTATATTAAGTATGTGATGTAACCAAAGGTCATCGACCGCCTTAGCACAGCTCTGATATCGCAAGAGTGGACTTTTATTATGGACAGCACGCCACTCGTAGTCATTTCGTTATATTTATATTTTTTTATTATTAAAATAAGTTTCTGTCAAAAACGACATTTTAGTGGCAAGCTTTTATAGCCGACTGTACTTTTCTTTGGATATCCATCAAATGCTTACTGAGACGATTCTAAAGAGCCCAAGCTCGGTAGGATTGCTTTTTTCTATTATAGAGTTCCTATGGCCACCTTCCGGCTCCATCATCAGATCAGCCCCATAGTACCATATTATTGTATTGTCATCAAAGTTAAGTAAGTATGCAAAATTTCAGCTCAATCGGTTGACGATATCTGCTTCAAAATTGAGTTGCATGATTCCACCCGAACAAACATACTTATATACATACAAACATACATACAATGCAAGTTAAATAAAAGCTTGTAATATCAATGAAACGGGCAGCTAATAAATATAAAGGTATGGAGGTACCGTTGTTCTCTAACTAGCAAAGGTAAATATGGTTGTGAAACTGTCACACTGCAGCCTCCCGATGGTATAGACACAGAATGGCCACTATTACGCACGGTAATGAGACTGCCAGTAAAAAGCTTAGATCTGTAGATACCGGCGGTGTTATTATTTAGCTATATTTAGAAGTTATGTCCGCGTGACTCAGGCGGTTTCTGCATCGTATCCTAAATTGAATTTTAATATCCATACTTTAGAGCTTTAAGGTTGTATATGTTAATGAAATGTTCTGTTTGTACGTCTGTAATATGGTCCTGAGGTGTATTGGTAAACAAAATTGCGAAATGGGTGCGGTACGGACGAGTGTTTGAGAATTCGGCTCGTTGCATTTATTTGAACGCTTATTTCAGTGTCGGTGACCGCATTTTGGAGTCAAGGTTTGCGATACGTGTTATCAGGCGAGGTGTACTCAATTACAGGCAATTGCAGGCAATTAGGTAAGTGGCATCTGCACGGTTATGCATGTAAGACAGGTCATACAGACCGGGTTAAGAGGAACCACAAGACCAGACGAATTGACCGACTGGCATTAAACAAATAGGATCTGAACACGGATAAAAAGATCGTGTCTTACCACGTGCCTTCTACACAAAAAAGGTGTCTACTATTTTCCGTTAGATTTAAAGGCATAATTTACGTAAGTAGAATAAAAGATGTAAAAAAAACCGGCCAAATGCGAGTCGGACTCGCGCACCGAGGGTTCCGTACAAACACTTTCCATCCCTAAGTGGTTAAGTTAAGTATGCACCTGGTATGTATAGCGCCCCATATAAATTAAATGCAAAGTTAGGTATAAAAAAAAAAACTACTTACTAGATCTCGTTCAAAACAATTTTCGTTGGTAGTTTTTATAGTAATGTACATCATGTTTTTTTTTAGATTTTTCATTTTCTTATTTGAGAAGTTAGAGGGGGGGGGGACCAACTTTTTTCCACTTTGGAAGCGTCTGTCACGCAAACTATTCGGTTTAGAAAAAAAATATTTTAGAAATCTCGATATCATTTTTGAAGACCTATCCATAGATACCCCACACGTATGTGTTTGATGAAAAAAAAAATTTGAGTTTCAGTTCTCAGTATGGGGAGCCCCCAATATTTATTATTTTTGCATCAAAATCTTAATGCGGTTCACAGAATACATCTACCTACCAAGTTTCAACAGTATAGCCCTTATAGTTTCGGAAAAAAATGGCTGTGACATACGGACGGACAGACGGACAGACAGACATGACGAATCTATAAGGGTTCCGTTTTTTGCCATTTGGCTACGGAACCCTAAAAAGCATGTTCACCCACCACGCACCGTCCCACAACCTCAAAACACCGATCATCTTAATCTCTTCGTCTTACTAATGGAACCCATTAATTTGAAATATTACGAATTACTTCAGATATCGAAGTTTAAATGCCTTATGGGTCATGGTCAAGCTTAACATCTAACGAGCTATTAGCACAACAGTTTAGACAACGGGACCAAATTGAGTGGTAAATTAAATTGGTAAGCAAATACTGGAAACTTGTCGGACGAGTCGAGTGGCGAGCAACTTGCCTAATCACGACCACCCCCGAAACACCCCCGAATAATTAAAGCAAGCCAGTGCGATTAAACTAATAATTTAAACTTTCGTCATAGCGAAGCAGAATTATTATTATTGCCGGGAGAAAGTTTCGGCGGGGAAACGAGAAAGTAATTCCGAGCGGGGGACGGAGAGTTTCCAGAGTTCCCGAAAGTTTCTCCGGGGCAGACGAAAACAGATTTGGTTGCAAACAAAGAGGAGGTCGGCGTGGGGGTGGGAGGAGCTACCCCTTCAGGCAAGTTTTGATGGAAACCAAATAGGATTAGCGCGGGAAAGAATAAGTTGAGTGAACCCAATAAGATGGCCGGAGCTTTGTTCGAGCCGTTGCGGCGTTTATCGGACTTCGTTCGGGGAGTAGGTTGGTAGTTCGTAGGTGTTTCGTTTCATGGGTACGTACGCTTAGATTTTATCGAAATAAGACTTCACCATTGTAATAAGAACCAGGACTCATCCTAACTCGAACAACTTATACGTATCGCTGCCCAATGAGTGCGAATTGACTTTGATGGAATCACAAATGCGTACAGTTGGACGACTTTAGTGGACTTATTATTTCAAAACATTAATGATTGCACAGCGTTTAACAATTTTTAAGTGCAATTCTCCAAATCTCAGTTTACAACAACAATACAATACAACAATACTTTATTGCACACCAATAAAAGTTTACAAAAGGAAACAAGACAAATAACCTACAATTTATAAATAACGGTAGACAACAGGCAGTCTTATCGCTAAAAAGCTTACCTCATAATTATTATTTATATTCGTCGTTCTATTAATTATAGCGCTTATTTACAAATGCTAAAACAGACGCAGCATGACTTCAAAAACAGAAAAGAAAAACTGACTAAAATTTAAGTCCATAAGTCTCACTGTAAAATTATGGAGTCCTTAAGTTTTGGACAGTGAAACTAACTCAAGTCAAGACTTTATTGAAACTCCTTTACCTCTAACTTTTAGGATTCTCCCGCATTAATGCAGAAACTTCTTCGAGTTAATCGTAAACTAAGAAATTGTTTAGTATCAAAGGTACACTCAACACTCTACAACTAGTGGTTGCACAGAGTTGACGCTGAAGTGAAATTTAATACGTTATGTAAGGAATTTAAACATATGTGTATATGTATTTATATATTCATATACCTATGTATATTTATCCATGTAAATGATGTATTCTTGTTTCATCATTTGTAACGTGTGGATACACGTTCTGTTGTATATCAATTCCTCACCAATAATGTCTCTATTTGGCCTTTGATAACTGTTAGAGAATGCTTCATGGCTAGAGTCCGCACTCTTGTCGCGATGACGTCACAATAGGGTAGTTTGGGGAGTAAATTGAGGGGTTTTAATTGGAAACCTAGTCCGTGACCACGGTAAAGGTCTTCGAAATGTACGACGCGTCGTCCACTCGTATCATTAATATCATTTTTTGAAATTAAACCTAGTAAATATGACATAGGGCTTAAATTTCAATATTTGGCATAGAATCGAGTCGCCGTTGAGTTGTTATAATGTGCGAAGACCTTAAGTGTGACTTTATAATATATCGGCCAAGATGCATCGAAGACGTTTGTGGCTTGCCTTTCGCGTTAGCCTACGTACAATCTGTACAGTGCAGATGTGTTAATATTTGGCCGGACGCGACTGTTAAGATCACGTACGTCCAGGAAGCGTGTGTAGGAAAGCACAGAAGTGATCAGCTAGACCAACATGTAATGAAAGACTACTACAATTCCTCCTATACTTAAGATGAGTAGTCGCAGTTACTACATGATGGAAGTGCAGCCCGCGAATGAAGAAGGTGCGTCTACTGGCCTGGCCTGGCCGAGTGACGGACGGTGGCGAAACTAGACTTTTCAAGCCCCTATTAAAGTCATCTTCTGTTGGAGTCTTTCGTCCCCTAGTGTAAATCTGAACTGACTAAGAATGTACGGCCTTTTCAAGGTAAGATTCCGGCGGATGTTGTCCCCGTTTCGCTTACTCTGATGGAAGATCAGCGCTGCGTTCTTCGCAGCATTATGCTGAGTCAGCGCCTATTTCATACCACACATAATTCTCAATAAGCATAGATATTAAGTACAAAAACAAATGTATCTACTTAGTTTTTAGGGTTATTTCCTTTAGTGTTCTGTTTTTTTCCTTGTTAATTATCAACATTGTTTAGCTTCTAGTCCATTGAATAAAAAGTTCTAGAGTGCGTGAGTTAGTAACGTAAGATGTTTCTTCGGAAACATGTCAAGAGTCTCTAGGTAATAAACATACTAAAACCCCGGGACACTAGGAGGAGCCCCGGAGTGGGGGGAGGGGGGGAAAGGGTCCATTTTTTCATTTTTCGCTTAAATCTCAAAAACGGTACATGTTAGAGAAAAACTTTCAAGGAAAAGTTGAAAGGCCATAAAATTATCTACAAGTTGTACATAAATAATTTTTTCCTATATCCTACCGTTTCTGAGTTACACGCAGTAAAAAATGATTTTGGCTCAAACAATTTCCCCATACTACATACCCATGTTTATCACATCAATCGATCAAAAAATATTTCTTTCTTCCAAAAAACTCAAATGTGCAACTTGTGACCGGTACTGATAGATTGCTCTTAATTAGGTCTATAATTGGTAAAGTAAACACATTCCTCCATGGAAGCCTTTAGGAGGAATCGATTGTCAAAATATTATATTAGGGTAGTTTGAGTTACTGAACTTGATCTTTTTATTTCTTCTTCCAAAAAAACTCAAAAGTGCAACTTGTGACCGGTACAGATAGATTGCTCATAATTAGGTCTATCATTGATAAAAATACCAGATTCCACCACGGAGGCGTTTAAGGGGAATTGAATTTTATTAGGGTAGTTACGATACTTGAACTTTTTATGTTTTTTCTTCCAAAAAGCTCAAAAGTGCAACTTGTGACCGGTACTGATAGATTGCTCTTAATTAGGTCTATAATTGGTAAAAAAAACACATTCCTCCATGGAAGCCTTTAGGAGGAATTGATTGTCAAAATATTATATTAGGGTAGTTATGCAACTTGACCTTTTTATTTTTTTCTTCCAAAAAGCTCAAAAGTGCAACTTGTGACCGGTACTGATAGATTGCTCTTAATTAGGTCTATAATTGGTAAAAAAAACACATTCCTCCATGGAAGCCTTTAGGAGGAATCGATTGTCAAAATATTATATAAGGGTAGTTTTCGAATTTTTCACCTTTCATGGGATGTAGCTCGAAAACGGCTGCGAATAGAAAAAAAATATTTAGGTACAACTTGTAGATAATTTTATGGCCTTTCAACTTTTCTTTGAAAGTTTTTCTCTAACATGTACCGTTTTTGAGATTTAAGCGAAAAATGAAAAAATGGACCCTTTCCCCCCCCTCCCCCCACTCCGGGGCTCCTCCTAGTGTCCCGGGGTTTTAGTATGTTTATTACCTAGGGACTCTTGACATGTTTCCGAAGAAACATCTTACGTTACTAACTCACGCACTCTAGACCCCCCTTGGAGGGACTCATTCAATGGACTATTCTAGATATATAGGACATACATTTAATGTTACTGTTGTTGTGGATGAAATATTGTTACGCCACTGCTATATAAAGTGAAAAGGCATCGGACTTCCGTTAGCACGGTAGGACTTTAGAGAGCTATGGAGCCGATATTAACATTAAAATACAAAATATTTTCTTCGGTTTCCGCGACTGTCACACATTTAAATAAAACAATTTAAACGGATTATATCGCGTATATTACACAACACTTCAATTCTTGCCAGAGAGAAACGATATTTTCCCAGAATGTTGCGCGAGGCTATTGAAATCAAAAAATATCCCAATTTCAATAGAGAAGATGGTTTGTCATTACCACCGGCTTGGGATCCTGTTGTACATCTTATCAAGGATCAAGCAAGACACAAGACTGGAAACCTTGGGCCTCGAACGGTGTAAAACAAATTAGTGTTAAAAGTAGCATATGTGTTTTTGTTTAAAAGTATTTTATAGTAATAAATAAGGCAATCTGGGAGTTTTCTTTGGCGGTTCTTTCTCCTCAGTAAGCCTTTAGTGAACCGCTGGTAGATATTTTAAATAAATAATAAATGCCCTTCTGGCACATGTGTAACTGTCTTTACACATTAGGCCCATCTGGCATGTATGAACACCTTTATTTTAAATTAATATTTACAAAATGGGTAGTTTGCACAAATGTAACTTTGACAGAGAAAAATTGTGTTTTTCTCAGTCAACCTTTGACAACGGTATCTGTAAAGGTACTGAAACGTCAGGGAGGCTCAAATAATTAATATACGCGATATAATCCGTTTAAATTGTTTTATTTAAATTAAAATACAATTCATACTCGCCTATTTCATTCCAAACAGCCTTTATGGATATTGTGCTTATATAATTTTACTCCTTAAATAAGAAAAATTATAAATGAGATATTTTTTAAAATATTATAAACTCCTAGATTTAACTTTATTAATTGACAATTTCATGCATTTTCTAGTCGTAACTGGATATTGGATTAATATAGAACCCAATTTACTCTAGGAAACATGAAAAATGGTGCAAATATTTACGTATTTTGTGATGACGAAAACAATGTCTACACAAATCAGGTCTGTGTATATTCTTCTGACTTTGTCCTTGACTATAAAATGGTGAATTAAATACAATATTGAGTGTGAGAATAAGTATGAATTGTATTTTAATGTTAACATCGGCTCCATAGCTCTCTAAAGTCCTACTGTGCGATCAGAAGTCCGATACCTAATCATCAAAGGGCAGACAGTGGATGCAATATACGTCAAAATCATGCCAAACGATATACGTAATATCGATATGACTACAAAAACTGCATACATAAATGTTACTCGAAATGAAATAAGCCTTATCCATGTTATGCTTTCGTCAGCATATTGCATCCACTGTCCGCCCTTTGCTAATCATGATATGCTTTTATGGTTACCTCGACTGCAAGGGGCCGTTGGCGATGGGCCCCCGCATGCTATCCATACGCGCTCTCTTTGGCAGCATCTTGCGTTTGTCCATTTAAAGCGGCAGAGCCGCTTTGACCACACTCCGCAGCGCGTCACCTGAAACACGATAAACTTTGTATTAGTTTTGCTAATTGTAAAAAAATATAAAAGCAAAGAACAATGATGGCTTTGACTGCATTGGACGATTCATCTGCGTTTTAACAGCTATCATTGAAGACATACTATATAAATAATTTTTAATGTAATCGGATATTGCTCGTACCACTGTAATGTGTATGCTTTACGTTCCAATCCCAACCTACATCAGCTTTGGGGTAAAAAGATAATTTTAGTAACTGTAATGTAACCTACTTAAACTGATATAAACAAAATAAGTAAGATTATCTTACTGCCGTATTGTTTTTTAATTGTATAGCTTTTAAGGGTTCCGTACCTCAAAAGGAAAAAAACGGAACCCTTATAGAATCACTTTGTTGTCCGTCTGTCTGTCTGTCAAGACCCTTTTTCTCAGGAACGCGTGGAGGTACTAAGCTGAAATTCATATCAAATACTCAGGTCTACTGTCCCTTGGAGCTGTGATAAAATCAAACTTCTAAGCCAACGCAATCAAAAGATACAACCGTTTATGCAAATTTTCGACACTCCCGTGAACTCAGAATCTTGAAATTTTGTACGAAGCAACGTCTTATAGCACAGATAAAGGAAAAATTTACTCGCACTTAGCCGTTTTTTTGTCTTCATGCGGTCTATAATAAAATAATAAATACAATTTAACTATCAATGACTTAATGAAAACAACCTAAGATTCGGCCTAGGCTAGTCTTGCTGTAAATATTTGTTGCGAAAACTGACTTTGCGGCATAATCTTTAATTACTATTAACTTGGCGGTAAACTGAATGACCTGTAAAAGTTTTACTACACGGTTACGACAGTCTCCATAAAACATGATTCTACTATCCTATTTACACTACTTACGCGGGGACGAGTATAAATATGGCAGTTTAAACAGGGCAAACTTCCTGTTGAAATTTGCCCGAGGCGTTTATGGCCATTTTACGGTATGTTTCGCCAAAACGCTCTTATTCGCCGGATGTTGCGGTCAAGAGAAACTTCTATCTAACGCAAACACTTCGTGTACATAGGCTGCGACGACTCTATCTCACTTTCATACGACGGGCTTAACGCGATATTAAATGAATCAGAATAAATTAACTTCGTCGCCTAAGGTGTGATGCCTTTCAAATAAACAATGAAAAATCGACACACAAAGTAAAGGAAAAATTCAAAGGGTTCCCTGGCGGTAAGGATAGCGGAAAGGTTAACGCGCTGGACCGGCAATCCAGAGTTACCGGGTTCGATTCTTTCTCTTCCACCAGGTTGCGCATTTTAAATTTTTCTTCGAGCTTTGATCTTTGTATCAATGGTTTAATACATTAATTTGTTAGCAGAAATAAATAAACTGGCCGAAAGAAGCATCGAATAGAGAGTTGTGTTGAAATCTAAGGTATAAGGCCTGATTGTATAATAGTCACAACTTCTCGTGCGTGTCTAGCACAACTATGCTTCGCGATTCTTGTTGCGCGACATAGCGCTACCGGTCACTTTCTCACACTACTGCACAAAAAGATACGTGTAATTATCTCGCGCGAGAAACATTCGCGTATGACAGTTATGCTAAAGGTGCTGTTTTGAATACACCGTCTGAAGTTGGACGTCAATACGTTACCAAAAGAAATAGAACAATGATCCGAACACAAAAGCGAGTCTGAATAGTCCGCCAGTAGATAAAGAATGGCCCGTCGTTCCGTGCACCGATATTATCGGTCCGCTTAAAGCGGAACCATCCACACGCGGGGGAGACTGCCAATATTGCAATAAATGAATCGCAATAAAATAATTGAAGAAGTAGACATAAGTTTCAGATTGAGATTTTATTTGAATCAGGCTGTCTGCTATGCACAGGGTCCACTTGTCGCTTACAATAAGGACACATAGACAGGGTATTGGTATAGATGGTATAGATAGACAAATTTCGACTCTATTAACAAACGACAAATCGGGCTCTTTTGGTTGAAAGCGTCATATCGTTACCGTTTTACAAGGCAGTTTCATTGTCCTCTTACCGCTTTGATAAACTTTTATGGGCCAGGTTTATTTAGGCTCCATTCATGTTATTGAGCGTGATATTCAAAAGAATAGTATTTGCCTAAGCCTAAGATACTCTTTGTCAAATTAACCTTAACCTTTATTTAGCTTAAGGCCAAGGGACGAACTCCAAAGGGAAGGTTTAATCAACTTAAGGGACACTTTATGACACCACTCTTGCTTCTCCTTTTGTCAAAGCCTTAAAGGTCACCGTTAATTTCAAATACTTTGTCAAAATTATTAATTGAAGTTAGTTTGGGTAGAACACAGTTTACCGAAAGCCATAAACTGTTATTAAGTTAAAATTACGTAATTTGTAAGTATTCAGTAGCTATGTAGTCTGAAAATCGTCAGTTACATCACTCATCTTTATAAAGAGTGATAAGAAGAATTAGATTGTAATTTATTAATAAATACCTTTGAATACTTTTTATTTTTCCTGAAAATTCTAGGTCTCCGCCACTATGGGATCTTCCTCGATCACAATACACATTGCCAACGAAGGTAGATAGTTGATGTCTCGTTAAGGTTGAATTGAGCAAACAATTCTTGTTCATATATATCATCTCGACGTGTGTATTTAATATCTCCGCGCAATATCCCCTATCATTATGCAACATTCGTTGCAAGTACAATCGATTTATCGCATTAAGAGCAAGTTGGTGACGAAACTCGAGTCGTTAAACAGAAGCTCGTTATTCAATAAACGGCTATAAACAATAAACATTATGATATTGTTAATCGGTTACGAGGAACTGTTTATATCGTGTCTGACAGTTTAGATGGTTATGAGTGGGAATTAGTATTGCGTTATGAATTGAGACGTATAAAGTGATGTATTGAGACGTTGGGGCAAGTCAGTGGATACGTAGAACGACTAGAATTGCCAACATTAGTGCACTGATTTTGCGGTACATTGCAATCAAATTGCGGAACTTGGCTATAAAATGCGGGACTCCGTCACACGACCTAGCTGAGTAAGGGATGTTGTCCGTCAGCATAAAAAGCAGTGAGCAGAAAAAGGAAAGAGCTGAAGAAGGGGGCACGGGGCGCAGGCTAGTGCCGAGCGAGTAAGCGCATCGTGGTATATTCAAATGAACATCATGCCCTCTCAAATTGTGATTGAGTTTATAATCTAGCCTAGCCTGAAAACGGGACAATCAGCCTCCCGCACGGACCCTTCCAAAAACGGGACTTCTCGCGTATAGCGGGATAGTTTGCATCTCTAAATAAGAAACAGAATAGAAGGAGAATTAATATGCAACTGCAACTTTAGCTGCAATAACATTTATATAATAAACCCACGGGGCAATTTGAAACCAGACGTCAAGAGTCAAACGACACTATTTGTTCCTAATTTGTCTTCCAAATTGGTCATATTTCTGATGCGACACTTTCAAAATTGGTAATTTTCTAAATTCATCATAATTCAAACTTTTTATCGTAACGGTGTTTTCAGGATTAGTACCAGGATCAGGACAGATGGTACAATCTGAATAAGTACCTACTTTTTTTTTATGTGTGTATGGGTATTAGACAATAATTTACCTACGTTCACAGACCTATCATTATGTCTAGCTAATCTGGAAATATGACGAATTTTGAATATGACTACTTTGGAAGATAACAGATTAAGAACAAATCGTCAGGAATAATTAAAGAAAAAGTTGAGCAACACTTAATTTGCCTTTCGTTTAGGCTGCGTATAGTTATTTATTGTCTTATATACCGTCTAGTACGAATTTTACATGTTATGAATAAATTGGTCTTAGTAAATGTATAAAGTAATTAGAAAAAACCGGCCAAGTGCGAGTCGGACTCGCGCACCGAGGGTTCCGTACAAACACTTTCCATCCCTAAGTGTTTAAGTTAAGTTTGCACCTGGTATGTATAGCGCCCCATATAAATTAGGTGCAAACTTGCAAAGTTAGGTATTAAAAAAAAACTACTTACTAGATCTCGTTCAAAACAATTTTCGTTGGTAGTTTTTATAGTAATGTACATAATATGTTTTTTTTAGATTTTTCATTTTCTTATTTTAGAAGTTAGAGGGGGGGGGACCAACTTTTTTCTACTTTGGAAGCGTCTGTCACGCAAACTATTCGGTTTAGAAAAAAAATGTTTTAGAAACCTCGATATCATTTTTGAAGACCTATCCATAGATACCCCACACGTATGTGTTTGATGAAAAAAAAAATTTTGAGTTTCAGTTCTAAGTATGGGGAGCCCCCAATATTTATTATTATTTTTTTATTTTTGCATCAAAATCTTAATACGGTTCACAGAATACATCTACCTACCAAGTTTCAACAGTATAGCTCTTATAGTTTCGGAAAAAAATGGCTGTGACATACGGACGGACAGACGGACAGACGGACAGACAGACAGACAGACAGACAGACAGACATGACGAATCTATAAGGGTTCCGTTTTTTGCCATTTGGCTACGGAACCCTAAAAATATATATTAAGAGACAATCTTTCACAAATCAAAGCTTGTTCTATGGGTACTGGCAACGATATACAATAAATACATATATAGATAACAACCATGACCCCGGAACAAATAATCGAGTTCATTACACAAATATGCTCCCTGGCCGGGATTGGAACCCAAGACCGCCGGCTCAGTAGGCAGTTGCACTACAAACTGCGTCAACCGGGTCAAATGATGGATGATGATTGATGGCATTCATTTTATTTCGTGTAGAATAACTATACATACGAAACATAAAGAACTGAAATAGGTTCTCTGATGATACGCAAACAACGATAACTACTGCAATTCACTCGTTTGGACACTCCTAAAGTTTACCACACGTAAAATTTCAAGTCGTGGCAAATGCTCTTTAAGGTCCAAAAATATGGCGAGAATTGTTAGTTACCGATGCGTTGTGATAATGATAAAATATATGGATATATATGATGTAACAATAGAAATGCAGGTTATTTCTCAGAGTGATTCAACCGCTATCACTTTCCTGTCACATATATTAAAGAAATAGGCAATCACAATGGCAAAAAAGGACTAACGCTAGCACGATATACACTGAAAAAAAAAAGGAATAGCTCAACTAAGTAGTTAAAGTTAACTACTTGAAAATAGCCAAATTGTGATGAGTATATAGTAACCAAAATTATGCTAATAATTACAGAACTTATTTTGGTAACTAGTAGCCAAGCAGTTTGTCAGTCCTCCGATAATTATTAACGAGCAGCCTAGATTTGGGCTACTGTTATCTTTTTTTTTTACAGTGTATAAGTTATCTATCAAAAATTTGGTGCTGATGTAGCAATTTTTTTCAATATACGCGACAGGAGAGTGTCTGCGGTGGAAACGCTCTGAAAACTACCCAAGAACTAAATGCGTCTACTCACTATTGCAAGGTCATTAGGGGCGTTGGCAAGCCGCTCTGTCGATCTTACGGCGCATATTTTACCTAGAGCAAAAACATTTCTCATTGAATTATTATCATACATATTAAAGTATAGCACCAAATAGTCACAATAGTTCATAAATATGTTTCGGGTAACGAATATTTAGTTTAAAGATAAAGAAACTTTTACTATGTCCATAATATATCCATAACAAAAGCTAAATAATTATAATACCCGGTGCCTATTTCATATATTAGTCTGATAATATTATTATTATATCCGATCTTTAACATAATAAATGAAAAGTATATATGAAACAGGCTCCTGGTTATTGTCATAACATAAATCTATCTATATATATAAAACTCAAAGGTGACTGACTGACTGACATAGTGATCTATCAACGCACAGCCCAAACCACTAGACGGATCGGGCTGAAATTTGGCATGCAGGTAGATGTTATGACGTAAGCATCCGCTAAGAAAGGATTTTTCAAAACTCACCCCCTAAAGGGGTGAAATGGGGTTCCAAAGTTTGTATGGGGAAACAAGATTAGTTAGACTATTTTATTCGAAACTTCACAGGAGTATTCCTATCGATAAATGAGTAAACACGTGTTTCAGGTTTTTTGAAAATTCAACCCCTAAAAGGGAGAAATGTGGTGACAAAGTCTGAAAATCAGCATGGGTATTGTTTTTATGGTTTATCGGGTCGCTGATTACGAAAACCGCAACGATTTTAAAATCCAACGTGGCGGACGTGAGTTACCATCTCCCCTGTTGGGGTGAAATGGGGTTGAAATGTCTAAATACTAAACCGCTGGTTCTAGAGAGTTTTAAACCAATCTCGAATAACAAGTCTCAGGGGCAAACTCTCAAATTTGCGGGTATTGACTTGAGAGAACATTGCTTCTCTCATGGACAGTTTTATGTTGCTTGCTCTCGAGTAAGTTCACCCAGTAGCTTGATAGTTTTAGCGCCTAATGACAGATTAGTCAAGAATATTGTGTACAAAGAAGTTTTGTAGGCCCTATTTTTTTACACACGCTAAACAAAAGTAAAGCCGCAAAAACTATACATAATTAATAATAATACTTCTTAACGCGAGCGAAGCCGCGGGCACAAGCTAGTTTACTATATACAAGCTTGAATAGACAAATACCTAATAGAAAGTATCCACGATCCAATTGCAAATATTTGTGTTCATCACACAAATACTTGCCCTATTAGACCGGTACTTATAGCCCAAAGGCGTATTTTTAAACCCACGCCATATTGCGGATTTTTAGTGGTACTAATTTATTTTTTTAACTGACGTTGAAAGTCAGCGAATGTCACTGCTGATGTAAAAAACTAAAAAACCAAAAATAACCCGTTCAAGTACAGATTACATTTGACTCACCCTTCGAAGTCGATCCCAAACCACTCAGTTCTTATATTTATATTATAGTTTATGCGAGGTTTGGCACCGACTTCGAAGGGTGAGTCAAATGTAATCTGTACTTGAACGGGTTATTTTTGGTTTTTTAGTTTTACTGAAGTCGGTTCTTTTTTTTGTTAATTTTTTTTTTTTTTTTTTCTTTTTAGTGATTCATATAAAAGTTCTAGTGGCCAAATCTGGGGGCACGGCAGTGCCCCCG